>JAPFRF010000001.1:3787500-5003750 GCA_029282475.1 Phrynocephalus forsythii | reverse complement strand
ACTCCATTTTTATATGTATTAGGTAATTAACAAAATGGGATGTCATATTTTTGCACATGTCCTGAAATAGAAGCTCACTAACCACTGCTGACCACACGGAGTTTTTAATAGAAAAAGCGGTTACTTAATGCTTCCCCACCAGAAATGTTAAGATTAAGTTTGCTATTAGATTGCAGCCAGAATAGTCTACGGAACAGGAAGAAAGACTTGCTGTGCTCTTTGCCTCTTTTCCTTGTTCAAGCTGATGTGATAATTCATTACAGATTTTCTTTCTTTGACAGAGTGCCTACCGCAGAAACGGGATGACTTTTCTTGCTTGCTAATGTGGATGTGGCTTCGGCAACAGGAAAGACAGTGTTACATTAAGGTGATTTTTTTTCTCTCACTGAGGGGCAAAAATAAATGTTAGAAAACCTCGAGCATCTGCATGTGTACTTCTGAGTAGGCTGGCCTGTTGTGACTCTACCGGCCGGCTGACTGTCTCTTCTTCCAACCCCCTCAGTTGTGAACTCTTGATTTCTAAACAGAACATTTGGGCTAATTAATAGCAGGAAGTTTGGCACATGGTGTAGGTGGCTGAGAACGCAGTCCACATGTTGTTGAAAATCTTAATGTTGTGTCAGCCCACCTTTCTAAACTTAAATGTTTTAAGAGTGTTATTATATTAAATGTTCTTTTTTTGTTAATTTTAGTTGATTTCCATATAAACTTTAATAAATGTGGTCAGATAGAAGTCATCGTATTGATGATTTATTTTCTGTATATGAAACTGCAAGTGATCATGCTTTTTTCATAATCAATAAAATTGTAGGGTGATGGTTGATGTGTTTTTGTTAAACTTGGCTTGGAAAGTTCACTGCCATTTAGTGTAATTTGAAAACTCACACCCATTCTGGGACCTTTGAACTATTCTTAATATAAAAGTCTGGCTTAGCTAATTTCACTACCTGTCCTCTGCAATATGGTAATAAATGTACAGTAGTGGAATCTGTGGCAAATCCTACCAGCCAGAGACTTGCTCATTTTTTAATTCCACATTCTGCGCTGGATTACTTTTGGTTTTGGATTCTGTGTGAGCCCATGGTGCTGGAATATTTCTTTCTATATTCCCATTACAGACCCTACCTTTGGCTGCTGCTAACTTTTTCACCCACATTCTCCCTGTCTCTTTTAATATTTCTCGAGTGGTTGTCAATTCCTCCTTATGCCAATGAATGACTTATGTTCAGTTTTCCAGCAAGGACACAGTGACAATAGTGGGAAGAAAGTAAAAGGTGGATCTACGAAATCAAGAAAGGATCCTCCTGATTTCTTTAGATTTTTATGGGGGAATTTTTGCAAAACCAACAACAACTTATTGACACCATTAATGCCCACAGGCTACAGAATCAGAGAAGAGAGAATGGTGCAGCTTGAAACACACATACCACCCCCCAGCCCCAGCCCCAGCCCCACTGGTCCTGCATCATGTTGGGCAATGCAGTGGCCAGATGGCTCCTCACCATTGATGGCAATGTATCAGGAGAGAAGGCGCCAACACTTAAAATCTGTGTTTGGACAGCATTGACATTTCACTGACAGATCAATGTCTCCATATTATTTTTTTAAAAGGGGGGCCAGGGGTGATGGAAAATGATATTTGTGAAATCAGTATATCGCACAATAAGTGTGTGACCAGAGTGCAGTGGATCATTTCCCATGATACAATGCAAGACTGACCATAAAGATCTGAACTCTTGCCATCCTATATTGGTCATGTGACACAGTCATGCAGCTTACAATGAAACAGAAAATGAGAAACTGGAGAGACATTTTGGATGTGTGAATATAGCTTTAGTTTCTTATAGATAATGGAAGAGAGTTTGGGCCATTGTCGGTTGCAAGAATGAAGTGTGCATTCAGTTTTTTTAAAAAAGTTTTGCTTTATGTTTATCATCTTTGATCACATGGGGAGAAATACTAAGTATTGGTTAATATTAATATTTCTGTTGTTTCAGTCTGTCAGGGACGAGGGTTATCCTTCCTTCTTTTCCACAAACTGGAAGAAGGAATGAATCTGGAATGAAGATCCCCCACTGAATGTGTGGAACATCTCATTATCCAGAACCACATGAAATGTCCTATATACATACATATTAGGCATTTGGATTCCATGATTCAAATCATATAAGACGTGTTCACGGTTAAATTTAAGACACCCAAGGAAAGACATGCCTTTAAAAAAAACTTAGTCATGACTACATGGAGGCTTCCCTTTTCTTGTGTGTGTGTTCAGTATTTTGTTGAGCTGCGTAATTTGACCATGGCAACTCTTTCCCTCCTGAAGAAGATAGCAGCTGCCTTCACTACCTCCCATCTGTTTCTCGTCTGACCGGTCTTGTGTGTTGCCTTTGTTGCTGCTGTTCAGCTTGTATGATGATTTTTAAATATTAATTTCAAAGAAGCTATTTAGAAATGCTTTACTTGTAACAGAACTACAATATTACAGCACTCCCCCCCACACACACCTCAATCCATATTTGTCCATGAAATGCACCACATCCTTTCTTTCTCCTTCATGAAAATTATAGTAGAGCATACAGCACAAAGTCATTGGTGGGAAATGGACAGCCAGTGGGGATAAGTTTTTTTCCCTTTGGCTGCCATTTTCGACTGGATCTTATTGACCAGCTTGTTGGCCAGTAGAGGAGAGGTAATGACAAGAGCCAAGGGCTTGGGAGGTCCAAAATGGAGGGCATTCACAAAAAATGTGAATTGCTGAAGGGTTCCACAGGTCCATCCCCTCAGCGAATCAACGTTAAAGCTGAAAATGTGCCTCTTTCCCTACAGAATCATTTAATGGATATATTCAGCATTATACAGTTGGCAGCATCATAGCTCTAGTTTTAAAAGATTTTTGCGTGTCATTTTTCTGGAACTAATCTGCATGTTAAAGAACTAAAAACAATGTGTACAATAAAGAAGAAAAACATTTCTGATGTTCTGTCTGTGCTTACTGAAATGTATGATTAAACCTTTCTTTTTATCATGATTTCTTATTTTTCTTGGCATCCATAATGATGGAAAATTATATGCTTGCTGTAAACATCCAGACTTTTTAAAAGGATACCAGCATTTATTGTATTTGGTTTCGATCTTCAGGCATATAGGCAAAAGAAAACATTTGGGGCCAAGAATGCTGGCATAAAAATTCCTTCTTTAGCTGTATCTTTCCAAGATTTTACATTTGTTTAAAAAATGCATAAGCAGAAAAAGCACTGGCATTTCTTTCTTACTTGGTACACTTACCGCCTAAGAGAATAAAAAATCAACATTTCTCTTAGAAATATGACAGATTATGTTTTTGTTGGTCTGCTGTATATTTGTCTGTCTTGAGCAGCCTGACAGGCAATTATTTATAAAATCTAGGTTTGTTCAATAAACTCATATAATAACCTTTCTCTTCTGTATGAGGCAAAAATTATAAGGAAGCCAAGAAGCAAAAATTATAAGGGGAAACAAGCTACATTTTGTGTCACTCTCTTGGACCAGCCTGTATTTATTCACAGAATAGCCGAATACAGAGTTCTTTGAGGTTTACAATTTTTATTATATCTACCTCACAATCTTACTCCGTGTATTTATTTATCTATTCGTTCATATATACATGCAGACAGACAAACAGTAGGACACACATATCCATGGGGGATGTTTTAAAAAGAACCCATGGATGCATGAAATTGCGAATAGTAGAGAACCGATTAAACAGAATGCACTGCAGGCTGTGTTGCAGCAGTGGTGGCGAAGGACAGCGAGAAGCAAGGGGAGACGGAGAGAATAGGAGGTAAGTGTGTCTATGTACTGCGGGCTGTGTTGCAGAGGAAGTCATTGTATGCATTATCACTGACTGTTGCATCATAAGTCAATGGCACAAAGAAAATAATTTGGCAGGGAAAAATAATTTGAAAATCAATTTCAAAGTAGAAGACTATGTTTAGAAAATTGTGATTGAGGGTCAGGATTATTGTGCGGATACGTTTAATGCAGGCCTGTCCAAAGTCCGGCCCGGGGGCCAAATCCGGCCCGTCAGGCCATTCTGAGTGGCCCGCGGCTGGCTGGCCCGCCTCTCCGCCCTCCTTCACCCCATGTTTTTTAAAACAGGCTCCCTGTGCTTCCTTTGGTCCCCACCTTCCTTCCTTCCTCCCTTCCTTGTTCCCCACCTTCCTTCCTTACTCTCTTGGTTTCTATCTTCCTCCCTCCCTCCCTTGGTCCCCACTTTCCTTCCTGTGGGTGGGGTTGCAAGGGGAAAGTGGGTGGGGCTTATGGGTCAGTGGGTGGGGCTTACAGTGGGGTAGCAGGGTCAGGGAGCAACCGGCCCCTGACACACTCTCAGCCCTCCTTACAAAAAGTTTGGGCACCCCTGGTTTAATGAGAGGCCATAGGAGAGTGTGTGCAAATCTTCTCTGCTTCTTGATACAATCACTTCTGTGGCAGCCTTGCTGACTTCCCGATCCCATGCTTTTGCTACATCCCTTCCTGCCACTACCAATGTGTCCCAAAGTAGTTCAGCATGCTTGGTGCTGCTGCCTGCAGTGCAAAAGGAACAGAAGAGGGAAAAGAAAATGAAACTTGTGTGACAGGTATTGTTAATGTTACTGTAGTTGATGGAGAATTTATCTTGACCTAGGAGACATTCTATAAAATTGCTGCCCCAGTTTCTATCCCCATCAAACAGGCTAAAGAATTACAGGAGGCAATTTGTTCAGAGCTATAAATGTGAGATCCAGAAAAGTAACAGGGATGCATTCCTGCTATCTTTGGGGGCAGCTCTGAGGGTGAAAACCTGGGCATTTAGCCCACTGTTGGATCTGCTGCAGGGGTGGTCTGTTTCCCCCCCCCTCCTAAATACAGTGTTCAGATGATGGAGTGAACCAGTAACCCAGTCACCCCAAGTGGTCCTATCCATGCTTTCCAGTCCCTTGTTAGGGGCTTGATGAAGATGATGATGATGTATTGGTAGTTTCAAGGATGAGCAATTGCTGGAAAGGAGTCAAAACCAAGTCTTCCTGTTTCAGGTGCCAGTATTGTGAAATGGCTTAAGAGTGCCATGTCAGAATACTGGCAAATTAAACACTTCGTTGGCTCTGTGTTAGTTAACGATTTAGGTACATACAGTATTTGGATACAGAGCTAGAGGTTGGGAGCTTGTTCTCCCACTGTGCATCCTGTGAATAGAGTAACCTTGGGCAAGCTGCACTGTCCCGGGGTTTCCCCAGAAGAATGGTAAACCACCTCTGGGAAAACCACCTGGAAAACCTTGAAACGTTCACTATAAAGATCACTGTAAGTCAGCATCTACTTCCCAGCACATGGTTATTCTTTTTATTGGCTCCATAGAGTGCCAAAGGGAAGCCCATATCTAGAGATGGGCATGAAATGAATTTTTTATTTGTTTTGTTATTCATTTTTCGTTATGTAACAAAATGAACAACAAACCTAGGAGTAAAATCCAAATGAAACGAACTGGGAAAAATTGGTTTGTTACGTTTTGTTTCGTTAATGGTGGCGCGTAAAGAAATGAGCTGTTTTTAAACACTTTAAATGGATGAGAAACACTTCAAAAATATCGTAAAATTTTTTATGCCTGATTATAGCTATCAGGTTGATGCCAGTGATTTAGAACATCTAAAATGTGTTTTTAAAGAGATCGTTTTTTTTAAGGGGACAAAATGGCTGGCACATACTTTTGTTAATGGCAGCAAATCTGTGCAGAATGGCATTTTAAGGTAATAAAACATCCTGAATATAATTAAAAAACCAGTGAAAATTATTTTTTTCTGCCTGATAATACCTATTACAGGGGTGAGGAGTGCTTAAGACGTCTATTTATGTGTTTTCTCTGATAGCTTTTGTTTTTTAAAAAATTTAAATTGTTTTTTATTTTTTATTTATTTTTATTTGTTGAATTTATACCCCGCTTATCTACTATGTACTCTAAGCGGCTTACACAAGGCTACAATAGCCAACAGAAATTACAATAAACTGATAAAAACAAGACAAATAGGTCACGCTATACAAAGTTAAAACCAGATGGCACCTCCCTAAGGATGGAGGAAAAAACAGGTTACGATGGCGGGAGAAAAAAAAAGCCAAATTAAACGTCGCCAAAGGCCTCCCGAAAAAGATGGGTTTTTAGCGCCTTTTGGAAGGCCAGCAGGGACTCTGCAGAGCGCACATCACTGGGGATGGAATTTAGTACTTTAATATTAAATATTTTCCATCTGGTGTGGGGCATTGAGATGCCTGCGCACGGTCAAATGCATTAAATCATTCAAAGCGGGTAAAAACAAATAACAAATTAATGAACCAACAATTTTTTAAAAAAATTGTTAAAAACGAAATGAAACAAAACAAAGCCTTAAACGAAATAAAATAAATTGCCATTTTTTCTGTTCGTGCCCATCTCTACCCATATCCATTGCATCAGGTTGGAAACTCCATCTCAGAAGTGGGTGGAGATAAGAGGGGGGGGCAACGAGGGGGATTTTTCTTGGTTTTTCTTGACTGGTTCTCTGCCAGACGTGCAAGCGAAAACAAACAAAAATTCCCCTATTGGCTACCTCCCATCTGCTCCTGCTTTCGGTACAAATTTCCCATTGAGTTTTTAATTTTTATAAACTGATGAAACACAGATGTTATTCCCTAATGCATTTAAACTCTTTTCACTTTCTCAGCCCCCCACCCATCCACCCAGTGGACCCAAATAAGTGTTCTCATCCTGACAAATTGACAGTGGCTAGTGTGGACAAAATAGGGTCACTCAAGATCCATGTGCCATTTGGAAGTGACGTTTGACCCTATTGAGCCCAATCCACCCTGGTTCAAAATGAGCATGTATACATACCATTAGACTTTTTTCACCTCAAAACCTGGTCTGCCCCAAGATTGGGATTCAGAAGCTTATTACATTTAGATGTACAGCCTTGGACCCTATTTTCACTCTATGAATATTTATTTATTTATTTATTTGTTTGTTTATTTATTTATTTATTTATTTATTTAAGAGTATTTTTACCCCACCGTTCTCCTTGGAAAAGGACCCAAGGTAGCTTACAGTAATGAGGGACAATATACAGTTCAGTACAATGAAGACATGTTCAGGTATTGAAAACGGAATTGATGAACATCTTACAGCATTAAAAGACAACATTACATTAAAGCTACAAGAGAACATGTACAGTTAAAAGGAGAGTAAAATTCCATGTAAAGTTATGAGTGATTGAAACTAACATTGAGTGTCAGTGCAATCACACAAGGTTATAAGTGGTTATAAACGCAAAGTCTATGTGATCCTATAGATTTATATTTTATTTATTTATTTATTTATTTATTTATTATTTATACCCCGCCCATCTTCCCGTAGCAACTCTGGGCGGCTTACAATGGTTGACAGAGCAACAAAACACAATAAGAGATTAGAACAACATAATAAAACAATAAACATAACTATGCTAATGGTTGAAAGACGCATTCTATAATTCAGGGAAAGCTTTCCTGAGGAGAAAGGTCTTTGCCTGTTTCCACAGAGACATCAGAGTTGAGGCAGTCCTGGCCTCTAGTGGGAGGGAGAGAGTTCCAGAGTCTGGGCACCACAGCCAAGAGAGACCTTTCATGTGTTCCATGTGACGTACCTGTGAGGGTGGTGGGATGGAGCGTAACACTGATGACCTTAACACCCAAGCTGGTTCATACTGTGAGATTCAATCTTTGAGGTAGCTAGGGCCCAATCATAGAGTGCTTTGTAGGTCAAGGTCAGCACCTTGAATTGTGCCCGATAGCTGATTGGCAGCCAGTGGAGCTGCTTTAATATGGGTGAAATGTGATCTCTGTATCCCTCTCCAGTCAGCAATCTGGCTCATTTATGGTAGAGGTAGACAGATGTAGTTGACCAGCAGTGGCAATAGACATTGCAATCTGACAGCATAGGAGGACCATGGGTGCCATATGTTGATAGAGGATCAGGATGCCATTTATAATAGAAATATAGAATAATGGAGTTAGAAGAGGCCTATAAGACCTATAAATCATTTAGGACCAAGTACTGTGTTATAAATTTACAGAGTTGTGTTTACATACTTCTTCATTCATAGTAATATTGGTTCTTTATTGCAATCATGGAATGAAATGATACTAGATATCTCTACTTGGAACTAAGTACCATTTCATTTCTGTGTCTAATCTCAGATTCAGACTGAAAACTGTGTATGAGAAGACTGCTCAGTTTAAAATAAGCACAGTACCGACACATTTAAAGCACATGGAAGCCTTTGTATATTTATATGAAGCTGTTTTCCTCTGTCTTACTATCTCAGGACTTCAGTCAACCTCAAGAGCTTGAAAAGAAAGCATCTAATATTATTTATGAACAGATCTTTGATTTATTTATTTAAAATGTATTTAATCCACCTTTCTCTTTGGAAGACACCCAAGGTGTCTTTTACAGCATTGAAAGACAATATTGTAAGTTGAAGACAATGAGTATGCAATGGTTATCAACCTTAAATACCATATCTAAAGCTAAAAAGAATGAGTGTGAAGAGGCATCTTACATCATTAAAATACAGAACTAAAGCGAAGAACAAAAACTAAACAAATGCAGAGATAGACTCTGAGGAATAGAAAACACAAAAATGAGGGAAGACGTATCTGAAGAGCAAGGTCTTTGCCTGTTTTAATAATGTGATGTCAAGTATGCGACTCCATGCACTGGGAAAGGGTCACTGTTACCCTTTTCTTTAGTGTAGGGTGCCTTGGGTCAAAGCAGGACCATTGTGGAAAGAATTCTATTCTGGCATACCTCAGATTTAGAAGGGACCACGTTTGCATTAAAACTCTGCCGTCAGCCATGTGCAGTTCTCATAAAATGTTTTATAGCTTCCTGTCTAGCTCATGCGGAATGTTTCATAGTACATAAACACGTCCACAGATAATTTAAGGATAAATCGATAGTGACATTTGTCACAGGTCTCGGAGCAAGTTGAAGACTATTCTATTACCGTTTATTGGCTAAGTGGGGTCTTCATTTCTTGGGACAGTGGACCAGGTTAGGCTTTTAGAGCTCTGATTCTACATTAGTACCGAAAAGCATAACAGCCAAGGAAATTGGGTGGCATGCATTAAATGGCTGACTTTTTCAGAGGGCAACAAGCCAAGATTATGCAACAAAACTATCCCTTGAGGAACTAAATGTGCATTTGTTGGCTTAAGTAAGGCCAGATGGCCTTCAAAACCAGTAAAAGAATAGATATTCTAATGTAACTTTTTATGGTCTTTTAAGATAATGACACATTTCTTTTCTTTTTTTTAAAAAAATTCCCATATATATTTACTAGGAGGACATGGCAACAGAAACAGCCCTCTAAAAGGCTGAAGAATCAGATGAAATCTTCATATCTTGTTTCAGGAATTTTATGAATTTCAAGAGCAAACATCAGTTCTCTCACACAGGGCAATACTTCCCAACTATGAAAATAATAATGGTTCTTGTTGTTTGTTATCGTGTACCTATGGCTACCCTATAGGTGAGCTATCTTCAAAATATCCTGTAAGTCACTTCATCTCCCTTTTGGTCTTCATCTCTTCCTGCTGCCTTCCCTCTTTCCCAGCTTTATTGTGTCTTTCCCCCGAGAATCCTACCTTCTCCTGATGTGCCCACAGTAAGACAGCCTCAGATGCAATATTTTTTGTCTCCACAGGAGCTTGATTTGATCAAGGACCCACCTTTCCATCTTTCTAGCAGTACTGGGTATCCTCCAAAGCTCTCCTCCAACATACTTCAAAGAAATCAATTTTCTTCCTGTTTTCTTAACTGTCCAACTTTCACACCCATACATGGTGATCAGAAATTCAAGAGTGTGAATAATCTTGGCCTTGGCCTTCAGTGGCATATCAATATGTGCAGTCAAGGTCAGTTTTGACTTATGGTGACTCTTCTCTGGGTTTTCTACATATAACGTCAGGAGAGGTTTACCATTCCTTTCTTGTCCGGAGGACCTGAGATGCTGAAGGTTGCTCAAGACTATATAGGTTGGGTCTTCTCCCAGGAAAATCTGAACCTCTGGCTCTGCAGCCAGATACCTAATGCACTGAGCAACATGGAAAGATGAGAATAAGCCTGTTTCAGCATAGTATCTGGTAATAGCCAATCTCAGTTGATCTTGGAAGCTGTAAGGCTAGGATAGCTGACAATACTGCGCTGAATGATCCTACACTTGAGCCCAAAGGGTGAGACGTGATATGTCCTCATGTGCCTAAAACAGGGAAAACAATAGCTAGTGAATATAGGCAAGGATCTAGCAGTAGGCAACATAAGCGGAAACTTCTTACCTTTCCCCTGCAGCACTCCATTGTAGTACAAAGCTGTCCCAGAACAGATCCGAGCCCTTTGGATTGAGTTTTCATAGTTCAGGCGGAGCTGGAGAAAGGAACAGGGATCACCAATTCTAACAGAAGCAGTAGGAATGCATAATTTTACCCTGGCCATGCACTTTAAAAAACAACAACCTTTAATACATAAATATGAGCCCAAAGGAACACATCTTGTTTTGTGGTACCACGAAATCAGGTAGCAAACCATACTGCTAACAACAGCAAAGTGTATTGAATCCAAAATTTGGTTCTCAAAAATGATGGGTGGTGGGTTGCAACACTGACATTATAGTTTCCTTCAGTATCAAAATAAATCATTGTAATGGAAAGAGTTCTATTATTTTATATATTTGCTTCTGGACAAATCAGAATCAGAATACTTTTATTGGCCAAGTGTGGTTGGACACACCCAGAATTTGTTTTGGTAAAATATGCTCTCCGTATATAAAAGGAAATAAAAGAATCATATAGTCAACAATAAAAACACAGTACAACAATACAATATAACCTATTATTAAAAAAGGAAGAAGAGAAGTAAAAATTAATTATTCCACAGTTTGATAGCACTTGGAAAGAAACTATCTTTATATCTAGTTGTCCTAGAGCTTACAAATATCATACCATGATATACATACTAGTTATAGAGGGGAATTTAAAATCCAAGGAAGAGTTGATAAGCCAGAGGGTGGTAACTTCATGGTGGCCTTTAATACAGATACAATCTAGGTATAAGAAAGATCTGAAAATGTATGGTTTTTATAAGGGACAGATAGTATTTGATAAAATATTGTTATCCTCAGATGATAAGTTGATTAAGAAAATATATAATTTTTTCTTAGAATGGAAAATGGAAGATGAGCATGTGAAAGAAACAATGATACAATGGCCAAAAAATACAATGTGGAACTGGAGAAATGGCAAAAACTTTGGAATAGAAATTATAAATTAACAATGGCGACATTGTATAAAGAAAATCTGTATAAAATGTTTTATAGACGGCATTTTCCACCTGCTAAGTTAGCTAAAATGTTCCCAAATTAGTCTAACAAATGTTGGAAATATGTGCAAGAAATGGGGACTTGCTATCAAGCAAAAAAATGTTGGATTAAAATACATACTTGTCTTATTAGAATGATAAAAATACATGTAGATTTTAGGACAGAACTGTTTTTACTAGACATGTTACCAGAAAATTTAGATAAACAAATCAGGGGCATGGTGGCTTAGCAGACTAAGGCACCAAAACAGTCAGCTGCAAAGTCGGCAGCTCGGAGATTCAAATCCTGGGTGCCATGCAGCGGAGTGAGCTCCTGCTGTTAACCCCAGCTCCTGACAACCTAGCAGTTCAAAAGCATGTAAATGCAAGTAGATAAATAGGTACTGCTGTAAAAAGTGGGAAGTTAACCAGTGTTCCATGCAGCCATGCCAGCCACTTGGCCACGGACTTGCACAACACTGGCTCTTTGGCTCTTTTTCCTTTTCCTTTTTTCTTTCTTTTTTCCTTTTTTTTCTATTCTTTTTTCCCCCTGCTGGCTCCTGTCTTTCTAGTTTCTTGCCAGATATAATTTGCCTTGGGCAGTGATACTATGTTATTTTTCCCGCTATATATATATATATTTCTTTTTAGTATTTGCTAGTAGTTTTTAATGGGACTTGGATGTTTGGTGTGTATTTGTTAGGTTTTGATGTTTATTTTCACTGGGGAT
Organism: Phrynocephalus forsythii; assembly: GCA_029282475.1. NCBI lineage: Eukaryota > Metazoa > Chordata > Lepidosauria > Squamata > Agamidae > Phrynocephalus > Phrynocephalus forsythii. The sequence goes on along the minus strand of JAPFRF010000001.1, from coordinate 4,991,637 downwards.
TGTTTTGTGATTGTATTGTTTAGTCACCTGGGGTGACATGTTTGTATACCGTGCAGAGTTCCCTCTGGGAAAATCGGGCCGTTTATATGTCCAAGAATAAATAAATAAATAAATAAATAAATAAATAAATAAATAAATATGGAGATGAACACCACCCCTAGAGTCGGATAAAACTAGCACACATGTGCTGGGGGAACTTTTATCTTTACCTTTAGATAAACAAATTATTTATCCAGTACTGCATTCTGACAGCGATGAGGATAGTTTGGGCACAACATTGGAAAAATGAAGAAACACCAACAGATGAAATGATTGTTAAGAAAATTTTGGAATGTGCAGAGATGGATAGACTGACAGTAAGAATTAAGGAAAAAGAAGACTCATAATGTTACCTGTGGGGATTCCATACCCCAATAGGCTCTGAACCCTGAAATAACCTGGCAGCACTGAGGCAGCCTTAGGCCCTGGACAAACATGTCCAGAGAGCAAGCAGGGAACCCAGTGTGTGGTTAAGCTGACCTGGACCTGGCATAGGTCAGGAGGCCAGGGAAACAGATGGCCATCCCAGATATCAGGATATCAGGCACATCTGGTCTGTGACCAGCCCTTATCTACGAGTCCTCACCCGCCAGCATTTCCTCCTAGATAAGGGTGCATATTCCCCCCCCCACCAATGGAACGCATCCGTGACCAAAGACCATCCTTCCCTCTGTCTCTTCCTCTGTCCTAATGTCAATGCTTCTCTCCACCCCTTGTGTACTTGTTTACTGTTTTCAATAAAGAGCCTTGGGTCCCAGGCGCAGCTCAGAGACACTCCCACACACTAACTCTCTCACACACGCACTCACCCAGACACCCACACAAAGAGAGATGCAGCCTGGGACCAGGAGATGGTTGTACCCACAAACTCTGTGTATGCATAATTAATAATGCTATAGTTACCAAGCATGGAATCTGTTTTATCAATGGGTAGCAAAAAGAAACAAAGAGTAAGAGTAGCCTGGTTGTAGCATAATAATGACTGAAACCCATCAATGAAAATCTTTCAATCTTAATTTAACTATGTCGATGTAAGGGTTCAGTCTTTGCCCAGGCATCCCGCCCTTCCAACTTCAAAGAAGGCATCTCATGTAACAGAGAAACATTACTTTTATTTGATTCATCAACAGCAAACGGGGTTTTTCTTCTAACAACAGAGTCAACTTCTTTAACATCAGAAATAAACGGGTTCTTCCCTCCGTAGGTCGGGGTCTCTAGAAAGTGATCAAATTCCCCACCACCACCTGTGGGTATTCGGTTCCACCACTGCTCTCCTCCTCTCTCCCTGAAAGCCTCAGCCCTTCCATCTGTGTCCCAATCTCTCTCATGGAGATTAAGGGGGTCCCTACTTGTATCCCAACTTCCGAAGTGTATCTGGGACCACGTGGTCTCGGCTTGGGCGTACGCAGAGGGTAATCTGGCCTCCTGCTCAAGTCCTCCCGGGGGTCCAAGGTCCCGGCCTTGATCTCCTGACGAATCTTTACCAGCCGTCTGTCTAACTCCAAGTCTTTACGGATCTCCTTCAGCTTACGGTTGTATTCTCTATATTCTCTCTCACCCCAATAGGAACACTTTTGGCAGTGAGCTCTGCGTCTGTAGCTCTCAGCTTCCTTGTGTGGCATCATCATCTGTTCCCAGTCTCCCGTGTCTGGGTTCTCCATCCACACCCACTCCCATCCTTCTGGAATCACTCTCTTCCCTCCCTTTTTACAGGCTCCAGACCCCACCTCCAAGGGAGTGGATTGGTTCACCTTTCCCGCCAAGCCTTTATTTTCCTTTTCCGCCGCCCTCCGGTTCTCTTCCTTCTCCTTATCCCTGAGGGCATCATAGTAACCCTTTAGTGCCATGAACCTCTCCACAGGTGAAAGGTTCATTAGGTTTTCAGGTTTCTTTGGCTCCTCCACCATCTCAGCTGGGTGTGCAGGGGTCCCTCTCTTACCATTGGAGAAGTTCCCCTCACAGTCGCACTACCACACAAGCTTACTGCTTTTGTTTGGTCACTTATGCCCATTCCTCACACTCTGAACATTGTACGTACCAAGGAAGCTCATGCATTTTGGGGGCAGCAGCAATGCAAGCACCGTATGTGAGCAAATACCAAAAATTGCTGAGATACACAGTAGCTTCTAGCTTCCTCATATGCTTTCAAAGCAGCATTTTCTCCCCCAAATATGTTTGCTGGGGGCACATCAGTGACAGTTCCAAGCTCTCTTGTCAGGGTATAGTTAAACCCCTGCTCCTAGTACCTGCACCCCTGAACCGTAACTGCCTGAAATATGCAGAGAACTTGACAGAACTATAACACGTACATCAGCCCTCCAGTGAAAGCAGACCACTCCCCCTTTCCCCACCACCCAGTTTGTAGCTGTGGCAACCACTTACCTTGCCACTTAGGGCAAGGGAAAGATAAACACTGCTTACCAGTGGACTTCCTGTTCTGTGAGGTGGTGGGAGACACAGTCATCTTTTCCAACTTTCTAACCACGCAGCTCCATTTTTGTTTTTTTGTTTGGGTTTTTAGTGTGAAGTTAGAAAGTTCCACTTTCTCAAAACAGCCTTCTATTATCTCCTCAGGAGTTTCCTCAGACTGTCATATTTCAGAACTGTGCAGTATAATCCTATCTTATTGTAACTTGCTAATGTATTCTTATAACTGCATTCTTCCTGGATATCCCTTCTGCATAGCTGATGTCCATAATGGACATGTCTCTCTCTCTGACACTTAAAGTGGACATAAAAAGCAAAGGAAAACATAACTCTCTCTCTCTCTCTCTCTCTCTCTCTCTCTCTCTCTCTCTCTCTCTCTCTCTCTCTCTCTCTCTCTCTCTCTCTCTCTCTGTAAACATACAGTTAAAGCCCTTTTCTGGTACCCATGTGGCCCACAATGCAGCACTCTTTTTGTCTCATAACACAAATGCACATGCATTGTGATCTTTCTCTAGCACACTACAGGGCACGGTTCCTCCACCCATTCTCCTGGTTTTGGCAGCTGCAAGCAATCTGGTAAACAGGACAGTGAAGCAGCAGTCTTTTGAGGGAGTCAAACCGGCATTTGCTTGTTGTTTAGTTAAATAAATCAACATAATTAACTGTGAGGCTTTAAAAACTTTTGGAAAACACAGTATATTTTATCCAAACTAGTGGAAGGGAGAACTTTGAAAGATTCCTTAATTTATGATATTTAAGACAGCAGAAGATGAAAGGAAAAATATTTTGGATGGAAGTGTTCTTTTTCTTAATTTTTGGAGTTCAGACTTCATTTAATTTTTCTGAAATTTGGCCAGATTATTTTGCATACTAAGCAGATTCTCTGTTATGATGGCTTAACTAACAACAATTATAACAATATAACAAACTGTTTCCCCCTTGATGATGATGGAATACTGAAGAAAGTAACCTGTCTTAGCTACAGTGTTGCTCTGCTTCATGATTTTGAATTAAAATCAACATATCAGGTTAAAAAACCACTGGAGCTTATCTATATTTGTAATAACATGTACACCAAAGCTTGGGAAGAACAGGACAACTCTGAATTTCACAGGTATGAAATACAAAACCCAAATCCTAGACACACATGCACACAATGTAATAGAAGTAACTGTGACAATGTAGGAGCTTATTCTGTAATAATAAGAAGATACAGTAATTCTAGACATGCTTTTCCAAAGGTCTGGAGATGCCTATAAAATTAGATTGTGCTTTATAGTTCATTAACACTGAATACAAAAATTGGCCCTGGCTTTTCAAAAGCCAAACCTACAATATTGCTTTGGCTCATTCCATTCGGATTACCTTGTACATACCGGTGCTACCTTAAATCATGATCTAAATGTTTGGGGATCCAACCATATAAACACTCAGTTGTTGTTTGAGGCTGGTCAAAAAGTATTATATTTTCTGTCATATAAATCGTTGCCCACTGCCCCCAAAGACTCAAGAAGAGTCTGGAATTAAAAAGTGTTACAAAAAACATGTGTATTTTAAAAGTCAATCCAACACAAATATTTGTAAAGCAAAGATACAGAACAACTTGAAATTATTTTCTGATTTTTACAGTGAGGGCAACAGTATTTTTATGGCACTCATGTTTTTTTGCTGGGGGTGGTACGGGTTGTCAGAGCTGAATGCTGAAGAAATACCTCACGGCTTGGTGAAACTCTACTTGGAAATTACTTGAATGTTATGATACATGGATTGTGCACTTGGCTGCCCTTGGCTTCCTTTAGACTCCCAAAGGCAAATCCCCCTTTTTTGCTCTCTGGGGCTTCTGTACTGCTTCAGTTCAAAATCTGATTTCATTCTTAACTTTTCTTTCTGCTTATCATAAAATATCACCAAGTTTTCTTCTACCTTGTGCTTGATGAACAAAGAAATTTATAGCCGCCTTTACATCAGGAAGTCTAGCTTTTCCTGACATTTTATTACTTTGAATATTTGAAACATTTCAATCCCAGACAATAAATATTACATGATTATTGTTTTCATATGGGATAGGCTGCTCGTGCCCTCTACTCCACCCCTTTCTGGTTTTACTATGCAATAGTATATTACCAAGGAACACACACACACACACACACACACACACACACACACACACACACACACACAAATTTATGGACACTTGAAGATTTTGTTCTTAAATTGCTCTCAAAGGGCCCGAAAATGTCTCCCAGAATTTGCTTATACCTTGTGGATAAAATAGTTTAAAGCAAGACACAATCCAACACAAATTTATGAAGATTTAAAATGTATGAAATTCAGTTTATTACTGATTTCTAACAACGAAGCCCTATTCTCCCCTGATGTTTCCAGAGATGGGTGTTTCTAGCTGAAAGAATTGAGCATGTTGAGCCTTGAGAAAAGAGGATGGAGAGGCAATATGATAACACTTTTCAAATATTGGAAGGGCTGTCATACAGAGGAGGGGCAGAATCTGTTCTCGATTATCCCAGAGTGCAGGACAGGCAACAATAGGTTCACGTTAATGGAACCAGTTACCCCCAGAAGGTGAGTGCTCCAACAATGGAGGTATTCCAGAGAAGTTTAGGCGGTTACTTCACGTCTGTTTTGTCTCTCTAAGTGTTGTGCTTCAGAGTGGTACATAAAAATCTTACTTCACATCCGTTGCGCAACAGCTGAAATTTGTCTCGACCACGCCCCCGGAACGGGTGCTAAGTGAGACAAATCTGTACCTGGCACTGGAGTTGGGTATTTCCTTGTCCCGGTTTCTGTTCCAAGACAAGATACTGTGAAGTAACAACTGTCACGTAACAAAACATTTGTTTCTCTCAGAAAACTGTGTCCCAAGTACTGGGTTGGGTGTTACACCCCAGATGATCACCATCCCCTTGCCCTGAGTGACTATACTCAGAGAATACTGATCTTGGAGTTGATGCCTAGGTTAATGGTACCACTGCCCTCCTTTGCTCTAAAGGCCTGCCACCACTTAGCCGCCACCCCCACACACACACCATCAAAGATGCCACACATTTAGGATTGTAGGCAAATGTGTGTTGCATTGGTGGAGCTGTGTCATGGCTGCTTGATGACTTATCCAAAGCACAGGAGTTGAAAAATAACCTAGCTGATGGGCTAACTGGTTCACTTGTACTACTGCTCTCTCTCTCTCTCTCTCTCTCTCTCTCTCTCTCTCTCTCTCTCTGTGTGTGTGTGTGTGTGTGTGTGTGTGTGTGTGTGTGTATGCATTACAGGTGTGGTCCCAGGTGTGGTGCTCCCTAACAATGAGAGCTTCTGCAGCCACCATAGTAGTCCTACTACAAGATACTCATTGTGGAGATGAAACTCAAGTTAAAAACAAATGTAACTTCCAGGGTATTCTCTGGTGGGAGAGATACCTATCATGCAACATACCGCACAGCAGCTATATCAAAAACAATGTCGATGAAGTACAAGACATTTATTTTATTTATTTATTTTGAATATTTTTACCCCACCTTTCTCCTTGGAAAAGGACCCAAGGCAGCTTACAATAAACATGAAAAGTCACACTGAAATGAAAGTGTTTGTCATATGAATAAAAATCTCTAACATTGAAATGAATCTGTATAAACCACTTGCACTAACATGGGATGACAGTGCTCTGTCTAACTTATAGCACTCTGCAGTAGACATGGGCACGACTCGGTGAAATTGTCGTTTCCGTTTTCGGTTATCGTTTCCATTACGTAACGGAAACGGTAACGATAATTAAGCTGTCAGAACTCGAACTCGAACTGAAAAAAGAAAAATTTGGTCGGGTTTTTCGTTTCCGTTTGTGGCATCGCGGCGATCGCGCAATGCGAAGCACAGAAAAAGGTTTTAAAAGTTTTTTTTAAAAAACCCGACTCCTGGCCAAAAAAGCAGGCGAAAATATGCCTGCCTGAGGCTTTGCCACCTACCAGAGGGGTGGTTTCTGGGGGGTCCCTGGCCTTTCCACCCCTATTCTCCTGTCCTGGGCTGCTTGCACCAGGCTGGGGGGGGTCATCCTCGTTGTCTCGCCATGCCATGCGGTGGGGGGGATCCAAAATGGCGACCACAATTTTTCTTTTGAAATCGTGGTCAAAAAACACACCAAATCACCACAGAAACATGTGAAATTTATTTATTTTAAATGCCTGAATTTTAATAGTAGCAGCAGTGGGTTTTTTTATAGCAATAAAACGTATTGATTTTATTTTATTTTTTATTTTTTTAGACCTGCCCATTTGGGCTGGGCATGGGATGGGACCATGCAAATTGCTTGAACCATTCCACCAATGGCATCGCCAGGTTTTTGACTGACACTTCTGCATGTCTCGGAGGGCATAAAAAGCCGAGGCACCTTCCAGAAATCGCAGTCGGGTGTATGGATGTGGTTGAGGGAGGAGGGCTGGCTGATGGTGCTGGTGTGATCCGATCGAGATTGAGGAGGGAGGCTGGAGGCTTTAGGATTTAAGTTAGGCAGGCAGGGAGGGAATTGAATTTAGAAAATAATTTCTTTGATTCCCTGCAGCTTTGTCTGCTGAAGGGAATAGCAGTTTATTCTTTATTTCTTCTCTGGCAGTTTGTGAGGATTTTTTTCTGATATTGGATAAAGGGGGAGGTTCGACTGGGAGTGGGAGGTGTGGATTTATTTTAAAAATATATTATATACTACCATTTATTTTCTATTTTCCCAACTTCAATTTGCTTGCACACACACACATTTGGGGTGCAAGCCAAGAACAGAACCTCTATCCTAAGTGATATCCTAACTGCCCACTCACCCGTCCGCCTGCGCCGCCACCCGCCTGCAGCCCGTGCCACCGCCCGCCCACTCGCTCGCCTGCGGCTGCCGCCCAACCACGCCCCCACGCCCCGCCCGCCGCCTAGGGCACAAAAACACCTAGCACCGGCCCTGATTGTGGGACACCCCTATGCTCTGGGAAGTCAAATCGCTCTAAATTGCGGTGCAAACGACAAACGGAAACAACAAATTTTTGAAACGAAAACTCGAAACGTCATTTTTTTCTGGTTATGCCCATGTCTACTCTGCAGTAATCATAGGCAATTTTAACAACCATAATACCCATTACATTGCAACAAAAGAGTACTCCCAGATTTTCTTCAAAGCCAGCACAGACCCATGCTGTGAAATGTTGGAGTAGAGATTCAAAGAATTAGACCACCCCCTAAGACTCATGGAACTTCTAAAAAGCCAAATGGGAATCATTTGCTGCTGAACTTGACCATAACATCCAATGAATTTCTAAGACAGAAAAAAATAGTCAAATTGTGGGACTGTTACTATCAGGGGCTAAGAAGCCTATCTCAAGGGCTATAGGAAAAAAAATACATTTCAAGCTGGAGCCAAAAATGCACAGATATATGACTAATATGTGGAAAATCTTGAACTAGAAGTTGCTGATGAACTCCTCCAGTGTTTAAACTCTGCCGGGAGACAGAAATGGCACACTTTCTGGAACAAATGAGTTTCCAGCATGCCAGTAAAGAGGCTTGGGAAACAGTTCCATGAAACCAACCTGAATTGCCGGCAATGTTGGCTGCAAAGATCTAGCAATTAGAATTTTAAATCTTACAATGAAAACACCAGGGACAAACAAAAAGATTAGTGAAATCAAAAGGGAGGGGGAAGCTAGATCCAATGAACTAAAGTCTGAAAGGAACATCTCAGATGAATTCTCCACATCAGAAATTGCTGAAGCATTGAACATGACAAAATCAGGGAAAGCAGCTAGCCTGGATGAAGTATTTCCTGGGTTTCTGAAGCACTTTGGCGTGTGGACCACACACCATACTCTGGCTCACACAATTGTGCAATGGCTTCCAACAAAAGGGAGGCTGCCAGCAATTTTTTACAGGAATGAAGATTGCTGCCATTTCAAAACTTGGTAAAGAGGGGAAATCTGCAGAAGACCTATGCCGTTTTTAAGCATGTCTTACAAATTGCTGGAGAGACTTAAAATGAATTACCGTAAACCTCCAGTTGATGAAGACACAATAATAGAACAGGCTGGATTTAGACTGGGGGACAAAGCTCTTGTGACCAGATGCTATCACAAACCTCCTACATAGAAAACGGATTTCAGAGGAGTTGAAAAATATGTCATAGTGTTTATTGATTTATCATCGGCTTATGACATAGTGTGGAGAGAAGGAATGGTCTTAAAATTTCTGCATATTGTGCCATTTAAAATGGGCTTTCAAATAGATACATCAAAGTACATGTAGATGGTCAAACCAGTCAGAAGTATCGGTTAACTGGAAGGTTCTGTGCTATCTCCAATACTCTTTATTTAAACAGATCGGACTTACCAAGCACTGCTGCAAAAAAGTTTATACTGTATATCCTGATGATATTGCATTGATCAAACAATCTAAAGAATTTGAAACAGCCCTCAAAAGTGATTTAAAGGAAATTGATAGAGGTGTTTTTTTTTAATATGGAGGCCAAAACCCAACATCAAGGTCTCTTGCTTTCCCTTGAGCAACTGAGAAGCAAACTAGACACAGAAAATGGCATTTAGGAAAGAGCTGCAGAAGTAAAAACTGTAACCCAGAGTATTCAGGAGTGGCCCCTGACTGGTCCTTAACCTATAGGGAACAGTTAAGAAAAACCTCAGATAAAATGAAAACCAGGAACCAAATTTGACACAAACTCTCTGGATCCTGTTGGGGAGCAAGCACCTGTGCAAGAAATTCTGCAAAGGGCTTGGAACTCTGATGTGATCCAAGATCAAACCCTTATTTTCTGCCTTTTTCCTGTGAGTCTTCTATCCTCAATTAAACTGATGAGCAACACATATTGCTGGAGAAACTGGCTCACTGGCCATCTTGAAGACTCGTAATGTGGTATTTAAGAGGGGATGAATTGTGGAAGCAACATTCCCAAGGACTTGCAAATCAAATAGTGTGGGCAATGGTCCCATCAAAATTAAGAAGAGAATAATAAATATTGTCATTATGCACAAGCAATTAAGAAACATGTCACATTATATCACATTATAGTGGCCTATAAAGGTATTGCCTGTAACCTGTTTTTGCAATGGTGTTTTGTGATGGCCACGCTGCTCACCCATCCTTTTTTGCTTTGATATCACATTCATGCAGTCTTTGAAGTAACTGAGTAGATTTAGGCATCCATTTAGCTGCCCAAACACAGATTATTGGTTTTATTGTATGTTATGTGCCACCATGTTGTATGTGAGTTAAGGCATCACTAATAGTGTTTAAAGGTATGTGAGCTATTCAAAGAGTAGTTTTTCCACCTTCCCCCACCTCGTTTAGCTTCAATGGGTGCCAACAGATTAGGCCCCACTTCTTCTAAATTCTAGTCAATTTCTCTATTCATTGCACAGCACTGGCTCTAGAAAGTCATAATTTGTAGAGCTTGCAAGCAGGGCTGGCACTTCCATTAAGGCGAACTAGGCAGTTGCCTAGGGCACCAAAATGGAGAGAGGGCGCTGGACAGCCTGCTGCCCCCCCGCCCCCTCCCGCCGCTGGCCACTGCCATCCGTCCCCCACCACCCGCCAGCTGCCCGTCGCCGTCCGCCCATCGCTGCCCACCCGCCCCCACCCATTGCCACCCACCCCCGCAGCTGTTGCCGTTGCCGTCCCCCACCATCCGCCACTGCCCTGCCCCCCCACTGCCGCCCCGCTGCCCCACCACCACCCGCCCGCCCTGCCACCGCCACCCGCCTGCCCCTACCCTGCCCACCCACCGCCCCCACCCCGCCCCCTGCCCCGCCCACCCGCCACCCACCCCACCCACCGCCCCTTGCTTAGGGCGCAAAAAAACCTAGCACCGGCCCTGCTTGCAAGAGTTACTTTTTATTGTGCTGCTTGGAATCCCATGAATGGCTGGAGATTAGTTGGAACTCCCCTCTCCCCCAAGCAGGTCAATTCCCCATATTTGAATGCTTTTCACCTCTGTGAGATAATACACAGCAATATAAATAATGGAATGATAACAGTATGGTCGACATCCAGACCAGGAAAAAAGACATCTCCAGTGCCATGATCAATGGCTATGAAATGTGCAGAGACCTTAATCCCATTAGAATTACTGGTGTCTTGTAGAACTGGATTCCTTGGGCAATGTTGTACACGCGTGCACATGTGCACCAAACTGAGAATCCCTGTGTGACTTGAAAATGCTCTTTCAAGCCCTGTGGGACAGAAACCACAAGTCCTTTACAGCCCCATTTTAGAAAGTCAGCTGCCTCACTCATGTGGTTCCCCCCTCTCATTTCCCATTAATTTTTCATGACAGCCTACGTATGTCAGAAGTATTACCAACCCTATATTTAATGTAGCTTTAGTTGCAGCTGCCTTTGTGGAAAATTAAATGCTATAGAAAATCTAATGCGGATGTCCTCTATGAGTCACACTTGGGTAAGGTTCCTCGAATGAAAGAGAGCCAGCAGTGCCACAGCTTTGGGAGAAATGGGAAACAGCTCTCCAGGATGTGAGAGAATGTGTAAGGCAGCCTTATTTTAGCTAGACCAACCCATGTCACTTTTTCGCTGGAGAAGATCTGACTGCCACCGCTCTCCATAATTTCAGGCCCCAAACACTCTCACTCCTCACTACAAAATGAATGGCCCTGGTAATGATTATTTAAGGGTGGCATACACATTTTTAATTATGTTACTTTGATTTTAAGTGGGAGTTAATGTGTAGTGATAGAATCAGGACTGACACGAGGGTGCCATGAGATGGTTCCCAATCCAAACATATGAAAAGCTCGGATTTCATATTCTACAATCTCCACATGTTGCAGTGCTCCCATCTGCCTTCAAGGACGCTGCTGGCTTCAGACATGAGTTCTCCATCCTTGTAAGGACCGTCCACTGCTGTGAACTTTCCATAGGTATGGACTCGCCAAATCCCCAGATTCCATGGGCCCACTCTGGTTGTGATTTATGAAGCCACGTTTTCACCAGGACACGTGGAGTGTGGAGAATATATGTGTTTCAGAGGCAACCTAAAAGCACCAAACCAAAAGCCAAAGGTATGTGGCTGATAATGATGGGCACGACTAGGGAAAATGACGTTTTCGAGTTGTCGTGTGTCGGAGGCAGTCCATTTCAGCTCGTTTCCGTTTTTCGCGAAATTTCGCAAAAATTAGTCGGTTCATTTTTTCGTTTTTTCATTGTCGTTAGTACTGGTTTGGGGGGGGTAGCGGGCTCCTGGAGGGAGCTGCAGGAGTCAGCCAGAGCCACAAGTGACGGACTGGCAGACTCTTTGCACCCGCTGTGTCTCACGTACTTGCATGTAGTGCAATGCAAGTAGATCTGGCTTAGGGTTAAGACGGGTTAGCGCAAGGGCTAGGGTTAGGCTAGTTACGGGTGAGGTTAGGGTGAGTATTGGGGTGCACCTCTGGGTGCCTCTCTGACCCACTTAGAAGGACAGTGTACTGGCGTATGGGTTAGGCTTAGGCTTAGGGTTCGGGTTTGGGCTACGATTAGTGGGCTGTTTATGCCCGATTGGCACATCCCAGAAGTCTCTGTGTTCAACCTGGCCAAGTGGCCGTGCAATTGGTGGAAAATTTGCATGGTCCACTCCCATGGGCGAGCCCATCATTGCAAATGTGCAGGTGTAAAAAAAAAATAAAATAAAATAAAATAAAATAAAATCAACGGAGACTTTTTTTTTTGCAAGAAAAACCCACTGCTGCTACTGTAAAAATTCAAGCATTTAAAATAGCTAATTTTCGCATGTTTCTGTGGTGCTTTGGTGGGGTTTTGGGCAACGATTTCAAAACAAATATTGCGGTCACCATTTTGGATCCCCCGCACTGCATGGCAAATGGATGCGCCCTCCCAGCCTGGTACAGTCAGCAAAACCTGGCCATGCGATTGGTGGAATGGCTCCAAAACTTTGCATGGTCCACTCCCATGGGCGAGCCCATCATTGCGAATGCGCAGTTGTAAAAAAATAAAATAAAATAAAATAAAATAAAATCAACGGAGACTTTTTTTTTTGCAAGAAAAACCCACTGCTGCTACTGTAAAAATTCAAGCATTTAAAATAGCTAATTTTCACATGTTTCTGTGGTGCTTTGGTGGGGTTTTGGGCAACAATTTCAAAAAAATATTGTGGTCGCCATTTTGGATCCCCCGCACTGCATGGCAAATGGATGCGCCCTCCCAGCCTGGTACCAGCAGCTCAGCAGTAGCAATAGCCAAGGAGAGGGGGGTGGGGAACCCTCCCCCAAATAAAACACCCTTCTGGCCTGGTAGGTGCCCTCAGACAGTTTTCGCCTACTTTTAGGGCCGGGAATCGGTTTTTTTTTAACTTTTAAAAACTTTTTTTCTGTGCTGCTTGGCATTGCGCGATCGCCGCGATGCAAGTAACGAGCACGACAAATCAGACCAAATTGTTCGTTTGTCGGTTCGAGCTTGAATTCTGGCGGAGTAATTCCCGTTACCGTTTCTGTAGAGTAAAGGATACGAGTAACGGAAACGGAAACGGGAATACCTCTAAGTCGTGCCCATCTCTAGTGGCTGACTGTTGCTCTTACACTGAAGCTGTCAAAACAACGAGCATAGCATCCTTTAAGTAACAAAAGCAAAGCCAAGTTCTCCATATCCTGGTTGCATGGGTACTCTGGACGTTCCTTGGAATCAGAGCATTGTTTTGTCTCAGATTGTGGGGAAAAGGTCACCTTAGGCCGCAGTCCTACCAGCGTTTTCTGCGTAGTTTCCCAGCGGTGAACTGCACAGTAAAAGATCGTGTGCTAACCGGGAAGAGAAGTAAATTCTGGTCCCGGCCGACCACGCCCCTGGAATAGCAGTTTCAGCAAAGTTTCCTAAACCACCGCCAGGGGCTGGATTTAGAAACTTCGCTCGAAAATGCTTACTTATTTGCTTCTGTAACCACGACAGGACCCTGAAAATACCATGGAGGCTTGGAAACAAAGCTGGAAAGAAGGACAAAATGAGAAGTAGACAGGTAGAGACCGAACCAGAATATGAAAATATGACGCAGAAGAGAGGACACTAACTGCACATTAAACACCATGTGGCCTCCCGAAAAAAAATATATACAGGAATTTATATACGAAGAAAACTCTGGTAAGACTGTGGCCTTAGTGAGAATAGAGCACCCAGGAGACACCAAAAAGATCCTAGTCAGAACAGCAGGTAGAGGCCTGCTTCATGTCCAGTTTTTAACTGTTCAGGTTTGAGGCTGGAGTAAAGCGCCGTTTCCAGATTAGGTTCCTTCCTGGCAAGTGGAAGATCTGTAGATGCCAGTTCTTTTTATTTTCAGGAGGTGGGAGTGAAACTGCTCTGTGCCTGCAAAGGAGGATTTACTGTGTTTTAACCAGCAGTGGCTCTTTTGATTTTGTTTAAAGTCTTAAAATGTATGTGTGCATGCAGTTTGGCAGGGGGAGGGGGGCAGGTGAGGCAACACAAAACATTTCTTAGAATCATAGAATCAGGGAGTCGGAAGGGGCCTGTAAGGCCATCAATTCCAACCCACTGCTCAATGCTCTTGGTAGCTGTCGGCATGCTCCCCTCTCCCGATCGCCAATATAATTTCCTGTCATCCTGTTCCTTCAGTGAACTTCATTTCCTGTAGTGCTATACACCATCGTCTGCTGTTATTCAGCATGTCAGAGAGACAGAGCAGAAGGAAAAGAAGGAAAAAAGTTCTCCTCTTTTGAATCCACCAACTGATGATTTTAAAAAAGAAGATGTATGTATTTGTGGGCTGTGTGGACTGCCAGGAAGAGCCTTAGGTGCCTGCAAGGAATGCAAAGGCATTATCAGTCTTCATGTTATAATTTTAATTAAGCTTTGTTTCTTGCTTAACAATAAAGTAACAATTTGAAAAAGACCCTCCCATGTCTTACGCATATAAGCTGAGGTGAGTGTAACCTCTGTGGAACGTGGCTGACAATGTGTTTAACTTGGAGGAAGCAGCAGTTTCAAATTTGGGTCCTGCTTATCTACATCTGGAATATAGGAAGAGCAAGATAACAAAAACTGTTTTAGTTGAAACTCACTATAAAATTAAGTAATGAGTTTTATCTAACGTGTAAAAAAGGGGGCATTTTCTCTGATCAGGGAAAGAGACATATTTTTGAGTAATAGCTGGGTGTCTTTCTATTCTGCAGGGAAAAAAAACCTTTTAAAAAGTTCCACTTGGTCTCAAATGCTCTTACTCTCTGGTCTCAGGGTGTAAATGGCAGACCTCCTGTGCTACGCATTATGGGTCTGTCTGTCTGTCTGTCTGTCTGTCTGTCTGTCTTTCTTTCTTTCTTTCTCCCTCCCTCCCTCCCTCCCTCCCTCCCTCCCTCCCTCCCTTCCTCCCTTCCTTCTCCAATGCTCCAAGAACTCTCCAAGCAGAATTTTGGAAATTCCAGTCCACAGATAGACCCCCACATTTCTCTTACTTGAAACAAAGCCTGTATTCTATGTTTTCTCTTCTATGCTGACCCACGGGCAGATAACACAGACCACTCTGTATCTTGCTGTGAAGAATTAGCACAACACTTTAAAGGCAAAATTGAACAGATCTGGGCTATCTTGGATGCAGCTATTGATCCAGAGCCTGCAAATAAAACACCCCACCTTCCTTGTCCTGTATTAATGGATGACTTTCAGATCCTACAGCTGGATGATGTGGTCAAGACCCTTGGGGAAGTGAGGGCTACCACATTTGTGATGGATCCTTGCCCCTCATAGATCATAAAATTTCCAGAGAAAATATGGCAGACTGGTTAGGAAGACTAGTGAATGCCTCCTTACTACAGGGCAGGATTCCGGCATGCTTAAAGCAGGCAATAGTAAAACCGCTGTTAAAAAGCTCTCCTTAGACCCAATCATATTGAACAATTACCGACCAGTATTGAATATCCCATTCTTAGGAAAAGTCCTAGAGTGGGTTGTGGCCTCACAGCTCCAGAGGTTTCTGGACTAGATAAACTAC
Organism: Phrynocephalus forsythii; assembly: GCA_029282475.1. NCBI lineage: Eukaryota > Metazoa > Chordata > Lepidosauria > Squamata > Agamidae > Phrynocephalus > Phrynocephalus forsythii. The sequence continues at coordinate 4,976,181 of JAPFRF010000001.1, read as the reverse complement.
CTGGATCCATTTCAGTCTGGCTTCAGGCCTGGCTATGGGACTGATCAGGCACTGGTTGTATTGGTAGATGACTTGCGCAGAGAAATGGATAGGGGATCGGTGTCCCTTTTGGTTTTGCTAGACCTCTCAGCTGCTTTTGACACTATAGACCATGGCATCCTCCCGACTCGTCTCTCTGAAATGGGAATTGGGGCCACTGCATTAAAGTGGCTCTGGTCCTTCCTTTAGGATGGAATGCAGAAAGTGGTGTTAGGTGATTCATGTTCGACACCACGCCCACTGACCAGTGGAGTTCCCCAGAGTTCTGTTCTGTCTCCTATGTTATTTAACATCTATATGAAAAGGAAAGTGACCAATGGTTTATTGTGAGGCCTAGATATTAGTGGGAGGTGCCCTTGGTAATGGGGAGCGAAACTATACCTCCCACAGAGAGCTAGGGTTCAAGGAAGCACTGGGCCAGTTTCCTTTTCTGTACAGGAAGGAGGCCTAAGGCAGCCTTAAAAAGATGCTCTTTTCCAGAGAGGTGAAATGTTGGTGGGAACCTGCAGAATTCTGCCTTGGAAATCCTGGGAAATTCTGAGAGGTGAAGCCCCCTACCAACCCATCAAAGAAAGAAAGAAAGAAAGAAAGAAAGAAAGAAAGAAAGAGAGAGAGAGAGAGAGAGAGAGAGAGAGAGAGAGAGAGAGAGAGAGAGAGAGAGAGAGAGAGAGAATAGCTCACCCTTACTGAGTGTTATAAAACCTGGTTCTTTGATAGAAACTTTTGATAGGTAGTAATCAACTCCCATCAGACAACATAAGGCATACAGATCATACTTCCAGATACCAGAGTTGTGTGCTGGTGGCAGAAGCCCCAAATATATACCAGTATTTCTGACAATGTATTATGTTGCCATTTTTAAAATTTGTAGCAATTTTGGGTTGTACTTTCAGTGAAGCAAAGCAGCATTTGTTTTCAAGAAGGTCATCATTCTCAGATAATATTGCATATTTCCTGGAGGATGTATGCAGCTTATCAGGGAGGACATGTAGGATGGAAAGTACTTCAGCAATATCCAAATATACCCTGTCATCAGAATGGGGCTGGGAGAGATAAGGTGGCTCTTAACTCTATGCAGTGAGATAAATAAGACGTGATCTACGAGCCCTTATTCTGGGGTGGGAGAAACTAGACCCACAGGGAGCACCTTTCGGGTGGGAGAAACTGGACTCTTGCCTTTTGCTGACCCACACAATGTTGACCATTGTGTGACTCTTCTCCCTTGAAGTCCACATGTCTAAATTCTGATGACTGAAGAGGAAGTATCCCCACACACACGTGTGTGTGTGTGTGTGTGTGTGTGTGTGTGTGTGTGTGTGTGTGTGTGTGTGTGTGTGTGTGTGTGTGTGTGTGTTGCGTCATTTCAGTCGTGACCGACTCTTCCTGACTCCATGTCCATGAAGTTTTCTTGGACGGAATATTGGAGTGGTTTCCTTCTGTAAATGGAAATCCTCCCCAAATGAGGAAAATAAAAAGGAACACAAACTCTGGCAAAAGAAATGTAAGAAGATGATAAGGGAGGCAAAGAAAGACTTTGAGGAACGAATGGCTAGCAATATAAAGGGTAATAATAAAAGCTTCTTTAAATATGTTAGAAGTAGAAAACCTGCCAGAGAACCAGTTGGCCCTCTGGATGGTAAGGGAGGAAAAGGGGAGGTTAAGGAGGACTCGGACATTGCAGAGAAATTGAACGAGTTCTTTGCGTCTGTCTTCACGACAGAGGACCTTGAGCAGATTCCGCTGCCTCAGCCGCCCCTCTTGACTAAAGAATTAAATCAAATACAGGTTAAAAGAGAGGAGGTTTTAGGACTAATTGATAAATTGAGGATTAACAAGTCACCGGGCCAAGATGGCATCCACCCAAGGGTTATTAGGGAACTGAGAAACGAAATTGCAGATCTCTTAACGGTTATATGCAACTTGTCTCTTAAAACGGCCACAGTGCCGGAGGACTGGAGGATAGCAGATGTCACACCAATTTTTAAAAAAGGAAGGAGGGGGGACCCAGGAAACTACAGGCTGGTTAGCCTTACATCTGTCCCAGGGAAGATGGTGGAAAGCCTCATCCAAGAGAAAATCTTAAAACACATAAAAGAACAAACCTTGCTGAGAGAAAATCAGCATGGCTTCTGTAAAGGTAAATCTTGTCTTACAAACCTTTTAGAATTTTTTGAAAAGGTCAACAGGCATGTGGATTTGGGTGAACCGGTGGATATAGTCTATCTGGATTTTCAAAAGGCTTTTGACACAGTCCCTCACCAAAGGCTGCTGAGAAAATTACACAGTCAGGGGATAAGAGGGCAGGTCCTCTTATGGATTGAGAACTGGTTGAGATCCCGGAAACAAAGAGTAGGTGTCAATGGGAAATTTTCACAATGGAGAGAAGTGAAAAGCGGTGTGCCCCAGGGCTCTGTCCTGGGGCCGGTGCTTTTCAATCTGTTCATAAATGACCTGGAGACAGGGATAAACAGTGAGGTGGCCAAGTTTGCAGATGACACAAAACTTTTCCGTGTGGTAAAACCAGAGAAGATTGTGAAGAGCTCCAGAAGGATCTCTCCAAACTGGGGGAATGGGCTGAGAAATGGCAAATGCGTTTTAATGTAACCAAATGTAAAGTAATGCATATTGGGGCAAAAAATCCAAACTTCATCTATCAACTCATGGGCTCTGAGTTATCCGTGACAGATCAGGAAAGAGATCTTGGTGTGTTGGTGGACAGCTCCATGAAGGTGTCTCCCCAATGTGTGGCAGCGGTGAAGAAGGCCAATTCCATGCTAGGGATTATCAAAAAGGGGATTGAAAATAAAACAGCCAACATTATAATGCCGTTATACAAAACAATAGTAAGGCCCCACCTGGAGTATTGTGTACAATTCTGGTCACCACATCTCAAGAAAGACATAGTGGAACTGGAAAAGGTGCAGAAGAGAGCGACTAAAATGATTACTGGGCTGGGGCACCTCCCTTATGAAGAAAGGCTAAAACATTTGGGCCTCTTTAGTCTGGACAAAAGGTGCTTGAGGGGGGATATGATTGAGATGTACAAAATAATGCAGGGTAGGAGTAAAGTGGATAGAGGGAAGCTCTTCTCCCTCTCCCAAAATACCAGAACTAGGGGACATACACTCAAATTGAGTGCTGGGAGATTAAGAACTGACAAAAGAAAATATTTTTTCACCCAGCGCGTTGTAAGTCTATGGAACTCCCTGCCACAGGATGTGGTGATGGCATCTGACCTGGATGCCTTCAAAAGGGGATTGGACAGATTCCTAGAGGAAAAGTCCATCACGGGTTACAAACCATGATGGAGATGTGTAATCTCTAGGCTTTAAACCAGGGTACTTCAAGGGCCAGATGCAGGGGAGTGGTATCAGGAGACAGAGATCTAGTCTCATGCGCTCCCAAACGCATCTGGTGGGGCCGCTGTGAGATACAGGAAGCTGGACTAGATGGGCCTTTGGCCTGATCCAGCATGGCTCTTCTTATGTTCTTATGTTCCTATAAAAACCCACAGTTTAACACTGGTGAGTAGAGATGGGCACAACCAGGAAAAATGACGTTTCGAGTTGTCGTGTGTCGGAGCCGGCCCGTTTCGGCTCGTTTCCATTTGTCGCAAAATTTTTCAAAAATTTGTCGTTTCGTTTGTCGTTTGTCATTAGTACTGGTTTAGGGGTGGTAGGGTAGCAGGCTCCTGGAGGCACCTCTCTGGGGTGGATGCCTCCTCTGGCCCCCTACAAAGGGAAAGGAAGGGTACATGACCGTGTAGCCATTGCGTACCAAGTGGCTCTGGCAGAGGCACCTCTCTTTTGGGTGCCTCTAGCTCACCAAGAAGGACAGCATACTGGCGTGCAGGTTTGGAGTTTTTTGGAACTTTGGACTGTGAGCGAGGTGAGAGAAGAATGCCTCTGCTGGGTGCCCTCTGACTTACTAAGAAGGACAGTGTACTTGCGTGTAGTGCAATGTGAGTACAGATCTGGCTTAGGGTTGGGGTTAGGGCAAGGGTAGGCTTAGGGTTATTACGGGTAAGGTTAGGGTGAGTTAGTGGGCTGCACCTCTGAGTGCCTCTGACCCACTAAGAAGGACAGTGTACTGGCGTATGGGTTAGGGTTAGGGTTAGGGCTAGGGCTAGGGCTAGGGTTATAGTGGGCTTTTTATGCCCGACTGGCACATCCCAGAAGTCTCAGTCAAAACCTGGCCAAGTGGCCATGCGATTGGTGGAATGGCTCCAAAAATTTGCATGGTCCCATCCCATGGCCAGCCCATCATTGCGCAGGTGTAAAAAAATAAAATAAAATAAAATAAAATAAAATCAATGGAGACATTTTATTGCTAGAAAAACCCACTGCTGCTACTGTAAAAATTCAAGCATTTACAATAGCTAGTTTTCGCATGTTTCTGTGGTGCTTTGGTGGGTTAGTGGACCACGATTTCAAAAAAAATATTGCGGTCGCCATTTTGGATCCCCCCGCACCGCATGGCAAATGGAGACGACGAGACTGATGCCCCCCCGCCAGCCTGGTACCAGGTCCAGCAGCCCAGGACAGGAGGGGGGGAGGCCAGGGACCCCCTCCCCAGAAACCACCCCTCTGGTAGGTGCCCTCAGACAGGCATATTTTCGCCTGCTTTTTTGGCCGGAAATCAGGATTTTTTTTATTTCTAAAACTTTTTTTCTGTGCTGCTTGGCATCGCGCGATCGCCGCGCGATGCCATGAACGACAATGACAAATCAGACCCAATTTATCGTTTATCGGTTCGAGTTCGAGTTCTGACGGCTTAATTGTCGTTTCCGTTTCTGTGGCGTAATGGAAACGAGGAACGAAAATGGAAACGAGAATTTCGCCAAGTCGTGCCCATGTCTACTGGTGAGAACTTTCCTGGATTCTTGTCCACTTCCTCAGACACATATGCGCAGAATGCACAGGGCAGAGGGTGGAATCAAACAATCAACACAATAGACCTAGAGTTGCCTGTAATGATGCCCTCTTGGGCATTAGCAAATCATACATGTACTAAAGCTAATAAAACCAAAGAAAGTACACCTAACCAAACTGGTACCAAACCTATGCATCCTGGCTTGGAATTAAACCCAACTGAACATAATCAAAAGAGAGAGGCACAAAGATGGGTACTGTGATCACAACAGGGGCTTATCTGTCCTGCCTTGACTGGATCTAGAAAATATCTACAATCATTGAAAGTTGGCTCACTGAGCCAAGTCTCGGGGCTTAGAAAATGGAGGAAAGAGGCCACATCAACTATTTTTTCCTCAATTGAAGTAAAAGTACCCCACTTATTATTATCATTAGTGTGTGCGCGCATGCACACACACACACACACACACACACACACACACACACACACACACACACACACACACACACACACTTCCTTTAAATGTTTATACATTTATCTGCACTGAAATAAAGGAAACTTCTCACTTGAAAAAATTCCCTCCGTGAAAGATTGCAGGGTTGCACAACAACATTTGTATTTTTTAGGATTTTCTGATGGTTTTGTTAGATTCTGCCATTATGGAAAAACTCATCTAACTAGTAGCCATAATAATTCACTTTTATTCTTCATAAGTTTTCACCTGCTCATGCACACTTCTTCAGATGAGTGGTGTGGCTATGTCTTTGGGGAGAGTTTCCTGTTCCCAGAAGGCTCTAACTTAGGTTCATCAATGATATCTTCATTATTTTGACCCCTGGTGAAGAGGCACTAATGCACGGTTTCATCAAAATTAATTACTTCATTCCAACAAAAATCCTAGCATAGACCATTCCAGGAAACAGGTCAGCTTCCTGGACACCCAAGTTTTGCTTTCTTTTCTGGTCAGATGACCTCAGATGATCCTTGATGACTGGTTTCAAAAGCTCTTGAGGACAGTAGGACAGACTAGAGGACTGCTGCCGAAAGTTCAGGGGGACAGACTTTTTTTTATAGAGAAAAACACTTGGAGGGACAAGGGCCTGTGAACTGAGGCTTCCTCTGCAATCATGATGGCCCACCTGGCACCGATGCTGATAAAATTTCAGTGCCAGGTAAAAACCTTCCTGTTCCAGAAGTTTTTTAACTGATGATTATGAGTCCTGATGGCAATTTTAGTACTGTGTTTTAACGTATTGTATTTATTGTATTTATATGGTTTATTGTTCTAATTTTATTATAATTTTGATGTTTTAATTGTTTATTTTGATTGTGAGCCGCCCAGAGCTAGATAGATAAGGCATCCTTAACTGAGCAGTGGCAGGAGGGTGCTCCGATTCCCTACACAAGAGTAGCAGCTTGCAATTAGATGGGCAGAGTATAATTGAAAACAAGCAAGCATGCCAGCCAGCCAGCATCTGCCCACCCCTGCTCAGTGATATGTGGACAAGTCAGCTTTTCACTGAGTTCAATAATGTCAGGTTTCACTATATAACTCTGATGGTATCATTAGCTGTGGCTGTATTTTGGTAATTTCCAAGCATTTCCTACTATTCCACGCACACACCCAATTTCCTAGGCTCACCTTAGGTTTTGAGGAGGCTTTACAAATAACAGAATGGGAGTGTGAATCTCAAATGTCGGAAAATCACCACAGTTGGTCCTGGAGGCCACCACAAGAGTGACAATGCCAATGTTTAGACATTTAAGACTCCTTCCCCCCATCCCATGGTGCCCAAAGCTTTCTCAAGGACCCAAGAAGTCTCTGGAATCTTTGGGGAGGTGGTGGATAGGAAACATTTAATTACCAAAAGGTAGCCAAGACTGATTTTGGTCATTGGACTATGGCTGCTTTCACAGTACCACTAAAATCCGCAGCAAACTTTGATCCAGGTCACCCCCTGGAACGCTCACGTGGTTGATGTCGCGGACGTGATGTTCCCATGGTCACGTTTTGAAAATACACAACTGTTCTGATCCCATGACTGAGAACCAAAGCAAACACACCATAACAGGGATGAAAAGGTTTTGGTGCGGATTTTCCATGTTCCCATGGACTCGAGTAACAGTTTAAAATCTGCATCGGAATAGCGACAAGAATTTTACCACCTCAAGACTAGACATGGCATGGAGCGGCGAAAATCTCGTTTCCGTTTTCGGTTCTCGTTATCGTTACGTAACGGGTAGCGGTAACGAGAATTACTCCACTCCAACTCGAACTCGAACCGAAAAAGAAAAATTGGGTCTGATTTTTCGTCGTCGTTCATGGCATCGCGGCGATCGCACGATGCCAAGCAGCACAGAAAAAAGTTTTTTAAAAACCCCGATTCCCGGCCAAAAAAGCAGGCAAAAATATGCCTGCCTCAGTGAGGGCACCTACCAGAGAGGGGTGGTTTTGGGGTCCCAGGATGCCCCCAGGATGCCTCTCCTGTCCTGGGCTGCTGGTACCAGGCTGGGGGGGCCATCCTCGTCGTCTCCATTTGCTATGCAGTGGGGGGGATCCAAAATGGTGACCACAATATTTATTTTTAAATCGTGGTCCAAAAACCCACCAAAGCACCACAGAAACATTTGAAAATTAGGTATTTTAAATGCCTGATTTTTTATAGTAGCAGCAGTGGGTTTTTCTTGCAATAAAACGTCTCCATTGATTTTATTTTACTTTTATTTTTATTTTATTTTTACACCTGCGCAATGATGGGCTGGCCATGGGATGAGACCATGCAATTTTTTTGACCCATTCCACCAATCGCATGGCCAGGTTTTGACTGAGACTTCTGGAAGATAAGCGGGGTATAAATACAATAATAAATAAAAATAAATAAATAAATGTGCCAGAGCGCATAAAAAGCCTACTAACCCAAACCCTAACCCTAACCCTAACCCTAACCCTAACTCATACACCAATACACTGTCCTTCTTAGTGGGTCAGAGGCACCCAGAGGTGCAGCCCACTAACCCACCCTAACCTTAACCGTAACTCTAAGCCTAGCCCTTACCCTAACCCCAACCCTAACCCAGATCCGTACGCAAGTACACTTTCCTTCTTAGTGGGTTACAGGCACCCAGAGAGGTGCCTCCCACAGCCCACTATCCCCTACCCCTATCCCATTCCCTAACCAGTACGTCAGTACGCTAGTATGCTCCCCTTCTTAGTGAGTCAGAGGCACCCAGAGAGAAAGGTGTCTCTGCCACTTACCCCCCACCCTAACGTAATGTAATGTAATGTATGGTACGCGGCGGTTTCACGTTATGCTTCCCTTCCCTTCTTAGTGGGTCAGACGTCAGAGGCACCCAGAGAGGTGCCTCCCAGAGCCCACTTACCCCAACCCTAGCCCTAACCCCAACACAAACGACAAACGGAAATGACAAATTTTTGAAAATTATTGCGACAAACGGAAACGAGCCGAAACGGACCCGTCCCGACAATTGAAAACTCGACACGTCATTTTTTCTGGTCATGCCCATCCCTACTCAAGACCAGGTACTTGTAAAATGCTCTGGGTCGCACTTAAGTGGGCATCGTCACAGTTTTTGTTTTGTTTTTTTAAAGTCCACTGCTCCTCGGAAAATGATTTCATGCTCTGCATCTACAAGCACTTTGCAGCAGATTTTAGTGGTCGTGTGAAAGCAGCCTTTGTGGTGTGATCTTAAAATGACAACGAGGCGCTATCAAGTCAACTCTGATTTATGATTCCCCCTTCTCATGGTTTTCCAGGTAGATGATATTCAGAAGGGTTTGACCATTCCTTTCTTCTGGGGGCATCCTGGGATCATGCAACTTGACCCAAGGCCACTCCCTTAAGGCACAATGAGGAATCAAATTCCTAACCACTGTCTCTGAAGCCAGACATCCAGCTCATGGTATTACAGGGTTTACACCCTTGCTTTTGGAACTTGGATGTGGCATTGCTCTGTGAACTGAGCAACAGTGATGGTGGAATTGATGATGGAATAAGCCATTCAGCAACGTGAGCAGGAAATGTCTTGACATGGGATGTGACACAGTCCCTCAGCTGGCAACATCTTGAAGCGTTTTTAATAAAAAGAATGCAAATTCCGCACACGCCTATTTGTTCTCTTGCAAAAGTTGTTTCTCGCTCTGGCACAAAAGGAAATCCAGGGAGACAGGCTAATAGACACAGAAGGCTGCTAATGAAAAGATTAGGTCCCTGAGCTGTCAAACTTGCCTTCCTTAAGCACATGTTTATGTTTCAAGTCAAACAATCCAATGTGGGTGTTTTTTTTTAAACACACATATATTAATGTGGGGCTATAGCTGACACCACAGACCCATCGTTCCCCATTCATGTTCTATTCAGCAGACACTGCTTTCAAGCTGGGGTGTTGCTGAGAGGGAGGGAGGGAGGGAGAGAGGGAACCAGCAGTGGATGACAAGCCAGTGTGGAGGCTGGTAGAATTTCCATCTGTTAAACATTAGTTCCAAATGTTCATGCAATAAGATAAAGAAAGGCTCGTTTTTCACCCAAACTCTGGCTTTGATTCTGGACGTTCCGTTTCCAGATCTCAGCCTCTCCCCTGGTATTCAGGCTGCATGTAAAGGATACAGTTCTTCTGAGTGCTCTGTGGAAAAGGATGAGCAGTATTTCCTGAATGCCTTTCCCCTGCTTTCATCATTTTCCAAGAGCATCACACTGAGGCATCCTCCAATTCGCTCAGGGTGGCTTCTGTGGGGTTATTCCATTTCACCCTCAAAGCAATCCCAAATAAGGTAGGCTAGGCTAAGAGACAACACCTTGTCCTGTCAGTGTCAGGAAGCCAGAATTGAATCCGGGTCTCTCTCCAGCTGAATTCAGCCTTCCACATTAGACACTACCTGAACTCTTGGCATTCAAACAGAACAATTAATGAATTATTTGCTTTTAAAGAAGGGAGTGCAGTTTACATCCTCTGACCTGTTCCATTTATATCCCACATTTGTGCCAAAAAAAAAAAAAAAAGGACACAGGGAGAGCAAGTCACAGGTGGAGCATTAGTTGGGGTCACAGGAGAGGGCCTTCTCTGTTGCTGCTCCAGGGCTCTGGAACTCCCTCCCACAAATCAAGCCAGGCCTCTTTGCTGTTCTTCCACACGTAGATGAAGAGCTTTGTCTTCAGAACGTACATGTATGCAGAACATTGTAATTTTGATGTTTTAATTGTCTATTTTGATTGTGAGCCACCCAGAGACCTTTGGGTACTGGGCGGCATACAAGCTAAACAAACAAACAAACACAGAATGCCAGACTAACGGCAAATGAATGAGGAGTGAAAACTGGAGGAAGAAACACCAATAAGATATGCAGGCAACACCATCTTACTGCGAGACAGCAGCAATAACTTAAATCAATTTTTAGAAAAAGTGAAAGAAGAAAGTGCCAAAGCAGAACTGCAGTTGAGCATAAAGAACAAAATCAGCTGCACAACATTGATCTGGACAAAGACATTGATAAAGTGAAACATTTTGTATACTGTACCTTTATTCAACCATCAATCCAAACAGAGCCTGCAGCCAAGATATCAGAAGAAGCCTGAGACTAGGAAGGGCAACAATGAATTAAAAATGCAAAACTAGGCTACAGGTGATACCTTTATAGGCCACAAATAAAAATTAAAAAAAAAACACTGCAAGCTTTCAAGTGCAACACACTCTTCTTCAAAGCAGGTCCCAAAAGTTCAAACATGGCAAAATATGTGCTTTGCCAGGAGGTTATTCTTAAAGGAGGGCAGTTGTAAAGGTCGGGCAAGGAGTCTTCTTAGAGCTTTATCACACGTCCTTTAAAATGCTGATTAAATTTCAAGATAAAGGGTTTCCAAAAATCTTGTCCCCACGGCCACTGGGCTTAAAATAAAATAAAAAATCCAGTTATGCCCCCTTTAGCAAGTTTTCCAAGTTAGGAATTTATTGCTCTGGTAAAAAATGCAAGCTAGAAGTCCATGGGAGTTCGCATATGACCTGGTTTTCTGCATCCCCCTAGCGCCGACTAGGTCATCCTGGGGCTGATCTGCACTTTGTTTTAATTTTTTTTAACATTTCCCCTCCCCCGGCCAGCATGAAATTATATATATATAATTTTTCCCTAGCGCCACCTGCTGGTCCTGGGGCTGGTCAGTGCTTTTTTTTTATCCTTGTAAATGGGAACAGAGATCCCACATCTTCAGTCAAGAAAGAAGAAAAGCTGGACTTCACAACATCCGGATCTTACCCCAGGTGAGATAGTGGCCTTAGTGGCAGGAAGTCAGAGGGCAGTTGTAAAGGCTGCAAAAGCATTGGGTTTCACACCCCCATTCTTCAAACAAAGGAGCATGGGTCATAAACCCCACCCGTTCACTCACCCCTCATCTCCATTTGGCTCTACTGAGAATTAGGGCCTTTTTACACGACTCCTAAGATCTGCTGGCCACTTAAATTCGGACCAGAGATCTTAGGGGTTCATCGCTCTTCCTCTGTCCCCACCCCCCTCCGCATTTCCTGGTTGCTGGCTGCGTGTGGGAGGGAGAAAAAAGAAAGAAAAGAATGCCGGTTTACCTCCGTTTTGTTCCCGGCAGCATTCAGATCTCTTAAAGGGGCGGGGCGCAAAAAAGAACAAACAGAAGCCAGGAGAGCCCCGCACTCACTATCCTTACACCGGATCAAATATTTGTCACATCCAAAAAGCAGGTACCTTTTTTTAAATTTCCTCTTAACTCTGGAGCTGGTGGGTAAACATTTTTAATCTCCGTGTATAAATGCCCTTAGAGAATTAGAATTAGAATTAGAAAAGGTCATAAGTGCAAGACTGTGTATATCACTGGAGACCAAGGGCAAGATTTTCTACACTCTCGTATTTACAGTCACCATGTTTAGGTGTGAAAGCTGGAGAGTTAATAAAGATGGGGGGGGGGTGGATTCATTTGAAATGTGGCATTAGGGGAGAGCTTTGCAGATGCCCTGAGCTATCAGAAAGATGACAGATCAACTCAAACCTGAACTATCTCTGGATGCCAAAATGGGGAAACTGATGCTGTCCTACTTTGGACACATCATAAGGAAATAAGATTCTCTGCAAAATACAGCAAAAGCTGGGCAAGACCGAAGGGAGCAGCAAAAGAGGAAGACAAAATACAAGATGGACTGACTCCCCTAAAGAAAGCCATGGGCTTGAGTTTATAAGAGCTGAGCTGGGTAGTCAAGGACCGGACATTTTGAGGGTTGCCTATTCTGTATATTGAAGGTGACTTGGGCCATTATTTCACATCCCTTTCATCCCTCTTTGCTGTCCCGCTTGGGACCGGTACGAAAAAAATGTACTTCACGTCCATAGCGTGACAGCGGAAACTCGTCTCGACCACGCTCCCTGAACCGGGAACAGAGCGTGACAAGCTGTACCTGCCCCTGGGCTGGGGAATTGTCTTTTCACGGTTTGTTCCTGGTTCCTGTTCCAAGACAATTGACGTGAAGTAACGGCAATGGCTGCTTCCCCCTTTCACTCTAGGAATACTCCGACAACCGAGAAAGCCGACTGGAACTTCTGAGCCAGGCCAGGCTCAGCTGCCCGTCTGTCCCTGCAGGAGAAGGTGGCTCTTGAAGGGACAGGTGGAGAGCCACTGTCAGGTGTAGGTCCATCCTCCTCGGGTCCCGGAAGTGGGGCTGAGCTCTCCTTGCCTGCTCGCCTGCCAGCCCGCAGACTGCTGAGTTCAGGGCGAGGGTGTCTCACCCACCGCCCATGCTGCCGCCGCCGCTGCCACTCGCCCTCAGCAAGTGGTGAGTGCTCGCCCAAGTCCTCCTGCCGGGCTTCCCGAGACAGCCTGCATGCTCACAGCAGAGATTCGAAATATTGAAAAATGGAAGCCCGACAATTTTTTAAAAGGCTAAACAAAGCCAGGGAAATCCAGTAGTAGTCACGAAACAAGGACATGAAGCAACAGTTGTCACGATACAAGTAATCATGCCTGTGGGTAAACGAAAACAGGGACTGAACAGGGACAAAACCATGTGACTGCGAACAACGTTGTCATGGAACGAACATAATCGTGGAAGGAGGTAGGACGTGAAGTAACTACCTTGACAAGAGATGATAAATGACCAATGGAGAAAATGCAGGAAAGTCCACCACCTTCATATCTGGAAGACTTTACGGTTAAACAGCTTTTTCCACCAGGAGGTTCTTCCTAAAGTTTATCTGAAATACCCTTCCTTGCACTTCTCAGCCTTCTCTGCATCCAGAGAGAGCATACCCAACTCTTTCAACCTTTCTTCACAAACTTCACTGCCAAACTTTTTGCCATCCTTGTCAGCCTCCTATGGAGACACTCCAGTCTTTCGTAATCTGGAAAGAACAAGGAAACGGCTGTGTGGTCCCTAAAATTACACAAACGCGACTGTGTGATAACTTTTATTGGACCACTAAAAAAATCAAGCAGATTGCAAGGTTCCATAGAGGTATCCCACTTCTTTAGACTAAGCCCTGCTACTCCATGGATAGTGCAGAGAATTTGCAGACAAAAGTCCAAAAATTGATGGAAGGTTATGGTGATTCCAGATGCAGGTTTCAAAATTCCACAGGGGTTGTGGTCCCAAGCACCATACCTTCTGGCATAGTTGGTGTTTTTTTTTTAAAACTCCCTTCTCTTAAGGCTGAAATGTCTGTCAGTTAGTCTAAAATTGTTTGGCGGTGTGGGGCTAGGCCAGTGATGGTGAACCTTTTAGAGATCAAGTGACCAAACTGCAATTCAAAACCCACTTAGTTTTCACAAAGAGCCAAAACAGCAATTTAACCTGAATACAGTGGTACCCTGGGTTACAAATGCTTGGGTGGTACCCTTCAGGAAAGTGAGGATCAAATAGCAGGTTTTTGAATTTCCCTCACAATTTCTCTTTTCCTGGCTGTCTTTACAGAGCCATTTTGGCAGTCTCAAAATGTCTCTATGCAGAGAGCGGGGTGAAGGGGAGGCAGTGGTTTGTGGGCTCCATCATAGCCCCAGTTTACTCTCCAGCCACACTGCTCTGGGCATCCCAAAAGCATCATAGCTGGAAAATAAAGTGAGGCTACGAACGAGCCCACAACCTGCTGCCTCCCCACAGTGATGTGCTCCGAGCGGAGGGTGTTGTGTATTGATCTGTAATTGCTGGTTGAAGTAACTGCCTCCCTGTTCAAAGGGAACAGGCCTATTGGTTGATTATAGTTGCTGCATTTGGATCTTCAATCCTATTGGTTCCCACCAAAAGGCAGCCTTGTGATTGGTTGTAATTGTTCCCTCCAAAATGTATCTTTTCCTAGCCAGTCCTGGCCCCTATAAATGTAACCTCCTCTCCCCAGTCCCCAGTCTTGTCTCTCCTTGATTAAAGAGCTGTTCACTAGAAGCTGTCTCCAGCCTGCTTTGTCTCAGAGCTGAAATCACTGCTGAATCACTAACCCCCACGCTACAATAGAGGGGGAAGTGCCATGGCTCTGATGGAGCGATGTCGAGCACCCATGCCATAGATTCACCAGGCCTGGGCTAAAGGAAAGGCAACTCAGAGACAAAGCAGCCTGTAGCACAAGTTAGGGTTTATAATTTGATTTATTCACCAGCCAGAAGCAGCCCATTGTGACTCCTCCATGTTTTCTAATATTGACCCAGAAATTACTAGGCTGCTAGAACCTTTCTGCAGTATCATTTCATCCTGTGGAAAGGGCCCCAAGTGATTGACAACTGATTCCATATGGCTGAATAAGAAATCATGAGAAATAATCTGCAGTATCCCCTGCAGTTAGTAGCCATTTCCTGCCAGCAACAAGATTTCCTTAGAGATGCATTGCAGCAGTCAGACTTGCTAAGCTAGCTTCCAACTTCAGAACAAAACAGCCTGCAACATGGTGGCCTGGAACATTATGGACTACGTAGGACCAGACGATTGACCACTTCAAGGAGCAAAGAGGAAATGGGAGCAATAGGACATCCCGTTGTTGTTCCCCTATGAAAGAATTTCATTTCGTATGGGAGTTCACTTAATCTTTTTCAGTTTTAGCTCTTATATTAATACCACTAAGAATTTGGTTGGACGTTGAAAATACTAGGAACAGTCCAAAGCTGATAAATTTCAAAAATGTTATAACTTATAATGTTTTATTGAATGAGGAGAATTCACTGGTATCTAAAGAACAATTAGAAGCACAGGGTCTGAAATTGTCTTGATGGCCCCTATTACAAATAAAATCCACATACTCTCAAGACTTAAGAACTAAGGGATTCCTCCCAACAGAAGAGAAAATACTTCAAAAATTATATAGATGGTTACTAGATAGAGAGATGAAAGAAGAGGAAGTTAAAGAAACGATGATTTTTTGAGCCAAAGATTTTGGATATTCGATTCAGCAAGAACAGTGGCAAAAAATTTTAATGTATCGTATTTATTGCATCTACATGTTTTATTGTTCTAATTTTATTGTATTTGATGTTTTAACTGTTTATTCTGATTGTGAGCCGCCCAGAGACCTTTGGGTAGTGGGCGGCATACAAGCTAAATAAATAAATAAATAAATAAATAAAAATTATGGCTGTTTAACTACAAATCAATTGCAGCAGTAACCTATAAAGAAAACTTACTAAAAATGTTCCATAGATGGTACATGGCTCCTGCAAAACTAGCAAAGATAGATCAGAAACTGTCAGTGCTGGAAGTGTAAAAAAAGCAAGGGAACATATTAACACTGTTGGTGGGGCTGTAAAAACGAAGAAATTCTGGATAAAAGTACATGGTTGGATAGAACAAATAGTGAAACAGAAAATCCCCTTGTCTCCAGAGTTGTGTCTTTTTAGGGATTCTACCACCAATTAGGAATACCGAGGATAGTTATCTTATAATACACATCTTCACTGCTGCAAGATTAGCTTGGGCTCAATGTTGGAAAGCAACTTGTAGCCCAGGAGACAAAATAGTGATTAATAAAATTCTCAAAGGTGCAGAGTTGGACATCTTAACATATAGATTAAGAAACAAAGAAGAAAGAAAATTTGCCTTGGTTTGGAATAAATTTTATACTTGGATTTATAGCAAAAAAGAGGTATAAAATGTTTTTTATATGATAATCAAACTTGACAATTGAATTGTATTAGTACCTTAAAGTTAGTAATGTATAACACCCTGAAACTCTATATCTCAGTTCCTTTGAAACATTATTAGCCAAGTCAGATTTTATTCTGTTTTTGTTGCAAAATTGTTGAATAAAGATTATTTTTTTAAAAATGAAAATACTAGGAACAGAAAGAAAGGGAGCACAAAGAGCCTGACAGTCTAACCTGCCTCGTAGTTTCCTTGCCAGATGAAATGAGCACCTTTTGTGGTCAGTATTATACTCCAGGGAGCGCTCAGTATTATGCAACCAGGGTTTACTTTTTAATAACTTGCCAGAGTCTGATGCTTTCCTTATGCAGTTGTCACCATCATGCCCCTGTAAGTCATTGAATTAGTAGTCCTACTAACCTTGCCATTCTAGTAACCACAAACTAACCTAAAGCAAAACTTCCTTGGACTCGATTGGATCTGTCTTGCAGCTTTTAGATATTACCTTATGTCACCCAACATCAGTATTAACAATTATTTTCTTGCAGTTATCCATGCAAAGGCAGGAGTAATGCTACTTGTGGATCTCATTGTAATTGGCTATACAGTACAGTGGAACCTTGTGAGATGAATTTAATTCATTTTATGGAGCAATTCGTCTTACCAAAAATAGTCTTGCAAAACAAGGTTTCCCATAGGAATGCTTGGAAAACTAATTAACCCATTCTGGAGGTAATGGATTAATACATTTTCAATGCATTCCTATGGGTCCCAAACCCCCTTAGTCATCAGACAGCAGAAGGCTGTTCCCCCTGCAGCCAACAGACAGCTGATTTTGACAGCTCCAAGCTGTCTGTTAGCTGTGCAGGAGCAGCCTTCTACTGCTGGTGAACCCAGCAAAGGGCAGAAGCTTTTCCTCTTCTTTGCCGGGTTGGGGCAGGGGAGCCATTGCCACAGAAAGTCCCCCCAATGCTGGGGATCAGGTATTGCACACTGTTCGGTCTGCAGAACCCAATCTGCAACAGTACATCATAAGACGAATTTAACCCATAGGGGGAAAATTGTCTTACAAAACATGCCTATTCCTGGAAATTTCATTCATCTTACAAGTTTTTCGTCTTATGGGTCATTCGTCTTACGAGGTGCCATTGTAATGAGGGCTGGCTCTGCCATCATCCCGACTGAGGACAACTGCAGCTACTTTACATTCTGTGCCAAAAGAGATAGCTCCGTACAATGAACCCAGCCTGTCAAGATGGCTGGAGTGCAGGCGCTGTGGCTGTCTCCTCCACATCTTCCTCCCTGCCACCATTGGCCCTCTCCCCTCGCACCAATGATGCAATGTCCTTCTCCTTTTGGGTCAAGTGCCACATCCTTCTCCCTTTGCAACTCTTTGAGAGCTCCTGCTGCTGTTCCTGCCTTCTTTTGGGGCAGCTGCTGCCCCAACTCCTTCCCCCTCTGTTAAGGGCCGTGCTTCTCCCATTGTGTTCACTGGGTCCTGCCCGAGATGGCAAAATGCCCAAGAAGGCTGGGTTTTCCACTTCTGCAAGAGTATATATTTCTTAAGCACTATCCCCCCCACCCTTTGCTGCATTTCCAATTTTTTCTGCATGAAAAATGATTGTGTCGTATGAACCACCGTTCCATATTATGGAGATCTAGGGGCACTTTCATTACACACCTAATTTGTGATTAGCATGAAAAAGGAACACAAGTAAATTCAGAAAAAAAAATCCACTACCCAAGATAAGCCTTATAACAGCAGGAAATATTCATAATCTTAAAAATGAAGAAAAATTCAGCAGGTTTTAAAGATAGTACTGGCAGCTATAAGGCTTTACTGCTGGCGAGTGAAAACACAGGACAAAAATAAATTACAAATTCCATTCGAGGGGAGCGTGTTCCGAGAGTGATCATTTATTCTCCACACCTACACTAATTATTAAGGTGCCAGTAGTTATTCTGAGCTCTGTTTGTTTGTTTTGCAATGTTCTGTCATGGACTGTGTTAGCCAATGCCAAACATATACTCCTGCCCAACAGGAAGCAGATTTTGTACAGAACTTGTGCTTGTTGCTATCACTGGAGTCGTTGCTGTTTTTTTAAAAAAATACACACCAGAATATATACAAATATGAACACTATTGGGTAAAATATTCCATTTAAGAAGATCAATGTTTCCTACAGAAGAGCCATCTGCATGGCGGATGCAAGCTGTCACCTTCTCCCAAAGTCATCATCATCATCCTAAAATTCTTACATTGAGTATGTACCTTATAAGAGGGGATTGTTCCATTGTTCCTCATGGCACAGTTGTTAAATGTACTGCATCTAAAACTGTGCTCACGGCCTGGGGTTCAATCCCAGGTAGCTGGTTCATGGTTGACTCAGCGTTCTAGCCTTCTGAGGTCAGTAAAGTGAACCTGCTGGGGGGTGGGGGAGAGGGACAACATGTAGCTTGCATAATTAAATTGTAAACCACCCAGAGAGTGCTTGAAGCACTATGGGGAGTTATATAAGCAGAACACTTTGCTTTTAAGAAGTCTTTTTTCTAAACTCGCAGACATGCTTATAAAGTATAAGCTCCCCAGTGTGACAAACAACCATGAGAAATGAATACAATGGCCAGAATACTGTTGGGAGAAACTTTGTGCAGAAAGTTAATTGTGCACATGGTTTTGCAACCACTTTGGCTGGGTAAAGTTTCCCTTCATGTATGCATGCTAGTTGTGACTGACTCTAGGGGCGGTGCTCATCTCTGTATTCAAGCTGAAGAGCCAGTATTGTGCACGTCCGTGGCCACGTGGCTGGCATGACTGAATGCATTTCTGCACACGGAAAAATCTACCTTCCCACTTTTTACAGCAGTACCTATTTATCTACTTGCATTTACATGCTTTCGAACTGCTAGGTTGGCAGGAGCTGGGGTTAACAGCGGGAGCTCACTCCGCTGCATGGCACCCGGGATTCGAACCGCCAAGCTGCCGACTTTGCAGCCAACAGTTTTCGGAGCCTTAGTACACTGAGCCACCACACCCCTCAAAAGAGAGTCCCAAAATTCATGGTGGACATCAGCCAGGGAGGCCTTTTCTGATCTCCACTTTTCTACAAAGGTTGCCACATTTCTCCATTGCTTCCCCCCTCACTTCCTCCCCATCAACCAAACAAGAATGTTGTGTTTCACCTGGAAGACAATTGGTGTGGGGGAGAAGGGGGAGGGGAGGGCATATGCCGATTGTTTTGGTGGCTTTTTGTTTGAAGAGCTGAGTGGAAAATTCCAGCCCAGTGTTACCAGGGGCAAAGTTTGAAACCACAAAAACCCAGAAGTGGTTTGAGGCCAGTTTTTGAACTCCTCTGCAAAAATACGAGTATATATTCTGTACAGACTTCTCCCAGAAATTTTGGGGGACTCTCATTTATAATAATTTTTTCTGCACCATCAGTACATGGCAATCAGCTATCAGCTGCAGAGTCCAAGAGAAAGCATGAGAGAGAAAGTTGCGCAAGAACGAGGGAAAATAGAATGGCACTCAAAGAGGGAGAGGGAAGTGATTTTTTTTTAAAATAATTTCTCTTGAACCTCCACAGATGATCAGGTCAGGAGAAACAGTAGTAGGGGAAGGGGTGCTCCTGTCAAAGGGGCAATAAAACCATCAAACACCGGAAGTCCCGCCCCCTTACCAGAAGTCCCGCCCCTTACCGGAAGTCCCGCCCCTTACCGGAAGCCCTACCCCCTTACCGGAAGTCCCTACCTTCCGCCCCGCCCCCTTACCCGGAACCGGAACCTTCCTGGGCCCTTTGACCTGGAAGTGACGTCCTCTTCCGCCTGACCCGGATGGGGAGCCTTGCCCCCTCCCCCCGACACGTCACGGGGTCCCCCTACCCCACCCTCAGGCATGCCCGGGCATGCCTTCCCCTAGGGCGCTGCCGCTGGCTATGTGTTGCCTGGGCCTGTCTTGCTGCGTGTGCGCATGCCTGAGAGGCCTTATAAGAAGAGGGGAGTGTTCTGCGGTGCCCGCCGCCGCCTTTTCCGCTGTTCCTGAAACCGACTGGCTCATGGTCCCCGCCGTCCCGTTTATGTGGAGAAAGATGGCGTCTTCAAGCAAGATCGGGTTTTCCTCCAGCTTACCGAAGGACACCCCGGACTCACCGCTGAAAGCAGAGAGCGTGGACTCCCCTCCGAAGCCCGAGAGCCCGGACTCCCCGCCAAAATCCTGGACCAAAAAGCCGCCCAAGCCTACCTTTCATGCTGAGGAGCCACTGTTTTGGTCCGATTCAGATGTTGGTTATGACCATGGAAGTCCACCACCGAAGAGAAGGGCCTTAAGGCGTTATGTTAGCTCAGATTCTGACAGCGACCTTACAAGCGGCTCTAACAAGGAGAATGCTGCCCTTGATACAGAGGAATTTCTAAACACGGTAAGGCCCTGTTTTAAATCTAAGTTCATATTGTGATTCTGTGTCTTGTGGCAAGGCTGCAGGTGTTGGGTGGCTTTAGAGTTTGGGGTGCTCCTGTCAAAGGGGCAATAAAACCATCAAACACCGGAAGTCCCGCCCCCTTACCGGAAGTCCCGCCCCTTACCGGAAGTCCCGCCCCCCTTACCGGAAGTCCTTACCTTCCGCCCCGCCCCTTACCCGGAACCGGAACCTTCCTGGGCCCTTTGACCTGGAAGTGACGTCCTCTTCCGCCTGACCCGGATGGGGAGCCTTGCCCCCTCCCCCCGACACGTCACGGGGTCCCCCTACCCCACCCTCAGGCATGCCCGGGCATGCCTTCCCCTAGGGCGCTGCCGCTGGCTATGTGTTGGCTGGGCCTGTCTTGCTGCGTGTGCGCATGCCTGAGAGGCCTTATAAGAAGAGGGGAGTGTTCTGCGGTGCCCGCCGCCGCCTTTCCCGCTGTTCCTGAAACCGACTGGCTCATGGTCCCCGCCGTCCCGTTTATGTGGAGAAAGATGGACTCTTCAAGCAAGATCGGGTTTTCCTCCAGCTTACCGAAGGACACCCCGGACTCACCGCCGAAAGCAGAGAGCGTGGACTCCCCTCCGAAGCCCGAGAGCCCGGACTCCCCGCCAAAATCCTGGACCCCGAAGATAGAGAGGCAGCGGTTGAAACCGAAAAGGCGTCTGCACCCCCACATGCACCATGGGCCTACGGGATTTTCCATGCCCCTCTGCCCCCTAAACACCCCATCGCGGAAGCCCATCTCTGCGCCCAAAAAGCCGCCCAAGTCTGCCCTTCACACTGAGGAGACCCTGTTTTGGTCCGATCTTGAGTGTGATTGTCCTCATGGAGTAAGAGCAGGATGGCAGAAACCAAAAGAGAAATCGGGGAGTGAATGCTCAGATGGTTCCGAACCTGGGCCTCTAGAGGAGCCACAAGAGGATATTTGGACTTCTGCCGATGAGGGTTATGAGAGCGGTTCAGCGGCCGAGGTGAGTTTTTTCATTAAATTGTTTATAACTCTCGTTCGGGGTTGTGGGGGGGGTGTGCTGCAAAATTTAAAACTAAGAGGCTGTTTAATGCTCTCTCAACAGGACACTCTGCTGGAGAAAAAGAATCTGCCGAGAAGTCATAGCGTGTGAAAAAAAAAAAAATGCTGGCGCTTCAAGTGGTTTCAACATATACTCTGAGAATATAACAGCTTATTCAATAATGTCTGTCTTGATGTTTAAAATTAGAAAATAGCTTTTTCCGTCCTATTATTTGCAAATATTAAACACATTATAAGTCTGGTAAAGCCTTGAAATCTTAAAATGCTCCAGCCTTATTCTCTTGTGAATAAAGTTTATTTAACCCCTTAATCTGTGTTCATATGGCTGTGGGCTGCTAAGATGCCTGACCACGGGGATGTTCTAAAAAATATATATTATACACCGGATTCTGTAGGAAGTTTTGGAGGTGTGAACCCTCTATTTAGTGAGGCAAAAAAGCGTATCAAATCATTAAGGGTCAAGGATGTTTCTCGATGGCTTTCTGATCAGGATGCCTATACACTCCATAAGCCCGCCCGAATACATTTTAAAAGAAACAAGACTATTGTCTCTGGAGTCGATGCACAATGGCAGGCGGATTTGGTAGATATGCAGCAATTTTCAGAGTACAACAAGGGCTACAAGTACATATTAACATGCATTGATATTTTTAGTGGCATACTTTTGTTTTAGATAAATATTTAGCGGATGACTTTGTTGATGCCTCTCCAATGAAGGTATCCTCAAAAAAAGGTACTATTTCACAACCTCCTTATAAATTCTGCTTTGGCAATAAGCTTAGGGGGTGTGTGTGTGGGGGGGGTATTTCTGACACACCCCTGTAAAATTATTTGTAATATTTCAGGCAATGATCCCCATTCAAGCTCAACAAAAGAAGATTTTAGGAAAATGCCCTCACCACAGCCCTTGACAATGTCCCCAAAAGGTGTGTAGTTCCCCATTTAATATTCTGGTATGGCAGTAAATACAAGAGGGCACAAAATCCTTTGTTATACTTCAGACTACAACAATAAATTTCATTGGTATATTTCAGACAACAATGAAACTGTTCATCCTCATCCTGCGGTGGAGAACCCAGGCGGCATGAAACGGAAAAGTTCAGGTGAGTGTGTGTGTGTGTGTGTGTGTGTGTGTGTGTGTGTGTGTGTGTGTGTGTGTGTGTGTGTGTGTGTGTGTGTGTATGTGTATGTGTGTGTGTGTGTGTGTGTGTGTAAAGAGTCTCAGAAGCAGTTAGTGGGTTGAGAAAACTAGAGATATTGATTATTGCTGTTGTATCATTTATTTTAGGAAGTATAAAAGAACCAGCATACAAAAGGGCATGCAAATCCCATTTTCCTGAGCCACCAATACCGGCTGTCCCTGTGGAAAGGAGCAACTCTCCAGGCAGCTCTACGATGGCTGCTCCATTTCATCCAGCTAACAGCAGCCATGACACTGATTCAACAAAAACCAAAAACCATTATAAGGTTTTAGAAAGTATGCTTGGCTTTGTTAAATACACTTCATATTCTCTCATGGAGCTTACACGATATGCTAGAAGTCTTGAGCAACGCATGTCAGGCATAAATGATTGTGATTCTATTAAAACCATGGAAGGTTATCATGTTGAATCTATATGCATGTATTATCAAAGAGGGAGGGGTTATAGCTATTTTAAGAAAAGAACCCTGAAAAAGAAAAAAGTCTTGGCCAGAGGGGATCAGTCTTGTAGGGTTATAGCTAGCAAACTGCTGAGAAATGCTAAAAAGTTTCTTTCACGTCGCAAAAAGCGTTCTAGGCCTGCTACACACCATAACCCCACAAATGTTCAGCAGCCCTGTTCTCTAGAGACCTCACAGCACCCAGAGGTAAATGTTGGTGAATCTTCACAGCCCTGTTCTCTAGAGACCTCACAGTACCCAGAGGTAAATGTTGGTGAATCTCCACAGCCCTGTTCTCTAGAGACCTCACAGTACCCAGAGGTAAATGTGGGTGAATCTCCACAGCCCTGTTCTCTAGAGACCTCACAGCACCCAGAGGTAAATGTTGGTGAATCTTCACAGCCCTGTTCTCTAGAGACCTCACAGTACCCAGAGGTAAATGTGGGTGAATCTCCACAGCCCTGTTCTCTAGAGACCTCACAGCACCCAGAGGTAAATGTTGGTGAATCTTCACAGCCCTGTTCTCTAGAGACCTCACAGCACCCAGAGGTAAATGTTGGTGAATCTTCACAGCCCTGTTCTCTAGAGACCTCACAGTACCCAGAGGTAAATGTGGGTGAATCTCCACAGCCCTGTTCTCTAGAGACCTCACAGCACCCAGAGGTAAATGTTGGTGAATCTTCACAGCCCTGTTCTCTAGAGACCTCACAGTACCCAGAGGTAAATGTGGGTGAATCTCCACAGCCCTGTTCTCTAGAGACCTCACAGCACCCAGAGGTAAATGTTGGTGAATCTTCACAGCCCTGTTCTCTAGAGACCTCACAGCACCCAGAGGTAAATGTTGGTGAATCTTCACAGCCCTGTTCTCTAGAGACCTCACAGCACCCAGAGGTTGAGGATGGTGAATCTCCAGATTCTGTAAATGACAATGCATCATCTGGTCAGCAAGCTCCCCCTGTTTATGCTGAAATTTTGAGAACATGGACCTGGGTGCAGGAACAGTATAATGCTATGCGTAGGGGTATCATTTTCCGCTTTGTTAATCTGGAGCATATTGGTTCCTATGCTGATGCAATGTCAGCACTTTATAATGCAATACAGCAGGTGCTTAATGATATCAACCAGAACATTGACCCTGAAGATTTTGTTCAGATGCGGCTTGAGGGTGGTAACATGAGAGATGCTTTATATTCAGTAAAACAGTCAAAAGAAGCCTTGGACCCCGAGGCATTCCTAACAAACATGAGTAATTTGTTACAGAGCAACATGGAACTTTGTACAGAGGGTGCTTTACGTTTAGTTGTTACAATTGTTAAACCGCCAAGAGGAGGCGGTAGGCCAAACAGACGCTTGAAAACTATACCATACAGCAACATCATTGCTAAAAAGAGGCAACACCTGGTAGATTTTAAGAGTGTGGATGGCATGCTCTGTTTCGCAGGAAGTTTGTCTGCTGTCATAGCTCATGCTGATTGTGGTGCAATACCTACAGACTCTGAGCTGGTGCAAGCTGCTAAACAGCTCTGTCAGGAGGTTGGGTGGCCTGAGCAGAAACAGGTGTCTTTGAATGACATTGGTCTTTTTGAACACCATCTACAGCGGAATATCCAAATTGCTCTTTATAATAAGGATGGCTGGGGCTTATTTAAGTCGGGACTCAGCGCTATGCCCAAACACATACCCTCTTCCTGTATGATAGTCATTACTATGGTGTTCTTAATGTAAAGGGGCTTTTGGTTCAAAAATTACTGCTCCTATTGTAACACCCTCTATCAACATACACATCGCTGCCTATTTTTCTGTAGGATGTGTTTGAAAGAGGATTGTACCCCTAAAATAGATGAACAGCAGAGATGTGGATGTTGCAAACTGCTCTGCCAATCAGCTGACTGTTTAAAAGCTCATGACAAACTGGCCTCAGAAGGTAAAGTGCCCTGTGTGCTTAAGATATATTGTAAACAATGTAGGCATTATCAAAAGTATGATCATAACACAGCCAGTTGCCGAGGGCGTCAATGCACAATATGTTGGGATATCTTAAAAGAGGATGATGAAAAACATCTATGCATTATGCAACCTGTTAAATACCCTGAAATTTCAACGCAATATATATTTTATGACATCGAGGCACAACAAGACACAGGCGTACATGTAGCTAATTACTGCTTTGCTGAGGCTTTTGGTGGGGAAACTGTGGAATGTTTTCAGGATGAAATGAATGTGCTCCCTGAAAAAAATGCTGCTACTGGTGAGGTGGAGGAGATTGAGACGGATGAGGAGGAGGAGGTGGAGGAGGAGAAGATCCTTGGTGTAAGGAGTGCTAAGAAAAAGGTGAGACGTTGGCCTTATGGTCGGACTTGGGAGTTCAAAGGAGAGTCATGCATAGCAGACTTTATACTGACATTCACTAAAGATAATCGTTTTAGCGGCACTACTTTCATAGCCCATAATTCCAAAGGTTATGACTGTTATTTCATGCTTAACCAGCTGGTTAAAGAAAAACTGGATGTAGATATCATAGCTCAAGGTGGGAAACTCCTCTGTGTCACCGTTAAAGGCCTAGGAATAAAATTCATGGATTCACTCAGCCATTTGCCCATCGGGCTCTCTAAGCTTCCGAAAGCGCTCGGATTTTCGGGGTGCAAAGGATATTTCCCACACTATTTTAACAGGCCTGAAAATAGTAATTATGTAGGGCCTTTGCCCCGCCAGAAGACTACGGGGTGCAGTACATGATGCCTGCTGAGCAGAAAGCTTTTAGATTGGTATGAAGAGAATAAAATGCAGACATTCAACATGAAAAATGAGCTAGCACATTATTGCAAGCAGGACGTACATATCCTGGTGCAGGCTTGTACAAAATATCGCCACGAAATCATGACGCTGACCTTAAAAAAGATTGTGAAAAAAAAAGAAACTGAATATTATGCCATAGACCCCCTCCAATACCTAACTCTAGCCAGCGTGAGCCTAGCCATGTACAGGTTCAAATTTATGCCTGAAGATTCCATAGCGATACCACCTGCAGATAATTATCACCACCAGGTCAAAAGATACTCAACACCTGCCATCCAATGGTTGCTGTACCTTAAACATAAAGAAAACCTAGAGATCCAGCATGCCTTAAATGGTGACGAAGTTCAGGTGGGTCAATATTTTGTTGATGGCTATGCTGTAGTAAATGGTCAGCCAGTCTGTCTGGAATTTCTGGGTTGTTTTTATCACGGGTGCCCCCTCTGCTACCCTGCAGAGGACTGGAACCCCTTGGTTGGTAAAACTTACAGGCAGCTTCATAATGCTACTGAGGAGCGGACAGCAATCCTCAAAAGCATGGGTTATGAAGTGCGATCAATTTGGGAGCATGAGTGGAAAAACATGATAAAAACTGACAAAGAAGTCCAAAACTTCCTTGCCACCGCACAGTTTCCAGAGCCCTTAGAACTGAGGGATGCCCTCTTTGGTGGACGTACAAATGCAGTGTGTTTGTACTACAAGCCGGCGAAGGGGGAGGAGATTCGTTATTATGATTTCACGTCCCTTTATCCCCATGTACAAAAAAACAGGGAGTACCCCCTTGGACATCCGATAATAGTCCATGAGAACTTTGATTCTCCTACAGATTACTTTGGGTTGATAAAAGCCAAAGTTTACCCACCAAGAGGTCTCTTCTTCCCAGTGTTACCGTCGAGGGTAGGTGGAAAGCTCATGTTCGTGCTGTGCTCTACATGTGCAGAACTCCGCCAGCTAGAACCATGCAATCATTCAGATGATGAGCGGGCTTTAACAGGGACCTGGTGCACTATTGAGATGAATGTTGCTATAGAGAAGGGGTACAGGGTTGGAAAAATCTTTGAAGTGTGGCATTTTTTTCAGAGATCGGGTGATTTGTTTTCTGATTATATGAAGACACACCTGTGGCAGAAACAGGAGGCGTCAGGTTTTCCCCACTGGTGTGTCTCAGAGGCTGATAAAGATAAATATATAGCAGATTACCTCGAAAAAGAAGGGGTGTTGCTACGCCGCAAAAAAATAGAGCCGAATCCTGCAAAGAGGCAGATTGCTAAGTTGTTTTTAAACTCACTGTGGGGAAAATTTGGCCAGAGGACAAACCTCCCTAACACAGAGGTAGTAAGGGACCCAGACAGGTTTTTCAATCTCTTGTTCTCAGAAACATTTTCAGTTTCCATGTGTGAGTTTCTTGATGATGATGCGCCTGTGTAACCTGGAAGCATAACACAGACAGAATGACAACCTCAGGTATGAAAATCCCTTCATAGCCTGTTTCACAACTGCATATGCCCGTTTGGAACTTTATAAACTGTTGGACCGGCTGCAGGACAGGGTCCTGTACCATGATACAGACTCTGTTATTTTTGTTCACAGGGAGGGCGATTGGAATCCCCCTCTGGGGGATTATCTGGGTGACCTAACCAGCGAGATACCA
Source organism: Phrynocephalus forsythii (assembly GCA_029282475.1). NCBI lineage: Eukaryota > Metazoa > Chordata > Lepidosauria > Squamata > Agamidae > Phrynocephalus > Phrynocephalus forsythii. Next base: position 4,948,613 of record JAPFRF010000001.1, on the reverse strand, counting down.
GAGGGGGAGCACATTACTCGTTTTGTTTCAACAGGCCCTAAGAGCTACGCTTACACATTGTCGGGGGGCAGTGCCTGTGTGAAAGTCAAAGGGATCACACTGAATGTGGCAAACAGTGAGAAAATTAATTTTGATACTCTTCAAGACCTCGTGTTTGCCTATGTTTCAGACAAGAAAGATAACCCTCCTCGTGAAATAGTTGTAGAACAGCCGGGCATTGTGAGAGATAAACGACGGTGGCTCATCCACACTAAAACTTTAAGAAAAACACAAAAAGTAGTGTATGACAAAAGAGTGATTACGGACGGATTTAAAACGGTCCCTTATGGATACTAAGAGGAGCACTCTGTGGAACCATCCTTTTTCAGCCATTCTCGCGGGACCCAGTGGTTGTGGGAAAACCTTCTTTGTAAAAAACATGTTGGAGAATGCGCGTTATGTATTTTCTGAAATGCCTGAGAATGTTGTATGGTGTTACAGTTGCTGGCAGCCTCTGTATAAAGACCTATTGTGTAAATATTCCTTTATTAAGTTTGTAGAAGGATTGCCTGAAAACTTTGCTGATAATGTCTTGTTACCCCGATAAAATAAACTTCTTAATTATAGACGATTTGATGAATTGTGCTGCTGATAATAAGGAGGTTGAAAAACTCTTCACGCAATATGTGCACCACAGAAATGTGAGTGTATTTTTCTTACACAGAATATTTTCTGCCGTGGTAAAAGCAACAGAACCATCAGCTTAAATGCTAAATATATGGTGCTTTTTAAAACCCAAGAGATAAATTACAAATTGCTACTTTAGCATGGCAAATGTACCCCCAAAATGTTCCGTTTTCATGGAGGCTTTTGCAGATGCTACCAAAAACCCCATGGCTATCTGCTGGTGGATTTAAACCCAAATACCCCTGAGTCTTGCAGACTGAGAACGGGTCTATTCCCACCTGACTGGCCTGCTGTGTATACAGTGAAAAAGAACAAAAAGGGTTACCGATGATTCTTTTTTATTTATTGGTCACAGCGCCTCTCCCCACCAACATGTCAGCATGTATACGGCGAAATCTTCCCCTCTTAAAAATCCTTATTAAGGCGCCCCCTGCGCCAGAGAAAAGCCATTTTATGTGGTGCCTCAGATGATTTGGTAACAGCCATTTCAGAAATTGCTCTGAATACTTTAAAGGGTAATCTTGCCCTAACACCCAAGCAGGTGGGGGTCTTAAGGAAAAAACGTGCTCTGATTAAAAGCCTAGGTAACAGGAGGCTCTCCCTGAAAAGGAGAAAATACATTGTCAAGCAAAACGGCGGTTTTCTGGGTCCCCTGCTAAGCATCGCGGTCCCCCTAATAACGGGTCTTTTAACTAACAAGTAATGGAATATGCTGAAAAATTATATCTAGTGCCCAGCGCTCAGCTAGATGAGCTTCGGGGTGTCCCAGAAAATATTAGAATCACAACCATGAGACGTCTTGACAGCGAGATGAGGGAGATTCTCTTAAGGACTGACCTGTCAGAGTATGAAAAAATAAAACTCTACACAGGGGTTCTACAGCGCTACTTAGCACTAAACAAACAAGATGATGATGTGGAAAAAATGTCTGCACCCCCCCCCAAACCCCAACCTCACAACCTGTCCCCTCCACATCCCCACAGCCTGAGAGTGATACAATTGTTCCAGAAGTTTTAGAAGGGATCCCCAGAAGGTTTCAGAAAAATGCTGAAATTTTGCTGAACAAGATAAAGCAGCATCAGGATATTTCTAGCTGGGATCAGCGAGGCACCTTTGTGTATCACGGAACGCCTTACCAGGGTCTCACATTCTCGACCTGATTAAAGGGGCCACCCAATCTAATATTATTTCTGAGAAGAAGCGCCCAAAAGGTTGGGATGTATTTCTTAAAGCATTGGCAGAACTAAATGTGCCCACATCTGTTGTGGGTAATTCATCTGTTAGAGAGCAGTTAGAAAACCTGAAAGTCAGCCCACTACAAACAGAGACCTCTAAACACCCGGCTATTCCAGGGTCTGATGCTGCACGCAAGAAACAATTCAAGAGACCAGCCTGGCTGCATGTGGAATCCTCACCGTCGACACCATCCAGAGAGCTTGTCAAAGAACCCGCATGGCTAACTTTTTAAAAGCAATGCAATAAAAACGAAAGAAAATAATATGTGTAAGAGCATTTTATTTAATAAACTCACTGACATTTCTAGCAGTGACCACAGAGTAAATATTTTGAAATAGCAAGGGGTCGGTCTGTCTTAACATTTTTTTGAGGAATGAATATGGCTTTTCTGCCTTGGAAATTTTAGATACAAGAGTCAATATCTCATTAATATTTTCAGCTGTCAATATCAGGCTATTGCAACAATATGCAATTAAGATGACGGTATGGATGACAGTCTTGTAACATATTTTGGCACAAAGAGAACGAAGTAGTCTTGATATGGACGCAACGGTTGAGGTTATACACGAGTGCGATTCCTGGTTTTCCAAATTATTTTGACAGCCATCGCAAGATTGTTTCTGATATGCTGATATATAATATTTAATAATCACAGCTACTGTTGTATGCACAATGTTCTTCATATATTGCTTCTTTCTCCCCTTAATTTCTGGCAGGTCTATATGGAGCAATCTGCTCAATATTTTATGGGGTAATTCCTGCAAATAGCAAATAAAAATTAATTATCAAAGTAATGAAATGCCTAACATACACCCAGCCTCTAAAACACCACCAGCCACCTCCTTACCGTGTTTGAAGATTTTTCTGACTCGGGGGCAGCATTGTCCTTGTTAGAGCCACATGCAAGGTCGCTGTCAGAATCTGAGCTAACATAACGCCTTAAAGTCCTTCTCTTGCGTCGCGGGGATTTCGGGGCTACCTTTGGGGGCACATCTTTGGCCTGTAAAACATAAATATTGGCTGGTTTTAATTATAAAAGGAAACTTCAACGTAAATAGATACCTAGCACACCCCAAACTCTAAAGCCACCCAACACCTGCAGCCTTGCCACAAGACACAGAATCACAATATGAACTTAGATTTAAAACAGGGCCTTACCGTGTTTAGAAATTCCTCTGTATCAAGGGCAGCATTCTCCTTGTTAGAGCCGCTTGTAAGGTCGCTGTCAGAATCTGAGCTAACATAACGCCTTAAGGCCCTTCTCTTCGGTGGTGGACTTCCATGGTCATAACCAACATCTGAATCGGACCAAAACAGTGGCTCCTCAGCATGAAAGGTAGGCTTGGGCGGCTTTTTGGTCCAGGATTTTGGCGGGAGTCCGGGCTCGGGCTTCGGAGGGAGTCCACGCTCTCTGCTTTCGGCGGTGAGTCCGGGGTGTCCTTCGGTAAGCTGGAGGAAAACCCGATCTTGCTTGAAGACGCCATCTTTCTCCACATAAACGGGACGGCGGGGACCATGAGCCAGTCGGTTTCAGGAACAGCGGAAAAGGCGGCGGCGGGCACCGCAGAACACTCCCCTCTTCTTATAAGGCCTCTCAGGCATGCGCACACGCAGCAAGACAGGCCCAGGCAACACATAGCCAGCGGCAGCGCCCTAGGGAAGGCATGCCCGGGCATGCCTGAGGGTGGGGTAGGGGACCCCGTGACGTGTCGGGGAGGGGGCAAGGCTCCCCATCCGGGTCAGGCGGAAGAGGACGTCACTTCCAGGTCAAAGGGCCCAGGAAGGTTCCGGTTCCGGGTAAGGGGGCGGGGCGGAAGGTAGGGACTTCCGGTAAGGGGGTAGGGCTTCCGGTAAGGGGCGGGACTTCCGGTAAGGGGGTGGGACTTCCAGTAAGGGGGCGGGACTTCCGGTGTTTGATGGTTTTATTGCCCCTTTGACAGGAGCACCCCTTCCCCTACTACTAGAAACACTTAAGTGATAGTTGATCAGGTTGCATGGGGGTCATTTATTGTTCAGACAAATGGCACACTGATCTTCCTCCCAACCTTAATGGATTCTTTGTAGCCCAATCCTCCTCACATGCAAGATGGACAGTCTGGTGATGTGATCATACACACACACACACACACACACACACACACACACACACACACACACACACACACACACACCTATAATGTTTACAGACAATTTGAGCTAGCGGGTGATACTTGTCTGCAACCTTATGCCGGTGGATCAAGCGTCCATGTGTGCTCCTGACCCACATGATCCACAAGTAGCTTGTTGAAATGCATATGATTTAACAGTTCTTGGCCACATTTGAGAAACCTGCTGTATTTGATGGGATGAGTGAGGGACCCATGGAGTCCATTTCTGCATAAAAATTTTCTCAACTTATAAATTTCTTGACACAGTTGGCAATGCTTGATTTTTTAAATCAATGCACGAAGAAAAACACATTTACTCTTTCATTATGTACATGGTGCTGATTTAAGAGTTCTCAGCTCTTTTGTGTGTGTGTGTGTGTGTGTGTGTGTGATGGGGCTATTATCTTTTCACAGTCATCCAGTACAACATGGTTCTCTCCATGATGGAAATAGATGGTAATATGGAAGTTCGTCAGTATAAATACTGAGTATCTATTTTTGATATTAACATACTGAAAAATGTGGGAAGTTCTTTGTAAATGGACTGAAGAAAGATGTGGCCATCCCAAGTGTTTGAAAATATTTCCTGTTCTGAGGCAGTGAATAAGTTAAAATAACCAGGTTTTCTGCTACATTTGATAAGCATAATTCAGTTGACACGAACAAGCATTTCCCCTAATATATAACAGCAGATGCTTAGCAGTAAGTTTCATGGAGCACTGTAATATTCCTTCCTCTGATACTGTCATGGGTTCAAATTGTCTAAGCTATTTAAGAGCAAAGAAGTGGCTGCTTAATATGATATCGTATTGTACCTACAAATATTTTTGTCCCAATTTATTTGGTTCACACATAAAGTTTTCCCTGTTTCACAGATCAGTTTGTTAAAAAAAAAAAGAAGAAGAAGAAGAATCGGTGATATATTTTAGGAGGTGTCTGGACACTTGTTGGCTGCTAGGCAGCCATAGCATACGGATTTCCCTCTGGGATGAAACACAGAGCTGTTTCTGTATTAGGGTGGAATGCAGTAGCAAATCACTGTACAGTGGCCCATAAGAATACCAGCTACCCTTATAAACTTTTTATAGCTGGGGAAAATAAACATGTGGTTTCAGAGCCAGTGGGAGGAGAGTTTAAGCTGGCTTTTCCTGAACTGAGGAACAAACTCCTAGCAAGGCCAGTAAATTGATGAGGCAGTGAAGAGATTAATTTTGGAAAATATTCAGAGCTTTTTAGATCACAACCTTTATTATTACCAGAATCATAATTTCAGATTTGTGTTAGACAAATGTGTATAAAGATCTTTGAATCTTGCAAATGCTGCTGTAGATAAGAAAGCACAGAACATAACCTTCTCTACAGTTTGCTTGCTGATGAGCTTTCTGATAAACCAAAGGGGAAAAAAGATTCTGCTTCCTTTATTTGACTGGATCTGCCAGCCTGGTCTGTCAAACATTCAGAACTTTCCAAATGGGAAAAAAATGGTATTAAAAACATGGCTTCTTTTGCCAAGAAGCACCAATTGATTGGAAGCGTTTACCGTGGGTTTTTTTTTTAAAAGACAATTTTATTTATTTGTTTGTTTGTTTGTTTGTTTGTTTGTTGCATTTATACCCCGCTTATCTACATTGTGTACTCTAAGCGGCTTACAAGGCTTCAAAAAAAGAATTATAGGACTATATTTTACTAGTGATCTTTTGTATCCTATATTCTTTAGAACTATTAAGGGTGATGGGGAGCATATTAAAGAACCAAGGGAGAATGTTGGCTAATATGGCAGGATATGGTTATTTCATTTTCGTTAGTGGGTATCTTAATTGTTCTATTATAAACACATCCATGATTTAAATTAAAGTGAAATTGATTATTTTGAACCCCCCTCTACCCTGCTTTTCTAAAACACAAAGGGGGTGGGGAATTATAGCAGTAATTCATCAGGGAGTTGTATTGCTTTTTTGATTCAGAGGCTGAACGTTGTCTGCATAAACATTATATTCAGTGTTTAACTTGCATACTCCTGTGACAGCAAAAATGTCTATCTTCAGTGAGTTCTTTTGGGCTCTAATTTGAGAACAGAAGGGGGGATTCATATATAGTGGTTGTAGAATGAGGCAGTAGATCTTCCAATCAATGATTTCTGGCAGAGCAGCAGAGAGGAAGGAGGTGATCAGAGGAGCACACGGCCAAAGGGCAGAGAGCTAACTTCCTCTTCTTGCAGGAGCAAGGGGCGGAGTTTTAGCTTTAAATAGCTGCTACCAGCCTGAGGACGCGTGCAAACTAAAAAAAAAAAAAAATATTCTGGGTTTAATTGAGTTTCCAAGCCAAGCAACTCCTGAGGAGGTCCTACACTTCTTGACGTGCTTGCAGTTGGAGTAGAGGTGCTTTAGCGGCCCCTACACTGTTAGATTTTGAATAAACAATAAAAGAAGTAAAGAGTCTTACTAGATAAAAAAAATTAGTGCAAGTTTACATTTTTGAGACCTTGAATACATTTTATTGTAATCGTTAAAATGGAGTTGGAGGGAGCAGCTGTAGTTACCTGCAGTACTTGTGCCATGTTTGTTATCTTGACAGAGCATATGCAGAACTACATCTGCTGCAAGTGCAAGCTGGTTACGCTACTGGAAGAGAAGGTCCAGCAGCTAGAGACTCGCATAGCGGACCAGCAACATATTAAGGAGCTTGAGCGGTTCCTGGACAGAGCGGAACAGACTATCCAGGTCCAAGAAGAGACAGGGCACACTTCAGAGGAGGAAGTCACTCCCCCAACTCAGGAGGTGGATGGGTGGAGGAATGTGACTCAAAGGAGTAGAAGGCCAAGGCATCGCTCAGAGAGTCTCATCTTGCACAATCAATTTGAAGCTCTTTCCCTCAGCACACCTCATGAGGCACACATAGAGGAAGAATTGGTTCCACCGGAGGATCTCTCCCTCATCACTATTGATGAGATACAAGATCAGGTACATGTTGATGATCAGGCTGCAGGAGAGAAGCTCATTGTGCTAGGGGATTCTATAATTAGAAATACGGAGGGATGGATTTGTGAGGAGCATGACAACCGTATGGTCACTTGCCTGCCGGGTGCAAAGGTTGCAGACATCACCAGAAATATAGATAGCTTGTTAGAAAGAACTGGGAAGGAGCCAGTGGTCATGGTACACGTCGGTACCAATGATGTCGGGAAGGCCAAGCGGTCAGTCTTGGAAGCCAAATTCAGGTTGCTAGGTAGAAGATTGAAGTCCCGGGCTTCCAAGGTAGCATTTTCAGAAGTGCTACCTGTTCCTCGTGCAGGTCCCGCCAGGCAGGCAGAACTCAGAAGCCTCAATGCGTGGATGAGGCAATGGTGTCGAGAGGAGGGCTTTAGATTTGTCAGGAACTGGAGAACATTTTGGGACAAGCCAAACCTGTTCAGGAGGGATGGGTTGCACTTGAATCATGATGGGACCAGATTGCTGGCACTCAACCTCAAAAAGGCAGCAGAGCAGCTTTTAAACTGATAACTGGGGGAAAGCCGACAGGAGCTGAGTGGCATCCGGTTCGGAACACCTCATCCTCGGGGAATGAGGTTGGAGAGGGTAGAGAATGACATAGAGATGACATAGCAAGTATTAACACTGGCAGAATAACGGAATGTGACAGTTTGTCTACTGAAAATAAAAGCTGTGGGAGGGAAAGAACAAGGCAGGAGTTGTTGCGGGACCCACTGTACAGGTGCTTCTACACCAATGCTCGAAGCCTCCGAGCAAAGATGGGAGAACTTGAACATTTGGCAGCTAGGGATAACATTGATATAATAGCCATAACAGAAACCTGGTGGAATGTGGAGAACCAGTGGGATACAGCAATCCCAGGCTATAAACTCTATAGAAGGGATAGAGAGGGGTGGGTTGGAGGAGGAGTGGCCATCTATGACAAAGAAGGCATAAAATCCAGCAGAATGGAGATTGACAGAGGGTCTGACTCCACCATAGAATCACTGTGGGTTAAACTAGCAGGTCCAAAGAGTGATGTGATAGTTGGAGTAGTCTATCGTCCACCAGATCAAAAACTTGAGGGGGACCTTGAAATGAGGAGAGAAATCATGGAGGTGGCTAAGAGGGATAGGATAGTAATCATGGGGGACTTTAATTATCCCCACATTGACTGGGCCAATGCGAGCTCCGGGCAAGAAAGAGAAACTGGGTTTCTCGACTTGCTGAATGACTGTGCCTTAGAGCAACTTGTCATGGAGCCCACCCGAGAACAGGCAACTCTGGATCTAATATTGTGTGATACTCAGGACCTCATCAGGGATGTGAATGTCACTGAGCCTCTGGGGAACAGTGACCATGCTGCACTTACCTTTGCCATGCATGTCGAGGAAGAGTGTCAACCAAATCAGACATAAAAACCCTTGATTTTCGAAGGGCAAACTTCCCTCAGATAAGGAAACTAGTTAGAGAGAAACTGAAGGGGAGGGTTAGAAGAATCCAATCTCTTCAGAGTGCATGGAGCCTGTTTAAAACAACAATAATAGAGGCCCAGCACAAGTGCATACCACAAAGAAAGAAGAGCTCATTTAAGTCCAAGAGGACACCGGCATGGTTAACGAGTGGAGTTAGAGAGGCTCTAAAGCACAAGGAGAGGTCCTTCTGTAAATGGAAATCCTCCCCAAATGAGGAAAATAAAAAGGAACACAAACTCTGGCAAAAGAAATGTAAGAGGATGATAAGAGAGGCAAAGAAAGACTTTGAGGAACGAATGGCTAGCAATATAAAGGGTAATAATAAAAACTTCTTTAAATATGTTAGAAGTAGAAAACCTGCCAGAGAACCAGTTGGCCCTCTGGATGGTAAGGGAGGAAAAGGGGAGGTTAAGGAGGACTTGGACATTGCAGAGAAATTGAACGAGTTCTTTGCGTCTGTCTTCACGACAGAGGACCTTGAGCGGATTCCGCTGCCTCAGCCGCCCCTCTTGACTAAAGAATTAAATCAAATACAGGTTAAAAGAGAGGAGGTTTTAGGACTAATTGATAAATTGAGGATTAACAAGTCACCGGGCCCAGATGGCATCCACCCAAGGGTTATTAGGGAACTGAGAAACGAAATTGCAGATCTCTTAACGGTTATATGCAACTTGTCTCTTAAAACGGCCACAGTGCTGGAGGACTGGAGGATAGCAGATGTCACACCAATTTTTAAAAAAGGAAGGAGGGGGGACCCGGGAAACTACAGGCCGGTTAGCCTTACATCTGTCCCAGGGAAGATGGTGGAAAGCCTCATCCAAGAGAAAATCTTAAAACACATAAAAGAACAAACCTTGCTGAGAGAAAATCAGCATGGCTTCTGTAAGGGTAAATCTTGTCTTACAAACCTTTTAGAATTTTTTGAAAAGGTCAACAGGCACGTGGATTTGGGTGAACCGGTGGATATAGTCTATCTGAATTTTCAAAAGGCTTTTGACACAGTTCCTCACCAAAGGCTGCTGAGAAAATTGCACAGTCAGGGGATACGAGGGCAGGTCCTCTTATGGATTGAAAACTGGTTGAGATCCCAGAAACAAAGAGTAGGTGTCAATGGGAAATTTTCACAATGGAGAGAAGTGAAAAGCGGTGTGCCCCAGGGCTATGTCCTGGGACCGGTGCTTTTCAATCTGTTCATAAATGACCTGGAGACAGGGATAAACAGTGAGGTGGCCAAGTTTGCGAATGACACAAAACTTTTCCATGTGGTAAAAATCAGAGAAGATTGTGAAGAGCTCCAAAAGGATCTCTCCAAACTGGGGGAATGGGCTGAGAAATGGCAAATGCGTTTTAATATAACCAAAAGTAAAGTAATGCATATTGGGGCAAATAATCCAAACTTCATCTATCAACTCATGGGCTCTGAGTTATCCGTGACGGATCAGGAAAGAGATCTTGGTGTGTTGGTGGACAGCTCCATGAAGATGTCTCCCCAATGTGTGGCAGCGGTGAAGAAGGCCAATTCCATGCTAGGGATTATCAAAAATGGGATTGAAAATAAAACAGCCAACATTATAATGCCGTTATACAAAACAATAGTAAGGCCCCACCTGGAGTATTGTGTACAATTCTGTTCACCGCACCTCAAGAAAGACATAGTGGAACTGGAAAAGGTGCAGAAGAGAGCGACTAAAATGATTACTGGGCTGGGGCTCCTCCCTTATGAAGAAAGGCTAAAACATTTGGGCCTCTTTAGTCTGGAAAAAAGGTGCTTGAGGGGGGATATGATTGAGACGTATAAAATAATGCAGGGTAGGAGTAAAGTGGATAGAGGGAAGCTCTTCTCCCTCTCCCAAAATACCAGAACTAGGGGACATACACTCAAATTGAGTGCTGGGAGAGTAAGTACTGACAAAAGAAAATATTTTTTTCACCCAGCGCGTTGTAAGTCTATGGAACTCCCTGCCACAGGATGTGGTGATGGCATCTGACCTGGATGCCTTCAAAAGGGGATTGGACAGATTCCTAGAGGAAAAGTCCATCATGGGTTACAAACCATGATGGAGATGTGTAATCTCTAGGCTTTAAACCAGGGTGCTTCAAGGGCCAGATGCAGGGGAGTGGTATCAGGAGACAGATATCTAGTCTCATGCACTCCCAAACGCATCTGGTGGGGCTGCTGTGAGATACAGGAAGCTGGACTAGATGGGCCTTTGGCCTGATCCAGCATGGCTCTTCTTATGTTCTTATATTTGCAATTTGTTGCCCTATGCCAGTGTTGGCAAATCCATGGCACGAGTGCCAGAGGTGACACTAGGAGCCCTTTCTGTGGGCACCCAACATAGCTCCTTCACAGCCACTTGCATTAAGGTTAAATTACTGTATTGGCACTTTGCAAAAATTAGTGGGTTTTGAATTGCAATTTGGGCAGTCAGTCTCTAAAAGGTTCACCATCACTGCCCTATGCTGTACATTTCCTTCATCTATCTATCTGTCTGTCTGTCTGAGTGACTCTCTCTCTCTCTTTCTCTCTCTCTCTGTGTATGTGTGTGTGTGTGACCTAGACTCCAGAGCACCAAAAATCCATTTTCCTAGAGACTTTTTCATGCAGATTATCCAGAAAAGAGAGGACCAGCCCCTGCAATCACACAGGAAATTCTCCATGTTATGTTTGAGCTTGGCCAATTATCCATTGATGACAATCCACTACATGGACTGAAGGTTCCTCTATTACAGATGAAGACAGCATAATACCAGGATGACTGTCTTGCCTTGCCTTGTCAGATTGTTTATTTCTACTGTATCAGACTGCTTCAGATTGTTAGATTGTTCAGCTTATTAGAGATGAATTGGACTAACTGTCTGTTAGCTGCACTATTAGATGGACTGTTTATTTCTCCAATTGCAACTTGTTAGTTTTTTTCCCCTTCTGCTTGATTAAATGCAAATACAGTAATACATCAGATAATGAATGTCTCTGAGAAAGAATTATTTGGATAGCGAATGGAAATTTCTGAGTATAGGGCTGCCTAAGATAATGAAATTTTCATTATGTCTTGCAAAAAAAGTGTACCCAGGATGCATTGCACCCTCTGTAGTTTTTTTGCTGAGAGATTTGGACCTTTCAGACTTAGAAAGGTAAGGAGCTGAGGTTTCCTTGCTGTCCTTTGTGTTTGTTCATTGGTTTTGATTGCAATTTTGGTGGGAACAACCAGGCATTTGTTTTGTAGCTAGCTTTTATTAATTTTTGCACTGCTTTTCTTTGCATTCTTGGTGGGAACAGGCTGGGATAGTCTTACTGCTTTCTTCTATGTTTGCAATCTTCTCCATTGCTCTGCAGGAAAGAACTGGCTGGATTTCTCTTGCTGCTTATGTTTGTGTGTTTGCATTTTTTCCCACTGCATTTTTGACAGGGAAAGGCTGGGGTAGTCTTTCTGGTTTCTTTTGCCCATGTTTGCATTGTACTGTGCGTGGAGGGGAGGGGGTTGTTCTTGGTGCATGTGTTCCATCACTGCATGCCTTTAAAGTCCACTTTATAAAGTGATCTGAAAAAAACTGTCAGCTTTTTTTGCCCTTTTTTCAGTCCTCTGGAACGGATTAATCAGTTTTCCATTCATTTCAATGGGAAACCACATTTCAGATAACGAATGTTTTGGATAACAAATTGTGTGTGTGTGTGTGTGTGTGTGTGTGTGTGTGTGTGTGTGTGTGTGTGAGCAAGATGGAAAAAAGCAGATCAATAAACAGGGAAAAGAGGTGCATTTGGCAAGACGGGACATACAGAAAGAGGTATAATACATCCCTACTGTCGGGGCCTTAACTGCGCTAAAAAAGTCACGTGATCGCCCACGATTTTAGTACGCATAAAAATATGACACGTAGTTTATTTATTTATTTATTTATTTATTTATTCAACTTATATGCCGCCCACTACCCAAAGGTCTCTGGGCGGCTTACAATCAAAGAATTAAAACAATTTAAAATAGTTATAAATAAAATATCAATAAATCATCAAACAGTAATAAAAACCTTCTTTAAAATCATCATCCTAAAATTGTCATCAGCGGACCCACAATCTATATTGTATCAATTAAAAACCTTCTGGAACAGGAAGGTTTTTACCTGGCGCCGAAATGTAATCAGTGTTGGCGCCAGGCGGATCTCAATAGGGAGGGCATTCCATAACTTGGGAGCAGCTGCCGAGAAGGCCCTTTGTCTGCAAGCCATCCCTCTCACCTCCTTGAGGGATGGCTCTTTCAAAAGGCCCCCCTGGCTCGATCTTAATCGCCGGGTAGGTTCGTATGGAAGGAGGCGGTCCTTCAGGTATCCAGGTCCTAAGCCATTTAGGGCTTTATATGTCAAAACAAGCACTTTGAATTGGGCTCGGACAGCAACTGGTAACCAATGCAGGTTATGCAGAATCGGCGTGATGTGATCCCTGGCGGCTCCACCACTTACCAGCCGCGCCGCACGATTCTGAACCAGTTGCAATCTCCGGACCGTCTTCAAAGGCAGCCCCACGTAGAGCGCATTGCAGTAATCAATACGGGATGTTACCAGTGCATGCGTAACTGTCATGAGGCTCTGCTCGTCTAGGTAAGGGCGAAGCTGGTATATTTTCCGCAGCTGAAGGAAGGCACCCCTGGCCACCGAGGCCACCTGGGCTTCCAGAGTTAGACCGGGGTCCAGGAGCACCCCCAAGCCGCGGACCCTGTCCCTTAGGGGGAGTGCAACCCCATCCAGGACAGGTTGATGGCCCTCTAACCTTTCCGGCAAAACACCCATTAACAGCACTTCCGTCTTGTCTGGATTGAGTTTCAATTTGTTAACCCTCATCCAGTCCATTATCTGGCCCAGACACGAGTTCAGCACAGAAACCGCCTCACCTGGATTGGTGGAGAATGAGAGGTAGAGCTGAGTATCATCAGCATATTGCTGACTCCTCAGCCCAAACCTCCTGATGACCTCTCCCAGCGGTTCCATGTAAATGTTGAACAGCATGGGAGACAGTATAGAGCCCTGAGGAACCCCATGACATAAATGCCACGGGGCAGAGCAACTGTCCCCCAGCACCACCTTCTGGACACGGTCAGCCAGGAAGGATTGGAACCACCGCAAGGCAGTGCCTCCAACACCCAACCTGGCCAGCCTATCCAGAAGGACACCATGGTCGATGGTGTCGAAAGCCGCTGAGATGTCCAGGAGTATCAACAGGGTTGCACTCCCCCTGTCTCTCTCCCGGCAGAGGTCATCATACAGGGCGACCAAGGCAGTCTCTGTACCAAAACCCGGCCTGAAACCAGATTGAAATGGATCCAGAAAATCCGTTTCATCCAGCAGTGCCTGGAGTTGCCCGGCCACCACGGTGCAATCTCCTTTGCCATGCATGTTGGAGGAAGAGTGTCAACCAAATCAGACATAAAAACCCTTGATTTTCGAAGGGCAAACTTCCCTCAGATGAGGAAACTAGTTAGAAAGAAATTGAAGGGGAAGGTTGGAAGAATCCAATCTCTTCAGAGTGCATGGAACCTGTTTAAAACAACGGTAACAGAGGCCCAGCTAAAGTGTATACCACAAAGAAAGAAGAGCTCATTTAAGTCCAAGAGGACACCGGCATGGTTAACGAGTGGAGTTAGAGAGGCTCTAAAGCGCAAGGAGAGGTCTTTCTGTAAATGGAAATCCTCCCCAAATGAGGAAAATAAAAAGGAACACAAACTCTGGCAAAAGAAATGTAAGAAGATGATAAGGGAGGCAAAGAAAGACTTTGAGGAACGCATGGCTAGCAATATAAAGGGTAATAATAAAAGCTTCTTTAAATATGTTAGAAGTAGAAAACCTGCCAGAGAACCAGTTGGCCCTCTGGATGGTGAGGGAGGAAAAGGGGAGATTAAGGAGGACTTGGAAATTGCAGAGAAATTAAATTAGTTCTTTGCATCTGTCTTCACGACAGAAGACCTTGAGCAGATTCCGCTGCCTGAACGGCCCCTCTTGACTAAAGAATTAAATCAAATACAGGTTAAAAGAGAGGATGTTTTAGGACTAATTGATAAATTGAGGATTAACAAGTCACCGGGCCCAGATGGCATCCACCCAAGGGTTATTAGGGAACTGAGAAATGAAATTGCAGATCTCTTAACAGTAATATGCATTTTGTCTCTTAAAACGGCCACAGTGCCGGGGGACTGGAGAATAGCAGATGTCACACCAATTATTAAAAAAGGAAGGAGGGGGGACCCGGGAAACTACAGGCCAGTTAGCCTTACATCTGTCCCAGGGAAGATGGTGGAAAGCCTCATCCAAGAGAAAATCTTAAAACACATAAAAGAACAAACCTTGCTGCCCCAGAGGATCCCAGCTCAGCCTAAAGCATTGGAATGCTACTTGCACATTTCTACCTGTGACTGATGTTGCAGGACATGGACACATCCTTTGTTAGTACAGAACCGTCACTGGGCTTGTGTGTGGCCTTGGGGGGCGGGGAAGATGGGTGAGAAATGCAATACTGTACAAAAGTCATGTGCTATCTATAGGATACATTCCAAGATATCCCATGGATGCCCCAAACATTGGATGGTAGCAAACAGTATATATAACTGCAGCTGCAGTTCCGTTTTTGTAGAGGAGGCTGACGACGGCAGCAGCAGCAGGAACACAGAGAGCATCGTAGGAAGTGGGTGCCGTAAGTAGGAGCTCATCAGAGGGGTGTGTATGAGCGGAGGTACAGTAAACAGCAGCAACATGAACAGGAACAACAGGAGGAGGAAGAGGCAGAGGAAGTCCCTGAATTAGTTCTCCAACTAATTTGAGCACTACTTGAGTGCTTCTGGTCATACTCTGAATGACCAGAACAAATAATTCAGAGTAAACCGTGGATAACTAAAACTGTGGAAACTGAATCTGTGGATTCATTTCAGATGTTCTTAGCTCAGTTTAGCAGAATAGCATTGCCCTAATTTCAGTGGATGGGAATCTCTGCAGACTTTTGCTAAGATATCATGGGCCACGTGGCCCAGGACACCTTAGAAGTGAAGGAGTGAAAAAAAGGGTGGGTGGGTGGGTGGGGGTCTGCCCTTTAGAGCAACTCTCACCTGGTGAGAGTTTTAAATTACGGTTCGACTAAAAAGGCAAATCCTTCAACATCAATCAAAAATTTGTATTTCTGATTTATTCTGTTTAGAGAAGAGTTAAGGAGGTTGGTTCAGAGCATCTTTGTACTCTGATGTGGGTGGAAGTTTATTCAGCTACTGAAATAGACCTGCCACCCTCCCCTGTGCCGTTCTCCTAGTGTGCATTTTCTGCATGTTACGAAAACATATGGGCCTCCTTCAAGTTGGAGACTAAACCTCTTTGCGAAAACTCTGCTTAAAAATTATAGCCTCGCATAATGAAATCTTTGTTGATGAGAACTTGAAATAGCATCTCAGTGCTGTGACTTGTAGCTAGAATGATGATGGAAATCAGTTAATCATTCCACTTCCCCAAAATCTGAGTGAGAGAGGCCAAACCTGAATCCAACGGAAAAATGACTATTCAGTGAATGAGCGCAAATATAGTAAGGCATTTTTGGGAGGTGGGGGTGGGAATATGGTGAAATGATAGAGCAATAGATCTTATTTCACAGTGGGCTTGCTATTTACTTTCTGCCCCAAAAGTCTTACACTGGAGTGACTGCAAATTATTATATGTTTATGGAATACCAATTCTAGCTCTCCCCTTCTTAAATCCCTTTGTGTAAGTATTTATATTGACAGCAGGGAACGTTGTAATTTTTGTCACTGAAATGTAAGCAAGGGAGCAATGATATGTAACTCTGTTCCCCCTTTAACCAGTCTTTGATTCAGTTACAAAGTGTTCAGATTTTCTGCTTCCACAGCACCTCCCAATACCTCTGCTTAACTCTCCAGCCCTGTCTCCTTCCTTTTGTTGGTCATGAAACGCCTTTTCCTTAAAGACAAATTGCCTTAAAATCACTGTGTGCTTTTCAAATCACTTTATCTGAAGAGCCCCCTTGGCCACGCCCATTTTGACCGCTGTGTCATTTTTTTCTTGAGATGACCACTGGGGATGGTGTTTTTTAAAATCAGTTCCTGCACCCTCTTTTAAAGTGATTTGGTTGTCTTTGCGGACATACTACACTACCTTTTTTCCCGGTTTGCCCCCTGTTTCTGCCATTTCCCTGTCGTATTTTAAATCAGTTTAGCCAAGTGCGAACGGGGAAGCTGATTGCTAAGCAACCGCTGGAGTGTGGACTGCCCAACCACTGTAGCGACCACGTGACCATGGGAGGAGATGAGGCAGTGCAAAAGAAAAAGCGGCTGCTCAAGGAAGTGCGGTAGTGGCCTAAAAGTTACCTTTCCCCACAGGGGGATGAACCCCTTCCCTAGTTTGCTGCCTGTTGTTGTGCCTTCTCTAGCCATGCAGGATCCTCATTTATGTGCAATACCAAGAACTGACCATGGTTTGCCAGGTGCTGAGCCTCCATCTGTTTGCATAGGGACAATGTAAGCCTGGCAGTTTTGTTGTCTGTTCCTCTTCCAGTTATTTCTAACATGGGATTTGCAGCAGGCACCCACTGGATCAACGGTTTGGTAAGCCACAGTTGAGATGTCCTCAAGGTACCTTCAAAACTAGCATTTTAACATGTTTGGGAGAGACACCCCTCCCACTTGATCCACAAGTCACCTGTGCAAAGAAGCCGACACCACCGTTTGTATTTACCCTGTGGTTCCAGTTCTGAACAATGGTTCCTGAACAGCATGATGGTGTCAGGTCTGAATTAGAGATACAATTCTCTCAAGCCTGTTCTGAATTTTGGGCAAGGCAGGCTCTGAAAGGCAAACTGTAGGATGTCACACAGCCACTTTGAGGTGGAACATATTCACTGGATTTGATTAATGTATATACTGTATAAGGAACATAGTTGAAGCTCATGATGTGGACCATAGATTATTTCCTTTGTTTTCATAACTTCCTGACAGTGGGAGTCACCCAAATTAAAATAGGGAGATGAACAATTATTGGGTTTCTTAACCCAGAATAAGGACAAGCGACGTGGCATTTAATGAAAGCTGACAGCTAAATACCTGGCCACAGCAGTAAAGTGTCGAACAATGCCTGTGAAAATAAACAGCCCAAATGAAAGCTATTTCTGCAGAGGCCTTTGGCATCCTTTCTCAACGCTAGGCAAGTTATTTGAGATGGTAATTGCAGCCAAGGAATCCTTTATTTTCTTTTTTAATATACCTTATGAGATTTACCTCAAGGCAAAATGCGGAACTTTTATGGGTACATTGAACTTCAAAAACAAGGAAAATCAATACCAGAAAGAGCAAAGCTGTCTTCTGCAGCTTAGCCAGTATTTATTTGTCTGTCTCCAAAACCTCAGTTTCAATTCACTGGCAGGGTTCAGAAGACTATGGAGGTTGGGCTTTTCACAGGGCATTGGAGAGACAGACATCCAAATCCTATCAGTTTGCAGTTGCCTGTGACCCAGCATGCCTTGGAGCTGATCTCTGCCATTTATTATTAATTCATTATCTTAGCATACAGTTAGTGCCAAGGTCCCATGGGTAACTTTCATCGTACCTGTGCAGGTTTGCAAGGCCATGGTCAGGTGATTCAGAACACACCTTACTGGACTTACTGGCAAATCAGGATACAAAAGTTTGGTTAAGAGAAAAAAGTAAAAGCCACAGTAAACCACGCCTAAGCCAAAACAAAACAAAAGCAGGAAATACTGCAAGAAAGGAACAAAAAATGCTAACATCACAGGAAAGATCACCAGTTAGTCATCTTTTATGGAGCAAGGGCTCTCCTATCTTTGTAGCAGACAGCAAGCTTCACACCTGGCAGTGAAGTCTGTATGCAGTCTGCACCTCAAACCTCACTGCCATTGCCTGTGTATGGCTGAGCAGCAGGATTTCAGCCCACCAAATTAAGTTTTTCTCTTCCTCAGAGCAACTCTGTTTAGCAGCCCTTTGGAAATCAACATTATCAGTGTGTACTTTGGAAATATTGCTCATTTCCAAATACTACAATATAGAGATGTCTCCTTGGGGCAGAGACAGTACCCCAGCTGGCTGCATTGGTAAAGGCCTTTGGGAATCATTAAACCTCTCCATCTGAGCAGGGAGGCCCCAAATGGAAGGAAATAAATTCCATAGCCCACATATGCTCAGGAAAAGCCAACTTGGTCTTATCTCTTCCCCCAGATCAGCCAGGAAGCCCGTGAGATGGTATGTGGGGGGGGGAGCTGGCTGTGGTCATTCAGCAAGACCCTGCCACACTAAGATAAGCCTTTCCAGGAATTCACCAGCCTACTTGACCATCCTGACACGTAGGCCCTGTCTCCACCCCTCATGATGCTCTGTCATTGTAACCAATAAAGCGTTGCACTCAGGCTAGCAGAGAAAGAAGCTGCTGCACAGGGCCTGGCCTGCTGAACCCAATAATGTGTCCATGTGTAGTCATTCCTACACTACAACTGTCTAATTAACTTTTTTTTTTCCAATTCATGGAGCCAGATAGCCTTGAATCATAAATTCCCAAAGCCCTCAGCAGCTCACGCTCAATCACAGGTTTTGGAAGTTGTAGCTCCTCAGCATTTGGGAGCCCACGTTTAGGAACTACTAGTCTAGTTCCATCTTCTATGCATTTCAAGCCCCAATGGGCTTGCAGAACTTGGACTAGTGCTGAGCAGCCAAGTTCCTATTACCATTATCATCACCTAGATTGTTAAACTAATTCATTGTGTTGCACGATATTAGATTTTCAGAAGGAGGAGGAGGAGGAGGAGGAATTCCTAGTCCTATAATTTTGTGAAAATCCTCCAGGCAAAATTATGGGCCTCAGAGCCATTAAAATATCAGAAGATAGAACAGCCCTCTTACCACCTTGCCATTTCCATGCCACTTCTTTGGGCCCACTGAAAAGTGCCCCAACCCACATTTTGAACCAGGAGAGTATCTCTGAAACTGGGAGAGATACATGAGAGAACAATGCTAGAAGTTTCTTGGTTGAGGACCAGAGCTCAGGTGTTCTGAGGCTGCATCTGAAGTAAAGGGTGGTATTTTTATTATCCCAGTTCTTCAAACAACATGTCACGGGTCACGTACACACTTTCACACCTCTTCTCCTTGTGGCTTTTCAAGGCGGATGGCCCTGTCTTGGCCAGGGAAGTGGGAGGGTTGGTGCAGAAGACCCATGCGTTTCATTTGGGGCTTGGGATAAAATTTAGAAAAGTCCACTAGGTGTAGCACATTGGATCAAATACAAAGGAAAGGAATGACCTAGTGATTTCAGTCTTGTGTCTCTGTTGATGGTCCATTTGCCTCCTTAGTATGTATGGGGGGGTCATTCCTGGTATCTCAGTATTTACCCCAAGATTTACTGGGAAAACTTTGTTGTTGTCTTGCTGACAATAGCAACTAATATAATTCCGATTTCATCTCAAAGGCCCCAGTCCCACGTCCCTTTAAAAGCAGTTTAAATTACCAGATAACCTGTGTCTAAAAATGCCATCCCCACGGCCACCGGGCTTTTTGAAAAAAAAAAAAAAGAAAATGAAAACCCCGTAATGCTCCCTTAAGTGAGGTTTCTGTGACACCCAGGAGGTAGGGAAATGTTTACCTCACTTTGAAAATCCAGCTTTTAATGAGGTAGATGCTGGGTTTCTTTTTCTTTCTTTTTTCATAGCACTGACCAGCTGTTCCTGGGGCCGATCGGCGCTGTTATTGTTAATTGCTTTTCACCTTCAGCGAAACAGGAAGCTCTATCCAATCCTACAAGTTTTAATTTCCCCCAAGCCAAGTGGTCCGTTTTTCCCCAAAATGCTAGCGCCACCTGCTGGCCAAGAGGGGCTGAACTGCACTTTAAAATAAATAAAAAAACCAGCTTTTTACGTGGGAACTCTTGTCCCACATTTAAATCACGTGATGGGACGAAGAGGAAAAGCCGGACCTTCAGAATATCAGGATCAAAACCCAGGTGTAACCATGGCCAAAGAGTCACATCTAAACTCCTTCCTTTCCTGCATGTACAGGAAGCATTAAATGAGCATTAAAATGCTCATAGGCCCACTGACTGTGAAAAAGTAAACAAGCATATTTGTCTCATTTGTATGAACAGTCCCCTACTTAAATAGAGAGCTGCCACACAGATGAACACTTGAAGATTTGAAGACAGATTATGAACACATTCTGGCATGCCACAGACTCCAGGGTCAAATGGTGACATTCCCACTTGGGTTTGCAAAGGACATCTCCCTGAAATCTTAGGAAGCCACTGCTCGTCACTATAGACCAAGCAATTCTGATCCAATAGCTAAGATTTCAATGACAAGGAAGGAGTAATTCCCTCAAAGGGGTGGGGGAGCAACCACCACCTCCCGTGTTTCCCTTCTCTAAACCTTGGCTTATTTATAGCCCATCAAAATTTCTTAAGGCAACTGGAATGAAATACTTTAAGATGCTCAGACACTGTAATAGCGCACGTTTCCTACAAAGATGTCACATAAAGCTTAACCAAAAGAAACTAATGATGTAGTTCCTTTCACTGGTACTTACATATGTAAATAAATATAACCTAATTTTTAAACGCTGGAAACGTTTCAAGACCAGTGGTGGAAATGCTGGTTCAAATAATATGTTGTGACTGAAGCCTGACTTTTGTGTGCCAACTAGGTATTAGTTGGTCTTCTCATGTTTATAATTTTATTGCAAGCTGTGCCAGAATCCCACCTTACAAACATTATGGATCTAGTGGTTTGGAAAGCAGGATTTGCTGTAATTCAATAATGACCCTGCCAGTGATGAGGAATGCATTAGAACCTCAAGTGAAACTGGCCTTTGAGTAATAGTGACACTTAATATAAACTGGGTCCATCAGTTAAACAGGTGTACTCCCCCCCCCCCGTCTCCAGTTTGGCTGTGTTTCACAGAGACTGGAATGGAGGGAGGGCTGGCCCTTGCTGATGATTTTCAAGGGCTTCATGAGCCTTTTTTGCTGACATCATCTCGCTACCACTAACAGAACAAACAGCAGATGTAAAGGGAAAGCATACTAATGATGCACTTGAATATGTCATTGCAATTAATATTGGATAGACTTCACGATCTTAAGAAAGGGGATTTTAATGATGTATCTGATGGAGGGAAGAGAGTGCTTGTTACACTTAGCTTGGGCCGAAGTCCAAAAGTCAAGGTCCTTCCTGTGTCGTAACACTATAGGAGTTTGCAATCCCTCTTGTGCAGTCTGTTTAATCACCACGGGGAATCTCCATCTCTCTGGCTGACAGGTCATATTATTAGGCCCATACTTGAAAGTTATCTGTTCATTGGCTTCTACAGTAGAAGCACTGTTGATAAATTGCTGCACATGGCAGCAAGCGTTAAGTTCCAGTGTCATTGCTTTTCATCTGGGGAGCTTTCTCAGGAACTCTCCGTGACAGCTAAAGAGCTTTGGGCAAGATGCAGGAGACATAACTCATTCCAGCCAATAAACCCAGGGAACAAAATGGATTTTAAAAGTTCAAGATCAAATGCATTGGTAAGATAAATGTGTCTGCAATGATTCCTTTCTGTGAACTTCACCTTGCTGGAAAGATGCTGGAAACAGAAACATCTCACTGATATCAAGGTCTCAGCCTGAAACATGAGGTCCCAGTGTCTTTTGTGCAAGGATCTCCCATTTGTCAGAGCCCCTGGGTGGGAGAAGGCTTCCTTTTATCCTCTTGTTTGAGCAAGACAGTTCGGGCAACAGGAACTCTCTTGCACCTCAGCCGCATCTGAAGGCGTCCACCTCTCAAAGACAATTCATCAATGATAATAAGAGAATGCATGAGTGCATCACAGGACTTGGGGCCATGGGTCTTGACATGGATACTTGGGGTGTGTGTGTGTCAGCATCTCTACAATACACACATTAATTTTAGCTAAGTAAAATGGGCCCATAGCCTGCATTACTATCTCAAGCTGTTGGGAACCAGGTCTTTGCTAACCATCCTTTTTTTTTTTTTTTTTGCACAGGACCCCTAGACAGCTATAGGTACTGACTTTTCTTGCAAGCACCCATCCTCTTCCAAGCAGTTTATAAAAAGAGGGAGGAGAAACTCCTGGTGCCCAGCAAAAGAAGGAGAGGAGGAGAGTTCGCTCAGAAAAAGTCTGAAAGGGCAGGTGGAAGAAGGGGGAAGGCAGAAGAGAAATTGTAGAATACATGTGAGAAATCACCTGGAATTAAAATGAAATTAATTAATGCATTTTTTAAAAAAAATCAAAATAATTGTGGCATACAGTACCATAGTATTCATTCATTTTTGCTATATTTTGCAATACAAACAGGAGATACCATCTGCACTGCACTGGCTGCCGTTCCATTACTGCCTTGACTTCAAGCTTCTAATGCTGATATACAAAGCTCTAACTGGGCATGTCCAAACTTCAGCCCTCCTGATGTTTTGGACCACAACTCCCAGAGTTCTAAGCCTGTATTTCCAATGGCAAAGGACTGTGGGAGTTGTGGTCCAAAACATCTGGAGGGCTGAAGTTTGGACCTGCCTACTCTAAACGGTTTGGGACCTTGCTATCTTTCAGAACAGCTTCTACCGCAGAATATTGCCAGGAACACTCAATCTTCTCAAGCAGGTCACTTGAGGGTGCTCATCCCAAAGGAAGCCCAAAAACCAATAACAAGGAACTGGGTTTCTCAGTGCCCCCCTCCCCTGCTTATGGAATCAGCCCCCTGCCAAGATTTGTCTGGCCCCTATGCTGTCAATCTTTGAAAAAAACTCATTGCAATATTATTTATTTATTTGTTTGTTTGTTTGTTTGTTGGATTTCTATACCACCCATCTGGCGGCGAGGTCACTCTGGGCGGTTTACAGAGTAAAACAATTTATACAATAAAACCATAAAATAGTAACACAATAAAATAAAAATAAAAATAAAAATAATATTAAAGTGACATAAAACAATATATTATTATTGGCAGGCTAATCAGTCAAACCAAAATTTAATGGGTGAACACTGAATTGCAATTATGTTTGGGGGAATGCCTGCTTAAATAAGCAGGTTTTAATAGTTTTTTTAAAGGCAGCCAAAGAGGGGGCCAGGCAGATGTCTGGTGGAAGGTTATTCCACAGGCGAGGGGCAACGGCAGAGAAGGCCCTATTTCTTGTTTTTTCCTTTCGGGCCTCTTGGGGTGTTAGTTGCCTCAAACGCCTAGCCTGGGTGATCGGGTATTATGGGCTTTCACTGGCTATTAATTCATCCTTTTTTATTCGGTGTCCTTTATTTATTTATTTATTTTTGCATTTATAGTCTTCTTTGCGAACTCTAATCCTTCAATCCGCCTTTTCTGTTTTAATTATTTCCCTGTTCTTTGAGTGATTTTTATGGTGATATTGGTGACTCAGTTATGTTTATTTTGCTTATTAGTTGTATTTTACATTGTATACTGTTTTGTTTATTTGTTGAATTATTTGTACACCCAGATTGATCTTGTTGCTAGATGGTTTGGCATATAAATAAATAAATAAATAAATAAATAAATAAATAAATAATGTCCAAGCTTCTAAGTCTCATGATCTTTGTATGCTGGAGGAAGATAGTCTTTTACTGCTAAAGAAAATAGCAAGCAAAAATCTTCTTCCAACTTGGTGCAGCTACCTAGACTAGCAAGCGTTGTTCTAGAGCTCCTGAGAACCTCCCCGACGTTCAGCATTCAAGGATGGCAACACTGATAAGCATAGCTCCAGAACAGAACTCTTGCTCAGAGTTAAATCTTGCACTGAAAAAAGCTATGGCAGGCAACTAGGTAGTAGAGGTAAATGGGCACGAACCTGGTTGGGAGGTTTGTGCCTGTTCATTGGTGCAGCACTACAGGTGTCACATAGGGATGGGAACAAAATGGAAAAATAGAGTTTTGTTTTGTTTCTACTAGTGGTTCATTTCATTTCATTTTAAAATGAATTTTTGTAAAAATAATGTAACCAAAACAAAACAAAACAAAACAATAACAAAATGATTCATTACTCTATAAAATGGCTCCCCTGGGTCCTAGAGGCACCAGATTTGGTGGATAGCTTTTTACAAGGGAGCCATTTTACAGAGTAATGAAACGTTTCATTTTCAAAGAGAGAAAAAAGAAGCATTTCACTTCATTTTCTAACAAAATACTGTTGTCTGTTTCGTTTCATTTTGTAACATTTAGAAAGTTTACAAAATGACAAAACAGTGTGTCATTTTTGTAAGATGCCCACCTCTAGTGCCACCCACCCCCAACCCACTCCCCCCCCACACACACCCGCCAGTGTGTCCTGCTGCTCCCCTCTCCTTCACACAATCATCCAGTTCTGGCAGGAGCACGTGCTTCCTTTCTCTGCTTCCTCCAGCAGCTGCCCACTCAGATTCGGAGGCAGGGCAGAGATTCATGCAGTGCTGCCTTGGAATGGGAAGCTGGAGGAGGTGGAGGAAGGAAGCGTGCACGCCTGGTATAACTGGATGATCTCACAAAGCGGAGGGAAAGAGCATGCCAGCTGGTGGAAGGGGGAGGGAGGGAGGGGGAGGAAATCACAGCAACTATAGTGCTGCACCAACAAACTGGCATGAACTCCTGGACCAGGTTTGTTCCCATCTCTACTAGATAGGTAGGCAACAGCAATAGGATCAGGGCATCCAACCAGCAGAGATCTGGTGCTACCTTCTAAATTTACCCACAGAGCCCAAAGGCACCTGACAGAACCCAGTACATACAGTTCAGTGACCTCATATCATGTCAACCCTTTCCCAAGCATTACTATGGATGAAGGCTGCTAAAATTCATGCCCCAGATTGGAAGCTAAACCTGTCAATGAATAGAGGGCAGATGCCTTCTCTTTCTTCCAATCACGTCAGATCACACACACCCCTCCACACCATTGTGCAGTTATGGTCCTTTTCATGAATCAATCCATATTGATCAGAATTTAGTTTGGACCAATAGCTTGGACCAGAGATAGTAAATACCAATAGGATATAATAGTAAATATTATCAAAATAATTAGACCTACACAAGCTTGAACCCCCCCCCGTACTATATATTAGAGATGGGCACGGAACGAACATTTTTTCATTTCCGTTACCGTTTGTCGTTTCCGTTACGTAATGAAACGACAAACGAAAATTGTGATGAAAATGAAACGAAACGAACAGAACCACGAAAATTGTGGTCATTACATTTCATTTCCGTTAAGGGCGATGCGCAATGAAATGACCTGTTTTAAATGTTAAAAAACACCCTGGACATCCGTAAAAACGCAGCGATAATTATTTATATTGTCTGATAATACCTACCAGGGGAGTTGGGGTCCTTAAAATGTTTGTTTTTGTCTTCTCCCATCGCGATGTATTTTTCTTTTCCCTTTAAAATTGATGTCGCCACCAGCCACAAAATGGAGGCAAGCCATGTGATGTGGGATCATGTTCAACCAATAGCATGCCCAGGTTGCAGACTGGGCGGGCAGGTCTGGCAGCCACAGAGGGCATAAAAAGCTCTGGCACCCCCATCCTCCTTGCAGTCTCTGGTGGGAGTTAGGGTGGGATTTCTGTCTCTGCTGCGACTCTAGCTTCAGTCCTGCAGCCTCCCTGTGTGCGTGCATGCTGCGTACCTCTCGGTGAGTACCCTCCCCTGCCCCACAGTGCAGTCACTCTGCGGCTGTCTTGCACCCTGGGCAACGCCCGCCGCTGCCTTTGCAGCCTCCCTGCACACCTAGTCTATACTGTGTCTCTGCCAGCATCCTTTTTTTTTTTTAGTGTTTTCCCTCTGGTCTGGGGCGTTGGGGATGCCTACGCACGGAAATGATTTAAAAATCGCACAAAAGGGGATAGAAACGACAAACGAAAAAATGAAAAACGGTAATGAAATTTTTCAAAAAATTCCTGACAAATGGAAACGAACCGAAACAGACCTCTCAACGACAAACGAAAAACCGAAACACCATTTTTCTCTTTTGTGCCCATCTCTACTATATATGTAGATGAAGGCTAATGCACATGGCAGCACAGAAGATCAAACATATAAAGAACTCCTTCATGAAGTACATGCAGTGGAACACAACAGACGTGCCTCAGAGGTAAGAGTCAATATACCAAGAAGGGTAACATAAATAAGACTATCGAGTAAGCCAAAATTTGTTCAGTACTGTACTCTCAAAACAATCTAATTCTTAGTTAGAGGGATCATCCCTTTGGATGAGGCTCCAGATCTAACATGCCCTTACCCAGTCTCATTCAGATATGTCTCCCAATTTGGTACACATTTTAGGATTTCTACATGAAGTAATTACACTGGAAATCTAGGAAGTTGCACGTGCCTATCCTTGTTGCTTGGAAAATGAAGCTCACTCCTGCTTCCCCACCTCAAAAATGTATTCCCTGCAGAAGATGAATAGTTACCTGAAAAAGCTGCCTAGTAACCAAAAAGGCTTTTAAAGCTCCCCCCCCCCATTTGATTTAGGGCAGGGATGCTTGCCAGCTCCTTGGAATATGGCAAAACAGTCCCATAGCCCCTAGGAGCCAGAAGGGAATATTCTGAACATCTTTAAAAATACTAATATAATAAATATAAGGGTATCCACCCAGAGGGAGGCTCCCTTATGTAGACTAATATTGTCCACTGCCTTTGAAGCTATTCTGCGATGTACAGCGACACCATCTGTGCTTCAAGATTCATTATCATGAAGGGCAGCAACAAAGTCCAATAAAGCAGACTAAGATTTCATTGAAGCTTGTTCTATGCAGAAAATGGGACCTTGGAAAAGAGATTCTTAAAAAAAAAACCATTAATGTGGAGGATGGATAAAATAACCCACAACTTTAAAGGAAAACAATATAGGGTTAATCATGAAGGAAATGTTCTTCATTATGCACTTTTGTCACTGAGGCCTTGTTTCCCCACAAATTATTATTAGATATTGTATCACAGGAGAGCTGGGCAACTTGTGAAGAGCTAAGGGCCCATTTTTAATCTTAGGACCCACAGAATAAAAATACTGACAAATCCAGATCCCATAATGCTGGAAGTCCACTTCTGTTTCCTTCTTTCCTCTCTTTTACTGGAGGTTTCTAGGAGTGGGAAAGCATGTTTAAGAAATGATTTTTCACTGGGAGGTTTTCAGGTGCTTTAAAAAATCACATGATGGGAGGAACAGAGCCCCAGGCCTTATTGTACACACCTGTTTTAGAGTAATGTTTCCTGAATAAATATGCAGCAGATAAAAGCACACTTGATTCAGAGATAGATGTCAACTATAAATATGGTTCACGAGGTACTAAGCAGAGAAACGGTACATTGAGATTAGAGATGGGCACGAATAAAAAAATGACGTTTCGGTTTTTCATTTTTCATTGCGGCTCCATTTCGGTTCATTTTTGTTTTTCGTGAATTTTTTGAAATTTTTTTGTTTCATTTCATTTTTTCGTTTTTCGTTTTTCATTTTTACCTGCTTTTTGCGCGACTTAAAGCATTTCCGCATGTGGAAGTCCCCCAACACCCCAGACTAGAGGGAAAACACTAAAAAAATGATGCTGGCAGAGACACAGTATAGACTAGGTATGCGGGGAGGCTGCAAAGACAGTGGTGGGCATTGCCCAGGGCGTAAGGCAGCCGCAGAGTGACTGCACTGCGGGGCAGGGGAGGGTACTCACCGAGAAGCATGCATGCACACAGGGAGGCTGCAAGAGAAATCTCTTCTTTCTCTCCCCTAAGAGCCAGGCTGCAGCCAGCAGGAACAGAGACACACACCTGCCTGGTTGGCCTAAAGTAACGAGTCACAGAGACACCAATCCCACCCTAACTCCCACTGCAGACTGCAAGGAGGACGGGGGCTGCCAAAGCTTTTTATGCCCTCTGTGGCTGCCACACCTACCCAGTCTGCAACCTGGGTATGCTATTGGTTGAAATTGTCCAAGAATTTACATGATTCCATCACGTGGCTTGCATCCATCTTGTGGCTGGAATCCATTTTGTGTCATTCTTAAAGGGAAAAGAAAAATTACATCGCGATGGGAGAAAGACAAAAACAAACGTTTTAAGGACCACAACCCCCTGGTAGGTAATAATTTCAAATAATTATCACTGCATTTTTTACGGATGTCCAGGGCATTTTAATACCCAAGAAATCAATATTAGGCATCTGGGAGCCATTTTGGTTCAATGTCCCCTAACTCCCCTTAAAGGAAAAAAAAATACAGCGATCTGAGAAAAGACATAAATGCACGTTTTAAGGACCCCAACCCCCCTGGTAGGTATTATCAGGCAGAATAAATAATTATCGCTGGGTTTTTACAGATAGTCAGGACGTTTTTTAACATTTAAAAACAGCTCATTTCATTGTGTGTCGCCATTAACAAAAACAAAACATAACGAACCTAATTTTTGTGGTTCTGTTCGGTTTGTTCCAATTTCATCATAATTTTAGTTATTTGTTTCGTTATGTAACAAAACAAATAACAGAACAATTTTTTTTTTCATTTCATGCCCATCTCTAATTGAGATTGCATTTCGACTGCCAAATTATGACAAATATGAAGGAGAATGTCTTGGGAAACATTCTAGTCACAGTTATGGTTCATACCATAGCATCCTTTGCTTTCATCCATTCTTTTTTTTAGATAAAAAACTGATTTCTAGTAAATGCATGCTAGACCATATCCAATGGAGCTTGCTACTGATGCAGATTGAACAGGCTTGACTTTTGATACACTTATCATGAATTCCAGGTGAACAAAAAGTGGAAGTACTTTCTGTACTTGACTTCCAAGTAAAATAAGGATTCCCAAGAATCCTGCCTCATCTAAACTCTACCACCTCTTGCTAAAGACACAGGATAGCCACTAGTTCTGGGCAAGACTGTTTGAACCACATCTTCTGCCACATTCTTAGCCAACACAGGCCTTTTCAATCAAAGCTTTCTCTGTGTTTGATTTCTTTGGCAGCCTCTCTAATGAGTGTCTAGTTTTTGTGTCCTGCCTTCTCATCTGCAGTTGCTATTTTGACACAACCTTTGTTCATTGTCGGGCCTCGCTCTTGCATGCGCATCAATCTTTGTAGAATTATCAACCGACTTCCAAGACTATGGAAGCCCATGTGCCAAAACCAAGACCATATTGTAATGTAAGGATGTAAGGCAACATGTTACTCATTGCTTAGTTTAAAAAAACCCCGAAAAACAAAAACCCAAACAACTCCAAGTGTGGAGGCTTTGTTAGGCCCACAGAAACCTAGGCATGTAATTTAAAATACACGTCTTTCTATTTCAATAGGGTTTAGTTCCATGGAAGCCACATAGCCTTTATGTGTAGCTGATTGTTTAGAATAGGAGTGGGGAAACCTGTGACACATTTGTCCAGGACAACTTTTATTTTGCAATCAAGGCTCTGCTACTCCACCGGCCAACACTGTTAATGACATTCAACTGACCAATCACAGGGTGATTCATGTTGAGTCATTATTAGGGATGGGCACAAAATGAAAAATGAAATGCTGTTTTGTCGTCTCATTACATAATGTAACGAAATGAAATGAAATGAAACAAGGAAGCAGCATTTCATTACAGACAAAATGAAACAGTGTTTTTTTTTAAATTGAAACGAACCATTTCATTCTGTCTGTAAACCAGTCCCTTACCTGCTGGTGTCCTGCTGCTGCCGTCACCACAGTTCGGAAAGGGTGAGAGTGGGCCCGTTAGGCCAGACTGGGCCTCCGTCTCCTCCTCCTCCTCCTCCATTGCTGCTACTGCTACAGCCACCACTGCAGGGCCCAGCCAGGCCGAGAGGGCAATCCAAGGCCTCCTCCTCCTCCTCCTCCTCCTCCTCCTCCTCCTCCTTCTCCACCTCCTTCTCCACCTCCTCCTCCTCCTCCGACCACCACCACCACCACCGAAGCCGACACTGCTGTGGGTGCTGCCACGGAGGTCCATCCAGGCTGAGCAGGCCGGCCTGGGCCTCCTCTTCCTCTGCGACTTCTGCCACATGCCCCAGCTGGCCTCAGAAGCTACGCAGCCGAGCGGTAGATCACCCCACTGCTGCTGAAGGCCCTGATTGGCTGGGGATGCTCAACAGCCCGGCGGTAGACTGCCCCACCATTGCTGAAGGCCCTGGCCAGCTCAAGAGGGTAAGCACCCTGGTGGTACACCATGCCACCCCCACCACCAAACACCGCCACCAGCCTGAGAGCCAAGGAGGAGAGGTAAGTAGGGGCCCTGGAGCAGGAGGAGGGGTGGTTTGCCCAGGAAGGGGCTTTCCAGGGAACCTTGTTTCATTTTGTATGATTTTTTTAAAAAGAAATGCAGAGGGCAGGAGAGAAATGGAATGAAACAAAATGCAATTATTCGATTTCGTGTCCCTCCCTATTCATGATTCATGAAGGTCAATGAATCACAAAAATGCATTTACAAATTATTTTGAAAAATCAATTTGTAAATTCATTTTTAAGGTAAACCCCTATAAAATGCCCCCCCAAGGCACCTGGAAATACCAAGCGTGCAGGAAAGTTTTCCATGGCTCTTGTCCAGGGTCAGGCTGCAGAACCAGGTTACAATTGTCCAACTCCAAAGGCGCAGTCTACCAGGCGAGTAGTTCAAGCTAAATGAGAAATAACCAAGTTCAAGGGGTTAGTCAAACTGTAGTCATACTGTTCAAGAGCCAGAGAGAGCAAGCAAGGGCAGTAGTGTCCAGGAGCACAAAGGTAGACAATATATGCACCAGCTGCATGATCTATCTAAGGGCGCTTTTACACGACCCCTAAGATCCTCTGGCCA
Source organism: Phrynocephalus forsythii (assembly GCA_029282475.1). Lineage (NCBI taxonomy): Eukaryota > Metazoa > Chordata > Lepidosauria > Squamata > Agamidae > Phrynocephalus > Phrynocephalus forsythii. The sequence continues at coordinate 4,917,331 of JAPFRF010000001.1, read as the reverse complement.
CTTAAATTCGGACCAGAGATCTTGGGGGTTCGTCGCTCTTCCTGTGTTCCCACCCCCTCCACACTTCCTTGCTCCTGTCTGCATGAGGGGAGGGAGAAAAAAGGGAGAAAAAACGCAGGCTCACCTCCGTCTTCCAGTGGAAGCTGCCCCGAGCTCCGTCGTCATCATGATTCCTGTCTCTTAAAGGGGCGGCGGGGACAAAAAACCAAATACAAGGCTAGGAGAGCCCAGCACTCACTACTTTACATCCACATCAGAATTTTCTCAGCTCCAGAGAGCAGGTACTTGAAAAGTGCGCTGGAATGCGCTTAGGTGGGCGTGGTCGCACTTAATTTTTTGTAAACTCCGGAGCTGGTGGGGAAACAATTTTAAGCTCCGGATCTGGGAGCCATTTGTGGCGGATTTTAGGAGTCGTGTGAAAAGGCCCTAAGATGGTGAAAGGTGGATTGGACCAAAAATGCTACCTGGGAAACCAATGATAGTGCTGCATCCAGTAGTATGCCCACATGGCACACCTCATCCTTAGTGGAGAGATTTGCTCCCCACAAAAGCACAAGGAAATAAAAGGAGGGCAATATTTATATAAAGTTTAAATCAAAATATTAAATCCAGTCATTTCTGGGAGATAAATGTTTTGCTCTGTTAATGAAAAACCACTTCATTAATCTTCAGTGACACACACAGGGTGGGTTAGTTGGAAACTGACAGATGTGCAGTTGGCTAAACAGGGAGGAAATTATATAGGTTATGCAGTTTTAAATTTAAAAACATAAAAGACAGACAGTGCCATATAAACACAATTTATATAAGAGTTTGGAAGTGTTTGGTTTCTGTACTTAAATCACACTGCTCAAACCATACTCCAATCTTCAAGAACAAAACAAAAGAAAACTTCCAGTTTATGAACATGGGATATTGTTCTTGTCTGTACATGTTTCAGAATGTCAGGGAATGGCTGAATAATATTGTGCCTGTGTTGCCAGCAGGAAAAAAGATGCTAAAATTTACATACGAGCAGGGGACAGCCCAAATGTTGATGACACCAATGTCAACAGCAATCAAGATAGTCTGCAGGATATCCTCTTGTGCTCACTTCCATTCATGAAGAGACACAAAACTGGGTGTGTGTGTCCTTTTTTCACCAATTCTCATTCAAATACAAAATAATTGTCATGGATATTGGTCCACAAGTTCTCTAGGTGAACCACAAAGTAAGCCACATGCCCAGACAAAATGTGTCTAGAGATTAACACTGCATGCTGCCAGGAAATTAGGAACAATGGGATATAGAGTGGTTTCTTCAGCTGTTATATTAACTGCACAGTTTGTCCTGCATTAGAATTCTTTATCTAAGGTATGTAGAAGTTAGTCACAATAATTGTTTCAGCACAGAGAGGAACAGCTATCATTGGACAGTTCACATCACATGCCATCTCGAAGCTTCTGGGAACAAGATGGGAACAAGCCAATTAATATATTCACTTGGAACTGCTTTGGAAAGATGATGCCTGACTCACTTAATTAGTGTTAGGTCTATTTAGCTTAAGAAGAACGGCTAAATGCCACCAATTAGAGAGAATAACCTAGTCCTTTTTTATTTTTATTAATTTTTTTTAGGAAAATAAGATCTTGAGTCTGATAGATTTTAAAAATATTTTTCTGAAATAAAGCTCCATTTAAATATATCTTGCCTTGCATGGATCATTTTAAAGAACCCAACGGAATATATTCTTGCCTTTTTTGAGATTTTTGTTTTGTTTTGGGGAATGTTTGCTTAAGAGTAGAGGTGGGCATGAAACAGAAAACCCATGTTTTGGGCTGGATTGGGGCCAGCGCCTCTCAGCTGAGAGGTGCTGGCTAGGGGAAAGCACCTCTTTTTTTCTGCAAGCACCGACAGTGAAGCCCCTTTATTATTATTATTATTATTATTATTATTATTATTATTATTATTATTATTATTATTATTATTATTATTATTATTATTATTATTATTATTATTATTATTATTAGAGTTTTAAAAGTTCCCAGTTTTTTTTCACTTACCGACTGTGTGGCCCCTGGGGCCAGATTGGCACTGGTTTTATTTTTATTTTTATTTTTAAATTTATTTTAGAGTTTTGACCCGCCCACCCCTGGGGCCGGATCAGGGCTCCTTTGGGGGATTTATTTGATTTTTTTTCAAGCACCGACCGCGAGGCCCCTGGGGCCAGTTCAGTGCTGGTTTTATTTTATTTTTTAATTTTGTCTTTATTTTAGGGTGCTGACCCGGCCACCCCTGGGGCTGGGTTGGCATTCCTTTTTTATTATTTTATTTATTTATTTATTTTTAAAGTGCTGGCTGTGCAGCCCCTGGGGCTGTGTCAGCACTCATTTTTATTATTATTTTCCCCATTTTAGAATGCCCACCCAGCCACCCTGGGGCCGGGTCAATGCTCCTTTTTTTAAATTATTTTTATTTTTATTTGATTTGATTTGATTTGATTTTTTTACTGCCAACCACGTGGCCCACACTATAGCTGTAGTGTGGGCTGGTCGCCTTTGTTTGTGTGTTTCTTTGTTTGTATTGTTTTTGTTTGTTTTTTTGCTTTTGGCCTGTGGGCTGGTTCCACAGCCCACAGGTCATATCGGTGACCCATGGATCAGGTCTGGTGCTCGCAGGCTGGTACCAGGGCCCGCGCACCAGATTGGTTTTTTAATTTAATTTAATTTAATTTAATTTTATGTGCCGACCACATGGCCTGCCTATCAGTTGTAGCGCAGGATGGTCGGCTTATTTTTATTTATTTTTCTAGACTCGGAGCCTAGTGAGGAGTACCAGACCATGACTCCACCACCAGTTAGGAGACACTGGCAGTACGAAAAATGAACTGAAATGAAACAGAAATTTTTGTTCTGTTTTGTTTCATTTTTCTTGGAGGGGTCAGTTCATTATTTGTTTCATTAGATAACGAAACAAATAACGAATAACAAAACAAACCAAACGTTAAGAGAGAAAGCAACTTCCCTGACTAGAGTCTAAATTGCCTGCTTTGGCCTATGGGTGCAAAATAGGTTTCAGTGTGCACATGGTGCATATGTTAGATACTGGAATGTTAATCCTAAAGAATTTACATGAATTTGGAGTGCTACTGCACAAAGCAACATGGTGCACAGCACTCTGTTATCTCTTCTGAGAAACAAGTCTCAGCTATATTTCTTCAGCCCTAATATTATGCACAACACATCCATCTTTCGAGAGAAAGCTAAATAAAAGTTATGGAAGCTTGTTGCAAAGCCTCATTTTGAATTGCTCTCAGAGATGAGCAGTGTGGGTCTTTGTGGAGGTCAGCCTTTCGAGTATGGCCGGGTTACCACACTTCACTCAGTACAAAGAAGTAAAAGGCCAAACCTCACAGGCCCCGAGTCAATTCGCGGACCACTGACCTGTATCAATTTAGTCTAAGATTTTGCCATCACCATTCAGGGTATCCCAGTTCAATAACTGAGTCCCAGACAAGATGTAACGTGGTAAAATAAAATGAATACAATCAGACATTAAATACAGATTTCTTGTGTTCAATTGCTTAAAGTTTCTCAAAGTAGTTCACTCAAATACTGTTCTTAGTTCCCTAACTGCCCTGTCTCTTCTTCATTGCCTGTCAGTTTCCCTATCTTAGCCCTATCTTTCCCCTATCTGACTCTAACTACCTCAGGTGGAGCTCTTTAAGCACTAAGGCTCCGCCTCCACATTCCATATTTGGGCAAAAACATTAACCCATTATTTCCCCTTCTATACAGTCACATACACAGTAAAGGTGTGAATGCTACAGTCTTTCTGTGCAAAATGATGGTTACTAGGGATTACCATATATTCCCATGTATGAGACTATATTGTTGTCTAAAATCATTAGGCTAAAAATTGAGGGTTGTCTTATACATGGAAGTAAGTTGAGGAGAGAACTGTGTGGTTACAAAACTGCCTATACCTTGTCTCTACAAACACTTGTCTTTTACATGAGGGCATCTTATACATGGGAAAATATGGTGCTTGAACCTTTGAGAGGGAAATGAACTGATTTAAATTAGGGCATCTGATTGGCTGCCTCTTTTGGACCAAAAATATGATTAATCAAGTTCAGCACTACCACCACCACCCCGCATCTTTCTGTATTTACCAGTTTGCTGCACTGCATCAAGATGAATGGAACAGCAAATCTTTTTTTTTAATTTTTCTTAGCCTCCTCCTTAACACAAAATATATTCACCATTTCCTTGTGTTTTAAACATAGCCAAACCCAGGCTTCAAAAAGAAGAGCAGCAACAAAGATCAAGTTCAGCTGGCACCATGCCTCATTAAAGAAAATTAATTTTCTTGATGCAAAGGAGAAGAAAGAGGAAAGCCCCCCATCCTCTGAATCTGCAGGATCTAAGATCTGAACCTAAAAGTCAAAGCTACCTCTCTCCATGCACACCTGCAATCAGTGCAAGGTCCAATTCACTCCTGAGTCTGACTGATCATCTGGATGTATCAATGTGAGCATCAACAAGGAAGGGTTTTCTCACTTGAGGATAATACATATTTCCCAACCAATAGATTCACAGATTTCTCTACTTCCGTTGGAAAAGCTGTACGTTTTCATCAAGGATCATTATGAACTTTCTGTTAAAGAATAATATAATGCAGGTTGAAGTTCACAACCCTGTGGCTGGAGAGGGGTGAAATGGCCTCTCTTCCCTGGAGACAATATCTCTCCTAGCCTGAGAAGAAAAACGACATAATTGCCCTGTTGTTAGAGTCCTGTGCTGGAATAACCTGTTGGGGAGAAGGAGAGGACTTGAAGAATCCATCTTGGCACTACTGACAGCAAGCTTGTGAAACCCTGGATGCCTTTGGGTGTGTGCAGAGTTTTCTCTTGCCTCTCCCCTGCCCCTGCCCCCCTCCAGAATACATAAGGGGCTTCTTTCATCTTTCCAGTTCTGTTTCCCACCTGCCGTGTGCTGCTGATTTAATAAGGACTGAAGGAGATTAGCAAATTGTGAAGCTGCTTGTATCCTACGGGGTGTAATGAAGGAAAAGATTTGTTGACCCAGGCTGAGCTGAATGCTGCTGAAAGAGAGTGTTCATTGAGAAGGGCTAAGGAGTTCTTGCATCCATGGCTGGTCTTTGACTATTACATGGCAAAATGGAAAGAGGGAGACATAAGCTCCCTGTTAGTTTTGTAAGTAGCCTTTCTTTCCTCTCCCCCATCTCTGTTGTTTGGGACTTTCCAGGAGAAACTTTCAATGTAGAAAATAAAAGAAGTTACTGCAAAGTCCATGATAAACTTCTGATGCACTATCCCTATTCAGGTGTCACCCAATTGTAAGCAAGGGGGAAACATAGGGACACATGTTCCAATCAGTACCTAAACGTCCTTTTTTGAGCTGGTCTGAAGACAGCCTGTAGTCACGTGCTGTTGAACATAGTTATAGTTCTCTATGTATGCAGCACCCTGGACAACCAAGGACTACATGGAGAACAGTTGCCACCTTCATTTGAACACATAGAGCCTCCAGGTTAATGGTAGAGCGATGAATGGGTGGAGTCAGTCTGTGGTGTCAGTGGAACCGCCACCTATAGTTTGCTGAACCAACTAGTCTTAGTCAAAGTGAAATGAAACAGAAAGAAAAGAAATTAAGAATCAGTAAATGAAGTCGTCATTTACTAAGTCAACAAATTCTGTCTCTCTCACACACAGAACCAAACACTTTCCTGAAAATTGGGAGGAAATGCAAATGGAGTACCTTAATCTTTATCCACTCAGAACCCCAACAACAATCATCTTTCCACAATCACATAAACCAATTCAATCAATCACCAGCAGAATCCTCTTGCACAATGACTGCGTTTCACTAGGCAACTGAAACCGTCATCCCCTATTTTCCATTTTCTTGACATATTATAATAACATTTCTTAAATCTTTTTTCCAATGGGATCAAAAATAAAAATGTTACAGACAGCCAAGAGTATAGATTTGCCCCACTGAAAGCATCTGTAAAGGAAATCAAATGTGAATAATAATAATAATAATAATAATAATAATAATAATAATAATAATAATAATAATAATAATAATAATAATAATAATAATAATAATAATAACCAATCACTAGTCGAATGCTTCCCAAGCGTTTAGGAATTCACTGATACATCACTGAGTCCTAAATGCTTGGGAAGCGTTCGACTAGTGATTAGAGATGGGGACGACTAGGGAAAATGACGTTTTCGAGTTGTCGTGTGTCGGAGGCAGTCTGTTTCAGCTCGTTTCCATTTTTTGCGAAATTTTGCAAGAATTAGTCGGTTCGTTTTTTTGTTTTTTCATTTTCGTTAGTACTGGTTTGGGGGGGGTAGCGGGCTCCTGGAGGGAGCTGCAGGAGTCAGCCAGAGCCACAAGTGATGGACTGGCAGACTCTTTGCACCCGCTGTGTCTCACGTACTTGCATGTAGTGCAATGCAAGTAGATCTGGCTTAGGGTTAAGACGGGTTAGCTCAAGGGCTACGGTTAGGCTAGTTACGGGTGAGGTTAGGGTGAGTATTGGGGTGCACCTCTGGGTGCCCCTCTGACCCACTTAGAAGGACAGTGTACTGGCGTATGGGTTAGGCTTAGGCTTAGGGTTCGGGTTTGGGCTACGATTAGTGGGCTGTTTATGCCCGATTGGCACATCCCAGAAGTCTCTGTGGTCAACCTGGCCAAGTGGCCATGCGATTGGTGGAAAATTTGCATGGTCCACTCCCATGGGCGAGCCCATCATTGCAAATGTGCAGGTGTAAAAAAATAAAATAAAATAAAATAAAATAAAATAAAATAGAGACTTTTTTTTTGCAAGAAAAACCCACTGCTGCTACTGTAAAAATTCAAGCATTTAAAATAGCTAATTTTCGCATGTTTCTGTGGTGCTTTGGTGGGGTTTTGGGCAACGATTTCAAAACAAATATTGCGGTCACCATTTTGGATCCCCCGCACTGCATGGCAAATGGATGCGCCCTCCCAGCCTGGTACCAGCAGCGCAGCAGTAGCATTAGCCAAGGAGAGGGGGCGGGGAAACCCCCCCAAATAAAACACCCTTCTGGCCTGGTAGGTGCCCTCAGACAGTTTTCGCCTACTTTTAGGGCCAGGAATCGGGTTTTTTTTAACTTTTAAAAACTTTTTTTCTGTGCCGCTTGGCATTGCACGATTGCCGCGATGCAAGTAACGAGCACGACAAATCAGACCAAATTGTTCGTTCGTCGGTTCGAGCTCGAATTCTGGCGGAGTAATTCCCGTTTCCGTTTCCATAGAGTAACGGATATGAGTAACGGAAACGGAAATGGGAATACCGCTAAGTCGTGCCCATCTCTACTAGTGATTGGTAATATAAAATCCAGCGTAGATAGTAGAGATGGGCACGAATCAAAAAAATGGTGTTTCGTTTGTCGTTTGTCGTTTAGATGGTCCGTTTCGGTTAGTTTCCGTTTTTTCTGAATTTTTGCAAAAAAATTGTTTTCGTTTTCATTTGTTTCGTTACCATTTACTTTAATTTTTTGTGATTTTTTTTAGCATTTAAAGCAGTTCACTGTATAGCCGTAACGAAAACGAAACGCACGACAAATTTTCTGGTGTTTCTGTTCATTTCATTTTATTTTAGAGACAAAATTTGTTTGTCATTTCATTGCGTAACAAAATGCAAAAACAAAACGAAATAGCTGTGTGGTTAATAAATAATAATAATAAATGCACATGTGTGAGGATTCGTTGTGCTCCAGCAACAGTTCTGATGTAAACCAGTCATTAACAACAGGCGGCAATTCAAAATTCAACTTTTATTTTGTTCAAACAAAAACAGTTCAGCTTGCTAATTTATATCTTTTAACATCTTATATTCTTCAACATATGGCAAACTTTGTGGTTCAACATAACCCAGGAAAGAACTTTCACTAGATGGCCTTTTTACTGTTTCCCTCTCTTGAAAGGAAATGTTGACAGGTTGCTGTGTCCTATATACCGTGTCCTGCAGCAAGGTTGCCTGGCCTACACTGCCACAGGGGTCTCTCTCCTCCCGTAGATCCCTCATGATGTGTTTTCTCTTAGTCTTTCATTCCCATAGACCTACACTGACTACTCTATAGGCAAAGGAAGCAGCAAGGGTAAGCCAGTCTCAAACCCCTTTTCAGTCTGAGTTAATCTGTCTATTATCTCCCCTTTTAATCCTCCCTCCTGCTCTCTTCTCTCTTGGCATTCGTCTATCTCACTGTCCATCACCCAAAAGCTCTCCTCCAGTATTGGTTAAAATTTTAGTTTTAAGATTGTACAGAAAAATAATGCTTTGTAACCAAGTTTACAAAACATTTCACTCAATGGAAAAATTAACCGAATTCTGATTTAAAACTTTAAAAAGCACAAAACTAAATATATTACGAGCATGCACACAACCATGGAAACTGTATTTGAATTTCCATGCAGATTGGAAACACAGTTATAATCCAGTGTGGAACTAGTACCGACCAATGTAATAAGGGGGGGGGGTAGCAGCACTGACCTTGATAGCTCTCTCCACTCCGTTACTACCAAGGCTGACCATTTTCCGAGGCAAAGGTTAAGCATGATCTAGAGACTTTTGTTGTTCAGCCAGGCCAAGAGACACCAGTGGGCCACCTTTGTGGGCAGAGTCACCCTTGAGTTTTGGAGTGTTCAGGGAACATCTCATTCTGTAGTGCTTTGGGTCTGACCACAAAGAAAGCTGAGTCCAAATCTAAGGGTTCCTAGTCACAACCCTTGTAGGAAGTCCAAACAATAGTTGAAGTGAAATAAATTAGGGGTCTTTAGGAAAAGTCTGGCACTTTTGCTACTCTTCTTGCCAGAAAAAACTCAGGAATGACTGTACTGAGAGACTACACTAATTGCAGGTTCTGAAAAAGGGAGCCACAAAGTTGCATGATTGGAATAAAAGTGTTATAACGGCAACTCTTTTTCTATTCTGACTTTGGCTAACAAAAATGGTTTTTTCAGGAATACTCAGCAGAGCTCTTAGCACATTTTTTTTTACTATTACTTGAATGAAGTTTGGAGCTCATCATTTATATATATATAATAGCTTAGCCAAGACAGCTTCAGGGTAGTTGACTAAGAAAATGCAAAGTTGAACTGCCTTTTTCCCTCCCTCTGGGACAACCACAATTTTACATTGTGGGTTCCAAAATGACCAGTAAGTGATTTCATGTTCTGGAAATGAAGAGAAAGAAAAGTGGGAGGGGTGTCTGTGGGATTTTTTTTCTTTCCCTTCCTTTCTTTAAACAGATTTCTTATAAATGTGTAAGCATGTCTCCACTCCAAGCCACATCAAATCATTTCTAAAATCTGTATTTTAAGAACTGGAATGTGCATAATATATGCAACCTGGGCATAAACTGCAAAAGGGCTATGATGGTTGATTGTCCGTCAGTGGGTGGGAGAATGTCTGCAACCCATCTTCTCCCAGTTACACAGGCCAAACCAGGTCAACATTTTGATGAGGAAAGCTTTTGACAAGACTCTCATCAAGGTGAGATTAATTAAACCACAACACTGTAATTCACACTCCAAATTCTAGAGATATCCAGTTAAGCTTTCTTACCACCATCACCCCATGTTCTTCATGTTGATATATTTGTGGAACTTGCATTACCCTTTTTCTCATGTGTGTGGGTGTGTCATGTAAGTAATAAAATAATGTTTATGGCTGCTTTGCTTTAACGGATTAAGTCATAGCGGATAATATTAATTCAACATTACATCCAGCAACCTGGAATCTAGCAACTCTTCTAAGCAGAATTGCTGCCAACATTGGCAGATGCAAGGATGTGTAAGGAATGTTAATTCTGCATTAAAAACAAGTTGTATTATTAATTTACTATGCAAATATGGAAAATTTGAAACCATATTGACAGATTCTGTTGTAGTCACACAGTGTGTTTTGGCATTTCCACACTGAAAAGTTTAAAAACGTTCTGTAACATACTGGTACACAGTTGGGGACATCAGTTCTACCCGACACCCAGGAACTTTCCTATGAAATTGAGGACCTCCTGCATTTTCTCTTTATTTTTGATAACTGCTGCAGCTGTTGATCCCACACAATTGTCAATGAGCTTTTCATTCTGTGGGTGCCGTCTTTCTGAATTCTGGGAACCTTTGCACTGGGCTTGCCCACTGTTGAAATGAAAAATTCTGATATGTCTGAAGGGAAGGGAAGAAAGCAGAATAAGTTTGTTCTTCACATTTTCTTTTAATTGTGATATTTTATCTTCTAATAAAAGTTGGAGCTATAGTTGGAGCGATATATCTACATAAACCCATTTTTAGACAGAAAGAAAATTGCCCTATTAAATCATTGACTGAATAAATAGAAAATGAGGGCTTGTTATCACATAGATTACCATTTACCAGTTAAGACATTTTAGGATACAGAAAAACAACATTTGTAAGACGTATTGGGCAATAGGCATTAATGTGTAAGGCATATTAAGCAGCACAATAGGTTTTAGAGACAGTAGTAGAAAAGTAAATAATAGTAATGTTATCATGCATAGAAGACATTCAACCAGCAGGTGCAAGTGACTGTGACTGAAGTTTGTATAAAGGTAGCACAGAGGGATCACAAGGTACTGGCTTAAAGCCAGCCACACTCTTCCTATGTAAAGTTAGTTGCTCTGTGGTTTTTTTTTTTTTTAAATGAAGGAGTTTTTGCTGGTCAAGGTACTGTTTTGTTTTCAGGCATGTTTTTATGTATCATGTTTTTGCTGAAGACAAGCTCTCTAAGTTGAATGTTTTAATATAACATTGTTTTTCTAAGATAAGTTGCCTGCAAAGTTTTCTGGTATCCTGAAAAGCACTGGTTTCTGCTGGCTCTCAAGTTTTCTTTCCAGTATGCAATGTTTTATTTTATTAAGACTATGTTATAGTCTATCAGGGTTTATGGGGGGAACACTGTGCATATACATTCCTTTTTTCACACAACATTTTCCCCCTGGCAGAATCCTATTGGTTAGTTATGCTGATGTCGGTGCAGAGGCAAAAACTGCAGCAGCAAATTGCTGCTAGTTCACCAGACATCATTTGTAGCCCCCTTGACCCACCCACCCATCATGTGTCATTTGTGTGAGTTGGTGTGTTATCAGAGACAACATGCAGTAACTTGTTAACTGGTGATAATTGCTGATGTGATTTATGCCATTGCACTTATACTGGTATAGCTAACCAATAAAATGTTGGTCTTTCAGCTGCATGTCATGTGCTTTTCTTTGATCCTGTTGTGAACCACTTTGAGTTTCAGTTTTGGGAGAAGGCTGTGATGTATACATTTTCACAAACACAGGCCACTTCCTCAGAAGCATGGAGTATAATCTAAGTGCTTCAGATATTCTATATTTAAGAGCCCCATGGCGCAGTGGTTACATGTCTGTACTGCAGGTAAAACTGTGCTCGTGACCTGGGGTTCAATCCCAGGTATCAGGCTCATGGTTGACTCAGCCTTCCATCCTACCGAGGCCGGTAAAATGAGTACCCAGCTTGCTGGGGGGGGGAGGCAATGTGTCACCTGCATTACTGTAATTAAAACTGTAAACCGCCCAGAGACTACTTGAAGTCATATGGGGCGGTATATAAACAGAACACTTTGCTTTGCTTTGCTTTTTGAACTGAACACATCTTGGCTGACTTGTCTCTATCCCACCCCTATAACTATACTGACTGTACAAATGCCTGAAGCCCCCAAATTATGCTGCCTTCATCCTCATACATCCATGAAAGACTTCCTAAAATACATCTGTTCCCCTGCAAGTTGCCATATGACTCTGGCTTACTCTGTTGCTTACTGATGACTAGTGTCTGTCGCATGCTGAGTCATCTGTCTCTAGGCAAGGCCCATGGAGACAGGACATAGACAAGAGAGAAGTAATGGTTGGGAAAGGACTTGTCTCCTTAACCTAGCCTAAGCTGTTATTGCTTTAAAGAAAAGATTTTCTATGCATATATGGAATGGAGTAACAGTATTCCCCTCCTGCTTCTCATTGGATGGAAATGGCAAGGATTTCCGCAGGACCTAGTTAAGGGAGCCATTGGCAATTTTTAGTCTGACTGTCAGAATTATCAATACATTGGCCCTGGCTGGTCTCAGAGTCTGAGGATGTTGGTAAAAGCAACTTGTTTAGCTAAGATGGAACAAGTGAGTAAGTCCAGTAGCTCTTGGCCAAACCTTAGAGTAAATTCATAAGTGCACAGTGATTGCCAAGGACTGGGCTTTCAGTACAAGAGTGATGTCATGATTGACTGCAGTTCAAGTAAGTAATCTACTCATCTGTTCGCAATTTCAAGCCATGCTGATGTAAAGTCTGCCTGCAAGCCAGCAATAACCAAGAGAAGGAACTACAAGCACTGAATCATGCCACTGGTGGTGATTATCATCTTGGCATCTGCCTCAAGGGACATGGAGTTCTCAAAATGGTGGCTTACAGAAGTCTCTTATTAGCTGAAAATTCTGACAGCTCAAAAAAACATCTGAACGAGATGCTAACTGGCCTTTGTACTGTTGCCAGATTATCAATTTGGAATCCATTTAAACCTCAGCACTATGTTCAGAAGAAAGAGGAGGGAATCTCCCTCTGGAGCTGCTTTCTACACTATTTCCTTTCTCTTGCAGAACCCAGCTATTTCACCTGGGAGGGACACTGTCACCATGCCCTCAGCATCCCCTGCCCCTTACTAGTGTCAAGTGTTAGGAACAGAATGCTCCCTCATCCCTGCCACCTCCAAGTGGCACTAGAAGAGGGGAGCATAATACTGTTGTAGAGAGTTAGCCTGAGGAGGGTGGAGGGGGAGATATGGATTGGGAGAAAGACATGGCCTGAGTCTGCACTTGTAATGCCCATACACTGCCCACAGCATGCTCAGTCCTAAAAGAACTACTCAGCAACATCTACAGGATATCTACTAAGTGTACAGAGACAGGGGGAAGTCTTTGCTACAAATCCATAGAATCGTAGAATCATAGAATCATAGAGTTGGAAGAGACCTCAAGGGCCAACCAGTCCAACCCCGTGCCATGCAGAAACCCCCATCACAGGACTCCCGACAGATGGCCGTCCAGCCTCTGCTTAAAAACCTCCAAAGAAGGAGATTCCACCACCCTCTGTGGCAGCATATCCCACTGTTGAACAGCTGGAACCCTCAGGTTTTTCCTGATGTTCTTCTCTTTTCCTGTAGTTTAAAACCATTGCTCCGAGTCCTAGTCTCTGAAGCCATGGAAAACAAGCCAGCCCCCTCTTTGATATGACATCCTTTCAAATATTTGTGTGCTAGTTCTGTCCACATATGTATCTCAGCCTCCCACATTGTAACAATGCCTTCTCCAGCATCAGGGATTTCATTCATTTGATAAAGAAGCATATTCCATCCTCTATCACTCTCCACAAGGTAAAGAGGACAGTCATAACAGAAATGGATAAATGGACAAAACCCTGACAACTGAAAGGGGCAACCCAGTGTCAGAACATTCTTTTATTCAGGATTAGCAGTAATACTGTCTGATTAGAGAGAATAATAAAATGTGCAGTGAGGAACTCCAGGACAAATGCCCATCTTACCATTCCTTAAAAGTGGCCATTGAAGGAGAAACAAAACTAATTTCAAAGGGAAATTTGAGATGGGGATGAAGCTGTATGGAGTAGGTTATATCCACAAATCCCTGTGTGTGCTGGAGCAAGTCTGAAGAATCAGGGGGCCATTTAACTGCCTAGGATCCTCCAGAACAGAGTTGACAAACCTATGGCATGGGTGCCCAATTCAGAGCCCTTTCTGTGGGCACCCAACATTGTCCCTTCACAGCCACCTATATTTAGGTTAAATGGCTGTATTGGCGCTTTGCAAAAAATTAGTGGGTTTTGAATCAGAGTTTGGGCACTCGGTCTCTTAAAGGTTCGCCATCACTGCTCTAGAAGTTGAATGGACCACAGAAAATACATATCCTCATAATCAAACCGGGAAGTAGTTCGATGTCTATTTCCATTTTGGAAAACAAATGATTTTTTTTGTATTAAATACAGCAGGTGAGCCTTGTGACCAGGGCCAGCGCTTCCATTAAGGTGAACTAGGCAGTTGCCTAGGGCGCCAAAATGGAGAGAGGGTTCTGGACAGCCATCTGCCCCACCTGCCGCTGGCCACCACTGTCCATCCCCCCACCGCCCACCAGCCGCCCGTTGCCATCCGCCCATCGCTGCCTGCCACCCCCGCGCCCATCGCTGCCCACCCCCACCCCTGTCGCCATCCCCCGCCATCCGCCGCCCCCTGTCCCCTCCCCCCCGCCCGCCACCACCCTGCCCACCCACTGCCCCCAACCGCGCCCCCTGCCCCGCCCACCTGCCGCTGCCCCGCTTGCCCGCTGCTGCCCCACATGATTAGGTGTGCATGCTCATACTTTATTTTGTTTAATGTCTGCAGCGGGTGGGAAAACAATTTAAAGCTCCGGATCTGGGAGCACTTTGCATCGGATTTTACGGGTTGTGTAAAAGCGCCCTAAGTTGACATTTCTTCCAGGCTTGCATGAAGCTAAAAGGTTTTCATGGACAAAACTCAGGGCCGCAGCACAACCCAGAAACCCACTCTCTTGAGAGGAAAAATAACTGCTTCTTCATTACAGTATTTTCAAAGATGGAAGCCTATGGATCAGCCAACAAAAGGCTTGCATTATCTGTTTCCCATTTCTCAGAATGTTTATGCAATCAGCACCTTGAAAGTTCATTACTTGCATTGATTCTACTGTTACTTTGAATGTTCGTTATTTATGTTAATACCGCTTTTGGCATCTTCTCTATCTCATACTCCATTCCCACTTCTGCAATGTCATGGGCATAGTGTGTACGTAAACCTGGGTCTAAATACTGTCTCCTAATGTCTGATGAAACAGATTAAAACTCACAAAAAGCCATGCTAAAAAAATACAGCAGTCTTGAAAGTGCCACAACACTTCCCCCTCCCCATTATTCATTCTGAAGTAATTGCAGTATCCTACTGTATTGTTCTTTTGAGAATGCTTCTCCCCCCCCCCCATTCCAACTCCTGTGCTCCATGAAATAATGAATTTGCAGTGTTCCAGGAGAATTCTGGAGAGGAAAAATTTAAACCAAAACCAGGCAGCTCATGCAAGGAATTCTACCACTTCCACAACATGCGGTGGTTTAAAAAAAAAGTAAAGAAAATAAGATGCTAACCACACTACTAGTAGTAGTGCTTCATACTGCTAACTGTAATTGTAAGCACTCATCCAACTGTTGGATTAAGCCCCCCTATACACAACCAATAAACACTAACACCATGTTGCATCTTTAGCTCCATGTCTCTAAAATAAAACCTTCTTTTCCTTGACACAACATGCTTTGAGTTAATCATCATAGTAAGTGGTTGCAAAAACATTTGTGAACTAGTAATCTAGTCCTTGAGGAAAGAAAAATATATTGAGCATATTTATTTCTTCTCATAAATTTCTCCACTTTATGAATTGTTTAGAAGATTGCCTCTGTTTCTGGCTTCCCTAAAAAAAAGAGAAGGGGGAACACGTTAAATCAGGACAACAAGCAATGGATTTTGAACATACATTATTTGGACAACTAGACTCACCCACGGTGCTTAATGCCACATAAAATATATATGACTAACATAGAGTCTGACCTCAACAAAACCACAGCGGTAACCCATAAACCACAAGGTTGGAATCAGTTACTCTGGGTATGTAACATGCAAAAAAGTACACTAATTAATGTTTTTTTATTCATTTAATTTATTTAAATGTTTAGATACTGCCTTTACACATTAAGAAAAAAAGCGCTCAAGCTAGCTTACAATGAATCAAATAAAACTGCTACAACAACATTGAACTAAAAATGCCATATGGGAATAGAAGTAATGATTACACAATCACTTGGAACAGCCCAGATTGCAAATTAAAAAGGACAGCAACTAAACTTCCAGAGATGCAAGTTCTACATTCTGGCTTTCACAGTAGAAAAACTGCCACCTGCAACAACCTGACGTCACTAGAAGGATGTACAGAGAGTCCCCACTGGACAGTAGGCCGCTTCATGTGTGGGAAAAATCAACTTTCAGGTATGCATTGAAGGATAGATTGGCTCTCTGTCTCTGTCTCTGTCTCTGTCTGTCACTGTCTGTCTATGTGTCTGTCTGTCACTGTCTGTCTGTCTCTCTCTTTCTCTATACATCCTTCAGTCTTGAGATATCATGGTATTGTGCTCTATATAGAGGCCTTGTTGTTTCCACATTGCATGCAAAGCTGAAGTGGCCTCTTCAGAGCACAAGGCCTCGGTAGATTGATATGGAGGTTAAAACTGTTACCCAAGCAAAAAAAAAAAAAACCTCTCCATGTCGCTAGAATAGTCTAATGGAATGGCAGAGCCACTGACACTTAACATGGTTGACACTTAACACCAAGTGTCTATGCTCCTCCATTTTATTTTTTATTTTTACTCCTTTTATTGAGTGCATTTAACATCTGAAGACACTAGTGTTTTTGTTCACAAGTGCCACCTGGCACCAACTGCCGCAGCATTCTGTAACAATTGCCATTGGGAGTTGACTACTGTTGAGTTTCATCACGCCACCATTTTGCTTAAATTGCTGCTAGTTTTACTTACAGCTTCATCATTGAAAGTGATGGAGGAGTAATACCTCCTTAAAATCCTTGGCCCAGCTGGTAGTACCTTGTAAGACTGGCAATACAGTTTGAAGATATTACAAGCAACACTGTCTTAAGTGGTGAAATACATTTGTTTGTTCGGGCACAACATTTGGAAATGTTTCTTCATCATGGTATCTTATATGTCAGACATGCCTTGTTTGAGGGATTGTGGGCTTCATTTGCAGATCTGACAAAGTATCCACCTGTAAGGAAATCCCCTTTTCTAATGTGCTACACATAACATTAAATTTGACCCTGCCTAGTTTGGCCAAGTTGTTTTAGGGCAGTGGTG
Organism: Phrynocephalus forsythii; assembly: GCA_029282475.1. Classification (NCBI taxonomy): domain Eukaryota; kingdom Metazoa; phylum Chordata; class Lepidosauria; order Squamata; family Agamidae; genus Phrynocephalus; species Phrynocephalus forsythii. Next base: position 4,900,319 of record JAPFRF010000001.1, on the reverse strand, counting down.
GCAAACCTTCGGCACTCCAGATGCTTTGAATCACAACTCCCACAGTCCTTTGTCATTGGCAATACAGGCTTGGAATTCTGGGAGTTGTAGTCTAAAACAGTGCTCCCCAACCTTTTTATCACCGGGGCCCGGTAAATGTTTGATGGCGGGCGGGCGCAATGGCGGGGTCGCGGCGGCGGCGCGCGATTGGGGGGCCGCGGCGGCGGCGGCGGTGATGGCGGCGGGTCGCGGCGGCGGGCGCGGCGGCGATGGCGGGCGGGACGATGGCGGGGTTGCAGTGGCCACCGCGTAAGTCGCACGACCGGCGGTGGTGATGGCGGGGGTCGCGCGACGGCGACCGGCTTTTCTAATGTGCTGGCACATAACATTATGGCGGGGGTCGCGGCGGCGGCGGTGATGGCGGGGGGCGATGGCGGGTCGTCGCGGCGGCGGCGTGATGGCGGGGCGATGCGGGGGCGACGCGGGCAATGGCGGGGGGCGCGGCGGCCTGCGGGGGAGCGGGCAATGGCGGGGCGGGCGCGATGGCGGGGTTGCAGTGGCGGCGGCGGCGTTTGGTGATGGCGGGGAGTCGTGGGAGGGTGTGGGGGCGGGGGGGGAGGGAGGGAGGGGGAGGTGCGGGGGCTTGGGGTGTTGGTGGGGCCACGGGAGCGGCGGCGGCGGCAGGGCAGCAGCGGGCGCTTGCTGGCTGGGGGCGGCGGGCGTGCGCGCCCCCCTGCGCACGGGCGGGGAAGCCCGGGGCTCCTGGGCGGGCGGGCCCCCGCCTCCTCCTTCGGTGGCCGGAGGCAGCGGTGCCGCAGAGGTGATGCTTTGGGGCGCCCGCCTCGGTGGGGCACCTCTGCGCCGCCGCTTGCCTCCGGCTGCGGCCTTCGGGCGGGCGAGCGGGAGGGGGAGGGGGAGGAGGCCGGTGGGGGTGGCGTCTCCGGCCCGAGGGCGCCACCGGGACCGCCGAGCCGGCCGCGGCGGCGGCGGGTGCCCCGCCGCCCACGCGCGGAGTCGCGGCCGAACCCGGCGGCTGCCGTGGCCGCCGCGGCCGCCGACAGGAGGAGGAGGCGGGGCCCGCCCGCCCAGGAGCCCGGGCTTCCCCCGCCCCGCCCGTGCGCCGTGCGACTCCTCCTCCGGCTGCCCGCGGGACAGAAGAGGAGGAGGAGGAAGGCGGCGGAGGAAAAGGGGAGGAGCCTCCCCGGCCTCCCCAGGCGGCCCGGTGCCAACCGGTCCACGGACCGGCACCGGTCCGCGGCCCGGGGGTTGGGGACCACTGGTCTAAAACATCTGGAGTGCCAAAGGTTTGCCACTACTGTTCTAAGTCTTTTTACTGGCAGTAGACATCAACAGCCAGCATTGCTACTACAATCATGCCAAATTAAATTTCCAATATGATTCTTTGAACAAACGTCACTTAGGTAGATAACACGACTACAGCACACACAAGAGGGAGGTACTGTATCAGCAGACTATGACAACATCTGAAATTTGCAAATGTACAGAAGGAGAGAAATCATCAACAGGAGGAATACTCAGAGTGTTGGCTGACTGTGAGGGGGAAATTTCCTGATTCATACTGTTTCTCTATGTCGTTGCACCAGGATTCATAGCCTTAATCCTTGATTTATAATATGAACAGAGGAACCTATATATATTTTAGAGCTTTGATAAATCGTTTTCCTTTGCCCTTCCTCCTCCATATCTGTAGACAACTGTTTCAGGCCTCTTCACCTCTGACTTGCACACTAAGAGTTTTACACAATTAATTATGTTGGCTGGCGTGGAACATGATACAATTTGATAAGATGCATCACATTCAGCTCACTGTGACAGAATGCAAACATCTTTGATACAACTGAGAGGGTTGAACCCTAGCAGAAGCCTCTGCTGTACCTACCGAATCCTCCTTTGCCTTATGCTGAACCTGGCATTACAGGCGATTGGAATATTCTCTGCCAGAGGAGTGTTTAAAGCTGTACAGAGGATTAAGATGTATTTTTCACACATGGTTGCTTAAAAGCATATAGCCTTTGTGATCATTTCTACTTTTAGGACTCCTCTAATATTTTCTTTTCTGATGCAGCAAATTCCCGCTCTATTGTTTTCAGAGCTATATGGCAAGAGCTTCCTTTAATGTTGTAAATTGGCTTCATTCTTTTCCATCTCATCACTCACAAAATCCTAAAGTGTGTGTGGAGGGGAGGGGGGGTTCCTCTAATCCTGTCCAGATGAGCAGGGGATTCCAAGAATCTATTTTTGTTCTTAGGTTTCCATCTCTATGCTACTGTTGGGCTGGAGTTCATTCAGAGTAATGGATTTGGCTGCGATGCAGATTTTGCTCCTCAGCAAAGAAAGAGCTGCAGGGTTTTCAGAGGCACTGTAGCTGTAGCTGCTTCTAAAGCAAGGTAGATTAAAACAGCTGGAATGGCTTTCTCAAGTAGCAGTTAACATAATATATAACATAAGAACAGTCTCGCTGGAAGAGGCCACAGCCCATCTATTTCAGCATTTTCTCACACATAGTGGCTCACCATTTGCTTCAGGGTATTCCCAAGCAGATGTCTTCACCTGCTTGCAATTCCCGACAAATGGCATTGAGAGATATCCTGCCTATCTCTCCAACCCAGAGGTTGTCCCTAGGCATCCAAAATGATAGCCATTGATACCCTTGTTCTTCATGAACTTGTCTAATCCTTTCTTAAAGCTGTCAAGCCTAACAGCTGTCACCACTTCTTCTCGCAGGGAGTTCCACAGACCAGTGATCCTCTGGGTGAAAAAGTTTCTCTTATTTGTTTGATATCTAGCACCCAGAAGTGTCATGGAGTGCTCTCTAGTTCTAGTGTTGTGTGATAGGAAAAACAGTTTTTCCTTATCTACTTTGTCCACACCATGTATGATTTTATAAACTTCAATCAGGTCAGCTCTTAGACACCGTCGTTCAAGAGTGAAGAGGCCCAGCCATTATAGCCTCAGATGGTAAGGAAGGTGTTCCAGTCCCCTAATCATTCTGGTTGCCCTCCTCTGCACTTTTCCCATTTCCATAATATCATTCTGGAGGTATGGTGACCAGAATTGTACACAATACTCCAGATGGGTCCTCGTCATAGATTTATAAAGAGGCAAAATGACACTTGCTGCCTTATTTTCTATGCCCTGCCTAATGATCCCTAGTAGACATGGGCACGACTCGGCGAAATTTTCATTTCCGTTTCCATTTTTCATTTCCGTTACGTAACAGAAACGGTAACGATAATTAAGCCGTGAGAACTCAAACTTGAACCGAAAAAAGAAAAATTTGGTCGGGTTTTTCATTTCCATTTGTGGCATCGTGGCGATCGCGCAATGCGAAGCACAGAAAAAGTTTTTAAAAGTTTTTTTAAAAAAACCGACTCCCGGCCAAAAAAGCAGGCGAAAATATGCCTGCCTGAGGCTTTGCCACCTACCAGAGGGGTGGTTTCTGGGGGGTCCCTGGCCTTTCCCCCCCTCTTCTCCTCTCCTGGGCTGCTTGCACCAGGCTGGGTGGGGTCATCCTCGTCGTCTCGCCATGCCATGCGGTGGGGGGGGTCCAAAATGGCGACCGCAATTTTTCTTTTGAAATCATGGTCAAAAAACACACCAAATCACCACAGAAACATGTGAAATTTATTTATTTTAAATGCCTGAATTTTAATAGTAGCAGCAGTGGTTTTTTTATAGCAATAAAACATCGTATTGATTTTATTTTATTTTATTTTATTTTTTATTTTTTTAGACCTGCCCATTTGGGCTGGGCATGGGATGGGACCATGCAAAATTTTTGAACCATTCCACCAATGGCATTGCCAGGTTTTTGACTGACACTTCTGGCTGTCTCGGAGGGCATAAAAAGCCGAGGCACCTTCCAGAAATCGCAGTCGGGTGTATGGATGTGGTTGAGGGAGGAGGGCTGGCTGCTGGTGCTGGTGTGATCCGATCAAGATTGAGGAGGGAGGCTGGAGGCTTTAGGATTTAAGTTAGGCAGGCAGGGAGGGAACTGAATTTAGAAAATAATTTCTTTGATTCCCTGCAGCTTTGTCTGCTGAAGGGAATAGCAGTTTATTCTTTATTTCTTCTCTGGCAGTTTGTGAGGATTTTTTTCTGATATTGGATAAAGGGGGAGGTTCAACTGGGAGTGGGAGGTGTGGATTTATTTTAAAAATATATTATATACTACCATTTATTTTCTATTTTTCCAACTTAAATTTGCTTGCACACACACACATTTGGGGTGCAAGCCAAGAACAGAACCTCTATCCTAAGTGATATCCTAACTGCCCACTCGCCCATCCGCCTGCGCCGCCGCCCGCCCACTCACCCGCCCGTGGCCGCCGCCCGCCTGCCCGCCCACCTGCGCCTCCCCCTGCTGCTGTCGCCGCCCGCCCATGGCCCCCTGCCACCACCGCCCCCCCGCAAAAACACCTAGCGCCGGCCCTGATTGCGGGATGCCCCTATGCTCTGGGGGAAGTCAAATCACGCTAAATTGCGGTGGAAACGACAAATGACAAACAAAACAGCGAAATGACAGATTTTTGAAAAATTTCGCGACAAACAGAAACAACCCGAAACGGACCCGTTCCGACAAATGAAAACTCGAAACGTCATTTTTTCTGGTCGTGCCCATGTCTAATCCCTAGCACTGAGTGCTTTTTTCACTACTGCGGCACACTGGGGTGACACATCAAATGAGCTGTCCACCAAGGTCCCTTCCCTGGTTTGTTGCAGAGAGGTCAGACCCCATCTGTTTATAAACATAATTGCTGTTGTTGTTTTTTGCCCCAGCGTACATCACTCTGCACTTACTAACATTGAAGCTCATTTGCCACTGGTTTGCCCACTACCCCAGTGTCAAGAGCTCCTCACAATCTCTCTGTTTTTACTACCCTGTATAATTTAGTGTCATCAGCAAATTGGCTACCTTGCTATTTACTCCTACTTCTAGATCATTTCTATAAAGGTTGAAAAGCAGGGGTCCCAGTACTGAACCTTGGGGGACCCCACTCTTTACCTCCCTCCACTTGGAGAAGTGTCCATTTAGTGCTATCCTGTGTTTCCTATCCCTTAGCCAGTAGCTGATCCAGGACAAGACCTGACCCTTTATTCCATGACTGACAAGTTTATTCAAGAGCCCTTGGTGCATGACCTTGTCAAAAGCCTTCTGAAAGTCCATATAAACAATGTCAACTGGATCTCCCTTATCCACATGCTTGACACTCTCAAAAAATTCCAACATATTAGTGAGGCATGGTTTACTTGCAAAAGCCATGTTGGCTCTCCTTCAGCAGTGCTTTCTCTTCTATGTGCCTATTAATTTTGTCTTTTAGGGTGGTTTCCATCACTCTATCTGGGACACATGTCAAACTGACTAGCTGTTAGTGGGTACTATATGGGGTGTCGGTAAATCATGTCAAGGGAATGGGGAAGAATTGGCTAATCTAGACAAGAGCAGAGACCAAAGATGCTGGGAGGATTTGAGGTAAAATGAGAAGGTCAGCATACAGGTGTATTTAGGCCTAGAACTTGAAGGGGTTACAGGTTTTGGCTAAGCAATGCTTATGGAACAAGCCAGAACACGAGGTTGCAAACTGTGGCTCTGAGATGAGAGGTGAAATGAAAAGACAATGTTTATAAGAACACCAATATCCATAAAAAGGAGGGCCCCTGTTCACGGGAACGTCACCAAACCATGCAATGGAGCAACCTGATCCCACTTTCATAAATCGTGTTCAACAGCACTAGCAATGCGAAAAATGACATTCTGCCAAACTGCATCCCCTGCAGACTCTGCTGTCTAGCAAGCAGCCTGTTTACAGCTCCGTGTGCCCTCCATGGTGAAGATAGGAGATAGATTTCCAATGCCTTTCTATGGGACTGTAGCCAGAAGGAATGGGGTTGCTGGGAACAATAGAGAACCCCAGTGATTCATCACTTTATTATTCTCTGTGGCAACTGTATACATTAATCGCAGGCCATGCACAAGCTTCAGTTAATGGCGAAAATGGACCTTTTGTGGAAGCCAAACCTGGCTTGGTTTTCTGGGTGGAATGTCTTTGCGAGGAAGAAGCCTTTTTGAAGTTATATATATATAAAGGGATAGGAATTATTTGTAAACTTCATTTCCCAGTGTGTTTTGGCAGAGTGGCAACAAACAGAATCTTTGAACTATGATAGCTGTGTCTGTGGAATTAAGAGAAAACCTCATGCTACATAGATATCTTTGTTAGGACTGACACGGAGGTAACCATGCCATTAGATGATTTTAGACTGGGCTGCATGGTACCACATTCTTTGGCATTCATTATTTCAAAATGTGGAAAGCATGTCCTTGCTGGGCCTTGAGTCTTCCCAGTCATTCTGCTGGAGGACGCCGTCGCTCATGCCCTGCATGCAGGACCTCCCACGTTCCAATCCCTGTTACTCTTAGATATGGCTGGAGGAAATGCTTCAGAAGAGCCAAGGCACTGTCTAAAAATGCCAACGTTCCAATGCCAATCCGTGTGATGACAGTACGGCAGAGGGACCCACATCCTTCCAATTTGCCATAAGGCAAATTCCTACATTCCTATAGCTGTGCTTTTGCAGCATAATTGTTTTGGGAGGAGTGGTTTGGAAAGACAGTTTATGTATATATGCAATCTATTTCTGCTTCTCACTTTCCTACTTCAGCTTGTTCTGTAAAATTACCCCAACCATAGCAGATATATGTTTCTGTTTAGGAACATAAAGAGGCACTGTTATTTCATATCACACCCCTTAGGAGCCCCTGAAGTCTACGCCTTGGTTCTCTGCATTGAGTAAATGAGTATTTTTTATTTCCTTTGTAGAAATTGAAAGCTCTGCACCCATATGGATTTGGATAACAGGGGGTTTGCTTGAGCTCATGTGTCTTGCAGTCTTGGATGATCAAGATCACATCCTGCCCCCTCTTCTCTATGACAACATTTCAAATACATGAAAAGTGATATACTATATCCTGGTCTTCTTTTTTCCCCAAGGCTCAACATACCCTTCAGCAAGTTCCTTCAATATCTAGATTCCCAATGACAGAATACATCCTACTCCTTATTTATTTATTTATTTATTTATTTCAATGTTTACCCCACCCAGCTAGTGCATACACAATACTCTGGACAACTTACAAATGGCAAAAAGCTGGACATTACAATAAAGAAACATAATATAATATAAAACAAGATAACAGCATAAAATATAACAACACAAAAGATAAGTTGGCACCAATAAAATGCAGAAACTAAAGCAATTAAATTTTGGTAGAGAACGAAAACTATCAGCTGTTTAGGTAGTCAAAATCCTGCCTAAACAATAAGGTCTTTAATTTCCTATGAAAGGCTATAAAGGAGGTAGCAAGACAAATCTCCACCAGGAGTTGGTTCCATAACACTGGGGCCACCACTGAGAAGGCTGTATTTTGCATAGCATACTCGTGAGCCTGTCTCAGGGTGGCCACTCAGAGCATTTTAGATTGTGATGCCCTATTGGGATGGGCAAATGATATTGGGGTGATGTGTTCCTACAGATACTGTGGGCCCAGACTGCAGATTGCTTTGTATGTCATAGACAGAACCTTGAATCTTATCCAGGAGACAATAGATAGCTAATGGAGATGTTTGAGAACAGGAGCAATATGATCAAATTTGACAAGGCCCATCACCATTCTGGTAGCAGCATTTTGAACCTATTGTAATCTCCAGATCAGCTTCAAGGGCAGTCACGCAGTAATCAATATGGGAAACAACCAATGCTTGCACAACAGCCCTGAAAGATTCCACGTCTAGGTAAGGGTGGAACTGGGCTATCATTTCAAGATAGTAAAAAGCTGTTCTTGACACCACCACAATCTGGGACACCAGTCTGGGATTCCTAGCACGACCAGATTCTGTACCCCATTTCTGATTGAAATGGTGGTGTCTTCCAGTTCTGGGATGCAACTGCCTGATCTATCAATGGGCCCTCCCAGGAACAAAATGTCTGACTTGGCTAGATTCAGTTTGAGCCTGTTAGCTCTTGTCCATTCCATTACCGAGTCCAGGCAGCCTTCCAGGGACTAGGCAGCATCCACTGATGAGGCAGAAAAGGAGAGGTAGAGTTGTGTGAGATCAGCATACTGGTGGCAATGCATGCCAGCCCTCCTAAGGACTTCCCTCAGCAACTTCACATAAATATTAAATAGCATTGTGGACCATGTTGATCCCTGTGGAACCCCACAATTGGGAATCCACGGGGTTGACAAATTGTCCCAAGGTGTACTCTCTGGACACAATCTCGGAGAAAGGACTGCATGGGTCATCTCCAGGCACTATTTTTTGACCTGGGCTTGACAGGATTGTTTACCAGATCAACTGATGGCCCTCCCAAAGCCTACTGAAACCTAGTAGGATTGAGAGGCCTGTGGGGGCAGACCATACATCCTGAAAGGGGGTGCTGCAAACAAATTATATTGAAGCATGAAGTGGTTTGTCCATGACAACAGATGGGAGTCACATTCCCAACTCACAGATACCTCTCTGACTGTACAGACAAAAATATCAGGTCTAGGGTGTGGCCTGCTATATGAGTTGGACCAATGGCATGCTAGGATAGGCTCGTGGCTGTCATGGTTTCCATGAAGCTTAGGGCAAGACCTGAGAACTCATGATTGAGGTAAATGTTGAAGTTCCTGTCCATTAATAATCTGGGAGACCTCAACACCACCACCAAAATGAACTTGGTCAGCCCTGGGAGGGATAGTGCTGGGTTGCAGGGAGAGTAATACATCAGTTCAACGCTACCTCAAATCTATCCCTAGCCAGCAGATACAAACACTCCAGACCTGGTATTGAAAGTCCAGCGGTCCTGCTGACCAGGATCAAACATTTATAAACAAATCTAAGCCCCCTTGCTGAACTACCCTGGTGCTGGACCAAATATTTGTGGGTGGGGGTAGGGGAATCTGGATGAGAATAACCCCCTTCAATCACTCACCCAGGTCTCAGTGATGCACATCAGGTCAGCATTCTCCTCAATGATGTCCTGTATAAGGTGGGCTTTATTGTTAGTGGACCTGGCGTTTGCTAGCAGGAGGGTGAGGTTAGAAGACCATTTGATCTGATAAGCACATAAATGCCAGGGACTGGGGTGGGGTGGGGTCAGAAGCAGGGGTAGGTACCAGTGGTCTACCCCCACCTCACCTATCATGATAGGCCACCAAGGAACTGCTAATGAGAAACATTCTGCCTATGATAGTATAAGGAATACACATATATCCTGCATAGTAACTATTTATAACCTTAATTTTATGAGTTTGTCTAATTTCTTTTACAACATCTAAATTTATGGTCATTGCTACAGCCTGTGGCAGAAATTGCCATGGATTAGAAAATACTCTGCTCTTTTGTTTTCTCTCAAATCTCCCACAAATTGACTTGAGTGGATTATCCTAGCATCTGGGTATGATGAGAGGAGGAGCAGAAGAAGTCCAATGATGGTGAAGTACTGGCATTTCTAGACTTTTTGTTTATTAATCCACAAATGTTCCCAGCTGGTTTTGTTTGCCATCCTAGATCAAATTAGTTGCTGCTGTCTTAAAATAGCTTTGTTTTGCATCTCATGACTCATTAGAAAGTCAAGTCTTTTACCAAAATGTTGATATTAAGTAGGCAGTGTGTCCAGACGTGGGCAGAGTTGGGGAGGAAAGCAAAGAGGAAAGAAAGAGAGGGAGAGGTTCTTGACAGGTAATTCCTCCCCCCCTCCCCCAATTCTTCACAGTGGTTTTGTAAACATGCTTCTCTCGCTTTTTAAAGCTTAGAGTGAAAGAGTTAACCGAGAGGTCATGTTGGTTTAAAAAATTATGGTTTACCTTACAAGCTGGGTTGCCTTAGGTCATGGTGATACAATTCCTTCCCCTTGTCCTGTTAACGGGTGGTTCACAAAAATTTTACTAACACTAGGAAGGAAGGGAGGGAGGGCTGCCAAATCCCTGAGCAGGGCAGAACAGACTTACCTGTTTTTATACACTGTTTAACTAATTATTTTAAAAAGAAACAGCCAAGTTTAAACAACTACCTTTTTCTTCCAGAAGGAACACTCTCTCTCCACCCCCATCCCACCCCACTCTTTCCCACTTTTTAAAAAAGCTTCCTTCAATGCTTTCTTTGGCATTTGGAAAGGGTTCTCGATACATGACACCTCTTGAAAGTATCGTTTGGCAAACAGCAATTGAGATCAGCTCCAGAAGGGCCCAGCACCGGGGCTGCTTTGAAAACACCTGGGTGTCTCTTGTGCCGACAAGAACCAGACCCCTTTCCGTACAAATAACAAGGTTCTTCTCCCTGCCTGGCCCCACTTGCTCTGCCCCAGTCCTCTGCATTGCAGTCCTACAAAGAAAAGTTAGTAGGAGAGCAGCACCGTTCCTTCAAAAGCAGGTGCCCTGCACAATGGGAGAGCATTTCAGTGGATGGGGGGGGGCATGCCCCTGCCAGATTTAAAAATGTCTTCAAGAAATGCCTTTGCTTTGCAGAATTTACATCTGCATCTCATTTTCTCAAGCCAGAGGAAATTAAGAAGCTTCTAGCAATTAAAAATGAAAGCTTCTAAGTGCAATCAGTAGTCCTCCAAGGAGTCTTCCAGGATAATGCAGTTCAGGTATGCAATGAGTCCCCTTTCTGTCTCGATAATGTATATTTTTCAAGGCCAATCTGTGGGCTGGTTTTCAATAGCACCATATAAAATAATGAATATGTAGTCTTGGGAAAACAACTTTTATGTTACAGTGGAACTTACTTAATTCAGGAGACTGTTTAATCCATCCTCCTTTCACTTCCTTCTCCTTACACTGGAGAAATGTGCTTGAAGTGCGAATTGTTAAACCAACAAAATAGCTAACACTCCATAGTGCTCCATAGGGTGAGAATGTGAATGAGGAATAACTAGGACAGTGTTTCTGGCAGTCCACTTTACTGCTCACATTCAGTCAAGACCGCCTAGTCTGTTCCTCAGGTTATAGTATAAAACTTACAGCAGGAGAAAGAATATCAACAGATAATTACTGTATATACTCAAATATAAGCCTAGTTTTTCAGCCCTAATTTTGGGCTGAGAAAAGGAGCCCTCGGCTTATATTCAGGTCAATACTTTTAGCCACTGAGGCAAGTCATCTGTGGGTAAAAGTCATTTTAAACTTCTCATGACCCCCCTCTGCATCACAGGGGAGTGGCACACGATGCTGACCCAAGCACTTGCATCAGTGGCTAAAAGTTATTTTAAACATCACACACCACTCTCCCAGCTCACAAAGGAGGAGCTGTCAGGCCCTGCTGCATTTCCCACCCTAGACTTATACTCGAGTCAATACGTTTCCCCAGTTTTGGGGGGTTAAATTAGGGGGCTCAACTTATACTTGGGTCAACTTATACTTAAGTATATACGGTATCACTTCTAGCTATACATTGGTTGTCCAGTGCACTGCAAGTTAGCCTTTGGTGAGTTTCACAAGATAAGGTAGGTGTGCGCATTTGTCCTTGTACATGTGTGTGTGAATGCAGAGTCTACAGTTCAAACTGAGCCTTAATTTATTACTGAATGGTGTAAAAAGAAAGGTAAAGGTCTTTACTCCGTGAGCAGCTTCAATGTGTTTCTCCGTTTCAAGTGCATGACAGAACCTGAACTTTGCAAATGCTTTCCCAATTTCTTTCAGATTCCTCTGCTTGGAGGAAAACCCTGTTTCCAGGAGATGTCCACATCAAACACTGATGAATGAGATTCTCAGCCTGTTGCAGAGCCGACATCAGTTCTTCTGGGAAAGAAGTAAATAAACTTCTTGGCAGTTTCATACTTCCAGAATAGTTTCCTGATCAGAGCTTGGCAGGATGGATTTTGGAAGACTGTTTCAATTTTCCCCCTGTGGGATAATCAACTGCTGGAGTACTGAAATAAGACTTTCCTTGAGCCCCTTACTCTTAATTTGCAAAATTGTGAAATTTGCAGTGTGAAAATATGAACCAAATCCCCTTGCCTAGTCTCAGCTGCCTCAACAGAGCTTTACTTCATCTTAGAATATTTTGGGGTTTGGCCCGAGAGTCTTGCATGTGGGTGGCTGAGAGAAAAGCATGAGTTGGTGGGAGAGGGAGGGACGGTTGTTCATCTCCCCACAATTTTCCAAATATATGGCTTCAGTTCTCATTTTAAAAATAATAACATTGAAATCACTAAATTCTCAGTTAGAGGGAAAACAGTGAAGTACAGTAGGACCTTGGTATCTGCTGTGGTTCAGTTCCAGGCCTTCCTGTGGATAATGAAAACCATGGATAAGAGAGAACACAAAACCCCCCAAAAACTGCTGATTTGTGACAGTAGCTTGCTTTACAGCTGCTGTTTTGTGACAGTACCTTGCTTTACAGCTGCTCGATAATTTATTTAATTTTTCCCTCCGCCAACTGAATTAGTGGATAACTGAATCAGTGGTTAATGAATCAGTGGATACAGGGGTCCTACTGTATGTGTAAAAAAGATGAAAAAGAGCTTTGGGTACAGTGGATTTATGGAGACCTTTTTCTCCCTCCATATAGATTGTGCAAGGACATGAAGGGGCGTTTCTCCCTTTGTGATGAAGTCCAGAGAGTTTTCAGTGTTTGATCTCAATGAGCAGTCTGCATGTTTTCCATTCAGTGATTAATTGTTATGAGGTGAGATTAGTTACAGACCACCCCCTCAGCATCATTATTTTCACTGGATGAAGAGGATGTGGGATGACTTATATATGTGTTACCACAGAGTTCAAACGTGCAGACCCTGGGCTCTAAATGGGAATAAATTCTCCAGACAGGTAAGCATAGAAAGTGGAAATCAAGAAGGATGCCCAACAATTTTTTAAAAATTGTTTTTCTACTCCTCAGGTGCACTAGAACCACTGGAAGAGCTCATTATTGAGAAAAAAACTGACTGTGAATTTAGGGGTCTGTTGTTGGACAATGTATGAATCCTGGTGCTTGCATTCCTGGTGCCCTCAGCATACCCTCATGGGAACAGTGCAAAGACATCATTGGATTCAACCTCACTTTGATGGATTGAATTATGGAAACTTGTTCCTCTCCTTGTGGGTGGCACCAGAGCAAGCAGGAGCTGAAGGTGCTGTTTGTTACACCACCTTATGACTCATGTTTTGCACTGGATTTGAGATGTTTGCAATAGAAACTCCCCCCCATCAATTACACGAGCAGCACAAGCTAATTAGGGCCATTCATTTATTTTTGACCAGCTAGCAGGGGACTGATTTTTACTGACTTAGCTGGCATCCCCTCTTTTTCTAGTGTGATCTTGGTCCAGAGGGGAAATTGGGGGCCATGCCCTACAGTGACAGGAGTTGATCTGGAATATGATATCTCTAGTGGAATGATCCCCCTCAAAGGGAGTCCTGTTGTCTCTCCTCTGAATATTTTTTTCTTATTATTTTTATTTGGCAACTTCTTGTTGGCTTCTCCCGTCTTACCCTGCCTACCTGCTGTGGAAGCCTGGCTGGGAACCAGATGGAATCGGCAAAGCTAGACTGTTTAACCAGGTTTAAAATATATTACGTGAACTCAGTGGTAATTCACTTGAGGAAAAAAAACTGAATAAAAATAAAACAAAATAAGAGACTTCCAAGTAGTGTGCAGATACCTATACAGTGTTTGACAGTGCAAAGTTTCACACTGAGCTTGGGTTCTCGCCACATGAGCCTCCCCCCCCCCGGAAAGCAATGGCAATTGGCAAAACCAAGAAGACTTCCAACCAGCCCTTTGCACACAGCAGCAGCAATATCCCCCCACCACCTTCAACTTTTTGCTGGTGTAGGATTCATATCGCTGCCTAAATGCCCTAAGCACATCTGATCTCGCCTGATTTCAGAAGCTAAGGAGGGTCGGCCCTGGTTAGTACTTGGATGGGAGACCACCAGGGAATACCAGGTGCTGTAGGCGTCTGGAGTGGGAACTAGACATGGGCACGACCAGAAAAAATGACATTTCGAGTTTTCATTTGTCGGAATGGGTCCGTTTCGGGTCGTTTCCACTTGTCGCGAAATTTTTCAAAAATTTGTCGTTTCGTTTGTCGTTTGTCGTTTGTCATTTCCACCGCGATTTAGCGCGATTTGACTTCCCAGAGCATAGGGGCGTCCTGCAATCAGGGCCGGCGCTAGGTGTTTTTGCGCCCTAGGCGGTGGGCGGGGTGGGCAGGGCGGGTGGCGGGGGGAAGGGCGGGCGGGCGGCGGTGGCGGGGGGCCATGGGAGGGCGGCGGCTGAGGGCGGGCGTCGGCGCGGGCCGCAGGTGGGTGGCGGTGTGGGTGAACGGGTGAGTGGGCAGTTAGGAAATCACTTAGGATAGAGGTTCTGTTCTTGGCTTGCACCCCAAATGTGTGTGTGTGCAAGCAAATTGTAGTTGGGAAAATAGAAAATAAATGGTAGTATATAATATATTTTTAAAATAAATCCACACCTCCCACTCCCAGTCGAACCTCCCCCTTTATCCAATATCAGAAAAAAATCCTCACAAACTGCCAGAGAAGAAATAAAGAATAAACTGCTATTCCCTTCAGCAGACAAAGCTGCAGGGAATCAAAGAAATTATTTTCTAAATTAAATTCCCTCCCTGCCTGCCTAACTTAAATCCTAAAGCCTCCAGCCTCCCTCCTCAATCTCGATCGGATCACTCCAGCACCAGCAGCCAGCCCTCCTCCCTCAACCACATCCATACACCCGACTGCGATTTCTGGAAGGTGCCTCGGCTTTTTATGCCCTCCGAGACAGCCAGAAGTGTCAGTCAAAAACCTGGCAATGCCATTGGTGGAATGGTTCAAAAATTTTGCATGGTCCCATCCCATGCCCAGCCCAAATGGGCAGGTCTAATAAAATAAAATAAAATAAAATAAAATAAAATAAAATAAAATAAAATAAAATAAAATCAATACGACATTTTATTGCTATAAAAAACCCCACTGCTGCTACTATTAAAATTCAGGCATTTAAAATAAATAAATTTCACATGTTTCTGTGGTGATTTGGTGTGTTTTTTGACCACGATTTCAAAATAAAAATTGTGGTCGCCATTTTGGTTCCCCCCACCGCATGGCATGGCGAGATGACGAGGATGACCCCCGCAGCCTGGTGCAAGCAGCCCAGGAGAGGAGAAGAGGGGCGAAAGGCCGGGGACCCCCCAGAAACCACCCCTCTGGTAGGTGGCAAAGCCTCAGGCAGGCATATCTTTGCCTGCTATTTTTTGCTGGGAGTCGGGGTTTTTAAAAAAACTTTTAAAAACTTTTTCTGTGCTTTGCATTGCGTGATCACCGTGATGCCACAAACAGAAATGAAAAACCCGACCAAATTTTTCTTTTTTCGGTTCGAGTTCAAGTTCTGACGGCTTAATTATCGTTACCGTTTCCGTTACGTAACGGAAGCGATAACAGAAAACGGAAACAACAATTTTGCCGAGTCATGCTCATGTCTAGTGGGAACTAGCAAACCACTTCAGTATTCATGCCAAGAAAACTCCATGGACATGGGGTCACGAAGAGTCGGTCAGGACTGTAACAACACAACAACACAACACAACACAACACAACACAACACAACACAACACACACACACACACACACACACACACACACACACACACACACACACACACACACACACACACACAGAGAGAGGATGCATATCATGGATGCTTTTGAGACATGCTCTCCATAGCTTTGGTTCTAGGATAGCAATTTGTTTTAGTATCTTCTGCACTTCTCCCTGAGGACTGTCTCCTCCTTCTCTTCCCCCTTTGCTGCTGATCAGCTGTTGGTGGGTATCCAAGCAATCTTGTCACTCAATTTAGTGACCGAATGAGGACAAAAGACTGAGTGAACCTTGAACCAGCTACCTGGGTTTGAACCCAAGTCATGAGTTGAGTTTTGGCTGCAATATAGCAGCTTAACCAATGCTGGTTTAAAAGAATCTGGCTTGTTTAGAAAACTCTAATAAAAACTACGTGGCATTTTTGCCATGTAATCACAGCCTAAATGAACTTGTAGATTCAGTCCCTGAACATCCAGAATAACTAGCACAGAACATTTGCTTTTCTTAAAAGAAATCATATTCAAACTTCTTTTTGAGGAAAATAGAGAAAGTTAGTATTTATTGGAGAAAAACCATTGATGATAAGGAAGATAATAGGAATCCTGGTTCTATCTGACTAACGTGGGAAATAACAGGATCACAGTTGCCTCTCCATCTCTTGAAACAAGGGCAAGGGGTCTCCTTTATCTTGTGCCAGAGAAGATCAATAAGGGAATTAGGGAAAACAGGATAGTAGCATCAACAACCCTTGAACAGCCAGAGTCACTAATGTGGCCATGTTACACTGTATGAATAAAAAGCTAGAAATTCTCAATACTGTCGTGCCCCACCACAATGCGGTTCATATATTACGGTCTCAGTATATCATGGGTTTTTTTCTTGACACCCTCCTGATACCTCAGCAAACAGACCTTGGGCTCCTTCTGGCAGCGCGCATCAGCATCAGCAGCCCCAGATCTGTTTGCTGAGGTATCAGGAGGGGGTTAAAAGCCTCTCTTTGGAAGTGTGCCAGCAGCATCAGCTGCAGGTCTGTTTGCTGAGGTGTCAGGAGGGCGTTAAAAGCCTCTCTTTGGAAGTGTGCCAGCAGCAGTAGCTGCAGGTCTGTTTGCTGAGGTGTCAGGAGGGGGTTAAAAGCCTCTCTTGGGAAGCTGCAGGTCACCAGGTGTCAGGAGGGGGTTAAAAGCCTCTTGGGAAGTGCACACCAGTAGGAGCAGCCCAAGGTCAGTTTGCTGAAGTGTCGGGGGGGGGGTTAAAGCCTCTCTTTGGAAGTGCACACCAGCAGGAGCAGCCCAAGGTCAGTTTGCTGTGGCATCTGCATTTCATGGACTTTCCTTTATTGTGGGTGGGTCAGGTACCTAACTCCCATGATAAACAGGGGAGTACTGTACCATAACGGGAAGAAAATTACAATATTTTGGTCACATAATGGACTACAACAAATATCATCTGCTGTATGTTATCCTTCAAGGAAAAATAAATGGGAAGCACGGGCATCAAAGAACATTCTGTCTTAAGAATTTAAGCCAGTGGTTTGCATCAAGCACAGTTTCTCTATTTAGAATAGCTTTGGAGAAAAACCTACTGATCATCAACACTCTACGAGGACATGGCACTTGAAGACGAACATCAACAACCCTATATTTTGAAATATAGCGGTACCTCTTAAAACAAATTTAATATGTTGTATGGGTCAATTTGTTTTCAGAACATTTTGTCTTACGACACATGGTTTCCCACAGGAATGCATTGAAAATGGATTTATCTGTCCTGGAGGCTATGGGTTGCTTTGTTTTACAACAAAATTGTCTTATGAAACACGTTTTCCCATAGGAATGTATTGAGAATGGATTAATCCATTCTGGAGGCCAGAATAAAGACAAAAATAACTTGTTCCCCCCTCCCCCGGGTACATGTGGAACTTTTTTTTGTCTTGCAAAGCATCCCATAGAGAATTTTTTGTCATGCAAAGCATGCTTATTCCCAGAATTCTTTTTCTTCCTATGAGTTTTTTTTGTCTTAGGAGGCATTTGTCTTAAGAGGTACCACTGTATTAACATAAGCATCTTTTAAAACATTCAGTCCATCCAACCACTACTCAGAAGGGGAACAGAAAGGGAAAGGGAAATACATTGGATGAACAACTGGCAATGAAGTATAGTGCTGTTGTGAGGTTTTCGATTTTTGGACCATAGGTGCACTTCCTGGAAGAGGGATTGATGGAAAGTGATGGGTTGTACCCCACAGGGATAGGAAAATAAATCCTTGTTAAGAATGTCTTTGGCCACAGCATGAAAAATTTAATCAGGAGAGCCTTAAAGTGAATTAAACTGAAGGAGGAGGGAGATGCAAAGTCAAATGTAAAGATAGAGGAAGGTTTGTGTACAATAAGAGTAACAAACAGAACAACAATAATGGGGTCTAATTTGCTCTCAGCTCAGTCCCAACCTATGATGAATTTACAAGAATTTCCAAGATACACTTAGCAAGTGGTTTTACCAGTGCCGCCCCCTCCCCAGAAGCTTCCATGGTCAAGCAAGGATTTGAACCCAGTGCTAGTCTAACATTCTATTTGCTACATTACACAACACTGGTTCTCCCAGAAAAACAAATAGAGAGGTTTCCGCATCAACTCAAATCTGAATTCTCGCTAATAGGATTTCCTGCAAGTTATTAATGGATAGGATCAGAACAAACAGAAGGTAACTTGACTCCCTCTACAGTTAACATCAAGGCCATTAATGCCTGAAGGGAAGAGGCCCCGAATGGTTCTGATAGTTGGTATCCGGTTTTCCCCGAGATGCTTGAAGCTGTGCCCCGGGACGATCATTATATTTGCTTCCTTAGTTTTGAAATACAGTGGCTGTAATGCTGTTCCTTAACTTACTTCTAGAAGTCAGGTGACATCATCAATTGTGGCAAATGTTTCAGAAATAAAACATTTCTGATCCTCCCAAAGGTCTCAAGGTTATCAAAGGTCCCAAGGCCACACCTGTAGTATTAAATATGTACAATTCTGGTCACCGCATCTCAAAAAAGACATAGTGCAACTGAAAAAGGTGCAGAAGAGAGTGACTAAAATGATTACTGGGATGGGGCACCTCCCTTATGAGGAAAGGCTAAAACATTTGGGGCTCTGAGGGGGGATATGACTGAGATGTACACAATTATGCAGTAAAGTGGATAAAGGGACGCTTTTCTCCCTCTCACAAAATACCAGAACTAGGGGACATTCATTCAGACTGAGGGTTGGGAGAGTGAGAACAGACAAAAGAAAATGTTTTTTTATCCAGTGTGTTGTTAGTCTGTGGAATTCCCTATTAGAGGATGTAGTGATGGCATCTGGCCTGGATGCCTTCAAAATGGGATTGGACAGATTCCTGGAGGAAAAGTCCATCACAGGTTACAAACCATGAGGGAGATGTTTAATCTCCAGGCTTAAAACCAAGGTACTTCAAGGGCTAGATGCAGGAGAGTGATATCAGGAGACAGATATCTAGTCTTGTGAGCTCCCATAAGTATTTGTTGGGGCCACTGTGAGATACAGGAAGCTGGATTAGATGGGCCTTTGGCCTGATCCAGCATGGCTCTTCTTATTTTCTTATGTTCTTATCCTCTTCATCTTAGAGAAGCCACTGGGGGGCTGCAGGATGGGGTGTGTGTCTTTCATTTCCAAAAATTGCCACTGCCAGGATAGAGTTTATCGGAGGCACCAATTTTTGAAAATTAAATCCCTCCCCTAGTCCTGTAGCTTAAACCAGCTTCCCCGTGATTAAAAAGATCTCATGAGAGCAATAGGATTCTCCCCACCCCACAAAAATGTCCTTTATTAAAGCATGTCAGAATCTTCTTTTGATACAAAATTACTTTGGGACTATAGTTAAATTGGCTGTGTGCCAGGCTACAACTCTTTTAAAATGCAGCATTTTTGCACTGGAACGGCTTTTACAGCTGCTATTCTGGAGCTTAGTGCCCAAATAGGCAGGTGAAGATCAGAGGCTTTTTAAGCCATCTATCAGGCCTTAGTTTGGTAAAGATCAGTTTTCAGAAAACTTGAGCATAAATAGTGCTTTGGCTTCTTGCCACCTCCTTTGCTTCCTGACTTTTCTTCTTTCCTGTACATTTTTGAGCCATAATGGATTCAAATTGCTTGTTAATTATTTATTTGTATAGATTTGTTCTGTCCTTGTTCTGTCTCTGGCTATTGATGCTCAAGTCAAGCTCTGAGTTTCATAAGTTAGTTATTTCTTTTTCATTTTCTGTGGCTTATTTTCTAGGCCTGGCTTCGAAAAAGGGGTGGGGGAAGACACCCAGGGGGTGGTGTTCTGTTTTGTTTTTGTTTGGTTGGGTTTTATTTTTATTTTTTGACAAACAAAGACAAGAAAGGTCGTTCCAGAACAGGATCTCAGCAGAGTATCAGCTCTTTGTCAGAAATGATTTGCTGCCCTGTGGAACTTGTTCTTACCTAATTTTCTGCCTTGACTCATATTCAGGCACAGGACATGAAGAGTATTTGAGACACTTACATAGAAATTACTTGTATGAAGGAATATGCATGTTATGTTTCTATTTGCTAAGTATACCCATGGAACATATACAAAAAAGCTGGATTAGATTCAAATGAAGAAGGAGCAAAATCAATGGAAGAAACATCAATAATAGAGATGGGCACGACTCAAAAAATGATGTTTCGTTTGTCGTTTGGTCGTTTAGAGGTCCGTTTTGGTTTGTTTTCGTTTTCTTTTTCGTGACTTTTTTGCAAAAAAATTCATTTTCGTTTCGTTAGGTAACGAAGCGAAAAAATGAAAACAAAAATGAAAAATTGCTGTTTTGTTAGCATTCTTTTTAGTTCAATGCATCTGCTGCAACAAAAACGAAAAACACAGCAAATTTGGTCGTTTCGTTTTCATTTTCGTTTTGTTTTAAAAAAATTCATTTCATTTTCATTGTGTAACAAAACGAAAAAACGAAAACAAAAATGAAAAATCACTTGTTTCATGCCCATCTCTAATCAATAATTCAAAATTATGGGTGAAGACGAATTCTATAAACATAGTAATGATTTGAGGGGAGTCTTCTGTTTTCTGAGAGATGTGTTATTCCCTGCTAAGAAGCCTAGTCTTTGATAAGGGGTACTATTCACCAGGACAAAAATAACTTTTAGACTTTCTTCTTGTAGAAGCCCATTCTATTTTAATGACACTCTACCAGAGTAGCCTTTAGGCAGTATATAAATTATCTGTCTATCTATCTGTCTGTCTGCCTAAATACAGTGCCTTAAGAATTAAAATCTGCATACATATTACTATCGTGTGTCCATTCATCTATTCCATTCCATTCTCTTGCATCTCTATTCCTATCTCATTCTGTGCAAATGAATTGGGGAAGGAATTGTGCTTAATAAAGATGGGCACGAAATGAACTTTTTTTGTTTCATTTTTCATTTTGTTTCACTACAGAATGAGACGAAAAATGAAGTGTCCTTAAAAAAATGAAACAAAATGAAATGGAAATTTTCATTTTGTTCCATGTCATTTTCATTTATTATTTATTTTGACAAGTGCCAATCTCGGTGTTTGTCAAAATAATTAATAAAAATAAGTGCCAGCTGCATAAATAAAATAAATAAGTGTCTTTTTAAATAAATAAATAAATAAATAAATAAATAAATAAATAAAAGCACCAACAGCTGGGCTGACTGGTCAACTGTAACATAAAAAAATGAAAAGTGAAACAAATGAAAAACAAAATGAGTTCTTTTAAAAAAACAATTATTTACTTCTAAAAGAAACAAAACAATTAAAAAACAAAAAACGAAACAAAGCCACATTTTGGTGTTTTGTTCCCATCTCTAGTGCCTAATTTTCTTGACATGTGTGTGTGTGTTGTGTCATTACAGTCGTGACCGACTCTATGTGACTCCATGTCCATGGAGTTTTCTTGGCAGGAGTACTGGAGTGGCTTGCCATATTCCTCAGTAATTTGAGGAAACATGCCAAACTCTTAGGTGTGTCTGTGTGTGTCTCTCTGTGTGTGAGTGTGAGTGTGTGTTAGTAGCAATTTCATCTTTAGTTTTTAAATGTGTTAAATGGCGCATAGAGTACCCAATATACCAATGTTATGATTGAGTGAATTTATAGGCATTTTAAGGCATGAAACCAGGGTAAAGGAAAGGATTTTTCTGGGAGTTCCAGCCCAAAGAAATGCGCCTATGAACACCTACGTCCCTCTAACTCAGACCAGGACTCAGTTTCAAAGCTGCATGGTTTAACTCCAGACTTGACTGCTGGTGGCAATATACCACAACTATCTAACTAAAGAAACAAACATCCTAGAATTGCTGCTGTTTCCTGGGAGTGGTAGTTCTTCAGGAGGTGTCCTCTATAGAGCTATTTTAAAAAAAGGTACAACAAGAAATTATAACGTTCAGACATGATTCAAGAAAGAATCCAATTTTTCACCTACCACCAACTAGGTTAGCAAAAATGTTTACAAATTTGTCTAACAAATGTTGGAAATGTAAAAATCATGATGGGATGTATTATCATGCATGGTGGTCTTGTGTGAGGGCAAAGAAATATTGTGTTAAAATACATATATGGCTTAAAGAAATAACTAAGCTGAATATAGAATTTAAGCCAAAAAAGTTTCTACTAGGTATTATGCCAGAAAATGTTAATATACACACAGGAATGAAAACATACCTAAGGAGGAAACAATTATACAAAAAATCTTAGACAGTGCTGAGATGGACAGAATGACATTAAGATTCAAAGAAAAAGAGGACTCTGTGTATTATTCAACGTTGAATAGATTTTATGATTGGTTGGAGAGAAGAAACAATGCATTAGGTGGTACTGAGACATGATGTAATTAATATTAAGTGCACCCAGAAAATATGATGAATGACAACTGGAACAGTTTGTAGAAATTAACTTAGAAATGTGAAATGTTAAGACGATGGAATATTAATAAACTCATTACAAAGGAAAACAAGAAAGGAGCCAATTGTTGTTTGCCAACTGATGTCAAACAACAATTTCTAGGAAACTGGGGTAGAAAGAAAAGTCTGGGATGCACACGATGAGTCCCAAAGCCTGCAGCTTGCCTCGGCTGGTGCACACGCAAAGTTGAACTAAATGGCTCCATGTCTTGATCTCATCAGTGGCAGCTTTTTAGAGTGAATGAGTATGGATAACATGTATCTGTGAACCCACTCTGCCCATGTAATGTCTGCTAGAAATGTACAGTAAGACCCCCATATCCACTGATTTCTTATCCACTGATTTAGTTATCCACGGTTGGCAGAGAAAAAAATTAAATAATTCAGCAGCCACAAAGCAAGCTATTGTCACAAACAGCAGCTGTAAAGCAAGCTACAGTCACAAACAGCAGCTATAAAGCAAGCGACTGTGTCAAAACAGCAGTCATAAAGCAAGCTTATGTTCTTATGTTCTTATGTTCTTATGTAAGCTACTGTCAGGAAACAGCAGTTTGGGGTGGGTGGGCAGGCGTTCTCTTTTATCCACGGTTTTCATTATCCACGTGAAGACCTGGAACCAATCTCCACCGGATACCAAGGTCCTACTGTACTTGATTATGTTGTGAGAAGAACATGTTGTTGTTAGGAGAGTTATTAAAAGTGACATCACTTCTAGGACCCAGTTTTCCTTCCTAACTTGCTGCATTTGCTTAGACAAGTTATAAAAGCCAACAATCATCCATGATATAAAGCTGAGCCATCCAAATATGTCTATCAACCTAATGTCAATTTCCCACCTTGTAAAGAAACAAAAACAAAAAGCAGTATCTGACTGGAATAATAATATTTGCTGTACAAGAGAGTAGTTGTGGCTACAGTTTGAGCTCTCGGTGTGTGGGAATATCACCAATCCCATCACTTGAGAAAGTTCTCCCCAAGCAGGGAGGTGGGAAGGATTTCTCTAACTGCTCTTCAAAAAGCTGTTCAAAAGTCTGCTCAGCTCCAAGGAAGAAAGAGTTATGTCTGGAATATTTCACTGCAGCTTTCAGAGAGCAGCTTTGTATATCCCTTGGTGTGTGAGCCCTGGATGAATAGCAATAGCAGTTTAAACTGTTTATTCCTTTCTTAGCAATAATGTTTAGGTTGGGGAAAGCCTTCCAAGATATATAGAATTTCTCATGCTGAGTAAGGGCTCCTTCACTTTTTGCTACTGCTGCTGCTGCTCTCCACACTATGGACATTATTATTACATCCCCATTTCCATTCATACCACGATAGTTAGAAGGACTCTCAATGTTATCATAATAATATAAGCTTCTTATTTTTCAGGGTATATAATACAAGTATAAAAAAGCCCTCGGTTGAAGTTTGGCATTCAAATGTCAAAAGGAAAAAAAAAGTATGCGGGTGTGTTTTTAGAATACATTTTTAAACTAATTTTTAAAAAATATCAATTCAGTCTATAATGATAAAAAGGGGAAGGGTGAAAAAATATGAAGTTTAGTATTTCCAGATTCTTGTCTTAAAGCTTTTAAAATACAAAGTATGATTCATTTTAAGCAAAACGAATTTTTTTAACAATTTGAAATCTCCTAGTTTCAACTTTACACTTTAATCATTTTTTACTCATTTCTTAGGTTCATTGACACCCTGGCATTTTTCCCCAAAATAAAATCCAATTATGATAGTAAAATAAGCACAGATCTCTTCATCTTAAGAAATCTTAGGCCAGAACAGACATTAGAGATGGCCCATTGTTAGAGCTCAAAGCACATTAAAGTTGTCTGGAAGTGGCTAAGACATTGTTAAACCAAACTCATAAGTTAGGTCACTAGATGTAGAGCCAAAGGTTGGGAGTTCCAAGGCTGTGGTGGTAGTGGTGGTGGCCGTTCTTGTCCTTGTCCTTGTCCTTCTTGGTGTTGTTCTTCTTCAGCAATCCTGTGCTTCAGTCCAATCATCAAAGTACATTTCCTACAGGTAAAAAAGTTTGTGCTTGGATTAAGAATTTTCCTCTCTACTCATAGGCTTTAGAGATGGGCACGTAACGAACATTTTTTCGTTTCCGTTTTCATTTTTTTGTTTTGTTATGCAACGAAACGACAAATGAATGTTATCTCCAAAATGAAACAAAACGAACAGAAACACCGGAAATTTTGTCGTGCGTTTTTTCCTACTGCAATACAGTGAACTTCTTCAAATGCTAAAAAAAAAATCACAACAATTTGAAATAAATGGTAACGAAATGGTAATGAAACGAACAAAAACGAAAATGATTTTTTTGCAAAAATTCACAAAAAACGGAAACAAACCGAAACGGACCCTCCAAATGACAAACGACAAATGAAACGTCATTTTTTTAAATTCGTGCCCATCTCTAATAGGCTTCCCTTATGTCTGTTGTCAGCCTCAGTTCCTTGTGAACTCAACACTTCTGAACTTTATGCCCTTTCTTCCCACTTTGCCTTGCTTCCTCCCCTCCCTCTGCCTTCCTGACTTGTCCAGAGCCTATACCAAGCCTGTTTCTGAAGCACTATAAGAATGAAAATGTACACTCAGTGGACTTTTCCAAATTTTATCCCAATCCTCAAAGGATTTGGCCTTCTGTACCCCCCCTCCCCCGTCGCTGACAAATCTTTGACAAGTCACTTTGAGGAGAGGTGTGAATGTGTGTACATGAGAGTTGTGATATGTCTTTGGAAGAACTGGGACAATTAAAACACCTCCCTCCCTGCAAATCAGATGCAGCCTAAGAACATCCAAGCTCTGTGCCTCAAGTAAACTGCCTTTTTCCCATCTTGCCGAGGACTCTACATCTGAGAAATAACTCCTGAAGTAATTTTGTAATTTATTTCTGATCTCTTCCTTTAATTTGATATAGTTCCGTTCTTTGGTCTTAAGCAAATCTTTGTCTAAAAGTATCCCTAAATATTTCATATATTTGGAAACTTTCAATCCATAGTTGGAAATCTCCTCCATATCTTGTTTAATATGATTAAACAGGATAATTTCTGATTTTTGCCAGTTTACACATAACCCAGTTGTTTCACCAAATTCCTTTAAACGTGATTTTATTCTTGATATATTTTCTGATGGATTTTTTATTGTTAACAAGGCATCATCTGCAAATAAACTAATTTTAATCTTCCCCTCCTTCCCCATACCTTTGATTAGTTGACCATCCCTTATTGCATTTGCAAATAGCTCTATAACTATGCAAAACAGAACTGGCGACAAAGGACATCCCTGTCTAATTCCTCGGCCTAAAGTAATCTGTTCTGTCATCCCATCATTGACTATAATTGACGAAGTACTATCTGAGTAAAGTTGATTTATTTTTTTTAAGCTTTTTTATTGAGGAAGTAACAGCATATATTTCAATCTTTACAATTTTCCAAAACATTACATCATCGTTTAGTCTCTTCCTCATTGACCCCCCTCCCCCCAGCAAGCCGAAATCACTATCCTTTCATGTTGAACATTATTAAGGCATGATGGAATAGTCTAGCCCGGTGGTCCCCAACCCCCGGGCCGCGGACCGGTGCCGGTCCGTGGACCGGTTGGCACCGGGCCGCCTGGGGAGGCCGGGGAGGCTCCTCCCCTTTTCCTCCGCCGCCCTCCTCCTCCTCCTCTTTTCTCCGCGGGCAGCCGGAGGAGGAGTCGCCGCCGCCAGGCACGGCGCACGGGCAGGGGTGGGGGAGCCCGGGCTCCTGGGTGGGCGGGCCCCGCCTCCTCCTCCTGTCGGCGGCTGCGGCGCCACGGCAGCCGCCCGGGTTCGGCCGCGACTCCGCGGCCGGGCGGCGGCGGCGCCCGCCGCCGCCGCGGCCAGCTCGGGCGGTCCCGGTGCTGCCCTCGGGCCGGAGACGCCACCCCCACCGGCCTCCCTCCCTCCCCCTCCCACTCGCCCGGCCGAAGGCCGCAGCCGGAGGCAAGCGGCGGCGCAGAGGTGCTCCACCAAGGCGGGCGGCGGCAGCGGCCACGGGCGCCCCGCCGCCGGCTGCGGAGCCACAGCCGAACCCGGGGGCTGCCGTGGCCGTGGCCGCTGCGGCCCGCCTCGGTTCGGGCACCTCTGCGCCGCCGCTTGCCTCTGGCCGCCGACAGGAGGAGGAGGCGGGGCCTGCCCGCCCAGGAGCCCCGGGCTCCCCCCGCCCGTCTTGGGGAACGCCCGACGCCCCAGCCCGGCAAGCGCCGCCGCCGCTGCCGCTGCCGCCGCCACCCGCCTCGGTTGGGGCACCTCTGCGCCGTCGCTTGCCTCCGGCCGCCGACAGAAGGAGGAGGCGGGGGCCCGCCCACCCAGGAGCCCCGGGCTCCCCCCCGCCCGTGCGGCGGGGGAGCGACGCCCGACGCCCCAGCCGGCAAGCGCCGCCGCTCCCGTGGCCCCCAAGGTACACACACCAAGCCCCCGCACCTCCTCCTCCCCCTCCTCCCTCCCCCATCCCCCCACCCCCACACCCTCCCCTGCCCCCCACATGCCCCATCTCCCCCCCCACCCCCCACCCCGGGCCACGGGAAAATAATCAAACAAATACCGGTCCGTGGAGACAAAAAGGTTGGGGAGCACTGGTCTAGCCCATTTCTCGTTCTCAGGCTTCCCTTTTATCCAATTTATATATTTCTCCCACTCCTTTAGAATTCTATGTTTCCCTTCTATGTTTTCTTCTTGCATACTTTGTATCCAATTATTTTGAAAAAATTCATGTATATAATCTTTCCATTTATCATATTTCCATTTCTTTTGGTCCTTCCATCCACCCATTAGTACCATTATAGCTGCTGCTATTCCGTAGTAGACAATCTTTTTTACGCTTCTCCATTGTTTTTCTCTATCTACTAGGCCTAAGAAAATATAGTCTATTTTTAGCTCAATCCTTTTCTTTGTAATTTCTGATAACCAATTTTCTACTTTCCTCCAATATGTTTGTATTTTCTCGCAGTTCCATATCATATGTACAAAAGTACCTTTTTCTTTTTTACAATGCCAACAATTTTGTGATATATTATTATTTATTCTATTTAATTTCTGTGGGGTATAATACCATTTATGCAATATCTTCAATTGCATATCCTTAATTTTTTCCAATTTTACCTCTCTTATCCCCGTAATATAGCCTGAATCTTTTCTGTATTTAAGTCCATATCTCCCTCCCAATTATATTTAATTAAATTTTCATTCTGATTTCCCAATCTAACCAAATATCTATAGATCTCTCCTGCTCCAACCTTTTTTTCTTCATATTTCTTATACACCACTTCCCATTGTCTATCTTCTTTTCCCTTAAGAGAAAGGAACCATTGATCATATTTCCTTTTCATACTTTCTGCCACCATCCATTTTTGATTCCCTAATATCCCTTTTAATTTATTTATTGCCCCTCCTGTTGACATTAATTCATGCATATCTTTGATTTTGTAATATCCTTTCTCTTTTAGATTCTTTATATCTTTTTGTGACAAAATCTTCCCCTCTTTATTAAACTGTTCTAAAGGGCCCCAATTCGATACTCCACCTATTTTTCGTCCTTTTTATTAAAATTTCCATTGTTACTTGCCTTGGTCCCTTAACTTCTTTCAGTATTCTTTTATCTCTATCAAATATCCCTAAGTAACCTGCTGAGTTATTTATTGCATCTTCTACTCTTTTCCATTTGGGTGTGGGGTATTCCTCCACCTTCATTGCCCATTTTAATTGGAAGGCTATATAATACTTTTCCAAAGAGGGCATACTCCATCCTCCTTCTTCTTTTATTGCATATAGGATTTTATGTTTAATTCTTTGATTTTTCTTGCCAAGAGCCCATTTCCTTAATGATGTGTCCCATTTCTTTAAAATCTTTTCTGAAAGTAATATTGGGAGAACCTGAAATAAATATAACAATTTTGAAACTATAAAGATTTTCAAAGCCCTAATTTTTGACAGTATTCCCATTTTTTTATCTTTCCAGCCCTTTATTATTTTCTGGATCTTTCTCCAAGTTTTGTTATAATTTTCCTTACCTAGTTTTTCCCAATTTTTGTTAATACCACTCCTAAATAAATCATTTTTTAACACCCTTTCCCATTTTCATTTGCAATCTTAATTGATCTTGCTCCTTCCTAGGAACGTTTAGAAACATAATTTCTGATTTTTGTAAATTTACTTCTAGTCCTGATATTTTTTCAAATTTCTTTAATATATTAAACAGGGGACCTGCTGCTTCTAATGGGTTAGTCAATATTAAAATTAAGTCATCCGCAAACATGTTTAACTTTATTTCCTCTTTTCCTATTTTATATCCTTTTATTTGAGCATATTCTCTCAAATTTTGGGCCAATGGTTCCATCGCTAATGCAAATAATGGGGAGATAAAGGGCATCCCTGCTTTGTACCTCTTTCCACTTTAAACTTTTCTGTTAATGATCCATTTATTCTTACCCTTGCAAAGTTTTCTTTATAAATTTCCTTTACTGCATTTGCATAGGGACCTATAATATCCATCTGTTTTAATAACTTTAGTAAATACTCTCTTCCTACCGAGTCAAAAGCTTGTTTAATATCCAATTTTACCATTGTTACTTTACTTTGTTTCCTTTTGGCATCTGCCATTATATTCATTACTATTCTTATTGGATCACCTATATATCTTCCCTTGACAAACCCATATTGATCCTCCTGTGTTAGATCTGGAATTGCAACCTCTAATCTTTTAGCTAATATTTTTGTAAAAATTTTGTAATCTTGATTAGCCAATGTGATTGGTCTATATGAAGCTACTTGTTCTTCTGCTTTACCTTGCTTTTTAATAGGGATAATTTCTGTCTCCTTCCATGTTTCTGGGATTCCTTTCCCTTGCATTATATCATTAAATAATTTCTCCATTCTTTCCCCTAACCCCTCTTGAAACTGCCGGTAAAACAGAGTCGTAAAACCATCTAGGCCTGGAGCCTTCCCCATTTTCAATGTTCCAATTACCTCCTTAATTTCATCTACTGTAATCTTATCATTTAGCCTCTTCTTTTGTATTTCAGAGATTTTACTTCTGACTTGTAAATCTTCTTCACCTTGTCTTTTCTTTTGGAACGCTTCCTTAAAATATTCAGTTATAATTCTTTTTTCTCCTCTTCTTTATATTTACATTCCCCTTTTTTATTTTTTAATCTCCTAATGAAGTTTTTACTTTTCTGTATTTTTAAATAAGATATAAATCTTTTCCTGCCTGAATTGTCGTCCTTTGAAATTCATTTTTAACCAGGGCTTGTTTCTTCCATAGAAGTAAATTATTTATTTCATCTAATTTTCCTCTTTGTTCCCTTATTTGCTTTTCTATCTTTTTTGAATAATTATTTTGTAATTTTTTCTGAAATTCTAATAGTTCCTCCATAGCTTTATCTTTTTCTCACTCAATTCCTTCTTATATCTCCTCTCTTCCTCTAGACACAACCCCCTTATGACCGATTTTGAGGCGTCCCATAGAAGAGATGACTTAATTTCTTCTACATCATTTTCCCTAAATACTCTTTTTATCTTATTTTCCATTTCCCTTTTCTTAACTTCTGAAGAAATTATTCTTGGGTCAAATCTCCATTTCCAATTCTTTTTGGAAGGTTTGAATCTAATTGCATTAACAAATGAGCATGATCTGATAGAAATATACCCCCACTTGAAATTTTGAGATTGTTTCTTTAAGTTCCTCCCTCACCAGCATAAAGTCTATTACGCTAAACTTTTTGTGCCTGTTTGAATAAAACGTTGGATCCCCCTGTTTACCTTCTAAGCTAGCCACATTACTCCATAAATGAGATCTACAATACAGTTGAGTTTCCTTATTTTCCTGTATATTCAAATTAAAATCTCCAGCCACTATCACCAACCCCTCAGAGGCTTGTTCAATTTTACTTAAGGATTTTTTTCAAGAATCTAACTTGACCTTTATTGGGAGCATAAATCGAAGCTAAAGTATATTTTTGACCCCAAATTAAACATTTGACCATTATAAATCTTCCTTGAGTATCAATCCTTATTTCTTTCACTTGGACATCCAGGTCATTTCTAAATAATATTCCAACTCCTCTTGATTTTTTCGTTCCATTTGATTGAAACTGCCATTTGGTAGGCCATGCTGGGTGGGAGAATAACACTCTATTTTCTATTTTGTCCATATGAGTTTCCTGTAGAAATAGAACCTTCACCTTTTCTTTATTTAACAGCTGTGCTAATTTCATTCGTTTTGCCTGAGAAGACATTCCATTAATATTTAATGAGAGGAATCTCATGTCCCCTCCCATTGATCTTTTCGTCACCTATTTTGGCCTTACCATTCCACCTTAATTCGCTTTTATTTGCTTGCTTCTTGTTTCTTACCCCCCTACTTTGCACCCCCACCCCCTGCTTTGCATCCCCACCCCTTCCATGGGCTTACTACCCATTCTGAGCACCATGCAAAGGTTGGACTTCCTGTTGCCGCTCCCCTTTTGCCCCTGTAGACAATATTTAACACATTTGTAATGACTGCTCAGCCTCCTTTCTTTCCCTAAACATTTCATTATTTATGTGTTCTCCTTACAAGATTATCACGACCTATAACTTACTTCTTCCTTCTCCCCTCACTTAATTCAGTACTCCTTATCTACTCCACCTCCCTTTTACCTTGAAACATACCCATGGCAGCCCTCCCCGGCATCATGTACTTTCTGTTCTCCCTCCCTTCACCTCCCTCCTCCCTTCTCCCTTATTAACACTTTTCATATCTTATTCTTTTCATCCCTGTAGTTCATATGAATTAAGTCCTGTAACAATATTCTTTTTACATCTTTATGTCCTATATCCCTATTCCTATACCATAACCTATTCCCATTTAAACTATTTTTCTCTCATTCACAGTTAACTCTGCTATTCTCTGTTTACACAAACAGTTATTTATTCTTCGTCACGAGGCTCTCGTTCTCCTTGCAAATCTCCTTCTCCTTTGGATCTTTCTGGCGAAGTAATCCCCAGGCTTTGTAGCATCAGTTCTGCCTCACTTGGATTTCTTGCTTTAAACTGTTTATTGTTTTTAATTACCAATATTGTAGCTGGGTAAATCCATGTAAATCTGCAGTTGGCAGCAGTCAGTTCTCTTGTATACGGGCGCATTTCCTGTCTTCTCCTTGAAGTTTCCAGAGATAAGTCCGGGAAGAATCTCATTGTAGCCCCCTTATAATTTAAAGATCCTTTTTTTCTCGTCTCTTTCAATAGCTGATCAGCCAGTCTCTCCTTACACAGTGCAACTATAACATCTCTCGGGCGTGCAGAATCTTTAGGTTTGGGTCTAAGTTCTCTATGAGCTCTTTCTATATCATTTTGTGATATTACTCCCACATTGTTAGCAGCCAAGAGAGATAAAAGTTCAGGAATAATGTCCTTACCATTAATCAATTCCGATAAACCAACAAGTCTGACGTTTTTACGACGTTGCCTGTCCTCAGCTTGAACAACCCGATTCTCCATCTTCTTTAATCTCAGTTCTGTTTGATCAACCCTTTTTCAAGCGCTGTGACATCAACACTTAAATCGCTTACATTTTCCACCAGTTTTTTTATGCTGTCATTTAATTTCCTGTTTTCTTGCTGAATTAATTCTGTGAGGTCCTCCTGGATCACTCGTCGTAACTCTGCTCGAACTGTTTTAGAAATCTCCTCCTTCACTGCCTGTACAGTTTTGCTTATCAAGAGGTCTTCTTGGCGTTTGGTGAAAGCAGCCATTTCGTTTGACTCTCCTCTCCTTTGACCCTCTGATCTCGAAAGACCTCCAGACCGGAGGGAGATATCAATCACTGGCTGGAGGGGATTAGAGGGAGGACTCCCCCTTCCTTTCCTACAAGTTTCAGCTTCTCTCCTTTATGACTGAGCCATTTAAAGTTATAAAATACTTATCGTCTCAGGGAGCTCGTCCGGAGGCGACTCACCCCTCTCGGCGCATGCGTGAAAGTCCAGTAAAGTTGATTTATTACACCTAAAAAAATTTCCCCAAAACCCCATTTCTCTAATAGAAGTTTTAATGCAGACCATTGAACACAATCAAAAGCTTTAAATAGATCTAAGGATAGAATACATGCTTTATCTTGCGCTCTTCCCATCTCATGAAGAACATTCAAAGTTCTTCTTATAGTGTTCAACATTTGTCTACCCTTAATGAAACCATTTTGATCTTCTTTAATATATTTTTCTATAAAAGTATACATTATTTTGGCTAGAATTGCTGTGAAAATCTTTGCATCTTGATTTATAAGAGATATTGGTCTATAGGATCCAACATCTGTTGGATCCTTGTTAGGCTTGAGAATTAAAAGAGTTAACGAGTTTTTCCAGGAGATAGGGGATTGCTCTCCTTCCATTATCTCATTGTAAAGCTTCTTTAGCTTAGGTATTAACATTGATTTAAATATCTTATAAAATTCTGGTCCCAATCCATCAGCTCCTGGAGTTTTAGCATTCTTTAATTTGTTTATCACATCTTGTATCTCCTCCTCTTTAATACATTTCTCCATTTCAAGCCTGTCTTCCTCTGCTAATCTTGATTTTAAATTTTTACAAATGTATTGTTCCATAACTTCCTTCCTGTTGTTGTTAGATGTATATAAATTTTGGTAAAATTCTTGGAGAGCTTTTAATTTTTCTTTCATTTGTGTACAGTTATTACCTCTTAAATCTTTTATCCTTCCTATCATACTTTTTTCTTTTCTTTTCTGTACTATCTTGGCTAGCATCTTCAAATTTTTATTACTATATTCAAAAAAGTTTCTTTTCAAATATAGTAAATTTCTTTGAGTTTGTTGTAATTCTATATCTTCTAGTTCCCTTTTCCTAGACTCAATCTGAATTAAGATTCTTTCGTCTTTACTTTAAAAAAATTGAGATTCAATGTCTGCTATTATAACTTCTAATTTTTTCTTGTTTACCTCCTCTCGATTTTTTATTATAGAATTTTCTCTTATTATGTAGCCTCTGGCCACAGCTTTCAAAGTGTCCCAAATAACTCCTATTTGTCCACTGCCTTCTTCATTAATGTTCCAAGTTTCTAGCCATTCTTTTTGTATTCTTTCTACTGTATCCGGGAATTGGAAAATTCTAGAATTTATTCTCCACCTTCTAGCTTCTCTATAATTCTTCTTGTTTTCTATTTCAACAGTCATTAAAGTATGGTCAGAAATTTTTATCACCTCTATGTTTGTGTTTGCAATTTTAGGTAATAAGCTTTGTGAGACAAATATAAAATCTATTCTAGAGTAAGCTTTGTGGACTGGGGAGTAAAACGTATATTTTATTTCATCTCCCTTCATTTCTCTCCAAACGTCCTTTAAACCTGTATTTGCGATGAATTTTGTTAGAGTTGTGTGTCTAACCCTCCAGTCTGCATTCATATTAATTGTTTTGTCTTTAATTTTATCCATGACCATATTAAAATCTCCAGCCATAATTACATGTCCTTTCTGTACCTGTTCTATCTGCTCCCAAACCTCTTTGTAAAACAGGTTTTGATTAGCATTTAATAAGCATTCTTATTAAAAAGCTGGCTGATCTGGACCTTTCTTCTACCATCTGTGATTGGATCAAGGACTTTCTAAGGGACCGCTCACAAACAGTGAGGGTTGGGCCTTTCACATCTACTTCCCTGAAGCTTAGCACCGGCTCCCCACAGGGCTGTGTGCTCAGTCCCTTCCTGTATTCACTGTACACATATGATTGTGTATCATCTGATCCATCTACTGTGATTATTAAGTTCGCAGACGATAACACCATAATGGGTCTTATTACAGGGGGAGATGAATCACCGTACAGGAATGAGGTCCAAAAATTATCCACATGGTGCCTAGAAAACAACTTGCATCTGAATATTACCAAGACAAAGGAGATGGTGCTGGACTTCCGGAGGAAGAGAGAGGAACTAGCCCCATTGTACATCCAGGGGGGTTGTGTGGAGAGAGTTTCTTGCTTTAAATTTCTGGGAGTTTACCTCAGTGAGGATCTATCCTGGGGAATTAATACAACCAAAGTAGTCAGGAAGGCCCAGCAGAGACTGCATTTCCTTAGGGTCTTGCGTAAGAACAAAGTGAAGCAACAACTGATTATCTCCTTCTATCGGTCCACAGTTGAAAGCATCCTCACATATTGCATTACCATTTGGTATGCTGGATTGACAGCTGCTGACAGGAAGACACTACAGAGGGTGGTAAGCACAGCTCAGTATATCATGGGCTGTCCCCTGAGTGCACTGGACGACATCGCTAGGGATCGTTGCCTCAGGAGGGTTGGAAAAATTCTTAAGGATGACTCACACCCCGGTCAGCACTTTTTTACCTTGTTACCATCAGGCAGAAGATATCGTAGTATAGCCTGCCGTACCAACAGACTGAAGAACAGTTTTTATCCATGGGCTGTCAGACTGCTGAATGGGAAATAATCCCAGGACAAGTATAGAAGAACTGACCTGTGGGCTGGCGCATTCTGTGTCAAGTACACAGGGTGCAATAAGACTGAGTGATTGCCAGTGAGATGGGGGCGGGATGGTGGTGGGGGTGGGCATGGGAGACTCAGCTAATTTCATTGTGCACATGTTGTACATTGACAATAAAGGTATTATTATTATTATTATTATTATTATTATTATTATTATTATTATTATTATTATTATTATTATTATTATTATTATTATTATTATTATTATTATTTGGTGCATAAACATTTATCAATGTATATTATTCTGTACTGATTGTGCCCTGAAGAATTATATATCTACCTTCCATATCTTTCACAGTTTTTTCAACAATACAATCACAATGCTTTGAAATTAAGATAGCCACCCCCCCTTGCTTTAGATGAAACAAAACTTTTCTCACAGATGTTAATATTGGGTAATTTCAGTTCATTTAGTCCTTCTTTCATTTGGTGTGTTTCTTGAAGGAAAACGATGTCCGGTTTATTCCTCTTGATTAATGACTCTATTCTCTTTCTCTTCAGCGCAGAACCTAGGCCCCTTGCATTCAGTTTAGCTAATTTTATAAATTTACCTATAGTTTCTTTCTATTGTCCATCTGGCATGGTCCCACTGTGCAACTATTCAAACAAACACCACTTGTAATAAAAACTATATTAACCCAAGCCCTACCACCTACACTTATTTTCTGTTCTCCCACCCTTTTGGCCTTCATACACATCTTGTATGCGCCCTTACAGGGTGGGAGGGGGAAAACACCCATCCACATCCGATGGCTAATAAAGGATCCAGAAGCTCTATATTAAGTCTTAACACTGTCTATCTTTGCTTTAAAATAAGAAAATGGAAATTTTAAAAAAAGAAAAACATAACAAAAAAAGTTTCACTCTTATCTTCCTTCTATTATTCCTCCCTCCCTCTCAACCCCAAGGGGAAGAAAAAAAAATAAAAAACCCTCATGGGAAGGAAAGAGGAAGGTGTGAGGAGGGGGGAGGAAAAGGGAAGGGGGAAAGGTATGGGAGTGCGGGAAGGCATAGGGCAAATATAGGGAAGAAAAAGAAAAAAAGAAAAAAGAGAGAGAGAGAGAGAGAGAAGAAGGGAGCGATGTCTTCAGCACTCTGGATCTCCTCGATTTAATCTTCGGAGTTAATTGTCAGTTGAGACTGGTGAGGATCTAGCAGCCGGTCCTGGAGGAGTCAGCTTTTCAAGTTGAATGTTCCATGCCTTCAGAAGTTGTTCACCTTCTTCCAAGGAATAGATTTTATGCAAAGTTGGGCCTTTCCATACTTTAAGGAAGATCGGGAATCCCCAGTTATATTTGAAGTTGTGCTTTCTCAGAGCGCTTGTCACAGGTTTCATCGTTTTCCTCCATTCAAAGCTCTCTCTGGAGATGTCCTGATAGACTTGCACAATTCTGTCACCACGCTTCAGCAGCTCAGGTTTTGCTCTGATAGTAGACATAAGTTGTTCTTTAATGGCATATGAGGTAAATCTGATCAAAATTGGTCTTGAGATTCCTCCTTTTGCATTGCCTAAATAATGCACCCTTTCAATATCTATCTCCACAAGCTGTTGGGGGAGAATAGAATTAAGCCAAGCGAGAATTTCTTTTTTCATTTCACTTCTGTCTTGAACCTCAAAGTTGATTAGTTTCAGATTGGACCTTCTCGAATAATCTTCCATGTAGATAAGCTTTCTCTGCAAAGAGTCTATTTCCTCTTCGTGGGTGGCGATATCCTTCTCATTTTTGGTGGCTAGTATTTGAATGTGTTTGACCTCATCTGCTAGTTTTTTCAACTCTGTACCAATTTTGGAAACTTCTGCTTGAACCTTTTGGATCTCAATGTGATAAACAAGTACAAGGAATGGAAAAATGGGAAATGCACCAAAGAGGAATATAAGCAAACAGCTAATATATGCAGGGGGGTGGTAAAAAAAGCTAAAGCGCAAAACAAACTTAGACTGACCAGAGACATTAAAGATAATAAAAAGGGTTTCTTTAGTTATGTCCGCAGCAAAAGGAAAAATAAGGAAATGATAGGCTCTCTGCGTGGTGATAATAACCAGTTACTAACAGGAGACAAGGAAAAGGCAGAACTATTCAACACCTTCTTTGCCTCTGTTTTCTCCAAAAAGGAAGAAAGAGATCCACTGGGACAAAGACTAGATGAGGTAGGATGGGAATTACAACATAGAATAGGTAGAGAGCTGGTACAGGAACACCTGGAAACATTAAATGAATTTAAGTCTCCGGGGCCAGATGAATTACACCCAAGGATGTTAAAAGAACTGGTGGAAGTAATTTCAGAACCATTGGCAATCATATTTGAGAAGTCCTGGAGGACAGGAGAAGTCCCCATCGACTGGAGGAGGGCTAATGTTGTCCCCATCTTCAAAAAGGGGAAAAATGAGGACCCAAATAATTACCGCCCAGTCAGCTTGACTTCAATTCCTGGAAAGATCCTAGAGAAGATTATTAAACAGGCAGTCTGCAAATATTTAACAAACAATGCTGTCATTACAAGAAATCAACACGGGTTTCTTAAAAACAAGTCATGCCAGACTAATTTGATTTCTTTCTTTGATAGAATTACAGGCCTAGTGGATGAGGGGAATGCTGTGGATATTGTTTATCTGGACTTTAGTAAGGCCTTTGATAAGGTCCCCCATGGTATTCTTGCTAAGACGTTAGTAGAAAGTGGGATAGATAGTGCTACTGTTAGGTGGATTTGTAATTGGTTGACTAATTGCACCCCAAGGATGACCATAAATGGCCTCTCTTCAGCTTGGAGAGACGTGACCAGTGGGGTGCCCCAGGGTTCTGTTCTGGGTCCAGTGCTGTTCAATATCTTTATTAATGACTTGGAGGAAGGAATAGAGAGTATGCTAATTAAATTTGCAGATGATACCAAATTGGGAGGGACTGCAAATTCCCTAGAGGATAGGATGAAAATCCAAAAAGACCTTGACAGACTAGAGTGCTGGGCCAAAGCTAACGAAATGGATTTCAACAGAGGGAAATGTAGGGTACTACATTTAGGTAAAAAAATGAATTGCACAAATATAAGATGGGGGATACTTGGCTGGAGGATAGTACCTGTGAAAGGGATCTGGGAGTCTTGGTGGACCACAAATTGAACATGAGTCAGCAGTGTGATGCGGCGGCCAGGAAAACCAATTCAATTCTTGGTTGTATCAACAGAACCATAGTGTCTAGATCAAGGGAAGTGATAGTACCACTCTATTCTGCTCTTGGCAGACCCCACCTGGAGTACTGTGTCCAGTTCTGTGCACCTCAATTTAAAAAGGATGTTGACAGCCTCGAGTGGGTGCAGAGGAGGGCTACCAGGATGGTTGAGGGTCTGGAGGAAATGTCTTATGAGAAACGGCTTAGGGAACTGGGAATGTTTAGCCTCTCTTAAAGAAGACTGAGAGGGGATGTGATAGCTATGTTTAAATATTTGAAAGGCTGTCATATTGAAGAGGGAACAGGTTTGTTTTCCATGGCTTCAGAGACTAGGACTCGGGGCAATGGTTTCAAACTACAGGAAAAGAGACTCCATTTGAACATTAGGAAGAACTTCATGACAGTTAGAGCTATTCAGCAGTGGAATATGCTGCCGCGGAGGGTGGTTGAGTCTCCTTCTTTGGAGGTTTTTAAGCAGAGGCTGGATGGCCATCTGTCGGAAATATTGTGATGGGGGTTCCTGCATGGCAGGGGGTTGGACTAGATGGCCCTTGAGGTCTCTTCCAACTCTATGATTCTATGATTCTATGATTCTATGAAATCTTTGTTTTGAGTAGATAGAGAATGTAAACGATCCTCAATGGTAGAGGTCATATCTTTCAAGGATAGTTTCAACAGATTAGCAAACTCCATTTTCATATATTTGATTTCCTTAAGAAAATCCAGCTGTTGTCCTGGCAATTTGCCAGAATCAGACACCATTGTGTCCACTGCAGGAGCAGTTTCCAGCCTTTCCAGAGACACTCGCTGGTACGTGGAATATGAAGGTTTTTGAACCCACCTTCTAATTGCGATGGTTGGAGCTTTTTTCTTAGCTGGCATGCAGAAAAGCAAGGTGATATGTCTCTCTTTCTCTTTCTAGCCCCGAGAGAAAACAACAGCTCTAATTCTGTCCGATTAGCAGCGTCACTGCTTCGGCCTAAAACGAAATTAATTTAGTGCTTCAATATTTCATGTTTATCTCTCTTTAAAAGTACACAGGTTTCGACCTATCCTCCCCAGTAATTTATGGCTCATTTACTCACGAGTCCAGAGTCTTTTTGAGACAGTATTTCAAGTTTTCTCTTCTG
Source organism: Phrynocephalus forsythii (assembly GCA_029282475.1). Taxonomy (NCBI): domain Eukaryota; kingdom Metazoa; phylum Chordata; class Lepidosauria; order Squamata; family Agamidae; genus Phrynocephalus; species Phrynocephalus forsythii. The sequence goes on along the minus strand of JAPFRF010000001.1, from coordinate 4,860,991 downwards.
ATGAATCGGAGCTACGGAATCCGAGCAGCAAATTAAATATATCATGGTTTGGTAGAATAGCAATGGTAAAAATGAAGATACTTCCTAAAATTAACTTCCTTTTTAGAATGCTACCCATTCAGTATACAGAAACTGAAATTAAAGCTTATCAAGATCTCATAAACAGATATTATAATGGTGGTAAAAAAATCAAGAATAAGTAAAAGCTTTTGGTATAGATCTCAAAAGGATGGAGGCATAGGTATACCTAACCTTAGAATCTATTATACAGCTAACCAGCTTAGTTGTGTGGGGGAAATATTATTTAAACCCGAAAAATTAATATGGTGGGAACTTGAATCAGATGAGTTAAATGGAGATATAAATAAATACTTGTTCAGTTTCCCCAAAAAAAGATATCCAATTAAAAACCCACTCCTCAGTTCCCTATTAACCACTTGGAAAAAGTATGGAAGGAAACTGGCACCGGAAGGATCCCCTCTCGGTTTGGTGATAGATCAGATAAATTTCCCCACAAATATGAAGAAATATGGAGAATTATTTAAAATAATGAAAGTGGCAAGATTAAAAGAGTGGATTAAAAAGATGAGAACAAAGCAGGGAATTAAGCGCATACTGCAAGCCAAGGATTTATCTTGGTTGAATTATGCCCAATTAGAAAGTTGGACGAAAGAATGGACAAGGAGAAATATACAACTCAGGGAATATACAAAGTTTGAGCAATTCTTGTTAACATATGAACCAGAGAAAGGAAATACGGGGAAAGGAGCAGTAGGTAAAATACATAAAATAATCCAGGATTCACTTGAGGAAAGGGAGCTAGGCACAAAACGAGAGGTTTGGAAACAAGACATAGATAAAGAAATAAATAAAGACGAATGGAAATGAATTTGGAATTTGAGGATTTTACGATCATTATCAGTCAGAATAAAAGAAAATTACTTTAAACTAGTTTTAAGATGGTATATGACACCAGTCAGACTGAATAGAATAAACCCAAGATATTCTAAGCTCTGCTGGAGATGTGAAAAAAAGATAGGCACCTATATTCATCTTTGGTGGGAATGTGAAATAGTTCAAAAGTTTTGGCAACAGATTTTCGGTGAGACAAGAGAAATACTACAAACTGATATTAAATGTGAACCGGAAATTGCATTGTTATCATCACCACCTATTAATGAATATGATATGAAAACAAAAGAATTAATTGCAAATCTTATGACAGCAGCAAGACTGATTATAGCTAAAAACTGGAAACTAAAATTAGATTTTAAAAATGCTGACTGGTATAAGAAAGTGTGGGATATAGCTTTAAATGATAAATTGTCCTGCAATATAAAAGTTTTGTGAGGGGAAATGAGAAAGGATATTTTTATGATATTTGGGGGAAATTTATAGATTATGTACTACTAAAAGGGAAAGGGATACAACCGACGTATAATCTAACACAGTTCGGGAGAAAAGGACCTTAAGAAGCCAACTAGGGAAAAAAAAGAAGATGGAGAAGGAAGAGAAGATTCAAGAACACTGGATGGTCCTGGGGGTGGGGTGCACTTTGTAGTGTTTGATGGTATTATTGTTTATTGTATGTTTGTATGTTTGTTAATTTTATAATAAAAAAATAAAAAAGAAAAGAAATAACTCCTGGCAAATCCATCTTTTGCCATGTTATAACCTATTGGTACTGCTCTGAGGAAGGGGGTTTTGCCCCTGAAATATTAGCAATGCTTTGTTATTTTTATAGTAGCCTAAAGGTATCACCTCTCCCACTTTTGTAGTCGTCTTTACACCAATTCTGTGGAACAGGCCACGTTATCATCACATTGTTGTGTCTTTTATTGTGATCTTCATGTGGTACATCATCTACAGATTTATAGTTCAAGTAATATTGTCATACTCATGTGGTTCGTCATCTATAGAGTTATAGTTCAAGAAATATATTTCTTTTCACTCTCAAATCACCATGGGCTAAAAGAAGTGGCTTAAAATAATCTCAGCATGCTATCAAACAGGGATGGGACTCATGTCATGTCTGACTTACTTGGAGTTGACTCAGGGCTGGGGATTTTTTTAAAAAAAAAAGCCCTTGGACTTGACCCATGACTTGGCCTTATTATTCCCAAGTGTGTTGTCAAGTCCGTTTTAGGGATGGGCCTCTTTACCTGCTTCTGCTGCCACTGTCATCCTCAGAGGCAGAAGGCCTGGCTTCCCTTCCAGCCCTGATGTCTACCCATGCAACCCCACAGAGGCAAGGCAAATAACTCAAGACCCCAACACGAGGCTTTGGATTCGGGACTTGAGACATACAAAATAATGCAGGGCATGAGTAAAGTGGATAGAGGGAAGCTCTTCTCCCTCTCACAAAATACCAGAACTAGGGGACATCCACTCAAATTGAGGGCTGGGAGAGTGAGAACAGACAAAAGAAAAAAAATTTACCCAGCATGTTGTGCAACTGTGGAACTCCTGCCACAGGAGGTGGTGATGGCATCTGTCCTGGATGCCTTCAAAGGGGGATTAGACAGATTCCTGGAGGAGAAGTCCATCACAGGTTACAAACCATGATGATGTGCAATCTCCAAGCTTAAAACTGGGGTACGTCAAGGGCCAAAAGCAGGGGAGTGGTATCAGGAGACAGATATCTAGTCTCATGCGCTCCCAGAGGCATTTGATGGGGCCACTGTGAGATACAGGAAGCTGGACAAGATGGGCCCTCTGTGGCAGCATCTTCCACTGCCAAACAGCTCTAACCATCATGAAGTTCTTCCTAATGTTCAAATTCAATCTCTTTTTTGAACAGTAGGAAGAACTTAATGACAGTTAAAGCTGTTCAGCAGTGGAATATGCTGCCACGGAGGATGGTGGAGTCTCCTTCTTTGGAAGTTTTTAAGCAGAGGAGTCAGGAGTCCTGTGATGGGGGTTCCTGCATGGCAGGATTGGCAGGGGGTTGGACTGGATGGCCCTTGAGGTCTCTTCCAACTCTATGATTCTTTTCAATATTGTTAAAATGATTATAACAAAAATATGTACAATTGAATAAAAAGGGAAACCCTGGGAAGAAGTGATTCGTCAATTTAAAAATTGAGCTATGCTTATACTAATGATATTAGTCAGACTTGTATGTTACATCAAGCCCATATATGCTTCATTGAAAGAAAGAAGAGAGCAAGGAAGATCTGTGGCAGAAAGCTTGAAACTTTTAAGCTGCCTCGGCTCATGAGTTAAATGAATAAATAGCAAGGTATTTTCATTATTAGAATGTCAACAATAGTATTTTGAGATATTCTTGACCATTGTGTTTCTTGCATTGTACTACATATAAGAAAGGATATCAGGTATTGTATTATTAGATAATATTGTATTATTATTTTCTGACTACCTGTAATACAACCTTTTGGACTTGATTCATTAGTGTTTAAAACTCATATGTAATGAGTGAGAGTGCTAGTCCCAGAGTGCCAGCAGAATGCGGGTTGTTGAGGTTGTCCTCACTTAGCACATAACAGTGACTCAAATGAAATTCATGCTGCTATTAATATTCTCTTGATTGTCACTTTTTGTCTACAGCATATTAAATTAAGAATGGCTGGCTACTGATAGTTCTGTTTCTTCTGAAATGTAGGCCTTCTGTTGGTTCAGAGAAATGCTCTTGAAGAATGAAGCCCCTTGGGATTTTGGTTCTTGGTCTTCAGCCCTCTGCGTTCTGAAATTACATATAGTACTCTGATTCCATTTCAACTAACAAGGTTCCATCCAGTCTTCCTGGGTCCTGTCACTTGGTGAGGTGCTTAGAATTCAGTTTGCTGCAGCTCTTTAGCTGAGAACTTCAAGTACCGGATCAAACTGCATATCTCAGTATTCTTCTGAGTGATATCAAACAGCTGTAACTGTGAAGTGTAGATGAACTCTCAGGTAGTGCACTTGAGAACAGTCCAATCAATGTAACTTAAATCCAAGCTTGTCCAGCAATACTGTTCATTTTGTACATCTGAGGTTTATGGAAGAGGTCCTTGAAAAAGCCAAACATCCTAAGATATCAGGGATAGAGATGGGCACGACTTAGCGGTATTCCCGTTTCCGTTTCCATTACTCGTTTCCGTTACTCTACGGAAACGATAACGGGAATTACTCCGCCAGAATTCGAGCTCGAACCGACGAACAAACAATTTTGGTCTGATTTGTCGTGCTCGTTCCTTGCATCACGCGATCGCGCGATGCCACGCGGCACAGAAAAAAGTTTTTAAAAGTGAAAAAACCCGGTTCCCGGCCGAAAAGCAGGTGGAAAAATGCCTGCCGTGCCTCAGGGCACCTACCAGAGGGGTTGTTTCTGGAAGTCCCCAGCCTCCCCCCCATCCCCCATCCTGGGCTGCTCTGGTGGGACTCGCCGCAGGCTCGCAGGCAGCCAGCAAAAAGCCCAGTCTCGCTGGCCGCTGGCCGCCGCAATTAAAGCGCAAGCAAGCGGCACGGACAGCACAGGAAAAAACTTTTAAACTCTCCCCACCCATTCCCGGGCCAAAAAAGCAGGCGGAAAAATGCCTGCTTGACTAAGGGCGCAGGGCACCTACCGGAGGGGTGGTTTCTGGAGGGGGGTCCCGCCTCCCCCCCGTTCTGGGCAGCCGGACTTGAGTTGCCATGCCATGCGGTGCGGGCAGGGGATCCAAAATGGGGCGGCGAACACAATATTGTTTTTGAAATCGTGGTCCAAAAACACACAAGCACAACAGAAACACGCGAAAATTTATAAACTGCCAGATTTTTCACAGTAGCAGTGGGTTTTTTCTTGCAACAAAATGTCTCTCCTCTCCTCCTCTGTCCTCCATTGATTTTATTTTATTTTATTTTATTTACACCTGCGCAATGATGGGCTGGCCGAGTGGCCAGCCATGTGGGAGTGGATGACCATGCAAATTTTTGGAGCCATCCCACCAATCGCATGGCCACTTGGCCATGGAGACTTCTGGGATGTGCCAAAAAGCCCCCTAAAACCTGCCCTAGCCCCCTAACCCTAACCCTAACCCTTGACTCCGTACCCATACGTCACAGACTGTCTTCTTAGTGGGTCAGAGAGGCACCCAGAGGTGCAACCCACTAGCCCACCGTAACCTTACCCGTCACTAGCCTAACCCTAGCCCTAGCCCTAACCCACCTTAACCCTAAGCCAGATGTACTTGCATTGCACTACACGCAAGTACAATTCCCTTCTGTGTGAGACATGGTGGTGCGAGAGCCTAAGTTAGGCATCTGACCTATGGCTCTGGGTTCAGTGCCATCCACTAGTCTTCACAGTCACTGTCTGCACAACTGGTATGCAATATCCATATGGCTATTGCATACCATTTTTCAGCAGCAGCAAGTGAGGAGGGGAGACCCCCATGTAGAGGGGTCTCTTAGAGCCTGCTTCCCCTTCCTAGTGGGTGAGGATAGGAGGCACCCATGGGTGCCTCCAGGAGCCCACTTTCCCTTTATAGCGGGCCAGAGGAGGCACCCACCCCACAGAGGTGCCTCCAGGAGCCCGCTCCCCCCCATAAAAACCAGTACTAACAACAACAAAAAAACAAAAAAATGAACCGACTAATTTTTGCAAATTTTCACGAAAAACGGAAACGACCCGAAACGGAACTGGCCCGACTAACGACAACTCGAAAAAATTTTTTTCAAGTCGTGCCCATCTCTAATCAGGGATTTCTCAGTAGAAAAACCCCTACGGAGTGGATTAACCAGTTACTCATGATAGGACATCATTAATGAAATTCGAAGTAGGAAATGTCTTGCAGCTAAAGATAATTATGGGGCATTGCTTGACTGTTCTTAGAATGAGGGACATGTCAGCATAGAATGTAATGTAGACACCGGAGTTTCTCTGAGCCTTGTTTACTTTGTACATTGTGACATGGTCCTGTGACACATGTACCACTGTTCCTTAATTCTGATGAAATTAAAAGAAAAACTGTGTCCAGAAGTTCAAAGTGGTCTCAACAGCTCTAACCACATGACAGGCCCAGAGGGAAGTTTTAACCAACCCACACAATTGCTGGAGGAAAGTTGCCAAGAAGCCAAAGCCTTCATGTAAAGACAAATAGCTTACATCTGGATCCTGGATTTTCTAGCCCAGTTATAACAGAGGGGAAGGAGAAGGAGAAGCAGGGAATGTGCTCTCTGCAAATGAGACTGCATTTTCACCAGAAGCATGAAAGGCTTTTATGATCACAACAACTGCAATGTTTTTCTTTACAAAAAAAAAGTATATCCATTCTGTAATTGGTAGATGAGCCAAGAGGAGAATTCAAACTACTCATAGTGGATTTCCAGTATGAAAGGCAGTCAATTATTTTCTAATGGCAGAAACAAATATAGTGGTACCTCTTAAGATGAAATTAATTTGTTCCAATGGTCCTTTTGTTTTACGAAAAATTCATCTTAAGAGGCACAGTTTCCCATAGGAGGGCATTGAAAACCAATTAGTGCTACACGGTCAGGAAAACCAGGATCAAAGGTGCTGCCATCCCTTCTTGGTGATGGAGAGAAAGGGAATTCTGAGGTTGGCGAGGGAGCGAATGACCGAGTGACAGGCAGCCTGGAGTGTTGAAAGCCAGGCATTGGCAGGCTTTCCCTCGAGGGCTAACAATATGGAAGCCTCTCATTGCTGCCCTGCTTCAGGTGATGCTGAGGAGGGGTCAGCAGTGGTGGCACTGGTTTGAGAGCCGGCGTGGAAGTAAAGGGTAGGGCAACTGGTGCTGGCTCTCTCTCTCTTCTCTCTCTCTCTCTTACACACACACACACACACACACACACACACACACACACACACACACACACACACACATTCTTGCCTGTCCGCCTGCCTTGTTTCTCGACGCTGCTGCCGCTCCCCCTCAGAGCTTCTAGATGTGGTTTAAGGACATGGGGACATATAAAATGTGGTTACTTAAATCACGTGCATGGGAATGCAGGAACAACCTTTTCAGTCATGTGACTACTTCAGAAAGAAACACAGCTTTTATTATTAACCACCTTTTTCGCCCATGTGATAGGGCCCTTAGTGACATGATGCAGCTTTTATATTGTACAATTGGAACCTCAATTACATTTATAAACTGAGGGGTCTGGACTCTCTGCAACAAACCAGGGAAGGGACCTTGGTGTCCTGGTGGACAGCTCAATGCAGGTGTCAACCATATGTGCCGCAGCAGTGAAAAAAGCAAACTCAGTGTTAGGGATCATTAGGGAGGGTGTAAAAATAAGTCAGCAAGTGTCATTTTGCCTCTTTATAAATCTATGGTAAGGACCCATCTGGAGTATTGAGTACAATTCTGGTCACCATACTTCCAGAAGGATATTATGGAAATTGAAAAAGTGCAGAGGAGGGCAACCAGAACGATTTGGGGAATGGAACACCTTCCTTACCATCTGAGGCTGCAACAGCTAGGCTTCTTCACTCTTCAATAACAGCATCTAAGAGCTGACCTGACTGAAGTTTATAAAATCATATATTGTATGGACAAAGTAGATAAGGAAAAACTCTTTTCCCTATAACACAACACTTGAACTAGGGGACACTCCATGAAACTTTTGGGTGCTAGATCCCAAACAAATAAGAGAAAGAATTTTTTCCACCTAGAAGATAACTGGTCTATGGAACTCCCTTCCAGAAGTGGTGACAGCTGTCAGCCTTGACAGCTTTAAGAAAGGATTGGACAAATTAATGTAAAAAAAGGGTATCAATGGCTATCATTTTGGATGCCTAAGGACAACCTCTGGATTGGACAGGCAGGATATCTCTCAATGCCATTTGCTGGGAATCGTAAGCAGGTGAAGACATCTGCTTGGGAATACCCTGAAGCAAATGGTGAGCCACTGTGTGAGACAAAATGCTGGACTGGATGGGCTGTGGCCTGTTCGAGCAAGGCTGTTCTTATGTTCTTATGTGTTTAATCGCTAAAAGGTAAATGTGGGCTTAATTATGACTGAGATGTGCATCTTTGAGGAGATTCTGTTGAGGGAGAAAAATGGGTAAATTGCAGGAATATGCATTCATTTTATCATCTAGTTTGACTTTAAGAACTTAAAGGTGAAATTACAGAATCAAACTTTTTTAAAGAATCTAGTTTACTTGTAGTTCTTTCAAATAGGTTATATTTTTCTTACCTCCTTTTATTACCAGAGTAGCATTGAGGGATAACAGAACAACCCAGAGCCATGTGAATGAGTGAAGTGGTTGTGGATTCCCAAGGAACAAACAAGATGTAGGAAGTTTCCTACCTAAAAAGAGAATAATTTCCCGCTTAATTGTCTCTGACATGCATAAAGAAAAAAGCATATCTTTTATAGGCTCCTCACTTGTCAAATCATGGAGTAAACTAATGTTTTACAGATTACTATCCATTATAGACAACATGTGAATGAGTTATCTGGCTTCTGGACTCTTTTTGTGCATAGAAAATAAACACCTCCGTTAGTAGGCTTTGATAACAGTTCTGAAAATGCCTCTGCCAAACTACTGAACTCCAAATTTCTATTTCTCCATACCCAAACGGAAGGCAATAATCCTTCCCATATATCAAAGGCTGTAGTGCTGTTGTAATTTGCTAGTTTATTAGTCTGTTTGAAAGTTGAGTATTGCTTATTGTTACTCCTGGAGCCCTTTAGAAAGAATAATACAAAATGTAATGGACAGTGTTCACATTTTTTTGAGATGGAGAACATAAACACCAAATGCTGACCCTTGAACTTTGTCAGATCTTTGGACTTGTATTTATGCTGCCTGCTGGGAGGAGGCCACTATCACAGTATATAATTGCCTGGCAGTAAATTCCCCAGGCTGAATTTACAATTGGAAACCACTGATCTGACAGGGAGAAATGGAGAGCATCACTCCTGTGACTCACTCTACTCCTTCAGAAATATTCCCTGTACAACAGTGCCATATGTATTGGAAGAAGCCCTCTTGGAAAAGTTATTTATTATTATTGTAATTCATTATATTTCCATTACACTAATTTATTAATAGAAATACAAATACAAATACAAATATGTTTATTGATTAGCCAAACAAGGCCATATCAGTACAAGATATAAGATACAAAGCACAATAAAAACCAATAGGAATAGAGCTTTGTAAATGCCTGATAAACATCTTCTCTAGGTATTGTATGAAGGGTAAAAATAGTATTTCTATAATGTTATAATAACCCATGAAAAGGTGGCAATGAAAAATGAATGAAACATATACCATCTGAATATTATGAAATATTATATAAATCACAAAGACAACCACTACAGACAAGGACAAAAACCTTGGGACAGTGGAACCAATCACCTCAAGAAGTGGTGGTGAGTCCTCCAGTACTGGAGGCATTGAAGAGAAAGTTGGACAACCACCTGGCAGATATTGCCTTTGATTTGTATTTCTGCGTGGAGTGGGGGGGGTGAACTTGATGGCCTTAGAGGCCCCTTCCAACTTCACTATTCTAGGATTCTACGATTCCATGAAAACAAACAAACAAAAACCAGAGACTTATATAAAGATATCTAAAGGGATATGAGAACAAGAAACTTGTAGCTAGATACTGAAAAATAATACTGTGTTGCTTTTGTAGCAGAACGATCTGCTGACAGGGAGCTGTTGCTGTCCAAGGGAGGAGTTCCCTGAAGAGTGTGAGGGTTGCCAATGCCAGCCCAAGGTGGGTGCCGTGGGGAGTCCCTTGTCATTCATGGTCTCCATAAACTCCAAAATCTTGGAGTTCTTAGAATATGATTTCATTCAATTAGGAGAACAGAATGCAGGAAGAGGAAGGGTGACCATTGTATCCTTTCCCACTAGTTCATTGGGGACCAAATTAGCTCCGCTAGCCCTCTGTCAAGTCTTGTCTCTTCCCAGCCCTGAGTTTCTGTCACTGGTGTCAGTGTTGGTGTCAGGTATTCAGCACAGGCCTGAACCACTGTCCACCCTTCAGTGAGGGTTTATATTGCCAGCTGCTCACCAGCAGGAGGAGGTCCCCAGCCTAGTCTGGTGTCACCTCTAGCATCCTTTTTCAGGCTTGTATTTCCAGTACCTTTGTTGAGTAGAGGAGGGGGCTGGGTGCCCTGCCAGACACTGACGTCTCCATGAAATAGATGCCAGGGCTGGCAGCACTGGTATGCTGAAGATGGTTGGGTCACTTTTCCTTGACAACTGGGACCTCCACCCAGACCACTGTTTAGAGGTTCTGCACACACAGCTCTGGCCCAATCTTCTCACGATTTAATCTTCTCACCATTTCTCCTAATTAACTCTTCCTCCTCTTCTTTCCTTTCCTCCTCCCTCCCCTCCCCTCCCCTATCTACACACACCCCAACTCTATGTACTAGAGCCAATGAATATCTGGACTACAGCCAATGAATATCTGTTATGAAATTTATATCCCTTCTCATATTATATTTTATACCTCATTCTGCTGATATATGTCTGAAGAAGTGGACGTGTTCACGAAACGTTACATTAAAATATGATAGTTAGTCTTTAAGGTGCCACATGTTTATGTCTTTTATTTTGTTTTGTTTTTCTTTGATTTTTGCCTGAAATTGTAAATAAATGTTTCCTCTGGGCCCTCCAGAGTGTGTGGGGTGAGGGCAGATAGTCTGTTAAGAATGCCAGGAGTGACCCCATCACAAGGAATCACAGACATCTGGGGAGGAAATGGTTTGTGCAAAGGGGCAGTTGCATGTGACACTGTTATACAGGAAGGAACGTTGCACATTCACTAGCAACTCAGGTGGCTGAAATAGCAGTTGATGCATTCCTATGAAATGTATATGTGTGTGAGATCTACACTGGGCGTTTGCTCAATTGTCCTTGAGACCATGGTACCAGTACTGCATGCTTGAGTGACAGAGGGCTAAAACTAGTGTTGATGGTGTCAAAATGGGACACCCCCTTTTAGGCTGCTGCTGCTGTTGCTGTTGCTGCTGCTGTTATTGTTACAATACCACTAATGATGATATATTTCTGTTCTGGTTGGTTTCCGTGCTAGTCATGCCCTTATGAACTCCATTATTGTGTTGTTGCAGGCTGATCGACGTACCTTGTGGTGAGTGTCGTTTGATAAAATTTCTTTAGGGGTGTGGTTCTGTTGGTCATTCTGTCCTCCACATCTTATTGCCATTCCTGGTTAGTTTTCTTGGGGTCATATGGGAAACTGCTGAATTCACACAGTGAAATTGTCTGATAGGTAAAAACATGAGGGTTTTTAAATGCTGGTTGTGTAAAACAAGGTAGGGAGGGAGAGTGGAGGCAGGTTTGATGATGGCAGAGGAGGTAGGCAAAGGAGGGGAGTGTTGATCAGTGTTGGGATGGAGACATCAGGAAGAAAATCCACATTTGTTTGGCTAGCTAATGCTGGAATGACCCAGTAAAAGTGGTCTGCTTATATACATCCCAGTACACCCAACAACGAAAAACTGTCAGCATGACCTGGAAAATTCTCAGAGTGACTAATAGCAACATCAGTCTCTGTGAATTCTGCGGCAGTTACCGGTAGTTTCATTTTTGTTGTACCATGTTGTATCTTACCAGAAACCCATAATGGTGACTGTTTCTATTTATATTTTATATTTCTGAACCCAATGTGACAGTTTCATAGGACAGGACAGATCATCAAGGGTAAGAGAACACCCAAACTAGTTTGATCATCCTCATGGGCTCATAAGATAGCAATCTAGCTATAATGTTGTGCAGCTACTGCTATCAGTACAAAGCCTCCATGTATGATTCAGGTGGTGTCTTTTTTAAAAACGTTATATTAAAACAACAAGAAAACTAAAAGCAATGTGAGCTGAAAAAACTGTATATGCAATTTGACTTTGATAAAAGTACTTAAACTTAAATAGCTGGGCCTTGGCCATAATCCAGCAACCCATATCAAGGGGGGAGGGGACTTCAGCACTGCATGCAATGTTTTTGTGTTGAAGCTATTAAAGTCTTCTCTATTTTTGTCAATATGAGCAAGAAAAATAGCCATAAAACCCTCTAGTACATGAAAGTACCAACTAAAGATGTTGAAATATGCAGAGGTAGCATTTGCTTCCTCTCTCTTTTATCTCTTGTTTAGGGGAAACGTAGCAAGGTGAAAAGGAGAACCGCTTTTATTGCAGAGAGTGCATGGGATGGTGAGATCATATTGCCATCCTGGCAGTAGATACAGTAGATACACAACCATACAGGTGCCGAACTAAGGTCTGTCTACAGCCTCTTGCATTTACAATGAAACACCTTGTTAGTGAGTTGTAGCATTAATGCAACTTCAGGGTGTTAATCCAGCCTTCCCTTCCTCCTGTATCTTCCTGATCTATGGGTAAGAGTTTAGGTAGAATAGGGACATCTGTCTTGTTTTATACAAAAATTACCCCATGTTCTGCTTCAGCGGTGGCCTGCCAACCTGCCAACCTGCCTCCAGCCCCACCCCACCTGCATATGACCTCATGCACTCTCTCACCAAATGACTAAACCTACAGTTGTTTCTCTTGAACTGAAAGTAAAAACAATTATTTGAGCTGCCAGTTTGTCAACGTGTGGCTCATCAGAGTAAGGCTCCGAAAACTGTTGGCTGTAAAGTTGGCAGCTCGGTGGTTCGAATCCCAGGTGCCATGCAGCGGAGCGAGCTCCCACTGATAACCCCAAGCTCCTACCAACCTAGCAGTTCAAACGTATGTAAAGTAGAGATGGGCATGAAACACCAGAATGGCATTTCATTTCATTATTCCTTTGATCCCCCATTTTGTTTTGTTTAATAAGAAATTTTTTTAATTCATTTTGTATTTCGTTTCATTTCATTTTGGGTGCCCCCCCTTATTTTTACTTTTTGTTTCTGTGTTACTCCCAGGCTGGGGTGGCACTTTTATTTTTTATTATTATTTTTAAGTCCCCCATGCTGGGGGCTGTTTTTTTAATTTTCACAGCTGAGAGGCACTGGCCAGGCCTAGTTCTTATTTATTTATTTATTTATTTATTTATTTATTTATTTATTTATTTATTTATTTATTTATTTGCCAGGGCCCAGTCGTCACTGTTTTTGTTTTAATTATTTTTTTCTTTATTTTATAATGCTGACCATGTGGTTCCTGGGCTGGGTCGGTGCTTTTTTAATTTTTTTTTAAATTTTTAATGTTTTATATATATCTATATATCTATCTATCTATCTATCTATCTATCTATCTATCTATCTATCTATCTATCTATCTATCTATCTATATCTATATCTATATCTATATCTATCTATCTATATAGATATAGATATAGATATATATAGATATATATAGATAGATAGATATAAAATTTCTGGCTGGATCCCGGGCTGGACCTAGTTCTTATTTATTTATTTTATTTTATTTTATTTTATTTTTGTCAGGGTTGGCTGGCGCCATTTTTATTTTTTTAAAAAAATTGGTGCTGATTTTATTTTATTTTATTTTAAAGTGCCCGATGCAGGGGTTTTTTCTTTTTTCCACAGCTGCTTTGCAGTGCCAAAGGTCAGGACCCCAGAGGGCTCTGTCAGGACTCCAGCCGAGGGAAGTGCCAAGAACAAAAAATGAAACAAACGAAACAGAAATTTCTGTTTTGTTTTGTTTTGTTTTTCTTTGATGGGTTGGTTCGTTATTCATTTTGTTAGCTAATGAAATGAATAACGAATAATGGAATGAATTAAAAATTCATTTTGTGCCCATCTCTAATGTAAATGCAAGTAGATAAATAGGTACCGCTGTAAAAAGCAGGAAGGTAAAACAGTGATTCCTTGAAGCCATGCCGGCCACGTGGTCACGGACTTGCACAACACTGGCTCTTCAGCTTGAATACAGAGATGAGCACTGCCCCTAGAGTCGGGCACAACTAGCATGCATATGCAGGAAAACCTTTATCTTTCTAAGAGAAAGACAGTGTACATCTCATTATATCCTATGTTTCAAAAGAGCAACAACCTTTATGTTAATTCCATGAAAGCAAAAAGGGGGTTGAGCTGCATGGCCATCACAAAACACAATTGCAAAAATAGGTTACAGGCAATACCTTTATAGGCCACTATTAAAAATAAAAATTAAAAAAGGAACATTTTTATTTATTTATTTATTTATATTTTTCATAGTGGCCTATAAACGTATCGCCTGTAACCTGCTTTATCTTAATTGTGCATCTTTAATTGTTATAGCACTACTCTTCTATATTTCTTTCAACGACTACAAGGTAAGATGTAACACTTCCAAACAGTGGTTAATTTCCAAAATAATAAATGGGCCACTATATTTGTATTGTTAGAATCATTGCCTTGGAATATGTTCTGCCTAAATCCTTGTATAAGAGGGCTTTTATTGTAATTGAACATAGAAGCATGTTTAAAACAGCTAAATAGAATAATGTTTATTTTAAAGGAAATTAGGAGACTATACTCCTCTACCAAGTAAGTTGATTGTATTCAAAAGTATGTCAGGTAGGCAGGAGGAGAAGGGAAGAGTGCTATTTAAAACCTATGTAAATGAGGTGAGATCTTGACCTACTCACAGAACAGTCGTGTTTCTGTGTGGGTCTCCCCATGCTCAAAAAAACCCTACAATTTACAGGCATAAATAGACTGATGTTGTGTTTATGTCAGGTTTCCCTGAAACAAAATAATGCTGTTGGTTCATTAACCTAGAGTTGTTCCAGATCATTAGCGTTCTCTTTTTTAGATTGCTAAAATGAAAATCTTGAAGCAGATCTCTTGCAGAATACTAGAAGGAAAATAAAGATTATAATATTTAAGTGAAGCAGAAGCAAAGGATAATATATTTTTTTCAGAAGAAGAGACTTGCCCCCTCCTTTCCTTAAGTCTGTAGTTATGTGTGCAATTTGTGTACACTCTTGACTTGATGGAAGCACTTTTGTGTACATTTTAATCACTGTGTGTATAAAAAGAAAATTTTAAAAAAACTCAAAATCAGGGAGCCAGAAGAAAAACTGCATTTAATTACAGATGCTGTAAATTAGAAGCGGAAGAAAAAAACATTAAGGAAACAAATTCTTGACTTTGCTTGAAACTATGAGTCAATATTCTTCAAAAGCAATTATTTTCTTGCACTTACTTTGTATTGCAGAGTGTTTCCTCATAAAGAGAAATATTTGAGGAATAGTTCCTGGCTGTCTTTAAAAACAAGAGCTCTGCTTTTAATGGAGTTTGTAGAATAGGGCTTTGCAGAACAGTATCTTTTCCTCTTTTATCCCCCACCTCCAGTTCCGATAAAATTCACTGTATATCTGCACTTTTGCCTCCCGTTTTTCTGCCATCCCATCTAAAGTGTTATTTATTGTTCCTTTGCTACCTTTAACACAGTTAAATGAATGGCTGCGTTTAGTTTCAAACTCCAGAGGAACTCAACATTTAAGGCATGAAAGATCTTCCTGAAAAAGAAAGGGAGGGGAAAATCCAACATCAGCAAGGAGGAATTGTTTTTACACCTTCCCCCTTCTTCCCTTACTATTTTATATTTTTCCCTGTAAACATACAGCCAGTCCCACCAGAAGGAAAGGGTAGTTTCTCCTTTTGAAATGGGCTTGCTGTTCCCTTTTAAGTACCTTTAGAAACCCAGGAATCTGAGCCAACATGAGGTCTAGAGCAGAATGTTTCCTTTCTGTGGGACCAAACACACGAGAAGGTGCCAGTAGGTGGTCATAGTTCAGAGGCTCCAAAATGCAGATTAAGCTCCGCTGAGCCTTGCCAAACCTTTTTCAACCCGGTCAAGTCCAAAATAAATTCACACCTCCTCATTTCTGTCCTATTAATCAATCAATTCAAGAAACTACAGTCTGTGGTGGGTATTGGTCAGAGACTCGTCTGTTCTTTTGGGCTGATGCACAGAATGAATGTTTTCATATATTTTAAAATTAATTTTATTTCCTTCATCTATACTTTTATTTTATTTTTATTTTTCAAGAATGCAACTGTGACTACCTGTTGTCAGGGTGGAGAGAAATCTAAAAGTTAAAATAACAGGCTATTCCATTATTTATTTATTTATTTATTTATAAAAATCAAAATAGCAATCCTAAAAAAAAAAAAAAAAAGAATAAAGAGGAAAGTGTGAAGCCAGTTTGGTCCAAATGTACAATAAGAAGGTTTATTTTTAAAAAAAATTGGCACTATAACAGTTTCTAAGTTTAAGCCAACAAACATAGTTAAAATACTTTTCCTTCCAAATACAAATCAGGTTTCCTTTTTATAGAGTTGTCTCTCCAGAATGAAATTGTTTTGCTAGCAAAAGGATAAAAAAATCATTCAATGGCAATCTTCAAATGTTTTCTCCCATCTCCCTTCCTTGAGATTTCAAAAGCAGATAGCAAAAAAATCTAGTTATCTTCCTCAGATTAATGAAGTATCACATCAGAGGAAATGAACTTGTGTAATACCTCACACAAGATGATGTGTGCTTTTGTTTAACTCTTAAAGGATTTGGCTCTCCTTTAAGAGTTAAAAAATGGTCCATATTTTTGAAATTCTTTGGTAGCTATCCCAGATCATTCAGAGAATATAAAAACTGTAACTTCCAAGTCACTTGCCTTGTTCCCTTTCCTGTTTTTCTCCTTCCTCTCCCTGCCACCTTGTCCATTGTCTTTCATGTCTATGATTTGTTAATTAACAGCATTTTATTTGTTTGCAATTCTGCAATATGCAAATAGCTCATTCACCATTCAGGGTTACCACTGACGATGGGGAAGACATGGTTTTAGGTTGATTTGGGTGCTTTCAGGATAGTGGTTGATGACATGGTTTTGCTTTGTTAAAAAATATAAAAGACATTACATCACTACCGCCCATCCACATTTTCTTTATTTTCTTTCATATATTCTCCTCCATTGTCTTGTGAAGTTGCTCCTCCCCCAATTCCTGGCCTGTCAAAAAGCCCCAGCTGTGAAACAGGGTGGGAAGGAAGAACGGAGCAAGCAACCGGAGATTCAAACGAAGCACTGCTTGCTCCATTCTGCCTTGCTGCCCGCCTCCCAGCTGAGTTTGACAGGTCAGAATGATTGGGAAGCTGCTGTCACCCAGGTTTTTTTGACAGGTGGAGCTGTTCCCATTGGGAATAGTCCAACCTGTCAAAAAACCTCACCTGAGTGGCAGCAGCGTCCAAATTACTTTGTTACTCATTTCGTTTCGTTGCTAAAATTCAATAAAAAGTCTTTTAGTAATGAAACAAAATGAAACATTAATTTTGCGTTTCATGCCTATCTCTAAACAAAAGCCTTGTGGGTTCAAAGAGGGTTTTTTTTAAGGACGTGCTTGCACTCTTTCACTGTTGAACTGTTGAGACAGAAAACACAGACATTCCAGGCTGTGGCAACACCAGCAAAATGTTTCCAAGTTACTCCTCATTAATTTCTGACTCACTTTTGGGGGGTTCAAGATGGCCTAGGGCCATTAGTGATTCTTTTGGGTCCCCCCAGTTATCTCCACATCAAATTCAACCCATAGGCAGGTTATTATTATATTATCTATTTATTTATTTATTTATTTATTTATTTGACTTTTGTACCGCCCATCTAGACCTAGGGCAATTACAATGACAATTAACAAAGGAATACATTTTAAAAACCAAAATACAAGGTACATAATAAAATAAAGTATACATAAATCAACAACAAAAAACTAAAATGAAGATAAAATGAAGATAAAAATAGCAGGAGATTGATAAAACGGGGGGGGGGGAGAAGAGAAGAAAAGCGGTAAAAAATAGTGCCTTACTAAATGTTTGAAAAAATCAGGGAAGGCCATTCTGTGTAACCAGGTCTTCAATAGCTTTTTAAAAGTTTTAAGCGAGGGTGCCAGCCGAATTTCAGGGGGTAGATGGTTCCATAACTGGGGAGCAACCACGAAGAAGGCCCTACTCCTTGTTACAACTTTCCGGGCCTCCCTTGGGGTTGGAACTCCCAGGTGTCCTGCTTGGCTAGGACGGGTGATCCTGGCAGTTCTTCTTGGGAGGAGCCACTCTGTCAGATAATGAGGTCCCAAACTGTTTAGGGCTTTGTATGTTAACATCAAAACCTTGAAGTCAATGTGGTAGCATACCGGCATCCAGTGCAGGGCTGCCAGCACAGGGGTAATATGTTGGTGCCTTCTTTGCTCCGTTAGAAGTCTGGCAGCTGTATTCTGCACTAGCTGCAATCTCTGCATTAACCTTAAGAGCAGCCCCACATAGAGAGCACTACAGTAGTCTATTCTTAAGATTACAAGTGCATGAACCAGCGTAGTTAATGCCCTGTTGTCAAGGAGGGCCCACAGCTGGGCAATCCTCCGCAGTTGGTAATGAGCAGAATGGACCACCAATGCCACCTGGGTTTCCATGGTAAGTGCTGGGTCCAGTAGGACACCCAAACTGCGGACCCCATCCTTCGCAGAGAGAACAATATTTCGGCTGCACTGAGCCGTGGGAGTTTGGGTGAGCAAAGCATGGAAGAAGGAAGAATAAAGTTGAGGTAGATAGGCAATAAAGCAACATAGTATAAGGACAGCAATGACAATTAAACTGGCAATGAACACTTGACCATAGAATTCCAGGGATAAGACAATATGTTTTCTGTATGAACATTATTCTGTAAAGTCTGCTGTAAGTGAGACAGTTCGTCCTCAATGGTTTGGTTTAAGTTGTGCTTCTGTGTACTCTGTGTGTGTCTGATATAACTTGTACTGTCACTGTGAGGTAGCCTAAGGCAGCACATTTGATACCAGCCAGAAGAGAACTTAGTTGCAACTCCATTAAAGGAGAACCAGAGATTTGGGTCTTGGATCTGCCATCCACCACCTATGCTACTTGTGCCTGTGTAGTTGGGAAAATACATGGTTGTATCAGGGTATATGATAGACCAATTGGTAGTATTGGCAGTGATGTTGCTATGGAAGGATTTGTTGGAAGCTCCCTATAACCAAAATTTATCAGTGCAATAGGAATAGTTACCTAATTTGCTTAGGATTCTGCCTGCCTTGTTGTAATCTCTTCATTTATGGTTGAATGAACCAGAGGCATGGCAACAAAAGCACATTCCTGGCAAGTACGTGTTGAACCTCATGTATCTCCATGTGTGTTTGTTAACACTGTCTGGGACCTTTAAAAGCATGTTAGGCTGACTGTCATTGTTTGAGTGTTGAAGGTGCGCAACTACTGTTTCAGGAATGTTAAAAAGGGTAGGGAGAAAAGACATTTGAGATACAGTTACAGGGTGCTCATAAATCAAAGTAAATCAAAGTAGCATTTTTTCCATCTATGTCAAACATGTAACTAGCATGACACATTTACAGGTCTACCTATACTCTGTGCCAATTGTGTCCGCCCCCACCCCAAAGGTCCTTTCCCCACATATTTGTAGGATGAATAGAAGCGACACAATAGTAATGATTTTCATTGTCCTGGTTGAATTGGCATCGAGGCAAGCTATTATTGCTGCTAGAAAGTTCTCTGAGGTTTCTTCATGTCCTTGCTCATTCAAAAGTCTCTTGGCATCATTGGGCGGGTTCTTTGGCGTTCCCCAGGTTACCTTCGACATGTCTCCCTCTGGTCTATGGGGGTAGCATGGGTGTTTACGCCTCCTGGGCCTCACTGTTTTGGGATGCTCCAAGTTCATTGCCTCCTGAAACTCCAGGATCGGATTGGGCGTCAGGTTGAACCAGCTCATTTTTGGCATGGCAGGGTTGAACATACCTCGCAGGAACTCAGATTACTCCTGTAGGGGTAGAAACAGTGCCATATCCACAGCCTCAGCTAACTAGCTCTGCTGGGCCCTGCTATTGTGGGGCTGGTAGTTGCCTGTAAGAAACAAAAGGTCTGGGGAGTGAAGCTTCTTGCCAAAAGTGTCTCTCTGCTGGAGGGTGTTTGCTGTGACCTAGAGTGAGCAAATGGTTATTAGCCTGTGAGGGGGGAATGTGAAATTGTTTAGCTAAAGATGCGTTGATGCAAAAATAGGAATAGGCCAATCCTTTTGGGATATCACTGAGACATCTGCCCTGCTGCCCATCAAGCCCACTATTGAACGGCTAGAAGTAGATAAGGTTAACATTGGCCGTTCTTTGGCTATGGTGGTGCCTGCAGCAATTCTTGTGGAGCCACAGCCCCCAGAACGCTCCTGGTTGCTGTTATCCATTTGAGCCAGGGGTAAAAAAAAAAAGCAACTGGTCAACAGACTCCCCAGCTGGGTGGGTTTGTGGTATATTGGGCCAGATGTGATCTTTTATGACCCCTGTGTGTTTCCCATTTATAACTCCAGGCACAATGAATAGTCCTGCTTTGGGGGCACTGGATCTGGGAAGTTTCAGGCCAAACATTCCCTCTGGAGGGGGCCCTCTTGCAGTAGTGGACATGGCATAAGCTTAAGGAGGGAGCTTGAGGTCAGCCTCCTCTGCTGTAACTAAATCATGCCTTGCACTCCTGTGGGTGGCGGTTTGCAGCTTCTCTGCCTTTTGATTTGGGCAAGGGCTTAGTTCTGGTGAGTCAGGTGTTTGCTTTGGCAATTCTGGGAGCCAGTTTGTGCCTGCCCCCCCGCCCGCTTTCTGGTTTCTCCTGATGAATAGCTCCAGAGTGGCCCAAAGGGGTCCCTAATTCGGGCATCTTTGTCCAAGCCTGTTTGGCTATCTCAGCCTCTTCGGGAGTTACAGGCACAGGAAAAGCCATAGCATTATTAGCAAGGGGAATAGCACCCTCTAAATCTTCTGGGTTCCCTCTTTTCATTACCTCAGCAGCCCTTTCCCGGAGTCCCCTGTATGTGGAAACCTCCGTCTCTCCAGTATTGTACGGTGGGGGAGCACTGATTTCCAAACCCGGTTTATCGGGGGGGGGGTCAGTAGGCAGTAATAGCTGAGGTATTTTTATCTCCCCCAGGAGAGTCGTGCTTAAGGAAGCTCTTTGGGTGGAAGAATCGCCCTTATGGAGCTGTTCTAGGGCTTCATAACAGAGCTGCCAGGTGTGTAAAATTTCAACAGGTTCTCTAGGCTCACTCTGAAACCTTCTCCCTATTTTCTGTCAAACTTGAAGGGAGAGAGAGCCATGTTCTGGGTAGGAGGGGAAGCACTCAGAAATTCTAACAAGGAGTTTACGAATAGCTGCAGTACAATTCTTGTGGCCACATTTCTCGACTAAGAAAGAAAGGTCTTTCACATGCGTTTCTTGCAAAACAGAAGGTTGAGACCTCATGATAACTCACCCGGGAGCCGAAGCTGAAGGACTAGTCTCGAAGCTGTACCACTGGCAAAGATGCGTATCATGATTGGGGGGGGGAGTGGCTCAGAGAGGGCACCACTTGTGGGAGGGAGGATCCTGATGAAGAAGACTCGAGTCCAGTTGTCCGACCAGTGGAGCGAAGCGATCTCGCCCCTTGCCATTCAGCACATTTTATTACATATCATTTACATGCCAGAGTGTGCACAGCATCAGTGACTGGTTACAAGAGAAAAGGTACATCCTAGACTATGCACAGTACCCATGATTGGTCACAAGGGAAAGTTTGGCATATGCTGGTTGGCTGCTGTACACCTGGGTTAAGGGGGGAAAGGCCTGTTTCAGGCCTCCCATACTTACCTCCAACCTGGTGATTTTGTCACCCAAGACACTATGCATGCACTTTACATTCTTGTTTTATTCTATTATTCTTTTATTTATTTTTGACTCAGCCTTCCAGCCTTCTGAAGTCGGTAAAATGAGTACCCAGCTTGCTTGGGGGAGGGGCAATGTGTAGCCTTCATACTGTAACTAAAACTGTAAACTGCCCAGAGACTACTTAAAGTGGTATGGGGTGGTAAATAAACAGAACATTTTGCTTTTTTGCTTTATACTAGTAGCACAATTGAACCAGGAGGGTGCTGACCCCACCAATGTCCAGAAATATGGGCCAATGGGCTTCCAGGATCAGAACTGCTTGAAGGATGGAGCCTTGGAAAGGGTTGCTATAAGTTGGAAATTATTACTATTAAATAGTAGTAGTAGTCATTGTCATCATCTTCCCATAGAATTTAAGTATATTGTTGCTACTAAGTACTATAGAATTTAAGTACCATATTTTTCACTCTTTAAGATGCACTTTTCCCATCCTCAAAAGTAAGGGGAAATGTTTGTGCATCTTATAAGGCAGTAGTCCCTGTTGCATATATATCACAGATTTTCATTTAGAGAGAAGGTACCTGCATGGAACCTCTCCCGTCCCCTGCTGCAACCAGAATTCCACAGTCCCAATCAACTAATTTGCAACCCTCCCCTTTTGCAGCCTAGATTCCCCAATCTCAATCATCTCGTTTGCAAACCTCCCCTTTTGAAGCCAGGATTCCCCAGTCTCAATCACCTCCTTTGCAAAGAGACTTCCTCCAGGGAGCCTCTCCCGACCCCTTCTCTTCTGCAGCCAGGATTCCCCAGTCAAAAATCACTTTCTTTGTAAGGAGGTCACCTCCTCGGAGCCTCTGCCCTCCCCTTTTGCAGCCAAGATTCCACCGCCATGAAACCTTAAGCTAAACATTTTTTCTCATTTGCCTACTTTAAAGTCTGGTTGCGTCTTATGCTCAGGTGTGTCTTATACAGCAAAATATACAGTATGTTATTGAGATATGGGCTCTAACTGCAAAAGGACAGGCATGCTATTAAGGAGCTGATAAATTGGTCCAGAGTGGATACAAAGAACCAATCAAGCAATCTTAGCCTGAGAACAGGGAGTACATCCCATCTGCTAGATTGTCTTTGGATTCCTTGTGGTACAGTGGTTAAACTGCTGTGCTGCAGCTAAAACTCTGCTCACGGTTCAGGGTTCAATCCCTGGTAGGTGGCTCAAGGTTCACTCAGCCTTCTATCCTTCTGAGCTCAGAAAAATGAGTACAGTAGTACCTCATAAGACAAATGCCCCATACTACAAAATACTCGTAAGACGAATGAAATTTCTGGGAATAGCAAAACCTTGTAAGATGAATTTTTCCTATGGGATGCCTTGCAAGACAAATTCAATGCATTTCTGTGGAAACCACATTAAACAGTGTTTCATAGGATAATTTTTTTGTAAAGTTGACCTGTAGAATGTATTAAATTCATCTGAAGAGGCACCACTGTACTTAGCCTGCTGTGGAGCAATATGTAGCTTACATAATCACTTTGTAATCACTGCTATGTGGTGGTATATAAGCAGCACACTTTTTTCTCCTTACTAAACTTTTGCTAGTAATAGCACTTTGGGATTTATCCCTGCCCCATTCCAACCTATATGATAGGCAGCAGAGCTAAAAATGTGTCTTAAAATATTCCAGGTGGAAAGTAAGATCCTTATGTCCTGGACTGAAACTAAGAAAATATACAGCCATGGAAGCAGGATGTTATGAATACTGCACTGTCCCTCAAGCCAATGTCAGCAGTCAGATATCAAGGAGATAGATGTTTTATAAATACTTGAGGGGAAGGAACAGAAATGTTTATTCATGTTACAACAATTTGTTCCAACTCAAAGTTTTAGATAGTTAATACAGCAATTTCAGATCCATACTGTATGTCACCCTCTGCAGTTAAAATATACTTGATGGACAGACTAGACAATCACAGTGTTAGGGGAATCACTTGTCACTTAATCACTCACTTAGTAGGCTACAAAACAAAAAGAACCAAGCTTTTTATTTCTTGAACATTATTTTACTTTTCATTTCTCTTTTTAAGTTGTAAGCACAGCAGCTGACAATGGAAAATACACATCATTAGGATAAAAGCAAGAAGGCAAGGTTTATATATATATACAGTGGTACCATGTATAAAGGAATTAATTCATTTCAAATGAAATTCTGTTAAGCAAATTTTCCTTTATACAAATTTCGAAATGGAAGGAATTTAAATTTATGAGGGTCCCGTGCCAGCGTGCCTGCGCTTCATGGGCTGCAAAAGACCAAGTCTGAGTCTTAGGAGACGAGAATTTATTGATTGATCAATCAAGGCACTTCCACACTTTTTGGTGGTGAGAAGTCCACCCAGAAAACGAAAGGAGATATTTTTATAAGGTTTTTCCAGCACTCTTTTTCCCTCCGCCCATCCGAATTTACGTCATATACATTTGTTACATGCATCAAACACTAATTGACATCTTTGGTCATTTATTTTGTATTCCTGACACTTGCCTAGAAGTTCTAACTGGTACGTTTGATCTCCTCCCCTCACAGGCAGGGAGGGTAGGATCATCCTTATGTCCTTGGACATTTTGACAGTTACGAACACCAGACGCTGAGATAAGGCCTCCTGGTACGCCTTGGACACACGTTAATTGCTAGTGTGTGATCCTCAAAGCTTAGGAACTTAATTGGATCCTTGAATTCATAATTGCCTTAGCTGACTTTGCGGAAGTTCCTTTCTCTATTCTAGCCGGAAAGGCTTGACCAAAGATTCTAAGTTTACAAGAATACAACTGTAGATACATGTGTATGTGATACATATATGTATATATATATATATATACGTGGAGTGCTTAAGTGAATATAACTACATTATTCGTGTCACTAGTGTGGATATATATATATGTATTGCTTAGAATACATTGTTGTTGAATACATGAGGGCTTGTCCATACCTGTGGTTAGTGAAGCAGCCATATATATTTATAAATATATAATTAGTCAAATGTCCTCCCTTACACTCGGCCCTGAACGGATTTCTGGAAATTTATGCCAGTAAATTTCCCAGAAAACGTCATGGACTTGTAAGGGACGAACAAAACATATCAAAGGTATATGTACAAAAGTGTGAACATTGCGTGAGCCCCCCCTATGTCATTCCTGGGGTGAGATGGTCTTCATGGCTCATGGAAGGACTTTCTATTTTCCTGACAAAAATTTAGGCAGGGCAGTCAGAAAAACATTCTCAGTCCTTTTTCCCCAAGGGGCTTATAGGCACAGTTCAAGAAAATGAATTATCATAAAATAATTTGTGGCGTCTCAAGTCAGGGGGACGCATCAAATAGGTGAAGGCCAAGGGAATACCCCTTAATTCATTAGGGCACTTTCTAGAGTAAAATGTTAAGTTAACAGATGAAGTGTTGCCATGCTTGGGATGTAAGAAGACTCCCCCCTGGTCGGACCCACAAACTGCAACGGATGGATATGTTCCATGGACCACAGCATTTAAGTTTCCCCTGTTGGAGAAATGCATCGTGGTCACAGCAGTATAAGGTGACCTCCCAGGCCATGTTGTACACTTCTCAAAGATCCCAAATTCTCAACTTTTGAAGGGGGCTGGCATAAGAATTTTTGATAATATTGTGATAGACTTGGATATCACGATCCCCGTCCCAAAGCGATAATTAAACATGCTTTAAACAGCAGATTTGTTCATTACCTTATTTTAGGACCATCATGAAACCCAAATTAATTTGCCTGCCACAGCAGTGCACATGTGAGATATCGTGTTTGTGTGTTTGGTAGTCAGGCTGAGAACCCTGAATTCTAACAAAGCACCACACTGTAGGTTCATTTTGCAAACCAAATACTTATAAGGAAAATATGCCCTTCTTAGCCCACCAAGGAAATATGTGGGCCAGGCTACTTTGCCAGGTTTTTTCCAACCTTATTTAGGTGTGAGTGGTGTGCATTCAAACTCAGATAATAGCAGGCTGTGCAGAATCACCCAGTTGTGTGTGCATTCTCAATTGATAGACATTTGCAATGATACTAAATAAAGGTAATATACATATCATGAAGGCTGAAAAAGGCATAAGACACATCTAGATGGTGCTTAGAAAAACCCACCTTGCGCCATACATTTCTCATGGTAAAGTCATGAATGAGCCGTTGAAATCCGGTCAGAAATGTCTCTGTGGCTGATAGTTTACACACAAAAATCTGCCCCGTAAACATGGGGCCAAGATTAGTTCATCAGTGTCTTTGGTGAAGAAAATAATGTAGATATAGCTACTTCATAAAGCCACTTTTTTTTTTCCTTTGGTATAAAGGCTCGTGAACACCCATGGGCACCAAAATGTCTCTCATTCAATACAAATTGCATAGAAAGGCAAGTCATAATCTCTGGCACTCAATGCTTTGTGAGTAAAAAGCATTTTCAGTGGCCAAGCATGATCATTACATAAAAAGGCACATCCAGAGAAGCACTTCAGTAAGAGTTTTCACAGTGACTATCAATAATAGACAATAAACACTATCATAATAGAGCCCAGGGTAATGTAAATATTTAAAGTTGCTCTGGAGCCTACCGTGCGCAGGAGAAAAAAAAAAAAATAAGCGCTCACTTGTCGGATGCTGGGAGGCTGGTGTGTGCGTGTGTGGCAACACAAGTTCATGGTGATCCAGGGCACGCGCACAGGCATCAATGAAGGTCTGAAAGCAGTATTTAAACCCCAAGTCTCTGTCCCGGTGAAAAAGGGGTTAAATTGCAGACGTGAAGTCTGTTGGCCGCAATCCAAAACAAGAGTCAGTGGCTGTTTCAGACCCACTCTCTCCCCCCAGAAACAAACAGAAAAGAAAAGAAAAAAAAAGGAAATGAGAGACAGGAAGACAGGATTTTAATCTGTCAACCTGAGTTGAAAGTGAATCCGCAGGCTGCTTTGGGACCCTCCGAAGTATCAAACGCACGCTGTCATCTGGGGAAGGATGGGCAAGGATGCGGTGACCACAGGTCAGGTTCATGTTGTCGCCCGCCGTCCAGGGTGAAGTCATCTAAGGCATAGGGGCAATCCACAGCAGAGGGCAGAAGGCGTCACCGGTCAGGCCTCACTCCCTCTCGGTCGCGGGGTACGGGTCACGCTGGGTGAAAAGGCTGACATCACTGGATCCTGGAGCCCACATCGATCGAACTCACGGAGCGAAGTCATCACGAAGATGGCATCATCAAAGGCATCAAAGGCGGGGAGGGGAGGTCCAGGAGGGATAGCAGAATGGAGGGCAGGAGGGTCCCCATCTGAGCATCTACGACCGGCGGCGTCAGCTTTCCAAACCCGACCGACTCCGTGATCCAAAAATAAAGAACGGGTGGGCGTTTTTCCCAGAGCAAAAACCCGACCTCCAGGATGTACCTGGGTAAGGGAAGAACAGACACACGACCACAGACAAACACAGAACACAAACACACACGAAATGCCCCCGCAGCTGTCTTTGTGCTGCAAGGCAGGGTGGCATAGTCTATCTGACAGTCTCGGGGGAAAAAAAAATGTCGTAAAAGGCAGATTGAAGCTTTCCTCTTCGTAAAACCAGTACGTGAAGTAAGGGGGGGGTAGTCTATGATGAGGACACCTCTGCACATCAGGAGATATGCACAAGTTCAGCTGGCTCCAATGAGCGCTTGCAAGGTGTAGGTGCTCAGGTGTCCCTAATCAACCACAGATCCCATCCCCAAGTCAAATTGCTCTTCTACACGGGGACAACAAAAAGGTGTAGCTGGCAGAATATCCATGAGATGCAAAACAGGGTGTTTCCTCCAGCGTCTTCCCGTGTGGAAAGAGACAGACAGACAGACAGACAGACAGACAGACAAACAAGCAACCACATACAAGAATGGCCAAGCAATCTGCAGATCTGCGGGTGTGATAGTGCTACATGCAGTACACTGTGTGCAGATTTCTATGGCACAGTGTAGTGCAGGCTATGAAAAAAAGGCCATAGTACACAGCTGCACTTCAGTAGTTTTGCACAAGTTCAGCTGGAACAATATTCCATAGCCACTCTACTAGGCTCCCTGTGAAATTTGGAACAAATTAATAATGTGCACTGCAGAGCCATCCTTTAAAATAGGGAACCTTGCCCTTTACAGGTTTCATGTGCACACAAAAAAAAGGAAAAAGAAAATCGTTAAGTCCATATTGTTTTCTAAAAAGAAAATAAGCCTCATTTTCCTCAGGGGAGCTCCTGAGACCAGGTGTGATTTAAAAGCTGCACCAATACACTTTGCACATTTTAGTGGCCAGGTGAGCCTTTTACCGCCTATGGCAAAAAGATAATTCTTATATTCTTAAGAGTCATTAAAATCGCAAGTAAAATCACTATCCCACTAGCGTTTGAACATATCTTCTAAAAATCTCATTAAGAAAGCAAGCAAGGCTCTTCTTGAGTTCTAGTGTTTAAGCCTGCCTTAACTATAACGCTTTGAGATTGACTTGTAAGTTACTTCAAAGGCAAAAATAAAAATATGCTTGCAGGACAGCTTGCAAAGAGGGGAGGGGGCTTTCGTGTGCTGTCACATCCTAAAAAAAAAAAAAAAAATAATCAGGTTTCTCTTGTGTCCTTTTTCCGAAGAATTCTTTTATTCTAAAGTTTCTGATAACAAGATTTTCACCTCTTATTCTTTGGCAAAAATACCTGATAGGTGTGTTTGATTCCAAGGGTTTAATTAAATTAAAACGTGACGTTTTGGGGCCGGATTCCTGGATTCTCTTCTAAACAATAGACTCCCCTTTCCCTCTCCCCTATCCAGGAGAGAAAAAAATGCTGCAAGTCGGCTAGAAGCCACCTCTTTATGCTTTTAAGGCAGCACGGAAAATTGTGGTCGTTCCCGTAAGTGGAGAGGAGTGACCTTCTGGCCATTGCCTGTAAAATTTACTGGCTTATGGCTTTTAGGGGTCAGTTTATTCCCTTCGCTATGCATGCATTAGGTTGATGTGTTCAATATAAGTTTTGCGTCCAAACTCTATCAAGTAGCTTGGGAGAGAAAGGAGGGGTTGGGAGTTGTTATCCTGCCTTGCCCTGCAAGGGCCCCGAGAGCAGAAAGGGAAAGGAGGGGCTGTCGACTTTTAAATTCCCCGCGGCTGCCTTTTACAGCCTGAGGCAAGCAGATAATCTCCTGTAATTACTTCTGTAATGTATTAGGTGTGAAATGCCCTGGAACAAAAAGGGGCAATTTCACCCTTTCAGTGGCTATTGATCTTGTTGTTGGCTTAAGCCTAATTTGAGAAGCGTGGCTTTTGTAATGAATACACAGAGCTACTTAAATCAGGAGGAGAGAAAAAAATCTTAGGTGAACATGTAGAATTTCTCTCTCTTCATTCACTCTTATATCTCTGGGGAGGCAAATAATGCCTAGATAGGATAGAGAGAGAGAGACTAAGATCTTCTCCCCCCTTTTCCTTCGTCTAAAAAAAAAAAAAAGGTAGACTTGTGCAGTAGGATAGTTGTTGGCAGTTTGGTCCTGAGAATCTCCCTGTGTTTGAAATTAAAATGCCTGGTCTTTTATCAAATGTTCTTAACTACTTTTGGAGAAGGGAAGAAGAAAAAAAAAGGCATTGATTCTACTTTCTGTCGTGGCCAGCTGCCAGAAGGGGCTCAGCCCCTGATTTGATTTCCCTGCTTTTGATTATTAATAGTTCAGAAATAACGTCCCTACCTGTCTCCTCATGTGGTGCATAGCAACCCTTAGTTCTGTTTAAAGCTTCCATATCCAAGGAGTTAGGCATTGGCGTAGCGGGATGGAAGTACCTCCTGAATGCTTGAATAAGGCAATTCAGGGGTACGCATCCCCCATCTAGCACTTCCTGTCCCCTCAATGCTCCGTGCTCTCCTCCCGTTCCCTCAACATCATACCTATCCATCCCACTTCTGTCTTGCTGCCTTCCTTCTACTATTTTTTCTTCCTTGTAAAACATCCCTTCAGCTGGTAAATTTTGTTGCGTGACCAGCCAGTCACAAAATATGCGGGATGTTGTTTATCCCTGAGTATTCAAAAGTATTTTTCTCACTGCCCATATTCCCCCTGGTATGTATCAAAATTGCTGGAGGGGTCTCCTAGTTGGCAGAGTTTTTAGTCTCTTATATTAATTAACTAAGCACGTCCTTGTACATTCACACACCTCTTGCTAGCAGGTCATAATTGGTCTGTCCTCCTGAGGGCTAGAATCTTAATTTGAGATGGTAAAGTCCTGCCTCATCCTAGTTAGAGGGGTTCTTCTTAAAGCTTACTCATGTTCCATTTAATACCAAAATCATTACTTCTGGTGGCAGAATTCCAATGTTACCACATCGCACATCAAAAAGGGGTGCATAAACTGCACTAATTTATCCCCATAGGTTTACTTTAAAGGTCTAACTGTGTTCCTATGATTTCTCCCACACAAGCATCAAACGGACTCACACCTCAACAATCAAATGCCCATCATACACGCCAACATGTGATTCAGCAACCATACACAACTCTCCCACATTTCTGTTTCCCCAGTTAACTGCGATCCCTTGCCTAAGAATAGATCTTTCTAACTTCTCTAAAATCAAACGAAGATGGTGGAACTTCGTTGGTATTGTGGGGCAAAGATTGCCAGTCTTTGCCCCTGCTTAAGACACAGGGAATGGCCACTTCCCTATGGTTACCAAAAAGAATTCAACTTAACACCCACATATATATTTAAACATCAGTAAATCCTCTGAGGAAGCCAGAGCAGTGCTCTGCTTCTAATTCTTCAAACACTTGGGGAGGGGGACACTAGGGTTATTCGAGAGGAGCTCTCCTCCACCCTCGGGGGCCCTCAGAGTCTCTCAACTCTGAGTCCTCCCTGGTCCGCGGGATGCTAGAGACACACACAAGTGTCTCTTCTCGTCTTCCTCCCTCCCCGGGGCCGACTCATAAGAATCCGCAATCTTCTCCACTCCACAGAGCTGTTAGATTCGAACTCACGCCACCCCACAACTAGTTTTCTCTTCTTACCAGATTTCTTTTGCGCAGTCCTCTTACAGTTCCTCCGTTGTTCTGCCGGCTTTGTTTTCTCCTTAAATAACAGTATTGTGTCCAATGCTGATAGAACAAGTCTCCTCTCAAAATCAGAGGGTCCGGACTAGATTTGTTCCAGGGTCAGCATGAATTCTTACTGTGATTTAAGTCAGACTCCCAAGAGCGCTGGGGCAGTGGCACTTTCCCCGGCATCTCCACCAGAAATGGAAGGAATTTAAATTTATGAGGGTCCCGTGCCAGCGTGCCTGCGCTTCATGGGCTGCAAAAGACCAAGTCTGAGTCTTAGGAGACGAGAATTTATTGATTGATCAATCAAGGCACTTCCACACTTTTTGGTGGTGAGAAGTCCACCCAGAAAACGAAAGGAGATATTTTTATAAGGTTTTTCCAGCACTCTTTTTCCCTCCGCCCATCCGAATTTACGTCATATACATTTGTTGCATGCATCAAACACTAATTGACATCTTTGGTCATTTATTTTGTATTCCTGACACTTGCCTAGAAGTTCTAACTGGTACGTTTGATCTCCTCCCCTCACAGGCAGGGAGGGTAGGATCATCCTTATGTCCTTGGACATTTTGACAGTTACGAACACCAGACGCTGAGATAAGGCCTCCCTGGTACGCCTTGGACACACGTTAATTGCTAGTGTGTGATCCTCAAAGCTTAGGAACTTAATTGGATCCTTGAATTCATAATTGCCTTAGCTGACTTTGCGGAAGTTCCTTTCTCTATTCTAGCCGGAAAGGCTTGACCAAAGATTCTAAGTTTACAAGAATACAACTGTAGATACATGTGTATGTGATACATATATGTATATATATATATATATACGTGGAGTGCTTAAGTGAATATAACTACATTATTCGTGTCACTAGTGTGGATATATATATATGTATTGCTTAGAATACATTGTTGTTGAATACATGAGGGCTTGTCCATACCTGTGGTTAGTGAAGCAGCCATATATATTTATAAATATATAATTAGTCAAATGTCCTCCCTTACACCATAGGAATGCATTGAAAACGGAGTAATCCCTAATCGTGACCATTTTTTGTTGTATTTATTCGCCCCATAGGCGATTCTGTTAAGCAAATTTCCCCTCTCTCAGGAGTTTTTATGTTGTACAGATTTTATGTTATACAAACCGTTTGTTATACAAGGGTCCCTGTATCTGTTAAAGTAACAAGAATGTTTACAGTGGTTAGCAGAAATAAAAAAATTGAAACATTTCGTGACTCTGCAGAACACAAATACAGTATTTGCATGAGGGAAGAATGAGCACATGTGCAAAACAGTTTCTACTGGACTTTCTAATTTTGCAGATTACATTTAAATGATGATTTGTGGAGGCAAAATCCTTATGTCTTCAGCCATCCACTACCGTCTTCCAAACTCTGAAAAGAAAGTGACTTGTTATCTGAGTTTTCTT
This sequence comes from Phrynocephalus forsythii, assembly GCA_029282475.1. NCBI lineage: Eukaryota > Metazoa > Chordata > Lepidosauria > Squamata > Agamidae > Phrynocephalus > Phrynocephalus forsythii. The sequence goes on along the minus strand of JAPFRF010000001.1, from coordinate 4,828,906 downwards.
TCTGCCGTGTGAGAAGCGCAGCTGCTCCTGTCAGTCTTTTGTTCTCTTCTCTTATTCACTCCTGCTGTGCCTTATCTAGATCTAAATGGATACTGTGAACATGCTGTAATAAGGGCCTGATATTAACTACAGACAAGATGGGAGATGGCAACAGATATGCAGTTTAAGCTGGGCATTAGACCAAGAGGTTGCTCTTTAATAAGATGTATTTTTGGAACAATTACTTGTGAATATATAAATAGCCTCCATCCCTCCTAAAAGGAAGAATAGTGTGTGAGGCAGTTTACTCTGAAGGATCATGGTCCACTTTCAAGTTTTAAAAAATACTGGGAAACGAGTAGAAATTAGAAGTAGTATTGCATAATTCCTCTCAAACAGAGCTCTTCCATTTCATTTATCATAACGAACAAGCAGCAGCTCTTCAATGTTGGTAGTCTAGTCAGGCTTTAGAATTAGCTGTGATTGATAAATTAACAATTTCCCAATACTAGGATTACAGTATTTAATTGGACTTGCAGTTACTAAGGCTAATCGTTTTTACCCCACTGTCCAGGAAACTCTGGTACTAGCTAGGAATGGGTACTAGCTAGGAATGACTTTTAAACAGTCAGAGCATCCCAAGAAGCTTTTGGCATATCAAAATACTTATTTTTTTTAAAAAAAATGAATGTGAATTTCTGTTGGTTTGTGGGCTTTCTTTCTTTCTTTCTTTCTTTCTTTCTTTCTTTCTTTCTTTCTTTCTTTGCCATTTCTCCTTCATTTTTGCTACTCCTTCTTATCACTTTGTAGGACAGAGGGTGGACATGGTGCATGTATAAACCTTTGTTTTCCTTTGGGACATCCCACAGTGAGTGCATAAGATAGAGAGGCAATTTGGTTTCTGTAACAGAATAGCATGGGCCCTGTAGAGAAATACTGTATTTATTTATTTATTTATTTATTTATTTATTTATTTATTTATTTGGCTTTTATACTTCCCATCTAGCAAATAGCTACTCTGAGCGGTGTACAAGCAGGTCAGTATAATAAAAGTGATAAATGTTGGAAGGAGGAATTAAACATATATTGCACACCATAAGATCACAATTTAAGTAAAATATATCAACAACAAATCATATCACATTACAGGTGATATGTGATTGACTAAAATATCTTAGACAGTCAGTTTTGATTGCTGTATTTTGAAGAGAAAATATCTCTTCAAAATGCCATTGAAGTCCTGCTGAATCTCTCTCTCTCTCTCTCTCTCTCTCTCTCTCTCTCTCTCTCTCTCTCTCTCTCTCTCATATATATGTATGCCTCAAATCTTGATGTGCATGCAATGTGTATCTGTAAGGGCTAAACTACAAATCATGGTTACTATGGTGATGATGCAAAAACGAACAAAACATTCAATAGTTAGAAATTTTCCCTTGTATTTTGCATAATCATAATCATGCTGTGGGTTTATCTGGTCCTGCTACCCTGTTTCCCTGAAAATAAGACCTCCCCCAAAAATAAGCCCTAGCAGGATTTCTATGCATTTGTTAAATATAAGCCCTATCCCTGAAAATAAGACCTAGTAATGGGCGTGGCTATGGTTGTGTGCAGGGCTGACTAGACATGGGCACGACTTGGTGAAATTGTCGTTTCCATTTTCGGTTATCGTTTCCATTACGTAACGGAAACGGTAACGATAATTAAGCCGTCAGGTCAGAACTCAAACTCGAACCAAAAAAAGAAAAATTTGGTCGGGTTTTTCATTTCCGTTTGTGGCATCGCGGCGATCGCGCAATGCGAAGCACAGAAAAAGTTTTTAAAAGTTTTTTTTTTAAAAAAAACCCAACTCTCAGCCAAAAAAGCAGGCGAAAATATGCCTGCCTGAGGCTTTGCCACCTACCAGAGGGGTGGTTTCTGGGGGGTCCCTGGCCTTTCCCCCCTCTTCTCCTGTCCTGAGCTGCTTGCACCAGGCTGGTGGGGGGGTCATTCTCATCGTCTCGCCATGCCATGCGGTGGGGGTGGGATCCAAAATGGCGACCGCAATTTTTCTTTTGAAATCGTGGTAAAAAAACACACCAAATCACCACAGAAACATGTGAAGTTTATTTATTTTAAATGCCTGAATTTTAATAGTAGCAGCAGTGGGTTTTTTATAGCAATAAAACATCGTATTGATTTATTTGATCTATTTTAATTTAATTTAATTTTATTTTTTTTAGACCTGCCCATTTGGGCTGGGCATGGGATGGGACCATGCAAATTGTTTGAACCATTCCACCAATGGCATCGCCAGGTTTTTGACTGACACTTCTCGATGTCTCGGAGGGCATAAAAAGCCGAGGCACCTTCCAGAAATCGCAGTTGGGAGGAGGGCTGGCTGCTGGTGCTGGTATGATCCGATCGAGATTGAGGAGGGAGGCTGGAGGCTTTAGGATTTATGTTAGGCAGGCAGGGAGGGAATTGAATTTAGAACCTCTCCTAAGTGATATCCTAACTGCCCACTTGCCCGTCCGCCCACCCCGCCATCCGCCTGCGGCTCGCACCGCCGCCCGCCCACTCGCCCGCCCGCAGCTGCCACCTGCCGGCTCACCCGCCCCCCGCCTAGGGCGCAAAAACACCTAGAGCCGGCCCTGATTGCGGGACGCCCCTATGCTCTGGGAAGTCAAATCGCGCTAAATCACGGTGGAAACGACAAACGACAAACGACAAACGACAAACGGAAACGACAAATTTTTGAAAAATTTTGCGACAAACGGAAACGACCCAAACGGACCCATTCCGACAAACGAAAACTCGAAACATCATTTTTTTCTGGTCGTGCCCATGCATAGGGCTGACATTCAAGCACATTATACTTAATAAAAGTAAGACATCCACTGAAAATAAGCTCTAGTGTGTCTTCTTGAGAAAAAATAAATATAAGACTGTCTTATTTTCGGGGAAACACGGTAGCTGCAGCCATTAATATCAGGAGAGATAGCACAGGTATGCATTTCAAAATGGAACATGTCATTAAACCCACCACCACCACCATCAAGTTGCTAGAGACCTCAGTAAGACTCTAACCAGTCAGATGTGATGTGCACAAATGCTATTTCCAAGATTTGGTTCCAGTTCTGGATGTACCTTTGACAATTCATAGAATAGAATCATAGAGTTGGAAGAGACTTCAAGGGCCATCTAGTTCAACCCCCTGCCATGCAGGAACCCCCATCACAATAATTCCGACAGATGGCCATCCAGCCTCTGCTTAAAAACCTCCAAAGAAGTAGACTCAACCACCCTCCGCGGCAGCATATTCCACTGCCGAATAGCTCTAACTGTCATGAAGTTCTTCCTAATGTTCAAATGGAATCTCTTTTCCTGTAGTTTGAAACCATTGCCCCGAGTCCTAGTCTCTGAAGCCATGGAAAACAAACCTGTTCCCTCTTCAATATGACATCCTTTCAAATATTTAAACATAGCTATCATATCCCCTCTCAGTCTTCTTTAAGAGAGGCTAAACATTCCCAGTTCCCTAAGCCGTTTCTCATAAGACATTTCCTCCAGACCCTCCTCTGCACCCGCTCGAGGCTGTCAACATCCTTTTTAAATTGAGGTGCACAGAACTGGACACAGTACTCCAGGTGGGGTCTGCCAAGAGCAGAATAGAGTGGTACTATCACTTCCCTTGATCTAGACACTATGGTTCTGTTGATACAACCAAGAATTGAATTGGCTTTCCTGGCCGCCGCATCACACTGCTGACTCATGTTCAATTTGTGGTCCACCAAAACTCCCAGATCCCTTTCACAGGTACTATCCTCCAGCCAAGTATCCCCCATCTTATATTTGTGCAATTCATTTTTTTTAACCTAAATGTAGTACCCTACATTTCCCTCTGTTGAAATCCATTTCGTTAGCTTTGGCCCAGCACTCTAGTCTGTCAAGGTCTTTTTGGATTTTCATCCTATCCTCTAGGAAATTTGCAGTCCCTCCCAATTTGGTATCATCTGCAAATTTAATTAGCATACTCTCTATTCCTTCCTCCAAGTCATTAATAAAGATATTGAACAGCACTGGACCCAGAACAGAACCCTGGGGCACCCCACTGGTCACGTCTCTCCAAGCTGAAGAGAGGCCATTTATGGTCACCCTTTGGGTGCGATTAGTAAACCAATTACAAATCCACCTAACAGTAGCACTATCTATCCCACTTTCTTCTAACTTCTTAGCAATAATACCATGGGAAACCTTATCAAAGGCCTTACTAAAGTCCAGATAAACAATATCCACAGCATTCCCCTCATCCACTAGGGCTGTAATTCTATCAAAGAAAGAGATCAAATTAGTCTGGCATGACTTGTTTTTAAGAAACCCGTGTTGACTTCTTGTAATGACAGCATTGTTTGTTAAATATTTGCAGACTGCCTGTTTAATAATCTTCTCTAGGATATTTCCAGGAATTGAAGTCAAGCTGACCTAGCGGTAATTATTTGGGTCCTCTTTTTTTCCCTTTTTGAAGATGGGGACAACATTAGCCCTCCTCCAGTCGATGGGGACTTCCCCTGTTCTCCGGGACTTCTCAAATATCATTGCCAATGGTTCTGAAATTACTTCCGCCAGTTCTTTTAACATCCTTGGGTGTAATGCATCTGGCCCCGGAGACTTAAATTCATTTAATGTTTCCAGGTGCTCCTGTACCAGCTCTCTACCTATTCTATGTTGTAATTCCCATCGTACCTCATCTAGTCTTTGTCCCAGTGGATCTCTTTCTTCCTTTTTGGAGAAAACAGAGGCAAAGAAGTTGTTGAATAGTTCTGCCTTTTCCTTGTCTCCTGTTAGTAACTGGTTATTATCGCCACACAGAGAGCCTATCATTTCCTTATCTTTCCTTTTTCTGCGGACATAACTAAAGAAACCCTTTTTATTATCTTTAATGTATCTGGCCAGTCTAAGTTCGTTTTGCGCTTTAGCTTTTTTTTACCACCCCCCTGCATATATTAGCTGTTTGCTTATATTCCTCTTTGGTGCATTTCCCATTTTTCCATTCCCTGTACTTGTTTTTCTTTATAGTTAGCTGAGTTGAAAGTTCTTTAGTAAACCATTGCGGTTTCTTTAGACCTCTCCTATATTTTCTTCTTGTTGGAACAGTTTTAAATTTTGCCTTTTATATCTCGCTTTTAAGGAACTCCCATCCATGTTGGACTCCCTTCTCTTTCAGTGTGTCAGTCCATGGAATCACAGCCAATAATTCCCTAAAACTGGCTTTCTTGAAGTCCAGGATTCTTGTCTGACTATGCTTAACTTCACCTTCCAACTGTATAACAAATTCCAAGAGGGCATGGTCACTTTTACCTAATGATCCCACCACTTCGACCCCATTTACGAGGTCCTCCTTATTGGTTATGACCAGATTTAAAATGGTTTTGCCTCTTGTTGCCTCCTCTACCTTCTGGGCCATGAAATTGTCTGCAAGGGCAGTAAGGAATTTGTTAGACCTTGCATTCTTAGCTGAGTTGGATTGCCAGCATATATCAGGATAGTTAAAATCTCCCATTAGTACTACATCTCTCCCTTTTGACTGTGTGGCCATCTGCTCAAAGAAGGCATCATCCCACTCCTCCGACTGGCTTGGGGGTCTATAATATACCCCCACAGTGACATCCCTCCTGTTTTTTTCACCCCCGATTTTCACCCAAATACTCTCAACATGGTTCCTCTGCTGTTTATCTTGTATTTCTTCAGCAGTATAAATGTCCTTAATATATAAAGCTACACCTCCTCCTTTCTTACCTGTCCTATTCCTTTGAAACAGGTTATACCCTCCAATGACTACATTCCAATCATACGTCTCATCCTACCATGTTTCAGTGATGCCAATTATGTCATATTTATTTTGCTGTATTAGGAGTTCCAGCTCCTCTTGTTTGTTCCCCATGCTCTGTGCATTGGTGTAGAGACATTTGAGGCTGCGTGTGCTTCTTACATGTCCTTTGGTTAACCTGTTTTTCCTCGCACTGATGGTCTGCACTACTTCTTGTCCTGCTCCTATTGCAACATTTGGGCTAGTCTCCACAACCCCTTCTGGATCTCTACCATTAAGAGAATTTTCTCCCTCCCCCTGCAAACTCAGTTTAAAGCTCTCCTTATTAAATCTGCAATCCTCTTGGCAAAGAGATTCCTACCAGCATTGGTGAGGTGCACCCCATCCTGACCCAATATCCCATCTGAATGAAAAAGCAAACCATGGTCCAAGAATCCGAATCGTTCCTGCCGGCACCATCTCTGAAGCCAATTGTTAACTTCCACTATTGTTCTTTGCCTTCGTGGGCCACGTCCTTCTACAGGGAGGAGAGATGAGATTACCACCTGCCCACCCAGGTCCTTCTGCTTCCTACCGATTTCTTTGTATGCTTCTGCGATATCCTGAAAGCTGCGTTTGGAAGTATCATTAGTTCCTACATGGACCAAGAGAAAGGGGTTAGAATCAGAGGGCTTGATGAGTCTCGTCAGTCTCTCAATTTGGAACAGTGAGGGGTCTCTTTGGAACTGGTTGAGTCTGAGTCTCGTCAGTCTCTCAATTTGGAACTGGTTGGGAGTGTAGGGTTTTGTCTCTTTGGAACTGGTTGGGAGTGTAGGGTTTTGGTTTTAAAAACAACAACCAAGTGCTAGGGAAATTCAGGGCTTGATGAGTCTCGTCAGTCTCTCAATTTGGAACTGGTTGGGAGTGTAGGGTTTTGTCTCTTTGGAACTGGTTGGGAGTGTAGGGTTTTGTCTCTTTGGAACTGGTTGGGAGTGTAGGGTTTTGGTTTTTAAAAAAACAACCAAGTGCTAGGGAAATTCTAAAGCACCTTGGCTCCCTGAATCATCCATCCTCCAATTTCACAGTGCTTGGATTACACCCTCTGCAAAACTCAGGGAGTTCCTGAGATGAAGCTGATTTAGAAATACAGGAATTAAAAGGCTGAGCAATCGAGAGTTCGGGGGTAGGAGGGGGATAATTTTGAAGAAAGATTGAGAGTAAGCTTTTGAACTTGACTAGTTACTCTCAAAGTCCCAATTCATGCAAAAAGAAAGATGGAATCTATACCAGTTCAGTAGAGAAGACTTAATAGTTCCTTTGAAAGAAAAGAGGTACCGAGGGACCAGAATGAAGTAAATGCAATCCATGCCATAAGAGAAGGACTAAGGTGATGTCAAATACATGAAGATTTGCAGCAATGCTAGCTTTTGACAGTAGGCAAGGTCTTGGAGTCATTAGTAAGGGATGAGGTCACAAAACATCTGGAAAAATATGAGATGCTCTAAAGTAGCTGGTATGGTTCTTGGAAGGAAGACGCTAATTTGACAAATCTGGAAATTTCTGAGAATGTGAAAAAGAAAATCAGCAGAAAAGTGTCTTGTTCAGGGCAATTTTTCTGGGTTTCAATGACAAGATTCAACATCCATGCAAACAGTGAACTTGTACATGTTATTACCTTTGTGTGCTTTCAAAGAGAAAAAGACAACTCCATGGAGTAAATCAGTGACACATAGTATAATTAATGCAGAAAGTACTAATAAGAGGTGATGGTGTTCAATAACTAGCATTTGTTTGACAAATGGTCTTGATACTATGTATGCATCACCACTATCTGCTTGATTGCTAAAAGATATTTTTAATGAATTTTACTAGAATGAGTTTTTGGGGGTTTCATGGACTACCGTCCCCCCGAAGTCTGCAGGAATTCCCCCATTTGGATGTTTGAGGGCTGTGAGAACAAGGACAAGAGGAAGCAGCTTCCCACTTGTCTGCTTTACCCTGGAAAAGGGAGGGTTCCACAGAAAGTGAAGCCCCAGGACTTGGAGGAGGGGAAAAAGAAAACGCACAGGGGGAAAAACTGACAGTGCATGTTCAGGAAAAGAGGCAGGAAAGGAGAAGAAAATAGAGGGGGAGGGGGAGGGGAAGGAGGGGAAGGAAAAAGAATCAGAGTGAAATGAGAGTGAGAAGAACGAGCAAGTTTTACTAGACAGTTTGGGAATGGATGGAGTTTCTGTAGAGATGAAAAGATCAAGACAGACCCAAGATGTCCACCTTACAAAGTTTGGAGGATTTTTGATATAGCTCCTGTACTGAGCCCCACAGAGATCTACTGTATATCCTTCCCAGTCTTATTCTTGTATGTGAGGAAAGACCAAGAAAAATAAGACTGGCTGAAATGACCAAGGACTCCTAGTGAACCAAAGTGAAGCTTTCCTAGAACTCCTCTGCCCAGTCAGTGAAGAAGCCAGCAGGAAGGAACACTACTACTACAGCTGGTCTCTGTCAACCCCATCACCTTTTGCTGGAAGCACATGGAGCCACCATGCCACTGAGCACCTGACAGCATGGCTCCCTGCTATCCAATGGAGCCATGCCACTGGGGATGCCTGACTAAGTCCAGGACTCCTCATTATGCAAATTTCCAAAAACAAGGCTGATGGTTGGTTATTCAAACATTTGATGGTATTCCTTAACAATCAGCCAATCCTCCTGTAACTGTTCTCTCTCTCATTCTGTGTTTGTATGTGTGCATTTTTCGTCTTCCCAAAGATGGGAAAAAGTTACTAGAGAAAGTTTTGCACAAATTGCACAGATGCTGAGGGGTGGGAGAGAAGAGTTATTTGTTTCTGAGCTGGAGAATGTGGTGGTGACAGTCAAACTGGTTCAGCATTGCAATAGAAATTAGAGGTGGGCACAAAACAGAAAACCAATGGTTCAGTTTGTTCTGTTTTGCTCCCCTCACTTCATTTCATTTCATACAAATTTTAAAACAAAAATTCGAACGAACCAAACCAAAACGACCTGGTTCGGCTTACCTGCACCACTGGCGCAGCTGCCGCCAATGCCAATGCTGAGGGACCGCCAATGGCAACACTGATGCCGGAGGACCACCGCCAATGCCGCCAACGCTGACCACATGGCCCCAGAGGTTGGGCTGGCACTTTAAAAAATATATTTTTTATTTTTTAAAAATTTTACACTGCCGACCATGTGGCCCCAGGAGCCAGGTTGGCTGATTTTAAAGTTGTTGTTTTTTAATTACAGCACTGACCACATGGCCCCAGGGGCTGGGTCAGTGCTTTTTATTTATTTTTTATTTTATTTTATTTTATTTTTAAAAGTCCCCAATGCTGGGGCCTTTTCCCCTCCACAGCTGAGAGGCGCTAGCTGCCATGCACCCTGGTTTTATTTTTTATCTTTTTTCCTCCTGGCCCACTGGCTTGCAGGCCAAACCGGCTGGCCCGTGGGCTGAAGGGATTTTGTTTTTTAATTTTTAAACAAATTTAAAAGTCCCTGATGCAAGGCTCCCCCCCCCTCCTGGCCCAGAGGCCCACGGTGAGAACCGGCTAGCCTGCGAACTGGATCAGGTGACTGCTGGAGTTCCAGGCAAGGAGGCTGGCGGTGACTGAACAAGGTAGGAGACAGGGGGAATGAAAAATGAAATGAAACGAAACTGAAATTTCCATTTCATTTCATTTCATTTTCCTTTGATGGGTTGGTTCATTATTTGTTTCATTAGCCAGTGAAACAAATAATGAATAATTTGTGCCCATCTCTAGTAGAGATATTTCCCTACAGTGCCAGTTGTTGAGGCATATTGCTATGCAGTATAGGCACAAACAAAATTGATTTTTAAAATTTGTACAAGTACATATGAAAAAAATTAGGAACATTCACCCCAAATCTCAGAGTTGTAATTAGTATTAAAGGGAAGGTTGATGCATATACTAAATTCAGTTAATTTGCTCTAACGTTGGATGAATTGTGCCTACTATTTCCATTCTAATGCGATTTAAAAAGAATAGTTTGCTATGCTTTATGTCAAATATTGCAGTGCAGAGAAAATAGCTCATTGGCTAAGATCTCTAATATAGGGTTTCAATCTCTATCCTATTCAATCACCCCTGCTCCACCCCAGAAAAGCTAGATAATCTTCTATATAGGACAGTTTATACCATGAAAGCAAAAGCTTCAGCAGTAACATTTCCAGATGTGCTACGACAGGCAGGGTAGGCAAAACAGCCTGGATAACATAGCTCCATTCACTTCACGACAGGAAGCAAAAATGCTCCATTGCTTTCTCCTTTATTCTTTTTTCTTCTGGGATGTGCACTGCAAGGATAATACATATTCTAAATGGAAATGTGCAACTATTGTAAATCTAAATAGTACATTATTGTACATTATTGTGGTTAGCCATTTTGTTTCCATGTCACATGAGCCAAGCTGAACCAATAGAGATGAGAAGCTCCAGGTGCCAAAAGTACCATTTATGGCTCTCATTCTGAAGGCCCCACAGAAGGTTAGTAACCTCAAGCTTACAGTTGCATCCTGGAAGGAGAGGCCTAGACATGGAAATACTGAACTTGCCATGTGATTGGTCTGCACTACAAATGAAATCTTGCTGAGAAACCATTGCACTTCACCATGACCTGAAGCACTGATATAGTTCATACGCCAAACTTTTGTTTCAGAAGAAGTGAGCCTGAGAAATTCTGGCCTGAAATGTGTCTAATTCTCCAGAATAGAAGGGAGAGAGAGAGAGTGCTAGAAAGGACCTGAAGGAATGGGCTATGGGCAAGGCAAATACAAGTAATATGTAGACATGTATAAAAGAGACCCTGCCCACTCCTCCATAAAAGAGGATTATAGGTGAGTAGCATTGGCTGCCTGGGCTCAAGACAGGTACAGATGTCAAGCCAAGAGAAGGCAACTTTGGATTTACTAAAGATGGGGCAGACCACGAAAAATGGTAGTTTGACTCTGGGAAACATTAGGAAGGCTTTGGCTATTTAACTGAGTTAAAATTAGCTCACAACGTCTTGCAAAACCCATGCCTCCATACTTAAATTCATCCTGCCTCTTTGGCACAACTGTAAAGAGATTGGAAATAGAGATGGGCACAAAACAGAAAAATGGCATTTTGGTTTTTGTTTGTCATTGAGAGGTCTGTTTTGTTTTGTTTCCGTTTGTCGGAAATTTTTTGAAAAATTTCGTTACTTTTTTTTGTCGTTTCTACCTGCTTTTTGCACGATTTTTAAAGCATTTCCATGCGCAGGCATCCTCCAACGCCCCAGACCAGAGGGAAAACACTAAAAAAAATGGATGCTGGCAGAGACACAGTATAGACTAGGTATGCAGGGAGGCTGGAAAAGGCAGTGGCGGGCGTTGCCCAGGGTGCAAGGCAGCCGCAGAGTGACTGCACTGTGGGGCAGGAGAGGGTATTTATTTATTGATTGATTTATTTATTGTGGGACTTATATACTGCCCATCTTCCTGGTGAGGAACTCCAGGCGGTTTACAACAACTAAGAAACAGCAAATTTCACAAGATAATAAAATTAAACAGATAAAACAGCAGGTGCAGAAAATGGCGATGGCGGGAAGGAAGAAAAAAAATAATCCAAACGCCTCCCGAAAAAGAAAGGTTTTGAGAGCCTCCCGGAAGGCAGGCAGGGACTCTGCTAGGCACACTTCTGCTGGTAGATGGTTCCACAGCGTCGAGCCAGCCACAGAGAAGGCTCGGGAATGAGTGGAGGTTCTCCAAGCCTCCCTGGGCATGGCCATGCGCAGCATGTGTGCCCGCGACAACCTAGTTGGACGGGCCGAAGTTGACCGCTGGTCGATCTGCTCTGTCAGGTAGCCAGGTCCTAGGCCATGGAGGGTTTTGTAAACCAAAACCAGGACCTTGAATCTGATTTGGGCTGCAACGGGTAACCAATGCAGGCGGTCCAGAGCTGGGGTGATGTGCTCGAATCGACGCACACCTGCCACCAGTCTGGCCGCTGCATTTTGGACCCGCTGCAGGCACCGAATGAGAGTCAAGGGCAACCCCATGTAGAGCGCGTTGCAATAGTCCAGTCTCGAGGTCACCAACGCCTGGACCACTGTTTTAAGGGAGTCCCCATACGGACGAATCTGGGCAATTCTTCGAAGGTGGAAAAAGGCAGCCCTGGACACGGCGGACACCTGGGCCTCCATGTGAGTGCCGGGTCCAGGACTACTCCCAGATTCCGGACTGAGTCTGATGGCCTGAGGGAAACGCCCTCCAAGGTGGGAAACGGGCCACCGTAGCTGGATGGGGTAGCCCCAAAGAACATAACCTCGGTCTTATCAGGGTTGAGTTTGAGCCTGTTAATCCTGGTCCATTCCATAACTGCACCCAAGCACCGATCGAGGGTCCGGACAGCCTCATCTGCAGTGGTGGAACAGGTACTCACCGAGAGGTACGCACGCACGCACACAGGGAGGCTGCAGGACTGAAGCTAGAGTCGCAGAGACAGCAATCCCACCCTAACTCCCACCAGAGACTGCAAGGAGGACAGGGGCTGCCAGAGCTTTTTATGCCCTCTGTGGCTGCCAGACCTGCCCGCCCAGTCTGCAACCTGGGCATGCTATTGGTTGAACATGATCCCATCACATGGCTTGCCTCCATTTTGTGGCTGGTGGTGACATCCATTTTAAAGGGAAAAGAAAAATACATTGCAATGGGAGAAGACAAAAACAAATGTTTTAAGGACCCCAACCCCCCTGGTAGGTATTATCAGACAATATAAATAATTATCACTGTGTTTTTATGGATGTCCAGGGTGTTTTTTAACATTTAAAACAGCTCATTTCATTGTGCGGCCCCACCATTAACGTTTGGGAGCGCATGAGACTAGGTTCTGTTCATTTTGTTGCATTTCCATCACAATCTGTTTGTTGTTTCGTTACCTAATTTAAAGCGACAAATGATTACATATCTCCAAAATGTTCATTGTAACCATCTCTGATGGAAACATAGTCACTGGTTTAAAGTAATTTCAGCTTATCTTTAATCCTAGCTAGGAAGTACTAGACAGCTTAAAATATGGCTCAATTGAAGGAAGCCAAGATCATATCACAAATAATATTAATGAACCTCGGAGCAAAACTATACAAATAGCTTCTAATTAAAAGCTGAAATATCTCATTTTGTTTGTTTGCTTCTTTCCGTCTATCCTTGCTTGGTTATTACATTCATAAACTGCTTGATTATGGCATAGAACGATTCTAGGTGGTTATCAACATACTAACAAAAACATATACAAATAAAATAAACTAGAAATTAAAATCAACTCATGAATCAGATAAAAACAGATACCACTAATAACAGAAGAGGCATATTCTCTGGATGTGGGAACAGGACAGGGGGCAGTCAGTCAGGCCGGATTGCATTAAAAGGCTTCTTTGTAAAGAAAAGTCTTCAAAGGCCTTTTGAATATTAGGAGGGAGGGAACCAGACATACTGGGAAATGGTTCCAACGCGTATGTGTCAATCACAAAACAAATCAAGCTAATTTTCACAGTTTGGGAAGTGAGGTATAAAAAGATTCAGCTGTAAGAATCAGACATCGTTCAGCATTTGCAGCATTTCTCTCTTCTAATAATGAGCTATCTGTAATTTCCTCTTCATCTACCTATGTTCTGCTCTGCTTTAATCAAGGAAAGAAGGTAGAAAGAAATTGCTTCCTCCATTAAACTAACAGTGGTTTACTGTTAGGTCCTGTCTTGGAACTGCTGATTCCTTTAAATCAGTACTTTCAAACTTGGGCCTTCAGATGTTTTTGGAGTGCACCTTGCAGAATTTCTAGCCAACACATCCAATGATAATAGCTTCTGATAATTGTTGACCAAGAACATCTGGGACCCCATATGTGAGACCATTGACTTAATATTTGGTATATTGAAGCAAGGCAAATGTTTAACAAACTGTTCAGTAAATCCTTCCTCTCATTAACTTCTTAACTTGGCTAGTGGCTACTGTTTCTTCTTCACTTGCCATTCTAATCACATTCACTCCACTATGGTTTAGTATTTTGTATGAACTGAGCCAGTAGGTAATCCTGCTAAAGATTTTTCTAATCAGTGTCACTTTCATGGAAATTCTTCCTCCTATGGAGAAAGGCACAGGTGGGGGAAAACCTCCTTCCAGTGGAGAATAGACCCAAGCGAGAAGAAAAAGCCCTGCTTTTTCAGTATTGTTGATGACATAGGAGCATCTGCCTACACATGTGAATATAAGCAGAAGGTCTCTTCAGACTTTCTTCATTAAAACAGGAAAGTCAATGACAGAACATATGGGAATGGGTTGGTTGATGCAGTCTGCATGCATGTATGTCCTCTACCCCATTTTTAACCCTTATGTAAGCCTGAATTGCTGGCAGAATCTGATCGCCACATGGCTGTTCCTATGAAATAAACAAAGAAAGCAAAATGTCTATGCTTGCATAGGTAGGTGTCCAGCTCCAAACTACCAAAAATAGCAGATTTGTTAGAGTTTGTAGACTAGAGCTTGATAATGCAAATAATTTTGTCAGTGTGTCTCTTCCGCAGCTGCTTTTGTTTTCTGAATGTACTAGAATTAAAATATTGACTCAAATCTCAATGTCACTTTTAAGGATTCAGATAAAACTTCCATTCTCTAATTGGTGTGACTTTCACACACCATAGACCAGTGGTGGCGAAGTTTCAGCATTCCAGATGTTTTGGACCACAATTCTGAGACTAGACTGCCAATGACAAAGAATTGTGGGAGTTGTGGTCCAAAACATCTGGAGTGCCAAAGGTTCGTCACCACAGCCCTAGACCATTGTCCATCTAATGAGCCTATTCAGGCCACTGTCCACCTAATGAGCCTATTTAGATCATGGTGGGGTGAAAGTCCAATTGTCATGACTCAGCTTCCAGATAACATCATGTGGTTTTTTAAGATTCAGACTAGATGGATCTTTTTTTAGTTTATAATCCTTCCCTTGTAGGGAATCAGAGGAATACAAAGTTAGGTTATCGTTGTTGGTGGGAGAAATCCAGTGAACAATGTTTGATTCTTTAAAAAGGACTGCAGGATGCTGTAGTTCATATTCTCAGGGCTGGCACTAGGCTTTTTTGTGCCCTAGGTGAGGGGCGGCTGGGTGGGCAGGCGGGTGAGCGGCGTGGGGGCGTGGGGCAGATGACAGGGGACAGCGACGGGCGTGGGGGTGGACGGCGACAGGCACGGGGGTAGGTGGCGATGGGCGTGGGGGCGGGCGGCGGATGGCAACGGGCGGCGGGGGGACGGACGGCAGTGACCAGCGGTGGGGGGGGCGGGGGGGCAGCAGGCTGGCCAGCGCCCCCTCTCCATTTTGGCACCCTAGGCAACTGCCTAGTTCACCTTAATGGACACGCCGGCCTTGCATATTCTTACCTCAGAACACATCATGTCACTCTGTAGATGGAAAAGATTCATGCTTCAAGTGAAGGGTATACTCAAACATTGTTTTGTGGATGATTGGTGAATGTTAGGCGAAATTCCAATCAAATCACTGTGTTCATCCACAAACCAAGCCCTCTCTCAGCAGTGAGTGGAGGTAAATATATTGGCCCTAAGCTAAACTGCAAAATCCATAGGTGGGCTAATTCCTTTGTTAGACCAATTAAAAAGGGACAAAAATGTTCTTGCTTTATCTCATCCTGCACTACAGGATTGTGAATATAAAATATGGAGGAGACAGTCATGTTCAATTTGAACTCATTGGAGGAAAGGTGTAACAAAATAACTATGTAATTTGCCACACAACTACTTGCACACCTGATGGTGCAACTTATTGGACAACCAGTTTTGCAGCAGACACCTTGCTAAATAGTGCCGTTGCTTGTATAATATTAATTTTGGAGGTGAAAACCTCTGACCATTTACTGTCCTTTATGTTTACAAGGCCCAGTTTAAAGTGCTGCTCAGAAGATCTCGTAGACCTGGCCATGAAAGAGAAAACAGCATATATTATCAGAATATATGGCACAATTTCCAAGAACTGTGCAATGAGACACACTTTCCAAGAACTGTGTAATGACTGACCTAAGTAAAATGCAAAAAAAAGTTGAGCCCCTGTTGGCCTCCTTATTTACACCCTTAGTTCTTAAATGTTTCTCCTAGTTGTTTGTCTATAATGGTAAGCACGAATGCTATGTCTGGCATAAGAGTAGTCATAAACTCATAGAATTTTAAGAGTTGGCATTGAATTAGAAGGGGCGTATAAGGAGTGTGTGCCAAGATGTTATGGAGCACCAACTGTCCTTAAATATAGCCACCCTGGCCAACTGTGAGGTGTGTTCTTCTTTGCCTACATGAATAAATGTTCCCTGCCCCAGGTTTAGCTGCTCTGATTGTTTGTTGAAAGGAAATTAAATAACAAACAAACATACACACACAGCAAACAAATAATGTAATGCAGTGAGAAGCTGGCAAAAGACTTTTCCTTCATGAGATTGCCTAACATCTCTTCAGCTTTCAAATTCCCCTTCATTATTTCTTCCATTCCCTTATACAGTATTTGCAGGGAACAGTTGTAGTGAAATGTATGTACCACACTGTGTCCTTAATGGGGTGTGGTGGCTGTTGTCAACACTCATCATTTGTAGGGCTTTTTTTGGGCAGACAATCTGATTTAGAAAGTCAGACATTACTTCCTTGAAGTATCATATATAAGACAAAGTAAATAAATGCACTGGATTAACAGAAGATGGAAAAAATGCCATAGAGATGTAGTTGTAAAATTGGAAACAATAGAAACCAGGATCAGCTATGTGGATTGTGTATCCATGGTGGAAAATGTAAGCACTGGGGTCCTAAAACAGAAACCTATTTCACTGGACTCCGAAGGCTCTCCAAAACTCCGACAAACATGGACTGGCATGTGGAGCATGCTGTGTTGAGGAGATTGAAGCTTGATTGTGGTTTCATATCTAGCATTCCAGAGTAAGTTGAGAACTACAGACCTTATTCATAATCATTGGGTGGCTGGAGTGGAATGCTGGGAGGTTGCCTTGAGTTGGATCTGGGCTTAACTGATTTCTAAGGCGTATTTATGCTTTTTGTGCATTAACCTCTTTCAAAATTTGCCAAAAACGGGACTGTGGCACCTTTGTGACTCTGGCTGAGCCCATATGAAAAGGTGTTCTATAAGGTTGAGTCACAATTGTCCACAGAATTTCAAGGCCCAGGCATCATGAATTCATTAAAAAATAGTCAGATTTCCATTGTCATTTTGGCAATGAAATTTTTCCAGACAAAGCCTATAAAGAACTGCTTTACAGTGATATGTATGATGCTGTACAAAGCTGTAAATGAATGCTTTAAAAGCTTTCAGGAATTCTATGGTCCAGTTGTTCTTCACCTAGCCAGCCAAGGGGAATGTCAGGTTTTGAACATCAGGGACTTGCCCAATTCCACAACTAAATTTCAAGGAGGAAACCTGGGAATGGTTTGGGCACAGGTTTTGTCACCCTGTCTTTATATCGCATGTCTGAGCCTCATCCCACTTATGGGACTGTGCAGCAATGATGTATGCAGAATAGGACATAAATACTATACAGCAATAGTGTTTGATTTCATTTTTAAAAGCCTTTGCACTTTAATTGGCTTTGTTAAGAGCGTCTTGGGTTCACTGGAAGCTCCAGAGTGCTTGATAATTGCTGCAGCTCAGTGCCAGGGCTTCAACAGATGCTCCATTGAGGCAATATGGAGATAGTATTGTACCCTGCATGTTCCATCATATATGGGCTTGATGGCAGGCAGCATTCAAGTGATGGATCTCTACCTCAGATTTGTCTGTTCACTGCAGGAGACATAATGGTGCTAACCCTTTAAGGCTGTTTAGTCCATCTTCAGCCACCACACCGCACAGAAGGGAAGGAAGTTGGCCAGTGCTTGAACAGAGTGTGAAAAGGTCAGTCCTTCAAGCTGCAGCTCAGTCATGCACCTCAGGTTTCTTATCACGCTTCACAATAGCAATTCCTTGCAGTGCTATAGAAAAGTTTCCATTTTGTAGCACTAGAAATCATCAATCTTATGCTGCGATCCTTATAAGAGAATGTTTTAAAAAATGAAATTTTCCTCTTGGCAACTGAAGAAGACAGGAAGAATTTTCCCCTTTGTGGCTTTTCTTAAAGGTCGAGTCCAGAACCTGCCTTCAGCCAAAGCCACTTCTGCCAGTACTTTGCAGGGGATTTGGCTGCAGGCAGGTTCTGGACCCAATATTTAAGAAATCCCCTCTTTGCCCTCTCCTGTCTCCTCTCACTTCCAGGAGAAGGTTTTCATTCATTTTAATAGATGATTCATAGCATAGAAGCATAAAATCATAGAATCATAGAGTTAGAAGAGACCTCAAGGGCCATCCAGTCCAACCCCCTGCCATGCAGGAACCCCCATCACAGTATTTCCAACAGATGGCCATCCAGGCTCTGCTTAAAAACCTCCAAAGAACGAGACTCCACTACCCTCTGTGGCAGCATATTCCACTGCTGAACAGCAATAACCGTCATGAAGTAATACAGTGCTTTTTGTTGTGGTGGTTGTTGTTTTTTTAAAAAAATTTACTTCCTCCGCCACTCCTTGAAGCAGAGGAAGTGTTTAACTTTCCAATATCATGGAGTGGCTGTCTTCATAAGCATGATAAGAGGAATTGAAAGAGGAAAGCAAAATGACAGTCACATCAATCACATGAGCTTGGAATGAACCAAAATAGTGTGATTCTGCCCATGCCAAAAAAGCAGAGTCAGAAAGGAGTGAGTTGGAATGTTCTGGGATGGACTGATTCACTCCTGTTACTATGCAGTGTGATCATGGAAAGAGGAGTGTCACAACTTGTCCCCATCTCCTTGCACCTTACATTTCCTCAAGGTTACAATATTATTTAGAAATGTTTTCCACATAAATTTCTCTTCATGTTCCATCTCTTTTTCTTCCTTATCAAAAAGGCTACCCCTTCCCTTAGAGCTCTGGAAGAGTCTCACTCTTTCCCCATCTCTAAATAGAAGGAAGCAGGTATAAGAAATACCATGTCACTCCATGGTAGGAGCTTGCGCTATATACAATCCTTCCTCTTAGTTTATTGTGGTTTTCATGAATATGACTATCATGTTTTGCTGACAAGTTTTGTTTTAGAGTTTATCTGGGGGGTGGGGGTTGTAAGGGTGGTTTCATTTATTCTTAGAGTTTCTTTAACTTAAAATAAACAAGGTTGTTTTATAAAGATGCATAATATCATCAACATTAATATTAATCTTTCATACATACATAAATATTCTGAGTTTCAGAAAATAGTATGTGTGGAGCATTGCATGCAATGCTCTATTTATTTAACTTATTTTGCTAACATTGAAAGGCAGTCACTTTGCTACAAGCTTCTTCACTGTGATGAATTGTACTGAATTTCTATTACCACAGAGTCTAGTTATGTTGGCATTTGTCTATCTCCCTGTTGAAGTAGCAAAAAAAAGTTAGAGCACCTTACACCCTTTGTCCAGACTCTTGGAGCGACTAGGATCCTGCAAATGTTTAATGCTGGAATCTGTCTTTGGGGTTTCTTGATTTGAGCCTGGCTACCTTGGTGGCTGAGTATCCTGAAAAGCTGAACTGTTTCCCTCAGATTTTAAAAATATTGTCATTTCTGTCAGCTTCTATGCCAAAAGTCCATTTATTTTGGGGCAGATGGGGAGACAATTTCCAAATGTTTTTAGCCTGAATAATAATAATAATAAAGCCCTCTCTGTTTTATTCCAGTAGTAGGGTCAGGCCCACAGCCTGTAGTTTAAGTTCTTTCAAAACAGATATACAAAAACTGACTGCCCCCTCCTGAATTCATCCAGCTCCCCATCTATCATTACTCAACTTCTCATTTTTTTCTCAATTTGCTGTAGGTGATAAGTCAAGCTTTTTCTTCTTAGTTTATCTTACAGCAAACTATTTCGTATTAACCCCAGCTGAGAGACAGAGAGGGACAGAGAGAAAGGGGGGGAGAGATTTCAGTTCCACTAGCCAATATGCATCTAACTATGCGAAGCAAGTTGTTATAATCCAGAGCACAGAGAGAACTCCTGGTTCCCTGAGCTCCTTGCCCTCTGAAGATGCCAGTCAGAGAGTCTGGTGAAACATCAGGAAGAAAAACTTCCAGAACATGGCCAAACAGTCTGAAAAACTCACAACAACCATCACATTGTTGTTGCTGTTAACAAAGCAGTGCAGATTGTAGCAGGATGTCTTAAGCCTGCCATTGCCCCACCCAAAATTAAGAGAGAAGTAGCCGCAGATGCCAGGAGAACAAGTCAAGAAATTGACCCCTGACATCCTCTGCACAGATATGTGTCCCTAAGGGTTGACTTAGATCTAGGATGAGCTTTATGGCACGAATACAGTAAATATCCTTGAAGGCATGCAAGTGCAAAATCAAAATGGAAAAAGGAAGAGAGAGACTACAGTCTACTAAATAAAGTACATTATAATAACATCAAAGGAGGAGATCACTGAAGGGCCTCAGCTCCCTTTTGCCGCTTGGGGAACTTGGAATAGACAGAGGGCTGGAGCATCTAGAAGTAAGACCAATATAGTTAAATGGGGGTTACTGGCAGATGACAACACAAGGTGCAAATGTGGAGAGATACAGACCCTGGCCCATCTCTTTTGGTGTGCCAGTTGTTGCCAAAAACATGGACATACAATCATCTAGTTTTGGCTAATAATGGACCCAAGAAAGTGGCATTCTTCAGGAAGTTCAAAGTTTGATCTGGAAGAAGAAGAAGAAGAAGAAGAAGAAGAAGAAGAAGAAGAAGAAGAAGAAGAAGAAGAAGAAGAAGAAGAAGAAGAAGAAAAGTGATTAGTGATGTGAGTACAAGCAGAACAGTCAGTCTAAAATGATCATTGGCTCTAAATAACAGTACAGGTTGGAATATCATAAAATCATAATCACCCACATTTCTGATCACACAATACAGAACTAGCGTTTAATCTGAATTTACTTAATACTGCATTTAATATCCTTAATCCTGAGCAATGTTAATCATATTCACAATCTCATTCACAATTTAATCACCTGAATTATACATACTGTATTCTAATCTCACACAAAATCTTGGTTACATATCTTGGTCACTCTTGGCCTGCTATTGCCTTCTTTGGGTGAAACTTGGAGTACATTTCTGTGTTGTACTCAGCTATTCTATCTACCTCAATTGTATATTCTGAGAACCTGTTGATAAATTGATCAAACTTCATAATGCAGAATCTCCTTATCTTTAAATGAAGACCTGGCTTATGGTATAATGCTATTTCCCACATCTAGTATCTAGTATTCAAATTGTGTGTGTGTGTGTGTGTGTGTGTAGGAGCCTGGTCTTTTGCTGTTACAAAATACACCATGAAATAATGAATACTAGAGATGGGCACGAATCAAAAAAATGGTATTTTGGTTTTTCATTTTTCGTTGAGAGGTCCATTTTTGTTCATTTCCGTTTTTTGTAAATTTTTAAGAAAAATTTCATTTTCGTTTTTTGTTTTTTCGTTTTTCGTTTCTACCCGCTTTTTGCATGGTTTTTAAAGTATTCCCGTGCGCGAGCGTCCACCAACGCCCCAGATCAGAGAGAAAACACTAAAAAAAATGATGCTGGCAGAGACACAGTATAGACTAGGTACGCAGGGAGGCTGCAAAGGCAGCGGCGGGCGTTGCCCAGGGTGCAAGGCAGCCGCAGAGTGACTGCACTGCGGGGCAGGGGAGGGTACTCACTGAGAGGTATGCATGCATGCACACAGGGAGGCTGCAGGACTGAAGCTAGAGTCGCAGAGACAGCAATCTCACCCTAACTCCCACCAGAGACTGCAAGGAGGATGGGGGCTGCCAGAGTTTTTTATGCCCTCTGTGGCTGCCAGACCTGCCCAGTCTGCAACCTTGGCATGCTATTGGTTGAACATGATCCCATCACATGGCTTGCCTCCATTTTGTGGCTGGCGACATCCATTTTGTCACCCTTAAAGGGAAAAGAAAAATGCATCGTGATGGGAGAAGACAAAAACAAATGTTTTAAGGACCCCAACCCCCTGGTAGGTAATAATTTCAAATAATTATTGCATTATTGCTGTGTTTTTACGGATGTCCAGGGCGTTTTAATACCCAAGAAATCAATATTAGGCATCTGGGAGCCATTTTGGGTCGATGTCCCCTAACTCCCCTTAAAGGAAAAAATACAGTGATCTGAGAAAAGACATAAATGCACATTTTAAGGACACCCCCGGTAGGTATTATCAGACAGTATAAATAATTATTGCTGTGTTTTTATGGATGTCCAGGGCGTTTTTTAGCATTTAAAACAGCTCATTTCATTGTGTGTCGCCATTAACAAAAACGAAACATAACGAACCCAATTTTCGTGGTTCTGTTCTTTTCGTTCCATTTTCATCACAATTTTCGTTAGTCATTTTGTTACGTAATGGAACGAATAATGAATAACAGAAACGAAAAAAGTTTGTTTCGTGCCCGTCTCTAATGAATACAACCCAGAGCACCCAATATTCTAGGACAGAAGGGCCCCATTGTGGAATCTTCCACGCCCTCCCTCCAATATATATAGGTGGGTAGTTTGGGGGGACTGGACCTGTTGTTCCATCATGGTGGAAGCTTAACAGGAGTCCTTAAGCAACTGATAATGTGTCTACTATAACTTTGGAATTGGTACAGATGTCTAAAGCATGATTTTGTTCAAGGCATGATTTTATCATCTTGCAGATAAAAATTACCCTTGCTTCTCAAGATCCCCCAAAAGTAACTTTACCTCAATTTGCTGTTGCATATTGTGCAAAAATAAGCAACTTCATCATCCTAACACAAGTCAGCTCAGGACAATATCAAGAGAAATGGTCCTCCACACAATATGGAGTAAGAGCACCACCTATTGACAAAAGCAAGTGATTGCCTTCAACCATAAACCCCCAAGACAAAATGTTTTATTTTCCTTGACAACTTTCGATTCCCAGCTTGCCATTCTTTATTCTACACAAACAGCATATAGTATCAGTTACCCTGCTCAGCACCTGTTTATTGAGTCCTACTGCACAGTTAGGTTGAAAACATCTCATCTAATGGTGTTGCAGTTGGCACTATCTGTTCATAGCTGCTTCGTTCGTAAAATATTGCCTCACCCAAGCCCTTAACAGACCTTTAAAGGATGAGCTAGTCAATAAGGTTTTTGGGATGGTATTTGTCCTGAGCCCTTTTTAATGACAACTTAATGACCTCTGTAACAATCTTGTGCTTACCCAAGTTGCATCTGGCCCTAAATACTACACTCTGGATTTGCTATGCTGGGTAGGGTGATGGCGATCTGGATGCAGAGGTAATTCAGATTGTGTGTCAGATCTGGTCTGTGGTTGTTGCTGTAATTGCTTTTCCAACTTCTTTTGCCATTTCAAGAGTCTTGCTAGGTCCAGGGGGGGTGCTTTGGTGCCAGTTCACTCAAAGGGACACTTAAGAATGAATATCAGCCACTCTTATATAGGACACTCAACGGGGCTTGGAGTCTCTGCAGGTATGTGTGTGTGTGTTGAACAGTTAAATTGTTCTGCCACAGAAAGTATGAATGGTATCCTGATAGTTCTCGGTGAGTTTTCCTGACACTTGGCAGGTGACTGTAGATTTCTGAAGTTTCAGAAGAATCAAAAATGGCAGTGAATAATAATTGTTATAATATATTGTTTTTGCTCTGTTCTGTAATACTTGTAGTCCTCAATTGAACGGGATATAAATATAATAAATAAATAAAAAATAAATAAATAAACATTATTAAGTGTATCCCTCAAATGAACTGGAACCAAATCATCCCTCTGAATCTACTAATAGGAACCTTCAAATGACAAAACAAGATGGAAGACATTACAGCAACAACCAGGCACCACCTGTGGCCAAACATAGGTTAGAAGCCCATGAAAGATCTACTCTGTGGCAGTGCTTGTGGCAAACAGGTAATTCTTTTCTGCCACTCCTGTGGCTGCAGAGTCACCCCGTGGAACTGTCTTGAATAGTTAAGAGCCAGCAACTCTCTGAGTTGTGCAAACAGACTGCAGACTATTTGACGCCTTGCTGGGAAGACTTCAAGTGGCATTTTGCTGGCAATGCTGTTCGCATAGTCTCTGGCTTGGATGTCCTCACGGATACAGGCTCATTGGATGCGATGATAGGTCTTGTTTGTCCTGTAAAAATGGATGTGGCTCAAAATGTGCATCTAAGGATATGGAGAGGATCCTTGGAAATGTGAGATCAACTATATGTTCTGGATTCTTGGCCAAGTGGGTGATGGTTCTGACAAACAGCAGTCTACAGCAGTTCAGACAGGAGTCTAGCCTATCAGAAAAATGCAACAAGAAGACGTCTGCTGGAAAAGCACACCTTGAACCTGAATGGCCTGGCTAATTACTGTCTATTGTCTAATCTCTGATTTTTTCCATTCAGGGCCAGGTACTAGAACATGTGGTAGCTTTTCAGAGCAAGGGGTTCCTGGATGATGAAATTGACTATCTAGATAAATTTCAGTCTTGGTTCAGGCCCACATATGGGACAGAGGCAGCCTTAGTCCCCTTTGTGGATAACCTGATCCCACGTGTTGTGTTGGTCCTGTAGGATGTTTCTCAGTACCATCCAGTATGGCACCTTTCTCAATTGATATCTGAGGTGGGGCTGAGGCAATGCTTTACAAAGGCTTGGATCCTTGCTGGAAGATTGGGCTCAGAAAATATTGCTAGGTGATCCCTGTTTACATGCTGGTCTTTAATCTGTGGTGTCCCTCAGGATTCAGTTCATGCTATTTAACATATATATGAAGCTACTGGCAGACGCTGACTTGAATTTGGGGGTTCAATGTGATCAATATGCTGCTGACAACCCCCCCCCTTTCATCTATCCCAGGGATGCCCAAACTTTTTGCAGGAGGGCCAGATTTGGTGAGCTGAAATTGTGTGGGGGCTGAGCATTCAGACTGAAGGGGGTAGAAAGGGCATGGCCCATGTGCATCTGCAACAGCTGCAAATGCTCTGGTTTCAAGGTGCCCGGCAGCTGTTGGATGGCCTGGAGTTGCCCATGCACACCCAAGATGCACAGCTGCTTGCATATCCTGCCCTCCCTCACAAGTTTGTGGGGAGGATGCTGCAGCAATGGAGCCAAGGTGGGTAGGCAGGGTAGGTGGCTGAGGGGATGGACGGAGGCAAGGAGGGCAGGCAAACCATAAAACTGCAAGATGATGTCTGCAGCCAACACAGGGAGGGGCTGGCTGGCGGGGATGAGTGACAGGCTGAGCCAGCGGGGAGAAGAGGCTGCTTGAAATTTTAAAACGGGGCACATTTGGCTCCCAGGCCAGACTTTAGATATGCCTGATCTAGTCCAAGGAAACATTTTCAGTTCTAAACCACTGACAGTCCAGACTACAAGCAGGCTCTTCTGGTCAGTCAAAAGCACACAGGCTGTAGAAATTGGAAATAATATTTGTGAAGTCACAACCCCTAGTTTTAGATTTAATTTTGAAAAGTAAACGCGACTACTTCAACTGTTGAGCTAGACAGACGTGGAGGTTTTTTGAAAACAAAAAAAAAGTTGGTATAGAATAACCTTTTAAGAATGATAATAACTCGCTTATCTTTACTTCTCAAAAAGTCTAGTTAAATTATTTCTAGGGTTTCAATTCCAAAATCTCTAATGTCCACTTTCAGTGCCACATCATCAATACCCAGCGAAAACACATTCCACTTTACAAACATGCTTTTAATTTGTGAACACATTCTTCCTGGGCCATTTCCTGATATTTCCAGACTGACATGGGCTAAACAGATCCTGCCCCAGCAAACCTTTCTTAAAATAGGTCATACCTATTGAGCTCTTTCGCACTCCCTGTTGCAATGAGCCAGAAGAAAGCTCGTCAAACAGCAACAGTGCAAGGCAGGGAAGGAGGTGGATATTTTTTCCTCTGACAGTGACATAAGAGTTTCCAGGATGAATGAGTTCTCTCACCACCTCCCAGCTACTGGGGCTCTGGAATAACATTCACACCATGCTTCCTAGGGTGCCATTCTGGAAGGTCTGAAGGGGAATGCTGATAGATGAAGCGACGTAAAAGTCCAGTGCCCTGTGAATCACCAGACTGGTGAGGAAATGGGAGAGAGAGAGCAGCCAGAGCAAAACATCCTGATCCTGTCACACCAGCCAGCCGCTTCTCCTCCGCTGTGTGTCTCAGCGTCTAGGATCATGGAAATGCAATTATTACCCAGAATCTGGCAGGAAAAGATGCTGCTGCTGTGATCTTGCCAGTTCCTCCTGCTGAGGGAGACAGCTTCCATGACAATATAAAAACGGAATATCTGGCAGTCTCCTTGTGTGTTCTCCTTTTTCTTTCTGATAATGTAAAGCACAGCCTGTGTTCTCTTGTTGTTAAGTAGGAGAGGCTCTGTTTGAAAGGGGGCTTTGGGCCAGGTTAGGAGAGGACAGAAGAAAAGCGAAGGAGCAGATCAGCCACCATCCTCTTCAAATACCGGCTTGCCACAAAATGGGAGCAACCAAAGAGCAGGAGCTTTGTGGCTGCCCAGAGTGGCCATGATAGATAGATAGATAGATAGATAGATAGATAGATAGATAGATAGATAGATAGACAGACAGATAGATAGATAGATAGATAGATAGCAGTAAAACATTTTTGGAGGAGACAAAGCTACCACTGTGGCAAGAGGACATCTGTGCATAGAAAACGATACAGAAACCTTGAAGAGCCAACATGCTACAGTATGTATGAACCAGGGTCAAAGTGGACGTCTAGTCCCTGCAATAGCCCCTAGGTCAGTGGTGGCGAACCTTCGGCACTCCAGATGTTTTGGACCACAACTCCCAGAATTCCAAGCCTGTACTGCCAATAACAAAGGACTGTGGGAGTTGTGGTCCAAAACATGTGGAGTGCCGAAGGTTCTTCCCAGTGGCTGACTCTTTGAAAAGGTACTTGATGTTAATGGCCTTCTCTCATTAACAAACTTAGGGATCAAGCCTGTGCAAAGACATTTCACGTTGTAGACTGAAGTAAAAAAAAAACCCTGCAAGTAAATGTCTTCCTATGCAGCAGTAAAACGACTGCAGCCAGTCATACATTTAACTTTGAAATTACTGCTCTTTCACCACACCCCAAATTTGCAGGCTTGGGCAGCCAGCTCTCTATACTCTACATGCAGAACCTTTCCCCCTGTGGATACCAAATACCTTTTGGGATGCAGGATGGTGTTGTAAAGTGATGCCCTATTTATTTATTTATTTATTTATTTATTTAATGTACTTATTAACTGTCCATCTTTCCCTCGGGAACTCTGGGCTTTGTACAACAGATTGAAAAAAAAATTGCCCTAACACAACTCCCATCATAAACAGAAAATTAAAATATATATAATAACAGTCAACATGACACTAATCCAACATCATTCAGTCCAGCAAGAAAAAGGGCTGGGACAAGACAATACAACTAACATACAACGCACACTGTACACTTAGCGATGAATATGCATGCAAGTGAAAGTGGCCTTCAGCATGTACATGCACACACACACACACACACACACACACACACACACACACACACACACACAGAGAGAGAGAGAGAGAGAGAGAGAGAGAGAGAGAGAGAGAGAGAGAGAGAGAGAGAATTAATTGTGTAGGACCACCCAGAGAATCTGTGGAGACTAGAGCAAGTGTGATGCTGTTGGTCCAACTCCTTCCTTCTGCAAGGTCTCATCCATGTGTGCACAATGCAAGGGGCATATGTAGAAATTCTTGTATGCATGGAGTATATGTAAGAATTATTTTAGTATCTATCTATCTATCTATCTATCTATCTATCTATCTATCTATCTATCTATCTATCTATCTATCTATCTATCTATCTATCTATCTATCTATCTATCTGAGAAGAAAGGAATAGGGTTTGGGTTATGTTTCTCCCAAGTGCAGTAGCTCTTAAAATTTCAAAAATCTGTATGGCCAAGTTTCTTTCTGCTTCTGATACTCAGTCTCACAAGCTTCTTACAGTGGCCTGCTGCTGGCTTTTGCCAGATTAGTTCTTTAAGACCTGCCCTCACATTACTCCAATGTCTTTTTCTGTGGCAAATGCCCTGGAAAGTTATCCCCCCGCCCCCTGGTTGCCTTGCCACAGGAGATCTCAGGAAGTATCCTCTCTTTCTTTCTTTTTTATTCCCTTGAACTCTCCTCAACAGACCTGGAGCTAATTTCTTTGACAGGAACAGGCCACCAGTTATGCCACAAAATCTCCTCTTATAGAGATTTCCTTGTTTTTCTCTCTCCTTACAATTAACTTACTAATCAACTTTCCTGGTCCCAGAAAATCATAAGCCTGTCTGACCAATCGTATCTCAATTGCAAAACTAATTCAGTAAACCGAGTCTTTACCAGAGAGAATGTACAATAAACCCAGAATCCCCTTGAGGAAACACGGAGCATAAGGGAAATCATAATAGTGATTTCTTGCCTCTTGCAGGTTGTCCTTTGCATTAGGAGCTACATTCTGGTTGTAAAATGCTCACATATAAGGTGACCATTTTTGCAAGGGACGGACAGGTTGGGGGCCAGGGCTGCTTGTAGATTGCCCTTGTGAGTTCTCAGATACTGGCCTAATGCTTTCAGCAATTATCTAATCATCAAATTGGCATCTACAGTGGACCCTCATATAACAAGTGGTTTGTTTAACAGAAATCCACTTAAAGGAAAAAAATTTCTGGAGATAGGGGGAAATCACTTAACAGAATTGCCTATGCGGTGAATCCGTACAACATAAAAATGGTTGCAATTAGGGATTAATCCATTTTCAATACATTCCTAGGGAAAATTTGTACAAAGGAACATTTGCTTAACAGAGTTTCATTTGGAACAAATTAATTCCTTTATACAAGGTATCACTGTATTCTGTTTCTCACATAAATAAGTGAAGTATTTACTGCATGATGATCAGGGAGAGGTACGATCATGTTACTACCACATATTGAGATTCATTTGACACTCTGTTATACCAGTTCCTCATTAAGTCAACCAATTTTGTAGCATAATAATCTGCAAAGCCTTGGCAAATAAGGTTGGAGACACTAACTTATTGCTACCCTGGCTCACTGCAGACAATCTTATTTTTTTATTTATACATTTCTATACTGCCCTTCTTCCAGAGGAACTCCAGGCAGTTTCCGTCAGTACAAAAGAGAAAGACAACAATATATACAAAATAACAATAAAGTAATAATCATAATATAAAATACTATAAAATAAAATAAAACAAATATATATTAAAAATAAAAAACACTACGGTGATTCTGCATGTGTTTACTCAATACTGAATTGGGAAGTGCTCATTGTACTCCCTTATTTGGGTACAAAGCCCATTGAGCTTAATGGGGCTTTCTTCTTGATAATCATGCAGCTGAGGGCTGGGGCAGCCATCTTCTTTCCATTTTCACAGAGGGAGCGCACTTGGTTCTACCTGATAGAATTCTGACTTTAGAAATGAGGGTAGATGCTATTAAACGTGGTATCTGCTTCAGCCCAAAGAAGAGATTTCTTTTAAAGGAATGATTTTGCGTTTAAAACAATTATTTCTTTAATAGTTGGGTAATGCAGGCAGGATTCAAAAATGTTATATGTTTTCTTAAGACTTGCTAATATCGAAACTACTGTTTTTCCTGGCAATTCCAATGCATTGAGTACTGGACAGGGCTGGTATTTTGTTTGGGTTTTGGCAAGAGAGAGAGAGAGAGAGAGAGAGAGAGAGAGAGAGAGAGAGAGAGAGAGAGAGAGAGAGAGAGAGAGTCATGCTACTGCAAAGGAAAAACAAATGCACAATAAAGCAATACCCCCATTGCTTGGATCGCCTCCTTGTCCAAACCACCGATCACATCTCATTAGAACAACATGGAGCCCTTTGGAACGGAGGTGCCTGCCTGGTGTCTGTTTTCAAAGTAAACTGTTGGGAGTTTTCTTATAGATGGAGGTGAGGGGGGGGAGCAGAGTGCTTTATAAAAACCAGAGAAAGACAAGAATTCCTTGCTGCCGAGCAATTGTTTTATTTTAAATATGATATTGATATTGAAGAATCTATTTCACTCTCTCTCTCCTTGTATCACTGGGGATACTTTTCAGAGTACATCTTGAACGAGGTTTGAGAGCACTCTGATTTGCAGTGGCATTTGGTTTTGATAAAGTGTGTGTATACACATGTGCCCAAGCACGCACACACACACACACACACACACACACACACACACACACACACACACACACACACACACACACACACACACACACACACACTTTATATGGGCCTTGTGGCAGTTCATTCCTTTGGCAGGCATACCGAGTCTGGCAATTGTGAATTCCCTCTTCATTGTTGCCAGCAGTCAAGGAAGGGGTGAACTCTCTTTCAGCTGCAGCCGTTTTGGAAGTTTAGAATCAGAGTTGTGAAAAGAGGTGGAGAAAAGGCGGACGTGGGGGGGAGAGCCCCTAAATCTGTTCTCCTCTCTACTGTAAATTACAACCCTGCTTTTTTAATTTCCGTTCCTAGCACAATGTTATTCAATCACTTCCAAAATAAACAGGGGGCTTAGAGACCGAACAGCTTGGGAGAACAAACTGTCCTCTTTTCACAGTCTTTACCTGTCAAGAGCCTGATTAAACACATATATCTTGATGATGGCAAATATAGGCACGGTGGCCTACCGGGAGCTTTACTATCTCAAGGGGACCAGGACACAGTGTCGATCCTTCAAGCAGATCATGGGAGAACTGAGGAATTCTTGTTTGAATCTGACCCCAACTGACGCTAAAAATATGGAATTCCTTTTTCCTAAGGGGATATGGACTTTATATGCACTGACTAAAAGCCCAGATTAGACGAAGCTTGGTATTGACTTCCTAGTGCTATAAAGATTATAAATACTTTGGCTCGAAGGCTGCCGTTTTTCCTTACCTTTTCAGCTCTCATATTGAAAACCAGCCATTTGGTTATTTGAACATAAAACTCTTGCTTCCTCTCTCTTCCTTTAAAGTATATTTGAAATGTATTCAATCAGGCTTTAAGAGGGGAGCCCGCATTTCAGCAAGGCTAGATACTATGTGATCCTCCGAATGCTGTTAGACTTCATCCCCTTAAACTTTCTAGAGCTGATGAGGACAGCAGTGTAATAGCATAATAGGCTCCATGGGTTCTTCGTCTCTTTCAAAAGAAGTTCAAGTCCTGTTCAGGTGACAACTCAGAGCTTAATTTACACATGGAAAAGGTCATACGATTAGCAAGAAACATTTATGCATACCAATTCACTATTTTCTTTAGTGATCCAGTACACCAACAATTTCAGTGTAAAGCAACGTACAACGTAAAGGGACATAGGGTTGCTGTATATGTCAAAAATACACATTCCTGAAAGAAATGCAGCAGGAGGAAATTGTTTCTCCCACTGAGAGCAACTGGATCAATCTAATTGATGCAACAAAAAAGAGAGAGAGAGGAACCTGACCGTTGCAGTCTACTGCCACCCAATCAAGGAGACGAAGCAAATTGCAAGGAAATTGCAAAACAACATGATGGAGTAGTCATGGAAGATTTCAACTCTCTGGATATACTGTCTGTTGGGAGGCAAACTCTGACAAATTCATGACTTGATTAAGGAAGTGGCAGTAAGGGGAACACTGGATGAAAATGATCTTGAAGGATACCAGAGCAGAGTATAGTCACACACTTATGCTGGATTTTTAAGAAGCCAGTTTTAATAATCTCAGAACAAAAATGAGTAAGGTCCCATGGTAGGAGAGCCTAGCAGGAAAAGGAGCCCAAGAAGGGTGGTAGTACCTTAAAAAAAGAAATTCTAAAACCATACCTACAGTAAATTCCAAAAATAAAAAAGGTGGGAAGCAGTAAAAAAAAAAAAAAAAAAGGCTACTGTGGCTTCACAAAAAAACTGAGGGAGGATGTGAAAACAAATAGTCAATGAATACCTTACCACTAGGGATGGGCACCTTACAAAAATGACATGCTGTTTTTTCATTTTGTAAGCTTATGAAACCTTATGAAATGAAACGAAAAGAGTAAACAATGTGTGGTCAAGAAATGAAACAAAACACAATTTTTTCTTTTCTAAGATGAAACAATTTGTCCTAGCCTCTTGATCCAGCCATCTTGAGGACAGGAGGTTTATTTTTAAACTGATTGATTTGTTTTCCTTCCTTCCCACACATAAGCTGTTGAGATAGCTTATCTCCAACCTTGATCTGCTTGAAGCTAGCCAAGAGCTAACCTCTTCCCCTTGCTGGCTATGTCTGCAAGTTGATTTAAACTGATTGTTTTCCTTTCCTGATTAATGCAAAAAAGCCCTCTTTTGCTTTCCTGATTAAGACTGTGGAGGTTATTTTTAAAATATTTTCCTTCGTTCCCTCACCGCACCACTGATCAGCTGTTGAGCTTATCTCTCCAATCTCTCCGTGCAGCAGCTAGCCATTAGATTTCTAGCTTGTTTACAGTGGGTTCTTTTCTTGAAAGCAAATTGATTGAAGGTCTTTTATTAAGGCAGTGGACTCCCTGTTAAATAAAAAAGGGAAAGCTCCCCATTATTTATAGCCTTACGAAGCGTTTCATTTCTTTTCGTTTCATGATAAAAATTCTTTTTAAAAAATCTGTTATTAATGAAACAAAATGAAATGAAATGAAGACTGAAACAAAATGAAACAAAACACTATGTTTTGATTTCATGTCCATCTGTACTTATCACCTTGAACGAGTTCAAATCTCCAGGGCTGGATTAACTGTATCTGAGAGTATTGAAGGAACTGGCTGAAGAACTCTGAGAACCACTGTCCATTATTTTCCTGAAATCATAGGTGAGGTGCCAGATGATTGGAGGATGGCTAATGTTTCTATCTTCAAAAAGGGCAAAAAGAGGAATCTGGGAACTACAGGCTAGTCAGATTGATATCAATTTCAGAAAAAATCCTGGAATGGATTATTATCACTATGCAAACACCAAGAAAACAATGCAGTAATAACTAGGAGCCAATACAGTTTTGTCAAGAACAAATACTGTCAGACTAACCTTATCTTATTTTTTGATAAGGTAACATCCCTGGTAGACAGAGGAAATGCTGTAGACATAATATATTATATTTGACTTATCTAGCAACGCTTTTGCCAAAGTCCCCCATGATATTCTGACCAGCAAGCTAGCTGGGGTGGATGGGATAGATCAAGGTGGACACACAATGAGCTACAGAATTCTACTCAGAGGGTGATGATTAATGGCTCCTCCTCTGTCTTATGGGAAAAACTGAGTTAAAATAAGAATTGGGCGCTTCTGCCCTTTCTTTGTTGTCTGTTGCCATTTTGCCATCTCCATCGATTATCTGAATCTCAATTTCTTTTCTCTGTCCTTTGCTATCTATGTATCAGAGGAACACTTTTTTGTTGTTACTTTTAGTATCTCTTGCTAACATCCACTCATTCTCAGCTTTTGCCTTCCTAACGCTAACCCTCCAGTTCCTTGTTACTCTTCCATTGTAGCCTGCCCTTCCTTCCACGTCCTGTACGGTATATGTCACCCCCACCCCCCACCCCCAGGTAATCTCTGAACTTTTTGTGAAGGCACATTCATCATTCTTTGCTGTCCTCCAACTTTTGGGGGAGGGTTATTGGAGTTTTTTGTAGTTTCGCCTTTATAATTTCCTTTTAAGGAAACTCCCAAACTCTTTGGATTCCTTTTCTTATTAGGATCTCCTGCCATGGGACTTTACCTATCATTGTTCTCAGTTTTTTAACATCAGCTTTTACAGCATTTACATGTGGCTACACTCTGTTTTTATTTCCTTTGAAATTAAGTAAACCATAGCCACTATCTCCCAGAATTCCTCTTCGCTGCCACTTCATTCACTAAATCATCTCTGTTGGTAAGAATCAAGTCAAAGATAGCTAGTCCTCTAGTTGTTTCTTTCACTTCTTATAGGGGAAAAATATCAGCCACACAAGCAAGGAATTTCTTAGAAGATCCATACCTGGCAGAATTTACCTCCTAACAGATATCAGGCAAATTGGAAGATCCCATCACTTCATATATTGTGTCCCTTAGAAATTCTTGCAGTTTGGTTTTCAGAGGTTTCATCCACAGTTTCTTCTTGATTGGATGGTCATGAATACTTACTAATAATAAGTTATTCTTGTTATGTTTTATTATCTCATGCCATTTTTATTGTGTAGTGTTTATGTTTATTTTTATATTTTGCTGATTTTTTTCTGTAAACCGCCCAGAGTGGCCTTATCGCTAGGTGGCATGGTATATAAATCAAATCAAATCAAATCAAATCAAATCAATCAATAATACACTCCGACTACTGTGTTCCTTTTGTTTCTGCCCCAATTACAGTAATCCAAATGCTCTCTCTGAGCCAAGCTTATCCTCCTGGTATTTCTATGATGCTTTGACATATACTGTTGCTCCATCTCCCTTTCTATTATTTCTGTTAACATAAGAACATAAGAAGAGCCATGCTGGATCAGACCAAGGGCCCATCCAGTCTAGTTTCCTGTATCTTACAGTGGCCCCACCAAATACCTCTGGGAGTGCACGAGACTAGATATCTGTCACCTGATACCATTTCCCTGCATCTGGTTCTTGAAGTACCCTCTTTTTAAGCCTGGAGATGACACATCCCCATCATGGCTGGTAACCTGTGAAGAACTTCTCCCCAGGAATCTGTCCAATCCCCTTTTGAAGGCATCCAGGCTAGATGCCCATCACCACATCTTGTGGCAGGGCATTCCACAGACTAACAACATGCTAAGTAAAGAAGTATATTATTTTGTCTGTTCTCACTCTCCCAACCCTCAGTTTGAGTGGATTTCTCCTAGTTCTGGCATTTTGTGAGAGGGAGAAGAGCGCCCCTCTATCCACTTTACTCATGCCCTGTATAATTTTGTATCTCTCAGTCATATCCCTTCTCAGGCACCTTATTTCCAGACTAAAGAGTCCCAGATGCTGCAGCCTTTCCTCATAAGGGAGGTGATTGAGCCCAGTAATCATTTTAGTTGCTCTCTTCTGCAACTATGTCTTTTTTGAGATGTGGTGACCAGAACTGTTTGCAATACTCCAGGTGTGGCCTTACTATTGTTTTGTGCAATGGCATTATAATGTTGGCTGTTTTATTTTCAGTCCCCTTTTTGATGATCCCTAGCATGGAATTGGCCTTCTTCACCGCTACCACACACTGCGTAGACACTTTCATTGAGCTGTCCACCAGCACACCAAGATCTATTTCCTGATCTGTCATGGACACCTCAGAAACGATGAGATGATAGATAATGTTTTGCCCCAATATGTATTACTTTACATTTTCCTACATTAAACACATTTTCCATTTGGCAGCCCATTCTCCCAGTTTGGAGAAATCCTTCTGGAGCGCTTCACAATCTTCTCTGGCCTTCACCACCTGGATATCCTTTGTATCATCTGTAAACTTGGCCACCTCACTGCTATCCCTGTCTCCAGGTCATTTATGAACAGATTGAAAAGCACCAGTCCACAGGACAGATCCCTAGGGCACACCATTTTCACCTCTCTCCTTTGTGAAAATTGCCCATTGACACCTACTCTCTGTTTCTTGGATCTCAACCAATTCCCAGTCCATAAGAGGACCTTTGGTGAGGGACTATGTCAAAAACCTTCTGAAAATCACAATAGACAATATCCACCAGTTTACCCAAATCCACATGCCTGTTGACCTTTTCAAAGAATGCTAAATAGTTTGTGAGGCAAGACTTATCCTTACAGAAGCTGTGCTGATTTTCCCTCAACAAGGCTTGTTCTTCTATGTGTTTTAAGATATTGTTTTGGATGAGCATTTCTACCATCATCCCGGGGACAGACTAATTGGCCTGTAGTTTCAAAGATCCCCCTCCTTTTTGGAGTGACATCCACTATCCTCCAGTCCTCTGGCATTGTGGCCATTTTAAGAGACAAGTTGCATATTACCATTAAGATATCTGCAATTTCATTTCTCAGGTCCTTAATAACCCCTGGGTGGATGCCATCTGGGCCAGGTGACTTGTTGATCTTCAATTTATCAATTAAGCCTAAAACATCCTCTCTTTTAACCTGTATTGAATTTAATTATTTAGTCAAGACAGATGCAATGAAGTCGTTTAATTTTCCATGTCCCCCTTTACCTCCCTCACCATCCAGAGGGACAAAAGGTTCTCTGGTAAGTTTTCTATTTTTAACATATTTAAAGAAGCTCTTATTATTTCCCTTTATATTGCTAGCCATACGTTCCTCAAAGTCTTTTTTGATCTGGTGGACGATAACACCCACACACCCACTATCACATCATTCCTTGGACCAGGTAGTTTAATCCACAGTGATTCTATGGTGGAGTCAGACCCACTGTCAATCTCCATTCTGCTGGATTTCACCCCTTCTTTGACATAGATGGCCACTCCACCTACAACCTGCCCCTCTCTATCCCTTCACTTGAGTTTATAGCCCGGGATTGCGGTATCCCACTGGTTCTCCATTTGGATAGATTTTGAAGCTGAGGCTCCAGTACTTTGGCCCACCTCATGAGGAGAGAGGACTCCTTGTGAAAGTCCCTGATGTTGGATTGAAGGCAAAAGGAAAGGGGGACGGCAGAGAATGAGATGGTCGGACAGTGTCATCGATGCAACCAACATGGATTTGACCAAACTCCAGAAGGCAGTGGAAGACAGGAGGGCCTGGCGTGCTCTGGTCCATGAGGTCATGAAGAGTCGAACATGGCTTAACAGCTGAACAACAACAAGCCATGGGGTGGAGGGAGTGTAATTGCACCAAGCATCAGTTAAATTCTTATAAAGCCTCCTGAACTTGTTGTTCTTCCTGTTCATTTCCCATACTCCTGGCATTTGTGTATGGACACCAAGTAATGTGTGATTTGTGGCTTGCTTTCCTTCATACGTTTTTATGAAAATTATTCTTGGGGCCCATCAAAGCTTCTGGGTCTATTCCTATTGTATATTGTGCTTAAGTCTTCATCTGTCTTTACCTCTGAGGTTGTGTCTGCCTCCCCCTTATTCAGTTTAATTCAGTTTAAAGGCAGTAGATTAAAATACACAATTGTTCTCTGACAATGCTTCAAAAAGGTTACTGATGGAATTGTAAGACACATCCCACATCCCCACAATTCTACGATGGACATAATTTTACGACAGTAATTACTTTCCCCCTCTTATTGGTTTAACTTAGTGAGCTAAAAGTGAATCTCAATGACTCTCACGTTTGGAGAGCAATGGAGGGGTGGGGGTCTCTCCAACCCAAGGAAGCATCATCCATGCATGCACTGTGGTGGGAGGGAACTAGTTGGCCTTTGTCCCTTGCTCAGCCCCTCTGTAAAGCCAACTTCCCAGCTGCTTCTCAGTAGCCAGCAAGAGAAGCAAATGAGGCTTTTGGCCATCAAGATATAGGCTCTGCTGCCGAGTGATGGGCAGGGTGGGTTGCTCATTGTTACTCTTCTTGCTTTGCTGCCTTAAGTAGATATCTCACCCTCTCTAAGGGGTAGACTGGCCAATCCTAATGTCAATAGAAAGAAAATATGCTGTCTATTAAGACAGAAAAGAGATTTGTCTTTCCAGAAGAAAAGGTTCATACCAGTGCCTTAGTAAATCTAAATCTTTATTCTGAAACATGGAAGGGAGAAAATAACAATTTTAGGGCTTCCATTGTTTTGTTCGTTGTTCATAAAACCACTTTTGTTATTGTTTCCTTTGTTTCTTGTATGGAAACAAGTATCAAGAATATTCTCTGAGACATTCTTGTTGACATAAATTGATTTTCTTTAAAAAAAAATCCCTATAAGGCTGGAATAGATAGTAATTATTGGTTTGCTGAAATGACCAGCCAGATGTTCTTTTTTATCCTGTTTCCTCAGCCAGCAACAAAGGAGCAAATCTCAAGTCAATTTGACATGTAGCAAAATTTAACTGGATATGAGGAAATACTTCTGTTTGAAACATATAATCAACCCGAGGAATTCCCTCCCACAGGAAATCACTGAGGCAAAGAACACAGGGTGTTGAGAAAGATATTTTTAAAGGCATATGTGGTTCGGCAGACAACTAGCACATAATGTCTCACACAACAGCAAACAAACTCGGAAGGACCACTCCAGTGTACGTGTAGAACTCTTTGAACACATCCAGTACAGGACCCAATCTCTTCAAGGCTATGGAAACCTCAATGGGAAGAACTCAAAGACTCCTGGATTGTAATTTGTCACCTGCTTAAAAGCCCTCTGATTTCTGGCAGATAGCAAAATGAGGATGAGAGGGGTTTATATCTATTCTTATTTAGCTTGGTGGATCATATGTTGTGAAGAGGGCCCCATGTCTGCTGTATGTGTTCAATATTTTCATCAATGATTGCTGAGCAATCCCACATTACTCTGAGCCCAGGAAGTCCTCTTCTGTTGATTCTATTAGTAAGCCTTAAAAAGCAGGCTTTGGAGCCATCAAAGATGGAAGACACTTTTCTTCCCAAGCAGCCAATTAGGAACATAGGGCTGCCAGCAGGGACGGAACTCAAAATGCAAGACTGCCGTCAAGTGAGACTTAAGTCATACTGGTGACTCAACTCAAACATGGCTCTGGTTTATTTACTTTTTTAATGACTCAGACTCAAGTGGTGAACTGTAAACCATTTTATTTTTGGAGGGGGGGAAAGCTTGATTTTAATAGGGAATTGCACTTGGGATTGAAACATCCCAGACAGGCTGCCATGTCTCAGGGCACCAGCTGCAATCTTAGGGATGAAGTGTGCTTCCATGGATCCTTGGAAAGGAACACTAATTGCGAGTCAAGCATCATTTTCAGAGGATATGTTGTTGTTGTTGTTGTTGTTGTTGTTGGTAGTTGTGGTGGTGGTGGTGGTGGTGGTGGTGGTGGTGGTGGTGGTGGTGTGTGTGTGTGTGTGTGTGTGTGTGTGTGTGTGTGTGTGTGTGTTGACTTTAAAGGTGACAGAGGCAACTGGTTCAGCATGAAAGTGTTTTGTTCTCTCAGTGTGTTGCTCCAAATGATACAGTGAGCCTAAGTGCATCAATTGACTGTCTTGCTTCTGAGACATCACAAGTGCCCCCCATCTCAAGTTTTGGGCTTGAAATCTGATGGAACGGGATGTCACTGACCAGGCAACTACAGGTGGACACAAATTTAAAAACAAATTGCAAAAATAATTTTTAAAAATCACCAATTCATTGATCTTTATTTGTAGTAGAGACTCAGAGGAAGTTTCTCTGCAATTTTGGTGTCTCTGGGTGTCTGAGGGGCATTTTATAAGTGTTTTTAAGGCAAGATGAATCAACAAATCCATTTGTCAATGGGGGATGGAACCAATTACCTCAAGAGGTGGTGAGTGCTCCAACACTGGAGGCATTCAAGATAAATCTGGCATATATCCTTTGATATGTATTCCTGCATGCAGCAGGGGTTGAACTTGATGGCCTCATAGGCCCCTTCCAACTTCACTATTCTATGATTCTATAAATCTAAGATTTGCAATGTGTCAACATTGATAAATCATAAATCATGAAAAATCACCTTTCTTCCTGATTTGTGCCCATCTCTACTAGCAACCCTATAAGGGAATATTTTGTTACGTGCAAGGTAGAACCAACTTAGAACAATCCTAATAGAGTTTTCAATATAAGTATATTTAAGTACAGTACTAGCTTTACGAGTTTCACAGCCTTAGCGAATTTTCATGGTTGTGCAGGGCTTGAACTCAGGTCTCCTAAGTCTTAACTCAGAACTCTTATTCACTACACCACACTGGGTATCACATGACTTCCTTTAGGTGTATATAATTAGTGAATGCAGGGGTTCCCAAACTGTGCACCACAGTTCTGTGGGGCATCCAGGAACCGAACCAGAGTTGTCATGGGAAAGTGCGGGGACACAGAGCTATGAAGGCTATGGAGTAACTGTTCATAGTACTACTGTGTCAAACAGGAACTGGAAGTGGAGGCTCCTTTCCCCATCTCTATGGTCCCCTGTAGGGGCACTTGCCAAGTGGCCTTGTGAGTTTTCTGTTTGGAGGTCCAGCCCCATGGTAGCAGTGAGACCATTGATGGCCCCTCTGAACAAGGGGAGCCACACCCAGTGGTCAGTAAATTAAGGGAACTGTGAATCCAAAATGATGGGGAACCACTGAGTCAATACAAAGGAATGGTGAGTAAAGGTCTGTTTGTACAGACAAAAAAGGCACAACAGAGTAGAGGCCATATATGTCCCTTCTACTAACTTTCTGATACCCTCCTATTAATCTAAGCCAAACCCTCTGCTTATTATTTGGAGATAATATGTAAGCATGTAAACCATTAATGCTCTGAACTTATGTCAGATGATACATTTTAACTCTTGAATGGACTGAACAATGTCTTACAGTTTGACTACTACTAGTAGTTAATATATCATGTAATCAATGTTGTGTTTTAGCAACACATGCCATAGTGGCATTGACGAAATGAAGAATTTTGGACTCTTGCCATACTCAGTCATATTCACGTAGAGGTGAGCTGGTATGAAAACAAGATCTTATACACTGTTTAGTATTTCCCTAGGAAATTAATAAAACATGACATTCAGAGGAGGCAAAACCATATGTTGTTAAAATGGTGATTTGTCCTTATTGGGTCTGTAACCTGCTGAATCTCTGAAACTGTTAAACCTTTAACAATAACCATAGCCAAGAAATTAGCAGAGACAGATCTTCCATATGGCTTTGTTCACCATCAGCTTCCCCACAAGTGGAAACTGCGACTGAGTGAGCAGTTACAGCAAAGCCTGACTGTTTATGTGAAACTCTTCCTCTGATTACCAGGCATTATTTCTGGTCAGTTATCCCCGTTCATTGGATGACCAGAACACAAGATGGGGATGTGTACGTAATGCATGGGGAGAACAGTAGGTAAAGAAAAAAATGCAAAGCTTTGAGGTGATTAGTTACATAGTAACCTGTTAAATGGCTACTTTCTGGATTATAAATTATGTAATGAATAGTTAAAAATTAAAGGAATGTAAGATAAGATAAGATAAGATAAGATAAGATAAGATAAGATAAGATAAGATAAGATAAGATAAGACAAGACAAGACTTTATTGTCATTGTCCTATATAGAACAACGATATTGAGAGAACAAAGAAATTGAAAGATCTGCATCAGCTCAAAAACATCAATTCAGAAAAATACCCACAAACATACCCCACCCCACATTTATACAGAAACTCCCT
This sequence comes from Phrynocephalus forsythii, assembly GCA_029282475.1. Classification (NCBI taxonomy): domain Eukaryota; kingdom Metazoa; phylum Chordata; class Lepidosauria; order Squamata; family Agamidae; genus Phrynocephalus; species Phrynocephalus forsythii. The sequence continues at coordinate 4,787,789 of JAPFRF010000001.1, read as the reverse complement.
CAAAACCTACATTTCCCTGCATTCAAAGCCTTAACCACTTTCGGATAAAAACTCTTTCTCAAGAAGCTGGTTCTGGTCTTAATGACTTCCTTCTAGAAGGCAGAAGCTGGAAAAGATCATTTCCAGGGTGTGTAGGATCCTACACAATATCTACAGCTTCCTTATAACACCTGAAGGTATACAATTGATCTAAAGTAGGAAGCATACACCTTTTCACGTGATTCTGCAGTCTTCACAACTTTGGACAGTATTACCCTTTCCCTAACTGTACAACTCTCAAACCACACACAGACCATAGGTCTCTCTATGGTGCAGTAGTAGAATGCCAGCAGCAGAACTTTTGAAAGATTATTCCTCTGGAGAATTCTCAAGAAGTACAATCTCTGCTGTGCTCTCTTCATCAGATCTTTGGTATTTGCTCCCTATGTCAGGTCCGTTCTCAGCTCCATTCCCCCAAAAAGAAACACCAAAACTTGTTCCACACAATTTTTTCAATAATAAGTGGCTGGATGTTCAATTTGAATTTCCTGAAATCCACAATTATCTTTTTTTTTATTGAGGATTAATTTTTTTCAACACTGCTCCATCAGGATCTCCACCTCCTTCCTATAAGTCGACTCCCCATCCCCAGCAGTTGTATCATCCGCAAACTTAATGATCTTATTACTGGGGTAGTTGGGAACACAAACATATGTGTAGAGCGTGAACAAAAGTGGGCTCAACACACACACTTGTGGTGTTCCTGTATTTATACTGAGATCCACAGAGACATGAGAGCCCATCTTGACCCATTGGGAATGTTCTGATAGAAAATATAATATCTACCCGCATAAATGCAGCGGACGCCCCAGATCCAACAGTTTGGGCACCAATCTATGTGGAAGAATAATATTGACTGCAGAACTAAAGTCCACAAAAAGCAATCTCGTATAGTTCCCTTGTTTCTCCAGATGGAACAGGACAGTATGTAGGGCCATAATCACAGCATACTCCGTGGATCACTTCTTCTTGTATGCAAATTGAGAAGAGTCCAATCCTTCTAGTAAACAAGTCATAATACGATTCCATACCAGTTTTATAAAACATTTCATTATAACAGGTGTGAGCACCACAGGGCGGAAGTCATTCAAACTATCTATGTTAGTTTTTTTTTTTTTTTTTTGGCAAGGGTATGATGCTAGAGGATTTCAAACACAATGGAAAAGTGGCTTGGTCCAAAGAATGATTAAAAATCTTCATAAAAGTTTCTGCCAGTTGTTCCGAGCAGTCTCTCAGCACCCTACCAGCCATTCCATCAAGATCCGTAGCCTTTCTCGTGTTTATGTAGCAAGTAATCAGGATGCAACTTTTTAGACACGAGGGAGTAACATTTTCTAATACCTTCAAAAATTTACTTCTTGAGGACATGTTACAGAACTTTTAAAGACCTTTTCACGTGATTCTTTTTAACCTCCTGCCACTCTCTTAATTATTCTCAATGGCAAGGGTTTCATTTTTTTTGTATTTCTGTAAATATTTGCAAGATGCAATAGTGGAGTTCACCACTAGAGAGAATCAGAGGATATTTATATTTTCTGGCCCTGCTAGTTACAAAAAGGCAGCATAATCATAACATGCAATCCAATTAATTATTTGTCCTAGTCAAGCTCCTGAAAAGTAACAAATGACAGTTGCTTTAAAAACAAACCCACATTCAGTCCTTGTGTGGCGGTCACCATGGAAATATCTCAGCCAAATTTACTATTTACTGATACTTAAGAACTATAAAAATACAAAGGAAATTTGAAATATTTACAGATACCCAAAAAGAGGAAAACCAAAGAATATTTATTTTGTTCCTTAGGATTTTGAAGAAAATGGGATAAACCCTAATAAATGTATGACAAAGTCTCCAAAAATTTCATATTATACTATTTAAATGTAGCTTTTAAAAAGAAAATTAGAAAATGTAACATCTAAAAAGCTACATTGTAGCTACTGGTTACATCATGATTTATTAAATGATTTATAGCACATCCCTCTTTCGGCAAATACCATGTGGCGGTATGGAGAAGACTTGGCTCCACCCCTTCTGATGAGCAGTATTCATAATTTTGAAGCAGAACTTCCAAGGGCTGCATTGAAAAAAAGAAAAGAAAAACTAGACATGTTAAATGCAACCACACATTTAAAAGAATGTTGCCCCTCAGGCAGTCTCTCTCTACTCAGAGTCAATGTATTAGCACTGACGTACTCTGTTACTACCTCCTGGCACTTATTTATGGCATTCGCTGCATCCTCTGGATTAATGGAAATGAGGAGCAGTGTAATAAAAATCTCCAAACAACTTCCTCAGTATTTTAGTGTAGATGGAAATATCAGACAAGGGCAAGATAGGGTTTTGCAGCACAATCATCAGAAGGTAGGAAAAAAATAGTCTCCCAGCACCATCTTCTGGAATTGCCCCCACACTGCAGGTAGGAGTGGAATCAAGTCACTGGAGAGAGAGAGACCACCCATCTCAGAAAAGCTATCCAGAAAATCAGCTAATGATATTAAAAGTCTCTGTCTTATATAGGAAGTTACTCATTCCCATTTATTTATTTATTTATTTATTTATTTATTTATTTATTTATTTATTTATTTATTTATTTATTTATTTCAGAACATTGCTATATGTAGAAGAACTAGATGAATATTCACTTATGAAACATTACAAGCATTACAAACAAAACAATGATACATATAAAATACAACAATACATGACTGCTAAAGTGCAACAATATATGATATATGAAAATAAATATACTTTATGAAATAATTTTGGATCAAAATTGTGCTACACCCAAGGCTCCCTCTCAGGTGTGCAGGATTGCCCATGCATTTGCAACTCCACTTCCCTCTGTGCAGGTTTCTCTTCCCCTGTACCTTTTTTGTTTTCTGCCTCTTTGATTCTGGTTGAGATGGAACCTGTGAATGTGGGTGTGTGAACTGCACACACACATGTGCACAGACACAAAGACAAAGCTCCCCCTGTAACTGGCAGAGCTCTGCACATCAGGGCTAAAATTTAGAGGGAATGTTGGGCACATCGATTTCATTATCATACTCCCTGACAAAGTCCTGTGTGCCTGATGCAGTGGCATTGACACAGATGTGATGTGCCTTGGTTTTCTCCACTTTGACATGCAGTTACTCCAGGAGATGGCTATCCCTGATTCTCTGAATTGCCCATAGATTGTCCAACACTACTTTGAGTCTTTACAGAGACTTGCACACATCCTATCTGGCATTATACAGTGGTACCTCTACTTATGAGTGGCTCGACTTAAGAGCAAAAACCATTGGTGTTTTAACTGCTGCCTTACAAGTTTTAGACGTAGTCTGCTCTACTTACATTTTTTTATTTTTTATTTTTTTATTTTTTATTCTTTAGAATGGGCACCACACTGGATTTGCACCACACTGAAGAAGCATATTCAGGAGCCGGGCATATGCAGTTCAGGATAAGTCTCCCAGACATTTCCAGAACATTGTCTTGAAAGCCTAATCTTAGATATGTGACAATGTCAAGTTGAGAGTAATACCTAAATATTTTGGCCAGTAACAATGCTCTAGCTGTACACCACCTCAGGTTACTTGCAAATTAATGGTAACAAGAGTTTCATGGGGAAGTTGGACAGGAGAGGCCTCTAACCCAGATGTTCCCAAACTTTTTCGCCCCATAGACCACTTGCCCTTTTTTTTTGTTTTCTGTAGACCCCCTGCCTGCCTAATATTGAAATTTTCTAAACTTATTAACTTCAAATGTGTTTTTGACAGCTGACACAGTGCTACTCACTTTGATAGAGGCTTTTGTAGCATAGATAATTGTAAAAAAAGAAAAACATGTACTTTTTTATACATCGCTTTATTGAAAAGACACAAAATGCAAGTAAATTATCTGTGTGACATGACATACACACATGCAGCAAGTGCAAACTGGTGGCACTATTAGAAGAAACAGTGAGAGGACTGGAACAGTGAGTAGCCAGACTTAAGGCTATCAGGGTGGAGGATATATACATTGGCAGAATGCATGAGGAGCACTAGCAGCAGCAGCAGCCACAATCAGTGGAGGCACTGGAGGTGGGAAAGCAACAGGGGGAAGGCAGAGGAAGAGAATGCCGAGGACTGAGTAAGCTTTGTGGAAGGAGCTCCATGGAAAAGAGTCACATCCAGTAGCAAAGGAAGGAGAACACTGTCATCACCAGTTGAACTGCCAAACCGCTTTCAGGTTCTTGATAAGGAGTCTGCCAGACAGTGAAGCAAACAAAGAAGAGACCTTGCAGGAGTCTGTGAAAGGAACTGAAACAAAGCCAAGCAAAGAGACTGAACACACAAGCCACAGAAAAATAAAGAGAAGAGTATTTGTAATAAGAGACTACTATGTGAGGCAGGAACTGAAGTATGCCAGTAAGATCCATGGACCCACCACCAAGAATGCTGGAGCCCCGAAGCTCAGATTAGGGATGTGACAGAAGGATTGTCATCACTGGTAAACCCCAGAGATGCCTTCTCATCCACATAGGAACAAACAGCACAGCCAAGAGCAACTTTGAAATGATCACATCAGAACTCAAAGCTGTGGGAAGGAAACTCAAGGACTTTGGTGTCCAGATAATTTTCTCTTCCATCCTACCTGTACTTGGAATAGGAACAGAAAGGGAAAGGGAAATACTCTGCATGAATGACTGGCTACGGTGGCGTTGATGTGAGGGATTTGGTTTAGGGGCCGCTGGGTGCTGGCTCCAGGATGGGGAGAAAGAAGCGGAAGCCCAGGGAGGTAAGTCAGACACAAACCAGTTCAGCTCGGTTTGGGTTGGTATGATTTTTTTAAAAAAGTTCGTACGAACCCAAACCGAACTGAACCAAGGGTGGGCCCGAAACAGAATGAACGGAACCATTGGTTTTCTGTTTCGTGCCCACCTCTACTTTAAACTCAGTTGGAAGGGGGATGGAGAAACAAGCACAGAGATAAAGATGGATGAAGCCTTGAAGAATGGCCTGAATGATTCTAATGGAGTTTGGTAATAACATTAACTTTAATAATAATCTTCATAAAAACGTACAGAGAAAATTTGGCCACAAATCACAAAATCTCTTTTGTTTATATACAAATGCCAGGACTATAGGAAACAAAAAAGAAGAAGTAAATATGGCTTAATAGGAATCACTGAAACTTGGTGTGATGATTCCCATGTCTGGAATACAGAAACTGAAGGACATAAATCATTCAGAAAGAACAGAAAGAATAGAAAGGGAGATGGATATGCAGTACATGTCAAAAATTCATATTTCTGCTCAAAAATTCAGGAGGAGGAGATTTGCTGTCACATTGAGACCATCTGAATCAATGTAGTTGGTGTGAAAAACAAATGGAAAAGGGTCATTGGAATCTATTCGTGACCACTCAATCAAGAAAATAAGGGGATGAAACATCTGAAAAACAAATTGCAAGAATTTAAATGAAGCACAACGTAGTAATGATGGGAGATTCCAATTACCCTGATACCTGTTACGAAGCAAATTCTGTCAAGAAAGGACCTTCTGAGAAATTCTTTGTTTGCGTGGCTGATTTTTTTTCCTATAAAAAGTGAAGGAAAAAACTAGAGGACTAGCTATCTTTGACTTGATTCTAACCAACAACTTGGTGGAGGACGTGGCAAGAGCAACCATGTTCTACAGGGGATTCCTTGACCCAGGACTACCAGCCTATAAAGGAATTAACAACCTCTCTAGGTAAGAATCCAAAACAAGCCACTTTCACATATGGTGTTTGTATTGCCTAAAATAGGTTACTATAGCCAGAGCGGTGCCAGGACCATCTCAAGGACATATATACTGATGTCACAGATGCCAGCACAGAGCATACATGGAACTGACTGAAGACGTATCAGAACCACTGTCTATTATTTTCTTGAAATCATGGGAAACAAGTGAGATGCCATATGACTGGAGGAGGACAAATGTCCCTATGTTCAAAAATGGCAAAAAGAGGAACTTGGGAACTACTAGCCAGTCAGACAGACAACAATCCCAGGAAAAATCTGGGAACAAATTATTAAACAGTCACTATGCAAGCACCTAGCTGCCTAGAACCAGTATTCCTGCCAAGAAAACTCCATTGGCATGGGGTCATGAAAAGTCAATCATGAGTGTAATGATACAATAACAATGCAAGTACCTATAGAGGAAGCACAGGGCCAGAGGGCATAGAGCTTACTTCCTGTAATGCAGGAAGTAAGGGGCGGAGTTTTATCTTTAAATAGCTGCTCCCAGCAGCCTCCTAGTCCTTTTCTTGCAGAGAAGCAGAGAGGAAGCAGGCTGTCAGAGGAAGCACACGGCTAAAAAAAAAACAAAAAAAAACTTTCTTCAGGGTATCTTTGAGTTCCCAAGCCAAGCTACTCCTGAGGAGATTCTACGCACATTAGCAAGTGCTTTAGCGGCCCCTACACTGTTAGATCTTGAATAAACAACAAAAGAAGTAAATAGTCTTACTAGATTAAAAAAAATTAGTGTAAGTTTACATTTTTGAGACCTTGAATACATTTTATTGCACTCGTTAAAATGGAGTTGGAGGGAGGAGCTGTAGTTACCTGCAGTACTTGTGCCATGTTTGTCATCTTGACAGAGCATGTGCAGAACTACATCTGCTGCAAGTGCAAGCTGGTTGCGCTATTGGAAGAGAAGGTCCAGCAGCTAGAGGCTCACATATCAGACCAGCAACATATTAAGGACCTTGAGCGGTTCTTGGACAGAGCGGAACGGACTATCCAGGTCCAAGAAGAGACAGGGCACACTTCTTAGGATGAAGTCACTTCCCCAACTCAGGAGGTAGATGGGTGGAGGAATGTGACTCAAAGGAGTAGAAGGCCAAGGGATCGCTCAGAGAGTCTCATAGCTGCCAAATGTTCAAGTTCTCCCATCTTTGCTCGGAGGCTTTGAGCATTGGCGTAGAAGCACCTGTACAGTGGGTCCCGCAACAACAGCTGCTGCCTTGTTCTTTTCCCCTCACAGCTTTTATTCTCAGTAGACAAACTGTCACAGTCCATTATTCTCCCAGTGCTAATACCTGCTATGTCATCTCTATGTGATTCTCTACCCTCTCCAACCTCGTTCCCCGAGGATGAGGTGTTCCGAACCAGATGCCACTCAGCTCCTGTCGGCTTTCCCCCAGTTATCAGTTTAAAAGCTGCTCTGCTGCCTTTTTGAGGTTGAGTGCCAGCAATCTGGTCCCATCATGATTCAAGTGCAACCCATCCCTCCTGAACAGGTTTGGCTTGTCCCAAAATGTTCTCCAGTTCCTGGCAAATCTAAAGCCCTCCTCTCGACACCATCGCCTCATCCACGCATTGAGGCTTCTGAGTTCTGCCTGCCTGGCGGGTCCTGCACGTGGAACAGGTAGCACTTCTGAAAATGCTACCTTGGAAGCCCGGGACTTCAATCTTCTACCTAACAACCTGAATTTGGCTTCCAAGACTGACCGCTTGGCCTTCCCAACATCATTGGTACCAACGTGTACCATGACCACTGGCTCCTTCCCAGTTCTCTCTAACAAGCTATCTAGATTTCTCGTGATGTCTGCAACCTTTGCACCTGGCAGGCAAGTGACCATACGCTTATCATGCTCCTCACAAATCCATCCCTCTGTATTTCTAATTATAGAATCTCCTAGTACAAGGAGCTTCTCTCCTGCAGCCTGCTCATCTACATGTACCTGATCTTGTATCTCATCAATAGTGATGAGGGAGAGATCCTGAGGTGGAACCAATTGTTCCTCGGTGTGTGCCTCATGAGGTGTGATGAGGGAAAGAGCCTCAAATTGATTGTGCAATATGAGACTCTCTGAGCAATCACTTGGCCTTCTACTACTTTGAGTCACATTCCTCCACCCATCTACCTCCTGGGTTGGGGAAGTGATTACATCCTCAGAAGTGTGCCCTGTCTCTTCTTGGACCTGGATAGTCTGTGGTCAGGGATGTGAATGTCACTGAGCCTCTGGGGAACAGTGACCATGCTGCAATTTCCTTTGCCATGCATGTCGGAGGAAGAGTGTCAAGCAAATCAGACATAAAAACCCTTGATTTTCAAAGGGCAAACTTCCCTCAGATGAGGAAACTAGTTAGAGAGAAATTGAAGGAGAAAGTTAGAAGAATCCAATCTCTTCAGAGTGCATGGAGCCTGTTTAAAACAACAATAATAGAGGCCCAGCACAAGTGCATACCGCAAAGAAAGAAGAGCTCATTTAAGTCCAAGAGGACACCGGCATGGTTAACGAGTGGAGTTAGAGAGGCTCTAAAGCGCAAGGAGAGGTCTTTCTGTAAATGGAAATCCTCCCCTAATGAGGAAAATAAAAAGGAACACAAACTCTGGCAAAAGAAATGTAAGAAGATGATAAGGGAGGCAAAGAAAGATTTTGAGGAACGCATGGCTAGCAATATAAAGGGTAATAATAAAAGCTTCTTTAAATATGTTAGAAGTAGAAAACCTGCCAGAGAACCAGTTGGCCCTCTGGATGGTGAGGGAGGAAAAGGGGAGGTTAAGGAGAACTTGGACATTGCAGAGAAATTGAATGAGTTCTTTGCATCTGTCTTCACGACAGAGGACCTTGAGCGGATTCCGCTGCCTGAGCCGCCCCTCTTGACTAAAGAATTAAATCAAATACAGGTTAAAATAGAGGAGGTTTTAGGACTAATTGATAAATTGAGGATTAACAAGTCACCGGGCCCAGATGGCATCCACCCAAGGGTTATTAGGGAACTGAGAAATGAAATTGCAGATCTCTTAACGGTTATATGCAACTTGTCTCTTAAAACTGCCACAGTGCCGGAGGACTGGAGGATGGCAGATGTCACACCAATTTTTAAAAAAGGAAGGAGGGGGGACCCAGGAAACTACAGGCCAGTTAGCCTTACATCTGTCCGAGGGAAGATGGTGGAAAGCCTCATCCAAGAGAAAATCTTAAAACATATAAAAGAACAAACCTTGCTGAGAGAAAATCAGCATGGCTTCTGTAAGGGTAAATCTTGTCTGACAAACCTTTTAGAATTTTTTGAAAAGGTCAACAGGCACATGGATTTGGGTGAACCGGTGGATATACTCTATCTGGATTTTCAAAAGGCTTTTGACACAGTCCCTCACCAAAGGCTGCTGAGAAAATTGCACAGTCAGGGGATAAGAGGACAGGTCCTCTTATGGATTGAGAACTGGTTGAGATCCCGGAAACAAAGAGTAGGTGTCAATGGGAAATTTTCACAATGGAGAGAAGTGAAAAGCGGTGTGCCCCAGAGCTCTGTCCTGGGACCGGTGCTTTTCAATCTGTTCATAAATGACCTGGAGACAGGGATGAACAGTGAGGTGGCCAAGTTTGCAGATGACACAAAACTTTTCCGTGTGGTGAAAACCAGAGAAGATTGTGAAGAGCTCCAAAAGGATCTCTCCAAACTGGGGGAATGGGCTGAGAAATGGCAAATGCGTTTTAATGTAACCAAATGTAAAGTAATGCATATTGGGGCAAAAAATCCAAACTTCATCTATCAACTCAGGGGCTCTGAGTTATCCATGACAGATCAGGAAAGAGATCTTGGTGTGTTGGTGGACAGCTCCATGAAGGTGTCTCCCCAGTGTGTGGCAGCGGTGAAGAAGGCCAATTCCATGCTAGGGATTATCAAAAAGGGGATTGAAAATAAAACAGCCAACATTATAATGCCATTATACAAAACAATAGTAAGGCCCCACCTGGAGTATTGTGTACAATTCTGGTCACCGCATCTCAAGAAAGACATAGTGGAACTGGAAAAGGTGCAGAAGAGAGCGACTAAAATGATTACTGGGCTGGGGCACCTCCCTTATGAAGAAAGGCTAAAACATTTGGGGCTCTTTAGACTGGAAAAAAGGCGCTTGAGGGGGGATATGATTGAGACATACAAAATAATGCAGGGTATGAGTAAAGTGGATAGACGGAAGCTCTTCTCTCTCTCCCAAAATACCAGAACTAGGGGACATATACTCAAATTGAGGGCTGGGAGAGTAAGAACTGACAAAAGAAAATATTTTTTCACCAAGCGCGTTGTAAGTCTATGGAACTCAACACCTCCACATTCACCACCTGCCCGAGGGAGGGAAGGCTTGAAAAGCGGAGCTGCCTGGGAGCTGCCTGGGACCTAGAAGACCACCGTTCCTGCTGACCCAAGAGTCCAGTACCACCTGCCGCTCCCTCCGCCCCTGGGTGAGAGACAGGGGACCTTTCTGTGGCTTCTCTGGGGGAGTTTGGCCTCTTGGACTCCTGAGGCAAGTCAGGACTGGGCCCCTGGCTCTGTAGCTCAAGCTGCCTTCCACCTCAACACTCACCACCTGCCCGAGGGAGGGAAGGCTTGAAAAGTGGAGCGGCCTGGGAGCTGCCTGGGACCTAGAAGACCACCGTTCCTGCTGACCCAAGAGTCCAGTGCCATCTGCCGCTCCCTCTGCCCCTGGGTGAGAGACAGGGGACCTTTCTGTGGCTTCTCTGGGGGAGTTTGGCCTCTTGGACTCCTGAGGCAAGTCAGGACTGGGCCCCTTGCTCTGTTGCTCAAGCTGCCTTCCTCCTCAATACTCACCACCTGCCCGAGGGAGGGAAGGCTTGAAAAGCGGAGCGGCCTGGGAGCTGCCTGGGACCTAGAAGACCACCGTTCCTGCTGACCCAAGAGTCCAGTGCCATCTGCTGCTCCCTCTGCCCCTGGGTGAGAGACAGGGGACCTTTCTGTGGCTTCTCTGGGGGAGTTTGGCCTCTTGGACTCCTGAGGCAAGTCAGGACTGGGCCCCTTGCTCTGTTGCTCAAGCTGCCTTCCTCCTCAATACTCACCACCTGCCCGAGGGAGGGAAGGCTTGAAAAGCGGAGCGGCCTGGGAGCTGCCTGGGACCTAGAAGACCACCGTTCCTGCTGACCCAAGAGTCCAGTGCCATCTGCCGCTCCCTCTGCCCCTGGGTGAGAGACAGGGGACCTTTCTGTGGCTTCTCTGGGGGAGTTTGGCCTCTTGGACTCCTGAGGCAAGTCAGGACTGGGCCCCTTGCTCTGTTGCTCAAGCTGCCTTCCTCCTCAATACTCACCACCTGCCCGAGGGAGGGAAGGCTTGAAAAGCGGAGCGGCCTGGGAGCTGCCTGGGACCTAGAAGACCACCGTTCCTGCTGACCCAAGAGTCCAGTGCCACCTGCTGCTCCCTCCGCCCCTGGGTGAGAGACAGGGGACCTTTCTGTGGCTTCTCTGGGGGAGTTTGGCCTCTTGGACTCCTGAGGCAAGTCAGGACTGGGCCCCTGGCTCTGTTGCTCAAGCTGCCTTCCACCTCAACACTCACCACCTGCCCGAGGGAGGGAAGCCTTGAAAAGCGGAGCTGCCTGGGAGCTGCCTGGGACCTAGAAGACGGCCGTTCCTGCTGAACCAAGAGTCCAGTGCCATCTGCCGCTCCCTCCGCCCCTGGGTGAGAGACAGGGGACCTTTCTGTGGCTTCTCTGGGGGAGTTTGGCCTCTTGGACTCCTGAGGCAAGTCAGGACTGGAGGAAGAGCCATCGGCCAACAAACACCAGACTCAGCTCCAGGGAGCAGCCCCCTCATTTTCACCTGCCTGCAACGTCTGTCTTCAACTGGTGAGAGAATTTGGAGACAGCCAGCCAGCCGGGCCTTGAAGGGGAGTGGCTACAGGGGAGGGACTTGGTCTCACAGCTATTTTAGCTGCCTCCCAGCCTTGCTGAAGCCCTACCATCTGCCAGCAAATGCCGGACTCTGCTTCAGGAAGCAGCCCCCTCGTTTTCACTTGCCTGCAGAAGCTGTCTCTGAACGTGTGGCAGACATCAGAGGCAGCCAGCTAATGTACCATCAAAGGGGTGGGGATGGGGGAGGGACACCTGATCAATTTTAAGCTTTGATACTGTGCTGCTACCCCCCCTCCAGGTAGAGGTGGTGAAGTGCTTATGGAGCAGAATGGGCAGATGGTTGTTCTATTCTGTCCTGTTTTTTGCTTTTTTGCTTTGTTTTTTCTTTTTCTTGTCATCAGGTATTGACAGTAGGAACCCAAAATAGAACTAAGGGAACAGGAAGGGGGGAGGGCAATGGAGGGGGCAGCTATTGAAACTGTGCTGGGTAGGGGAAGGTATGGCGGTAGGAGTGGAACGTGCCCGCATAGGAGAAGAGGGGTTAGATATCTTACACCTATCCCCTCTTCTGGTTCCACCCCTAGCCAAAAGGAATCAGGTGACCATATCAGCGAGCCCACGGGCCACACGGTGCTGCTGTTGAATGCCAGGTCAGTACAGAATAAAACTGCCCTCATTCATGATGTTATTCTGGATGAGGGTGCTGACCTGGCATGTATTACCGAGACCTGGGTGGGAGAGGAGGGTGGAGTCCCCCTTTCCCAGCTATGCCCACCTGGGTACTCGGTTCAGCACCAGTGTCGCCCGGAGGGCCAGGGAGGGGGAGTTGCCATAGTCTATAGGAGTTCTATCCCCTTGACCAGGCTTCCTGTCTCTTTGGGAAAAGGTCTGGAGGGCTTATATTGTGTGTTGGGCTCACGAGACAGATTGGGGATTCTTTTGGTGTACCGCCCACCCTGCTGCGTACCAACAGTCTCCCTGCCTGAGCTGACGGAGGTGGTCTCGGACCTGGTGTTGAGAACCCCCAGACTGTTGGTACTGGGGGATCTCAACATCCATGCTGAGGCTACCTTAACTGGAGCAGCTCAGGACTTCATGGCCGCCATGACAACCATGGGGCTGTCTCAACATGTCATCGGCCCAACACATGAGAAGGGCCATACCCTGGACCTAGTATTCTCAACGGGACTGGGAGATGGTGGTTTGGATGTGGAGGGGTTGGTTCTGATTCCATTGTCATGGTCAGACCACTTTCTGGTCAAGTTTAGGCTATTGGCTACTCCGACCCTCTGCAAGGGTGGGGGATCTATTAAGATGATCCGCCCTCGGAGACTAATGGATCCAGGTGGTTTCCTGAAAGCTCTGGGGGATTATCCATCTGATATGGTCGGCGCTCCTGTCGAAGCTCAGGTCACCCTGTGGAATAGGGAAATGTCCCGGGCGGTTGACACGATCGCACCTAAGCGCCCTCTCCCCTTACGCAGAGCCAAGACAGCTCCTTGGTATACATCTGAGCTGCGGGCAATGAAGCAGGAGGGGAGATGGCTGGAGCGCAAGTGGAGAAAATATCACTGAGAGTCCGATCGAACACGGCTTAGAGCCCATTATCGGGCCTATTCCGTGGCGATACGGTTGGCGAAAAGGCATTATTTCGCAAACCGTATTGCTTCCTCAGAGTGCCGTCCAACAGAGCTGTTTCGGGTGGTCCAGGACCTTCTTCAACCAAAAAATATGGTGGAGGTTCTGGACAACTCATCAGCCTGTTGTGACCAGTTTGCCGCTCACTTTGAGGGGAAAATCGCTCAGATTCGCAGCGAATTGGACTCCACTATTGATGCAGATTCAAGGGATGTATCCAGTGTGCCGTGCTTAGGTCCAGTTTTATTGGATGAGTTTCAATTATTGAGACCTGAGGATGTGGACAGGGTGCTTGGATCTGTCCGTTCTACCACCCCTCTGCTCGACCCTTGCCCTTCTTGGCTAATTGAAAGATCTGCCAGGGGGGTTCACACCTGGGTCCAGGAGGTTGTTAACGCCTCCTTAAGAGAGGGAGTGGTCCCCACCACCTTGAAAGAGGTGGTGATTAGACCACTCCTAAAAAAACCAAACCTGGACCCAGGGCTGGTGGTTAACTACCGACCAGTAGCGAACCTCCCTTATTTGGGCAAGGTGTTGGAGCGGGTGGTGGCCGGACAACTCCAGGCACTGCTGGATGAAACTGATTTTCTGGATCCATTTCAATCTGGCTTCAGGCCGGGTTTTGGTACGGAGACCGCCTTGGTCGCCCTGTATGATGACCTTTGCCGGGAGAGAGACAGGGGGAGTGCGACCCTGTTGATACTCCTGGACCTCTCAGTGGCTTTCGACACCATCGACCATGGTGTCCTTCTGGATAGGCTGGCCAGGTTGGGGGTTGGAGGCACTGCTCTGCAGTGGTTCCAATCCTTCCTGGCTGACCGTGTCCAGAAGGTGGTGCTGGGGGACAGTTACTCTGCCCCGTGGTGTTTACGTCACGGGATTCCCCAGGGCTCCATACTGTCTCCCATGCTGTTCAACATCTACATGCAACCGCTGGGAGAGGTCATCAGGAGGTTTGGGCTGAGGAGTCAGCAATATGCTGACGATACTCAGCTCTACCTCTCGTTTTCCACCAATCCAGGTGAGGCGATTTCTGTACTGAACTTGTGTCTGGGCCAGATAATGGACTGGATGAGGGTTAATAAATTGAAACTCAATCCAGACAAGACGGAAGTACTGTTAATGGGTGCTTTGCCGGACAGGTTAGAGGGCCATCTTCCTGTCTTGGATGGGGTTGCACTCCCCCTAAGGGACAGGGTCCGCAGCTTGGGGGTGCTTCTGGACCCCGGTCTAACTCTGGAAGCCCAGGTGGATTCGGTGGCCAGGGGTGCCTTCCTTCAGCTGCGGAAAATATACCAGCTTCGCCCCTACCTAGACGAGCACAGCCTCATGACAGTTACGCATGCACTGGTAACATCCCGTATTGATTACTGAAATGCGCTTTACGTGGGGCTCCCTTTGAAGACAGTCCGGCGATTGCAACTGGTTCAGAATCGTGCGGCACGGCTGGTAAGTGGTGGGGCCGCCAGGGATCACATCACGCCGATTCTGCGTAACCTTCATTGGTTACCAGTTGCTGCCCGAGCTGAATTCCATTCTAGATGGGCGGGCTGACCTGGCCTTCATCACCGAGACCTGGGTGGGTGCAGAGGGGGGCTCTCTCTCCCTCCTGTGCCCGCCCGGATATCTGGTTCAGGGTGCGGGAAGGTTGGAGGGTCAGAAGGGAGGAGGGGTCGCAATCGTCCATCGGGATTCTCTTTTTGTCTGCAGGGCCTCGACATTGGTTAGCCAGGGGTTAGAGTGCCTTCACCTGCTGGTGGGACAGCGGGACAGATTTGGCATTGTGCTGGGCTACCGAGCTCCCCGCAACCCAGCACAATCCCTGCCGGAGCTCTCCGAGTTCATCGCGGCGGCGCTGTTGAGGTCCCCGCGCCTTTTGGTGGCAGGTGACTTCAATGTGCACGCTGGCGGTGAACTCTCCGGTGCAGCTCTGGAGTTCATGGAATCCATGGCTTCCATGGGTCTGTCCCAGCATGTTGTATGCCCCACTCACAGGTCTGGCCATACCCTGGATCTGGTTTTTTCCTCCATGTCGGGTAATTTGAGTCTGGAGGTAGGGGGCATTGTCTCCCTGCCTGTGTCATGGTCAGACCACCACCTGCTTTCTTTCCCCCTGGCGATCCCGGCCCCTCCTCGCGGGGACCACCGGCCTCCTATTTTGGCCCGTCCCCGGGGACTTATGGACCCTTCCCGGTTCCAGGAGGTCTTCGGGCGTTTCCTGGTGAACTGACTGGCGCGCCGGCCGAGGTTGTGGCTAACCATTGGTTTGATACAGCTGCCCATACCATCGACCGGATCGCTCCTAAGCGTCTTCTCCGGTGCCGAGCTCGGTCCTCACCGTGGTTCACGCCTGAGCTCCGAGCAATGAAGCAGGTGAGGAGAAGACTAGAGCGCAGCTGGAGAAGAACCCGGACGGCGATTAATAAGGCTGCTGTTGTATCCCAGACTAGTCGCTATACCACCGCGATCAGGAGGCTCAAAGATCTTTTTCTCCCTGAGAATTGGTGAGGCCTCGAACCGCCAGGCAGAGCTCTTCCGGGTGGTTCGGGACCTCACCAATCCTAGTCTGGCCAGGCCTCCTCCTACTGATTTCAGTAGTGAGAATTTCGCAGCCTTTTTTCGTTCTAAGATTGAGGCCATCCGGGCGGCTTCGACTCGGTTGCAGTGGCACTGCCCCGGCACCCCGGTTGCTGGTCCGCCTTCGTCGCCCGGTTGGATGCGCTTGGGCCTGTTTCTGCTGTCGAGGCCTCTAAGGCTATGGCTTGCTGTCGGCCGGCGTCCACTCCTTTCGATCCCTGCCCTGCCTGGCTTATAAAAGCTGCCAGCGGGACTATGGCCGAATGGGCTTCGGTCATCGCCACTGCCTCCTTCAGCGAGGGGGTTTTTCCCTCCCGTCTGAAGGAGACAGTGGTAAAGCCCATCCTTAAAAATCTGGCCTTTGTCCGGACGACTTAGTCAACTATCGTCCCATAGCTAACGTCCCATTCATGGGTAAGGTGATCGAGAGGGTGGCGGCGGTCCGACTGCAGTCGTACCTGGAGGATCGGCAGTGCCTCGACCCTTGCCAGTCCGGGTTCAGGCCCGTCGGGGACCGAAACAGCTTTGGTCGCGGCAAGATGACCTAATCCGGGCGGCCGACAGGGGTTGCTCTACCCTGTTGGTTCTCCTGGATTTGTCAGCGGCCTTTGATACCGTCGACCACGGTATCCTGTTGGATCGGCTCTCTGAGGTTGGAATCGGAGGCACTGCTCGCAGTTGGCTCCGATCCTTCCTGGAGGGCCGTCCTCAGTACGTTCAGCATGGGGGGGAGTTGTCGGCTCCTTGGATACTCCCTTGTGGGGTTCCACAGGGGTCGTCGCTGTCCCCTTTGCTGTTTAACATCTACGTAAGGCCGTTGGCTGAGGTCATTAGGAGATTTGGAGTCTGCTGTCATCAGTACGCTGATGACACGCAGCTCTATCTCTCCTTTTCCACCTCTGCAGTGGAAGCTGTGAGGATCCTTGATGAGTGCCTGGACGCCGTCCTGGCCTGGACCGGGGCGAACAGGCTTAGGCTCAACCCCGGGAAGACGGAGGTCATGTTCTTTGGGAGTTCACCATCTGGGTATGGTGGCCCTCTTCCCTGTCTGGGGGGGGTTTCCCTCCGGCCGGTGGAGAGGGCGCGGAATCTGGGCGTGGTCCTGGACTCGGCGCTGACCATGGAGGCGCAGGTGGCGTCCGTTACCAGGGCCGCCTATTACCATCTTCGTCAGATCGCCCAGATCCGCCCATACCTGGATGTTGACTCTATGAGAACAGTGGTCCAGGCACTGGTGATCTCGAGGCTGGACTACTGCAACGCGCTCTACATGGGGCTGCCCTTGACTCTTCTCCGGCGTCTGCAGCGGGTCCAGAATGCGGCGGCCAGACTGGTGGTTGGTGCGCGTCGTTATGACCGCATCACCCCAGTTCTGGCTCGTCTGCACTGATTGACCGTTGCCGCTCGGATTAGATTCAAGGTCCTGGTTTTAGTTTATAAAACCCTCCATGGCTTGGGCCCGGACTACCTGACAGAGCGTATCGTCCAGCGATCCACCTCGGCCCGCCCTGTTCGGCAGGTGCGAGCGCACTCGCTGCGGGTTGCCACTCCACGAGAGGCCCGGAAGACGTTCACTCGGAACCGGGCCTTCTCAGTGGCAGCCCCCTCCTTATGGAACGCCATCCCCAGCGAAGTGCGCTCTGCAGAGTCCCTGCAGGCCTTTCGGAAAGCTTTAAAAACTCTTCTGTTCCGAGAGGCCTTTGGCGATTTCAGTTAGGTTTATTATTATTATTATTATTATTATTATTATTATTATTATTATTATTATTATTATTATTATTATTATTATTATTATTATTTATTCCCCCCCCCCGCCATCGCTACTGTTTTAAATTAGTCAGCCTATTCGGCGTGTCTAATTTTAACCTCTTAGGATTTGTCCCTCCGCATGCTGGGATGTAGGAGGATTTTACATGTATATTATGTTTTATTGTTTTACGTTGTTTTGCTTTATACTTGATGCATTTATTGTTGTCGATTTTATATTCATTGCTTGTTAGCCGCTTAGAGTACTACTTGTAGTAGATAAGCGGGATATAAATACAAGAATAAATAAATAAATAAATAAATAAATTCAAAGTGCTTGTTCTGACATACAAAGCCCTAAACGACTTAGGACCTAGATACCTGAAGGATCGCCTCCTTCCATATGAACCTACCCGGCAATTAAGATCTAGCCAGGGGGCCCTTTTGAAAGAGCCATCCCTCAAGGAGGTGAGAGGGATGGCCTGTAGACACAGGGCCTTCTCGGCAGCTGCTCCCAAGCTATGGAATGCCCTCCCGATCGAGATCCGCCTGGCGCCAACACTGATTACATTCCGGCGCCAGGTAAAAACGTTCCTGTTCCAGAAGGTTTTTAATTGATATAATATAGATTGTGGGTCCGCTGATGACAATTTTAGAATAATGATTTTAGTGTAAGGTTTTTATTGATGATTTATTGATATGTTACTCTTAACTATTTTAAATTGTTTTATTCTTTGGATTGTAAGCCGCCCAGAGACCTTTGGGTAGTGGGCGGCATATAATTTAAATAAATAAATAAATAAATAAATAAATAAATAAACTCCCTGCCACCGGATGTGGTGATGGCATCTGGCCTGGATGCCTTCAAAAGGGGATTGGAAAGATTCCTGGAGGAAAAGTCCATCACAGGTTACAAACCATGATGGAGAAACCAGGGTACTTCAAGGGCCAGATGCAGGGGAGTGGTATCAGGAGACAGATATCTAATCTCATGCGCTCCCAAATGCATCTGGTGGGGCCGCTGTGAGATACAGGAAGCTGGACTAGATGGGCCTTTGGCCTGATCCAGCATGGCTCTTCTTATGTTCTTATGTTCTTATGTACCTAGAAAACAAAGCATTATTAGCTAGGAGCCAACTTGGATTTGTCAAGAACAAATCGTGCCAAACTAATCTGATCTTTTTTTATATAAGGTCCCTGATAGACAGAGGGTATGTTGTAGACATAGTACATTTTGACTTCAGCAAAGCTTTTGACAAAGCACCCGATGATTTTCTGATTAACTAGTATAGGATGTATAGAACACTTTTTGGGTGGATAAACATTTAGCTATGATTCAGACACAGAGGGTGATGATTAAAAGCTCTTTCTCAAAGTGGTAAGAATTAACAAATGGGGTACCCAAGGACATTTTGGGCCCAGTGTTCTTCAATATTCTATTAATGACCTGGATCAGGGAGTGCATGGAATACTAATCAAATGTGTTGATGGCACAAAGTTGGGTGGAATAGCCAGTACCTTGGATGACAGAAACAAAATTCAAAAGGATCTAGATAGGTTTGAACACTGCGCTGTGAACAGCAGAATGAATTCAGCAGCGATAAATGCAAAGTACACTGCACCTAGAAACAAGAAACCAATTGCACAGTTATAGGACATGGGATATCTGATTCAGCACCTTATGTCCATTGGTAGGACAGAGCCTGAGCAGAGGTTCTGACAAACCCAAGTTTGGCATAAAGATGCTGGGGGTGGGGGTGGGGGTGGGGGTGGGGAGTCTGTCTGCCAACAGAAAGACTTCAGCTTCTTGGAGTGCATCAGCCCAAGTGGTCTCTGATCTCTAAAGAAGTTTGGTATCTATGCAAGCCTAATTCTTCTGCAACTTAATCAAATCAACAGTACATGATCTATTTTGCAACGGTCCTGCGGTTCCTGTGGCAGTCGCGCGGCTTGAAGTTACCCCTGACGAACACATCTTGGGATCGATTCACTTTGATTGGATCATGTTGACATGCTCCTTGAAACAATGGGGCTCTCTGTGTGCTCAAGCAGGCACATTTCTATGAGAACCAGGCTTCTGGGGTGTTTCATTTCTAACAAAAACACAGCTTATATTACTGTCTATTTGATTTATAAGGTAATTATGCTTAAATAGGCTTGTGCTTTACTTTAATTTTCTTCCGAATCTTCAGCGATCATCTTCAATCAACAAAATGACTCCAGAATGTTGTTGATAGCAACCATAACCATGTGAGCCTCTTGGGGAAGAAAGGGAACCAAAAATGAAAAACGGGGAGGTTGTGCTGCATTTTTCTGCTCCAGTCTTGCAGATGAGTTTACGCTGAGTTCCAGATCAAGTTCCACAAACACAAAGAAACAAGAGACTTTGAAGTCTCATGAGCAACAGCCTCCATGCATTTCTGAGCAAATCTCTTTTGTTCCGTTTTTGAGTAAGTACTCTTAGCATAGTTTACACCTTTACTTAACCTGCCCCCTTCCCAAATACTTTCTCCCAACCAATTTTCACTCCTCATCACTAATATATGTGCTTTGTAAGCTCTTTAGGGCAGGGACTCGGCTGTCCTTAAAACATCTTCTGCTTCTCACTAAGCAGTGCCATGTGTGACGAATCAGTGTTTGAGCTGCTGCTGATCCTCCTTTTCCCTTACATGCCTTAAAGTCATATGTGATCCCATCCATGATGCTTCATTTGCAAAGGCTTTCAATCCATCCTGAATATCTTTTTAATCTTAGATAGCTCTCTGAGCCAGAGATCCATGGCATGAAATTTCTGAATTGGAGTTCTTCGCTTAATGTATGGATTTTTAAACTCAGGGACAAAGAAAAGGCAGCAGCGGTTGAAAGGACCCCCATATTTGTGCAGGAGGGAAAAAAGATAGAGTTGCATGCAAGTACCCGGTGCCTTTCAATGGGCCATCACATTTTCAATCTGTTCTGTACATCAGAGTGGGAATGTGGGGCTTTCTGGATTTGGATGACAACTTCCATCAGTCCTCCTGGAGGGCATCCTCTGTAACCAATCCTTCAAGGACAGGGAGAGTTACAGCAACACAGTACTTGTCAGGCTCATCCTAAGAAGGCAGTTCAGAATGACATTATGATTAGTAATACCACTGAGACATGCTGGGATACCACATTTACCCCTTACAGAAGCCACGTTTGCTCCAAATCTAACAGCAGATGACAATCTAAGCAATGAATTTGTTCAACAACTGTAGCAGCAAACAACATGTACTGTCATCATCACATCTGCGAGCAACATAATAAATCATACCCAGGGTATATATATGTCAGGCATAGTATTGATGATGGCTTAATTCTAGGGAATTGCCTTAGGAACACATTGGCAGTATAATTGAAGTTTGCATATGGCTGAAGGTTTGCCTAAGTTTCCAGGACAAGACATATGCACAAAACAAACCGATAAAAAGGGTTTAGAGAGGAAGGTGTTGTGGAAATGGGTAATCTGTTTTTAATTAGTGGAGTTTAAAGTATAAACAACAATTGAACAGAAGAAGTATGAGAGGGTAGCTCAAGGGACCTCTTGGTAGTGGGGCGGCTACAAAATCTGGTAAATAAAATAAATAAATAAATAATAAAGTGTCAGAGTCACTCCCTTTTCTCACAGTAGCAATTCGTTTAATTAAAAAATCACACTAAAATAAGCCTACATAAAAAAGAAAAAATTACCTATAGTTTATCTTACATTGCAAACAGAAGAGTAAAAGAAAGAAAGAAAAAGAAATAAATTGTATTCTTAGCTATGTGGGAGGCTTAATCCAACATGTTAGCTGCATGGTCAGAAGTCAGGAGCAGAGAGCTTTCATGTCTACTTTGGTCAATGGTCAGAGAGGAAGAAAGCAGGCAAACAAACAACCAAAACCAGGCACAGGGCCTTTCCTGAAACCCAGGAAAAAGGACGTTATGAATTTGTTACTGGCAGAAGCAGTGACTTTAGTTTCTGCAAAACCTCTCCCTTCTCACGAAAAGTCAGTGCCAGGTTGCATGCAAGATTGTTATTTTTTTCCAACAGAAGCATAGGTCATCGTAATGTTGACATATTAAACTAGCGCAACACTCAGGTAGAATCAAACATCTGCATGGATATTCATAAGCAGAAGCCTTAGGTCAGTGATAACTAAATCTCGTGAGTACTGTACCTTGTGATGTATCTGACACAGATTGCTTCTGTTATCAGGACCATTATGAAGCCTAGATACTTTGCACTCTGCACCGTAGCAATACATGTATATACATATTTATTGATATATATATAATCTCATAAGTTTTATATATATATATATATAGACACACACACACACACACTACAATGCCATATTGCTTATTGCTTATTGCATATTTCTATTCCAGTATTCAGACAAGAGTTTCACTCAATAGCTATGGTGGGCCTGCTCCAGAAATTTATATGCTAAACTAGCCAATAAAAATCAAATAAAACCACCCTTTCTACAGTTATATGTATGATATATCCTGATGCAAGTGTGAACAGAAGCACTGGCAGCATTGCACAATCTCTTTTCTATTCACAGAAGAAAACTGTTTCATTCAAAGGTCAATACAGTACTCTCTAAAGTGATTGTGCACTATTAAATTTAATCCATCTTGCACCCTTCACATCATTCTCTTGGGGAAAAGCCTTTGGCAGACCTGTGCTCAGGACCATGGCACGGAACTGTATATTGCCTTCTGTGTTGACTGTACAGCAGTACTCAGGAATCAGCAGGCAAGAGTAATCATCATGACAAAAAAAAAATCAAAGTAGGTTTTCATAAGCAAAATCTAAATGAAAGACTAGTGCTGCTTCTTTGGGCTTGCATAAAATCTGTCTTAACATGGAAAATAGTATTAAAATGCAGTGTGCTATTGTATAAACAGCCCCCATCATAAGCCCTGAAGTGTAAACATTCCACAGTCGTAAGTAGCTGCTGACACTATTTCATGGGAAAAGACAAATAAGCAACTCACTTGAGAAAATATAAATGGAAGAAAAAGTGTACCTCTCTCTGGCTTCTGTCAGCTCCACCCCAGCTGAAAAAGCAACTGTAATAGCATATGGGAGAAGAAAAATCTAGTAAACAAGACAAAACATACCTAATTGGAAACAGGTCGCAGACAGTGCTATGGGATGGAAGGTAACCAAAAGAATGGGACAGTATGAGAGATTTTTAAAACACTAAAAATCTGGGCAAAACCCCAAGGGCATTGAATAAAAACATCAGCTCCATTACAAAATTAAATACAGAAAGAAGATAGAAAGAAGTAAAGGAAAAACAGATGCAGGCTGAGACAGTGCCTAAGTGGGGTGACAAGAAGAAAGCCCCATAAGACAAGAAATGAGGGGAAAGTACAGTTTCACATGTTAATGTAGGTAAAATTGACAGGAGGAAAAGCCCCTCTTGGTCTAAATAGCAAGGTGTAGTTGTTCTCTTTTAAAATTCCACATTGATTTTTTTGCAGGTTCACAACTTAATATTAGTGGTAGAGCATCATATTTACAAACATAAATGACACACCACTTCTTGATGCCCCCGTGCAACCGCTGCACATGATACACCTAAATTTAAACTCATCCTCCTTTTCCTTTTCCAGCTGCTATCTTGAATTGTAATTTAGCTCTGCGACTATCTCAAGTTGGGATGTGCCATTCATTTTTTTATTACTTTCTTAAGTTTGAGTTGGACTTAAACTCCCAGAGTTCTCCAAGAGTCCCCCAGACAGAATTCTGGGAGTTTCAGTCCACAAACATATATCTGCAGGCAACACCTTCATTTCACTCCTCTGGACAAGGCTAAGAACTCCTTAGAAGGCCTTAATTTCCTGTGGCAGTGTTCCCTCCGAGAAAGCTGCTGCAATACTTTCTAGGGATGGTCGTTCTTTAGGAGTCACCTTCTATAAAGAGCAATGAAACTGCATTGCAGCAGGCACTGAAGACTGAGTGAGAATGCATTTTTGGCCTTGTTTAGATGACTGGAAAAAGAAGGTATTTGTAGGGATGTGTTTGATGGCTAGAACCCCCCCAGGCCTAGTTGGGGATTTCTTGGATAATTCTGGGGGCTGTGGTCCCCCCCCAAAAAAACCAACCACAAATTAAATACCCCTAATGTCAAGGAAGAAGAGGGTTGGATCTGCCATTATCTATGAAGGATGCCTCAAAAGGAACCATCCTTCTTTCCTATGGTAACAAATGGTCAATGCCATAGTAATGGAAAACAATATGGAATATTTATTGATGTCATGGAAGCAAAACAGAAAAATGTAGGTCAAAAAGCTAAGACTGGCAGTAAGCACCAATACTTGGTGCAAGGAGGAAGTGGCAACTAAGGAGGCATTTTTCCTCAGTGTTGCTTCAGTTGCCTTTTGAAAAGGACAGGGAAATACCTTCTGCCTTGTAGGTCACTTCAGTCCAATTTATCTATATGCTTATAGATAAGTGACCTGTTTTTGAGCTGCATGTGTGTGTGTATCCCTAATGTTGTACAGTATATTGTGGTAGAAATCCCTTAAAATATGCATAAACTACTACTATACGATAATCCTTACCTGATCACCCACATCTGTCCAGATTGGGTAGAGCTGACCCCTTCAGACTACGATAGCCCCTTCTGCCTTCGGGTACTCCCTATAGGTGAAAGGTTTGGAAGGTTTCGAATCTGGGGAATTACCTTTGAAACAATGTAACTAAATGTCCAGATATATTTTAAAAAGAATGTCTTTCTGGAAAGGGAAACATAAGAAGAATGGGGGGAAGTAAACATTGTATGCACAGAATGTCAAACAAAATTAACTAATGGCCAGAAGTCTGCTGGTGTCTGCATAAGGCTGGTGTAGCTCGTGGTGGCTAACGGTGCATAACTGACAAGGAGCCAGGGTGCTTCTTGGCTGTGCAGTTGGGCGTGTGATCAGGTATGCCACTGAGATGCATCATGGCACTTCCTCAATTAACTGCAATGAGCTGTGGAAGGTTACACAAACCTCATGTGAACACCAGTAGGATTCTGGCCAATGTCAGTCTAACATTGCTAGTATTCACATTAAATACAATATTGGGTTTCAGCATGTATACAGTTTTCTTTGCAGAGAGAAAACGTCTGAGGGAGAGCTTTCTGATTAGACCCTGTGAATTACTCAGATCTTTTCCTCCGTATTATAAATTCCAGCCACCTCCAGTTTTAGAAAACAAACTGGTTGAAACAAGTTGTCATGGATAAAACTGTTGATTTTAATAAGCATACTTCTGGGGAAGCAACAAAGAATAACATACCTTACAGAAATGCCAATCTCATCAGCAAGGAGCCGCAGCAATACAGAGAGTACAAATATTACAAATATTAAAGCAAGAAATTGAATGGATGTGGAAGCAAGATTGGGTCATTCCCCTTTCTCATACTGATTACAGCAGCCAGAGCATTTCTTAATGGGGCCTCTGTTGGTCAGTTTGGATGTGATTTTATTCAAGAAAACTGTACATGTTCATTATATTTATATTGTACCTGAGTTTACTCATTTTTGGACTTTAGGCCTGACCTAATTGAGCATCCATTTTCTGCCTTTTGGGCTGTCTGTGGTATCCCTAAGGCTCTCCTCCAACACCATCATCAGGTGCCATCAACACATTTCAAATGTTTTTCTTCACTCTTTGACTTTACATATTATGGATAATTGTGACTTTGGTTTCCAGTGATAATCTTTGCTAACTCTTTCTCCCAATGGTCCCCAGCAGCCATTCTCTACTTTCTTTTGGCCATGACCATAGAATAAAATATAAAAGAACATTATTTTAAAAATATATATTAATTAATTAAAATAATTAGTTTTCTGTAACTAAGAAAAGTAACCCAAAACACATTTATTTATTTATTTATTTATTTATTTATTTATTTATTTATTTATTTATTTACTTACATACATACATACATACATACATACATACATACATACATACATACATACATACATACATACATACATACATACCTTGATTGTTTTTGAATGCTCATTGTATGACACTATTTATTCGCTTATTGACTAGCATGGAGTTGTAGATTTAGTACAAGCATTTGTAAAAAATAAAAGCATTCAAAATATGGATTCAATTAAGAATTTCTTGGCTCTAGGACACTCAGTGAAGACATGCTGAAGTGAATGAATGGAGACCAATAAATCACAGCACACAGAATGTGCAGAAAGCTATTGCATTTGTATTACAAAACACAAAAGTTTGGTTACATAACAGACAAGGAAAGCTATTATAGCTAATCATTCAAAGAAAAAGAAAAGGAAAAAGCAATTCGGGAAGAAGATGTTGTTTGGGGGACCTGGGGAAATTGGAGGCAACACAATGTAATTATTTAGAGCCACTGCATTTTAGGTCAAGAAAGTAAGAAGGATGTCCATCCTCCAGTAAGTGTGGAGCAAGAAGAATAAGATAGATGCAGACATATATCTCCCAGCTACAGTATTTTGCAAAGCATATGTTTAAAAATGAACAGTGACAATCAGCAATCAGAGGCAAATTAGAATCAAACTGTCATTTTTGGAATGATATTGGCAGTGATTCCAGACTTCCTTCAGCAGTCTAGAATACAATGTTGATGTAAAAGCATACTGCTGTGCTGACATAAGCAGTTACTTTTATTTATTTTTTAGGGAGAGATGCTGATGTAGACTTTCTGTGAACAGGAAAGCGGAAATGTTGTTTTGTTAACTTGTGGTGCCAAGTAGCTGTGTGGTCTTCTCAGAACTAGTCTCTGTGGAAGAACATTAATTAAGGAGCCTCTATAGAGTGGCTATATTGGCTATGGAGTACCATATACTCATAATACTCCATATTGTTATTGGGGTGCACTGCACCGCCGCCACCTTTGTGAAGGAATTGTGGGTGGTAAGACTGTGCTGGCCTACCT
Source organism: Phrynocephalus forsythii (assembly GCA_029282475.1). Taxonomy (NCBI): domain Eukaryota; kingdom Metazoa; phylum Chordata; class Lepidosauria; order Squamata; family Agamidae; genus Phrynocephalus; species Phrynocephalus forsythii. The sequence continues at coordinate 4,761,237 of JAPFRF010000001.1, read as the reverse complement.
ACCAGCAGCCCACCTTCAGTGTGCTGACCGCACAGTCACACACTGCCTTCAAAACCAATAACTTTTTGATGTCCACCAGGAAGGATGGGAGAACTTCTATATCAGCTGCCAAAGTGACCTCGCTGCCAGATGGGTGGTATAGAAATAAATAAATAAATAAATAAATAAATAAATAAATAAATAAATAAATAAATAAATAAAAATAAACATTTCCCATCCCATTAAAATGGCCTGAACCAAGTAATGAGAATGCTTTCATATTCTTCAGATTCAATACAGAGCTTGGGAAAGGCATCTTTCCAGGCTATAGCTCCCAGAATCTCCCAGCTGCACAGCCACTTATGTTCACTCACCTCTCAAAAGCCACCCTTTGCCTGGATTGGAAAAGATGAATAGGAAATGATGTGTTCCTTCCATTTAGAGATTATTGATCCTGAGATCACCGGAATACCTGAGTGCCACCATCAATGACAATGAAGATCAGTTGGTGAATCAAAAGCGGAGAATGCTCCATCAGCATGCATATGTCTGTATATGCCTATGAGCCTACCCAGAGTTTTATTCTGCATTACTGAATAGCTGCATCTTCAGCCTCTCCACTCAGCTGGAATCAAGGAGTGTAGTCTGCAAAGATCAGTTTTGCAGGCATAGCCCATGATTGTTCCCCAAGTTCAATTCTTAATACTGTATGTCCAGTTTTCAGAGGATCAGTTAACTGGTGCCCAAGGACTAGTTAAATTAACGTGTTATTTCCAAGTTCTGTAAGGATGGACACTTTAGATGGGTTTGTAAAGACATAATGTGTTCCACAGTTCATGCAACTGTATGTGTTCATTTAATGCAGGTACAGCAATATTCAAAAAAATTAAAGCATCAACTTTTCTTCTGTTATTTGGCTTTTTAGAACCAGATCCAACATGAGATAGCCTTAACTCTATCTAATCTTAAATCAGCAGGGTTTTTTTTTATCTTTAGTTCAGACAGCTCCTCGCATATTTTCAAATAGGTGAGGAAAAAACACTGGCATCATAAGTTGTGTAGCTGAACTATCAGCTACTTCTTGAAGAGAGTCCAAGACACTGATGAGAGAAGAGCCATGAAATAAAATGATGTTGACTTTCTGCTTATAAAACACTCTTAACAGATGTTTGATGTTTCTGACATGGCTGTAATTGGTCTGTATGTCTTTAAATTCCGTTGGAGGCTGTGCACTGCAGTGATCTTGACGGCCGGCCGTTGGACATGCAGGATAAATGGTCACAGGTGCTGCTACTACTGCTTTTATTTTGGAAGGGGGGCATCCCTCTCTTTGCCTGTGATGCTGGGAACTGAGAACAGCTCCTTCTTGCTGAACTGTAGGAGGGTTCTCCATCAGGCAGGAGGCAAAAGCCATCTCCAAATCTGAAATGCTCCCAGATGTGAACCTCTTGGGGGTTTCCTTTTATTTTAAAAAGAGCAGTATCCGTGGCACTGGTAGGCTCTGTTGGATCAGAGCCCCAATAGTGGAGTAGACCTTTTGCCACTGCCTCTTCCCAGTCTCATCATGCCCAGTCTCAAAAAGCTTCCTTCCCTGGTGGAAATGAGGGATGGACACCAAACAAAAAATGAAATGCTGATTTGTGAGTTCATTGTGCAAGAAAATGAAACAAACCAAACCAAAAAAAGAAGCATTTTGTTACAAATGAAACAAAACGGTGGTCCCCCTCCCCATTTGAAATGAACCATTTTGTTCCGCTTGTAAGCCACCAAAGAGGCTTCGGTGCTGCCGCCTCCCAGCTGGGTGGAAGACTCACCACCGCTGCTGCTGTGCCTGCCTGCCCAAGGCTCTGGAGGCAGGCACAGCAGCAGTGACTATAAGTCCTGTTTCGTTATTCATAACTAACACAAATTTTTAATTGTTTTAATACTTGTATTGAAGTGGCTTGGGGCTTTTACTACTAGCTGGCTATTATTTAATTGCATGTTGGGGGTGTTGTAATTGTTTTAATTCTTTTATTGCATTGGCTTGGTGCTTTTAGTACTAGCTGGCTGTTTTTTTAATTGCATGGGGGTGTTTTGTTTTAATTCTTTTGGTGAAGTGGCTTGGGTTGGGACATTTACTACTGGCTGACTATTTTTTAATTTCATGTGGAATGTGTGTTTTACTGCAGCTTGTGTGTGATTGTAATTTATTTATTTTTTTACTTTTCTGCTCACTTAGTGGTTGATGTCGTGGCTCCAAAGAAGCCATCCGAATTTGGAAAGAGAGAGATGATTATGCTTGAGGTCAATCTGGAAATTATCCACAAGCATGAAGGAGGAATGAGACTGAGTGACATTGCCAAGGAGTGCGGCAAGAGGCCTTCTACAATTGACACCATTCTCAAGAACAAGGAAAATATAACAGGGAGAGAGGTGGCAAAAGGAGTGACGAGGGTCACCAAGCAATGCTCACCACCAGTTATGGAGCAGGTTGAAAACTTGTTCCTCATCTGGGTGGAAGGGAAGCAGTGTGCAGGGGACACAACATCCAAGGCAATAATTTGTCCCAAAGCCTTGCACACTGACCTTCTCGACCAACAGCTGGAAACATCAGGACCTGCTGAGGATTTCAAGGTGAGCAGGGGTTGGTTTGAGAAGTTCAAGGTGGCATCCACAGTGTGGTGAAGCATGGCGAGGCCACCAGTTCTGATCTTCCTTCTTCGCTACTGAGTTCCTGGAGAACATGACTGCCGAGGGATACCTTCCACAGCAGGTCTTCAACTTTGATGAGACTGGCTTCTTCTGGAAGAGGATGCCAAAGAGGACCTACATTACAGAGGAGGAGACCAAATTGCCTGGCCACAAGCTTATGAAGAATCATCTAACCTTCCTGTAAGATGATTCCACCAGTGGGGACCTGAAGGTCACGCCTATGCTTGTTCAAGGGGCACAAGGGTGGACAAGGAGCAGCTGGGTGTTTTCTGGAGGTCAAACAGCAAGGCTTGGGTGACACTCATCCTGCTTGTCCAGTGGGTCAAACTTTTGTTTGGTCCTGCTGTCAAACGGTATGTGCTGGACAAGAACCTCCCACTCAAGACCTTGCTGGTCATGGACAACATACCTGCTCATCCTCCAGGACTTGAAGAAGACTTGCTGGAGGACTTCTCCTTCATCAGAGCGATGTTCCTCCCTCTTAAGACCACCACCCTATTGCAGCCAAGAGACCAGCAGATGATCTCCAATTTAAAAAAAAAAACTTTACACCAGAGAGCTGTTCCATCAGTGTTTTGAGATGACAGATGGAACAAGGCTCACCCTGCGTGAGTATTGGAGAGACCACTTTGACATTGTCAACTGCATGCAGCTGATAAACATCACCTGGGACAGGATCAGCCAGTGCCATCTGAATACTGCTTGGCGCAACGTGTGGCCAGGCTGTGTTGTGCCACCTGATTCTTTTGCACCTGCACCAAAGTCTGCAGTAGTGGAGGAAATTGTTTTGTTGGGGAGGACCATGGGGCTTGAGGTGAATGAGGAGGACATTCCAAGCTTGTGGAGGGGCACAAGAACAAACTGAGCACCCAGAACCTCTTGCAACTGCAGCAGCAGTCAGTGGAGCAACCGCAGGTCTCATTGGAGGAGGAGGCAACGAGTGAGGAAGAGCTCTCTTCCAAGGAACTCAGGGAGGCCTGCAAAATGTGGGGAAAGCTCCAGACTTTTGTTCATCAGCACCACCCAGCAAAGGCACGCACCCAGGACCACATGAACAATTTTGACATGGACATCATGTCCCTGTTCAAAGGGATGCTAAAAAGGCACCAGAGGCAGCAGACGATGGAAAGATTCCTCATTAAAAAGCCCAGGCAGGAAGAACTTGAACCTTCTTGTTCTACTGCTTCCCAGTTGCCTTCCATTTCCAAAGATTGTTGAACATGTTTTGTAAAATGTTAAAATTATGTTTTGAACAGTTATTTCTTGCCATGTTTATCCTGTTGAAGAGTGCTGCTCTGCTGAAACATGGCATTTGCCATGTGTAAAAAGTTGATTTGTGATGTTTTGAAGCTTGGAGATGTCACGGCACTGCTGTCACATGAAGTTTGCCATGTGTAAAAAAATGTGTAAAAGTGTCAGTGAAGTGTAGTGTAGTGTACTGTACTGTACCATATTTAATAAATTATTCTGTGACATTTAAAATGTTAATTCTTGATGAATAATGTCTTTGTACCATATTTATGCATTTAAGCTGGGTCAGGTCAGGACTGGGGGGCTCTCTGGGGACTCCTACACTTACCCGAGGCCTCGTGCTGCCCTGAATGGATCTCTGACAGGGTTCCTGGAGTCACTTCCAGTTGTCGGAAACCACTTCTGGGGCCTCAGACAGGCCCAGGAAGCCTGTCGGAGGCCCGTTCGGGGCAGCGCCAGGCCTGGGGCAGGTGCAGGAGGCCTCAAACAGCCCCAAACAGCTTACCCCATCAGGGCTTGCCTTTCATATACTGTGGTCCCGCGATATACCAGGACCACAGTATATGAACCGTGAAATGGCGGGGGACCACTGTAGATAGATTCAAAATAAGTAATCTTTAGCTTTGGAAGATTTTGGTCATGAGCATCCAACACCTTTCCAAGGTAATGAGGAGATTTTGTTGCTTCTGCATCTACAAGCATGTCCTCTGAAACAGATTGTCCTTTTTTTTTCAGGTGACATGGTCCCATATGAAGAGATAACAAAACCGTGCCTCCCATGACTCAGCCTCAAGTATATATTTCTGGAACTACAGTGGCACTCAAGAGTAATGTCCACTGGGGTGCTTCACAGTGGGATGCTTGAATATACCTTGGTCATATTAGAATATGCAGATCAATAGTTGTCCCAGTATGCAGTAGGGTGATCTGTCAATCACCCTGATTTGGCTTGCTATTGGTCTTTCTGTACTTGCTCTTTTCTGCTCCTCCTCGCTAGCTAGTGAGCCGTTTTTACAGATAAGAAGTGACTATTTTGCTCTCCTGATATCATCTTAAATGGAGACTCACACTTGCAGTCATGCCATCCAGCTCTAGGGGATGGTTTACTTAGTTTAGGTAGATGCTTCAAGATAAATTAGATTAATATGGAATATATAAGGTAAATGATTATTTTCTTTTTCACACTTACGTTATGGATATGATTTATTACTGCTGAAATAACAAAGTCTGTGATATTAAAACTGTTTCTGAGGCCATTATAAATTAACTCTATCTCTCACTTTATACTTAAGTTGCTCGGTGGGGGGTAATTGGGCCAAGCAGACTAAGATCTCCAACAGCCCAGAGCCTAATGGAGAATGAAGGATAAATCCATAAGATGGATTTCCATAAGTGACAACTTGCATCATTTGCCTTCCATACTTGCAGCTACACAACAGAATTTTGGTTAATAACAAGTTTCATTTGGCATCCATTTTCATATACCACATATATTAATTTTTCACAAAGTGATTTTTATGTGAAACTGATGGTTATGAATGAAACAAACAAATAAATAAATAAATAAATGTATTTATTTATTCATTTTTATACTGCCCATCTTCCCAAAAGAACTCCAGGCGGTGAACAAAGAGGGCAAGACAAACCCAAAAGGAACAATACATCAATCAAAAAAATAAATAAAGAAATATAAAAAATGGAGTGAGAGCGCCTGCAGCTGCAGCCACCTTCATAGATACACTTGATGGCTTTTCTCCACATTAAGATTAATATGGCAATGAAAGAGTAGGAGATCCGTATCTGATTCTGCTGCTCATTATATAAACTATCTTGTGTTTTTTTTTACCTTTCTAACAATGAGAAAGTATGTCACCTTATATTTACCCATCTCACCTTTGCATATCTGCTCACTCGGATCGGCAGAAACCTATGCATATACAACTTTAATCACAGAAGAGGTTCCCTACTCCCCTTTTGTCAGAGAGTTAGCTGCATGAACAATTTCACAAACCGTCATGCAGCCATCATCTTAATGAAGAAGGACATTATTTGCACAATTATCTTTGCATGCCCAGTTTTGGAATTTGAGGTTTTGGATCATTTGTTCTTTGTTTCTGTTTCTTTTTCTTTTTCTTTTGCAGGATGCTACCTAGTCTAATTTCTTGACTTCTTTCATTTGTTCACATGATCCAACATCTACAAAACTTACGCTGTTTATAAACTCGAGAACTAGACATGGGCACGACTTGGCGAAATTCTTGTTTCCGTTTCCGTTCCTCGTTTCTGTTACGCAACGGAACGAAGAACGACAATTACTCTGCCACAACTCAAACTTGAACCGACTAAAGAAAAATTGGGTCTGATCGCAGCGATCGCGCGATGCCAAGTAGCACAGAAAAATTTTTTAAAACTAAAAAAAAAAAACCTGATTCCCGGCCAAAAAAGCAGGCGAAAATATGCCTGCCTGAGTGAGGGCACCTACCAGAGGGGTGGTTTCTGGGGGGGGGTCCCCGGCCTACCCCCCTCTCCTGTCCTGTCCTGCTCTGGTGGGGGGCATCCTTGTCGTCTCGCCAACTCACTCGCCATGCCATGCGGTGCGGGCGGGGGATCCAAAATGGGGCGACCGCAATATTTATTTTGAAATCGTGGTCCAAAAACACACCAAAGCACCACAGAAACATGCGAAAATAGCTATTTTAAAACTGCCTGAATTTTTACAGTAGCAGCAGTGGGTTTTTCTTGCTGGCCATGGGAGTGGACCATGCAAATTTTTGGAGCCATTCCACCAATTGCATGGCCACTTGGCCAGGTTTTGTTTTTTTATATATATTTTTATTAAAGATTTTAACAAAACAATACTTATACATATACATATACATATTAAACAACCTAAAAAGAATCTAACAGTAGCATACTATATCCTATTGGACTTCCCTCTGTCCTTCGCGTGGGTTTTTCGGTCCTTCCTTTCCCTACCTTTCCTTTGAGATTACATATAGAATCAATCCTTCAAGTTCTAGTCTAAACCCGTGAGAGTTTTTAAGTCCTTGCAATATATTTCCATGTATGTCTTAAATTTTTTCGAGTCATTTAGGAATCTTTGGTTGTCCTGGTCTCTTATTCTGCAGGTAAGCCTTGCCATTTCTGCATAGTCCATCATCTTCGCTCTCCATTCCTCGATCATCGGAATGTGTATTGTTTTCCACCTCTGGGCAAGTAACATTCTAGCCGCTGTAGTACAGCGTACAAAAACAATGTTTTATCAGCTCTTATAATTCCATTGTCTACCATCCCTAATAAAAACTGTTCCGTTTTTTTCAGAAAATTATATTTTAACATCTTTTTGAGTTCATCATAAATCTTTGTCCAAAAATCCTTTACTTTCTCACATGACCACCACATATGGTAAAAATCTCCTTGTTTCTGCTTGCACTTCCAACAAACATCATCTTTCATTCTATACATTTTCACAAGTTTTTTAGGCGTTATATACCATCTATACATCATTTTCATCAAATTCTCTTTCAGAGAAGTACATGCTGTAAATCTCATAGTCTCTTTCCATAACTTTTCCCAAGAATCTAATTCAATATTATGGCCAAAATCCCTGTCCCACTTTATCATGCAATCTTTTACTTGGTCATCTTTTAAATTCCATTCAAGTAGAAAGTTATATACTCTTGTCAATAGTTTCTTTGTTGGACCCAATATTATTATTTGAAACGTCAAGTCTTTCTCAGCGAAACCATGTAACCTTCTATCTTTTTTAAATATGTCATATAGTTGATGATATTGTAACCATCCAGTTAACCTATCCTTTATCGCCTCAAAAGGTTTCAACTTAGGGCCACCTTCTTCCATGGTTAAGATGTCCCCATATGTGACTCCCACTCCTGCTATTCCTGGTCTTTTAATTGCTAATGCTTCTATTAGCGAGAGCCATCTTGGGGTACATCTTTCTAACAGTAATTTCAACCGGTCCCAAACCTGAAACAATGATTTTCTAATGACATGATTTAAAAAACTCTTATGCACTTTAACCTTATCATACCATAAGTATGCATGCCAACCAAATCTGTTATCATGGCCTTCTAATTCCAAAAGATCCATATCCATCAAAGTGATCCATTCCTTTAACCAAACCAAGCAGGCCGCCTCATAATATATTTTCAAGTCCGGCATGGCAAACCCACCTCTTTTTTTTACTGTCTGTCAATAACTTGAACCTTATTCTGGGTTTTTTCCCCTGCCAGACAAATTTTGATAATATCTTTTGCCATTCTTTAAAGTGTCCTATTCCTCTTATTACCGGGATCATTTGAAACAAAAATAACAGTCTTGGTAATACATTCATTTTTATAACAGAGATTCTATCCAATAGCGACAAATTCAATCTATTCCAGGTTTCAAGATCTTTTTTAACCTTATTCCATACCAATTTATAATTATCCTCAAAGAGATTTAGATTCTTTGTCGTTAAATAAATACCAAAATATTTCACCTTCTTAACAACCGTAAGGTTAGACAATTTCTCAAATTCTTTACATTCCTCTTTTGTAACATTTTCGTTTTTTTCCTGTTTAATTTAAAACCAGCTAGGTTACCAAACTCCTCTATCACTTTCAATAATTCGGTGACACTTTCCCTTGGATTTTCCAAAGTCAATACCAGATCATCCGCAAAAGATTTCAATTTATATTCTTTTCCCCCACCTTAATACCTTTTATCTGTTCCATCTTTCTGAGCTTAACCAACAAGACTTCCAAAACAGATATAAACAACAAAGGGGACAAAGGACATCCTTGTCTCGTACCTTTCTCAATAGGAAAACTCTCTGTTACTGTATTATTTATCAACAAACTTGCTTTCTGTTCACTATATATAGCTTTCACCCCATTCAGAAACAGATCTCCCACTCCCATATATTCTAAATTCTTCTTCATGAACTGCCACGAGACATTATCAAAGGCTTTCTCTGCATCGATGAAAATCAATGCTGCTTGTTTCTCATTTCTGACCTCCAGATATTCTATTATATCAATAATATTTCTCACATTATCCTTCATCTGTCGGCCAGGAAGAAAGCCCGCTTGATCCTTATGCAGCAGGTCATTCAGAGTTCTTTTTAACCTGTTTGCCAAAATGTCAGCAAATAATTTATAATCAACATTTAACAGGGAAATGGGCCTATAATTCTTTACATCAGTGACGTCAGAGTCTTCCTTTGGTATTACTGTTATATATGCCTCCTTCCACGAATTTGATATTGCTCCTTTCTCCAAAACTTCATTCATCACCTCCGCCAGGATCGGAATCAATTCTTCAAACAACTTGTAATACTTCGCTGTTAATCCATCTGGACTGGGTGATTTTCCAATCTTCACCCTATCTATTGCCTGAGAGATTTCCTGTGGGGTAATCTTCTCATTTAGACTTGAGATTTTGTCCGCTGGAATTTTCTTCACGTCATTTTCTCTAAGATATCTTTCAATCTGTTCTGGATGTTCTTTCTTCTTTGTATATAATTCTCTATAATATTTCCAAAATACTTTCGTAATCTCTCGAGTATCTTCTACCACCTTCTGTTCAGTCACCAATTTATTTATCAACTTCTGTTTTTGCTTCTTCTTTAATTGCCATGCCAACAATTTTCCAACTTTATTGGCCAATTCGAAATTTCTCTGTCTCATCATCTTGATTTTCCATTCAATTTCTTGGTTAATCACCATTGAGAGCTGAGTCCGAAGCATTTTTATTTTCTGATTCCATTCTTGCTCATTAGGTTTTTCTATCAGCTTCTTCTCAGTACTCACGATCTCGTTTAAAATCAAGTCTTTCTTTTTTTCCTTCTGTTTCTTTTGGTGGGAGTTCTTCTGAATAAATAATCCTCTCATTACAGCTTTGCTAGCATCCCACATCACCTTTGTTGGCACTTCATTGTTCCAATTTTCCTTTAGATATTCCTTAAAAGTTTGTTTGGCCTTTTGCAAAGTTTCCTTTTCTTCCAATAAGCTTTCATTTAGTCTCCAGCGGTACAACCCTTGCTGTTTTGGTTTGATCTCCACCAAAATTGCGTTATGGTCTGATATCGTTCTAGGTAATATGGCCACCTTAGTTACTCTAATTGAAATGTCATTGGGGGCGAGTATATAGTCTATTCTTCCCTAGCTCTGATTGGGTTCCGAAAAAAAGGTAAATTGTTTCTCCATTGGGTGTCTCAGTCGCCAAATATCTATCAGTCCTAAAGTCTCAATCATCTCGAAGAAGGATTTTGGCAGTTTCCCATCTGTACTTTTCCTCTTCTGGGATCTATCCATATCTGGAGAAATCACACCGTTACAATCTCCCATCAGTAGAATTTTTTCATCAAGGTAATCTAATAGTCTCTGTTCCAAATCTTTATAAAATTCAAATTTCCTCTCGTTTGGAGCATAGATTCCCACAATACATAATTTCTCACCTTGCCAGGTAATTTGTACCATCAGAAATCTTCCTTCTTTATCTGTCACAATTAATTTGGGTTCTAATTTCTCTCTCACATATATTACAATTCCTCTCTTCTTCAAAAGATCTGAACATATAAATTCACGGCCAAGATTTTTGTTTTCTAGAATCTTCTTGTGTTTCTTTGCGATGTGCGTTTCTTGTAAACAAATTACATCTAAATTTTCTTTCTTCAATAAATGTGTTAACTTATTTCTTTTGCCTTTCTCATTCAAACCATTGACATTCCAAGATAATATTCTCAGAGCCATTGCTGTCTAATAATTAAATAGAATTTATCAAAGTGATATTTAGATATTGGCAATGGCTAAATCTGCTTTTCCTTCTTCACTTTCCGAGGATAAGCCTTCTTCCTCTTCCTCTTCATCCTCTTGGTCTCTTTCTCCAGCTCTTAATTTCTCATCCTTCTTCTCAAATATTCCTCCTACCTCTGGTGACTTCTTATGTCCTAGTTCTTCACTGTATTTCCTCAGAAATTTCTCCTCTTCTGATTCTGATGTAATTTTAAACCTCTTCATTTTGTAAATAAACGATAATCCTTCAGGATATTCCCATCTTATCCTAACGGCATTATTTTTCAACGTTGCTATGAGGGGTTTATAAGATACCCTTTTCTTCAGAAAGTAGAGTGGAATTTCTTTATATATTATCTGTTGTCCATCAATCATGAGTCTGTTGTCATAGCTGTACTTCAAAATTTGGTCTCTTACACCCACCGATGTCAGGGAGACTATCACATCTCCTGGTATCTTCTTTACCCTCAATTTTGTTTTTGATCTTGTAGCAATTCTAAAAACTTGAGTAATTGCCCTAACAGATTCTTCATCCGACCAACCCAACCACTTTGCAAATTCAGCAATTACTTTTCCCTTTATGTCTTCTCCTTCCACCCAGGGGACCAGTCTCAATCTCAAGTTCTGTTGCCTTTGCCTCATTTCAAGAAAAGCAAGTTCCTGCGCCAACATCACTTGACTTGCCCTTATATCAGCTATGACAACTCTATTTTTTTCCGTTTCCTCTTTACATGATTTCATTTCCGTCTGTACTTTCTTTAGTTTTGTTTCCACAGACTTCGTTCTTACTGTCAATTCCTTCACTTGTGTTGCTATTTCTCCCACTGCTTCCTTTATCTGTTTCTGCATATCATCTTTCAAATCCGAAATCTTTTTGTCCATACTTCGTTCACTCTTTTCAAATTCTCTTCTTATATGTACCATCAAGCCTTCCCATTCTTTTCCTCTTGTCTGGAATCTCTTCTTTTTCCTAGATCTACCTTCTTCCTATCTTTATCCATTTTCTTGAATTTATATAATAACTTTTATGTAAATTTTATAACACCTGTAACCTTTTAGCCACAAGATGGCACTACAGGACAAAAAATAAGGTTACTTATTAAATGCACATACAATAGATTTTTTTTAATCCATTAGACGGCGCTCCAACACAAGAAGGTATTCCTTGCTCCAGCTGTATAGTTGATACAGGGTCTCCCACAAAAGAATTTGTTGTTTAGTCTATGGCAATTCCTCTTGTTTCCCCGCTCCCACCGTCTCTACCGATGGAAATTTCCAACATACAAGTCTCCAATATACGAAACGAAGATCCAGCAAAGGAATGAGAATAGGGAACCAGAGAGAGAAAAAAGGAAGAAAATTTTAAGAGAGAAAAAAGACCAATGTTACTTCAGCCACTTCACAGGCTTAATCCACAAACAGAACTCACGGAAGGATTTCAATTCCAGTAACACAAGCACTGTTCCATTTTCCCAAAAGGTTAAATGAGAGCTCGGTAATTCCCGCTGGTAAAGCAGTTTACTAAAGGTATTTCTTGCTAAGCAGATTGTCTGACGAGCATTTCCAATGAGTGATTTCTTCTCCCTTTCCCCTCCCTCACTTGGGCGTCTCCAAGGCTTGCAAACTCCAGCCAGTAAGAGGGGGCAACACGAAGGGGGGAAGGCACCTTCTAGTAGCCCAGTCTCCCCCACAGAACTCGAACCAGAACAGTCAAAGTCCCTCTTTTGTCTTCTCTTCCTTAAATTTAGAATTAAAGGCTTACTTGTAATGGAGGAGATTTCTTCACACTCTCACCCAAAAGTCAATTCTCTGTTTAAAGAAGGAGCGTCACGGCTCTCTTCTCCCCACCTCTCCGGGCAGATTCCGCTCCCAATCACTCACAATGGCTCTTACCAGGGAGAATCTTTTTTTTTCTTTCAAATCAATCTTCAGCCCCCTCAGGCTGCTCCAGTCTTTCAAACTCCCAGGTAAGGCAGACTTTCTTTTCTTGGAGGCGAGTGGCTTATCGGCCAAGACAACGAGACTTCACAACTCGGGGGAAGTGGTGGTTAGAGCACCCGCGACTCAATCCTTCTCCCCCGTTCCCTCTGGGTCGGGGTGAGAGGAGGAGAGTCGCAAAGAGCGCAGCCAGTTCCCAACACATTCAGGGCACCTCCCTGAAGTTTCTAGAGCCCATGTAGTCTTCACGCGGCTCTTTAAACCCCCCGTGTGTTCTAGGATCTCCCAGAGGAGTTTCCTAGCGTCTTGATCCGTCAGCCATTAACCGGAAGTCCCCTCACTTGCTTCTTCTTCTCCACTTGGCCAGGTTTTGACCAAGACTTCTGGGATGTGCCAGTCGGGCATAAAAAGCCCACTAACCCTAGCCCGAACCCAAACCCGAACCCTAACCCTAACCCTAACCCATACGCCAGTACACTGTCCTTAGTGGATCTGAGAGGCACCCAGAGGTGCACCCCAGTAACTCACCCTAACCTTACCCATAACCCTAAGCCTAGCCCTTGCGCTAACCCTAACCCTAAGCCAGATCTGTGTACTCGCATTGCACTACAGCAAGTACACTTCCCTTCTTAGTGAGCCAGAGGGTGCCCATAGGGGTCCTCTCTCACTTTGTTCCTCCTCCCAAGTGCACCAGGCAGGCAGTGAGTCACAGAGGCACCCGAAAGAGAGGTGCCTCTGCCTGCCACTGCAACTTGGTATGCATATCCAATTGGCTATGCATACCCTTTTGTAGCGGGCCAGAGGAGGCACCCACCCCAGAGAGGTGCCTCCAGGAGCCCGCTTTCCCTTCATAGCGGGCCAGAGGAGGCACCCACCCCAGAGAGGTGCCTCCAGGAGCCCGCTACCCCCCCAAAACCAGTACTAACGACAGATGAAAAAACGACAAACGAAACGACAAATTTTTGAAAAATTTCACGACAAACGGAAACGAGCTGAAACGGGCCGGCTCCACACACAACTCGAAACGTAATTTTTCCTGGTTGTGCCCATCTCTATTGAGAACACATAGAAGCACATGTTTTGTTTCATTTTAGAGATGCAGAAAATATATTAACCACCCTTAATGAGCCTCATGGCACAGTGGTTAAATGCCTGTACTGCAAGTAAAACTGTGCTCATGACCTGGGTTCAATCCCCGGTAGCAGGCTCAAGGTTCACTCAGCCTTCCATCCTTCCGAGGTCGGTAAAATGAGTACCCAGCTTGCTGGGGGGGCAATGTGTAGCCTGCACTCTGTAATTAAAATTGTAAACCGCCCAGAGACTACTTGTAGTAGTATGGGGCGGTATATAAGCAGAACACTTTGCTTTAATGTTAAAACACATGGAAATTCCTCACTAAATGAATACGTCGTGACAGTCTTTGTGAATTGACATTGTAAGATATGAAATAGCTGTGGACTCCCAACTGGCATTAATTTCTAGAGCATAAAAATCAGAGGGCAACTGATGGGCTGAGGACTACATATGTGTGTTCACACCATGAGAGATGGAGGGACATTACCCTTCCTCCCATCACAGCAATCCTGGATCTCTGAGATGGGGGTGGGTGGGTGTTGGGACAGAGTATCCATGCAAGAAGCAAGTAATATAAATGAAAGGGACAATGTGGAGATGGGTAGCATTGCTCATCATCCACTAACCCTAGGGTTTCTTCTTCTCTTTCAGTCTGAAGTCATCAATTGATAACACTGCTACTGCTAAAAAAAGTCTTCCAATAAACCAGCAAGCTTTCAAATCCCCTAAGACAGTTTTGGCGAATCTATGGCACAGGTGACAAAGGTGGCACCCAGAGTCCTTTCTGTGGGTACACAACATTGCCTCCTCACAGCCATAGCTCTTCCCTCTCCGCTCGGAGCACGCCACTGTGCTCCATACAGAGAGCTGGGCGATGGGGAGGCAGTGGCCTGCAGGCTTCTTCATAGCCCCCGTTTACTCTCCAACCATGCTGCTCTGGGCATCCCAAAATTGGCATTGCTGGAGAGTAAATTGGGGCTACAAAGGAGCCAACAAACCACTGCCTCCCTTTTGCTCAGCTCTCTGCACAGAGCCATTTCAAGACTGCCAAAATGGGATAGAATATAAGCAGCACACGTTTGCTGAGAGCTGTCACCATCATTCTGTTTTATATGGTTTGTTTTATGGGTTTGGGTATTATGTTTATTTATTAAGTTTGGGGTATGAGAGGTGGGAGGGTTGTATGATATTGTAATGACTGCATGCATGCATGCATGCATGCATGCATCCACCCATCCATCCATCCATACCAAAATCAGGTGTTTGGCTCCACTACTTGGGTCAAAAACTTAAATAGATGTAGAACAAATAGTGTTGCTATGCCACGATCATGCCTTTAGACTAATTAAAAGACAAGTGGTATCACAGCCTGAACTGATGTGAATGGATCCGATGTTACAAAGAAAACATTCAGAAGCTTCAGCAGTGGAAGCAAAAGCAATGGATATCAGGGCTGGGGGGAGAATGTCTGGGCTGGTTTGCCTTCAGGCATGTCCAAACTTCAGCCCTCCAGATGTTTTGGACCGCAACTCCCACGGTCCTTTGTCATTGGCAATCTAAGCTTAGAATTTTGGGAATTGTGGTCCAAAGCATCAGGAGGGCCAAAGTTTGGACATGCCTACCTTAGCTTTTATGTCATGTGGGTCAAGGAGGGGGAGTGTGTATCAGCCCATCTCAGTCCTGTAGCATTCTCTCCACATTTTTGGCCATGTGGTCTCACTGTATGTCTTAGCTACTCCCTGCAAAATAAGAAGAACAAAACATCCTTAAAGTTTGGGGTTTGCTTTCTCTTGATGTTCTCAGCCCCTTCCAGCAACAGCAAAGCCTCAAGGCTGCATAAACTCTGCCTATATTTCAAGCCAGTGTGTGTCTCCCCTCGTGGCCTCTTCCAAAGGGAAGGACCATCTGCACATGGCAGAAGAGAAGAGAAGAGAAGAGAAGCTTGAGCAATTTCCTAACACGAGCAACAGATGAAGCTCCTTTGGTTTTTGTGGTCTGCACTCTGGGATGTGTCTGTGGGAAGCCTGAAGGGGTGTTGCCGTCTGCCAGGGCCAATCAACATCACGTTCGGCAGCCGAGTTGCTCTGTGCCAGCAATATGAATAACAGGAGGGAGAAAATGAGGAGCAAAACGTGAAGTTAATAAAAATACTTTATCCAATCAGGCTTTCAAAGTAAAGCGAGCCCAGACTTGGCCTGGAAGCAGCAGCCGGGCGCTCTGATTTTTCACCCCACTTAATGATCTAATAGCTTGCAGAGCTTCTTCATTCAGCTTTATGAGTCACACATTGACTCTTTTCATTCGCAGGTTTAGCTGCGGAGCCCCAGCGCTAACTCTCCCCCACAATAATCCATGTTGATGCCTGATGGCTGCTGTTCTAATTATAGGACCAGGCTCTGAACCGATCTGCCCGAATTCTCAGCTTCCAGCCTTGTCCCGTGTCCAGCTCTCTGTGTAAGTAATTGACAATGAAAGCTTGATGCCATCAAAAGCCAACAATGATAATTAGCTCCCCTTTGTACATGTGCATTAGATTTTCAAGTGGTGGCACCAACTGGGAACATTTCTTAGGCGATTCCTTTGGCAAAAATCCAGATTCAGATCAAGTAACCGTCTGGTTCCTTTTAGCGTCTTCAGATTAGTGGCATACAGCGCTAGTCTGTGGGGCTGACCTTTCAAGGCAGTTTAAGCAAAGCTTGCTGCTGGGTCAAAACTCAAGCATGAGGACTTGCATGAAGCACTCATGTGAAAAGAGGTCACCTTTGCAAGCCCAGAAGAGGAAGCAACATCCATCTATTAAACATCACTCTGTTCTCCACTCTGCAGGACGTGGTAGGAAGTAGGCATGGAATATGACCAGATATGAAGAACCCATCATCCAGCTGCCCACAGTCCTGTGGAAGTATTTTTCAAGTCTTTGTGTTTAATTTATGCTATTTGTTGGCATAATTGGCAACTACAAGAAATTGTCATCATTGCTCTGGTGAACTGCATTTTGGAGAGCAACAAAAAAAAAGACATTTCGATATATATTTGTAAGTAATGCATGTGCTAGCAAGTAACCTATTAGCAAAATATTCATTCAGCTTCAGCAGTTCTTTTTCTTTCTGTCCAAATAGAAATCTTCCTATCCATCCATCCATCCACCCACCCACCCAACCACCCATCCATCAATTTTATATATAATTAGCCTACCAAATCGGCAAGGATGAGAAGCTGACGCCACTTTCAGGAGGATGCTCTGAGGCAGGAATAAGAAACTGAAGAGAAACCAATGGAAGGGTGTGTCACAGAGAAGTCCCACTGGAGGCCTAGGAAACGGTTATGCTGCCTCGCTAAAATGAGCAGTTGAGGTGAGAAGTATCCTCACTCCAGCCCCTCTTTCAACCCTCTCCTGAGACAGAGGCAACGATCCAACACGGAGGGCCTCCACTCTGTCTATGAGGTTGCTGAATAGGCATAGAAAGCCTCCACCTGCAGAAGGCTTTCTGTTTTGTCTCCCTCCACATGTGGAGAATGATGATGCAGGAGGATGGGCCTAGAGTGTTTCCCCTCCTCACGGGTTTATTTGAAAGAGGGTCCATCTTTAATGAAATCTTTCCACATACCCACTTGCAAGTCTCTCCCTCATTTCCCCTGCTTTTAGGATGTGCCAATAATAATGACATTGGCACAGGGTGTTTTCTGAGGATTAGTGACTCTGGAGAGCTAATGATTCTCAGATGCAGGGAGAGCCATTCGCTGGCTTCCCAGAGATGGCAGCTACTCCTCAGCATTTAGTTCATCATTATTGTTACAGTGAAAAGTGAGAAATGTCTTTTAGAGGGCAAGAGACAAGGTTCTCTTTTTTTGTCAAAACCATTAATAAAGAAGTCCCTCCAAGAGAACAGGACATTTTCCTAGATTCTGAAATGAAATGTATAAGAAGGAGTGTTATAAATACAGATGTGCAGGCACAGTATTCAGGGTAAAACAAGACACTATGCTGAGTGTCCAACTGAACATTGAAAGGGTGTTGCATATATCTTAGTATTACAGTGATCCCCTGCCTATCGCTGGGGTTAGGGACCTGACCTGACCCGCGATAATTGAAAATCTGTGATATGCAGATGCAGGTCGAGTCAGGCCGGGGGGGCTAGCTGGGGGCTCTTGTACTTACCTACAGCCTGGTCCTATCCAGAACAGGCCTGTGAGAGACTTCCCGGGCCTTCTGGAGGCCCCAAAAGGGTCTCCCTGTGAACTGGAAGTGACTTCCGGTAAACCGGAAATCATTTCTGAGGCCTCTGACAGGCCTAGAAAGGCTCTCAGAGGCCTCAAAAATGATTTTCAGCAATCCAGAAGTCACTTCTGGTTCACAGGGAGGCCCTTTTGGGGCCTCCAGAAGGCTCAGGAAGGCCCTTACAGGTCTGTTCGGGGCAGCTCCTGTCCTGGGGAAGTATGGGAGGCTTGGAGCAGGACTTTCCCCCCTTACCCTAGGGGCCCTTTTTCATATACTGCAGTCCCGCGATATAGTGGGACCGCAATATATGAACCGCGATAGGGCAGGGGACCACTATAGCACATTTTCTCCAAGGTGACAGTATTTCCTTAAAGGTGAGTGCCTAAGCAAACAAACTTGCTGATTAAGGCCATGTTTACCTCTTGACACCCAATCTCAAAACAAAACAAGCTATTTTGCAAGATACAGAGATGTGAAAAGCTTTTGCTAGAAGAGATATCATTACCACTTAAGGGAATGCCATTTCTAATTATCAACCAAGCATATTGTCTAGTTTGAGCAAAAAGTGTATATAAAATTGGTACTCTTTCAATCACAATACAAGTGGCTGATAGCTGGTTTGAAAGTGGTTCTAAATGCATGCATAAACCTTTCAAAAATGCAGATTCTCCAGTTCCCTGCATAGTCTGTTTCATCAACTAACTGCTCCATTTATAGTAGCTGCTGCATAATCTTAGCATGGGCCATACATCTCATCCTCTCTCTTTCAGCCTCTCTCTTCCTCCAATTAAACCAAACTTTCCTCATTGGAAATTTCCTAAATCCAGGGCATAGATTGATGGAAACTTTATAGCCAGTTTTAAGCATGTTTAATGGAAAGTAAATCCCGCTGAAGTAGAGAGGACTTTCTCCATGATCCTTAGTATTTTTGCCAAGCAATAGTTTGCTCTAAACATGTTACTAAGAAGTAAACTATTCTTTGTACTGCTTATTCCGTTGTAAGTATATTTAGGATTGAAATTTAGTCTCCCGTCCCGTGTATCCATTTCCTTGGATCTATGGATCCCCCCTCACACAACACACAAACACATGCTTATCACCAAAACTTAAATTGCATGCTTAATGAGAAAGAATGGATGCAGAAAAGTGCCCAGTCATAATAATGGATATTGTCCCATTATTCAACTTCCATATTTAACTACAAAAGTACAGTCCATGAGGAAGGTTATCTAAGTGTGGTCCATTGGTGTGAAGAGGAGCTACATAAGAGCACACACTGGCCTCCATCTGGTGTTTGCATGAAGGCAACAGAAACTTTTTAGACAGAGCCTTCAGATTTTAAAGGCTAACCAACAGGTAGGTTTAAAATGTAAAAAGAGACCCCAACCAATTTCAAAATAGCCATAATTTTACTTCAACCCTATGATGCTGATTAGAGCTCACTTTCCTGGGTTGAACTGGGGCTATATAGGTAGACAAAACATGTGAGATTTAGGGTGTCTCCCCCCCCCATTGCATGCAAGCTTCTCCCCAAGGATGGCAGATTTGTGAGCTCCAAATGTATTCATGTCACCAAACAGGGATTGGCCATCTGTTTCACCATGTGCACTTGGGTATTCTCTCCTGTGCTGGCTGCCAACTCTGAACAGACTGATCAAAATGGCATAAAACAAGATTAGTATCCAAAGATCAGATGAAATTCCCTGGAGCCATCTTTTAAGAGTTTCAGGTGAGGGTACAAAGAAAAGTTTGTAACTGTATACGTTATGATGTCCAAATTGTTATGCGGCATAGGAAATCTCCTTTCTCTCTTATAGCCCCCAGCGGACTTTCACTGATGAGTGAATAGGCCATCTGTTTAATTTCATGATTAACATATGTGGTATCTGGCCACAAACACTTTCCCCTCAGTGCAGTCTGGTTGCCCTTAACTGCATGGAGCTGATTTCCATCCGAGCACCAGAGCACAGAACAGTTAATAGGAGGGTAAGTTTGTATTAATGGAAAGTTCTCCCCATTTGGTAGGTGTGGTCTCTACAAACATATTGTGACTCTGAAAGGTGTTCAAGCACCTATTTTGAACCTTTTTGCCCATAGAGCAGCCCCTATTGAAGCCTCACATATGATCCTTACAAGTGCATTACATCCCAGCTCTCAACACCCCCAGTGGCAGAGTGGCTACAGGCACTCAGGAGATGACATGCAATGACCATTCCAGGCAGCATGTTGCACACAGCAATTTGTGTGATATTAAAGAGCAACCAATGTTCAGTTATAGAATTTATTAATATTTTTACTATGGGAGGTATAGTAGCCCTAAGAGAAGAAGACTGGGGAAGGGGGTAGCACTTTTCAGATATTTGAAAGGCTGTCATACAGAGGAGGGATAACATTTGTTCTTCAGTGAGTCAGGACCTTTATTGGCAGCAAATCAAACATACAATACAATAGAAAACAAGACACACATATACAAGGAGTATGTGCTCAATTAAAATTGCTACATCATGTCTTGTTCCGTATTTTAGTACAGTTGTCCCCCGCCGTTTCACGGTTCATATACAGTTCCGGTTTATCACGGGTCCACAGTATATGAAAAAGGACTCCCTGGGGTAAGGAGGAAAGGCCTTCCCGGGCCCATCGGAGGCCTCAAAAGTGCCTCCCCGCAAACTGGAAGTGACTTTTGGTAAACCAGAAGTGACCTCTGGATCACTAGAAAGAACTTTTGGGGCCTCCAAGGACCCAGAAAGCCACTTGCAGGCCCGTTTGTGGCAGGCCCAGGCCTGGGGTAAGTACAAGAGCCCCCAGAGAGCCCACCCAGTCTTGACCCGACCCAGCATCCGCATATTGCAGATTTTCAATTATCACGGGTCAGGTTGGGTCCCTAACCCCCACAATAGGCAAGGGTTTACTGTACCCATGCAATTTGAATTGGGCACATACTCCTTGTATGTGCGTGTATTGTTTCCTATTGCATTGTATGTTTGGTTTGATGCCAATAAAGATCCTGACTGACTAACTGATTTGTTCTTGATCAGCTCAGATTCCAGGACCTGCAACAATGGGCTCAAGTTGCAGGAAGCCAGATTTTGGTTGAATGTTAGGAAAAACTTGCCATCTGTTAGAGCAGTACAACAATGGAAGCAATTACCTGGAGAGGTGGTGAGTGTTTCAACACTGGAGGTATTGAAGAGAAATTTAGACAAGCACCAAGCAGATGCCCTTTGATTTGTCTTCCTGCCTTGAGCAGGGAAGTGAGCGTGATGGCATTACAGGCCCCTTCCAACTTCATGATTTTGTGACTCCATGATAAGCAAAATCTGATTCTCAGAGGTCTAGCTGGCAATGTTATTTGTAGATGGATGAGGGGAAGACAGTAGGAATAAAATTCACAGCTTGTGTTATATAATATTCCACCAATTTAGCCACAGAAGTTGGCATGATGGATCATTGGTCATTTCCCGTAAACATGCAGATGTTGTAATTCTCTTCAAGGGAAACAATCCTAAAACCTTCTGGAACTACTCCCCAGAGATCATAACTTAGCACCTACCTGAGGACAAATCTCCTGAATTAATGGTCTCAGTGGCCAAATAGTTGGCCACTGTATTATATACTAATAATATCAGGACCAAGGATGGCCACTAATCTGACCTCTTTCATCTCTTCATTTGTCTTTTTAGTCTTTTATTCCACAGTTTGACACCTTTGTTTTTAATCTATTTCATGCCATTAAAGGTTTCTTGAATGAATGAATGAATGAATGAATGAATGAATGAATGAATGAATGAAATTACTGGAACTCATCTACTGGAAAAGTATGTAAAGCCTTATGCATGGTAAGGGGAGAAGACCAAATCATTCAAACGGGGGTAAATAATATAAGCATTAACAATAATATTCATAAAAACGTACAAAGACAAACAGGCCACAAATTATACAACCTCTGGCGTCTATATAAGAATGCCAGCAGTATGGGAGACAAACAAGAAGAAATGGAAATTTAAGTTGAAAGGGGGAAATGCAACTTGATAGAAATAACTAAAACTTGGTGGGATGATTCCCATCACTGGAATACAGCAATTGAAGGATTAAAAAAATGTCAAAAGGCACAAAAAAAAAAAGAGGCTAATGTGACTTCACAGAAAGCTCAAGGAGGACCTTTAAAAAATCATGTACACAGGAAGTGGAAAGAAGACCAGGTCACCAAGGAAGAATCCCGAATAGCAGCAATGTAATACAGGGGGTGACATTAGGAGAGCAAAAGCAGAGAACGAGGTGAGATTAGCTTGAGACACTAAAAGCATTCTTCAGATGCTTGCAAAACAAAAGATAATTAAAAGAAATAGTGGCATCTGTAAAGATGGAAAATAGTAACAGATGACAAAGAAAAGGCAGAAGTGTCTTGTAAGGCTCCTTCCAATTTCAATATTCACTGATTTTATGATAACTATGTAGAGCAGTCATGTCCAAACTTCGGCCTTCCAGATGTTTTGGACCACAACTCCCAGAGTCCTTTGCCATTGGCAGTACAGGCTTGGAATTCTGGAAGTTGTGGTCCGAAACATCAGGAGGGCCAAAGTTTGGACATGCCTGATGTAGAGGAACAGTGTTATTGCTCACTGTCATTACCACTTGAAACACTTTCTGAGCCATATAAAGTAACAGCCTCTGTGACAGACCTGAAAGCGCTACAGATAGGGTTGCCAATATAGGGTCTACCTTTTAGATAATATTTGACAAACTGCTCACAAAAGTCCTGTAGTACCGACAGAACAAAATTGATTATAATTGGATCTACACTCAAAGATCCATGTGTTTGTTTATTTGTTTTGTTTTGGTGGGTGGATACTAAACAGAGAGATGAAACAAGTTACAAATTTATTTGGGTTTAATAGCCCATAAGCCATACATTGTATCAGGTTTTTATGTCCATTAAAATGGCCACATCTATAATACAATTTTTACAGAGACTGCTCAAGAGTAATTTTAGTTTTGAGGTTTCTGAGAAGGATAAAAATTTCAATGGCCATTTTTTTAGGAATTACTATATTTTTTGTCTATAAAACACCCCCATGTATAAGACAACCCCCACTTTTCCAACCCGAAATTACAGTTTTGCAACCCAGTGGTTCTCTGCTCAAGTTGCTTCGTGGTAAAAGAGAACCCTCAAATTTTAGTCTAACCATTTTAGACAAAAATTTTCTTATACACAGAAAAATGCTGTATGTTCAGGCAAATGTGCTCATAGACTTATGGGATTTTTAATGGCTCCTCACCCTCAAGTGTGTGAAGGCCTAACTCTGAAATGGTGGAGATATTCAGGGGGTGGGGCTGCATGTGCACCCGTGGCCTCCTCAGCCTAATATGATTCAAGGTCTCGGTGGATTAGTGCAGTTTAGGGAGAAGTAAATAACTAGAGTGTTCTGAATGACATGCGTTTCTGGTGGCTAAGCCCAGGTTTTTATGGAATGACCTTACTTGGAATCAGAGGAAAGAGAATGGACAGTAAAGCTCTAGTGGTGGATTTCCATGACTAGCAAGCAGGCTTGAGTACTTTTATTGAAAATATTTTATGAATGTTCAGACCGTTATTGCTGAACTTCTTAAAGTGCAAAACCTGAAAGCTCCTACCTTGAAAAGATCGTCTAGTTCATACAGAAGACATGCCTGTCTGATAAGCGTGCAGCAGGAGGCTGTGTGTCCTCCTGATCAGTGTCGTTTGTTTGTTCATTGTGGTGGGGAGCTGTATGTGAACAACGGGCACACATCCTTCAGTGTTTGCAAACTGACAGGAACTAATTGCTTACAGAACCTTCCAGTCCCTCTGAAAAGAATGTGCCAGGAAAGCTCACGTCCCAGATTTCACAGACACTTCCCCAATCCCAAAGGATGATCCCCAAACAGCTGTTTCTGCTTTGCACATGAAAGACTCCTAAGTGCATTAGCTTGCCTATTCAGTCATCCTATCTCCGAAGGGAAATGAGTTCGTCAACTGACAAACCTATCTTCAGGATGTAATCATCTGTATTGCAGCAGCAGGCACTTGGCAAGCAAGCTCCTGATGACGGCCTTGGCATTTTCATAAATGACTTGCAGCGTCCACTGAAAATGGGACGAGAAACACAGTATGGAGTAGGGCTCTGCAACAACTTTAGATTTCATCGATTCTGAACCCATAACAATTCAGAGGTGTCTCCTGCAGGAGGCAAATGGCACAGAGACAAACCCGCAAAACAGAAGCACTTTGGAAATGAAGCTTTAATGTTTACTGAAACTTTATTTATACTGAAAAGCTCTCAGGGTGTGTCTCTCCCCCCCCCTCAACTCTTTGCCATGCCAACTGTTAAGCTTGTGACTCCTACAGAGGTCTAATGCTGAGCTTGTGACTACTGGGGTAAGGTAACCTGTCTGGAGATTGTTACCAGGGATGTTGGGAAGTCTTCAGGGTTGTGAGTCTTGGGGCTCAAGTCCCAAGTCCAAAACCTCAAGTCCAAGTCTCGGCCCCCACCCCTTGGCTTGGTACTCCAACGGTACATGCATCACGCAGCTAATAGAGAGGCCCTGTGAGCCTGCCACCACCCAGGCCACCACTTACACCTGCTGCTGCTTCCAGCTCCTGTTGCCACTGCCAGCTGCCACCACCCTCTTCAAAGGCAGCAAGCCTGGCTTCCTTCCAGGAGCCAAGGGACTGCGACCCCATCCCATTCATGTGCCAGCTCGCTGATAGGTGGCCACAGTTAGGCCCTCTGAAACAGGAGAAACATTCTATTATGCAGGGAGACCAAGGTCCTTTCACTGTGATGCTCTGGACTGCCATACTGCAAGGGCGGGTCCTTTAACTGCCTCTTCTGGTAAATGATTATTATTTACATTTATATACCGCCCATCTTCCGGACGGAACTCTGGGTGGTTAACAGTTAAAACAAGACCACAAAAAGGAAAAACAAAAAGGCAGTGAGTACCAATAAAATGGGGAGGGGCAATACCCTCCACAAACAGGGGCGGCAGAGGGGAAAAATTAAGTGAAAAGGTCACCATATGCCTCCTTAAAAAGGTGTTTTTTCAGAGCCTTTTTAAAGGTGGGCAGGGACTGTGCTAGGTGCAGCTCACTAGGGAGATGGTTCCCACAGCGTGGGGCCCACCACAGAGAAGGCGCGGTTACGCGTCAGCGATTTCCATGCCTCCCTGGGTGGTGCCACCCTAAGTGAGTGCGCCTGCACCATTCTTGTGGGCCTGTTCCCAGTTGACCTCTGAGAAAACAAGACTGGTCCCAAGACGTGGAGGGTTTTGAAATTACACAAAAGGTCCCCCAAAAAACAAAAAGCAACTTACGAGCCCCTATCCCTGACTGTCTGTGAAGCAAAAAAGAATAAAAATGTATAGTTTGTTGTCTAAAGAAATCAATTCAGAGAGAAAATGGGACAAAATAATCTGGCCACTGTAGACACCCAAAGTGCTCGGTCTAGCATAAATCCACCATTATGAATTTTAGAAGACGTCACCATGTTAGTCTATGTTAGCATATCAGACAAACAATTAAAAATAATTAAAAAATAAAGAAGACTGACACCCACAAAGTCTATTTCCTCCAAGCATTAGGAAGTGACCTCTAAGGAAGAAGGAAAAGGAAGTGAGCCCAAAGGTAATTATTAGTGATACACAAAACACAAAAGAGGGGGTGGGGGAGAGAACCCTGATGCTACTTATCTACATAACCTCATGCCTCCTTACAAAAGTGGTGTCTTTTTCAGAGCCTGACATGAAAAAATGTTATTTTATTATCTACTAATATATAGCTCTTAAATCCCTTCACATTTCTGTTAAAGAGGAAGAAGCTTATGGGAGGAAGGAGGGTTTTTGCATGAATATAGTTGTTGTGTCTTGCCTCCTTCTGTGCACGGAGGTCCTGCAACTGGCAGTACCTTTTCCAAATTCTGAAAGATAATTTTCTAAGGGCAGCAGGGAATTTGCCCAAGGGCCCCTGTAGGTTCTTTGTACATCTCCTGAAGTACCAGATGGTAGAGTGAGAGGAGCTTCATTGCATGCTTGGACTTCAGATGTGCCTAGTTCAAAACTTTATGGTAACTTAGAGGACTCCTCTACCTCTGCAAAGTTCATCCCATTCATTTGGAAAAGCAAAAGGTACAGGAGTGTTGTGATTTAAAAAAAAAATCAAACAGAAATGGAATTGAAGCTTCCTTTATGAAGAAATGTGACAAAGTGGGAACCAAACAGAGCTGCTGGAGACCTCAGTGGTTTAAGTATCTGACTGAGGAATCAGAGGTCAGGGGGCGGGGGTGGGTTGATTTGACAGAGGATGAACTCAGTGATCCATAGAGTTCTTCCCAGCTCTGCAGTTCCAAGATACAGTAGTCAGGAAAAAAATGGGAGTGTGTGTGAACAGAATGCTAGTCCAAAAATGTGTGGAAGCTGTAAGGTCCACGGTTCAACTGCGAAGGAGAATCCACCCTTAATCAGTCACTTGTTGCATGGGCAAGTATTCTAGTATACAGTATATAGCACTGATGGCGAATCTTTTAGAGTCCTAGTGCCCAAACTGTGATTCAAAACCACTAATATATCGCAAGTGTCCATACGGCAATTTAACCTGAATGCAGGTGGCTGTGAAGGGGCGATGTTGGGTGCCCACAGAAAGGGCTCCGAGTGCCACCTTTGGCACCCATGCCATAAGTTCACCAGAAAAGGTATATAGCATGTCTGGGAGTGATCACACAAGGAAACAGCTCACATTTTGGGACTGTTTGTGGAGAGGTTGGGTGCAGTCTATTCCCTTCACACAATGTAAAGGAAATTCTGTTTCAACTTGACCTTGATGTGTAATCACCCTGGACCTTTTTGGTGCAACTGTACAGATTCTACCTTTTTGCACTGGGCTAGAGCTATTCCCTAGAAGATGGAAGGGTCACTTCAAGGGAGATCCCTCCTTCCAAAATGACCCTTTTCAGTGTGGCTTTCTCACTGTCTGATTGTGTCCTCTCTTAGGATGGAGAGCAAGATGCGGGTTTACAGCTCAGGGAACATACCCTTATCTTTGTAAGGCAACAGGACGCTTAGGCAGCATATTGAAACAGTGAAGAGACTGGTCGAGCCATTCTTTTCCCTATTAAGATGTGTTGACTTCCTTTCTTTTCCTGTTACAAAAACACTAGCTGAAAGAAAGTGGGTATTTCCCCAACCTCAAAACCTGTCAATCGCAGCAATGGCCCATCTGGTGGTGTACCTTCTTGCACCATCTGGTGGCTTCTGCCATACTGATGTATCATGTATTTAATGTAAGCAGAAGCCTCATTCATAAATGTCATTTCCTTCCTCCACCACTAAGCTGTACTCACTTTAAAAAAAGAAGCCCTCTTTGTAGCACTGCATTGGAAGTTATGCAAAAGTGGATACATACCCTGCCTCAAATGTATGTATCTATAAATAAGTGCAGACAAAATTCCAAGGTTTTTTCAGCCTGCAAAATTATGTTGGGCATTCCCCTGGAAGAGGTGAGGTTTTGAGAGTTTTTGTACTTCCTGATTTCTGCTGAGCCAGAAATGTTGCAATAACCACTTTCACACAATGTCTTGGCATCTACAGTCCAGAAACCAGCCAAAAACCTGTGGAGTGTGCAGACAGTGTGAAAATGATATCTAAATTGTATTGTTCCTCTCTCCCCACCACCACTAGCAAATGTCTGAAATAATTTAAAGTGCACATAGTGGAGTACGATTTTATTTTTGATAGAGCAGTTTTAACTCCAATTTGGGACATCTCTTGTACTTATTACAATATTAATGCACATTAGTGCAATATCTTTCTCACATGTGGCTGTTTCTTTGCTGTTTCTTTTGACAGCGTTAAACAAATCAGCATAGATTACCCACGTTTTCTCCCTAGTTTTTATTCTATTCATTCATCATGCCAGACATCCACTTTCAAGCTTGACATTTCAATAGAATGAAAGTGTATAAACAATGCAAGCATGACCTGAAACACATGTTCTTGACTGACCCTAGTTTATATTAGATTTTAAATATGTACACCTTTTCAAATACAATATCCAGACAAGGATGAGTGGCAGGTAGGTAGATGTGAGATTATTCCCTCAGGGCTAAACCGTACATTAAAGAAAACCCATATGTTTCCTTCATGTGTGAGTGTCACAACAGAGTTTTTTTCCTCACATATAATTTCCAAATTAGCTTGCTTTGCATTGTGATTAGTGTTCAGGGTTTAAGCATCTTATGCCAGAAGCTGACTCCTTTTTTATCAGTAAAAATCCTTTGCACCCCCAGACCCAAAACAAACAGGTGACATCATATTGGGTCTAAAATTGGGCCAAAACTTTATTAAACCAATTTAATCAATTTAATCAACATTCCCTAAATTAAAGGGGGGGGCTACCATAGTGCAAGTAAACTTTGGCCTGATTTGTCCTTGACCTTCAGGCCCTTACAATTTTAGGTGAGTTCCTACCTGGAAATGTGCTGTTAACATTATTCAGCAGATTCCCATACTCTGTGGGACTAACTCCCAAAGGCAGCCTTCAGTAAATTTACCACAACTTATCACTGCTAAACTACTATTCCCTAACTAGTTAAAGTTCTATCAAAGACTGCTCACCTCCCTTTAATGGGTCCATCCAATTAACTCACCTGCCACAAAGACTTGCACTACCTGCCAGTTGCGACCGATGAGAGCCTAGGCAAGTAGTGAGAATGGGATAGGCAAAAACTCACTGTCATACAACACCAATCAGCATGCCGATCAAAAATCCCCATATGGCCCTGAAGCGACCAGCTACTTTCATTCTCAGTACCACTGGGGAGGGAGGGCGTGTTGCTGCAAAACCAACAAGAGGCGGGAGCAACAGCAAGCAGCCTTATTAAAGACTTCTGAAAGCCCACAAAAAGCCCGCAATCATGTGAGTTATTCCTCTTGTTGCCTGCATGAACCGTGGCTGCAAAACGTCCCCATCTGGGACTTTCAGCCCCATGGAGCCTCCCTTGACTTTTTCTTGTCCAGTTATAATGGATATGTTTTAGATGATGCGGCCTGGAGAGGTGGTCAGGTAAAAGCCATCACATGTATGCTAGACCCTTTGGATGTGAGGGCGACCTGGCTGCGACATCTGTCACCCCATTGATCGCCAGGGTTGATTCGGATGATCTGGCAGGCTAGGCGGGTGTCCCCTCCCTCCCTCACGGCTCCATGTGCGTCCCTCCCGAAGCTGCATGCTTGGTGGAAGAGGATGACCATCCCAGATAGAAGGAGTGTACCATTCTTTGGTCAAGGGTATACGATAGCTACGCTAGACCCTTCCTGGCTTATAAAAGCAGCTGGAAGAGGACTAGCAGAGTGGGTTAGAGGAGTGATGGATGCTTCCTTGCAACTAGGTAAGGTACCAGAATGTCTGAAGGAGGCAGAAGTGAGACTTTTGTTTAACAAACAACAACAACTCTCCTTGAACACTCCTATATGGGACTGGACACTCTCTAATATTACATTTTCCAGCAAGGTCTTGGGGCGTGTTGTGGCATTTCAGCTCTAGAGGTTCCTGGATAAATCAGATTATCTTGATCAGTGGTTCCCACACTTTTTTTAACTTTTGGCTCCCTTGAATTATTGGTCACTGGTTTCAGCTCCCCAGACTGTCATAAGGCCGCATATTCACTTATCCACTGCCTCAATAAAATAAAAAAAAAATAAAAACATGAATTCACCTTCCCAAGCTGTATCGCCAGGATGGGCCACTAGATGGAGGCAGAGACTATGTATAGTGACTTGAAGGGCATGCCCTTGTGGCTTGACTTCTTCAAAGGAAGCAGCTTCTGGAAAGACCAAGAAGCTGCATTTTTTTATTTATTTATTTATTTATTTATTTATTTATTTATTTATTTATTTATTGGGCTTATATACCGCCCATCTTCCCGGAGGAACTCCGGGCGGTTTACAACATAAGAAAATGCTAATGACAACTATTGAGTTAAAACAATTAAACAGTTTAAAAACAGTTTAACACAAGTAACCAGACTAAACGATAAAGAATGGCTTTGCAGATGGCGGGAGGGGGAAAAAAAAACTTCAGTCACCAAACGCCTCCCGGAAAAGGAGAGTTTTTAATGCCTTCCGGAAGGCTGGCAGGGACTCTGCTAGGCGCACTTCTGCTGGGAGGTGGTTCCATATAGTGGGGCCAGCCACAGAGAAGGCTCGGGTACGGGTGGATGTTCTCCGAGCCTCCCCGGGCGTGGCCACACGCAGCATGTGCGCCCGCGACAACCTAGCCGGACAGGCCGATGTTGACCGCTGGTCGATCCGCTCTGTCAGGTAGTCAGGTCCTAGGCCATGGAGGGTTTTGTAAACCAAAACCAGGACCTTGAATCTGATTCGGGCCGCAACGGGCAACCAATGCAGGTGGGCCGAAACTGGTGTGATGTGGTCGAACCGATGCACACCCGCCACCAGTCTGGCCGCCGCATTCTGGACCCGCTGCAGTCGCCGAAGGAGAGTCAAGGGCAACCCCATGTAGAGCGCATTACAATAGTCCAGTCTCAAGATCACCGGCACTTGCACCACAGTTCTGAGGGAATCCCCATCGAAAATGGGCATGGGCAGGGAAAGCTCCTATCTGAACAGGAGGGCAGGACACCCAGCCCTGAGCCAGGTTTTCCTCTCTCCATCAAGTACAGGCATCAGAGAAATTGGGAAGTGAGTGCTGTACAAACCTGGGGGGTGGGGGTGGCGGGAGAAGGGAGTGGGGAAATATAAAAAGATTCTATGTTGCCCCCAAGTGGGTTTCCCACCATCCTAAGGAGCCATGGGACACAGTTTGGGAAATACTGGTCTAGATCCATTTCAGTTAGGCTTCAGTTTTGGTTACAGAACAGAGGTAGCTATGCCAGGAACTGGACAGGGGCAATGTTTCCCTGTGGGTTTTGCTGGACTTGCAGCAGCTTTCAGTATACCATCCACCATAGCCTCCTTCTGGGGAACCTTTCTAGGATGGGTATTGGAGGTACTGTTGTGCAGTGGTTCTGATCCTTCCTGGAGGGCCAAGCTCAGAAGGTGATATTGGGAGAATCCTATTCAACACCCTGGCCATTAGTGTGTCATGTCCTTTGGGGCTCAGACCTGTCCCTAATGGTATTTAACACCTGTATGAAACCAGTGAGAGAGGTGATGCATAGTTCTGTGGTTCTGTGCTATCAGTATGCTTATGACACCCAACGTTATCTCTCCTTCTTATTCAATGGTGGCCATCCAGATGCCATTCTATGTAAATCCCATATACTTCAAAAATAACAAATTAATTAGAGTGCAGAGAGTGGTGGAGAAAGCGGCTTTGAGCCACACATGCACACAATTCTGTACAATATTTGGCATTTACAATGCTAGCTTCTCTATATGAGCACATCTTTCCAGGAGTCTTGTTGCTTTACATGTGCAGAAAATGGTAATGGGGCAGGGAGAGAACAACTCTATTCAAAGT
Organism: Phrynocephalus forsythii; assembly: GCA_029282475.1. Taxonomy (NCBI): domain Eukaryota; kingdom Metazoa; phylum Chordata; class Lepidosauria; order Squamata; family Agamidae; genus Phrynocephalus; species Phrynocephalus forsythii. The sequence continues at coordinate 4,729,793 of JAPFRF010000001.1, read as the reverse complement.
ACAGTGGACTCTCATATAACAAACGGTTTGTATAACATAAAATCTGTACAACATAAACAATTCCGGAGATAGGGGAAATTTGCTTAACAGAATTCCCTATGGGGCAAAACCGTACAACATAAAAGGTCATGATTAGGGATTACTCCGTTTTCAATGCATTCCTATGAGAAATTTGTATAAAGGAAAATTTGCTTAACAGAATTCCATTTGGAATGAATTAATTCCTTTATACAAGGTACCACTGTATAGATATTGAACAACTGCATAGGGGCTTATAGGATGCGCTCTTTGTCTACTAATGTGGTGTTTTTTATATTGCATGTATGAATGTTTGTGCCCTTCCCCTTTGTGCAGGGACCTCATTTGTGTCACCCTTGTTATGACTGTGGTGTTAAGCTTGGGTTTTCATTATGATTGTTCTTAGTGACACCTGTTTCAGGTAGGGCTTGCCTAAGCCATGAAAGCTGAAGCTGTGGGCATATCCATATTGGATTGAACCAAATGACTGTGTCCACACATGGTTCTATTTAGATCAGTATATCCTGGCCCTTTAGGTTTTTCTCCACAACAGCTTTTGCAATTTGCTCATTTTTTATATTGATTCCAGCTTATAATAAAAATCTTTAGACCATGGCTATGGAATCAAAGATTCAAATTGCCAAAGGATGGGGGTGATGGTTGCTTGATCACAGAAGTCTCCTGATTGCAACTGTTGCTATACCTCACATTATGATGTCATGTCTGATGTCACAATCAGGATAGGACCCAGATTATGGCAAAGTAGGAGACTGTTAACAATCAGGCTGAGGCTCTGTATTGTTACGATGGATCTTTATGTCTCCTGATGAAAAGGCTTATTTGGGTTATATTAACTTTTAAGTGGGTTAACCTCCCTTGCTCAAGCGGTGGTCCAGCAGCCCATCCTGGAAACAATTCATACTGAGACTCCTATTATTGCACCGGATCCAAGGGACATTATGTCACCTATAGCTAAGAACCAGGGTCCCCATCGGAAGAGTATCCTCTGCTCCCTCGATAACGGTGAGCCTGCCATCCAATGATATCTGACATATCATTGTCAGATAGCTCTCCTAGCCCATCTTCCCACTCTGCTCATCTACGCTGCCTTGGTTAAGACTTCTCTCCTGGAATATTGCAGGCTGGGCAAACAAATAAAAGACCCTGTTTTTCTAAGTTTTCTTAGCTCCTTTGATATTATCTTGTTGCAGGAAACATGGGTATCAGGTGAGGATGAAATTAATATTAATGGATACAAAATGTTTGCATTATCGACTGTTAAATCCAACCCCAAGGGAAGGCCCTCTGCTGGCTTAGTTATATTGGTCTCTGTTTTGTTAAGAGCACGTTGCCTATTTCTCCAGGGATTTGTAAAATGCAAGCTGTCAAGGTCTCCACCGATGAGGCTGATCTTATTTTAGTTAATGTTTATTTCCCCCTTCTCTCGACACCCCTAGGATAACTGCACTTTGGAGTGACTTCCAGCCTGTATTGACAATCTGAAGCAATCCCACCCTCTCGCTGAACTTATTCTGGCAGAGGATTTTAACTCCAGAGTTGGGACCACCAATCAATTTTTCTATAAAATAGGGGTAGTTTAGGGTGGGTATTCTCTACTTCCCCTTTGTGGATTGCCCAGGAGGTCTAAAGATTTGTTCTATAATGCTGCTGGGTTAGCCCTTGCTAGGTTCTCCATCTGTACCAATTTGCTCTGGCTCAACAGTTTACTCGAATTCCCTAATGATGGCGAATATACTTTTGTATCCCCTCGTGGATCCAGTGTCATTGATTACTTCTTAGTTTCAATGACAATGAAGCAGTCTTTTGCAGGTTTTGAATTATGCTTTGGGCACTCTGTCTCTAATAGGTTCGCCATCACTGTGGTACAAAATTGGCCACAGTCCCCAGTATATTTGTGTGTGAGAGAGCAAGGCTTTTCATCTCCCCCCCTCCGCCTTTCTTGAGCATGTTCTATTTAAGAGGAGTTTCAAAAACAGGACAGAACCTTTCTATTGGGGTCTCTTTTTTCATGTCAGAAACAGCAACAAATTATATTGACAGATAAACATATACTACTAAGCATAATATAAGTTGCAACATTATTACAAACAAAAAGGATATATAAAATGAATAAAATTAAAACAACAACAAATGACATTCGCCCAGTACCAGGCCACATCAACAGCATTCCCTCTTGCCAACATAAGTTATTCTTCCATGCATGTTGAAGGGTATCATACACATTGTAGCATGTGAGAGGGTTTGTTGTTCTCCACATTGAAACAAGGTGTCTTCTATAGGGAAGCTTTATTTTCTCAGATTATCCTTTGATCTTCCAACCGTGATGCACAGTCGATTTAATGCTTTCCATATGGACCAAGGTTGTTCTTGGCCAGGTGGTGGAAAGTCCTGTGTTGTTGCCCAGTTACCCAGTAGCTCCTTGCTCACCTTCTGTAGATCTGGGATGGTCTGTGGGGGCTGATTGTTGGGAGGGCCAGAGGCATTGAGGATTACTCTGCCCTTGATTTCAGTCTCGGCTTTGGTGGCTGATGACCATATAGCAAGCGTGTTTCTCAGGATGTCTCTTTGACCCAGTCTTTCTGCACAGTACTTTCCTGGAGGAATTTTGATGGTGAAATGCCAGCAGGGCAATGCACCTTTTGCATTGAGGTTAGTTTAAAACACCCAGTGACTAGTCATGCTGTTTCGGTTAAAACCACATCCACCTATTTTGCATGTTTTAATCTATACAAAACAAAGCTAGCATGTTCTCCTACAGAGTAACATAGAGCTGGTGCAAAAGTTCTTAATGTGTGTGATTGGGCACCCCACCTTGTACCTGTTATTTTCCTCAGAATGTTGTTCCTAGCAAAAACTTTTTGTTGAGTATTTAAAAAAATGATTCTTGAACTCCCATGTATTTGGAGGTACCATACCTTCTATAGGGTGACCAACTAACATGATAGTAGGCAATACAAGAGTAGCATATGAAATTGTTGATCCAAAATTAAATATTTCATTCATCGGCTTGTAATTTTTCTATTTATTTTTTTCCTGGATTGGCTTTGTTTACTATATAGTTTATTTGTACAGTGCCAGGTGGGGTCCATTGTAATTGATGTGTGTGGGGGGGGACAAGACAGCCAGGAACTTGTGCACACATACTCTTTCTTTGTCAGAAACCTTTAGAGCAGGCATGTGCAAAGTCAGGCCCGGGGGCCAAATGCGGCCCGTTTTCAAATTCTGAGTGGCCCGCGGCTTCTTCTCCCCACCGGCTCAGCCTGACACACATCCTCACCAGCTGGCCCCTTCCCATACCAGATGGAGGTGTTAGCTTGTAGTTTTATGGTTTTCCTGCCCTCTCTGCTTCTGTCCATCCCCCCGCCAGCCACCTGTCCAGCCTACCCACCCCAGCTCTGTTGCTGCAGCGTCCTCCCCGCCTCCTTGCATGCTATAGAGATTTGTCCAAAGTCCGGCCTGGGGGCCAAATGCGGCTGAATGGTCGGCCCCCCACAAATTTTCACCTCACCAAATCTGGCCCTCCTTGCAAAAAGTTTGTACACTTCTGCTTTAGAGAATGCTCTTAAGAATGCACACAACCATATGTAGACAGAATTAGGAAGATCTACTATTTGACCTACAAGGCAGGTGTCACATACTTATATACTCAGACAGGCATTCTTGTGCTTCCCTCAAGTGTGCTTACCTACATTCACCCATGAATAATAATAATAATAATAATAATAATAATAATAATAATAATAATAATAATAATAATAATAATAATAATAATAATAATAATAATAATAATAATAATAATAAGGGCCTTCTCTGATGACCTAAGGGGATGGACTGGAGTATATGGAAGTAGGCGGTTTCTCAGCTATCCTGGTCCTGAGTTGTATAGGGCTTTAATGGTCATAACCAGCACCTTGAATTGGGCCCAGAAACAAATATGCAGCCAGTGCAGTTGCTGGAGAAGCAGCCCAACAAAGTCGAATCAACTAGCTCCAGTAACCACCTGGGCCACTGCATTCTGCACCAGCTGGAGTTTCCAAAATTGACTTCAGGGGCAGCCCCACATAGAACGTATTACAATAGTCTAACCTTGATGTCACCATGGCATGGATCATCATGGCCAGGTCTGCATGATCCAGGTACGGCCACAGCTGGCACACCAGCCAGAGCTGGGCAAAGGTCCTCCTGGCCACAGCCGCTACCTGGGAGTCCAGGAGCAGCTCTGAATCCAGGCGGACCCCCAAGTTGCAGACCTGCTCCTGCAGAGGGAGTACAACCCCATTCAGAGCAGGACGATGTTCCAGCACCTGCATCAAAGATTTCCAAACCAGGAGAACCTCTGTCTTGTCTGGATTTAATTTCAACTTGTTAGCCCTCATCTAGATCCCTACGTACTCCAGACAGCACTCTAGGACTTCAACCGCCCCCCTGGAATCTGGGGAAAAGGAGAGATATAACTGGGTGTCATCAGCATATTGATTGCACCCCACTCCAAATCCTCAGATGACATCTCCCAGCAGTTTCATGTAGATGTTGGATAGCATGGGGGACAGAATAGAACTCTGTGGCACCCCACCTTCAAGGGCCAGGGTGCCGAACAGGCATCCCCCAGCAACAACATCTGGGACTGATCTTCCCAGTAGGAGCAGAACCACTGCAAGTCAATGCCTCCAACCCCCAAATCAGCCAATAGCCCCAGAAGGACACCATGGTCAATGGTGTCACAAGCCACTGAGAGGTCCAGCAGGACCAACAGGGGTGCACTCTCCCCCTGTCTAGTCCCTGGCATGGATCATCCACCAAGGTGACCAAGGTGGTTTCCATCCCATAGCCCAGCCTAAATCCCAATTGAAAAGGATCTAGATAATCCGCTTCACGCAACACCCTCTGGAGTTGAGATGCCACCACCCGCTCAATCACCTTGCCCCAAAACAGGATGTTAGAGACTGGCTGGTAATTATCTAATACAGTGAAATTGATGGAGGGCTTTTTCAGGAGGGGTTGAATCACTGCCTGCTTCAAAGCAGGTGGAAGCACCCGCTCCGCCAAGGAGGAATTAACCACCCTCCCTGTCCACTCAGCCATTCCCTCCCGGGAAGCTCTAATAAGCCAAGCTGAGCAAGGGTCGAGCCGGCAGGCGGACGGCCTCACACTCCAAAGAAGCCTGTCCACATCCTCAGGCTGTACAAGCTGAAAAGAATCCCACAAAACTGGACAGACAGTTGCCAGGGGGACATCAACAGATATAGATGTCAATGTGGCATCCAAGTCATTTTTATCTGTGAAATTTTTGGCGAACTTGCCACAGTGGGAGACTGTGTGTGCTTCTTGATCCATGGGGGTGGGGGCAGATGGAGTAGGACCCACACCACACAAAACAATCCTGCCAGGCAGTTCCTGGCAGGCAAAATGGTAACAGAGAAGAAAGATCTTTTTGCTGCTACCACTGCCACGGAGTAGGCATTTTCTCTCATCTATTTATATATTTATTTAAAATACTTGTATCCGACCAGTTATAATACAGTGGTACCTCGTATAACGTAGGGTTTGTATAACATAAAATCCGCACAACATAAAAAAATCTGGAGATAGGGAATCCTCCCATAACAATAAGAGACAATAGTCTGCTCCCTCTCCCATGTCCCTGGCAGGCACTTCAGCTTTTCTTCCTAAATCTTAACCAGCCCTCCAGGCAAAAACTGCCACAGAGCCACCTCCACCTCCACCTCTTCTCTCTCATCTCTCTCCTTCCCTCCCTGCCTTCCCCCCCCCCCCCCACATACAGTGGCTTTCCTTTTGCTGCCTGCTTTAAATGCCCAGCCCTAGCAGGACAGCGCGAGCGAAGGAGAAGCAACGAGAAGCGGCAAATGAAAGGGAGAAGGGCGAAAGAGGAAGAAGGGGAGGGAAGCGTGTGATGCACCGGCAGGCACGACGCACGCACGCATGCACAGGCACAGAAGAGGAGGACAGGCAGCCTTCCTCCCCAAAACAACAGCAGCAGCAGTGGTCTGGGGGCTGCTGGGGGCCATCCAGGGTGAACGTCACTGGGAGCCAGAGGCATCTTTCTCAGCAGGAGTAGTGGTGGCAGCAGTGGCAGCGGAAAGAAGGGAGCCTTGGCGCACCAGGTTATAAAAGCCCTCGCGCTCCCGCGCGCTCCCTTCAGACCCTGCCCACGATGCCTGCCTCTGCCCTTCTTGGAAGAGATAAACAGGGAGCCTGGCTGACTTGGCACGAAGCACCTTGCTTCGCCTCGCCTGCCCGCTTGCCTCCTAACCTTGCAGCAGCAGCAGTGGTGGCCAAGCTCCGACTCCTTTCTTCCTCCCCACTCCCAAGCATCACAGCCAGGCTATGCATTGGAACAGATTAAATCTGTTTTCAATGCATTCCTATGGGAAATTGCAATTTGTACAATGGAAAAATTGTATAACGTAATTTCATTTGGAACGATTTAATTACGTTATACAAGGTACCACTGTATCATTAAAAGGGATAATATATAAAAGCTAAAAACAGTACAAATATTTTAAAAGGGTTAAATAACCATTAAAAATGTTAAAGAAAAACACCAGAAAACAGATTTTAAAATATCAAAAAATACAAGCATCCTATTTAAAATACCTTCTGAAACAGACAGTCACTAAGGAAAATTGTTTCTGAAAAGACACCTCCCTTGACAAATTTTCTATTTCCCTTGACAAATCCAAGCCATATCAATAGCATATCCAGGAAAATGAGGGGTGTAATAAAGTTGGGTGAGATGGGAGGTAGGGAAAGTAATCGTGGGACTTCCCATGGTTCATCCAAATCACTAAAGAAGATTTTAAGCTGAAAACTATTAGCGCACAGGTGCATGTATTTATATCCAAATGCATGATGAATGTGGAACAAGGCCCCAGCTTTGCCCTAGCCATAGCCAAAGATTTTCAGAGCACATAGCTCATGCAAAGTACAAATCAAATCACATTTTTGTTTGGTTGGAGAATCTTATGTCTGCCAAATTGAACTATAGTATAAATATCCATCTTCCTTAGCAGACAATTGTGCATTTCCTGCTCGATAATTAATGGAACAATTTGGTCATGTTGAGGTTCACAATGGCCCCAATTCAGTAAAGGTAAGCATGTGCAAGATTCGCTTATAACAGTTTGCATGCACTGGCAGGAGAACAACTTAGATGAGGTTATAGTGATCACATCTGGTATCAATATCTTCCCATTAACTGTTTTAATTCGTGATGTGTGTCAGAGGAAGAGGACTGACCTTTAAAAATTACTAAACAATTGTCTAGCTGCCATTTTTATTAACAAGTCACATGGGCATCAGAAGAGCCATTTTACGGTCCAGTCATAAGGGCCCGAGTCACATGGCAGCTAGATCTGTCTAGAATCTAGATAATCAGATTAGTCGCTGAAACATTCAATATTACCAGTATGGGTGGGGATGTAATGGGGGGGAAGGTGTTTTTAGACGGGGAGAGAGCCAGGTGCAGCATTGCAAAAAACATGGATAGACAGTAACTCTCAGATCATAAGCATAAAAATGAAGACTAAGTATATTTGTAGACATGGGTGTCCATTTGTCTATCTATGTAAGGGCAATAGTCTAGCTTGCATTTCTTCAGCAAGACAATAAAACCCAGATGTTCCATAAAGCAATACAAGACCATGCCAAGGTGGATCATTTTTGCTGGTCCCCAATGGTCTGTCATCCCCCATCTTCATTTAGACTTGAACGGTCAAGGCTGAGTATGGATACATAGATGATAACTTGTAAGCAAACACAAGTTGCGACTGTATGACATCATTCCGGAATCCGATTTGTGGGAGTTACCGTGAGGCATCAGCTTTATCCTTCTGTTTGTTGCCTTTATGGAGCTTGAGACAAACTGAGATAATTCTTAACTTGCTTAAATCAGCAGTTATTATTTCCTTTTTAATCACTGAATTAATATTTGTGTGGCCAATACATAGCTTCTGCTGGAGAGCTCAGTAGTTTAGATATCTGGCTATAAAAGGGAGAAGTTGAGAGTTCAATCCCCTGCTGTGCCTCTTGGGAGAACGGCCCAGAGAATAATTTCAGAGTGTCCTCTTCCTTAAAATACTGCCATAATTGTCATAAGTTGAAGTAGACTTGACAGCATGCTGCTGCTGCTGCTGCTGCTACTACTACTACTACTACTACACTCATCATCATCATCATCATCATTCATCATTTATTATTATTATTATTATTATTATTATTATTATTATTATTATTATTATTATTATTATTATTATTATTATAGGTGCCATTAAGGTATAAGGAGCATGTATATATACATACATACAGGTGTGTGGACGGAGCATAGTGGGCTTTATTTTCTTCTATACAGCAAGACTCAGGGAGGGAAAGTCTTAACTCTCATCATGCAATTTATGTCACGTAACATCAATGCAGGACCATACAGGAAGCTGAAAATACAAAAACACTATAGAGGGAGAATTCTTGTGTGTGAACACAGCCTGGGATGGGGATGAGGGATATTGAGCACAGCTTTGCATTGTGAGTGTCAAGTGCAAAATGCATTTCATCTCAGCTGCTAGATTGTGGTTGTAGCACTGTAACCAGCACTGCTAAGATCAATAAAATAAGATGGAAGGGTTGAAAGAGGAGGGACGATCTCTGTAAAAACGTGCAGTTTTTGATGTACCCAGTAAAGCTACATCACAGAGAATTAAATTAGGAGCTCATTTGAGTATGTGCATTCCCATGGAAGTGGGCTAGCTCCAACCATCATGAACTCCACAGAGACAAGAGGGAGGTGTCTCCAGCGCTGGGGTGCTTCCAAGAAGTGGCATCAATCCAAGTAGGAGAGCAGAGCAGTTTCCCAGCAAAACACCAAGCCCCCGAATCCCATGGCAGAGGAGGCAGCTTCTGGTCTTGCTTCACGAGTACACTGAAGGAGGTTCAGGGAGAAGGAATCACAAATTTTAGCACAGCTGTGGGGATGACGATGGCAGAAGCCTGTCCGCAGTGCTCTGGTTTTTTAACATTTAATTTTAATATATATGTTTTGAACTGCCATAGCACTAGATTGATACAGCAATAAGACGGAAATGGCTGGGGGAGATATCCAGAAGTCCAAAACTCCTTATATTTGGCACCTGTTTCAGCAATGCTGTAGGCCACCTCAGACACTATACACCAGTGTTGCCGAACCTATGGCGCGGGTACCAAAGGTGGCACTCAGAGCCCTTTCTGTGGGCACTTGACATCTCCCCTTCACCGCCACCTATATTCAGGTTAAATTGCTGTATCAGCACTTTGTGAAATATTAGTGGGTTCTGAATTGCAGTTTGGGCACTCAGTCTCTGAAAAGTTTGCCATCACAGCTATATACTATATAGTCTGACATGGGTGTTCATGCATTTTGAAACAAGCTAAAAATATGACAATTTTTAAAAAAATAAAAAGTCCCCTCATGACTATTTTCAAAAAAAGTTGTTTTTTGCTCTGAAAATGTGCACTTAGCTGTACGTTTTGTTGGATATTTTAAAATCAATTTCAAGCTCAGGAAAACTGACATGAAAACAGGTGTATTATGATTTGTAGTCCAGCCTTTAATCACTCACCCCATGTATCTTTTGCTTGTTTCTATGATGAGGAAGGGGTTGTTGTACTCATGTAACCTCCATGCCAGGTTGGAGCCATCAAGATTCTAAACCCCACAGGAACTCACATCCCTGCACAACATGGGGAAAGGAAGAATACAGTGGGATGAAAGGCTGGCTCCTTTTCCCATGTGATCTGCATTGAATGTATTTGAATGAAGGAATATACTTTTGCATACACCCATATGTGTACATGGGGGGGGCATGAGAGCAATCATTCTCTGCACAAGCAAAGAGATGCCTGGAATCATTTGGTCCTCCAGTAGAATTGTGTTGACCTCTAGAACAGAAATGTCTTTTTATCCTGACTCACATTTAAACCTGAAGCTACGTGTTGCTTTTTCCCCTCCAAAAATCTTGAAGGCGATGTGATTCTTAGCTACTGGTAGCGTCTGCCAAAAATCTTTCAGGGGATTTCCTTAACATATTACAAATTTTATGAGTCATATGAAAAACTGGGAAACGATTCAACCAGCTGCCATGAGTTGACATGAAGATTTTCCCAACACCTTTGCACCCCATGGGAATCAGTAGAATTGGTTATTGTAACATCCGATGGCTTTGCTCCATAGATGCTTTCTGCTGCAACCTTGCTATAATTGCAAGCAGCCAATCAGTAAGGTCCCAGTGCAAATACTTGACATACTTTTTCTTCCTGAATTACTGAAGTAGCTGAGGTACCCCCCCAGCTGAGGTAGCATCAAGAAAAAAAAACAAGGTGTACTACACTAGAACAGAGGAAACTGCGCAATGAACCAGGTCAGACTCTCAGTCATTTCTCTTCGTATTGTCTCCAGTGACTGGCTGGAGCTTTTCAAGTCCTTTCTGGGGTATATCCTGAAGGAGTATTCTACTGACTTTGCATCTGATTTCACAACCTGTATTGAAGATACAATCCAGCAAACGTCAAATGTTGTGAAATCCTAATGATTTCAACAAGCACTACATAAATGCTTAGCTTCCTAGCATTGGAACTAGTAGGAGACAACCGTGCTTGAATTCGTGGATTGAATGAATTTCTGTATTCTTCCGTTGCTGTTCTTGCTACTCTCATATCAGACTCTGCATGTTATACCAGCCATTCTGTTTTCAGATAGAGCAGCTCTTTATAATGATGTTGTTGTGTCACATCCAAACCAGACTCCCAGTTTTTTTACAGTAGCTGTTACCTTCTTCTTCCTCTGCTGCTTTTCCTCTGCTTCTTCCAATTTATTTTACCTTATTAATTGTATTATTTATTTCTGATTACCTGATGATTAGATTTAGTTCTACAGTACTTTGTTGTTTTCCAGTCTCAAATGCAGTGTTGGTGACTGCAAATTCTTTTCACAATTATCATTCATACTCCACATTAATTTCATGTTCCTAGTGTGACGTGGCCCTTACACACACTTGGTTTTCACTCACTGCCACCACCAGATTAACTGGACACGTGTGTGTATTTGAGAGAGAGAGTCACACCAGGTGATATACTGTATATACTTGAGTATAAACCTAGTTTTTCAGCCCTAATTTTGGGCTGAAAAGGGGGGTCCTTGGCTTATATTCGGGTCAATACTTTTAGCCACTGAGGTAAGTTTGGGTCAGTGGCTAAAAGTCATTTTAAACATTGTGCGCCACTTCTCCTGACCCCCCCCCCCATGTTTAAAATGACTTTTTAAAAAGTCATTTTAAAACAATGTCTAAAATGACTTTTAGCCACCAACTCAAGCACTTGCCTTGGTGGCTAAAAGTCATTTTAAACATTGTGTGCCACTTCTCCTGACCCCCCCCCATGTTTAAAATGACTTTTTAAAAAGTCATTTTAAAACAATGTTTAAAATGACTTTTAGCCACCAACTCAAGCACTTGCCTCGGTGGCTAAAAGTCATTTTAAACATCACACACACACACAGCTCACAAAGAAGGAGTTGCCAGGCTCTGCTGCATTTCCCACCTTAGGCTTATACTTGAGTCAACAAATTTTCCCAGTTTTGGGGGTTTAAATTAGGGGCCCCGGCTTATACTGGGGTCGACTTATACTCGAGTATATACGGGTAGTTTTAAAACAAAACATGAAACATTTATTAGTTTACAATTAGAACATCAGTATTATGATAGCTTTAACCAATGTTATTGTATTGCATACCTGAATTCTTATAATAATGTGTTTCCTTTATAAACCAGACCCTTTTCAGTGGCAGGATCTCCCACCTGACCAACTGACAATTTAACTGACTCTCAGCTCTCTTAACTGAACTGAACTCCTCTCAGCTCTAACACAAACTGAACCTAACTGAACTTAACTGAACTGAACTGCCCATCACCCATTAGGTTCCCATATATAACATTCTTAACCACTCCCACCTGCTTGGTGATTGGCTATTCAAAACAGAATATTCATACTTGTTTTAACCTTTTTCGCCACACCTAGTCCATATGTTTCAAGAACACCTCTCCAGGTTGCCCTCTCTATTATAGCATTATAATCTCCCATTATGGAATTTAGAAGGTACTTTGTCATATATTAAATAGCAGCTTTGAGTTTTTGACACATTTCCTTGACAGCTTTTCTTAATCTTGATCATCAGTTCAGCATATACTCAAATCATGTTAATATCTGTGAGATTTCTCTCCAGCTAGGTATTTTTCTGTCTGTAAGACGCTTCCATGTATAAGATGACCCTGCCTTTCCAACCCCACATTACAGTTTTGCAACTGCGCAGTTCTCGCCTCAGCTTACTTTCATGTTAAAGACAAACCATTTTCTGTTTCTATGATTGCAACTCCATAATTGCTTTGCATCATTTCTGCCCAGTATAAACCAAGTAACGTTCACTCTTTTCATATTTTTTAACTGTATTATGGATTTTTCCTACCACATTATGCTGTGTACATTTCAGGTTACTAAACTGTCTTCTTGGAAATTCTTAGCACCCTGTAGCCATCTATAGCCTGTCAGAGACTGAAGGCCTTCTTAACATGTCTGTCTAGCCAGGATGAGTGTTCCTGGAAGGTAAAACATGGTGGTTTTCTAATGCCTTCCGCATCTTGGTGCTACAGCCAATTAAGTCCACAGCCTTCCATATTAGAACTCAGGATCTAGTGTTCTCAAAGAGGTGGAAAAGAATGCATTGGCCCCTACAAAATGACATTCTGGAGCAGGTTAAAGAATACAAGTATTTGGGGATCTCCTTTAGATATAATATGAGCTGGGTAGCCCATCGAAATTATGCCCTTAACCTTGCAAAATGTAGCTCGCTTGCAGTGGCCCAGTTTTTCTATAGGAGTGGAGGACGCTACATTCCTTCAGCCATACGGGTCTTTCACGCAAAAACAAGGGCACAATTATTATATGGCATCCCCATCTGGATTAATGCATATAACCCGGACGTTGAAAGAATTCAATCCATGTTCTTGTGTCGAATCCTAGGGGTCCCTAACTGTGTAGCGTATGCAGTCCTGTGCCTTGAAGTAGGAGTAGGTCACCTGGAAACTTCTGCTTGGACTCAGACTTTAAAGTTTTGGCTCAGATTACATTTATGCGCAGACCAACTGGGGTTTGTGTATAACATGCTGGCTGATTCTTATCAAAGCCAGTGGCAATTCTCTATTAAACAAAAAATTAGGTCCATAGGTATCCCTCTTGAACATATCCTGATGCTAGGGCAGAAACAGGCCCTAAGAATTCTCACCCAGAGGTTATGTGACATAGAAAGGCAGGAACTCCTTTCGCAGGCACATAGAACCTGCTCCCCTCTGTCACAAGGTGTTTTCCCCGTATAGGACCCCTGCAGCTTATCTAACCTCACTCTGTTCACCACAGGCCTGCAGGGCCTTTATGCTGGCCAGGATGAATGTGCTGCCTTCAGCACTGCTCCAGGGTAGGTTCCAGGGAATACCACGTCAAGAGAGATTTTGCCCATGTGGAAACGAGGCTCCTGAGTTTCTTCAGCATGTGCTTTTATTTTGTCCACTCTATGAACAACTTAGGAACACCCTAATTTGTCCACTGTTGGAAAAATTCCAAGGCCACCCTTCCAAGTGGTTAGTTCAATACTGTCTAATAGACAAGAACTCACACGTTACAGCACAGTTTGCAAAGTTCTTTCTAGCTGCCATTCGAAAGAGAGCAGAGATCACTTCGGCCACCCTTTCCCATGTTCCTATTTATTAGTACTTCTCTTTGCTTTTCTTCTTGCCTTTACTGTATATTTGCAGATATGGGTCATATGACCGCAATAAACTTGACTTGAGGAGAACTCAGGATCCTTTGCTTTTGTCTCCAGTTGGTTCTGGCGTTGATCAAGGACAGTAAGCATTCAGAGGAGATTTAGTGGTCCAGGTTTCTTGGTCAAGCTTTTCTACCTGAAACTGTACATAAAGCAAACAAATCACATCTTGAATCAAAAGTGATCAGAAAGTTTATTTTTAAAAGATTACTAGTTCCAGGAAGCACATAAGATTTCACACCATTCTTCAAATATACTTAATATTTTACCTATGTTCAGTGATAATTTGATTTCTTAAAAATTGGTTAATAATATAAATCAAATACCTGCTATTTAGTTGTGTCTTAAAACAGTGACCATCTATTCCAGTATATATATCTGAGTAAAGCTTTCAATCTGTCTGCCTGCAACATTCAAACCACTGTCTGAATATAACATTCAAACAACCAGCTTGATTAAAAAATTTATATCAAATCTTCCAGATCATTTACTTTAGCTATCAGAGGAACTACTGAACATTTTATATAGCATGTAAAACATGTTTTTGTTGCTTACAAGCAAAACAATTTCAAATTAATATAGTGAAAATAACATTTATTCTCAAAATTTATATGGATAATCCATCACTGTCCACAAATCAAAACTGTCATTAGTGATCCTTTTAAACTGATTGGTTGACCCTGAAGTCCTATGCATGTCTGCTTGTTCAATTATTCAACTAAATATCCCCCCTATTGGGTTTTTGTCTCCCTATGTATGTCTCTGGAGATTCTCAGTCATCCAAGTGAGTTGAGTCATGGCTACTGGACTTCTTTTCTTGTGTGATTGAAAAGTTTCACTGCTCATCCAAGTAGCTTCATCAGTCTGAGGAAAGTTGGTGGGAGGCTTCCAATTTATACGTCACCTTGGTTTCACCCCAACCTGGTCTGAATAGGCTTGTTAGATGGGCAATGGCCTAGGATGCATAGATATAGAATTTTGTACTTATCCCTGTTCAGTTACAGGAGTTGTTTATATTTACATATGACTTGCAATATGCTCTCTTCTAAATGGAATCATCCCTAAACATCCCAAAAATTAAAACAGATGACATAAATTGAAAAGATCAGTCTTGCATATCTTAAAAGAGAATGGCTTGTTCCACCTGCGTTTCTTTATTTGGGTAGAATCCAGGCTGTAAGGGCTAAAATACTGGCTTTAAAATGGAAAAACAATGATTTCTTACAAAACTAAGCATACTGAGAAAGGTGACCTCGGCAAACACTATACTGTAGCTAAGTGGGCAGGAAGAGAACTAACTGCAGGGCTGAAAGTCACAACTCATATGAAAAGGAGTTTTAAAAAAGTTTGCTGGAGTGAATAGCCCTCCAGAAAGGGTGTTATTTTGTGATGTGTCTTTAGGGAAATAGCATACCATTTTGTAAGGCATGTTCAAAGTATTTCTGCCTGCCTTACAAAAGTACATAGTAGCTATGTTTGTCCCAGCCCAAGGCAAACTAAAGAGAAGTTTAGACACACATCTCTACACTCACTGCACTACCAGGGCAAGGAAGTACTCCAGTATTACAGTGTATATTCACATTCCACTCCTCCTGAAAGTGTATGGAAGTATTGGGCACACTGCAAACTGACACATGTCAGTTACACGTAAACGTACACTTATATGCACACACACACACACACACACACACACACACATGTGCATACACATATATAACTTGGATTTTGTTGCACCGAATTATATAATGATGTCCTTTTTGAGAGAGAGAAAGGAAACAGGCACAAGATGGAAACCGAAAATTAATCGTGCTCCACATGTAACTTCCTAAAGTGAGAAATGCTTTGTAGTTTTGACTTTGTACATTGATCGTTACATCGAGAGCCAATATGCTACCTACTTGGCCGCCCACAAACACTCAACAAATATTGGGCTAAAAGGAAAAAGCCAATACTGTGTGAACAAGAGAACTACTCCTCACAATCCTGGTTGAGAGTCTTGCCTAACCAACTCAAAGTCCTGGACCATTTTTGGAATGTGTTTTTTTGGGAAGAGAGTCATCAATCAAAGTTTCAGGTAGAGTGTAAGCTGAGCAAATATGTAGATATGCCAATTGGCAAGGAAATGGATATTTTAAAATGCAAATTCAAAATGTTTGAAACCGATTCAAACCATGTTATAAAAATAAATCACTGTAGTGCTGTGGGCCAGTCACTTGAAGCATCAAACTGCTGTAAAAGGGCATCTTTTATGAGAAGGGTTGATCATGAATTAATCATGACCTCCTACCTCACAGCTCCTCGCTGTGGACACGCCATCTTCCGCTGGGATCTCTGAGGGATTTCAGAGCCTCTGACCGACTGCAACCGATGCTTTGATGGGAGAACTGAAAAGAAAATCAGATTAGAACATGGCAAACCAATTCAGCAGAGTACACTCTTCTTTCTGCACTGAACTATCTGAGCCAGTTCAGAACAGAAATATAAATAGAATAATTTTCCACAGCCACATGGTTGCACACTTTTACTTTAGCATTACAATACATGTTATCCCCAGACCAGAATTAATGGTCATATATACAAAACTCCTTTATGGAAATATTTGGTTCCACACGAAGCTATAGCTGCAGTGATCCCATAAGACCTCACTTCTTAAGGTTTTTTTTTTCCCTTTTCTTCTAGATTTGAGTTTCCAATTTCACCTTTGGTGGAAGGCTGTCACAGAAAAGAAGGCAAATTGTACTTTGATTGATTGGTTGTAGCCACTTGTATTATTTGTTTCTCATCCTATAAAGTATTCCAGCATTCTGCATTCTACATTTGAAGATTTTACAGTCCTTATTTATTTGCTTCAGGACTTCATTAACTATTCTCTCAAAGGAACGAATAAAAGGAACAGATACATCCAATGAATCTGATTCTGAAGGTGAAACCACTCTCGGGATGTAAAACAATCAACCTCTCTATTTCAGTTAAAATGCCCACTGCATTTTGGCTTGAATATTATGGCCTTCTTCGGGGGTATAGATTTTATTTGAGCTCTTCTATTCCAGTCTGTACTCAGCTCCACTAAATTAGTTTAAATCTACATCCTTGAAAAGGCCCTTGCATTGGGCATTTAAGACTGAAAAAAATTACGGTACCTGTTTTGAGAGAATATCTGATTCTGAAGGAGAACCCACAGTCTTTATAAACAGTGCATCCTAAGACTGTGAGTTCTTCAGAAACAGATATTCTCTCAAAACAAGTTTTTTAATCTTAACTGCCCAATGTTCAATGTGGCCACATAAGACCATATTTCAAATGCTTCTGCCTTCTTATATACTGGTCTGTTACGTAGGACTGCAGGGCACTTTATACATTGTTAGATCAGGACTCAGCTCAAGGCAGCATGGCCAATGGTGAAGGATGACAGAAGTTGCAGTCTAACTTCTGGAGGACTCACCTCGGTTGTACATCATACCTTTATGAACTTCTCTAATTAGATCATTTTTTCTGCATAATCTAAATAGGTTTATAAAAACCAGAAAAGCGGTATGTAGATTCAGTGTTGTCCTGATGTTTCAATATCTGCTGAAATTAGAAATTTCATATTAACTCAAATTAAGCAAGCGGATTTCTGTTTTTCTGTATAGACAGGCACATATCCTTTGCCCAAAGCAAAGGAGGTATACTGAACCCCCCCGAGTACGAAAATTGCATGCTTGTTACAGTATATCACAGAAGTGAATACACCCCCTCACATTTCATAAATATTTTAGTGTATTGTTTCATGTGACAACACTGAAGAAATGATATTTGGCTACAATGTAAAGCAGTAAGTATACAGCTTGTATAACAGTGTACATGTGTTATACAAAATAACACAACACACAGCCAGTAATGTCTAAAGCGCTGGCAACAAAAGTGAGTACAACCCTAAGTAACAATGTCCAAATTGGGCCCAAGTAGCCATTTTCCCTCCCTGGTATCATGATACTCGTTAGTGTCACAAGGTCTCGAGTGTGAAGGAGTAGCAGGTGTTATCGCTCTCACTCTCGCATTTAATGTTATCGCTCTCGCCTTCTCCTAACTAGTGAATTGAAGTTCCACATGGCACCTCATGGTAATGAACTATCTGAGGATCTGAAAAAATGAATTGTTGCACTTCATAAAGATGGCCTATAAGCAGATTTCCAAGACCATGAAACTGAGCTGTAGCATGGTGGCCAAGACCATACAGTGTTTTTTACAGGACAGGTTCCTCTCAGAACAGGCCTCGGCAAATAAATAACCAGAGATGTTGAGTGCCCGTGTTCAGAGGTTGGCTTTGGGAAATAGATGTATGAGTGTTGCCAACATTACTGCAGAGGTTAAAGGAATGGGGGGGGGTCAGCTGGTCAGTGCTCAGACCATACGCCACACAACACATCAAATTGGTCTGCAGGGCTGTCATCCCAGAAGGAAGCCTCTTCTCAAGATGATGCTCAAAAAAGCCTGCATATGGTTTGCTGCAGACAAGAAGACTAAGGACATGGATTTCTGGAACCATGTCCCATGGTGTGCTGAGACCAAGAGAAACTTATTTGGTTCCACTTGATGTCAAGCATGTGTGGCAGCAATCATGTGAGGAGCTCAAAGAAAAGTGTGTTGTGGGAGTCTGATAGTTGGGGTTCAGCCTAGGAGGCATTTCCATTTCAGGAGTGGGAAAGCCCACCTGATGGTAATCCTCTGGCCTAAACATGCTCCAGACTCCAGACCTTGGAATCTAACCCAGGCTGGGTTAGCTATTATTTGCCTTTAATTTAGTCAGCTTGTTTATCCCTGATTTGGTGCTGCCTGCTCATCTCCACTTATTTACTCCTGGTTATTGGGGTAATTCCTGTTTGCTTTCCTGTTTGCTTTCATTTCCCCTTATCTATTTTCGTCTTCCCTTCATCTATTGTCTCCTTATAATTAACTCACCTTCCTCTGTTTCATCAACTCACCTCCATGTGCAAACAGCTAGGGCATGGGTTATGGCAATCAATAACTGGGCAAGGCATGCTCTGTTCACAAGGCAGTCACGAGGCAATCCTCTATACAGCATCCTAGCCAATCAGCATATGTAACGCATGTAATGTTTCCCTTGTTACCAATCACTGATTCTGTGCATACTGTGGAATGTAAATGATATGTAATAAAACCCGAATCGCAAGGGGGTGATCATAATGATCATCGCTCCGCTGGTTGGACAACTAGACTCGAGTCTACGTTCTTTCATCCGGATCCCTGCAGTGTGTAGTGCCTACAGTCAAGCATGCTGGTGGGAGTGTCATGGTCTGGGACTGCATGAATGCTGCGAGCACTAGGGAGCTCCAGTTCATTGACAGAGCCAAGAATACCAACCTTTACTGTGACATACTGAAGCAGAGCATGATCCCCTCCCTTCGGAGACTGGCCCACAGGGCAGTATAAACATGATAATGACCTGAAACACACCTCCAAAATGACCACTGCCTTGCTAAAGAATCATAGAATCATAGAGTTGGAAGAGACCTCAAGGGCCATCTAGTGCAACTCCCTCCTGACAGATGGCCATCCAGCCTCTGCTTAAAACCTTACAAGAAGGAGACTCCACCACCCTCCATGGCAGCATATTCCACTACCAAACAGCTCTAACTTCCATGAAGTTCTTCCTAAAGTTTACATTGAATCTCTTTTCTTGTAGTTTGAAACCATTGCCCCGTGTCCTGGTCTGCGAAACCATGGAAAACAGTCCCTTCTTCAATGTGACACTCTTTAAAATATTTAAACATAGCTATCATATCCCCTCTCAGCCTTCTTTTTGTAAAGCTAAACATTCCCAGCTCCTTAAGCCACTCCTTGCAAGACATTTCTTCCAGACCCTCATTCATCTTGGTCGCTCTCCTCTGGACCCATTCAAGGTTGTCAACATCCTTGTTAAATTGAAATGCACAGAACTGGACACAGTACTCCAGGTGGGGTCTTACCAGAGCAGGATAGAGTGGTACTATCACTTCCCTTGATCTAGACATTATGGTTCTGTTGATACAACCAAGAATCGTGTTTGCCTTCTTGGCCGCTGCATCACACTGCTGACTCATGTTTGAGTTGTGGTCCACCAAGACTCCCAGATCCCTTTCACAAGTATTATTTTCCAGCCAGGTGTCTCCCATCCTAAATCTGTGCAATTCATTCTTTTTTACCTAGATGCAGCTGAGGGAAAGTTGATAGACTGGCCAAGCATGTCTCCAGACTAAACCCTATTGAGCATCTGTGGGGCATTCTGAAATGGCAGGTGGAGGTGCACAAGGTCTGTAATACCCACCAGCTCTGTGATGTCATCATGGAGGAGTAGAAGATGACTCCAGTAGCAACCTGTGAAGCTCTGGTGAACTCTATGCCCAAGAGGGTAAAGGCAGTGCTGGAAAATAATGGTGGCCACACACAATATTGACACTTTGTGCCCAATTTGGACATCTTCCCTTAGGGATGCACTCGCTTTTGTTGCCAGCGGTTTAGACATTAATGGCTGTGTGTTGCATTATTTTGAGGGGACAGCACATGTACACTATCATACAAGCTGTATATTCACTGCTTTACATTGTAACCAAGTGTCATTTCTTCAGTGTTGTCACATGAAATGATACACTAAAATATTTATGAAACATGAGGAGTTGTATTCACTTATGTGATATATTGTATATTTGCTTTTCAAGTGGTCATCTATTCCTTTGCAACAATGGAGTCTGCAACTGCACAGAGCCACCCCTTTTGAACCGTCTCAACCAAGAGAGACTCTTGGCAGTTGCCTCATGCCTCCAGCATACAGTACGCATGCTGCTACTGAAACAGGAGTTAAAATGTGAAGGACACTGCTGCAGTAGCTCATGTGCCGGCAGGTGCTGCAGAAAGGAAAAAGGGTAGATGTGAATGCATAGACAACAACTCAAAGAACAAATGGAGTTGTTGGAGTACAAGCTGCTTGGCAAGGGTACCTTCAAAACGAAAATGTAAAGGTGGGAGAGTATGCACATGTACTGACAAAAACAACTATAAAGGGCAGCCATTCCAAAGGACAGATGGAAAGGCCAGACCTAGGTAGCCAATACAATTTACAAAGGAGTTGACTTACCAAATCAGCATTGATTTAATGGGACTACTCTTGTTGTAACTTGCTGCATTAAGTAAAAGTATTTCAGTCATTATATGTTCATTTAAGCTGAGAGGAAAAGCTGCTGTCACAATTATGACACCTATATTTTGCCTGCTATTCAAAAGTTACGAAATTAAAAAAAACTGTGCATAATCAGCAAGTCCATGAGTTATATTTTCTTTTCATATTCTCTAATGCTTTCATAGAAATAATTAAGAACTCATATTACCATAATGCATGATCAGTCAAAGGCTGGAGCAGAAAAATGAACAAAGACTAGATGAGTTTGTCTGAAAACTACATCCAGAACATTATGCTTAGAATCCTATAAATATAATTGCATAAATGACAGCAGAAAATGCCACAATTAATGAGTTGCCACTTAGTCACACAACTGCCATGTAAGTTGGCCAACATATTAATTAGTAACAATTCATAACTTTGACTGTGATTACACCATTACTCTTATGCTGGTGTAAATCCCCAATAGGATTCTGGCCAAAATATTCCGGTTTAGAGATGGGTGTTTCATTTTGGAAGGGGTCTAGTTCTGAAACAAAACATGGAAGCACAGTTGCCATTTGGAACTGAGACCTAGCCTCCAGAATTTTTTAAAAAGGAAGGATGGGGCATCCGGGAGACTACAGGCCGGTTAGCCTTACATCTAGAAGAACAAACATAGAAGAACAAACCTTGCTGAGGGAAAATCAGCATGGCATCTTTAAGAGTAAGTCTTGCCTGACAAACCTTTTAGAATTCTTTGAAAAGGTAAATGGGCATGTGGATTTGGATGAACCACTGGATACTGTCTATTGATTTTCAGAAGGCTTTTGACACAGTCCCTCACCAAAGGCTCCTGAGAAAACTGCACAGTCAAGGGATAAGGGGGCAGGTCCTCTTATGGATTGAGAACTGGTTGAGATCCAGAAAACAAAGAGTAGGTGTCAATGGACAATTTTCGCAATGAAGAGAGGTGAAAAGCTGTGTGCCCCAGGGCTCTGTCCTCGGACCGGTGCTTCTCAATCTGTTCATAAATGACCTAGAGACAGGGATAAGCAGTGAGGTGGCCAAGTTTGCAGATGACACAAAACTTTTGCAGGCGGTAAACACCAGATAAGATTGTGAAGAGCTCCAGAAGGATCTTTCCAAACTGGGGGAATGGGCTGCAAAATGGCAAATGCATTTCAATTTAGAAAAATGCAAATTGCACAAAAATCCAAACTTTATCAACTCATGGGCTCTGAGCTATCTGTGACAAATCAGGAAAGAGATCTTGGTGTGCTGGTGGACAGCTCAAGGAAGGTGTCTACCTAGTGTGTGGCAGCAGTGAAGAGGGCCAATTCCATGCTAGGGATCATCAAAAAGGGGATGGAAAATAAAACAGCCAACATTATAATGCCATTATACAAAACGATAGTAAGGCTGCACCTGGAGTATTATGTACAATTCTGGTCACTGCATCTCAAAGACATAGTGGAACTGGAAACAGTGCAAAAGAGAGTGACTAAAATGATTACTGGGCTGAGGCACCTCCCTTATGAGGAAAGGCTAAAACATCTGGGACTCTTTAGTCTGGAAAAAAGGCGCCTGAGGGGGGATATGATTGAGAGGTACAAAATAATGCAGGGCACGAGTAAAGTGGATACAGGGACACTCTTCTCCATCTCACAAAATATCAGAACCAGGGGACATCCACTCAAACTGAGGGTTGGGAGAGTGAGAACAGATGAAAGAAAATACTTTTTACCCAGTGTGTTGTTAGTCTGTGGAACTCCCTGCCACAGGAGGGGGTGATGGCATCTGGCCTGGATGCCTTCAAAAGGGGATTGGACAGATTCCTGGAGGAAAAGTCCACCACAGGCTACAAACCATGATGGAGATGTGTATAATCTCCAGGCTTAAAACCAAGGTACCTCAAGGGCCAGATGCAGGGGAGTGGTATCAGGAGACAGAGATCTAGTCTTGCCCACTCCCAGAGACATTTGGTGGGACCACTGTGAGATACAGGAAGCTGGACTAGATGGGCTGTTGGCCTGATCCAGCATGGTTCTTCTTATGTTATGTCCCAACTAGAGTAGGGCATGAACTGAAAAAATGGTGATTCATTTTGGTTCGGTTCGTTTTAGGTTCATTGTTTCATTTCTAACGAATTTCTTTTGAAAAATTCCTTTAATTGGTTCATTTTGATTCGTTATTCATTCCCCCCACACTTTGCGCGATTTAATCCATTTGACGGCTCACAGGCGTCCCACTGCCCCAGACCAGACGGAAAACATTTTTTAAAAAAATAAAAAACCATAGACTTTGACACTGACAACTGCACAAATTGGACTGGCAGAATCCTCATCCTGATCATCCACATCATCATCATCTTCAATCACATCACATCATCCTTGTGTTGTTTTGTGTTGTGTTGTTGTTTTATCAATCATGTGCGTCACACATCAGTGAATCTCATTCATCCACCCCCAATCCCATCACGGATGGATCACTGTCCGAGTCCATCACTTTGTTTGGAATGAGAAGGAAACAGTTTATTTCTGTCTTTTTTCTTTCCTATTCTCTGTCCGTTCCCGCATAGGAGCAAGGCAGCACCCGCTGATGCAGGCAGAGAGAGTATAGGACTTTAAGGTAGTGGACAGCTCTAACCCCCAGGGAAGGGCAGTACCTACTGAGGCAGGCAGGTAGGCAGAGATTAAGGGCTCCAAGTCACCCACTTTGGCAGCTGAGTGGCTCTAATCTCCAGAGACAGTAGCACCCATTGAGGCAGGCAGGCAGGTAGGCAGAGAGAGCAAGGGCTTCAAGTCACCCATTGGCAGTTCAGTGGCTCCAACCCCATAGACGACACCCCTTTAAAGATATCTGTTCACAAAGGCTGGCGAATTGGTTGAATTGCATTCCTATGGGAAAGGGTACCTAAAACAAATTTTTCATAAAATGAATGGGCCCCTGGAACCAATTCAATTTGACTTAGGTGGCACCACTGTGGCACTCCAGATGTTTTGGATCACAACTCCCAAAGTCCTTTATCACTGGCAATCTAGGCTTGGAATTCTGGGAACAGTGGTCCAAATATCTGGAGTGCTGAAGGTTTGCCACCACTGTAATAGACTCAATGCCAATGTACCATTCCAGAACAAGCTAATTGAGAGCCCATCACTGGATTCCTTCAAATGGTCTTTAAAAACCTGCTTTATTGACAGGCATTTCCAGAGCTGGTACCAACACAACATAGTAAATGTTCAGCTAAAATCATCAGTCCTGCCATCGCATTTTAGTATGTAATATGCAATTTTCATTTCATATAATTGTTTTGAAATGATTATGTTTGTTAATTTTAATTTATGATGTTTGTCCTTATTGCTTGAATGTTGTAAACTACAGAGTGGCAATAACTAGCAGTGCAAAAAATAAATATATACCATATTTTTCTGTGTGTGTGTGTGTGGTGTCGTTACAGTCATGACCGACTCTTCGTGACCCCATGTCCATGGAGTTTTCTTGGCAGGAATACTGGAGTGGCTTGCCAGTTCCTACTCCAGGCGCCTACAGCACCTGGTATTCCCTGATGGTTTCCCATCCAAGTACTAACCAGGGCCGACCCTGCTTAGCTTCCAAAATCAGGCAAGATCGGATGTGCAGCTATTTTTCTGTGTACACAATGCTTTTTTCTAAAGTCATGACACAAAAAATTAAGGGGTGTCGTACACACAGAAGCCTTTCCCAGGGGGTGGGAGGGTGAAGGAGAACCCAAACACACCTTGCTGTTTCCCTCCGTGGTTTGTTTTTTGCATGATAGGACTCCACTGGGCTTCCGCAGCCCATTAAGGAACTGCACTCCCAGAAAGAAAAGAAAAAAAGGCATTTATTAATGGGCTGCTCAAGCCCAATGGAGCCTGATCCTGCAAAAAACAAACCCACCAAAGCAGAGAGGAGTGTTAAGAACAGGGTAATGGCAGGGTGGGTGGTGGTGGAGAACTCAAGGAGAATTTATTAATTTTATTTTTGGGGGGTCTAAAAGTGGAGGAGTCTAATAAATGAGAGCATCTTATAGATGGAAGGATACAGTAATTAAGTTAATTTCTGCTCACAGCATTTCTTTTCCTATTTCCCCTTTAAAATATCTGACCCATGAAAACCTGTCAGTGTGTTTTAATCCAAGTTGTTATAAATTGGGACACACTCTTTTAGAATATTTATCTGCACAAGTCCCTTGAAAATAAAAAGGAGCTGAGCACTGCTTGTGCAATTTGCTTTTTTTATGCTCATTTCACACGTTGAAGTACCGCCCCTTGTGCATTCAGAATGGCCGAAAAGCTTTACGGTTTTAGTTTGACACTTTACAAATCCTGCTGGACTGAGGGTGCATACATTGCGTATAGAAGTTAGATGTTACTAGCAAAGCTTCCCTAATGACGAGTTCTAGATTCTGTTTGAGATAAAAACACACTTTATTCCATTGCTTTACATCCCAGATCCACAGCACTCACTGGTACATACACTGAAAATGTATATTTCCTGTAAATCTTAAAAATGATGAAGAGGAACACAAAGGAACAGTAACTTCAGCAAATGGCGGTGCGACTAAGTAAGAGCCAACTGATTTCTTCTTTTAATCTCAGAATATCCATTTGGTAAGGGGCACACACATGGGCCTGATTCAGAAAGGATCAGAACATAACAAATCCCAGGTGCTTGAAGGTTTCGCCTGCATGGCAATTTTTATCACATGCAAATTTTCCTCGTTGGATTAGGACATATGAGTTTAATTTCAACCCTCTCTCTCAAAGCGTCTCTCAAAAACTTGCCTAAAAAAAGAAGCATGTGAGCTTTATCAGAAGATGGTACAATGAATCTATTTAGAATGCAATATATATGTATTTGGTAACAAATTTTCCTGTGTCTTATTTTAGAAGATGCAAGTGGCAAAACATGTCTGAATCATTTGAAAAATATCAGAAGCAAAAGTGGGGTTTAATACTTTGACTGAAATGCTTCCTTGTCCAGCATGAATTCTGCAAATCTCTGCTGCAGTTCTTTCTCTCTCTCTTGTTGCCGCTGTACATCTTCCTTTAGGCACTGCAATAACAAGGGTAATACAGTCAGCTCATGAAGGTGTCAGAGGAAGCAGCAAATGAAACATTTCTGCAAGCAAGGAACCTCAAAGTAATGCAAATCTCACAAAGCTTAAGAAAAAAGTCAAACAGTCCCCCCCTGTTTAGGTTTATGACTGAGGCACAGAAACACCAAGACATGACAAGGAAAGGGGACTGGAAGGGAGGAGGAAGGTGTGACAGACCTCTGTGGAATTCCAGAGTTTCAGTGTCACCAAGTAAACAGGACATCAATAATGTATTTTCTGAAAAAATTCTCCAGTGCCCTACATAGAGACATGATTTGATTTAGAACATTTTGTTGGCTCAGCAGAACGTTTAAATGTCTCAATAGCCCATAAGTATTTGACCTGCAATGCCTAATGCAGTGGCTACAACTAAACTGGAGAATTAGGTTCAAATCCCAACATGTCTACAAACCTCAGTAGCCAGGGAAAGACAAAATCGTTAGACTGCTGCTCGTCAAAGACTTTCCTTCTAGATCTCTGGAATTACATGACTTATACAGAATGAGATGAAATTGTGTGCGCTCTTGATACTGAAAAAAAGTTTTTCCATTACTCATTCATAGGGTTGCCATAAATTGGAGGCACTTGACACTACATAACAACAATCAGGAGATTTACTACTGATGATAACATCATTCCCATGCATGTTGATTCTGTGGCACTCTGGATTTTTTTCTGAAGGCTTCCCCCACCCCCTGTGCTTCCCATGGACCAGCATTGTGCAGGATTATTCTTAAAGCACTGTAAACTTGTTAGGTGAGAAATCAACATGGAAAGGTACTCCTATTCGTTTCTGCACATAAATACTGTACACACATGTCTAGTCGCATTTGAAAGACATACAACACAATTCTGTATAACTGTCCTTGCAAGTAACTCCTGTTGAGCTTACTCACTTTCATAAGTGTTCTTAGTATAAGCCTCCAAAATGTCTCATGGAACTTTACAGACTAACCCAATTTAGGTGATGTGAGGTTTTTCTGGACTGTCACATGTCAGTTACACTGAATGTTGCTTCACTTGGCAGGTTTTCATGTATCATTCAATGGGGAGGGGATTTTAATCTATATACTCTGTATTTATTTATTTTATTTATTTATGGATTTATATCCCGCCCATCTTCCCTGGCGGGAACTCTGGGCGGCTCACAATATCCAATCTGTAGGATGGAAATATAAGTGTCAAAGAGAGAATTATATCTGTTATAGAGAAGGTCAAGTTTGTTGATGCCTGAATAGACTCCAGCATCTCAGAGCTGCAGTTGGATGGGGTTTGCCTCATTCTGCTCAATTTATATGCCACTCAAGTGTTTAGTTTAGTGATCAGATTTACTCTGGAAGTAGTGTGAATGAGTGAATGGGGAGGGACTATTTCTAAACACAGTTTAGAAAGTTTTCCTTGGATTTCTAAACACAGTGCTAGCTAAATCCATAATTATAGTTACCACCAGCAAAATCCCACTATGTTGCTGCTTATGTTTGTCTGTTTGCATTTTTCCCCATTGCATTTTTGGCGAGAAAAGTCTGGGGTAGTCTTGCTGGTTTCTTTTGTCCATGATTGCATTGCTCTCTCTCTCTCTCTCTCTCTCTCTCTCTCTCTCTCTCTCTCTCTCTCTCTGTGTGTGTGTGTGTGTGTGTGTGTGTGTGTGTGTGTGGGTGTGTGTGTTTCAGCACTGCATGCCTTTAAAGTGCACTATATAAATATTGCATTCTTTTTCCTGTTTTTTGTGCACTACAAAAATATGTGCAGTATGCATAGGAATTTGCTCATTTTTTTCAAACTATAGTTTGGTCCCCAACAGTGTCTGAGGGACAGTGAACTGCCCCCTGTTTAAAAAGTTTGAAGACCCCTGATCTAAATAAAACAGGTGTAACCCAAGAATACATTATATGTATACCTTTAAAATCATTATACTTCTCTTGGATGTAGGCATGTTAGGCCAAAAGAAAACAAAACAAAAATTTAAAGAAGACAAAAATATTGTGGCACTTTAATGACTTACTGCTCATATCTGAATATCAGCTTCTATTGCCAAGTGCACTTCCTCAGATTAAAAGTGGGTGTAGATGGCAAAGATTTATTTATTTATGTATGGCTCCAAAAGAAAGTGACGGTTTTCTGGGCCTGCATTGTTGATAGTGCAGCATTTCACACCAGGCAATAAACTTTTGATATTGACGTTTTTGATATTCACCCCTCCCTCCCAGAATCAAGATGGTAGCAGTGTCTTGCAATATCACACTATTTCACGTAGTTTTACTTTTACCCTCCCTTCCGTATGACCCCAAGACCCATCACTTGATAGTGTTACCTCTAGTCTCCTTGGAATAGCAGCATCTTCGTGTTTCTTTAGTTCTTCAAAGGTGCGCAACTCAAGATGAGCTTGTTCAATTTGATCCCACAAGTCATTCAGTTGCTTCATGAGCCCCATTGCTCGGGACTGATAGCCACCAAGCAAGATTTTCAGCTTCTTCTCCATTTTTGCAGCCCTCTTGGCTTCTGTAGTCATGTGACCTCTGTTAATCTGTGGACAAACATACAAAACATTGGATTACATGAACCATTAGATTTCTGAAGTGTATCATAGCATGATCTGTAGACATGATAACTGAGGTGGAGAAAAGCTATCATAAATTCCCATTTTTCTTTGCTATAGGTCAATATAAAGTAAGACAAAACAAAAAAGCCTTTACCGTTATTTAGGTAAAACTACATGTTCAGGAAACAGCTTGCAAGTCACTCTAAAAGCTGCCCCATTTCTACTACTCAGTAATACAAAGCATTGCAAAAGGAGTCTGAAACAGTATCTAAACACAGGCACAAAAAGGATCTGAAAAGAAAAAACACTGGTTGCCTGCATTCAGAAAATATAAAATTCATTAGATAAAAGGAAATTATGCTGGATCTAAGTGTCACTCAATACAGAATATCTGCCATTTCCATGTGACATTATTTTACAATAGCAATCTGCCCACACAACATAGATCAGACCCTACTATAGTGATACCTTGGTTTATGAGCATAAACGAAGTGCTTTGGTTTTAATTATAAACCAAAGCACTTGTATATCAAAGTAAATTTCCCCATAAGAAATAATGGACATTCAGATAATTCATTCTGGCACAAAATGCCAAAACACACAAAAGAAGTCGGCTAGAAGTCCATGTCCACACCGTGGTTTAGGTACCTGGCAGCAGAATCTGCTCTGTTTGGGACTAACAACTAGATTTTACTCTGTGTTTTTAATGTGATAATAATAAAATGCAATTTATAGCCATATACACTTGACTAGCTGCCTCATGACTAGAAATTGTTTGAAAAATAAGGAAGGATGCTGAAAACAACTTAAATATAAATATACCATATTTTTCACTCTATAAGATGCACTTTTTCCACCCTCAAAAGTAAGGGGAAATGTCTAGGCGTCTTACAGAGCGAATACAGTAGTCCCCACTACATATATATTACAGATTTTCCTTAAGTTACCTGCACAGAGCCTCTCCCATCCCCACTGCAGTTTACATTCCAATTCCAATCACCTCATTTGCAAGCCTCCCCTTTTCCACAGTTCCAATCACCCTGTTTGCAAGCCTCCTCTTTTGAAGCCAGGATTCCCTGGCCATTAATCCTTAAGCTAAACATTTTTCTTGTTTTCTTCCTCTAAATATTAGGTGTGTCTTATGGTCAGGTGCGTCTTATAGAGTAAAGAATATGGTAACAAAAGATAAAACAAAGCCCTAACCTGCACTCCCCTTTGAAAACCTTCACGGCTGGTGCAAGGGAGACCTCCTTTCCACTCTCCTCCTACTGATTAAGGGAACGTTCCAGACAATCTCCAAAAATCCAGGAGGTAGGGAGAGAGAACAACCATTGTCTCACTTGTGCATGGGACCTGCTCCAGTGCTCGTACTGAGACCTTGCTGTCGATCAAGGCAAAATTTAGAAGAAATGTTTGCTCATCTTGCAGAACACTCGTAGACCAAGGGACTCGTAAGCCAAAGTTTTACTGTATATGATTTTCTACATGGCACTGCCATCACATCACAAAGTATGTTCTAGATAAGAAAATAAATTTACTATAAATTCTGTTTAACCTGCCTCTTATACAGGTAGTAATGACTTTACAAATTGTTTCTTTTTCAAAACTGTCAACCAACAGAATCTCCATGCTTCCTAATTTTGGTTCACAAAAATGAAAAGCTGAGATCCCGGATGGAAATTCCAAGCACTTTATTTGAAGGTATTTTTAAACAGTAGTCTGTATCCTCTACTGAAAATCTTAGGAATGTTTAAGTGCAAAAAACAGAAGAAAAATGAGGTGCAACAAAAATTCCACTTATTTCCTACTATTCCTGACCTGTCTAAGTTGCTGTGGATTTTTTTTTATCCCATTGGCAATCATAACACAGAGATGGAAAGCAAGAGATATTGGAAAGAGCAGCTAAACACGTAAACAGGCATCTCAGGGCAAAACACTGCCACATGTCTCTCAGACACACACTTAACAGCAAACCAGGCCCATTGAACTGAAGGGAGTTTTAGTACCAATTTTCCTACCAGTTTTCCTACCAATTGTGTTAGTTTAACACAATTGGTAGGAAAAGGACTCTCAATGAATGATTCCCAAAGAAAAATTAAAATGCCTATGAAAAACCTCATGTAATTTGATTAATTTATTCCTGCATGAAAAATGTACAGTAACCCCCCACATATTGCGGGGGTTAGGGACCCACCCGACCCGCGATTACTGAAAATCTGCGATATGTGGATGCAGGTCGGGTGGGGCAGGGGCGGCGTGCCACTGCTGCTTCCCCGGGCTGCTGGAAGACATTTTAAAAAGCCTTCCAGCAGCCCATGCAAGGGCGGAGGATGATCTGATCCACCGCACTTGCTGCAGGCGCCATTCCTCCCCCAGCCAGTGCCAATCAGCTGATTGGCGCTGGCTTGGGGCCAGCACTCCCCTGCAATCTCCACTGAAATGCATTGGCTCAATGCATTTCAATGGAGATATTTTTCCCCATTGGAATGTATTGGCTCTATGCATTCCAATGAGGGGGAAATTCTCCACTGAAATGCATTGACTCAATGCATTTCAATGGAGATGGCCTGGGACTGGAAGGGATTTTAAAGGACTTCTGTTTCCGGTGAGTGTCTTCTTGGATCTTGAAAACTCCTCTAGAGCGCTGGGGTGCCCGAACCCCCGCCGGGAGCTTTCAGCAGGTGTCCGGACTCGCAGCCATCTTGCCCCTCCTCTTCTGTCTATGCATTCTATGTCTACTATGTCTATGCATTCTATGTCTACTATTATAGCCTGACGCACGGCCTCTTGTTGGCTCATTCTTTCACTTTTAATCCCAACGGTGCAAACAATTTGCAACTGCTGCATGTTACATTGTGTTGTTCTCAGACACAAAGACAAACATGGAGCATGCTTTGCATGCCACAACCACAAAAAGTATCTTTTCCTTCCATGATCTGTTACTATGTTTACATTTTTCTGCTCATCTATATGTGCCCCTTCCTTTGTCTTCTCTGCCTTGAAGGATGCTGGGAAAGTCAACTACTATATAGCTCTCCATCATTAACATAAGAAGAGCAATGCTGGATCAGGCCAAAGGCCCATCTAGTCCAGCTTCCTGTATCTCACAGTGGCCCCACCAGATGCGTTTGGGAGCGCATGAGACTAGATATCTGTCTCCTGATACCACTCCCCTGCATCTGACCCTTGAAGTACCCTGGTTTAAAGCCTGGAGATTACACATCTCCCCCATGGTTTGTAACCTGTGATGGACTTTTCCTCCAGGAATCTGTCCAATCCCCGTTTGAAGGCATCCAGGCCAGATGCCATCACCACATCCTGTGGCAGGGAGTTCCAAAGACTAACAACGCGCTGGGTGAAAAAATATTTTCTTTTGTCTGTTCTTACTCTCCCAGCCCTCAATTTGAGTGGATGTCCCCTAGTTCTGGTATTTTGGGAGAGAGAGAAGAGCTTCCCTCTATCCACTTTACTCATGCCCTGCATTATTTTGTACGTCTCAATCATATCCCCCCTCAGGCGCCTTTTTTCCAGACTAAAGAGGCCCAATTGTTTTAGCCTTTCTTCATAAGGGAGGTGCCCCAGCCCAGTAATCATTTTAGTCGCTCTCTTCTGCACCTTTTCCAGTTCCACTATGTCTTTCTTGAGATGCGGTGACCAGAATTGTACACAATACTCCAGGTGGGGCCTTACTATTGTTTTGTATAATGGCATTATAATGTTGGCTGTTTTATTTTCAATCCCCTTTTTGATAAACCCTAGCATGGAATTGGCCCTCTTCACCGCTGCCACACATTGGGGAAACACCTTCATTATCTCCTTGCTCTCCCTTTATTCCTACTTTCCTTACTACTACTCCCTGATCAAACCCCAGGTTGCTTGCTTGCTGTTCCCTCTGCACTGCTCTGTTAGGAGTCAGCAAGAGATGCTTATATGAAGGGCGGCACACTTGTTCTTTTAACACAATATAGTGTGGGTTTTTCTTGTTGTTTATATGCATAGTTTTAATGTTTCATACTATAGCACAGGTTCCCACAGTACATCTTATGGGATCAGACCAAACTAATACTTTATGTATTAGGGCACTTACATTTAACTACAAGGACTGAGATTTCTTAATGTTCTCTCAGCAGATGGTTCAGAAAAAGCGTCGTGAATCAAGTCACACTGATTATGAATATGAACTTTACAAAAATGTGTTTAAATCCTGCCCACATAAAATTGAAGCAGAATTTATTTAGGCATCTTAATTATTTTTAAAAGGGAAGCACACACCAACACCCCCTTATTGCCTGATACTGTTCACCCAGAATTAGTTTAAATTAGACCAGCTGTGCATGCATAGCATGTTAAAATGAAAAGAAAAATGGTGTGTGCTTTAGATTTTGTTTATTCCAATAATCAAGCAGCCTAAGGGTAAATTATAATTCAGCTATTTACTCCATGGACTGCATTCCAGTGCTTATTAACACTAAGATGCAGGTCTCTTAAATGGTGCAGCTAATCTCAGCTTGTAACTCAGCAGCAAGCCAAGGTGCTGGGAAAATAAACACAGTAGTTTTACATTTTTAACACAATATGGTTGTTTGAAATAAGCAACATGGGAAAATGTTAATTATTATAAAGGCTTGTCCAAACAGCCTCTTTCAGTGATATTATGAGGAGCCAAGACAATGGTCCTTCCCATTACCCTCTGCTTTTTAAAAATCATTTGTCCACTTTTCCTCACTCAAGAGCCCTAATTTTCCAGTCTCCTTTATCCTTTGCTTCTTCCACAGCGACCTAATTTCTTCATTCTCCTGCTTCCTTTAGATCTCTATGCTTAAGTCTCTTTCTCTCTCATTCCCATTTTACCTTTAGGCCTAGGCTCACACAGTATGTTAACTGTCAATCAGTCAGCTTGGATCTAAAGGAAAATGGTAAAGCATCTGTATTTACTGCTTTCAGGTTAAAATCAAGGTACCATCATGAAAATACAACACACACACAAACACACACCAGGCTTTAAACTAAAACTTCACAACATAAAAGGTGCTAGAGCTGAATCCCCCAAGTTGACAAGATTCAGCCTAGGAAGGCAATATTCACTACTAGGTTCCTATTTCTTTCTGCATATTCTATTCTTGCATTTCATACATAACAAATGATTTAGTGGACCTCAGACAGCTTTGGGCTGTCAAGGAAATGTTTCTGCAAAAATGCTGAACTTTCAATCAAACAATGATGAAAAGAACAAGGATGTGAAGGCTCAAAGATATATAGATCTGAGCAGCCAAAATTCCCAAGGTCAGGGTCAGCCTTCCAAAATAGCAGGTACACTTCAGAAGAATCAAACAATCCATTTTCAGATAGTTCTTTGCATTTCCTGTATTCTAGGAACAAAACTACCATAACTGAAACTATTCTGTACACAGATAATGGAAGAGGGTATTTTCACACAACTCTCCAAGCATCTGAAACCACTGAATATCACAAATGTAAGCTAGTTTTTGTTTTTGTTTCTAGACGAATCTTCAATCAGGCTTAGCATTTCTTGAAACTGTCACAAGAAGTCACCTTGTAACACCTTAAAGACAAAACCGCAATTGTTTTTAATGTGAATCTTCAGGGACTAGAACCCACTTATTCAAATGTATATGAAGTGGGCTACTGTCCATGAAAGTTTGTAACTCTTTAGGGTGGCAAAAGATGGTAAAATGTTTGACCCTCCCCAAAAAATCTCAAAAGGATCTTGATTTCAGTTTGGGGGATGACTCAAGAACTGTAATATTAAATTGGGATTAGGAAAGATAGAAAAGATAGATAGAAAGTTAGCAACAAACAAACACAGACTCAGGAGAGCTGATTTTACCAAAAGCATGTCAACCTTGAAGCCGAATCAAGAGAAGAATAAGCAGTGACAGCATATTGTGTGGGAAACTACCACCCTCCAGTCACAAACTGCCTAGAGATTAAAGTAGACTGAAATACACGGTATTTAATTTAAAGAGCAGAGGAAACTAGAGAGAGGAAAGAGAGTTCCAAGTTTCCCAGTACTAAAACATTTCTCATACGATGCCTGCTTATCCTTAGTAGTGCTTAACTCAATTTGCTTTGCTCTCTTACTGAGCTGTGCAGAAAACAACTACTGTACAATGACAATATGGCAAACACAACTCAACTCTTGGGATACACTCTCTTTACAATGCTTTGCTTTTTACTAACTACTTTACCAAACAGCATTTTATTACTATTTGAATCCAGAATTTTTAAAGTGTGTTCTAGGCTAGCCACCTTCATTCTGAACTCCGCCGCATAGTCTACTGGAATTAGGCCTGCAGCTGGGACAGATAGGATGTTGGTTTAGGCACCGGTTTCTGAGCATGCAGAAACTCAGCCTGCAATGAACGATTAACTGCTCAATATAAAGAGCCAGAATACAGGGAAACAGGATCTACCATTTTTCTGGGTCATGCAGTCCTACCAATTGGAAGACTCAAGTGCCACTGCTCTCATTTCCAAGTAGGTATGCAAAGCAGAACACATAAAACATGCAAATTCCTCAACTTGAAGCTGTCCCAACAGCATTCATAGAATCATGAAATTGGCCTGTAAAGTCACTGGATCCAACCCCGCTGCTCAATGCAGAAATAGAAATATAAAAGGATTTGTTGTTGTTGTTGTTCAGTCGTTCAGTCGTGTCCGACTCTTCGTGACCCCATGGACCAGAGCTCGCCAGGCCTTCCTATCCTCCACTGCCTCCCGGAGTTTTGTCAAATTCATTTTGGTTGCATCGATGACACCGTCCAACCATCTCATTCTCTGTCGTCCTCTTTTCCTTTT
Organism: Phrynocephalus forsythii; assembly: GCA_029282475.1. Classification (NCBI taxonomy): domain Eukaryota; kingdom Metazoa; phylum Chordata; class Lepidosauria; order Squamata; family Agamidae; genus Phrynocephalus; species Phrynocephalus forsythii. Next base: position 4,694,281 of record JAPFRF010000001.1, on the reverse strand, counting down.
GCCTTCGATTTTTCCCAGCATCAGGGACTTTTCCAGGGAGTCCTCTCTTCTCATGAGGTGGCCAAAGTACTGGAGCCTCAGCTTCAAAATCCGTCCTTCCAGTGAACATTCGGGGTTTATTTCTTTCAGAATGGATAGGTTTGATCTCTTTGCAGTCCAGGGGACTCTCAAGACTCTCCTCCAGCACCACAGCTCAAAAGCATCAATTCTGCGGCGATCAGCCTTCTTTATAGTCCAGCTCTCACTTCCATACATCACTACTGGAAAAACCATAGCTTTAACCATCCTGACCTTAGTTGGCAAAGTGATGTCTCTGCTCTTTAGGATGCTATCTAGGTTTGCCATTGCTTTCCTCCCAAGAAGCAGGCGTCTTTTTATTTCGTTGCTGCAGTCGCCATCTGCAGTGATCAAGGAGCCCAAGAAAATAAACTCTGTCATTGCCTCCATTTCTTCCCCTTCTAATTGCCAGGAGGTGATGGGACCAGTGGCCATGATCTTAGTTTTTTTGATGTTGAGCTTCAGCCCATTTTTTTCACTCTCCTCTTTCACCCTCATTAAGAGGTTCTTTAATTCTTCCTCACTCTCTGCTATTAGAGTAGTATCATCTGCGTATCTGAGGTTGTTGATATTTCTTCCGGCAATCTTAATTCCGGCTTGTGATTCATCCAGACCGGCCTTTCTCATGATGTACTCTGCATATAAGTTAAATAGGCAAGGTGACAGTATACAGCCTTGTCGTACTCCTTTCCCAATTCTAAACCAGTCAGTTGTTCCATATCCAGTTCTGACGGTTGCTGCTTGTCCCACATATAGATTTCTTAGGAGACAGACAAGGTGGTCAGGCACTCCCATTCCTTTAAGGACTTGCCATAGTTTGTTGTGGTCTACACAGTCGAAGGCTTTGGCATAGTCAATGAAGCAGAAGTAGATGTTTTTCTGGAACTCTCTGGCTTTCTCCATAATCCAGCGCATGTTGGCGATTTGATCTCTAGTTCCTCTGCCCCTTCGAAATCCAGCTTGTAGTTCTGGAAGTTCTCTTTCCACATACTGCTGAAGCCTGCCTTGTAGAATTTTGAGCATAACCTTGCTAGCATGTGAAATGAGTGCAATTGTGCGATAGTTGGAGCATTCTTTGGTGTTTCCTTTCTTTGGGATTGGGATGTAGACCGATCTTTTCCAGTCCTCTGGCCACTGCTGGGTTTTCCAAATTTGCTGGCATATCTTATGCAGCACCTTTACAGCATCCTCTTTTAAGATTTTAAAGAGTTCAATTGGAATGCCGTCACCTCCACTGGCCTTGTTGTTTGCAATGCTTTCTAAGGCCCACTTGACTTCACTTTCCAGGATGTCTGGCTCCAGGTCAGCAATTACGCTATCTTGGTTATCAGGGACATCCAGATCTTTCTGATATAATTCTTCTGTATATTCTTGCCATCTCTTCTTGATCTCTTCTGCTTCAGTTAGGTCCCTACCATTTTTGTCCTTTATCATATCCATCTTTGCATGAAATACCCCTTTAATATCTCCAATTTTCTTGAACAGATCTCTGGTTTTTCCTTTTCTGTTGTTTTCCTCTATTTCTTTGCACTGTTCATTCAAGAAGGCCGCCCTGTCTCTCCTTGCTATTCTTTGGAAGTCTGCATTCAGTTTTCTGTATCTTTCCCTTTCTCCATTGCATTTTGCGTCCCTTCTCTCCTCCGCTATTTGTAGGGCCTCGTTGGACAACCACTTTGCTTTCTTGCATTTTCTTTTCTTTGGAATATTTTTCATTGCAGCCTCCTGTACAATGTTGCAAGCCTCCATCCATAGTTCTTCAGGTGTTCTGTCCACCAAATCTAGTTCCTTGAATCTATTCTTCACTTCCACTGTGTATTCATATGGGATTTGACTTAGATTATACCTGACTGGCCCAGTGGTCTTCCCTACTTTCTTCAGTTTAAGTTTGAATTTTGAAATAAGAAGCTGATGATCTGAGCCACAGTCAGCACCAGGTCTTGTTTTTGCTGACTGTATAGAGCTCCTCCATCTTTGGCTGCAGAGAACATAGTCAATCTGATTCCGGTATTGTCCATCTGGTGATGTCCATGTGTAGAGTCGCCTTTTGTGTTGTTGGAAAAGAGTGTTTGCAATGACCAGCTTGTTCTCTTGACAAAACTCAATTAGCCTTTGCCCTGCTTCATTTGGAACTCCAAGGCCAAACTTGCCAGTTATTCCTTTTATCACTTGACTCCCTACTTTAGCATTCCAATCCCCTATGATGAGAAGAACATCTTTCTTTGGTGTCAGTTCTAGAAGTTCTTGTAAGTCTTCATAAAATTGGTCAATCTCAGAAGAAGAGAAAGGAAGAGAAAGGAAGAGAAAGGAAGAGAAAGGAAAGTCCAATGTTGCAAAGAAATATACTGCATAGGAACCTGGAATGTGAGATCTATGAACCAGGGTAAGCTGGATGTGGTCAAACGTGAGATGGAAAGAATAAACATTGACATCCTGGGCATCAGTGAACTTAAATGGACAGGAATGGGTGAATTCAGTTCAGATGACTATCACATCTACTACTGTGGGCAAGAATCCCATAGAAGAAACGGAGTAGCCTTCATAGTCAACAATAGAGTGAGAAAAGCAGTGCTGGGATACAACCTAAAAAAAAAATGATATAAAAGGATGGTTGCCTACATTTCTTTGAAATGCCTCCAGAGTAATTTGTTCAATTTCTCTTCTTTCTTGCATAATGTAAGATGATTCTGCCACTCATTTGTTATTGCCCTTTTTTTGTTCCTCGCCCACGGGTCTCTTTCACCCTTATCACAGTTCTCATTCTTTCTTCTGCCTCCTTTACTCTTTTCTCCCTTTCTTGCATTCAGACATAAAGGTGCACAAGGGTTTTGCACTTCTAGCAATTCCTACCAACGAGGTCTAACAGAGTCCAGAATGCAACTGGAAAATTACAGTAGCCTATGTTCAATTTGTAAACTTCAGCAATTCATTTCTGCAAGTTAAGAAGTCAGCAGAAGCATTTGCTGTCTTGTGTGCTAAAAATCACACAACTAGTATACAACAGCAAATGCCTAGACAATCTTCTTAATGAATCAGCAATTCACTCCTAAATGTTACACTGATGGATCTATGTTGGCCACCATAAGTACAGTGGTACTCCGACTTACGACACGCCCGACATATGTAATCCCGACTTACGAGCGCAATTCCATTGGTTTTTAAATCCCACTGCCTTATGAGCAAAAGATAGAGTTTCCCCCACTTATGATTTTTTTTTTTAAAAACTGTTTCTCCCATGGCACTTTGTGTTTGGGAGGTTTTCAAATACCTGCACCATTTTCCTGCACTCCTCTACTGTGAGAAAGGTAGGTTGATTTTCCTCTGTTATTTTTATATACTGTACTGTAATTTTTTTGCATGTTTGCCAATGGGATTTTGTGTTTTTTTTGCAATTTTTAAACAACCTGCACTTTCCCCCTGAATCAGGCTTGTGGTGTGGAAAAGCGCAGCTTGTTTAAAATGTCTTTGAGCCACTGAGCCAAGCAGTTGCCTCGGTGGCTTAAAGACATTTTAAACCACCCGCCACTCCCTCCCCCCCACCGGGTGCGTTGGGGGGGGGAGAAGCGGTGGGTGGTTTAAAACGTCTTTAGCCATGGAGACAAGTGTTTGCCTCAGTGGCTAAAGACATTTTAAACCACTCGTCACACCCAGTGGGTGGGGAGGGGGAGCTGCGGGTAGTTTAAAGCGGTTTCCCATAGGAATTCATTGAAATCCGTTCATCTGGAACAGATTAATTGAATTTCAATGCATTCCTATGGGAAATCACTCCCTGAATTATGAGCTAATCGACTTACAAGCGTACGCTGGGAACGGATTAATTTCGTAAGTTGGGGTACCACTGTAATAGGATTCTGGCTGGAGTGTTCAGAATGGCAACAATAGCCTTGAAAGAGGTGCACAGACTCCAATATAAACCTCCGAAGTCAGAGAGAATTGGAGTAACATTGCTAACAGCAAGGCAGGCATTCTCACATTCTGGTTAGGCAGACCCCCAAGCATTCCGACAAAGGCAGAAAAAAAGCCTTGAATACACAGATTTAGAATTCTCCCAGCTACAATAAAGAGAAAGCGAGAGGACAGTAATTAGTCTGTGATTTAGACAAACATCCCTTAGAAAACACTTTCAGATTTATGTGTTTGGCTGTGTCATATTTATTATTCATTTACAACTATTACAGCAAGGCTGTTCAATTGCCTGACAAAATATGAATAAATACTCCTGTTTAATGCAAGACATTCTGCCAGCTTCCTGTTCCATTTAGAAGCCTAGCACCTCCAGGGTGTTTCTGAATCCTGAAGGAAGGTGATAATGCATTTGCAAAAATGTGTCATACAATATACAGCAGCTTGCAAACCATTCAAACATTAACTTCTCTAAGAATAATAAATCCCTCCAATATGAGGAATTGCCAGTAGAAAAGGGAAATATTACATCTGAGTTTTTCCTCTTGCTACTACTCACATTCCCCTCCTATAGAGAAGAGGGCAAAAAGTCTTCTTTAAATCAATCTATCCCAAGCATGTGTTCGCATAAGCAGCTGTGAGTCTGTTTTTATGAAGATGAGAAACATTAAGCATGTATCAGATTATGGGTTTTGCACCATAAAAATGAAGGCAGGCTGTACAGGTCTTGTCTAATAATTTCATATTTAAGTAATAATGCAATTTATATATAGCAGCACTACAATTACTACAGTAGTGGATCTCTTCAGATCCTGAAAACATCAAAACATATGGTTCTTAGTACCAAACTAGATACGATGTAGGAAATTTCTGACTGGATGTTCATCTTTTTCTTCTCTGTCAATTAGTGAAACCTATCACTGTTTTGATTAGGGAAGTACTGCTGCTTAGCTGTTGCCATTTTAAAATTTTCCACTGAAGAGTCAGCTCCAGCTAAAATCCTCCTCCTCCTCCTCCTCCTGTAGTTTTATTTAAAATTATGTGAATTAGTGAAACGTTAAAGAATAGTGTTGACAAAAATCCTTTTGGAATCCTCCTCTTTCGACACTAACTTCCCCAATTTCTTCACCAGAGTCCATTAAGAAAGTTTTCATTTTTTTCCACATTTTTCTTGAGGAATTTCTGAGTATTTTTTGCAAATCCCAATTTTTTTAGGCAGGTGTTAATCCATCTATATAGTAATGTCAAATCCCTTTTATAGCTTATCCAGACCATGTTAAGATTTTTTTGTGTGTGTGTTTGCATTCTTTGGTATCATTTTATCAATAGGCAGCTGATTATTCCTGCCTCAACTTTTCAAAGTTCCCTTTCTATTCAGGTGAGTATTTGGGAGTTTTCAAGTACAGTATTTGTTTAATGCTCTTGCAAGTGCTCCTATGAGAAGTTTGAACAGTGTTAGAAGGCATATGATTGGTTGATAATTACCTTTGAATGATATTTTATTATCAGAAATGTGCAGCCTGTTGTAATCCAATCTTCAGTTGTAGGATTTTTGAAGTGATTAAATTGCACTGCTCTTTGTTGATAGAGACAAAGAGACGTCTGCTACTTTGTATCTTAGAAACTCTGGCAATGGTTGCTATTAAGTCAGAATCACCTTGCCAATACATAATAATTATAATCATCATAATAAGGCACTACTTGCCCTCTTTCCTTGATGAAGAAAATCTACTTGGTACAGCTATTTGCCTTGCTGATTGTGTACTTTCCCAAGCAACTAGGTTGTTAAAGTAGCTTGCTTGGTACCCAGGGACTGCTTTCCTTGATGATACACTGAGGCAGCCAAAGAAAGCTCAATGACCCTTGAGATAACTCAAGTAGTACCAGTAATCAGAGTTTCCAGAAAATGGCACAGTTTAATGGCCTTTCGTGTCCTTTAAAAACATGTATTCTTGTAGCATATACATGTATTCTTGTAGCATACTGCTTCAGAATTCTCTGGACCTGGCTTAACGGCTTTTCTCTCCCTGCTTAGGATGTTACTTTGGCTACAATGGTACACTCAAAGGCCGTTACTTCACGAGCCTCTCGCTGCGCGGCGAGCCGTAATTTCCGTGCGAATCGACCGCTTTTGTCCGCACGCTCCTCCTCTTTGGGTTCGGCGCCACCCGACCACGCCCCTAAACCGTGCTCCAAGCGGGCGAGAGATTCCCCTGCCGGAGGCCGGGAATCGCATCCCACTTCGCATCCAAAGTCACGTGTGGCCACTAATTTTTTTTTTTTTTTTTTCTTTTTTCAGTTACTTTTTCTCCGAAATACTGATGAACGCGAGGGAGGCATGATAGCTTTGTAATGGTAGTTTGAGGCGGAAGTTGCTTGGTCACTGCTCTAGGGATTTAGGAAGGGATTACTCGAATGCCCTTGGAGGACCGATGGATCATGTTGTGTGCTGGTCCACCTTGTGGCCCTGACGGGAACAGCATTTTTTTATGGCCGCCAATGGACGAAGCAATACAAATCGGGAGTGGAAAACGAAGGATCATACAGTAATTCAGCTTTGCCGCAAATGACAGCCGGGTATCGATGCATCGATACGCCGTGGTAAATTTTTTTTAAAAATAAAAGAAAGCGAAAACCGGACGTTGAAAGAAAGCACCCGAATGCGAAGGGAGCACGTGAGGTGGCAATGGATTCGAACCGAAAATTTCGCTTGGTGAGGACAAAGGGAGACCACGTGACCGCCTTCGCATTCAAAGCGAAGGCAATCCTGCTGCGAAGCGAAGTACTTTGTGAAGTAACGGCCAAACAAGACTTCCAAAGATAAAACACAGCCAGCAATTTTTCCGTAAATCATTCTCAGCTTTGCATCAGAACTAAAAATGCCTAACTAGTATATATCAATTTTCTTTCTCTATTCCCACTCCTTTTGCTCTAATAAATCTGTTCTGCATGTTGCATGTTATATCAATGATACCGTATTTCATGGAATTAAGAAATGATCAGACAGGAATAAAACATATACAGTAACTACAATTACATTTGACTGGCATGACACGTGTATGTTTTGGGTACAGTTCTTGGAATGCAAACAACTAACTGATACGATAGACCCACCCAATAACAGAAATTAAAGTGTCTGTGTTAGTCAGCAGTATGAAATGTCTTTTCCTTGATGATAATATTTAAAGAATGTTGTTTAATAGATTTGAAAAGAACACAATTATTTTAAAGCAGTCCCCTGATTTTTAAGTAAAACACTTTCAACCAGAATTCAGACTAGGGGACATACACTCAAATTGAGGGCTGGGAGTGTAAGAACAGACAAAAGAAAATATTTTTTCACCCAGCGCGTTGTTAGTCTGTGGAACTCCTTGCCACAAGATGTGGTAATGGCATCTGGCCTGGATGCCTTCAAAAGGGGCTTGGACAGATTCCTGGAGGAAAAGCCCATCACAGGTTACAAACCATGAGGGAGATGTGTCATCTCTGAGCTTAAAACCAGGGTACTTCAAGGACCAGATGCAGGGGAGTGGTATCAGGAGACAGATATCTAGTCTCATGCGCTCCCAAACGCATCTGGTGGGGCCACTGTGAGATACAGCACGCCTGGCCAATAGGAAGACCACGGGCTACTGGTAGCCCGCGAAGGGTTCAAAAGTAGCCTGCTGTCCATCAATAAAAAAAGCGAGAGGATAAGTTCTCCACCCCTCCCTCCCCAGTTCCAAGGACCACCACTGCCCCAGCAAAGTTCAGGGTCTGCCAGCCCACTGCCTCAGCTGAGTGGGACAGTTCAAGGGCCATGGTGCATTGAAATCTGTTCCCTCCAGGACAGATTAATTGGTTTTCAATGCATTCCTGTGGGAAACCGCTGCTCTACTTACAAAAGTTTTTACTTATGAGCATGTGCTCAGAACGGATAAAATTCGTAAGTAGAGGTTTTAGTGTAGTAGCCCTCAGGCACTTTGGGCTGGAAAAAGTAGACCTTGGCCTGTTCAAAGATGAACAGCCCTGAGATACAGGAAGCTGGACTAGGTGGGCCATTGGCCTGATCCAGCATGGCTCTTCTTATGTTCTTATGTTATGATTGCTTTTCACGTCTGAGAAAACGTGAGTTTAAATTCAACCTCCAGGCACAAACATTTATTAATACTTTCTATCTCTTCTTCAGTGACACATGGAGAATATTTTTGGAAGCAGACGCATAACTAAAACAGTAACTTCTGCTATACAATTCCATGCATTTCTTTTTACTCCAAGAAAGATATCTCACAGTTTACTTCAATAAGTAACTTTCACTTGACTTCAGCAAGAAATTGAACTGATCATATACTCTATAGCCAAAAAAACAATAAAATGAGGACTACAAAATCCACATGTCCCTGGCTTCAAATTCTAAGCAAAGTTATTAGGCAGTGTTCCCAATACCAAGGAACAGAACTTAAAAATTAAAATTGTAGCATGCCTGTTTTCAACACAATAATATGAAGTAATGCCACTGACTTCTGCGGGGCTTACTCTCAGATAAATGTCTAGGACTGAAGCCTGAACATCAGGCTACATGACTCGAAGAATATTTAAGCCATTTTCATTTTTAAGAAAAATGCTGTGCTGGGGAGTATGCAAGAAAGCTTTTTTTAGCAGCTGTATTTTCTGTAGTCCAATAGTGCACCCTGCTGACCAAGAATAAATAGAAGTACATTCTATAAGACAAGACTCCTTAGCAAAAAAAGACGACTACTGTATCTGGCAATTTTATTTGTTTTGGCTATGGTCTTCACATTCAGTAAACAACTCCACAGAATACTCATGCATAAATAGAGAACAGGCATCAAATAGACAAGGCATCTCCATACAATCCCCAAGCCATTTAAACAGCCAAAAAACTCAGAGACATTATTGGACTTGAAGCAATATAATGACAGTTAATTTTAGTTACATTGGGGGGGGGATATTTTCCCCTTGGAATGCTTGAAACAGATCAAATTCTTCTATACCTCTCTTGCCAATCAAAAGCGCTTGCTAATGATACCCTGTGAAGTTTTTCCAAGTTGGTTTTGTTTACAGAGAGGCACAAGGCAGTCTTGCCTCCCCCTCTTTCTCTGATCCTGTTCCTGATGCCTGTGGGGCCCTCAGTGGTGCTATCAGGTAGAATACCGTGAGACAGTTTGGTACACTACCAAGGGGATACAAGGTAATCTTGTACACATATTCTGCCTCTTGATTTAGATGCACAGCATATGGAGGAAAGCTAACATACTTGAAATAAATATTTTGCCATGGGAACATCCCTGAACTGCTCTGTAAGTTCCTCTGCTTCAAAGGGGCCTACTCTAGTTACACCTTACTACACTGAAGTAAGTCACAACTAGAATTTAATTATTTGATTTGTTTACATTTAATTTGTGGTACCTGGGTTATCTGTATTGCTGTGAACTGCCCCAAGTGGTTCTGCAGCCGGATGGGTGATTTATAAACCAAATCAAACCAGTCAACACAGTAGGCCCATGTGAATCCATGGTACTTAGAGAGGAGTTGGCTCACCAAATTTCCCACTGATTCAACAGTGCAAATTACGACACCAAAAAACAACAACAACAAAAACAACAACAACAGGATTTCAACCATTTATGTTCTTCATAGTATTCCTCCATATACACTTCAAAAGAATTGTCAAAAATAGGCCAATTGGAAAATTTACTTTGGAGAGCTCATCATCTCACTTTTTTCAGTAAAAAAGTATATATAGCTGTCAACTCTGGAAATATGATTTTATTTTCCAGATCTTTGTTTGTATTATAAACTAAGCAAAATTTATTTATTTAGTTATTTAGAATATTTTTACCTCACCTTTCTCCTTGGAAAAGGACCCAAGGTGGCTTACAATAATGAGGGGCAATATACAGTCCAGAACATTTAAGACATATTCAGGTTAAGAGCAGGGAGTTTGAAGAGGCATCTTAGAACAGTGATGGCGAACCTTTTAGAGACCGAGTGCCCAAACTGCAATTCAAAACCCACTAATTTTTCACAAAGTGCCAATACAGCAAATTAACCTGAATGCAGGTGGCTGTGCAGGGGCGACATCAGGTGCCCACAGAAAGGGCTCCGAGTGCCACCTTTGGCACCCGTGCCATAGGTTCGCCAACACTGTCTTAGAACATTAAGAGCTAACATTAGAACAAAAGGCAAGTTTCTTTTCCAGGAAGAACCCAGAGTGCAACTATGTTGGATAGATGTCACTCAGCTCCTGCATATAAAGAAATATACGCTCTCCTATCTGCAATTCAGCAGCAAAAAGGTGTCTTCTTGTTTCAGAAGAAGCACTGACATTTAATGATGTCCATGCCATGCTCAATTAAATCTTTTCTAATGTAGAATCTAACAGTGTCAGCATAAACACAGTCTGTTGGTGCTTAGGAAATGCAAAGAGACTCCAAGATTGGAAAGGAAATTGCCCTCTACCCCTCACGGGCCTTAAGATCTTACTGCTCTATCTGCTTTTTTGGAGACAGGTCTTAATACCATCATTCTGTTTGGAAACTTTTTCAGACATGTGGGCTGCCTATTTTATTTGGTATATGTAACTGATGGTGGTGTGTGCTGACTTCATCCCTCTTCCACTCCCCCCTTTTCTGTATTAAACAAAATGCAGAGTTCGATGGAAAAAACATCCCCTTAAAAACCTACTGTATCTGTTTAATGGGAGAAATACTTATATAACACAGTGAAGTCATGACAAAAAGGGAAGCAACTTTGAGATGGCACAGCTAGAAGACCACACTCAACACAACAGCCATTTGTTTGCAAAACGCTTAGAAAAACCCTCCTCTTGGGCTTTGGACTTTTTATATAGTACTTTAAAGATATTCAGGTAAAATAATAAGCATGAGCTACATCCGAGTATGTTCTGCCTTATCGTTAAAGCTTAAAAAAGCATTTCTGTGCTGTTTTTTTAAAAATGTTTTCTACATTCAACACTTAACTCTTTATCCCATGAGCATAGAAACCAGGAAATCTTTGTTTAAATGGATATAAAACACCAGCATTGATTTTGTACATTTCCCTTTGAAACTCAAAGACAAAACCTGTCTTCTATGCAGCTCTCAGGGGAAGTTACACACACTATTGTTTGAAATGAGTAACAACATAAAGGAAGATTAAGCTTTCCAGGAAGCACTGATAATCAGATAAAATGCCATCCAAGTTTATTACTCAAATTCAGAGAGCAACATCTTACTAGAATATTCTGCAGTTCTACTAAGTTTATTTAAAGAACAAACATCCACATTTCAAGGTACAATTATGGAAAGACACCCAGATAAGTTGTCACCCATCCATCTATCCTAATACAGTGGTACCCCAGTTTAGTTACACCTAGGTTTACAAAGTTTTCGGTTTAGTAAAGGAAAATCCATAGGAAATACAATGCCTCGGTTTATGAAAATGTTGTATGGGAAACTCCAGTTTACCTTTTTTCGAAAGGCATTGCAAAAAAAAAAAAAAGTATACCCAGGATCAGGATGCACTATGTTGGATCGGTTTGTTCATTGAGTTTTGAAGCCATTCTGGAACCTTTTTGCAGTGGTTTTTGGACTGTTCGGAATTTTGGGGTGCATTCCTCAAGTGGTGAAAAGGTTGCAAGTGGAGCTTTGTCACCTGCATGCCTTTCACTATGTGTTCTGTATTGTGGGGTGGGGGTTGGGAGTTTCTGCTCTGCATGCCTTTTACTGAGTTATGCACTGCGTGTGTGTGTGTGGGGGGGTTCTCCTGCGCAGGCCTTTACTGTTCTGCAGTGTGTGTGTGTGTGTGTGTGTGTGTGTGTGTGTGTGTTCTGCTGTGTATACCTCTTACTGTGTGTTCCGTATTGTGTGAGGGGGGGTTTCTGTTGTGCATACCTTTTACTGGGTGCTATGCATTGTTGGGGGGGGGGAGGAGGTTCTGCTGTGTATGCCTCTTACTGTGTGTTGTGCATTGGGGGCAGTCTGTCCTGTGGAACACAGTAACTGATTTTCAATGCCTTCCCATGGGAAACCTCGATTCAGTTTACAATTTTTCCATAATACAAAACGACCCAGAGAACGGATTAATTTTGTAAAGCGGGGTACCACTGTACTTCCAAAGTAAAGTTGTGTATTTTCTAGCCTAAGTAATTTTGCTTTAAACAATGCAATCCTGCAGCCAACTTCCCTCCTACCTCCATGGTGATGGGAGGACACGCATGCTGCCATTTGCCGGTGGCAGAGGTGTGTGGCTGTCACAGCAGAGTCCCCTACGACATCCAGGTGAATAGGCCCATGGCTGCCTACAATTATTCTGTTGATGGGAAGCTCTAAGTGGGAAGCTCTAAGTCCAGGGTAGGGAGCAGACAATGGTCCACTGCTCTTCTCTTCTCTTCCAGATGGACCAACCCAGGACAGCGATGTTAACCCAAGAATTGGCACAGAAAAGGCAGAAAAGCTAGACTCTGCCAAATAAGAAACATACACAGATACCTCAAATTTATGCCTTACTTGTTGTGATCCAGCCAGGTTCTGTACGAGGCAATAAACCTATTTAAATGTCTTTATGAATGCCACTTAAAATCATTCTGTAATGACCGCACAAAATGGTTGTTTAACATGGTGTCAAGTAACAAGGCTGTGGTAAAACCAAGAAGTTATACTGACCTCTAATCTCTTCTCCAGTGACTCAATTCTGTCTTTTTTACTGGCCAGGTTAGCGCGTGTGTAGCGATTCTGTCCAGGGAGGAATAACACTTGGCTGTAACACTCTTCCCACACTTGGTTATAAGCTTCGCTGGAAAGCTCTCCGTGCCCCATTCCTTGCTTCACCACTTCCATTTCTTGGGCCAAAAGTTCTTCAGCCTGTTTCAAATGAGGGATTAATTACATCTCAATCTCTCTGGCTGTGCTTAAACTGTCAATGCACAATCCAGAGCGAGCAGCGTTTTGACATGTTCTCTCAAACGTTTTCACATATTTTCGCTGTGTTTATGTATAAAGTAAGCGTATCAGTACCCTGTGTACCTCCAAGCCTCATTTTAAAAAAATCCAAAACAGTCTAAGCAGGCATTCAGAAAGTCATTTTCTCACATAAACACAACTTTTTGGTATCAGTTTTCAATAGAGTATTTGGAAATGAAGAACAGCTTCAAGAAAATGAGACATGTAGCAAGGCATGGGGTGAAAAAAATTACATTCCAAGTGGAGATAACAGTAAAAGATAGACAGTATAGAAAGGCACCTAATAACCACACACAGTGCAATTTAGGTGTGTTCAAAAAGATTTTGGAAATTATTATAACATCTTCCAATACACACATCAGTATACAGTATATCACAGAAGTGAGTACACCCCCTTCACATTTCATAAACATTTTAGTATATCTTTTCATGTGACTGCCCTGAAGAAATGGCACTTGGCTACAATGTTAACCAGTGAGTATACAGCTTGTGTAACAGTGTACATGTGCTGTCCCCTCAAAATAACGCAACACACAGCCATTAATGGCAACAAAAGTGAGTACACCCCCCTAAGGGACAAGGTCCAACTTGGGCCCAAGGAGCCGTGTTCCCTCCCTGGTGTCATGAGACCCGTTAGTGTCACAAGGTCTCCGGTGTGAAGGGGGAGCAGGTGTTATCGCTCTCGCTCTTACATTTGATGTTATCACTCTCACTCTCTCCTAACCAGTCACCTGAACTTCCACATGGCATCTCATGTCTGAAAAAGCATCCACCGGCTCTGTGAGGTCATCATGGAGGAGTGGAAGAGGACTCTAGTGGCAACCTGTGAAGCTTTGGTGAACTCTATGCCCAAGAGGGCAAAGGCAATGCTGGAAAATAATGGTGGCCACACAAAATATTGTCACTCCGTGCCCACTTTGGACCTTGTCACTTAGGGGTGTGTACTCACATTTGTTGCCAGCGCTTTAGACATTAATGGCTGTGTGTTGCGCTATTTTGAGGGGACAGCACATGTACACCATTATACCAGCTGTGTAGTCACTGCTTTACATTGTAGCCAAGTGTCATTTCTTCAGTGTTGTCACATATAAAATATATACTAAAATATTGACAAAATGTGAGGGGTGTGCTCACTTCTGTGATATACTGTAGATTCTATAATAAATTAATTATAATGGCTTTGAATCATTCATGTAATCATGCATTTAACTTCTGTTAGCGGCATCTACTATCTGATGTCAAGTTATCTTTCTCAGTGGGAATTACCCGTAAGTACAGACCTGCTGTGAGAAGGGAATGGAAAGGGCCATACATGTTAAGGAAACCTCAAATTGGATCAAATACTGTATGTGTTTCAAAAAGCAGAAGAATGAGAGTATAATCCCCAAATTGTACTTAATTATCATGTATTTATTCCTGCAACAACTTTGTTTAGAAACCTTTTCAACATGAAGGCAGGTGTTAAAGAGAGGGCTCTTTACTAAATGATAAGCAGTATTTCCAAGAACTCCCAAGAATGTGCTTTAGATCCCGTGGTTCCCATTAGTCCTCAGATACTGTTGGAACTAGAACTCTCAGAATTCCTCACCACTGGCCATGATGGCTGGAGTTTGTGGACAGTGAAGTCCAATAATATCTGGAAGTCCAAGGTCAGAATTTACAGCATTAGAAATGTTCCAACCAGGTGTAAGAAACCTAGGGACTGGAAATGTCTCTTGTGCAAAACATGGCACCAGGCAGCCTAGCAGGAAAGCAAAGAGTACAAATACTGCTAAGCGATGTTAGACATGTACCTTTTTGAGATCTTCTTTTGAAAATTTCTCGTAAGGACAGTGTTCCAGGTAAGACATGTGCTCTGTATTACTGGTCCCACAACCTGGAACCTTCCCCTTTCTGCCACCTAAGAGCTCTCCGTAAGGGTGATGCACGAGGTCAAAGTGAAGCATGGTGATCATCTCTTTCTTGATCAGCTCCTCACTCTTTTGTAAATCTGTTAGAGGTGGCTCTACATTTAAAGGTCTCAGGATTGTTTCATTTACCTACAGCCAAAAACAACAACAACAACACATGCATAAAACTATTCAAGAATAATTTCTGGTAAATTATAACACACTTATACTTGAACGTGTATCAATATTCTCCCTAGAGTCCTAAAACCATACAGATTTCAAATCCATATAATTTGACAAAATAAAGGAATAATTTAATCTATCAATTTCACTGAGGAGGAGCAACTAAGGTGACCACGGGTCTGAGCAGGAGGAGGACTCTGTGTCACAGCAGCAACACCACAAATGCCAGCCATGTCCTCACTGTGCCTTGTATCATAGAATCATTAAAAAATGAAGATAAAAGGTGTCTGTCATGTTCAAACCCCTGCTCAGTGCAGGAATATAAATCAAAGGATATCTGCCAGGTGGTTGCCTTAAATCTTCCTGAACTCCTCCAGTGCTGGAGCACTTTCAAGGTTAGTTTCATTGCCACACTGCTCTAACAATTCGGAAGTTTTTCCTGTTAGTCAGCCAAAAGTTGGCTGCCTATAACTTCCGTCCATGGCTGCTTATCCTGCACTCAAGGATGATGAAGATGCCCCTGGTCTGTAGGACAGTCTTTAGAGTATTTGAAAAAGACTCTCCTCTCAATCTCCTCTTCTTAAGACTGTGCATGCCCAGTTCTTTTAGTTTTCCTCATCAGGCTTGGTTTCCAGTCCTCTGATCCTCATTCTTCTCCTCCTCTGAACTTGTTCCAATTTGTCAGCATCCTTTTTGAAGTGTGGTGTCCAGAACTGGACACAGCACTCTAGATGAGGCCGAACCAGTGCCGAATACAGGGGAACTAGCATCTTGCAGGATTTAGAGATGATACTTCTATTAATGCTCCCTAAAAGAGATTTGCCCTTTTGGTAGCACATCATACTTTTGGCTCATATTCTGCTTCTGATCTATGACAATTCCAAAATCCTTCTTGCTCATTGTATTGCTGAGGCAGGTGTCCCTCATCCTGTATCTGTACATTTTGGTTTCTTCTTCCTAAGTGCTGTACTTTGCGCTTATCCCTGCTGAATTTCATTTTGTTGTTTTCAGCCCAATTCTTAAGTCAATCTAGATCTTTTTGAATTCTGTTTCTACTGATCAGCATTCCCTGCACCAGCAACTCATTTTCCTCAAGAGTTACTTTAGGAAGGGATAGATTCTGACCCTGTGTCTCAATATAATTTCCTTCCCTCCAACAGATACATGAGCCACAAATTCCATTCAACCTGTTCCTAGCCTCCCAACCAGTGACTCCTACTCTGTAGTTTACAAACACTCATTTTTAACTATTTGTCCATCGGATACAAAAATGTCCCATGTTTTAAATATATTTTAGTTTTATTAAAAGTAGGAAAAACTTACTTCAGATGGTCTTGGAAGATCTTTCTGAACTGCTTTGTGCATTCGTTTTAGTGCTTTTGCACGCTCCATTTCTCGAAGGGTCTAGAAAAATATTTAAGACATTAGGGAACACCTACAAACAGAGTCTAAGACCTCTTAACAACACAGAAGACAGTCATTATTTCACAATATCTGCTGGCAGAAAATACTGTTTTAATAGGAATCAACAGAATTTTAAAAAGAAAGAAGGGATGATTTAGAGTTACTGAGAACTAAGAAAATAACAGTGTGAAATCCAGTAGCAGGTCGGAACTACAGCAGGCCCAACTTACAGAGAAGCGGTCTCACCAAATTCCCACTGATTCAACTCTAGTTGCAACTTAATACTGGATTTCAGGTAGTATGACACCTTAAGATTATTCTTCCGTTATCCGGAACATTTTGTCCCAAGAATAGTTTGGGTTTCCTGTAGCCAGGTGCTTGTGGAGCAAACTGAGACATTTGTTACCTGAGGGGGGGGAGGATCCAAGGAGTACAAGTGAAACTGACTGATTAGGTCTGCCATCTGCCAGGTCTAATCAGATGAAGCCCTCTCCTCCTCAAAATGTAGTTCCAACGTGAGATGTCACTAGAGGTCCAAGTGGCTTCCTTTTGCTTTTGTCAAGGATGGTATGACGCATCAACCCCGCCCAGATAGATAAGCTTGGTTGGAGTCATCACCAATGCTTTCGTAAGGTCCAGACCAACCCACTGCAATGCATTTGAAAGCTGCCTTCCAAGGCTAATCCAAAACACAGCTGCAAGGCTGGTAATAGAGACAGCTGGAAGGAACATAACTTGCCCAGTTGAAACACCAGAATCCAAGCATGGGGGCTTACTTTAAAGCCCATTATTACATCACACAGTCTTCTCTCTCATGAACTGGACTTCCCCATGTCAGAGGCAACAAAGTGCTCTCACATTCTGCTTTAAGGCAGGTAACAAACAATTCTTTGGGGACTGCCTTTTGCTCTCCCCAGTAACCTGACAGCCACTGCAATGGGACCAAGCAAGGACTAACTGTATTTTCTCACACTGCTGCTCTTGTGTCTTCATTTTAGGACTTGATGCTTCAATATGATTTGTTGTTTTCATCCCCCATTTACTAATTTTCGCCTTCTCTGAAAGTGCAGAGGACTTGCAATTACTTCAAATATATAAACAGGATGATATGATATATAATATTTTCCTGTACCCTTGCATCCTGGGACCTGTTCCTTCTTACAAGCCTCTCCATCACTCACCACTCTACGGGTCGCTTTAAAACGCTCAAGAATATATTGCTACCTGTTTGCGAGCATCTGCATCAGCTGCGTCTTCAATATAGGCATCATCTGCATGATGATCCTCAAGCTCCTTTTCTGCGTTTTCTGGGAGAACAATCTCAAAGTCATTCTTTGGAGCTGGAAGGCCCATCAGCCCTAAGCGCAAATTTTCACGGGATTCTCTTTCCTGCGAAGTATTAAGGCAATTATTGCACCACCATCAACAAGACAGCAAACATTCATTTTACATACCATTCATTTCAATTGAGCATGACCCTTTTAATTGGCTCTGGAACAGTTCTGTATTCATGATTTGATTTGATTTGATCTGATTATTTTTACAGGCATCCATCCTCCCAATTTCTGAAAGAGATGCCTTACACTGAGTTTTCTTACCACATCAAGCGCATGCATGGATCTTTGGCAGGATTCTTTAGCTCCCCTTTCTTGTCAACAGACACAACAATTGAACATGCCCCTTCTCTAGTGATTCTATCAGTCATATCTATGTAAGTGAATCAGGTGGCTAAGATGAAAACCCATCATTCCTGGAAAGATTCGAGCATGTGCTGTTTGCTGCTTATAGTGTATCAAAAGGAATGAACCTTTTCCCTACAGCTTTATTATTCCTGATTGTTCAAATTAGCAATTCTATGCCTTAACTCTAACAGGTCTCTTTAGGAACAATTTTCTGGAAGATCTGATCCTGACCAACTAAAAGTGTTACTTTCAGATAAAATCAGGTCTATTACATTTTGAATGACAACATTTGTTTTACATATAAAAATAAAGTCAGCATTCTCTGCCACCAGCTAAGCTAAAAGTTAAATTATTGTTTATTTGGATCCTGATTTACTACTTTACAGTTAAAGTCTACTGGCCATATTAATGTTTATGATTAACTATCTACAAGGTACTTTAAATCTAAATTTAATTTAAATTTTGTTATTGTACTATGATGTTTTTATTATGTCATTTGTCATGGCCTTTTTGCCAAAGCAATAATTTGAATTTGTTCCCTTTTGTACAGAAAGATCAAAGTTATATCGAGATACCTCCTGCAAGAAGGAAAAAGAAAAGGAAACAAAAACATTGTGAATGTTATTTATTTATCAGCGTGATTTTTATGGATCTACTGTATTCACTTCATCAGACTATAGTTGCATAGATTTCACTATCAAAAGAGAGAGACAAACAGAGAGAAGGGAAACTTATTTGGTTGTCTAAGATAGGATGAAAGTTCGCGCTGATCTCAGATTGTTCTTGCCCCTAAACTGTGATCACAGTAGCTGTAAGGAACACACACACACACACACACACACACACACACACACACACACACACACACACACACACACACACACACACACACACACACACACACACACACACACACACACACACACACACACACACACACACACACACACACACACACTTCAAGCAGTAGCTGTATGGAAAACCTGGAGCTGATAACCGGAGGGGTTACAAAGATGCATATAAATGTGCATCCAGGAAAAATTCAGGACTACTTGCAAGGAATTTATCATACCAAGCAGCTCTTATTTCTCATCTCCACATCCTTTTCTACAGTGTAAATAATTTGTAAGATATATTCTACCCTGGAAAAATGGCAAAATAGTAACTTAATGGGCCTTATTCTCCTACATATCTCCCCCACCAGTCTTCTGGCCACAGGAATGCCACAGTTAATTAATGGAAAATACCCTATCAGTATGGATACTTGCAAAGATTATTCACGTGATGTTTAGTTCACTACCCAAGAATTCAACAACAGGGAGAAGTAAGGAACAGATGGTCCACTCATTGAACTTCAAAATAACACTGGTGGGGAAGTAACATCCTTCAACATTGCAAAATAAAGCAGGTTGGATATAAACAGACATAGAATATTATAGATTCTGGCAACAAAATACCACAAGACTAGGTCATCTTTTTAACACCAGTTAACATGACAGCCTTAGTGCTGGAAGGGATACTGTGGGCCATGTACACACACACACCCCGCTCATTCTGGGAAATCTAAAGGAATGGGATTCCCAACAAATGGCTGTCCACGTTCTGCATGAACACCCGCCTCTCCTGCTACACCCAATATTTCATTCCGTTGTTCAACTTCTCTTATCATAAAGCCCATTAGATTTAATGAGCCCTTTGCAAAGAACAAATCATTTACATCAGTATGTGACAGCACTCTCAGACCACCATATTCAACTACAGCCTTCCTTAGATTAAATCTATTTATTACTTACTAAAGAAGGCAGAAAGGTTATGCAATTAGAACATATTTCCCCCCCTTACCATGTGTTTCGTATAAGAGGGATCACTGTAATCTGCCATTCCTTCTTCAGGATTAATATTTAGTTTATCGCGCAGTGGAGTCCTGCCTGGAGTAACTCCCACCACCGGTTTGGGAGTCAATCCACTATGAGGAGTCAGACCTTCAGCTCCATGACTGGGAGTTCTAGAAAAAAGTGCATTGGCAAAATTACTACATGTTCAAGTAAGGCAGCACGCTTCTAGTGCAGGATCATGTCACAGTCACAAACAATTCTGCAACATCTATTTATTTAAGGTTGCATGTTAAAAGACATCTCAAGAGCTTCAGGAGGTCCAAAGGGCACCTTCATGATCTCTAGTGTCAGCCAGATTGTATTACATCAATGCTGAAAAAGATGGCGTAAGTCTAAGTTCAAGACTAAACCTTATACAACCCTTCAGTCCATCATTAAAAATGCCTCCTCACCTTCTTATAAACCTCCTCAGGACTACAGTACCAGGTCAGTTTTTGCAGTCCTTGATGGTTGAGGGTAGCAGAAATGAATATGCAGAGCTTGAAGTATCACAGAATAATGGAGTTGGAGAAGCTCTTTAAGGCCATGGGGTTCAGTCCCCTGGTCAATGCAGAAATAGAAATCCAAGTGCAGTAATACCTGGGATAACGAATGCCCCTGATAACAAATTTTTGGGATAACGAATGGAAATTACTGGATACCGTATAGGGTTGCCTCAGATAATGAATGTTTCCTATGGGCTGCCTTGGATAATGAATGTTTCAAAATGCCTTACAAAAAAGTGTACCCAGGCTGTATTGCAGCCCCTGTAGTTTGTGGAGGGGAGGGAGGAGTTAGAATGTTTTTTTTTCTTGGTGTTTTGGAGACATTCGGGACATTTTTTGCTGATGGATCTGGACTTGGAAAGGTAGGGAGCTAGCTTTTATTAATCTTTGCACTGCTTTTCTTTGCACTTTGGGTAGGAAAAGGCTGGCCTAGGCTTGCTGCTTTCATTTTCTCCATGTTTGCAAGCTTTCCCCATGGCTCTGGAGGCAAAAACGGGCTGGATTTTACTTGCTGCTTATGTTTCTCTGTTTGGACTCTCCCCCCCCCCTTGCACTCTGGGCGGGGGTGGGGTGTTCTGGGGGATGGTGTTCTAGGACTGCATGCCTTTAAAGTGCACTTTATAAAGAGGTCTTGGGGGGGGGGGAACAGCTTTTTTGCCTTTTTTTTTTACCTCCGGAATGGATTAATCGCTTTCTCATTATTTCAATGGGAAACCACATTTCGGATAACATTTTTTTATAACACATTGCCTCAGAGAATGAATTAAATTCGTTATATCCGAGGTACCACTGCATATGAATTTACTTAAGCAGAATGTAAATCAATATTTATGCAAATCCCACTGACCCCATAGTTTACTCTAATCAGCTCCCATAAGCAACAGTTTTAAGCCACAGCTCCACTGTACAAACAATTTTAAAGACCAAAACGTTGACTTGTAGTGAAGGAAAACCTAAGTGTATATTTCAGTGAAAACAGCAAAAGTAGTCTGACTTGCCTGAATGGTGTAGAAAGAACAGTATTCGGGGTCTGAACAACTTGCCGCTGAGGTGTTACCCCAGAGAAGTCACTCTCATGGAGGGGTGTATTAAGACCACCTTTTAAGGGCGTGTCAACATTTGTAAGGGCCATCAGGTTCTGCGCTTCCTGCATAACAAAGACATAGAACACAAATGTAGTTTCATAAAAATGACTCCAACAATTGCCTCCAAAGCCTCAGATCAGAAGATATGTCATGTTAAAATGGGTGCACAACATGTAGCCACTACTAGTACATCTGGGCCTCCCCAGGGCCTACTTTTTAAGATTTGTATCATTTATTTATTTTTTTAATTTATTTTTAATTTGAAAGCCCATATTTTCCTCAAAAGCTGACTGGAAATCATCAACATCTATCCTCCCCCCCCCAAAAAAAAACAAAATCCCCTTTTAGAAAAGTGCCCAATGTTGTTAAAGTATTAATCTGTGGGAGAATTTACAGCTCACAAATACTGATTCCATTTGCTGATATTGCATGCCTAATATCTATCAATCATCACTCTAGATGTGGATGAAAGCAAGAAAAAAAGATGGCATTTCTATTAGCCTGACAATGTTTCAAGGTGATACAAAGGCATATGGCGACCTTAGTTTAATTTTATTTATTTTCCTCTCACCTTTTTTTGCATCCCCTCCACTGCATCTTGCTGAGGGTATCCCCCCTCTTTTTTGCTTATATTGATGTTTTTAACTTGATGTTTTTAATTTGTAAACCGCCCAGAGTTCCTGATGGAAGATGGTGCGGTATAAAAATGAAACAAACAAATAAATAATAAATAGAACAGTCCCTTCAACCTGTATGACATGCCAGGCATTTGCAGTTTACCTGTAGAATCCTGTCCTGTGCTGCTGGTGTTTTGGGGGTTCGAAGGGCAATGCTATTATTGGTGACGTTGTATTCCGACAACAGTGTGCTAGAAGCTGAGTTGGTGATCCCAGATTCTTCGGCTGTTTGGCGAGCAATCTCACTTGCTTGGCCAACTTTTACGACTTCCTCCAGTTCTGTATCTGAAATCTTAAAAGACAAAACAAGCTCAACATTAAGTTACATACAACTACGTGCGTGACAAAAGCAAAACAGGACAATGGAGTCTTTTGGTACCCTCAAGTTTAGGATTAAATCGATTGAAGTACAGGTTTTGGTGGAATACTTCAGACATTTCTTCTTGCATCTAAATGGATTATAATCCACAAATGCTCACACTACAGCAAAATGATCAAAGAGGAAAAAGTGATTTTTTAACCTGAGGAGCTGGAAGCACCAGTTTACTTCTTTTTTTAGTGAACTCTGACACGCCACTAGTTTGAAGAATTGCTGATGGCAAGTCAGATTCCTTTTTCCGTTTCAGTTGTTGCTTGTCTTTCTTTCGCTCTCTTCCTTCCTTTTCCCTGTTAAAATGTGAGACTCAAATTAAACATTAGTAACCAATCAGCACAATTCAGTAATTAGTTCAGGAAGAGATTGAAGTTTTATTTAAATATAGGGTAAAATCTTGTTCCTTAGCATAGTAAATCACACTAGCGTTTGCCCAGTGATACAGTACAGTAGGGGACTTGGTGAGTCAACTCCTCTGTACGTTCTATAGATTCTCCAGCTCAATTTACTAGACTAAGTAACAGGATTTCAGTTGTGTTGTTTTAAAACGTAGGCAAAAAAATGTTCTGTATGTTAAAGTGTCGCTGGCAGATTACTAGTTTTATTGGCATTTATGTAATATATTATCCGAGAAAGACCAACCCAATTGTCCAAATTAATTATCCATCTTTCCACACCATCGTATTATACTGCTATGCAATGCAAACAGAAACACCAGTGTAGAGAGTGACAATAACAAGTAGGATCTTCCAGTCTTAAGCTTTTCCGCTATGATTCAACACAGGTCTCTAAAGCAGCTGATGATACAAAGTTAAACTTATCTATCATGTCCTCCCTTCCCCCAGTGTAAAACTATAAGCTTATCTTCAAATATATCTCATGTTTGTCTTCTCTAGAATATCTCTTAACTAAAATCCGATAGTGTACTCTTGAAATAAGATTAGGTACTCTTGAAATAAGATAATTTATTGTCTCTCAATGCTTAAGCATATTAAATAAGCTTTCTTGTACTATGTTTAGTAAGATGGTAAAATAGACTTTTGAATTAAGCAGGAACAGAAGGGTCTGTAGTTGAAATTTGTTTGTAAGCACATTCATCTGCCAACAGAAAGCAAAGTTAGTAAAACTAATTCCCTCCCTCCTCTACCACCATCCCACACCCCAAATCTGCTCAATGGATTGGGTCCCCAGGCTATCCTGGACTTTGACTTCCAGAAATCCTGGCCAGCACACCTAGTAGAGAAAGCTTCTGGGGACTCAAGGTTGGCTGGCTTCCACTGAGATTCGGGTCTGGAGAGGGGAAGATTAATTTCCATTGTGTGACTTTCCCTTGTATGATGTTTATTTACTAGGAGCAGAGACTGGTACACACAACAGAGACATGAGTAGGAACTTGTTCAGAAGCAGCAAATCACCACTATGATCTATGCACTTATGCTATGGTGTAAGTTCCAAAGTGGATTGTGACTGATGTTCCTTATATTTTATTCAACTAATAACAATGGACAAGTGTATGATCCGCACATTTCCCCCCAACTAAACACAGCCAGAAACAAGAATCAACTTACGATCTCAGTTCTCCATCTAAATCTTGCTGCCGCATCTTCCTAAAATCTGCATCTAGTGCCTGGTAGTTTTCTTCTGATGTATCATAAAAACCTGGAGCAGGCTTCTTCTCAAATGGAATTTCAGCATTGTAGTCGACTCCTCTCTTCTTTTTCCTTTTTTTCTGGATCTCAATCCCTGCAGCTCGAAGTTCCCTTCTCTTCTGGAGAGCAGCCAGCCGCCTCAAAAGATCCAACAAAGTAGCCGAGTTAAACAAGGCATGTGTTTTGAATCCAAGTTCAGAAGAACTCAACATTCTTGAATCTGTTCATGCTTGATTTGACTGAAATCAGTTCCACAATTGTAGATGTTAGGTGGACAAACTTATAAATCACAGGTCAGAATCCTGGTTAATTGAGCAGCTGCAGAAGGCAATACCTGGCAGATATCCCTTGATTTGTATTCCTGCGTGGAGCAGTGGTTTGGACTTGATGGCCCATAGGACCCGACCCTTCTAACTTCACTATCTACGATTCTAGTATTTCATACATTTTTTTTCTCCCATCCCAAAACTCTCTGCTGTGCTCCAATAATGGAGTAACTCTAAACCAGGCACGCCATTGTAGGAAGAACACTGTACACCTGCCTTACATGGACAGCATTTTGCCAAATGAATTCTGGCCAATACAACTTTATATTGCAAGACACACTGTGTTTTATTTACTATGTATTTATTTATTGGATTGATATACTGGCCATCTAGCAACAATGGCCACTCTGGGTGGTTTTACTCCAGCAGGACCGCCGTATCCACGGGGGATCGGTACTGCCCCTCCCGGCGGATAGCGAAAACGCTCTTATCCAGGCATAATACTGGCAAAGAGTGTTGGGGTGTTGGGGGGGGGAGCTTCCCCCTCAATACCCTCCAAATGCTGGCCAGTGGTGGCGGCGGGGTGGGGGACAGAAAATTTACTAATGGCCAGCCCTGCCACCACTGGCCCGTCACCCTCTTCACTGCCAAGCTCAGCAGGTAGCCTGCAGTGTCAGCGTCAAGGAGGGCTCAGCATTGATTAAAAAAAAGTTCACCCCCTCCTTGGTGCTGCAGCAGCTGGCCTCCAGGGCCAGCAGCAGTGGCGGCAAGGGGGCGGGAGGGGGGAAGAAAACTTACCAGTGCCGAACTCTTCTCACTGCACGCCGGCCACCCTCTGGAAGGGTGGTGGGGTGGGGACTTAAGAGGACCCACCTGGCCAACCGGCCTTTGAACTTCCCGCTCAGGTCCCGGGAGGAGGACCGGAAATTTGAGCTTGAGCAGAAAGTTCAAAACTTCTGATCCTCCACTCGGGGCCCAAATGGGAGGTTCAAAGACTGGTTGGCCAGGCTGGTCCTCCTGAGTCCCCACCCCAGCCAGTGTGCAGCGGCCGTGGTGAGGAGGGAAAAGAAAAAGGAAAAAAAGTAACCACACCAGCCGCTCTCTGGAGAACTTAAGGGAATCAGCCTGGCCAACCCGGCCCTTGAACTTCCCACTCGGGGCCTGGGCGGAGGACTGGAAGTTTTGAACTTCCTACTCAAACTCAAACTTCCTGCCCTCCTTCCGGGACCTGAGCGGGAAGTTCAAAGGCCGGTTGGCCAGGTGGGTCCTCTTAAGTCCCCACCTCACCCCTCCGGATGGTGGCTGGCGTGCAGCAGCAGTGGCGAGGTGGGCTCAACATTGTAAGTCCCCCCCCCCCGTTCTTTTCCTTCCTCGCCGACGGGCTCAGACCTCCCCTGCTGATCACCAACCATGGATAACTGAATCAGCAGTTAGTGAATCAGCGGGCGCAGGGCTTGTACTATACTTTGATAACCAGACTCTTACTGACACTTGGGGGATCCCTCCTAGCCTCCAAGTACACACAGTCACCATGAGGGCCTCTTGACTTCTCACCATGAATGTTGGTTGAAATTTTCTATGACAAGGAAATAATTAGAATAACTTTTTTGATTTATCACATTTGAATAGCCATGTTCCAGCATACTTAAATGACTGTAGTGCAGGTAAAACTGTGCTCACGACCTGGGGTTCAATCGTAGCAGGCTCATGGTTGACTCAGCCTTCCATCCTTCCGAGGTCGGTAGAATGAGTACCCAGCTTGCTGGGGGGTGGGGTGGGGATGTGTAGCCTGCATACTGTAATTAAAAACTGTAAACTGCCCAGAGACTACTTGAAGTGCTATGGGGCGTTATACAAGAACACTTTGCTTTTGCTTTACTGCAGATATTTGCCTAACTGTGGAACCCTGGTTAGACTGTTTAGACCAGTACTTTCCAAACTTGGGTCCACATATGTTCTTGGAGTACAATTCCCAGAAATCCAGAAATCCGGTAAAGCGGCTGGGAGTTTTAATCCAAGAACATCTAGGAACACAAAGTTGGGAACCATTGTTTTGGAAGACAGCAACTTTCTTTTTTTCTATATTGTTTTGAAATTGGTAATTCCCTATATTGATGCTCAACACCAACAACGAACCCCCCTACCACCAAAAATCAGCATCACAGTAGGAGGACTTACAGGCTTTTTTTTTTTTAGCAAGAACTAGCAATGTGGATTCACCATCAGAAGAAAGGAAAGTGTGAGAAAGAAAGTCAAAGGAAGCCTGCTGTGCTGACATTCATGACCTTTCTTAATGTCATCATGGCATGCTTGTACCCCAACAGGCTGGATGTTGCAAGGCAAGGCAACGGAAAACCAAAGTGCTTTGACTGAAATTCTGACTGGGAACCACTGTAACTGGGTAAACAAATATTTGGCGAGCGATGCCTACCTGGCTTCTTCCAGCTGCTTCTCTCTCGCTTTCCTTTTGGCTTTTTTCCCCTGAGTGTTAGCCAAACGAGCTCTAGCTTCTGAAAGCATTTCAAGTTCATCTGCAAAAGGAATATACAGCTGGAATCAGGAAATGGTTTATTTAAAAAAGCTAAAGATTAGTACATGTTCAGGGCCACTTGTGCTTTCTGTGAACTGTATAGCAAGTCTTTTAAGATTGAAACAACATTGCTTAAATTACTTCTACATATCTCTGGAGGTAAATAATGGAAAAATATAATAAAGATACAAGCTGCATTATTTTACTAGAATAATCCATGTCCAGCCATGTTTTAGTTTCATGCATACCCTTTCAGAAAGCTACTCTGCTGAACTAAAATGAGGACTCTAATGATGGCATCTGACACATTATCACTACACAAACATTAAAAAGTGTGAGGAACTACAGTCGTTCCCTGCAATTTCGCATTTCATTTACAGTACTATGGTCCCAGTATGTCGTGGGACTGCAGTATATGAAACAAAGGGCTCCTGGGGCAAGCTGTGTGTGCCCATTTGAGGCCTCCTGCACTTAACCCAGACCTGGTGCTGCCATGAACAGGACTCCTATAGGCTTCCCGGGCCTGTCAGAGCCCCCAGAAGTGGTTTCCAGGGAACCGGAAGTCACTTTCGGAAAACCAGAAGTGCTTTCCAGATCACCTAAAACCACTTCTGGGGATTCTGACAGGCCCGAGAAGCCTGGGTTGGGTCCCTAACACCCCTCCCCCAATAAGTGGGGGATTACTGTACAGCTTTTTTAAAATGCCATTCTATTTCTCTGGGAATAAAACCATTATTTTATATGAAGATATAAGCCATTTAAAACTGGATAGGGATTAATCAGAAATTCAGGACACAACAGATAATTGCTATTATATTATGTTAGGGACAGGATGGGAAGAGAAACAGCCAAAATCAGAAGAAGTGTTTCAGGCATACCCTCATCCATATCAATAGGATCTGGTCTCGCTGGCTTGGTTTCTGGGTTTGGGTCAATTTCTCCAGGTTTAAGTTTTCGAGGATCATCAGCCGTTTCCTCTTCATTGTCCCTCTGAGCAGCCTTATCTCTGTACAGATGACATTGAAACAACAAAGCAAAGATGAAACAAATATATGTTATAGAAATGTGATACATATACTTTTTTCAGTTCTGAAGACACCACACACTTTTCTCCAGTAAGCCAACACTTGTCAGCGCTTCCTGAGATGCCCGGTAAACCAAAGTTTCCAAAATGTATTTAATAATTTCTCGATATCAAACTCTTAAAAGTGTTCTAAAATTCCAAGACAGATATGATTGCAAAGCTTCCAGAGAGCCTCAGAACAGTGAGCAAGCAGTGATTCCATTACAAGCAGAACGACTTACAGGAGAAACTCATAGTGTTCCAAGCACTGGGCAGCTGTTCTCCCAATTATGGGTGCGATCGTCCTCCACTGGGTTGGCATGAGTTTGGCCAAATGCAGCAACTTTTCTTCTTCTTCCCGTGACCACTCTGTCTTCTTGATGCTTGGATCCAGCCATTCATACCTTATTCAAAATTATAAGAAGAAATCATTAATAAAATATATTGCTGTTGCATGTCATTAAGTTGGAACCAAATTACAGTAACCCTAATTAGGGCTTTCAAGGTAAGGGAAGTATTTAAGAAATGTTTTTGCCAGTTCCCACTCCCCTTGGTGAGTTTCCATGCCTGAGCAGGGATTCAGTCTCAGGCCTCCTGAGTTCTAGTCCATCAACTCTACCCGGTATACCACGCTGGGTATTCAAAGACGTCAACCAGCAATATACTCCTGCCAACTTTATCCCTATGCCTTCGTCACATCTAAATGTTTTTATTCTACTTTGATATAAAGTACAGAAACAATACGCCACATAGCATTTGCAAAGTTATTCAATGTTTACATTTTCAGCAGCTGTGAAAAACAGTAGGGAAGAATCTTTTTCCTGCACACAATGACAGATATCACAAGCCCGCCATAATCAAGTCAACTTACCTGTAACCTGGATTTGTCAATATGTTCATGTACATATTTTTTCTAATGGCACAAATCAAAGAAGGAAATTTGTCTATTTATTTTGAACTTATTATTTTCTCCTGTAAACAATTTGCAAGGATACCTGGTGCAGACTATGACACTGCCACTGCTAGATGAGTCCCTGTTACATTTTCCACACATAACATCTCCAGGTTCCCCAAGTTACAAGACAGCAATTCATACCATCTGGCTTTACACTGCTTTGCTGATTTCCGGTGCAGTAAAGAGGCAATGCGAGACCACTGATTTTTGCCATATTTCATTACAGCTGCTTTAAGAATTTCATCCTAAAAAGAAAATAAAGCAAGAAAACGAGTTTATTGTTAGTTATTGCGCCATTTCACTAAGCAGGAAGGGAAAGGCAGCCTTCATCATACAGCACAAGCAAACAGAATATCACGACAGTTATTATTGGTAGGCACAAATCCGTGTTGTTTGTGTGACAAAAAAACTCCACTACATTACTGTGTGAATGGAATTTTGCCAGTACTCCTGTAACTCAGAAATATCCTTCTTTTCCAGTGTCGCCAGACAATAAGAAGTTTATTCTTAGTTCTTTTTTGGAGGGAAATATCACATCAAGCAGGAGCACAATCTATCACCAACTGCAAAACTATTTTTGTATTTGTTGTTAATATGTCACACGGTCACTTCCAATGACTAGAAATTATCCAAATCACATATTTATGCAAAGAGATCTGGTTTTTATTATACAGAAGCCAGTAGATTAGCATCAGCAATTCTTGGTGTCCGGTATATATAATCTTCAATTTTGGAAGGCATTTTCCAATAGCTGGCCAACTGACAAGTGAAAAAAGGTTTGGCTAGGTGACCAGCCGTATGCATTGAAAAAACAGTTAAGTATTTTTAAGGCTTTCCTATGATATGTGCCCTCAAGTTGGAAGCAAGTTATACTCTTAACACAGCTTTCGAGACAAAGGACAGTTTTAAAAGTTCCACTCGCACCCAAGTGAGTTTCCATGGCTGACTGGGGGGTTCAAATCCAGTTCTCCCGAGTTCTTCACAGGACACCACACTGGGTTTACCAAAAGCTTTACTAGGACAATAGAAATACTTTAATTTTTGCCACAGCTGACACAATTGAGGAAAGGCTAAAAGATTTGGGGCTCTTTAGTGTGGAAAAAAGGCACCTGAGGGGGGATATGATTGAGACGTACAAAATAATGCAGGGCATGAGTAAAGTGGATAGAGGGAAGCTCTTCTCTCTCTCCCAAAATACCAGAACTAGGGGACATCCACTCAAATTGAGGGCTGGGAGAGTAAGAACAGACAAAAGAAAATATTTTTTCACCCAGCGCGTTGTTAGTCTTTGGAACTCCCTGCCACAGGATGTGGTGATGGCATCTGGCCTGGATGCCTTCAAAAGGGGATTGGACAGATTCCTGGAGGAAAAATCCATCACAGGTTACAAACCATGAGGGAGATGTGTAGTAATCCCCAGACTTAAAATCAGAGTACTTCAAGGGCCAGAGGCAGGGGAGTGGTATCAGGAGACAGATGCCTGGTCTTGTGCGCTCCCAGACACATTTTGGTGGGGCCACTGTGAGATACGGGAAGCTGGACTAGATGGGGCTTTGGCCTGATCCAGCATGATGGTTCTTCTTATTTGTTCTATTTTTAAACCATTTTATCAAATCTCTTGCCATTTTTAGTTTATTTTAGCTTCATTTTAGTTTTTGTTGTTGAATGTATATATTTTATTTTGTACATTGTATTTAGGATGTATTCCTTTGTTTGTTGAAGATTTCCTGTCTAGATGGGTGGTATAAAAGTCTAATAAATAAATAAATAAATAAATAAATCTATAGGCCTAAATTGACCCTGATTCCTCTTTTGTCCATGAACTCATTTTAACAAAACTCTGCTCTTCGTCATACTGTGATTACTCCTTTAAAAAAAGATGGTTCGTTAAAGCACCTACTCTGGGTTCCTTGGCTTTATT
Organism: Phrynocephalus forsythii; assembly: GCA_029282475.1. Taxonomy (NCBI): domain Eukaryota; kingdom Metazoa; phylum Chordata; class Lepidosauria; order Squamata; family Agamidae; genus Phrynocephalus; species Phrynocephalus forsythii. The sequence continues at coordinate 4,663,304 of JAPFRF010000001.1, read as the reverse complement.
GTCCTCGTGGGTAAACCACCAGGGCTTCAAGCCATGTCCAGTGGGGGGAAGCCAATGATCAACCTGATCCGACTTAGCAGCTGGCCAGGAGGAAGTTCTGCTGGATTTCAAGGAGAGGGGCAGGGGGCCAAGCCGACCCACTTGGCATTCCCCACCAACCCCTTTAGGTATCTGTACGTTTCTAACGATCGGCACTGCGCGCCCAGCCATTTTGAGCACCATGCTTTTTCTTTCTTTCTTTCTTTCTTTCTCTCTGCAGGAAAGCGCGTCCCTTTATCACCGAAATCTGCAAAACCCGCGAGCCAAGCAGGCAGGAAAGCAGGAAGGCAGGCAGGCAGGCAGGGCCTCCTCTTCTTTCAGAGCAACGTCCGCGCAAACCTTTGCATCCTAAAGAGGCTCACCGGCTCCCCTCCCAGGAAAAATCATCATCATCATCCTCATCATCTGCCTCTCCTCTCTCTTCTCACGCTTTCATCTCAGGAAGCGCGAGGTTTGGGCCATGTATCCGCGTAGGATATGTATCCGATGGATGATATTTCTTTACTGAAGGATTTATTTTGGGGGGGGGGAGGGAAATGCGTGTTAAGCTCCACGGAACACACTGGGGGGGGGTTTCCCTCCCAAGCGGCAGAGGAGGTGAGGCTAAACCTCTGACTCACGCCCCTACCCACTTCGGTATGGTATTATATTTATTATTATTATTATTATTTAAATCCCTTAATTAAGTCCTCCACCCCCCACCCCACCCCACCCCAACCCGCCCGGAGGTCTTCCCAGGAAAGAAGAGCCGCCGGGGCCTTCCGCGCACGCGCAGTGCGGCCCCCGCTCCACCCCCCCACCCCCGAAGCCCCACCCCCCCGGGAGGGAAGGAGGGAGGGAGGGAGGGAGGCCGTCGTGGGGGGAGAGGGGAGGGGAGGGGAACACGGAGGGAAGAGCCGCCACCTACCTCGGTGTTCCGCCACACGCCCCCTTTGATCATTATCCGCGGCATCTTGGCGGCCGGGAAGGACGGGGGCTGCTGGCGGGGCGGGAAAGGGGGAAAAGGAAAGAGGAAAGAGGGACGGGCGGCCAACGGACGCCGAGCCCGGAGAGCCCGAGACGACGACGACGACGACGACGACGCGGCGGGGAAAGAGGCGAGGGGGCGGAGTGCGCAGGCGCGCCTGGCGGAAGAGGCCGAGCGCTCTCTCTCTCTCTCGCTCTCTCTCGAGGGCCGCCTTCGGGCAGGCTCGGGATGGGGAGCGGGGGAGCGGGGGGGGGCGAGGGCTCGCCCGGGCGCCCGGCGGTGGCGCGCATGCGCGTTAGATCGCCGAGCCGCCTGAGGAGAGAACGGGCCAAGGCCGGCCATTCATTCCCCCGTTTCCACGAGAGGCGCCGCATAAAAGCGGGCGGGCGGGTTCGGGAAAATGTTGCGGCATTTTCAAAACTCTTCTTAAAACAGATCAAAATACTCCAGATCCTTTGTTTCTAGGCCTGAACACGAGCCGTCAAAGGCTCTCTGTTCGTTTTGTTTGCTGCAGGAGACCTAAGAGGAGCCTCGCTCAGCCCCACGAGCAGAGGCGGTTTCCCCGTCGGTTAACCTATTTGAGCAAGTGCGTCCGCTGTGCAAAAACCAAAGTACTTCTGCTGCCCTAGTAAAGCTTTTGGTCAACCTAGGGTGGTGTGGCGTGAAGAGTGCCGGACTAGGACGCGGGAGAACCGGATTCGAACCCCCGCCCCCCAAAATCAGCCGCGGGGAACCCCCCCTCGGGTGCGAGTGGAACTTTTTAAAACTGTCCCCTTGCCTTCAAAGCTCGTGTTAAGCGTATATAACTCGCTCCCAGCTTGAGGGCACATCATAACATAGGGAAGCCTGGCAAAAGACTGAAGAGGCGCGCTTCCCCCAGAGGGTGGTGCGTTGCCCCCCGGAGGCAGGGCTCCCGAGGGCTTCCTGGTGGGCCTCAGACATCTATATACAGGCATCATCATATGGTCGTCAACGAGGGAGGGCCGTTAACGTGGCCCCCGCCTTCAGATGGGTTTCCACTTGCTGGGGGGGGGGGGGGTCCTTGCCTAAGGAGAAGGTCCTGATGAGCCCCTCCCTGTACATATATACAGTGGTACCTTGTATAAAGGAATTAATTCGTTCCAAATGAATGTAGGTTAAGCAAATTTTCCTTTATACAAATTTCCCATAGAAATGCATTGAAAATGGAGTAATCCCATTTTTATGTTATATGGACTCTCCCCATAGACAATTATGTTAAGCAAATTTCCCCTATCTCTGGAATTTTTTATGTTGTACAAATTTTATGTTATGCAAGCTGTTTGTTATATACAAGGGTCCACTGTATACACATGGACCACGATACTGCCGCCCAGAGACCATGTGTTAGCGGAGCTGTAATATCTGTTGAACAGCACAAACGTTCACGTGTATGATGTGTGCACCTGAAGAAAACGGTTCAAGCCCCTGAGTGGTTTCGGGTCTCTGGCTGTGGAGCCAGAAAGTTGCCAGTTGAATTCCCCTCTGCCTCCTTGACAGGGACTGGACTCCATGATTCATGGAGCGTTTTTCCAGCTCTGCAATTCTATGACGGTGACGACGATGGTTCCTGAATGGGCCACAAAACTTTGCTACAGGAGGCCTCCATCTCCAACTCCTTTACCTCTGGCAGCCCCCATGCACAGGAACAAAGCTGTTCACAGGAAATAGAGAAATCCAGGGTTTTAGCGTAGCTAAAACAGTCCAGTCTGAAACATGACACCATAAGGGTTATCTCCCATTGAAATAAATAGTTTTGATGAACCCTCAAAGAAAACAGGTCCTTCCACTACCTATATTGTAAGTCAGGAATAACCATTGTTTGGATGTCCTGGGAAGGAGAGTCATTGAGTTCACTGGAATAAAGCTAGTTTAACACCCCACTACCTAGTTCAGTAATGGCGAACCTTTTAGAAACCGAGTGACAAAACCTGTGATTCAAAACCCACTATTTCTTCGCAAAGTGCCAATACAGCCATTTAACCTGAATACAGGTGGCTGTGAAGGGGCGATGTCAGGTGCCCACAAAAAGGGCTCCGAGTGCCACCTTTGGCACCCATGCCATAGTTTCGCCAACACTGACCTAGTTTGTAGCAAAGGTCAATCTGCCGCCTCTGATCCAAACTACTCCATACCAAGGTCTTGTTTTTAAGAATCTATAAAAAAATCATGAGTTTAAAATTAATGATGTTGCTTACGTTTCTACTAATGACATTGACCAAATCTTTTACATTTTCCCATAAGGAATGACATTGCGTCATTACTTGTGTGTTTTGGCCCTTTCTTATGTGCAACTTTTTCTAAAGCAATTGGGCAATACCTTTAAATCTAAATTAAATTAACCCTCTCCACCTCATGAGGGTCATATGGAAAGGGAGCAAAGTACACAATTTGGGTCTTATTAGTACTCCTAGGCTTTCAAGGGTGTTATTGTTATGCAAATCCAGAAATGTAGTTCATGCATTACATTATGTGTAGGTAAAAGGGGTTTAGATATTGGTGCAATCATGCCTGAAAACATGGGAGGTATGGAGTAAGGATGGCAAGTACTGTACTGTAATGGCAAGTACAGGGCTTCAAAACAATTAAATAACTTTGACGCTAAGCTTAGTACATAGATATTGTGTTTTTCACTTACTCGTGGTAAAAACAGAAAAGCTAAAGTTACTCATTAAATGTACTGAGCAGATTGTTTTAACATTTCAAACTGAACAAAATAAAAATTACATATTTCCTGTTAAAACATGGATTCAGCACCATCGTTAATGTCAAATAGAACAGAGTCCAATCTTCAAATACAGATTCATCTGGTGACCCTGAGTAGTCATTACCCCTGTTTGACTAACCTATCTTGCAGGGTTGTTATGTCGATAAAATGGAGGAAAAGCTCTCAAGTACTGTACTCAAATCAGAAATAATTGATCTTCTAACAAAACTGTAAACCTGTCCTAAGTTGTCTTCCATTATCTGAGGTCTGGAAAGTGGCCAATGGAACAATTTTTAAAAACCATAAGAGGCACCAGAAAGGTTCAATGAAAATGTGGGTCCAATGTGTGTCAACTCTGAACATTTAATTTCATGTTAAAAGTTATCAAAAACTATTGAAAACAAAGTAGCCAATGTTATTCTGGCTCTGATTTATCATATGTCTACAAGGGAGTAGAACACCTCCACTCCAAGTAAAGTTTTTTGTGTTTAGGACCACTACTAATTGTCAACTCAAGATTTGGGTAGTTGGGTGTCCGCTTAGTAGAAATGCCTAGAGCAAGCCACTTGTTCCTGTTAACACTGTCCCTTCACTGACCTCCCTGCCTGTTCTGTACTGTGATCAGTATGAGAAACAGAGCTATGAGAAGGTGCTGCTCCTTTATGTTTCTCCAGAGTTTGGGAATAATTTCTTCTCAATTTGTAACTTTTTTCATGCTTAAGGGACATAATGGCAGTAAAAAGTTTTAAATCAACTAACTTGAATGTTTCTGAAAATATTTTCAGAACACAGGAAGCCAGTCCTTGTACATGAGTTTGAAGTTTAGTTGTAGTGATGGGCCAAAAAAAAGTTTCTGTAGTTTCTGTGCATCACTAAAGGTCTACAATGCATTTTGCCTACATTTAAGACATATGTATGCTGCTGTTCTCTTTGCAGAGAAGAGGCATCTGTCTTTATCAGGTCCCCTTCCCATTGGGTTTTAATCAAATATCAAGTGATCTCTGCATGACTGTCATAGTCATCAAGTTACACTTTCCAGTCTGGGATTTCTCAGTTTTCTCTCACCTGAAACACCTAGCCTTCGACATCAGTGAAACACTTCTCCCTTCACACTAGCCCCCTGTGTTGGCACACTCCAGTGACAACTCCCACCCTGCATCAGACAGGGGGCCAACACCTTCTCAGCAGGGCTGTGGAGTCGGGGTCAGAGTCGGAGTAAATTTTGGGTACCTGGAGTCGGAGTCGGAGCCGGAACATTTATCTACCGACTCCACAGCTCTGCTTCTCAGGCCACTTCCTGGAGATGAATATCAGCACAGTATTGTTTACTGAATTATTCATTGGAAAAATGTGTCTATAATGAAAACGGTGCTTAGACAAATCTTTTTTATTATTTACTGTTGCAGCTTTAATATTGTCTTTTAATTATGTAAACTGTCTTGTTATGCTCCTTGTGTTCAGCTTTAAATATTGTCTTTCAATGATGTGAGCCAGCTTGGGTCCTTTTAAGGAGAAAGGTGGGGTAAAAAAATATTTTCAATCAATCAAGTCAAGTCAAGAGAGAAGTGTACACTCACACATTTTTTTTCTCCCCTGCAAGTTTTTACTAACCAGCCTAATGAGTTTTATTTAGATTGAACTCTTACATGCTTTGTGCTTTTATTGTTGATCTATCTAAATCTATTGGTCACCTTCAGATTGAGTTTGGCTTTTGCTTTAAATCTGAGGGTTTAAAATAATAATTAAAAAACCAGGGACATTATAGATGCAAATAAATATATACAGTTTTAAAATCATTTGTTGTATCCAGGGCTGTCTATACATTCATAGGAGAATCTGTGATATATCAGAAGATTCTGTGACAATATAGGGAAGAGAGAGATTTTTGTGTTTCTTTGTTCTGGCAAATTTTCCCTTCTTCAGGTTACCTCTCTGTACTCTGCACAGTTCCTTAGAGGCAAGGGAGATCTCAAAAGGCCAATACCTTGATTACCTTCTGAATTTAAAGACTCTGAATTCACCACATAGTTTAAAATAACATGAAAAAATATTTAATCAACACACACAACCGCTAATAATTCTAGTAATAAACTAGACTCTTCAGAATTTAACAAAATGTTTTCCTTGTTTACAAAAGAGGGGGAAAAACATTTCCCAGAATGTCCTTCAAAAGGTAGGGCCACCTGTATTTGTCCAGGTTGTATTGCTATACCCTGGGGGTGAGGAACATTTTGCTTACCAAGGGAAGGAAAAGTTTGTCAGGGGGCTGTAGCTAAAACCAAAGCAGTGTGCAATACTGTACAGCCCAGACTCTATAGTGCATCGTGTCTTATCTCCTCCACTCGTCTATTTACATATAATACATATATATGTATAATACACAATCTCTGTACATACCATCTAGGAGAGGAAAAAATCTTGGATGACCCAGAGAGCAAGACAGGTCTTCCAAGATGAAGGAATTGTAACAATGTCAATTTGGTTGGCATTCTTAAAGCACAGTCATGTATTTATACAAAATATTCAATTCAACCTGTTTTTTTCTGCAACACCCACTCAACTGCACAAAAGAACACACAAACAGAGAGAACTTCACAGCTTAGTTTTCAGTGCATTCCACACTGCTTTCTCTCTGCACAGGCGACAGGCAACAAACCATTTCAGACATTCACATTTTGTCAACATAACATAGTCAAGACCATTTTTGTAACTGGACTTCAATTTGGTGCTTTAAAAAAGCATCAGTAATTAAAGTTTAGATTTTTCAGCCATATCCAAAGACAGAATAGAAGAAAATATTGATATTTGTGTTGTCCTCATTCATCTCCGTAACACATGAACAATATATTGAAAAACTGCTTGACTTTTCCCTTCAATTTTGTTCAGACAAAATTAATCCATTATTTCTAGTTTTTCTAGGAAGCACACACACTACAAATGTAATTAGGCAATGTTACCATCAAATTACTTAAAATAAATTTTTACCAAGCATAATCCAGTTTTTGCTCTGGACTGCAAAACAGTTGACTCAATGGATAATGCTAATGCTAAATTAACGTTGCATGCAACAGGACTTCTGATGCGAATCTCAGCAGCTTCTGTATATATTATCAGACAGACTGGTCAATCCCAGCAGATTCCAAATATATTTTCTGAAATTTATTTGGTATATATTAATGGCTGAAATGTTGTTGCCATAAATTTATGCCTTTCATCCTTATGGAGGCTTATTGAGGCTTGGGGTGGGGACAAGACCTTTCATCAACCCTTTTTGTTGACTTTTTGGAGAAGGTAGCCATGTTAGTTTGTGCAAGAATTCTAGGCAAAAATAAAAAAACAAAAGACAATAGAATATTTGCATGCAAGATCTGTTGTAAAACAGCCAATGAATATTTGGTATGAAACATATACCCCATTACATATTATATTGTACAACTCATTCTGCTGCTCTATGACTGAAGACCTGGACATGTTCACAAAACATTACATTAAAATGTGGAAGTTAGTCTTTAAGGTGCTACATGTTTTTTGTCTTTTGTTTCTTTGATTTTTGCCTGGAATTTTTGCTGACAATTGCACTACTGGTGATGATTTTCATTTCTTAAAAGCTCACCCTGCTGAATTGCTCAATGGCTTCCTAAGGGCAAGAGAGATCTCTTCAGAGTCTCAGCATCCGAAAGGGGATGGGATAGAAAGTTTTCATATAGTTAAAGATTTTCATTACCGGATGATTAGGACATGTGCCTTGTACAGGATACATTCATGTCTACAGGAATTCAGCCTGCATCTAAAAGTATTTGCATGCTGATTTAACCTCCTGAAAAAGCAGTTTTTAGGATTTAAGTTTACGTTTTGCAGGATCCATTTTGCAGCTTTTGTAAAATATAAGGATGCTAATATCAAATCCCAAATGCAATCATGCTTTTAATGGTAATTGTTAAATTAGTATGAAATACAAAACATGCCATTATCTTCCTTGTTCTGGGACATCCTCTCTGTAGGATGTAATGGTCAAGAAGAATCCAAGAGTAAGGTTCAACTGTTACCTTTGGTCTACATAGATCTATTAATACAGCATAACTTCTTCCTTACTATTACATAAAATACTGTGCTGACAGAACCATGGGAAAGTACTCTATTGACTGTCTGTATTCAAGACTGTGACTTATCACAAGAATGAGGATTTCAATGTCATTTAAGTTATGGTTGGTTAACCTGAGTGTTGAGGCAAAGAACCAACTGTATGTTTGGATGAGTAAAAGAAACAGGATGAGAAGAAAATGCACGTTTTCCATTCTACCTGACGAAACTCTTATTTTGTTTCAGAATGCTTTTTCTGGTGTAACTTTAAAAGGCGTGATGTAGAGCATGTCAGCCCACATGTTGTGCATTTCTTCTTACGAGACTTATGGCTTTTCTTCTCTTTGTGAATTTGTTTGTGTTTCTCCAGAGCTTGGTTATTTGGTGCAGAAAACTTGCATTTGGGGCAATGCAATTTGAAATGGGTTGTCAAGTGGCGTTTTAAGTGGCTAGATGTACGGAAAGCAAGACTGCAATGAGAGCATTTATGTGGCCTTTCATCTGTATGTGTCATTAAGTGTATCTTCAAGTTTTCATTACGGTCACTTACATAGTCACACTCTTCACATTTGTATACTTTGACAAACAAGGGACGCTGCTTTTGAGGATGGTCATAAAGTGGGGGGCTTGTATTTGTGTGTGAAGCCATATGTTTTTTGAAGCACTGCCCGTTGCCTGTTGAAAAGTCACAGCTACCACATTTGAGGAGCTTCAAGCTGTGATGTTTAAATCTGTGATGCTTCAAATGACTTGATTTGTTGGTGACATAATCACACTCTTCACATTTGAAAACTTTCGAATCCAAGTGGTGAGACTTAAGTGTACCTTTGTTTTCTTTAGCCATATTCTCTGTGATGTCACATCTTAACGCTGATGATCGAAGTTGCTCTCTTTTGGGGTCCTCACTATTGCATCCTTCCTGGTGCAGCTTAAGTTCTTCTACCGAACTGCTTATGAAGTGACATCTCTGGCATTTGTGAGGCTTCCACCAATGTAACACACTGTGCCGCTTCAAGTTGCTGGAGGTTCTAAAGGATTTGTCACACTCTTGACACCTGAATGGTTTTTTACCGGTGTGGACACTAAAATGGACTTGCAAGTTGCTGAATGAGTTAGTGCTGTAAGCACATTGGTCGCATTTGAATAACTTAAGAACTGATCCACGAGAAGGCTGCAGAACAGAATAGGTGCCACCTCCCTCAAGTTTCTCATCAGTCATGCGCTCGTGTGGCTGAGCTTGTAAATGAACAGTTTTGTGGTATCGTAAGTGTTCTTCTCTTTGAAACTCCAAATCACAATAATCACAAATGTATGTTTTGCAAACAGGTCTTGATATATCACACCCCAAACTGCTTGGTCTCTTATGTTTCTGTGTGCTTGTGTGAGACCTCCCTTGAAGATCTATGTTCTGATGCAGAATCTTGTGGTGCTTCAGGTGACTCGACACTTTTTCCTCACACACATCACAACAGTATGGCTTCTCACTGGTGTGTATTCTTCTATGATCCTTTAGATGGACTAAGATGTGAGTAGTATAATCACACTGCTCACATTTATAAATTTGCAAATGTATGTCTTCAGATGTAGGCGTGCTTTCATTTTCCTTGGCCATATTTACTTGTTCCTTTGTAACGGCACATCTGGAAGCTGATGATGGAAGTTGCCTTCTCCCAGGACCCTCATTGTTGCAAGTTTCCTGATGTATCTTAAGTTCTTCTACAGTGCTGCCTATGAATAGACAGTTGTTACATTTGCGACACTTCCGCATATGTGTAAAGTTGTGCCGTTTTAGGTGGCTGGAACTACGAAATGACTTGTCACACTCTTGACACCTGAATGGTTTTTCACCAGTGTGGACACAAAGATGTACCTTCAAGTTGCTGATTATGTTAGTAGTGTAAGCACACTGATGACACTTAAATAGTTTAGTGTTCTTTTCTCTCTTCTTTCTCTTCTTCAAAGGTATTCTATCTTTGTTCTTCCTGTTTCCTCTTGTATTTTGTCTAGTTTTCCTGTTCTTCTTTAATGATGCCATTTTCATGTGTAACTGATGATGACAATGAAGGTTGGCAGAAAATAAAAATGTTCTGCAGCAGAAACTACTATATCTTGTTTTATCCTTATGAATAGTATATATATGTTTTCTTAGACATATGGAAGACGTATACCTCAAGTTACAAAACGAGCATTTCCTAGCTCTTTTCCTTTTATTGTATTGTTCCATCAATGAAGTCTTGCTCTTGGGTTTGTTACTTAGCAGCAATGTATCTTGAGGCTGTTCTATGTGCGGTTGCTGGCTACATTCCATACACTCGTCAAAATTGTTACAGACTTCTTGCACAACACATTTCTCAGGACAATCAGTGACTAAGGGTTGGAAAAAATGAAAACCAGAATCTAGCACAAGATTAGCGTGATTCCCAGCATCTACTGGGCACTCTTCCAGAAAACCATCTCCTTTTATAGAAGGAGAAACCATCAAATTGTCTTGATCTACAATATTCTGACCAACTTCACATTTCTTGTCCAAAGGCATGCTTTCTTGAAGGTCCCCACACATTCTAGGTAGGCTGTCATTTTTATTAAACCCATTGGCCAAATGGGCAGCACCTACAAAGTGAACAAAATAAAATAGAATAGTCAGTTAAGACACATTCCTATTTCCCTTCCCCGTGTAGGAATTATAAATGTTTGGCTGTTTTGGTTTCCCTAGATCGTTTCATTATTAATTTTTTTAAGAATCAGAGATGTGTTTGATTCTGCTAATTTCTTTATTACTGCTCTATAGCAGATTGTTTCTTCAAATAAAATTAAGAATCAAAATCAAATCCTGATAAACTCACATATACAATATGTTAGCATCTGTAAAGTTTAGCTGTAATAACCTTACTTCACCACAGAGGCTCTCTCCTCATGAAGCTCTTTGCTCTATAATAAAACATATGCATTCTGCTTTGTCAGTCTAATCCGGCTATCCTGGCTGCTCCAATCTGTACTGAATGCAGTGGTTCCACTAGCCTGAAGAACCAAAGCATTAGAGCAGATAACCTACTCCAAAATGGATGTCAGTAATGAAACAATACAGCTTTTTGCAGGCTGCTTGGAATTTTTCGAAATCTTCATTGCACTTAATATTAGGACCATCGCATCTTGATTGACAGTAAGAACAAAATATAAACATTTAAAAATGATTTTAACTAGGAAGATGCCACCATTAGAACCATCGGGCTCAGAGATAATGTGGTATTAGTAGTTCTTGGACTGGCAGAATGTGCTGAGAGATGTTAGAATGACCTGATTAAGGACCAACCAAGAAATCTGGTTCCAATTACACCTCCCACTACAGAGGGTAGAGACTGTGTAGTCCAGAGGAGGAGGCGGTTGTGCATCTCCCAGATAAAGAGATCTCCATTTAAATGCTATTTGAACACCACACCTGGTTTAAACCCACACAACCACCACCAAACACCAACACTGTCACAGGGGAATGTTTTTCTCTGGAGTTCACTAGGATAACAAATGTGGTAAGTGATCTACCTGTGCCCCAGAGCTCCCAGAGTTTTCAATTCCTATTCTTTGAGCACCTGTTACTTTCCATTTGATTTACTCTGCAAAGTGGCAAATGGCTAACCCAAAATGTTAATATTTACTACAAAAGTGATCTACATCTCTCTTTTTATATCCTCACTTTTCCTGAAAGTTTTCCAAATGCTGCTTGGTCACAACCCCAAATGGTCAATCATTTTATAAACTGCATAAAATGTATGTAAGTGCATAACATTCGTTTTCTATGTTGATTAGCTTTGTAGAACTTTTGCAAAACTTGATTACAGTGATTAGTTTTTCTTCGGCTGTTCCAAAGCCCTGGACTCAGGCAATTTTCAACTTTTGTTACTTGAACAACTGGAGTTACTGATATCATTCAGATATATTTTCTTTAACTACTTCCACCTTGGTGAGGATTTGAGCTACATTGACAGGACTTTTTGAATGAAGCCTAGCTTTTTAAAAAACTATATTCTATGCATGTGAAAGTAACTTCTCTGTCCAACCAAGAAGTCCACAGCATTATCAACATCACCACTTGGCTTCCTTCTGGAAAATAGCATTTGCCTTCACAATTAATACCTCTGTTCATATCAGGACTGTCTGGGAGTCTTTGAATTGTTTTTAAAAGGATTATTTCCTGTGTAAGTATAAGAAACATCTAAATACCCCCAACGATTAGCTCCTCCTCACCTTCATTGTGAGTGCTCCAAGAAGCCACCATCTTTTGGAAATAGTTGTGCTCAATTTCATAATGATTTACTGCCACACTTTCATTTTGAGTCACATTATATGTCCTGCGGTGAAATAGGCCCACTATCATGTTTTGACCATGGTCAAAATTATCCAGTGCATTTTGAAGGAGGGCCATCTGGATTGAATTTTGATTTTTGCACAAAAAAGGCATATCTTTATTGCCATCTTTTACTGGCACCACTTCAAATGACATGTCTTGTTCTTTTCCATTACTCCTTTTAAGGTCACCATCACTCAATGACGTTTCATCTTTGCTGACTATTTTCTGTCTTCTTTTGCTTGAGAGATTAGACACCCATCTTCATCCAAAGCTGTGTGCCCTTCACATTCACTTTCCATAAAGTCATCATCACTCACTTCAAGCACAGTAATAGGAAGAACAGTTTCAAACACTTCAGGCTCTGAAAATAAAACATGAAAAAGATAAATGAAAAATTGCTGCTTTAGTATTTTCCTGACATTGACTGTTTGGAATGGCTCAAGATAGTCCCCATATAGTTTCCATCCATCCATCCATCCATCCATGTCTTTCTCCCATGAGAATCTCTGTAACTCAACTACCACTTCTTATTGTTTCTTGGCATTTGCCCTTCCTTCAAAGCTTCCATGTGCAGATTGCATGAATTTTGACCCCGGCAACTGATTAGTACATTGGGACTTTAAAAGACGACGACAACAACAAAATCCGCAGAAAACAAAAATAAAGAAAGAATTCACATTTGATATCTCAATCAACTCTGGTCCTGTTATACTGGACGGGGTTAAGCAGGTGGAGGGAGAAGAGGTTTAAGTAAAAGACCTACTTAAAGCTAAAGACCTATCTTTAAATCCTCATTCCTCATGGATTTAGATGATTTTTATGTAGGATGACACACACACACACACACACCTAAAAAACACTGTCCAATGATAGGTTCTGTGCCCACACGTTACAGCACACAATCTTCATGGAGCCACAGGAACTTTATGGAGGATGTCACCCACCAAAACAGCCCAGTCACAGATCTTTGCTGTGCCCATACATAGACTTATGCCACAAGACCTAGCTTTAAGTCCGACCTACTGCAGACGGTTGGGAGGAAGAGCTGAACAGGCTGGTCAGGTTGCTGCTTTCAGCCTGTCATTTCGGGGAGATTCACAAGCAGGCCTCCAGCCCCACAAACACCCCCGTAACCCTAGCACCGGGCAAGGCACCTCTCCTATCCAAAGCCACCTGCTTAGGAGGATTCGCTCTGGTTTCTCCAGGCTGGAGGGGAGGGGGGGGGGGACGGCCTCTTTCAGCGGCCAGAGGCGTTTATTGTCTCCCCCTTAGGAGATTCTGGACCCCTCTTCTGGGAGCGGATAAAAAAAGGAACCCGCTCCTCTCCTCCCAGGAAACGCGCTTGAAAGCGTCCTGGGTGAACCCCAGGCCCCTCTTTCGAAGGAGCCCCGCCCCCCCCTCCCGGACAACCCTTCGAAAGCAAAGCCTTTTAAGAACAACATCCAACGAAGGACTTTAAAAGTAACCTCCTGGTAAAGCCCATCTTTTATCGTGCCTGAACTTCTGGGACACCTGCTTTGAAGGAAGGGTGACATACTGAACACGAAAGCTTGCAAGGTCCTTTTTTTTTTTTAAAATTATTTTTAATCGTGGCCTATGAAGGTGTCGCCTGTAACCTATTTTCCCAAAGGGTGTGTGTGTGTGTGTGTGTGTGTGTGTGTGTGTGTGTGTGTGTGTGTGTGTGGTGCTCGCGTGGATCTGCTCCCTCGACCCCGAACCCGCCCGCCCCCCCCCCAAAAAAACCACCCCTTCCCTGCCTCCGGGAATCTGCTCTTCTCCCTCCCACTGGTGGGGGGATCGCACCCGGCAGCCGCCCCTTCCTTGGCTTCCCCCGACCCCCGCACTCACCGTCGGGCCACGGGACGGGCACCGCGCCCTCCTCCGCCGCCGCCGCCGCCACCTCGCCCTCCATGGCCGCCCCGGGGGCGACGGCTTGCCCTCCCTCCCTCCCTCCCTTCCTCCCTCGGCGAGCCTCTCCGCCGGGCCGGGCTGGGCCAGACCGCGAGCTTCCAACACTCAGAGAGCGGCCAACGGAAACACCAACGGAACCACGCGCCGCGCCCGCGTTCCGGGACAACAACAACCCCCCTCCCCCCGCCCCTCCCGCGCGCGCGCGGCGGCGGCGCCGACACAGGAAGAGGAGGGCCCAAGGGCGCGCGCTTGCGCAGTAAGGGGCCGTGAAGCCACCGCCTCCTCCTCCTCGGAGGCCGTGCCCAGATTACCGTCTGTCAAGGCGGGGCGGGGCGGGGCGGGGGGAGGAGGAAGGATCCCAACCCAGCTGGCCTTTGGGAGCCCGACGTCCTCCTCCTCCTCCTCCTCCTCCTCCTCCTCCCGGCATGCATTGGGGGCCGTCAAGCCCGTGTGTGCCCGGACTCCGTGTGTGGGAGGCGGGAGGAGGAGGAGGAGGAGGAGGAGGAGGAGGAAGAGGAGCTCCATTCCGCCCTGAAGCCACGGAATGAGAAAAGGACGACGCACACACACAGACCCACACGCGGATGAGTGAAAACGAGAGAGAGAGAGGGGGAAGAAAAAGGAAATCTCCTGGTGATTAAAAGTAACCTCCTGGGGATGAACCTCTTTCACCCTCTCTGAGCTTCTGGGACCTGCTTTGAAGAAGGGTGATGGACTGCACTCGGAAAGCTTGCCAGTTGCCATGTTCCTTTTTTTTTTTTCATTTTTAATACGTCGTAGCCTATGAAGGTATCGCCTGTAACCTATTTTTGCAAGGAAAAGGAAGGCAACGGAAATGGAGATGGAGGCAAAGAAGAAGACTCCGGGAGTTCATTCTCCTTCCAGTGGCTAATTCCCAGTTTTATTCGAGGGTCTGGGGGGAAAAGGCGGGTCCATGAAATTAGGGACGGATCCACATGATTTCATAGGAGCTTCTCTTGAGAGTCTTGCCCCATCACCCTCAAATCAAAGATCTCATCTGTACCCAAGGACTACACACAAAAATCACATGTCCTCTGGCTCATGACTTTGCAATGCAACCAAAGCATTACAGCACATAATCTTCATGGAGCTACAGGAATTTTATGTAGGATGGTACCCAAAACAGCCCAATCATAGATCTTATCTGTGCCCACAACCCATGTCACAGAAATTATCAGTATAGAATTGTGTTGGATCCTGAACAGACTGCTGTCAAGCTTTAGATCACATTTGTCGACTGGACACACAGAGTGACAATGCCTTTCTCCAATAGCTGTGTAGCAAATATAGGTAGACTCATGAGCTACAGGATTTTCACCAGAATGACAGGATTTTCACCAGGGAGCCTCACAGCTATGATTTTTGCAGTATAACAGTGCTGTGAATTGCTTCAGTATTCCATAAGCACATAAATATCTTCCCAGGTATTCAAAGGACTTACAGCTATAGAAAACTGGAGGCACACTTGCTTAAAAAGATATATGAAAATTAAACTTATGTCACAGGCATATACTCAAGTCATGTTACAATTATTTTTCAAAACTGCAATAGCTTCCATACCAAAAATACCTAAGTTTATAGTCTAAAAAGGAAAAATTAAAAGTAGAGAATGCATTTCTAAAGCGCCTCATTTGAAAGTACAAACACTATAACTTTAACAAATCTTTAGCCTTTAAGCATATTATAAAAACACATGGATAAAATTATTCTAAGTGTTCACCCAGTGAAGTGCCAGTTTGCATCTACGATTCTACGGAATGAAATCCATGATGACTGTGCTGCCAGCTCCCAGGAACAAAGCCCAGCTGCTGTCCTGCTACATGGCTGCTTCTCTGATGTCTGACGTCCAACATCAGCATCTTTGATATTCAGTGTGAATGTTGTGATGCTTCTTCCCTTGCTATCTTTCCTGGTCATTATTTATACCCTTATCTCTTCTCATCAGTTTTCAAAAATCCTTTCTGCTGCGCCTGAAGCTACAATCGTACTTTTGTACCATATTATTTAGTTATCTAAAATAGCATTACCCTGTCTCCCCCACCCCAAGGAACCCCAAGCAGCTTACAGCAATTAAGACAATATTTAAAAGCTAAAACCTGTGAGCATACAAATATTTAAAAAGAATTAAACAAACATTATATTTAAAATGGTCACTAAAAAGCATGTTTTTAAACTGCAGAACACAACAATCCATTTTTTAAAAAACTTAGGTTGCCAATCACCAAGGAAAAGCCTGCTTGAAGAGTAACGTACTGTATTACAAACATAAGAACATAAGAAGAGCCATGCTCGATCAGGCCAAAGGCGCATCTAATGCAGCTTCCTGTATCTCACAGTGGCCCCACCAGATGTGCCTGGGAGCGCACGAGACTAAATATCTGTCTCTTCATACCCCTCCCCTGCCTCTGGTCCTTGAAGTACTTCGGTTTTAAGCTTGGAGATTACACATCTCCATCATGGTTTGTAGCCTGAGATGCACTTTTCCTCCAGGAATCTGTCCAATCCCCTTTTGAAGGCATCCAGGCCAGATGCCATCACCACATCCTGTGGCAGGGAGTTCCGCAGACCAACAACACGCTGGGTAAAAAAAATCTTTTGTCTGTTCTCACTCTCCCAACCCAGTTTGAGTGGATGTCCCCTAGTTCTGGTATATTGTGAGAGGGAGAAGAGTGTCCCTCTATCCACTTTACTCATGCCCTGCATTTTTTGTACGTCTCAATCATATCCCCCCCTCAGGCCCCTTTTTTCCAGACTAAAGAGCCCCAAATGTTTTAGCCTTTCCTCATAAGAGAAGCTCCCCCAGCCCAGTAATCATTTTAGTCATTCTCCTCTCCACCTTTTCCAGTTCCGCTATGTCTTTTTTTGAGATTCGGTGACCAGAATTGTACACAATACTCCAGGTGTGGCCTTACTATCGTTTTGTACAATGGCATTATTTTCAATCCCCCTTTTGATAATCCCTAGCATGGAATTGGCCTTCTTCACCACTTCCACACACTGGGTAGACACCTTCATGGAGCTGTCCACCAACACACCAAGATCTCTTTCCTGATCCGTCACGGATAACTCAGAGCCCATGAGTTGATAGATAAAGTTTTGATCCCCCCCATATGCATTACTTTACATTTTGCTACATTGAAACACATTTGCCATTTTGCAGCCCATTCCCCCAGTTTGGAGAGATCCTTCTGGAGCTCTCCACAATCTTCTCTGGTTTTTACCACATGGAAAAGTTTCGTGTCATCTGCAAACTTGGCCACTTCACTGCTTATCCTTTTCTCCAGGTCATTTATAAACAGATTGAAAAGCACCGGACCCAGGACAGATCCCTGGGGCACACCGCTTTTTACCTCTCTCCATTATGAAAATTGCCCATTGACACCTACTCTCTGTCACAAACCAAGGATTATTGTATTCAAGTGGCAAGATTAAGATCCGGGGAGAATAGGACATATGACTAACAAGGGGCCAGTTCACTAGTCAATCCTCCCAGAAATCATATAAAAGCCATTTAGTGTCCATACTTGTTCTGGGAAAAGGTTCTGGGGTGAATTTTTTGTGCGATCTCTTCTTGCTGTGTCTCTTCTGTGTCCATTGGTAGTCTGGCCGGATGTAGGGATTATGCCTTATATTGTTCACATTTCACTTGCATTCTATTACATTCTGTGGAAAACATAAATAAACAAATCAAAATTTCTTTTTAACTGAGGCTGCTCTTACACGACCCCTAAAATCCGCTGGCAACTTAAATGCAGATCCCCCCCAACGTGGTTTTTGTTCTGCTTCCTGTGTTCCTACCTCCCACATTCTGATTCTATTGCTTCTGGGCGCTTTTACACGACCCCTAAGATCCGCTGGTCCCTTAAATTCGGACCAGAGATCTTAGGGGCTTGTCGCTCTTCCTGTGTTCCCATCCTGGCTGCTGGCTGCGTGAGGGGAGGGAGAAAAAAAAGGAAGAAAGACCGTGGCTCACCTCCCGTTCTGCCTCTCGCTCTTGCCGGCTCTTGCCCCGGCAACATTCCAGTAGCTCTTAAGTAACTCTTAAGTAGCTCTTAAAGGGGCGGGAGCCAAAAAGCAGCAAACAGAAGCGAGGAGAGCCCCGCACTCACTATCGTTGCACCGCATCAAAGAATTTTCACCTCCAGAGAGAAGGTACAAGAAAAGTGTGCTGGGTCGCGCTAAAGTGGGCGGGGTCGCACTTAATTGCCTGTAAACTGTGGAGCTGGTGGGGAAACATTTTTAAGCTCCAGAGCTGGGAGCCATTTGCGGCGGAGTTTAGGGGTCGTGTATAAACGCCCTCTGTCTGCGGTGAGGGGAAAGAGAAAAAATGCAGGCTCACCTCTGCCTGCCTTCGGCAGCAGCTAATTGTTCTAGCCCGTTAGGATTCCTGTCTGTTAAAAGGAGGGGAGAGAACCCAACAAAAAACAAACAAAAACCGGAGGAGGGCCAGGCATGCAATGCTCTAAAACAGCAACAAGGATTTTACCTCCTCCAGACCAGGTGCTGGTAAAATGTGCTAGGGCGCACTTAAGTGGGCGTGGGCATACTTTTTTAAAAAGTCCGCTGCTGGTGGGAAAACAATTTTATGCTCTGCATCTGTGAGCATTTTGCAGCGGATTTTAGGGGTCTTGTAAAAGCAGCCTGAAATGAAATGAAACAAAATTAGAAATATTATGATACTTTTAAATCTATGAGATTTTTTGTTTTGTTTCTAGACCCTTTCTTTAGCTGTGAAGTTGTGAAATAATTGTCTTTAAGATGCCAGATTTTAATTTTTTGGTTTCAGTTTTGGTAGATACGCTGAAAGAGATTAACATTGCTCTTTGAAAACTGCCAGAATCGATCTTCATGTATACATTTTGTAAGCAGAGATAAAGTTTTGTTATTTGAACAAAATGTTAACATTTTCATATAGCATACAGAAGAAATTGTGTCACACCCAGAAGAATCACATAAAAACTATTGAAATTTAATATAACTTTGTGCTAAAATACATCTATCAAATCTCCTGTTAGTTTTAGCTCTAGGTGTTATCCAGTTAATGTAAGTGATAAGTTAAGTGGTTTGGGCTGCACTCTTTGATGTCACTGATGTTTTATTTTATTTTCATCTCATCTCTTCTTCCTTCCTTTTACATCCCCAGACACAAGTGCAGCCACAAACAGTAATCTCCAAGGATGTGAACAACACTTTCTGCTTATGTGACAGACTGTTTTTCCCTCTTGCCTTTTTCAAGGAAGGTCCCTAATGTTGTAGAGGACATAATCAAGCATAACAAATGGACTTGCCCTGTTTTGAACCAGTTGTTGTGTTGTGACAGTGGTGTGGAAATTTAGCCTTGTGACTGCAGTTCCAAACTTGGTCAGGAGATTTGGTATCTTCCCAAAATATTCAAGCTTGTTTTCTAAACAAACAGCCATTTTAGTAAAGTATGGGCCTAGGCAAAACATGGTTGTGACAACTCTGGAGTGCAGAAAACCAACCAGAATGTACTTCCTTGTGCAGTAGAAAGAATGGTGAGGCCTCAAATGCAGTCTGCTTACATTTGGAACCCAAAAGGGGGTGAACAAAAGAGACAAAAAGAGAGGCAGATTCTGAAACCAGTGCTCAAAAGTGGCAGTGCACTGTTATCTGCAAATATTCGGACATGTTTTAATAACAGATCTCAGTCTGGTGTGCTAGTCCAAACCACTAAAGTCTTGACAAATGAAGGCTGCAGTCTTATGAACACTTAGTTCAGAGCAATCATTACTGAATTCAAGGTACCGTACATTGAATAGTTATAGAACTGAGCTATAGATTTGTGAGGGTGTGTCACTCCATAGGAAGATAGTTCTCAAGACAGATTTGACAATATATCTGCAGTGAGAAATTGCTGTGACTTTTCAGTAGTAGTTTAAGCATCCTTTCCTTATTGTTTTTGTCTAAAATAGCAATGGTTTGAATTAATATTGGGTCTTTTTAATTAGATTGGTGGGATAAAAATACAGTGGACCCTTGTATAACAAAAGGATTTTATAACATAAAATCTGTACAACATAAAAAATTCCGGAGATAGGGAAAATCTGTTTAACAGAATCATCTATGGGGCGAATCCATACAACATAAAATGGTTGCGATTAGGGATTACACTGTTTTCAATGCATTCATATGGGAAATTTGTATAAAGGAAAATTTGTTTAACATAATTTCATTTGGAATGAATGAATTCCTTTATACAAGGTACCACTGTAGAAAGGAAGGAAGGAAGGAAGGAAGGAAGGAAGGAAGAAAGAAAGAAAGAAAGAAAGAAAGAAAGAAAGAAAGAAAGAAAGAAAGAAAGAAAGAAAGGAAGGAAGGAAGGAAGAAAGAAAGAAAGAAAGAAGGAAGGAAGGAAGGAAGAAGAAAGAAAGAAAGAAAGAAAGAAAGAAAGGAAGGAAGGAAGGAAGGAAGGAAGGAAGGAAGGAAGGAAGGAAGGAAGGAAGGAAGGAAGGAAGACGACAGAAAGAAAGGAAGGAAGGAAGGAAGGAAGGAAGGAAGGAAGGAAGGAAGGAAGAAAGAAAGAAAGAAAGAAAGAAAGAAAGAAAGAAAGAAAGAAAGAAAGAAAGAGAAAGAGACTTGCTCATAGTGAAACAGATACATTATCATTGATCTTATGTGCTCCCTCTCAGTGGGAGCTCTCATAGGTACATAGGAAGCTGCACTACACAAAGTCAGACCTTGGTTCCTTTTCTCTGGCTTTTATTCCAAATGGCAGCGATGGTTCTCCAAGCTTTCAGGCAGGATTCTTTCCTAGTTCTTCCGACAGTAATGTTTTAATACCAATGAGGCCAGTCCCTGCTTAGCTTCCAAAACCAGGCATGATCAGTCTGCCTATGAAAACTGTTTCAGTTCTTCTTCATCAAGGATAAATTAACTCCATAGCAGGAGCACTGTGTCTGGGAATGGGCTGGCATGACAGTCCACCTGCAGTACCTCCAGTCCAAAACCCTCAGGAGAAAAGGTCAGCATTCCTTGCTCACAGAATTCTTTTGGATATCCTGAATGGGAAGCAATGGAACTGTTAATTAATTTGTTATTTTTGTGGGTGTTCAAACTGCTGGACACGAGTAGAACTGTTTAAAGGACTTTTGGGTATACCCTCTGCCAGCTCCTCCTTCTCAACATAGGTGACAGTTTAAATACATGATACTCATTCTGAATTCCTGTGAAATATACCCAAGGAAATGCAAGTCATATTTTATAGACACAAATATTGTAGTCAGACAGTTTGTAATGGAAATTAAGTGAATGTATCTTCCTCAGAAATGCCTGCATATAAAACTCTAACCAAACTGAAGGTTTACTGATTTTTTTCCTGAAGCCATTAATGATGATGATGATGATGATGATGAAGAAGAAGAAGAAGAAGAAGAAGAAGGAAGAAAGAAAGAAAGAAAGAAAGAAAGAAAGAAAGAAAGAAAAAAAAGAAAAGAAAAGAAAAGAAAAGAAAAGAATTTGCAGCTAGAGGAACTTAGAAACATTGCTCTGTATTTTTTCTTATGTGCAGACATGATAATGCACAAAACTTTTATCCATGAAGCAATGTTAATTATAAGGGCATCTGTCTATTTCATAATAAGGAGTAAAACAACTTTTTTCCTGTATAAAAAATTCAAAACTGTGATTTCTCCTTTATTTATCCTCTAACCATTGTTTTCACTTTGCTCAACTCAATTATGTCATGCTATTATGAGCTGTCAAGTCACTTTTGACCTACGGTAAGACCTACAGGGTTTTGAGGTTGTGCGAGATGTTCCAGGAATGGTTTGGCGTTGTCACCCCCAATTATTTTCCATTGCATGGAAATTTGAATGCAGGACACCTAAGGCTTAGTCTAAAACACCATCCATCATACCATTCTTTTTCTTATTCATTTTCCATCATGGTGTGATGTTATTTGAAAGTTATCATTTCCCCCATTCATAGTACAGTATAGCCTTAGGTCAAGTCCTGTGCCTTTTTTTTTTTTTTTTGTCTTTCTATTCAGCCCCATTTTCTCAGAAAGATAGGAGATCTGGAGATCTCCTTGTTGTTTGCTATGCTCTGCTTTGGAAAAAATAAACAAAAACCACTAAACAATTCACAACGTGATCATTTTCATTTAGATTTAATGGAAACAGAGCTTTTTTAATACAAAAAATTTAGATGAGAATAGAATAGAATAGAATAGATACTTTATTGTCATTGTACGTAGTGCAATGAAATTGAAAGCTATCCCAGGTGTGAAAAAACAAAAAACAAAACTAAAATTAGAAAGAAAGAAAAAATATATTTAAAAGGTAAAAAGAATTAAAGGCACTCATATACATCCATCACAACTCCCCAAGGTCACACTATTTGGTTGCAGTATTTAGGATGGTTATGGCTCTTGGATAAAAAACTATTTTTTAGTCTGTTTGTTCTTGTTTCTATTGCTCTGTTTCTCTTGCTCGAAGGCAACAATACAAACAGACTATGTCTGGTATGAGATGAATCCTGTAAAATGTTCTTTGCCTTTTTAAGGCAACGGGAACTGTATAGTTCTTCCTCTGTTCCAGAGATGGGAGAGGGTGACCAATGATCTTCTGGGCTGTGGTTATGACCCTCTGGAGCGGTTTTCTATCCGTGACTGTGCAACTGGAGAACCAAACACAGGCACAGTCTGTAAGAATGCTCTCTATTGAGCATCAGTAGAAGGATACCAGCAGTCTGTCACTCAGATTGAGAGTTAATTAAGGCCACATGAGAGGGGTTTTTTTTTTTTTGACTGGATTTATGACTCCCCTGTAAAGAATTCACATACTGTATTTTGTGAATTTATCAGTGATCCAAATAAAGGTATTATATTTTTATATTAAAAGGGGGAGGGCTGTCCAAAATAGAGCATTTGTTCTGCCCTCCTTGGCGCACTTTGTGTGGTCTGAACTGCCTCAATCATCTCTCTCCCCAACTGCCGGGTCAGCAATTTTGTAAGCTGCTTTGAATTTATTTTTGAAACAAAACATATATAACATTATATAATAAATAAATCAACAAATAAAGTTGTTGTGATGTCCTCCCTATGTCTTATTTTAAGCACTGGCAAAACATGATTGTCAGTGCTACTTCAAATAAGATGCAGGCAGGACACTGTCCTGTCCTATAATTGTTGTATAAATGCTTACAATTTATAGTGGAAAAACACGCTGATAAGTCTCCTACCCTTGCTTATTTTACCTTCTGCATTCTTAAATGGGTACGTGTATATGATACTGCCTATTACTAAAATGATTTTTAAAAAATACATTTCTTCAGCATTTTCTCACTTTATACCCCATGGACTGGTGTAAAAAGAAAGGCACCATTACTGCCTCCAAGTGGCCCTTTGTTAAAGTAAGAACAAGGAAAACATCTTTGGAGAAGTACCTGACTTTTCCTGATTCTAAGGTGTTATGTTTGCAAGTGGGGTACACAAGTACCAGTAAAAAACTCTGCAAGCCATGAGCCCAGTTTCAGCCTGTTTTCTCCTAAAATAATAAAGATAACCTGATCATTCATCTACTTAAACACACAGGAAACCATGTGGATAACACAAAGCTGAAGTCCTGTCATTCACATAAAAGAGATAGCACCGAAGCAGTAATTCTCACAATTCCTACCACGGTTTGGTTTCTCAAAATTTCAGGTCCAAAACTTGAAATAGAGGAGCAAGCCCACCTCAGTTTTCATAGAGGGGCTGCAGACCACGTTTGCAAGGGAAGAAAGTGCTTCTGAGTCAACCAGCTATGGAAAAAGGCATGAGGGGAGTGTAGTAAATGGATGCTAAATCTGAGGTAAACCCATCAACCAAGTAATAGGGCAACCTGGAGCCATTCAGAAAGCCAATTTTTGGCAGCCAGACAGGAGGCAAGAAGTGCTTTTGTGTCAGCCAAAGAATAGAGGATCATGTATTTCTCAAACATAAGGGTTATTTTCCATCTGAAGAATCAATTCAGTTTTGGAAGGAGACAGGATATTTGAGATGAAACATGTAATTGTAGTGAATGAAATGTTATATAATGTTATATAGTATATTGTTATATAATCCTGAGGGTGGAGGATAATTAAGCACAATGTGTTGTGGGTGATTTATGTGTTGGTTAAATTTTTAATAAAAAAATTAAAAAACAAAAATAAAAAACAAAGAATAGAGGAGACAGAGACCCCAGCTTTAAAACCACCTATCTCACACAAACCAGCCCTGGGCACTCTAAATTAAACTTCTCTTCACTAGAAAACTGGGAAAGCATGGTATTTCTCTGACTCTTGGTATCCCTATGCATACATGAATTTATTTGACACTTTCCGTCACAATACCTTTAGCCATAGAGTTGCAATACATTGATGAGGGCTAAAGGGTACCAGGTACAGGTTTTGCATACATGTGCAATTTATGAAGAGCTCTCAGGTATCCATATCTACCCTCATAAACTAGGGCTGTTCCCCAGAATGCCTTCCCTGATTTTTAAATTTTTTTGCATTGCAGGAGAGGAGAGATTAATAATCATTACTGATCTTCTGGTTGAGCAAAATGAGCAACCTAAGGAAGTGCCCATATCCAAATCTAGGGCTCTTGTTCTAACAGATATTGTCTATATCTGCTTTATTTTTAACAGATCAAATAACAACATGTAGAGACACAAATCATAACTTGAAATCAACAATCTACTACCACAACATGCCTAAAAACATACAGCTAGGAACATATACTATACTAGCATTTGCACCCGTATTCTATTACAGTAGTCAGGTGGAATTAGAATGTTCAAATAATTGTTTATTACATCAATGCTGACAGCTTATAATAAACCTTTATAACTGCCCAGAGTCCCTTCTGGGAAATCAGTGCAGTATAAAAATGCAATAAATAAATAATATATATGTAAAATTGTGCTCTGTATAAAGTTGTTGCCTGCTGTATAGCATCTTGAGGCAGAATTGCTTCAGAGTTAGAGAATTTACAAAACACAGCACCCTATTGATTAAAATAATATCCCTATCCTTTAAAAAATATTTTTGCATAAGTATTGGTCTGAATGATACTTTTTGTTCCCTTCAGGAAAACTAGGAGTCTTATGAACATTCATGTGAATATTGTTGGGCAACTGTGTTGGAAAGAATTCATGTTTATCTTATCTAAATCACCTTATTTCCCTCTCCCATGTATAAAATGTCATTTACATACTAACTAGACTGCTAAAATGTTATTGAAATTGAAGCTTCCCCTACAGAACCAGCCGCATATGCAACTTGGAGATAATAGTAACCTTTGCCCTCCCAGAGCCGAAATGAAGACGCGAGACAACCAGATTGGGATAAACGTAGGGCCAGGTTTATTGCTACCACAAACACCATTAAGAATTAGCATAACACATCACCATAAATGTCACCATAAACGTCACCGGAAGGAGGAGGCTAGCATAGTGCGGATATGACGTGGAAAGCTTATAGCAGGTTGGGGCAAGACTTACGCCCCCTAGGGGTCGCTACATGCTAAATGACACCCCCTAGGGAGGTGACAGCTATTTTACCCCCGCTGGGCCGTGAGGTGCCATCACATGACCTGTCCCTGACCAGCGGCTGTGTTAAAAACCCCTCCCCCGACCTGTGCCCACCCAACAAGCTGCCTACCTCAGCTTGCAGCCCCTTCCTGAGCTTCCAGTCCCTCATCATTGAGGTGTACTCCGTCCGACCTGAAGAGCGCCACGTTCCTCACACCAATGCCCGGGTGACCGATCACTGCTCCACTGTTTTGCATCACGTAATGGGACACCTCCCGGTTCACACTCCTCCTGGCCCGATTCAAGCCCCCACATGACCCGCCCGGCTCCCATGTCAGCCTTGGAATGATCGTTGACCATACTAGCTTTGGTGGCAGGGAAGGCGTTTTTCCACTGGGAAAGGTCCCAAATGATTTCCAAAATGAGAGACTTGCCGGTTTGGTTGCCTATGTCGTTCCCCCCCCCCCGCGTGCACCACTAATATGTCCGGTGGTCTTCCTTCTGCAAGACTGAAGGCTTCAGGGAGGACCTCCACCCACCGCATGCCCTGCCTTCCATGCCATTCTATAAGTGCTGTTGCGCCTAGGCCCAGATGACTCCCCCAAGGTGACCTGCGTGCGTGCCTTGCCAACCAAAATATAAAACTGTGTCCCAGAATCAGGACCCTCAGCCTTCCCCCATCTTGTCTGCTTCCTGCAATGAAAGAATAATCAGGTGAGGTATGCAGGTTATAGTGTAGGTAGCGGGCGCACATATGCCTTGTAGCGCTGAGACCTCCAACAACCAATCCTTTTGATGCCCTCCGGACTGTAACCCAGCGCCGCTGCCGTTGAAGCAGCACCTATGCGGAAAGAATGTGTGGCAAACCTAATACCCTTCACCCCTGCCCGCTCTAAGGCTTCGGATGTGACCCTCCAAAATTGGTATCTGGTAAGCGGCCCACCGTCACTATGACAAAAGAGATAGCCCTTCACCTCCCCACTAAGCTGCAGGAATTGTTTGGTTAGGTGTACTGGGCATATGGCCTCCTGCGCACACGCACCCAACACTACAACTTCCCCCCTCCCTGCCTGGTCCGTCTTTGATTTCCTAATTCGAAGTTTTAAAACATTGGTCTCAATGGTGGCGTCCCCCTCTTCCGATGGGCCAGGCCTATCAGGGTAACTGTCATGGAATTGTTGAACCAACTCAGGAGCATGCAAGTTGGACGCAGGTTCCCATGACCGATCTTCAGGTCCATAACCTTCCCAGTCTACCAAATACTGCAATCCTCCACTGTGTATTCGAGAATCCAAGATTTGATGGACTTCATATTCTTCTTCTCCTTCTACTAAAATCAGTGGAGGAGGTTCAGGAGTCGGTGGTCGGTTGGGGTCAGGGTCTGCAGCTGGAACCAAGAGGGATCGGTGGAATACTGGATGAATATGAAGGGAAGCAGGTAGTTGCAGACGAAAAGCAACTGGATTGATTTGTTCTAAGATGGGATAAGGACTGATGAACCGAGAATCTAGTTTTCGGGATCGTCCAGGATGTCTCAGGTATCGAGTAGAGAGCCAAACTTTCATGCCTGGATTTAACTGTGGCCCTTCCTGTCTTTTCTTGTCTGCTGCTTTCTTATATACTTCCTTAGCATGGTCAAGTTGCTCTCGCAATAATTCCTGAATGCCATGGAGTTCTTGAATGTATGCATCTGCAGCTGGCACAGAGGTGGAAGGAAGGGTAGTTGGAAAATACCGAGGATGATAACCATAATTAGCCATGAATGGGGTCTAGCGAGTGGAAGAATGTACAGCATTGTTATATGCAAATTCAGCTAAAGGTAACAAATCCGCCCATTTATCTTGTTGGTAGCATGTATAACAGCGTAAATATTGTTCTAAGGTGGCATTAGTGCGCTCAGTCTGACCATCTGACTGGGGGTGGTAAGCTGATGACAGGTGAACTTGTGTTCCTAGTGCCTTATGCATTGCTTGCCAGAAGCGGGAGGTGAATTGTGGCCCACGATCCGAAATGAGGTGTTCAGGTAAACCGTGAAGTCTGAAGAGGTGTTGCAAGTAGTGATGAGCTGTTTCTGATGCGGTAGGGGATTTAGGACAAGGAACGAAGTGGGCCATTTTGGTGAATAAATCCACGAAGACCAGGATGCAGGTAAACCCTTTTGAGCGAGGAAGATCCATGATGAAATCTAAGGAGATAGCATTCCAGGGACCAGAGGGTGTTGGCAAAGGATGCAATAGACCCAAGGGCTTGGTCACAACATCCTTTGCCCGCCGACAAACTTCACAGGAACCCACGTATCTGGCAACATCAGCACGGACATGTGGCCACCAGAACTCCCTTGTGAGAAGATGCAGGGTTTTGTAAAGTCCAAAGTGTCCAGCGGGTAAAGAGTCATCTGAGAGATGAAACACCTGGTTACAAAGAGGACCAGCAGGAACATATAACCGCCCTCGATGTAATAATAACCCTTGCTGTACAGAAAACTCTCCATGATTCCCATTCTGGAGTTCCTGAAAACGTTGCTGAGTCCATGAATCGCGAGCTTGAAATTCACTGATTTCTTCTGTCAAGCTGAGACATGGATCTGTGGCCGCGAACACAGAGGGAGGCAAGATGGGCGCCACTAATGTCTCTTTCACAAGCGCTGCATACTCAGGTTTTCTGGATAACACATCAGCTTTTTTATTCTGAGCCTCAGGAATGTACTTGATCCGGAAATCGAACCGGGAAAAGAATAATGACCACCGGATTTGTCGCTGACTCAATCGCTGGGCTGTTTGTAGATGTTCAAGGTTTCGATGATCAGTCAATACTTGAACAGGGTGTCGAGCTCCCTTGAGGTAATGCCTCCATACCTCAAAAGCCGTCTTGATGGCCAGCAGTTCATGCTCCCAGATAGTATAATTCTTCTCTGCAGGTTTTAACTGCCGAGTGTAATAGGCACAGGGACGCGGGGTTTGGGAGGGATCATCCTGTTGAGATAGCACTGCTCCCAGAGGAACGCTAGATGCGTCAGCCCCCACTATGAAGGGTAATTGTGGATCAGGATAACGGAACAAAGGTTCCGAGGTGAAGTGGGTTTTCAAAGCAGAGAAAGCCTCTTCTGCTTCTGGAGTTCACCGGAAAAGCTCTTTGGGCTGAAGGAGACGGTTTAAAGGTGCAGCAATGTCGGCGTAGGCAGGAATAAACTGGTGATAGTAGTTGGCGAAACCGAGGAACCATTGCATATCCTTACGATTTTGTGGTCGCTGCCAGGACAACACAGCCTCTACTTTCTTAGGGTCCATGCAGATTCCCTGGGGAGAAATAATATGCCCCAGGAATTCACCTTCCTTAATGTCGAACTCACATTTTTCCAGCTTAGCATATAGTCTGTTTTCCCGGAGACGCTGCAAGACCTGACAAACATCTTGAACATGCTGAGCTGGGTCAGTGGAATAAATCAGGATATCATCTAAATAAATGACCACACAACGATCTAGTAGATCATGGAAAATGTCATTCATCATCCACTGGAATACACTGGGTGCGTTTGTCAGTCCAAAAGGCATTACTAAATGTTCATATTGACCGTACCGGGTCCGAAACACGGTTTTCTACTGATCTCCTTTACGGATATGCACCAAATTATACGCCCCACGAAGGAAGGTCCAGCTTGGTATAACACTTTGCCCCTTTTAACCGGTCCAAAAGTTCAGAGATTAGGGGTAAAGGGTACTGGTCCCAAATAGTGATCTTGTTTAATGCCTGGTAATCATTTCAAGGACGAAGCTCCCCTCCCTTCTTCTTTACAAAGATCACCGGTGAGGACAATGGTGATTTGGAAGAGCGTATAAACCCACGTCAAAGGTTCTTGTCTAGAAAAGCCCTCAAAGCTTCTAACTGAGGTTCAGACATAGGATAGACTCGTCCCACAGGGATGGGTGCCCCAGGTATCAGATCAATGGCACAGTCATAGGGCCGATGTGGAGGTAACTTGTCAGCCCCCTTTTCCTCAAATACATCCACAAAGTCTTGGTATACCTGGGGCAAGACAGGGTCAGATGTAGCATGGGCAGCTGCCAGGATGGTAGAAGGATTTTTCTTTGAGCAAGGAACCTTGAAGTACAATTCTCCTTGTACCCAATCCACCAATGGGTTATGAGATCGCAACCAGGAAAGTCCCAGGACAAGAGGAAACCAGGGCATCTGAGTTACATTAAAGCAAATCTGCTCATTGTGGTCCATTACCCGAAGAGTAAGTGGACAGGTTTCCTGAGCTATCGGCCCAGAACGAAGTAATCAACCCTCAATGGATTCTACCAGCAAAGGAGTTTCCTTGTTCTGTACTGGAATTCGATGGCACTGCACAAACCCAGTGTCCACAAAGCAGTGAGCTGCCCCAGAGTCTACCATAGCATACACAGGTACTTTCTGGCCATCAGGAAGTCCTAGAGTTACAGGTACCAGGAAAGGTCCTTGGAGCGTGATGGTATTGTCTGAGAACCCCTTGGTATGCTTCATTCCTGTGGGTTCCTTCAAGGATGGAGCTGCCCTTTTACTGCTGAAGAGGTAGCAGCACTTACTGAGGAGCGCGTCAAAGGGCAAATGGAAGTGAAATGTCCTCCTCCTCCACAGTACAGGCAAAGATTATGAGAGCGTCGTCTTGCCTTTTCCTCTGGGGTGAGGTGTGGTCGAGCAGCTCCCAGTTGCATAGGTTCTGGATCCATTCTGCGGGTTTCACCGGATTGCAGATTAGGCACAGCTGGCAGAGGTTGCTGGTTGTAGTTCTTGCCTCGGGAGAGGCGATGGCTTTCCAGGCGTCCATCTATCCTGAGACACAGGGTAATGAGTTCCTGTAACGTGCTTGGTTGTTCCACCCTAGAGAGTTCATCAAGCACTTCATCTGCCAATCCTTCCATATACTGAGAAATCAGTGCCGGTTTGTTCCAAAGCAGATCCTGTGCTATCAAACGGAACACAGTGGTGTAGTCAAACACTGAATCTTTGCCCTGTTTTAGAGCTCTGAGGGCGTTTATACATGACCCCTAAACTCCGGGGCAAATGGCTCCCAGCTCCGGAGCTTAAAAATGTTTCCCCACCAGCTCCGGAGTTTACAGGAAAGTGTTTCCCCACTTTAGCGCGTCCCAGCGCACCTTTCAAGTACCTGCTCTTCTGGGGTGAAAATTGCTTGATGCGGTGTAACGATAGTGAGTGTGGGGCTCTCCTCGCTTCTGTTTGTTGTTGTTTTTGGCTCCTGCCCCTTTAAGAGCTACTTTACAGAGACAGGAATGTTGCTGCGGCAAGAACGGAGGCAGAACGGAGGTGAGCCACAATCTTTTCTTCCTTTTTTCCCTCCCTCCCCTCACGCAGCCAGCAGCCAGGGTGGGGACACAGGAAGAGCGACAAGCCCCTAAGATCTCTGGTCTGAATTTAAGTGGCCAGCGGATCTTAGGTGTATGTAAAAGCGCCCTGAGTCTCCTGTTGGCAGTAGCAGCCTGCACGGAGTTCTGAAAAGCTGAATAAATGTGATTCAGGAAAGCCTGATAATTATCCAGTAGAGGTGAGGCACTGAGGAGTAAGGGAATAGCCCATTTAGCTCCCTGTCCTTTCAGCAAACTGATGATAAAGCAAACCTTAGACCTCTCAGTAGGAAATTCTTGAGCATGCACCTCAATAAACAGCTTGCATTGAGCCAGGAATGCAGGGAATTCCTCTAACTTGCCTTCAAACTGGTCAGGAGGCAGCAAAGGGCAACGGGGCTGCAACCCAGCCTGTGCTGGAGCATGCTGCAGTTGAGCAATCGAGACAAAAGCATCACTTGTTTTTGCAAAGCTGCCAGCGGTGTCATCCCAACAGCCCCCTCCTCTTCCATTCTGCTTGAAGAAGTTTGGGTGGGAGCAAACTGTCAAGCCCCGCACACAGATCATACACACAAACAGGATTCATTTCTTTGCCAAGATCTTTAGTGGAAAGCAGGCATGTTCAAGTCCTTTGCTAACAATCAAGTGCCAGATAAATAACAGAATCCAAGCTCCCAGCAATTACCAGTCCAAGTCAAAACCAGAATATCTCATGGAAACCAGATGCCAAACCCAAGGGAACAGATCAAGCCATTGTCCAGGAAGCCAGTCCGAAGTCAGGAAACAGAGCCAAGGTCACAGATAGGAATGTGGTTGCAAGTTCAAATGATGCGTTGCTCCCACAGAGAGCTCAAGGTGAGCTTGCCAGCTTTATCCCAAAACAGGGAACACACCCTTACTTCTGGAAAGGCTTCTGCTAGTACTCAGGGCTTTCCAACCTGATTCCCCGTCTAGCATCAAAGACCCTTTACCTAGCTCTTCTGGTAGCACGTCTTTGCAGAATCCTGCTCATGGCTGTTCTAGGAGGTGAAGATAAGTTTTCAGCTGAGTCATCAGACCCAGCTGCTTGCTGATTTGAGCTGCAAGGCTCCTCCAGCAGCTCTTCACCATTTAACCCGTCAGAGTCAGGTTCTGTGGCAGGCAGAGTCCTGGCATCCAGCAGCTCCATGGGTTGTAGGTGGCATCCTGGTGCCAGGTCCGTGAACCTGTCGATCTGCTGGCGGGAAAGGGCATCAGCTAGGCTGTTATCGAGGCCCGGGACATGCTTAGCAGTGATCAGTATGTTAAAACACAAGGTACGGAGGACAAAGGCCCTAACCAATCTCATTACCCTCTCAGATTTGGCTGACAAGCTGTTAATTATGTGCACTACGGACATGTTGTCACACCAAAAGTGAACCGTGGACTTTGCCCATATCTCTGCCCAGAGCCAAAGGGCTCCCACTATTGGAAAAAACTCTAAAAAGGTTAAGTCCCTGGTAATCCCTTCCTTATGCCACCTCTCGGGCCATGCCCCGTAACACCATCTGCCTTTGAAATAAATACCATAACCCAGGGACCCAGCTGTGTCTGTCTGCACCTGGAATTTGGCCTATAAACTTAGTTCCGTACGCCAAAATGATATGCCATTGAAGTCACGTAGGAACCACAACCATACCTCAATATCCTTGCGCATACCGTGGGTTACCCGCACCCTGTGAAAGGGTCTGGACAGCCCTTGCATGGCCGAGCACAAACGCGTAATAAAAGCCCTGCCCGGTGCCACCACCTTATACGCAAAGTTTAGGTGCCCCACGATCTCCTGTAACTCCCTGAGTGTCACCTTTTTTTTTGCCCAGCAGGGCCTCCAGGTGATGCCTGAGGTTCTGCAACTTATCCTCAGGGAGTTTAGATGATTGCTCCCATGTGTTGGGTTCTATGCCCAGGAATGTTAGCTTAGTGGTTGGGCCCTCAGTTTTCTCCTCAGCTAAGGGCATCCCCAATGTGGCCGCCAAACTCTGGAATGCTTGCAATAACAGGTGGCACCTCCCCGATCCCTTCTTGCCACAAAAAATGAAATCATGAAGGTAGTGGGCAGTTGTTGCGATCCACGTTAAATACCTCAGTTTCCATTCCACAAAGGTGCTAAATCATTCAAATGCCGCGCAGGACACCGAAAATCCAAAGGGGAGTGCCCAGTCCATGTAATAAGACCCCTCGAACTGGAACCCTAACAGTTCAAAGTCCTCTGGGTGGACTGGGAGCAGTCTAAAGGCAGATTTTATATCACATTTAGCAAGCTCAGCACCCACCCCACAGGACCTAATCATGTGCACTGCTGTGTCAAAGGAGGTGTATCGCAACGTGCATAACTCATGTGGGATTGCATCATTGATGGACAGGCCTTCTGGGTATGACAGGTGATGTATTAGTCTAAACTCAGTGGTGATACCCTTAGGTTAGCCACCGGGGGTTTACTAAAGGGGCCTATTACCCTACCTTCCCTCAGCTCTTTTTGTATCTTTTCCTTAGTTATCCCCTCCAACCCTTTCAGTGATTTCAGGTTTTTATGCCAAGCTCGGCCGCCTCTCACTCTCCACAGGAATTCTAAAACCCTCCCTGAAACCCGCCAGGAGTGTGGCAGCCGCTTCCCTGTCAGGGTAGTCCTCCAGCCAGCGACTAAGAACTGGCAGCTTGATTGGGCTGAGCCCCTTTTGAAACCCCTGTGCCCCCTTGGTTTGATCTACCGTAGGCCCCCGGTTCCCTATTGCCTCCTTTTTGGGTCCTGCCCTTGTTACAGTGGACTGCTGCGTGGGTCCCTCCGCAGTGTGTGCATTCATGCTTAAATTTGCACATCTTCCTGGCATAGCCCCCTTGGCTGTTAAAGTCCCAGCAAAGCAGGCGGGGTTGAACCGCCTGCCCCGCGTTGCCCCGAGGTGTGTTAGTTTGCACCGGTTTCCCAATGAGGTGTCCACTATCAAACCTATTCCCGGCAGCTGGCCGGGCAGGTGTCATAATCTGGAGCCATAGGGACGGCAAGGGTTCATCCCACCTCAGGGTGTGGTCTAATGCCGCACGTTTGCGGAATTGCTCATCGTATTGGAGCTGGGTATATCCCGGGAAGTCCGTATAGGCTTTATATATCAGGTCCTGGTATTGGACCAAGGCTTGTGCGCGCCAGGGCTGCGCCCGAATTATGACAGACATATATATAGAATAAGCTGGCAATCAATTCTTCCAATTCCTGTCCGGCTTTCTCTTAAGGCGTCTCTCCTTAGCTTTCTCATCCTCCTTGTCCCCCTCTTTACAATCTACCTCCGTGTTCAATAAGCTGAACAAATCCACATATTCACCCCTGATGATCTTATCCCTTGTTGCCGCTGTCAGGTGCCCTCCCAGGGGTAAGGCCTGGTCCCCAAAGGGGATAGCATGAGCCGGTAAATTACCTGGGTATGCCCCCCTGCCGGCTGGGCTTGCCCACATCCCCTGCCCCGGTGTTCCCATCCATGGAGTTGACCCAACTGGTTGCTGAGCAACTGCCCAGTAATTCAGTGGGGGCTGTTGAGGGGAGTTACTGCACCCTTGTCCAGGCCACCCTTGTACCTGCGGTGTCCCACCCGTGCAACCCACCATTAACTGTTGCATCAGCGCCCCCCCGGGAGGTGGCCATGTGTCATATGGGTGAGTTTGTCCCGCAGTAGCTGGGGTAGAGAGGGCCGGCCCACTTGGGGGCCATGGAGCCTGTCGCACTTGTTGGGGAATGCTGTCCCAAGGCCATGGGCCCATGTCCACCCTGTGGCCACCGGCTGCCCTCACTGGCTCGCTTGGTCCAGCAGCCACCATATTGTTCTCCCCAGCCCCTGCCGACTCACCAGCACTCGGACCAGCCATCGGCTCATCGCTTCTCCTTGTCTCCGGGGGTGTCTGCTCCTCCGCTGCAACCTCCACTTGTTGTTGGACATCTCCCGCTGGCTCCGCCTGGCCCCTGCCCGCTTCTCCTTGTGGCCCATTCTTCTCCAGGACCGCCAGCCTGGAAGACATTTCATTCAGGACCTCCATAAACCTGGCGCGCTTGCGTGCCCTATCATCCTGCAGTGGGGTGTTCACCTGTTGTGGGGGTAGCCCTTCCTTCCCCCAGACCCCCTGCCTCCTCTCAAGTGCTTCCAACCTTACCCTAAAGTTCTCTAAGAGAGCCAGCTCCTCCCCCTCTGAGTTGGGTTCCCTTGGGGGCTCCTGAGGTTGTGGCCGCTTCACTGGGCGCTTGCCCTTCGCCTTCTGGTTCTTTGGAGGCATCCTGACTCCTATACAATTGGATGAATGCCCAAACACCTTGGTGCTACCAGCGCCTCCTGTAGGGTCCCCTCTGATCGATGGCTGCCCCCCTCAACGGTGACCTCTCTCCCGTGGGCTCCCCTTCGCACTCCCCCTCCTTGCCGCCCCCCGGGCCCGGTCTCTTTCCAAACCTCGGCAGGGGGTTTAAAACCCTGCCTGTTGCTCTCTGGGAACTGAGGCCGGCCCCTCAACTTCTCAGTCTCGTTGGCCGTTCGCTCGCCGCTCTTTAGGCTCCTCGGGCGGTCGGAGCCCAAGCCCCTCTTCCCTGCAGCTGCTGCCAGAGTCACGCCGAAGCTGCTGCCACTGCCAGTCGCTTCCCTCCACCACCGTTTGCTGCTGCTTGCCGCCGCCGACCACTGCCGCCGCCCGCCACTGCCAACAATTGCCGCCTCTTGCTGCCGCCAAAGACACCGCCGTTCGCTGTTCAGCGTCGCTCTCCACCGAATCCGCCGCTCTCTGATGCGTCGACGCAGCCTCCAAGCTGCTCCTCAGCTGTTCGCCGGTCCCATGCCGAGCTCCTCTGCCGAGGTCGTCTCGCTGCCGAGCCGGAAACCAAGTGAGGCCGAGAAGATGGTGCCACCCCGCTTTATAGGCGGGGTGATCTCACGCGACCTCTCGGCCTCACGAGAACAGGGAGTCCCATCTTGCATTGTTTTCGGCCCGGGAGGGCAAAGACACTCCGCCGTGCAGCCGTGCCGCGGAACGGAGCCTTGTTATAACGTGGCTGAGCAATTTCACATGATGTGCATGATAACCATATGGTGACTTGCCTGCCAGGTGAAAAGGTTGCAGACATAACCAGACATCTAGATAGTTTGTAAGAACTGGGAAGGATCCAGTGGTCATGGTACACTTTGGTACCAATGATGTTGGGAAGGCCAAGCAGTCAGTCCTGGAAGCCAAATTTAGGTTGTTAGGAAGAAGATTGAAGTTCCACACTTCCAAGGTTGCATTTTCAGAAGTGCTGCCTGTTCCTCGTGCAGGACCCACCAGGCAGGCAGGCAGAACTCAGAAACCTCAATGCATGGATGTGGCAATGGTGTTGAGAGGAGGGCTTCACATTTGTCAGGAACTGGAGAACATTTTGGGACAAGCCAAACCTGTTCAGGACAGGGACGGGTTGCATTTGAACTATGGTGGGACCAGATTGTTGGCACTCAACATCAAAAGGGCTGCAGAGCAGCTTTTAAACTGATAATGCATTTGCCATTTCACAGCCCATTCCCCCAGTTTGGAGAACAAGCCTAAGAAATGAAGCAAAAGAACAATTCATAGAATTCTGTAAAGCCAACAATCTGTTTATTTCAAATATACAAAGAGACAGTTGTAGATGTGAAGATCACCATTTGGTCAATATCAAAATAAAATACACTACCTCTAGTTACAAAATTAATCCATTCCCAATGCACTTTCTTAAGTCAAAACTGGTTGGGTCTGTGACCGTAAATAAAGATTGTATTGTATTTAAGTCAAAATTTTTGTAAGTCTAAGCAGAGTTTCCTTTGAAATGCATTGGAAATGGATTAATCCATTCCAAGTGGGAAATCACCCTCCCACCAGAATGAAAAAAAAAAAGAAAAGGCATGCAACTGACAGAAACTCAGCTCCCTACCTTTCAACCACTTGAGAAATCCTCCCAAAAGTTCCAAAAAATCCCCCAAATAGTGCCAAATATCCAATAGGGACAGTTTGAAAAGGTTATTGGCCCCGGTCCCATGTCCCTTTAAAAGCAGTTTAAATTACCAGATAGCCTGTGTCTAAAAATGCCGTCCCCATGGCCACCGGGCTTTTTGAAAAAAGAAAAGAAAAAGAAAACCCAGTAATGATCCCTTAAGCGAGGTTTCTGTGACTCACCCAGGAGGTAGGGAAATTTTTACCTCACTTTGAAAATCCAGCTTTTAAGGAGGTAGACGCCGTGAGACCAGGCAGATGATCTGGGTTTCTTTTTCTTTCTTTTTTCATAGCACCGACCGGCTGTTCCTGGGGCCGATCGGCGCCGTTTTTGTTAATTGCTTTTCACCTTTGGAGAAACAGGAAGCTCTATCCAATCCTACAAGTTTTAATTTCCCCCAAGCCAAGTGGTCCGTTTTTTTATATGCTAGCACCACCTGCTGGCCAAGGGGGCTGAACTGCACTTTAAAATAAAAAAAAACACAGCTTTTTATGTGGGACTCTTGTCCCACATTTAAATCACGTGATGGGACAAAGAGGAAAAGCCAGACCTTCAGAAGATCAGGATCAAAACCCAGGTGTGACCACGGCCATTTTAAAAAAAAGTCCCGGTTCTCAGCTTTCCTATTCAGAATGGCTCCTTCTTCTTCCTAATTGCAGCACTGGAGTTGGGGGGCCACAAGATGGCAATATTGCTATTGTAAACAAGCAGGAGCTATTTAAAAATGAATATTTCATTTTCCCTTTCGTAACTCAAAAAACAGGCTTTTTTTGGTAAGTCGAATTTTTTCCAATACTCACAGACTTCTATTCGTAAGTCGAATTGTTCCGTTGTCGAAGTGTTTGTCAGTCGAGGTACTACTGTATATCATTGGAACCTGTAGGCTCTTACCCAAAACAAGATCAGGAGTGGCTTGTGATACTGATCATGAAATGCTAATATTCAACTTTAGAGCAAAGCTGAAACTGAACACTAAAATAATTGTAGTGCCAAAAGACAATTAAAACACCATTCCTGATGAATTTAAAGTCCACATAAGGAACACATATGCATTACTAAACTTAATTTATCATGAACAAAAAGGTCTGTAGATTGAAACCGGGCATGGAGGACAATGTAGGTAGTAAAAACAAAAAAAGCTGGATGAATGATGGGAAAAAAAAACTTAAAATTGTAAAGAACAGATGAGAAGCAAAAGAAAAAAATTGACGAAAATATGGTCAGAACCCTGAATTCATTTTAGTGACATAGAAACAATCTGCATAAAGAGAACTAGTGCAATAACTGGTACAAAGAAACAGAGGAGAACAAAAAGAGAAAAAGAAAAGACATTTTCCAGAAGATCCAAGAAATCAAAGGGAAATTTAAGCCTTGATTAGGAATGCTGAATGACCAACAGGGATGCAAATGGAAACAGCATACTGAAGACCATAAGGGACAAATGTATTGCAGACTTAATTGAAGAGGAAGTCTATGATAAAGAACACACAGTTCTATAAAATGAAGTGAAAGCTGCTTTGAAAGCAATAGGAAGAAATAAATCACTAGGGTATATTCAATAGTGATAGAGCTACTTCAAGGCACAAAACACTATCTGTCAAACTCCTAATGTGATTACACCAAGAAATATTGAAAACTAATCAATGGCCCACAGACTGGCAATATTCAATATACATTGGAAAACCCAATAAAGGGGATGTCAAGGAGTGCATTAACTATAGGACCATGCTTTAATTTCTCATGCAAACAAAATGATGATCAAGAAGTTGCAGCAAATGCTTTGACCTTATATGGAATCAAAATGTCTGATATTCAAGCTGGAATCTGAAAAGGAAGAAGCTCTCAGATCATATTGCAAAATCTGATGGGTATTGGAGCACACCAAAAAAATTCAGAAGAAGGTCGGCCTATACTTTAGAGACTACAGTGAAGTCTTGGCTGTGCAGATCATGGGAAAGTATGGGTTGCTCTGAAATAAAGGATTGTACCTCAGCACTTGATTTTCCTGAGGCATCACCTGGATTGTGGACAAGAAGCTCCCTTTAGGACAGAATATGGAGAAACAGAATGATTTCCAATAGGCCCTCTGACAAGGGTATATCTCTAATATCTGTACAGTGGACCCTCATATAACAAATGGTTTGTATAACATAAAATCTGTATAACATAAAAAATTCTGGAGCTAGGAGAAATTTGTGTAACAGAATAGTCTATAGGGCAAATCTGTACAACATAAAAATGGTCGTGATTAGGGATTACTTTGTTTTCAATGCATTCCTATAGGGAAATTTGTATAAAGGAAAATGTTCTTAACATAATTTCATTTGGAACGAATTAATTCCTTTATACAAGGTACCACTGTATCTGTTAAATCTGTAAGCAGAACATGTCATATAGAAAGACAAAGAGGTGGGTCCTAAAGCAAATAAAGCCTGAACTATCTTTGGTGGCAAAAATAAAAGAAAAATAGCCTCCAAATCCTTTGAGGTACTAATTCCCCTCTATTCAGCACTGATCAGGCCTCCTCTTGAGTACTGTGTTCAGCTCTGGACATCACACTCTAAGAAGGATGCCAGGCCAGCCACTGAGGCAAGTTCAAATGAGGGGATCAAATATGATAGAGGGACTGGAAACAAAGCCCCATGAGAACTGAAATAACTAGAAATGTAAAACCTTGAGGAAAGAAGATACAAAGAGAGATGCGATATCACTTTTCAAATATGTGAAAGGCTACCACACCGGGGGGGGGGGGAGAGGACAATCTGTTCTCAATCATCCCAGAGTCCAGGATTCATAATAATGGGCTCAAACTACAAGAAATCAGATTTGGACAGAATATCAGGAAAACCAGAAGAATGGGCCCATCTAGTCCAGCTTCCTGTATCCCACAGTGGCCCCACCAAATGTGTCCGGCAGCGCACAAGACTAGATATTTGTCTCTTCATACCACTCCCCTGCATCTGGTCCTTGAAATACCCCGGTTTTAAGCCTGGAGATGACACCTCTCCAACCACTTAACT
This sequence comes from Phrynocephalus forsythii, assembly GCA_029282475.1. Taxonomy (NCBI): domain Eukaryota; kingdom Metazoa; phylum Chordata; class Lepidosauria; order Squamata; family Agamidae; genus Phrynocephalus; species Phrynocephalus forsythii. The sequence goes on along the minus strand of JAPFRF010000001.1, from coordinate 4,623,355 downwards.
GTTAGTGCAGTGCGACCAGTGGAACCACTTGCCTTGGAAGGCGGTGAGTGTTCTGACACTGGAGGGATTTCAGGAGAAAACTGGACAACCATCTGTCAGGTCTGCTTTGAATTGGGATTCCTGCCTTGAGCAGGTGGTGGGAATCAACGGCCTTATATGCCTCTTCGAACTCAATTTTTCTCTGAGTCTATGTTTCTGTAATAATAAAGGCTGTCATTATGTTGAGCACATCATGAGAAGGCAAGATTTGCTGGTAAGGACAATAATGGGCCTCCTTCCACAGGAAGTAGAGGCAGGGTAATTATAAATGGTAATTGATATCTTCAGAACAGAGAAATCTAGTATTTCACTGTTTCCTATCCTGAAATGACTTAGATATCTATATTACACAAATCCTGTGCACATTCACCCAGAGGTTAGTCCCACCCCAGTCTGGTTGTCTTCCAAAATAAGTGAGTTCAAAGATTATAGCCAAAGATCCACAGGTTTTAAGCCAAGTGTTATGAATTTAAATTAACCGGTATTGAGCTCAACATTTGCCTCACTAACTATTCATTAACAGCTAATTAACTGTTAACATTTCTACTATCTTTTTTTACTTTGGATGAAACATGATTGCATTCTGGAAAGTTTTGCCTTGGAAGATGTTCTGTCTAGAGATGGTCTAAAGTTTGTTTAATTATTCGTTACTCGTTTCATTAGGTATTGAAACAAATAATGAACCCCAGAGTGATTGTAGAATGAAACGAACCAAACCGAAAAAAATTGGTTCAGTTCGGTCATTTTCATTATGCGGCCGATGACAGCGGAGGTGAGAACGGGGCTCTCTTTAAAGGGATCTTCCCCACAGCCTGTGACAGTGGCCAGTCGCTGTCATCAGCTGCGGGGGAAACCTCTTTAAAGAGACCCCTCTTCTCACCTCCGCATGTGGAGGCAGGAACAGGGGTCTCTTTAAAGGGATCTTCCCTGCGGCCGATTAGTCCAGTGCTGGTAAGAACCCAAACCGGTTCGGATTGGTATGGGTTCGTATTTTTTTTTAAAAAAATTGTACAAACCTGAACCTGAACCGAACCAAGGATGGGCCCAAACCAGACGAACCCGAACCATGGGTATTCTGGTTCGTGTCCACCTCTGGTTCTGTCCTGTTAGGCTCAGTGCAACATTATAGGCTTTGTTGAGGTTTAGAAGAAATAACATCTATAATAAACCAATTGAATAATGGTTTCTATAGCCCATTTTTTCCAGTTTAGCTTCAATGCCCATGAAACAAGAATGGTCAAACTCATTACAGAATATGCACCAAACAATATAACAGTTTATAGCTGGGCTCAAAGCAATTTAACTAGCAAATGATCCCAATTGATCAAATCAAATATTAAACTAAACTGTTTGCATGCAGTAATAAGAACATTTGCTTCTCCACCATATTAAATTGGCAGAGCCCTCAGCTGGGTCCTGCTTGCCTTTCCCCATATGTTTGGACAGCCCCCTTTTCTCTCATTTTCCTAGTTAAAAATATGTCTTATCCAAAATTAAACAGAGGTCTAATTTTAATAGCATTCTCCTCATGTTACCACATAGTACATTTTCATTTGGGCAAGGAAACCAGAGTTTACTTATTCATTTAAAATATTTATTGTAGCGTGGGGTTAGTGATTCAGCAGTGATTTCAGCTCAGAGACAAAGCAGGCTGGAGACAGCTTCTAGTGAACAGCTCTTTAATCAGGGAGATACAAGACTGAGGACTGGGGAGAGGGAGTTACATTTATAGGGGCCAGGACTGGCTAGGAAAAGATACATTTTGGAGGGAACAAATACAACCAATCACAAGGCTGCCTTTTGGCGGGAACCAATAGGATTAAAGATCCAAATGCAGCAACTAGAATCAACCAATAGGCCTGTTCCCTTTGGAACAGGAAGGCAGTTACTTCAACAAGCAATTACAGATCAATACATAACACCCCCCTGGTGGGCACAGCACACGTAATCCTTTAGATATTGTGGGGCCCTGCAACTTCTAGTTGATCTCCTGACTACGGGTGTTGCAGGGGCTTCAGCAGGCAGTGTCTGTGGGGGAGAGTCTACTGTAATAGTTTCGTCTGGCAAGGAGGGGGTTTCAGACAACTCAGTGTCCCTGATCTGTTCCTCGGCACCATGAGGACTTGCAGGAGCAGATTCATTTGCGGAAGCCACTGGTACCTGCACTCCTGGGGCATCTCCGCTCTGGTCTTGCAGCTGTGACTCATTAATGGGGGTAGTGTCACTCTCAGACTGCAATTCCCCCACTCTTGTACCCACTCTACTGAGCACTCTGCGCCTCAGTTGGTCCACGTGCCTACGCCAGACCCTGCCATCTTCAATGGTCACGTAATAAGAGACTGGCCCAGATGCTCTGGTGATCACCCCTGGCACCCACAGGGGACCTCTGGCATAATTTCTCACCCAGACCAAATCTTCAGGAGCAAAATACCTTGTAGAGTCGCTCTCTGCCTGTGGAGGTGCTCTAGCATTGTGGTTTGGCATTTTGTCTGGGTAGACATAATCCAGCACCGTTACCAGCCTTCTACCTAGGAGCAGCTCTGCTGGCGACTTGCCCGTAGTAGTACACGGCGTCGCATGCTGCAAGAACAACATTCGGGCAAAGCGCGTTGACCAGTCACCCTCCATCAAGCGTGCAAGAGATCCTTTGGCTGTCTGCACCATGTGCTCAGCCTGCCCATTGGATGAGGGATGAAAAGGAGCTGAGGTGACCCCTCTTATGAAATTATCAGCCAGAAATGCCCTGAATTCTTGGGATACAAAGGCTGCTCCATTGTCTGAGATAATGGTCTCGGGCAACCCATGGGTTGCGAAGAGCTGTTTTAGCACCTTGATGACTGCAGCTGACGACATGCTGGGAACCATAGCCACCTCTAACCATTTAGAATACGCATCGATAACCAAAAAAACCTTTCCTTGGAATGGCCCAGCAAAATCTAAGTGCAGCCGGCTCCAGGGAGTCCGGGTTTGCTCCCACCAGTGGATTGGTGCTCTGGCCACTTCTGGGTGCACTTCCTGACATGCCTTGCACGTCCGTACCCATCGTTCAACATCTTGGTCCATCCCAGGCCACCATACATAGCACCGGGCCAGCGACTTCATCCTGACCATTCCCGGATGCCCCAAGTGCAGTGTATCCAGAACCCTGTTTCTCAGTGGTGCTGGGATGATCACCCTGTCTCCCCATAGGAGACAGCCCTTATGCAGGGATAGCTCATGTTGCCTTGTTGCGTACGGTCTAAATTTTTCCTCATGCGGGCCACCTGGCCATCCCCTCCCCACCCAAGTGAGCACACGGGAGAGAGCGGGATCTTTCCTTGTTCTCGCAGCTATTTCAGTGGCAGTTACAGGGGCCCCCGGAAGTGTTTCCAGCATCATCACTCGTTCAGCTGGGGCAGGATCTGCATCGCACACACCAGGAAGGGGCAAGCGACTTAGTGCATCAGCGTGGCACAACCTTTTCCCTGGAACATGGGTCAGGGTGTACTGGAACCCATTCAGGAATATAGACCATCGCAGCATTCTGGGGGAGAGAATCTGTGGCGTCTGTTTGTTCGGGTGGAACAATCCTAACAGAGGCTTGTGGTCAGTTTCAAAGAAGAAGTGGCGACCATATAAATAGTCATGAAACTTTTTAATCCCTGCCACTATTGCCAGGGCTTCCTTGTCAATTTGTGCATAGTTGCGCTCCGTTGGCGACAACGTACGAGAATAGAACGAGATGGGCTTTTCTGACCCATCCGCTTCCCTATGGCTCAGCACAGCTCCCAGCCCATATTGAGAAGCATCACATGCCAGAACAAGAGGTTTCGATTTGTCATAATGAGCAAGGATGCTCCTGCTAGTCAGCATGCCCCGCAAGGTGTCAAAAGCCTTCTGCTGTGCCTGAGCCCAAAAGCCTTCTGCTGTGCCTGAGCCCAACACCACACACTCTTTTTCTTCAATAGTTTATGCAACGGTTCCGCTGTTGAAGCTTTCTGAGGTAGGAATGAATGGTAAAAGTTAATCAGTCCCAGGAATGACTGTAACTCCATCTTGTTCCGTGGGCGTGGTGCCTCAGTAATGGCTTTAATTTTAGAGTCAGTGGGGTGGATGCCAGTTGCATCACTTTTAAACCCCATGAAATCCACAGATGGCACCCCAAAACTGCATTTTTCCTTTTTCAGCTGCAGCCCCACCTCCTTAAATGTGAGTAACACAGCACGGATAGGCCCCACTAGATCCTGGGGGTCTTTCCCAGCAATCAGAACATCATCAAAAAATGGCAAGACCCCTGGCAGACCCCTTAACAGGCGCTCCATTAGCCCTTGAAAAATTCCTGGGGCCACACAAATTCCAAACTGTAACATGTTCACTCTGAAAGCCCCTTTGTGCGTTACGATCGTTTGTGCTTCCGCAGATTGCGGAGTCACTGGCAGCTGTTGGTAAGCTTGAGCCAGATCAAGTTTGGCGAAAATTTCCCCCCCAGCCAATTTTGCCAACAGCTGTGAGATGACTGGAATGGGGTATGAATTTCCCCTGAGTTCCTTGTTGATGGTACATTTGTAGTCTGCACAAATCCTCACTTCCCCATTCGCCTTAAGGGGTGTGACGATAGGAGTCTCCCACCTAGAAGAGTCCACAGGTGAAAGAACTCCCTGTTTGACCAATTTGTCCAGTTCCGCCTCAATTTTGGGTTGCAGCGCAAAAGGCACTCGCCTTGGCTTGAGTCGGATTGGAGCCACCCTGGGGTCTAGCTCAAAGTCAATTGGAGGCCCTTTATAACAACCCAGCTTTCCACTGAAGAGTTCAGCAAATTCTTGGCCTAATACCTCGCCCAACTCAGGGGCAGTTTGGACTGAGTTGAGCCCTGATATACTCAGCTCCAAGGCAGGAAACCAGTCAGTACCCAAAAGACTGGGGCAACTCCCCTGTGCAATCACCAATTTAAGCATGGCCTGTTTCTCCCGGAATTGTACCCTCACCGCACACATTCCTAGAATGTGGATGCGGCCCGCCATGTATGATTGCAAGGTTGCTGGGAATGGCTCCAGAGAAGGGAACTTACCCCCAAGAAAGAGCCCCCTTGCAGTCTGGTCTGAGACAATGGTGAATCCAGATCCGGAATCCACCTCCATGTTGCACGGTCGACCTTCGATCTTCACTCTGATAGATGGTTTGCCCTGCGCCGGAAACTGCACGATCTCTCTGTTGATCTCTGTGAGATAATTGCAGTCGTCTAGGAGATGAGTTGTGGTGGATGATCTGCGACGCGTTGATCTAGGTGATTCCGTTGTTGCAGCTGCCACTGACTGACAGACCCGGCCGATGTGTCCTGTCTTACCGCAAGCCCTGCACGTAGCATCATGAAAATGGCAGCTTTTCCGCTCATGGTATCCGCCACAGCCTGTGCAAGTGCCTCGGCGATCTTTGGGCCGTGCATCTGCCTGACGCACCAACTCGACACCACGGACTGGGCTCTGGCTTGGACTAGCCTCTGGCTCATCCATGGCATGGGCAGCCTCTACCTGCAGCTTTGTGGTCTTGCCACTGGCATTGAGCTATTCCTGCTCATAATTCTCTGTGGCAGAGGCCTCTTTCAAGGCAGAGGCAAGGGTGACATCTTCCTTTGCCACAATGCGCCTTCGGGCTTTTTTGCTGCAGAGCCCCTCAACAAATTGATTCAAGAGAGTGTCTTCAAGATTTGGGAAGCCACAGTGCTGAGCAAGCTCCCAGAGTCCTGCCAGGAATGCAGCCACAGATTCTCCGGCTTGCTGCTGCCTTTTCTGGAACTCCATCCGCCAAGCCATCTGGGTTTTGGTAGGTGCCAAGTGGCTTGTCAGCCAGGCGAAAATGTCTGTGAGTGCTGTCTCACTCAGCTTTGCTGGGGTGAGCAGTGCCTTGGCCAACATGAAGGTCTCCCGCCCACAGCAACTCAGGAACGTGGCCCTTCTTTTACTGGCATCTGTGATTCCTTGAGCCACCGCGAAGAACTCGAAACGCTCAACATAGTCCTCCCAAATGTGAGGCTCGGACAGCCGGAAGGGCTCCAAGACCCGTGGACTTTCCATTCTCCAGGCGGGCAGGGTCGTCTTCTAGCCAGCAGGTGAGTCTTGTCTCTGCTGCGATCCGGACTCTGAGTCAGCGTGATGGGCCTTTGCTACTCAGCATTCCGGATCCCATCCTCATCGCCAGTATTGTAGCGTGGGGTTAGTGATTCAGCAGTGATTTCAGCTCAGAGACAAAGCAGGCTGGAGACAGCTTCTAGTGAACAGCTCTTTAATCAGGGAGAGACAAGACTGAGGACTGGTGAGAGGGAGTTACATTTATAGGGGCCAGGACTGGCTAGGAAAAGATACATTTTAGAGGGAACAATTACAAGCAATCACAAAGCTGCCTTTTGGCGGGAACCAATAGGATTGAAGATCCAAATGCAGCAACTAGAATCAACCAATAGTTCTGTTCCCTTTGGAACAGGAAGGCAGTTACTTCAACAAGCAATTACAGATCAATACATAACAATATTTATATCCATTTTTCTTCTCAAGAGGGCCCAAGGTGGATTACAATATTAAAACAAGCAATACTAAAAGCTTATAAAAGCATTTCCAATATTGAAACAAGAATTAGATAAGTATTACATTTCTACCTGGAGAAAACTTTGAAAGCATCATGTTTGGGGGCAACTTTTAATATCTGAAAATCATTATCACCCCTTGACAGGGATCCCAAGGGAGTCTTGAAACGTAAAGGAGAAGGGATAGGAAACTTGTCATTAAAGACATGATGTCATCAGCTTTGCACATCTGGAGTTGTGGCAACAGGATTTCAGTTTTTTTCCTTCATACACCTTACTCTGGCTGTCTTGAATCAGGACAGCTTAGAAAGAAGTTGGACTCCTGGCTCTTTTCCCACCGGACCCCTATAGACTGACAACCCCATTCATTACGTCTTATTTCAATGTATTCAGTAGAGATGGGCAGAAAACAGAAAAATAGTGTTTTGTTTTGTTTCTTTAGTAGTTTCATTTCATTTTGTTCCTAACACATGAAATGAAACACTATGCTCCCCTGGGTCCTAAAGGACCAAAATGGCAGGGGAATGTAAGGAAGTAAGGATGATTCTCTAAGCCATGATATTAACTTTCTTTTCTGCATTAGAGTCTGTTATCTAAGGTATGTGGAATACAGTCATAGCAATGCTCTAAGAGCAGAGAGTAGTCAGCTACCATTGGACAGTTCCAAGCACATGACATCTGAAAGCTTTGGAGGAGAAGACGGAGAGAAAAGTCAGAAGCCATTATTTTGCTAGGGATTGCTTTGAGCAATGATGTTTACTTCAGTTAGGTAGAGTTAGGACTAATTTAGATTAGTCAGCACGTCATCATGTAAGTAGAAAGAGAGAGGATAATTTAGTTTTTATTATTTTTAGGGAAATAAATCTATAATGGGGTCTGTTAGGTTTTAAACTCTTTTTTGAATCTTTTTGCACGTATAACTTTCTTTTGTAACTTAGTCTAGAAATAAAACTCTTTTTAAATAAGAAGGGGTCCCCCCCTCCTTCCTTTTTTAAAAATTGGTGTGACATCCACTGTCCTCCAGTCCTCTGGCACTGTGGCCGTTTTAGGAGACAAGTTGCATGTTACCGTTAAGAGATCAGCAATTTCATTTCTCAGTTCCTTAATAACTCTTGGTGGATGCCATCTGGGCCTGGTGACTTATTGATCTTCAATTTATCAATTAAACCTAAAACATCCTCTCTTTTAACCTCTATTTGATTAAATTCTTTAGTCAAGAGGGGCCATTCAGGGAGCGGAATCTGCCCAAAATCTTCTGTCGTGAAGACTAGTGCAAAGAACTCATTTAATTTCTTTGCAATTTCCAAGTCCTCCTTAACCTCCCCTTTTCCTCCCTCACCATCCAGAGGGCCAACCGGTTCTCTGGCAGGTTTTTTACTTCTAACATATTTAAAGAAGCTTTTATTATTTCCCTTTATATTGCTAGCCATGCGTTCCTCAAAGTCTTTCTTTGCCTCTCTTATCATCTTCTTACAATTTTTTTTGCAAGAGTTTATGTTCCTTTTTATTTTCCTCCTTTGAGGAGGATTTCCATTTACGGAAAGACCTCTCCTTGCACTTTAGAGCCTCTCTAACTCCACTCGTTAATCATGCCAGTGCCCTCTTGGACTTCAATGAGTTCTTTCTTTGCGGTATGCACTTGTGCTGAGCCTCTACTACTGTTGTTTTAAACAGGCTCCATGCACTCTGAAGAGATTGGATTCTTTTTACCTTCCCTTTCAATATCTTTCTAACTAGTTTCCTCATCCGAGGGAAATCTGCCCTTTGGAAATCAAGGGTTTTTGTGTTTGATTTGTTTGACACTCTTTGCCCAACATGCATGGCAAAGGAGATTGTAGTAGGGTCACTTGTCCCCAGAGGCTCAGTGACATTCACATCCCTGACCAGGTCCTTTTCCCCAGAGGCTCAGTGGGCTCCATGACAATCTAAGGCAGTGTTTTTCAACCATCACCATGAAAAAATGACCAGGTCCATTAGAAAATGTTAAAAAATTAACTCTGTGCCTATATTGACTATATATAAAGTAATTCTCTTGAATAGGAATCAAATAAACACCAGAAATAGTAAGTAAACAGAAATATGAAAAATTATAAAATACTTTATTATTCTCAGGTGGGCTGATATTCCAGCTTTTGACACCAGGCAACATCTGCACTAGTGTAAGGAACAGTGGTTGAAAAACACTGCTCTAAGGCACAGTCATTCAGCATGTCAAGAAACCTGGTTTCTCTTTCTTGCCCTGAGCTCACATTGGCCCAGTCAATGTGGGGATAATTAAAGTCCCCCATGATTACTATCCTGTCCCTCTTAGACACCTCCATTATTTGTCTCCTCATTTCAAGGTCCCCTTGGACCTGGTAGTTTAACCCACAGTGATTCTATGGTGGAGTCAGCCCCACCATCAATCTCCATTCTGCTGGATTTTACCCCATCTTTGACATAGATGGCCACTCCCCCTCCAACCTGCCCCTCTCTATCCCCTCTAGAGAGTTTATAGCCTGGGATTGCTGTATCCCACTGGTTCTCTGAATTCCACCAGGTTTCTGTTATGGCTATTATATTAATGTTATCCCTAGCTGCCAAATGTTCAAGTTCTCCCATTTTTTCTCAGAGGCTTTGAACATTTGCATAGAAGCACCTGTACCAGGGGTCATCCATGAATTGCTGCTGCTTCATTCTTCCACACACACCCCACAGCTTTTTATTCAAGTAGACAAACTACCACATCCCATTATTCTCCCAGTGCTAATACCTTCTATGTCATCACTTTGAAGTTCTCTACCCTCTCCTACCTCGTTCCACGGGGAAGAGGTGTTCCGAACCGGATGCCACTCAGCTCCTGTCGGCTTTCCCCCAGTTATCAGTTTAAAAGCTGCTCTGCAGCCTTTTTGATGTTGAGTGATAGCAATCTGGTGCCATCATGGTTCAAGTGCGACCCGTCCCTCCTGTACAGGTTTGGCTTGTCCCAAAATGTTCTCCAGTTCCTGACAAATCTGAAGCCCTCCTCTCGACACCATCACCTCATCCACGCATTGAGGCTTCTGAGCTCTGACTGCCTAGCGGCTCCTGCACGAGGAACAGGCAGCACTTCTGATAATGCTGCCTTGGAAGTCCTGGACTTCAATCTTTTTCCTAACAACCTGAATTTGGCTTCCAGGACTGACTGCTTTGCCTCCCCGACATTGTTGGTACCAACGTGTACTATGACCACTGGCTCCTTCCCAGCTGTCTCTAACAAACTATCTAGATGTCTGGTTATGTCTGCAACCTTTGCACCTGGCAGGCAAATCACCATATGGTTATCATGTGCATCACAGATTCATCCCTCTCTATTTCTAATAATTGAATCCCCTAGTAGAAGGAGCCTTTCTCCTGCAGCCTGTTCATTGACACACACCTGATCAACTATATTAAGAGAGTGGTCTCAGGTCTGTTCCTGTTGTGTGTCTTCCTGTATCTCATCAAGTGTGACGAGGGAGAGATCCTCAGGTGGAACCAGTTCTTCCTCTGCACATTCTGGGGGGAGTGGGGGTGATAAGAGGGGAAAATGTAAAATTTAGAGAAGATGAATATGCATAATTGAAGAACATTATCAATAAAAAGACTTTTAAAAAAGACACCCCCAGCTCATCTGTGATGCAAGTGAGATCAGCACATTTTTGCAGGATCAGGTCCTGGATGATTGTTGATTTCCCATTCACTGGTCCTCCATTTACTTGCAAAGTTTTCCCTCCAGGGCTCCTGTAAATATATTTTTTTCAGAGCAAAAAAATATGGAGTAAGAATGGCTCCCAGACTGCAACACTGTGCTTATTGTCCTGTGAATAAGACTCACATTGACTCCATGACACGTGCATTTGAATGAGCATGCAGTGGATTATCCTTTGAGGGTTTTCCTTTGGCTTGATTTGCAATCCCTTTTATTGGTTTCTACACTAATAACTCAGAATGTTTTTTTCAATCTGATGTATCCACAGCCCATGGCACCCCTTCATCCAAAACAGGCGATCTGGTGATCTCTTTTTTTTCTTGTCTCCCCCACAGTAGCCTAGCAATAAACTAATGCATCAATTGAGTGATATGGTGACCTTGCACTCAACTCAGTAATTTGGTGTAAACAAAATAAAACTAGTATGGAACAAACAGGGAGAAAGATTGTTAGAGTATTTCTCCCTATTTGTTTGCAGCAGGGTGTTCTGCTGTTCCAAAACATCATTCCCCTACTTAATATGTCATTACCATTACCTTTGTAGAATGAAACAAGCAATCACACTGGAAAAACACTGCTCAGATCTTTTCAGCTTTGAAAAAGTAGAAACCCCACATACAAATTAACTGAAATCATACATAGTCTGTTCTGTGCTGATGACATGGATAGGTGATGACTTTTCCTCTGAGTTCAACACATTTGACCTGGCTGGTCACGCCGTGAACTTCAGAGTTGAGTGGAAGTTGTTAAATCTTGGCTTCCCTGATGACAGTCCACCGTTAAACTGATAGTTAGTCACAGCCACTCCTTGGCTAAAATCATTTCGCTACAGAATCTGCTGCTTGGGAGTTTGCACTGGGGGGGGGGGGGGCTTGTAGCAAGCTTTAGAAAAGGAGGATGAGAATGAGAGGCTGGAGAGAGACTTTATAAGCCCAGCAAACTGTGAGTGTTCTGTTTTTGTTCCGTGGCTTCTAGAAGCAGATCACGTTGCCCAATTCCAACCCCATTGAATCAGGAAAAGGAGTGTCCAAATCTTTTTCCCCTTGTCAGAGATTGTGCTTGGTATGCCTGTCCGCCTGGCAGACGAGCCACGGCACAGCCTCTTCTCCTGCTCGCTTGGCTTGCCTTTGCTTCCGAAGTTTTGCAGTTTCCACAGATAGACATGGAGGAGCGCTATGTCTCCAAACTTCACCCAACATGGGACTATGGAGCAGGTGTATTTCTCCTGATTGTAGGTAAGTTCCAATGCTGTCGTTCTGTGGGTTGCCTTGTCAGAAGACCCACCCCTACCACTGCTGCAAGGCTTACGGTATCTGTAGGGTCCTTCGACTATTTTGTGATGCACATTATGTTGTTTATTGGCTATTTCAGTGTTGGGGCCTTTACCTTTTAATGTCTCTTTGCTTTCAAAGGGATTTGAAGGGGGGTGAGTGTGATTGAGGCTTGTCTATGTGAGTGAGCAGTAGTAATTTGCTTTTCAGTGGAACAAGCATTCTAGCTGCTGAAGAGCTTCTAAGTCACGTATTCAAAGAAGCCGAACAATTTAATGCATTACAGAAAGCTGGGCACATGATGTAGCAATCAGTCTAAAATCAGTTTGATTTTATAAAAGAACAGAAGCATGCACTGTTAAACGGCATGCTAATGGTGGGAAGACACATGCAGTGAGGGCTTCAGATTGGTTGGGGCTGAGAAATACAAATACAGTGGTCCCTTGTATAAAGGAACTAATTTGTTCCAAATGAAATTCTGTTAAGCAAATTTTCCTTTATACAAATTTCCCATAGGAATGCATTGAAAATGGATTAATCCCTAATTGCAACCATTTTTCTGTTGCACGGATTTGCCCCATAGGCAATTCTCTTAAGCGATTTCCCTCTATGGAATTTTTTCTCCTTTAAGCAGATTTTCTGTTAAACAAACCTCTTGTTATACAAGGGTCCACTGTACTTTTTCTGATAATTGCAATTGGCAGAGAAACACTACCCAGAAGATAGTAGAAATCATCTTCCTTTTAATGTTGATTCACCTAGTTGTACTGTTTGTAGAGCAATCAATCTTTTTTTGCCATGCACATGTTTTAGAGAATGCATTCTGTCCTATTTTATAAATGCTGCAGTGGATGCACCATATGGACTTAAATTAACTATTAAACTGAAAATAACTAACTTTGTAGGGAATATATATCCATGATGATCCACATGAATTTAAGGTATCTGAGGACTAGTTAACAAAGCCTAAGTTAACGTTAGAGAAAAGTGGAAAACTGGATCACTGAAGCTGTGTATGGGGTAGGGGGTTTGGGGGGACAGACGTACAGTATTGGTATTTTCCCTGTTGCTACACAACAGGCATTACTCTCATGCAGCAAAGCAGGACATTTTAGTCTCCAAGAATTTTCCCCCTTCCATATCTGCAGGGAGCTAGGCTGGCCATGTAGCCATTTTCCAGCATTGTCAACTGCCTAAATGTGAACAGCTCCCTGTATTTCAGATGCTAGTTATACAGAGGTGTTTTGTTGTGCTTTTTAAATCAGCAACATGAAATGAAACAGCTAGGACAAAAGGAATGCTAACAATTTTTTTCCGTGTGTGTGTGGGGGGGACATATTGGGATACTTTTCTTCGCCAGCCAACATAGTATATTGGAACAAAACAATTGTCCATTCTTTTTTTTTTTTTTTTGGATGAATCTTGGTGCAGCCAAAGGTGTGTTTTTTTTAAAAAAAAACTCATTGTGAACAAGGTACAAAAGATTGGTAAATATCTCAGATTAGACTGGAGTCAGCAGCATTCATGGGGCACAATGTAGACCAATCTATATTGAGCCTGACTAAAATTAATAGCAGGTTTAACTTGTTTGATCCAGTGTTTATTTACTCATCTACATGCTCAACAACACACAAGAATCCACAGATTTCTTGTTCAAGAGAGGTGCCAAGTTTGGGTTCAAATCATAATTAATATATAATAATGAATCAGTGTTAGAGGGGAAGGAGTACCCTTCCATGAAATACCCATAAATACACACATAAGCATACACTCATACGATCAATGACAAAAAGAAAGAAAAATTACCAAGCTGGATCCATGTCATCTTTTACCCGGATGAGACCTGGAGACACGGTTTACAGTGGTTTCAGTACTGTACTTCCTGGAGAAACAGGTTCCAGGGTGTTTCTGTTCAGCATCTTATTTACCTTTGGGATCTATTTTGTCCCCAGTGTTAATCAACATCTACGTGAAATTGCTGGAACTTGGTCTGCAAGGCACAATTGTCCAATGTAATCACGTACTTGGGCTGGCCGATCACAGAGACCAATTCAGACGGGCCCTAAGATGTTTTAGGATAAGGGCCATGAAATCTTAAGATCTGTCTGTTAAAGGGGTCTTGGCTAGATGCCAAAACCCTCCACAACCATTAACATGAGGAACTCCAACATATATACAGTATTATATTTCAGGTCAAAATCAAATAGTGAAATATTATAATTCATAATTGGCAACAACATAAATGATGTCTCTCAGGGTGTCAGAACTGAACAGTATTCTCTTTCTTTGCAGTTCTGACAAGTGGTTATTCACAGATATATGAAATACAAATTTGCTTTCCCAGACAGAAATAGACTCATAATTTTTCAGCCTTTTCTGTGTTGTATTTCTGTTACTGATGTTTTCTGCTGCAAAATGCCAGTGTCTTTTCTTATTTTATGTCCTGTATTTCTGGCACAATGGCCCACTTTTATCATTAGACAGCAGCTTTCCTGCCACATTTCAAACACCCTCTAGCAAAAAGACTGGAATTATCAAAACTTGGAAATTCGTTATTTGCAAATCTATTTCTTCCGGTTTTCAAATGTTTGCTCAAGATATTTGGGGAGCTAGTGTTTATTCAGTTCCTGGTACTTTGGGAAAAGAAAGCTGATTATGTCAAGGCATTTCAATTTGATTTGAGGCCTGGCTTTATTACAGAGATTTTACCATTATCCTTGTGGATAGTGTACACTAGAAGAGGCAGGCGGGCCATAGGAACTCTCCTCCCTAGACCTCTCAGTTGTTGTCTCCTTCTGAATTAGGGTGTACTGGAAATTGGTGGTTCCGCTGCTCTTTAAAGGCAAGTTCCAGAAAATGATGTTGGGGACTACTCTTTCATCTCCATGACACTTATACCAGGCATGACCAAACTTCGGCCCTCCTGATGTTTTGGACCACAGCTCCCAGAATTCCAAGCCTGTATTCCCAATGTCAAACTGGAAGTTGAGTCTTGGCTACTGGACTTCTTTTTGAGAAATAGGGTTTCTATCTCTCAAAAAGAAGTCCAGTAGCCATGACTCAACTTCCAGATAAACTCACCTGGATGACTGAGAATCTTCACAGACATATCCCAATGTCAAAGGACTGTGGGAGTTGTGGTCCAAAACATCTGGAGGGCCGAAGTTTGGACATGCCTGATTTATACTGTAGATTTCCCAAGGGTTCTGCCACTGGAAGTGGTCATTAAGAGGTCATTAAGAGGTTATGAAAAACGACACTCAGTTCCACCTTGTTCTTGGTATTCACTACAGATAACACATTGGGAGTTCAGAGCTGCTAGCTTATATCTGAAACATCCTAGATGAGGTACAATTATTTACACACAGTCCTGCCAGTATAGGTGGAGACTGGTGGTTCAGATAGATGATGTTATTGTCTCAGATGGAGTTGCACCCGACTTGTCTCGGATGGAGTTGCACTTGACTGGAACCTCTAGTCCATAGGCTAGATATGTCTCCAGTAGCCTTCAATGACTCCTTTGCCTGGCAATGTCTTCTTCTGTGGCAAGAAAAGGCTCTTCTTTGGTACCAGTGGCTGATCAGAGATAGAAGTGCTTTCCTGCTCAATACAGGTACTGGAAAAGGTTCCATTCCTGAGGGCTGAGCAGAGACAATCATTTATATCTGGTTGAGTTCTGAATGGTGCTTAGAGCTTTCCCTTACCTGGGAGAGTAGCTGGTATGTAGGGAGGAAGCTGCTGAATGATGTAATCCTCCTGATTTTTGAGTAGCCATGTAAGTGTTTGTTGTGATTACTTTTGAATAGAGACAAAGCTTTGTTTTTGGAATGCTATGTCTGAATGCTGCAGAATAAAACAGTCCCACTTACTTCGGTGTAGTTTTTCTGAGTAATCTCCAAGTTGGCATAACATTAGGAAGATTTGCATATCTTGGATCACCCACAGATGGAATGTACCCCACAAGAATATAATGTTATAGTGGATATTATAGCACCAGATGGTTCCAACCCACGGCAACCCTACAAAATAATGATATCTAAAAGGTCCATTAAGAGGCCTGCTCAGACTTTGCAAGCTAAAAGCCATGACTACTTCTATGACACCAGTGTATCTTTGCATACTGCCTTCCACATTTTATGGCATTATCTACACCTCTCATAATGTGTCAAAAGTATTGTTGGATTCCAAGTTAATCTCAGAATTTTTCCACTCAGAAAATAGACTCAAATAATTCCTGGCTGGCCAGAGGAAATCAATAGGAAAACCGCATTTCAGTTTGAAACACATTTCAAACCAAAAGGCTTTATCTAGCTAGCTAGCCTGTATGCCACCTACTACCCAAAGGTCTCTGGGTGGCACAATCAAAATAAACATTTCAGACAATTAAAACATCAACATTGCAATAAAATTAAAATAATAAAAACTAGGGATGGGCAAGAAATGAATGTTTAATTTGTTTCATTATTCATTATTCATTTTGTTATCTAACAAAATGAATAACAAAACAACCCATCAAAGAAAAATGAAATGAAATGAAATGGAAATTTGTTTCATTCATTTTGTTTCTTCTTCTGGAGGACACCTACCTTGAGTCCTGTGCCAAGTTCCGACCTTCTCTTCTGCGGCAAACAGGGCACAGGGAAGCAAGCTCTTCTCAGTTGTGGGGGAAGCACCCCTGGCATCAGGGACTTTTAAAATAAAAATTAAAAAAAAAAAAAAATTAAAAAGTGCTGACCCGGCTACGTGGTCAGCGCAGGAAAATTAAAAATAAATAAATAAATAAATGGTGCCACCCCAGCCGGTACTTTAAAATAAATAAGTAAGTAAGTAAGTAAGTAAATAAATACAACTTTGGTCTGGTCCGTGGGCCAGCCAGAAGTAAAAAAATAATTTTAAAATGTGGCATGGGAAGCAAGTGCCTCTCAGGGTGAGGGGGAAAAAGCCCTTGGCTTTGGAGGCCTCGCACTGGCCACCCAGATCCCAGAGTGGCTGGTGCCAATGAGAAGCCTCCGTGGCAGTGATCCCGGTGGCGGTGGTGGTGATCACAGTGGCAGCGGCAGCGGCAATACTGGCGGCAGCGGTGGTGCCTAGGAGCAGCCTGGCGAGGCCCCAAGGAGACTTCCAAGCGGCCGCTGCGCTGCTAGGATCGCCGGGGCCAGAACCCCGCCAGCCTAGGTCCCCCGCCTCCCCTGGGATTGCCACTGCCAGGATTGCTGCCGCCAGCACCAGCCAGGCAAACTGAACCAGTTTGGTTTGGTTTGGTTTGTACGAATTTTTGTTTTAAAAATTCATACAAAATGAAACAAACTGATGGGGGCCCAAAACAGAACGAACTGAACCATTGGTTTTCTGTTTCCTGCCCACCTCTAATAAAAACATTTGAATACAATAATTACAATGAATTAAAACACTACACTAAAATTGCCATCAGGACCCGCAATAATCAGTTAAAAATTATGATGAGCCTGGCCTCCTTAGGCAGAGGGCAAGGGGGCTCCCTTCATTTTAAAGGTTTAAATTCATTTAATCAATACAAAGGAAGGCAATTTGACCCAGGAAAACACCTCTGGCAAATATCCAATGAACCTAAGGGTCATTGGGGTGGGGATTACAGGGGGAAATGGATGTATACTAGGGAAGGATCACAAGTTAAAAGTAAACAACCAAGGATATATTTAGTTACACAAAGGCACTAGCAGAATATTTAATCACAGGAGATTGTACATAAAAGAGGGAGATCAGAGCCAACATGCAAAAACATTTGTTACACAAAGGAATGATATCTGTTTACAGACTGCAAGATCAGAATGAGGGGAGGAAACAAAAGGGTTTTGCAAGCAGGAGCCCTGATGCCCTTAGGGCAGTGATGGCAAACCGTTTAGAGGCCAAATGCCCAAACTGTGATTCAAAACCCACTAATTTTTTGCAAAGTGCCAACACAGAGCAATCTAACCTGAATACAGGTGGCTGTGATGTTTGGTGCCCACAGAAAGGGCTATGAATGCCACCTCTGGCACCCATGCTATAGGTTCGCCAACACTGCCTTAGGTCATGGCCAATGCAAAGCTAGTTTACAAGCTAATTGATCACTTGAGGTGCTGGCCATCTCCCTTTGGGTAATCTTATCTTATCAATGAGGCACGAACCAGATAATTTCATCCCCCTGCTGGTGGATGAATCATCATTTTACCATTGCTGAGGCACCGCTTCTAAGGGAGGATATCCAAAGTGGGCCTTCAACAAAGAAGTGGGCCATCCCAGAAGAATAAGGGTTCAGCCTGAAACCCAGACCCGATGGAAGAACCTGATCCTTCTCTACATGGCTGGATTGTTACTATTTTTCAAATCCCATAGAAAAACAAGTAAAGCCAGTTGTCCACCCAAAGGACTCAGCTTAGCAGATGTTCAGTGAGAAGTCTGAGATTCATTGGAGCAACTAAAAGCCATTAAAAAGGGTGGCCCAACACAGGAGGGGCAACAGCTCAGGACCAGAATTGCAGATCATTCTTCAAACATGAGGATCTACATATATTAGTCAGGAAATGGGTGGTTTGAGATGAGTTGAAGCCATTCATGTAATTTATCTCAACAGATTAATCAATGCTTTCAACAATACCCAGACCAATAAAAAGCCTTCGCCACCAAGACCATAGCTAACGACCCTCAGCACCTTAGGCCATTTGTTCACCTTAAGGCATGGATGGTTAAACTGCTCCATCTTATGAGCCTATTTCAGACCAGGGTGACAAGAGGTCAAAAACTATAAGATGGAGGACTCACACTAGCTGTTCAGACTGATGAAAATCAAGGTCCAGGGATCATCAACTTCCAGATGTTCAAGCTGTAAAAAGGAATCCAAAGCCATGATCATTCTTGAAGGAATTAGTTATATAGTTGGAAGGTTAAACTGCTGTATTGCAGCTAGAACTGGGGCCTAGTCAGAGTTATATAAGAATCCTGGACTTTAAGAAAGCCAATTTTTGTAAACTTAGGGAAATATTGGCTGTGATTCCATGGACCAAAACATTGAAAGAGAAGGGAGTGCAAGATGGATGGGAGCTCCTTAAAAGCCAGACATTAAAGGTGCAATCTAAAACTGTTCCAACAAGAAGAAAAATGGGAAATGTCTAAATAAACCACAATATTTTACTAAAGAACTTTCAACTCAGCTCAGCTAAGTATAATGAAAAAGAATTACAGGAAATGGAAAAATGGGGAATGCACCAAAGAGAAATATAAGCAAATAGCTAATATATGCAGGGTGGTGGTAAAAAAGCTAAAGCGTAAAATGAACTTAGACTTGCCAGAGCAATTAAAGATAGTAAAAAGTGTTTCTTTACTCATGTCCACAGCAAAAGGAAAAATAAGGAAATGATAGGCACTTTGCGTGGGGAAGAGAACCAGTTACTAACAGGAGAGAAGGAAAAGGCAGAACTACTCAACACCTTCTTTGCCTCAGTATTTTTTCCAGAGTTCTGTTGGCACAAAGAGTAAATGAGGTAGTACGCGAATTGCAACATAGAATAGGTAGAGAGGTAGTATAGGAATACCTGGAAACATTAAATGAGTTTAAGTCTCCTGGACCAGATGAATTACACCCAAGGATATTAAAAGAACTGGCAGAAGTAATTTCAGAACCATTGGCTATAATCTTTGAGAAGTCCTGGAGAATAGGGGAAGTCCCCAGAGATTGGAGTAGGGCAAATGTTGTCCCTATCTTCAAAAAGGGGGGAAAAGAGGACCCAAATAATTGCTGCCCAGTCAGCTTGACTTCAATTCCTGAAAACAGATTATTAAGCAGACAGTCTGTAATTATTTAACTAGCAATAATGTCATTACGAGAATTCAGCACAGGTTTCTTAAAAAGAAATCATGTCATACTAATTTGATCTCTTTCTTTGATAGAATTACAGGCCTGGTGGATGAATGGAACACTGCAGATATTGCTTATCTAGATTTCAGTAAGGCCTTCGATAAGGTTCCCCATGGTATACTTGCAAAGAACCTAGTAGAGTGTGGGATAGACAGTGCTACTGTTAGGTGGATTTGTAATTGGTTGACTGATTACACCCAAAGGGTGATCATAAATGGGTTCTCTTCAGCTTGGAGAGATGTGACCATTCTGGGTCCGGTGCTGTTCAATATCTTTATTAATTACTTGGATGAAGGAATAGAGATTAGTCTGATCAAATTTGCAGATGATACCAAATTAGGAGGGATTGCTAATTCCCTAGAGCAGTTATGGCGAACCTTTTAGAGACCGGGTCCCCAAAGTGCAATTCAAAACCCACTAATTTTTTTGCAAAGTGCCAATACAGTAATTTAACCTGTATACAGGTGGCTATGAAGGGGCGATGTCGGGTGCCCACAGAAAGACCTCCGAGTGTCACCTTTGGCACCCGTGCCATAGGTTCGCCATCACTGCCCTAGAGGATAGGATGAAAATCCAAAATGACCTTGACAGATTAGAGTACTGGGCCAAAGCTAACAGAATGGGTTTCAACAGAGAGAAGTGTAGGGTGATTGATGTAATCCCCACTCAGGTGTGGAAACTCTGTGGAAGGTTAGTGGCACTAATAAAAATACTCCTTGAATATCCTTGAAAACAGAGAATAGAAAAGTGGCATGTGGAGTTAAATGCACATAAGACTATAGATTTCAGTACATTTAAAGGAAAATAACTTACGGTCCTGTACCTTTTGCCTGTGCTCTGTGATACTCCTGATTAGACCATTGTCACAGCAATGTTATTGTTTGTCTGCTATATGTAACATAGCACTGAGTTGTTGATGTTGTCAAACTGTGCTTGTAAACAACACTGCTTTCTTCCTTGTTTCAGCCTTCTTAACAGTTCTGGGAAATTCAGCCGTCCTAGCTGTGGCTGTGAAGCGCTACTCCCGCCTCAGGTCACCTGAGCTCCTCACAGTTAACTTAGCAGTAGCTGATCTTGGAATGGCCATCAGCATGTACCCTTTGGCCATTGCTTCTGCCTGGAACCATGCCTGGCTGGGAGGCGATGCAACCTGCATTTATTATGGTCTGATGGGTTTCCTTTTTGGGGTTTCCAGCATGATGACTCTGTCTGTAATGGCTGTAATCCGTTTTGTTGTAACCAACTCAGCAAAGTCCAATAGTAAGTAATCACTTATATGGTAGTGCCAAAAGTGTAGTAATTCCATAGCTTTAGACTTTGTTTCCAGGGCCTAATTTCTTTTTGGAAGAAGTAACATTTAACGGGGGGGGGGGGAATCTGATATTATATGGTTGGATGTGTATCTATGGGGTAATCTGCATTATTGCACCAAATGATACAAATACATATACAGTATAAGTAAAGCAGGTGAGGGTTTTTTTAAAAAAAATCTGATGAACTGTAAATTAAACTATTCTGCTTCAAAGGTGCTGATTAAAATAAGGCATGCAGTATTCAAATATAGAATATGTACTTTGCACATGAGTCAGCACAGTTATGCTGCTTTGAAAAAGACACATTTTAGGTTGTATTAGCAATGTCTGTTACCTGTGATGAATAGTGGTCCACTTCTGGTACAGATTCAGATCCTTCAGGGTACACTAAGAATAGGACGCCCATAGGTTTTACTGCATATCACTATGGATTATTACAGATGATAGCTGTGATAATATGTAACATATACAGTGGTACCTCTACTTACGAGCAGCTCTACTTACGAGCAATTCGAGTTAAGAGCAGGGAATCGTTGGCATTGTAATTTCTACCTTACAAATTTTACAGTAGATGCAGTCTGCTCTACTTACATTCTTTCATTTTTTTCAATTTATTTTTTGCTTTTAATAGACACAGCTGTTCTACTTATGAGTTGTTCGACATGAGCATGCATTCGGAACAGATTAAACTTGTAAATAGAGGTACCACTGTACACTTGTATTGACTGATGTGACTTATAAATATTGCAGCAGTCACCAAATGTACTGTATATCTGCATTACATAATTCACAGAAGCCTCTTGCACATTTACATCTTTGATAACCCAATATGTTTTGAGCTGGAGGAAGTAAATTTAGGTGAAAAACTAAGGAATGCTTTGCTGATATTAGAATGACAACAATTCAAGCCGTCTAATAAAGTTATATGAAATGGAAGATAGTTTACGTATAACAAAACTGGATAGTGTACTAGGTTTGATAGATTTCATCAAACACTTTCAGTGCCACACAATGTTCTTATGTTTAGATACTAACATTCTTTTAAAAATACATTTTATAACATACAGTTGATCTTAATTGAAATAAATGAATCATTCTGGGATTAAAGCTTAGGTATCTGGTCTAAAATCATAAGCATACCGTAACTCAGATGCTAACAGAGCTTGATAACGGAGCATGTGTTTTGCATGTAAGAGGTTCTTGGTTCAATGTCCAGGATTTCTGGGTTAGAACAAAGGGAATCTACAAACCCCTAAAGAGTTCATATCAGCTCTCAAATACAACAGTGAGCTAGATGGATAATGGTCTAGTACAGTGGTTCCCCACCTTGGGTACCCCGAATATTCTTGGAGTTCAGCTCCCAGAAGCCACTACCTCAGCTGTGTTGGCTGGAGTGTCTGGGAGTAACACTCCAAGAAAACCTTGTTTACCCAAAGTTGGGACCCACTGGTCTAATACTGTATAGTGTAAGGCAGTTCCCTGTATTACTTGGGTAGGAGGAAGAATCTGGTTTTATAGATCACCAACTTTCTTTCCTTTATTTCAGGTAATAATATCAACAGGAAAATGATATGTGTTACTATTACACTGATCTGGCTCTATGCAGTGCTTTGGGCCATTCTGCCTTTGATAGGTTGGGGGCATTATGGCCCAGAACCATTTGGCATCTCTTGCACTATAGCCTGGGGCCAGTTCCACCAATCTTCCAATGGCCTTTCATTCATCCTGAGCATGTTCATTCTCTGCACTGCTCTGCCAGCAATGACCATCATCTTCTGTTACTTGGGTATCGCTTGGAAGGTTCATAAAACCTATCAAGACATGCAGAACTTCAACAGGAGTTCAAATGGAACAAAGCTGGATAGGAAATTGACACTGGTAGGTAATTGCTTTGGTAGGCATGCTAATAAGGACACAATAAGGAACATTATCCCTGATGGTACCCTGTAGGCATCAAACTTGTGCTCATAAGTTGCACCGATTTTGTAAGAGCCTCGTGGTGCAATGGTTAAACTGCTGTATGGCAGCCAAAACTATGCTCACAACCCAGGGTTCAATCCCATGTAGCCGGCTGAAGGTTGACTCATCAGCCTTGCATCCTTCCAAACTTGGGGAAATGAGTACCCACCATGCTGGGCAGGTAATGTGTAGCCTGCACAATTACTTGTAAACTGCCCAGAGAGTGCTTTAAGCATTATGGAGTAGTACATAAGCAGCATGCCTTGCATTTGCTTTGCTTTGCTCCTCCAAAATGTAAAAGTGATGGTTTCACCTTTCAATGGTTTGTGAGTGCTTTCAGGTATCATTTGGGTACACTTGAGTTTAATGTTACTTCTTTCAGACATGTAAGGATTCCTAAAATATTTGCAAGCGTTCACACCTTGAGAAAACTGTTAGTATGAAGGCTAATTTAAGGAGCCACACATGTTGATAGCTAACATTATTGTGATTGTATACTGTAGACGTCTTGGAACATATGGGTTTATTGATAAAAGTGTGTTGTATGCATACAGTGGTACCTTGTATAAAGGAATTAATTCTAGAGATGGGCATGAAACGAACAATTTTTCATTTCCATTTTCGTTTTTTCATTTCGTTACGCAACGTAATGACAAACAAATTTTGTCTCCAAAATGAAACGAAACGAACAGAAACACCGGAAATTTTGTTGTGTGTTTCGTTTCCATTACTGCAATACAGTGAACTGCTTCAAATGCTAAAAAAATCACAAAAATTGAAATAAATGGTAACGAAACGGCAACAAAACGAACGAAAACGAAAATGAATTTTTTTGCAAAAATTCATGAAAAATGGAAACAAACCGAAATGGACCCTCCAAATGACAAACGACAAACGAAACGTCATTTTTTTATTCGTGCCCATCTCTAATTAATTTGTTCCAAATGAAATTATGTTAAGCAAATTTTCCTTTATACAAATTTCCCATTGGAATGCATTGAAAACGGATTAATCCCTAATTGCGACTGTTTTTATGTTGTACGGATTCGCCCCATAGGTCATTCTGTTAAGCAAATTTCCCCTATCTCCGGAATTTTTATGTTGTACAGATTATATGTTATACAAACTGTTTGTTATACGAGGGTCCACTGTATTTCTGTTCCAATAGGTGCCAAAGATCTTGTGAGGAAGAACTGTTAAGTGAAAGTATATGAAGCAGGCCATATTGCATCACAATATATTTAATATTAATAGTACTGAATAACACAATAGTTGAAACCTTGTTTGCACAGCCTCAATGCATAAGGTTCATGACATCATCAGCGATGGCGATTCAAGACTCAGATTCCCTGGCCTACAGCTGCTAATAGCTTACCAAAAGGAATTGGGTTCTTTGGCACCATGGAGCCATCAGCGAGCGTGTGAGAAATGCTTTATTTCCAAATAAATAAATAAATAAATAAATAAATAAATAAATAAATAAATAAATAATGCCATCACTGATGATCTCATATGTCATGTTGTTTATGTTTATTGTTCTTATGTGCTGATCCCAAATTCCCTTACCTTATTCTATATTATTAAAGAGTTTCTGTTGTTATGCTTCAGATGATACCTTTTTGCTGTTACAATGAACAAATACTCCAGTTTCTTCTCATAGAAAGCATCAAATGAAGACCACTATAAGAGCTAATATTTTAAGTATCCCTTAAATAGTAAGACATTAATGCACTGTCATCATTGATATGAAAAAAAAACAGCAATTGATAATTCAAAGAAAAAAAAATCAAGTAGAGCCAATGACTAACTATATATAGTTGTTTTCTCTTGCAGATGGCTGTATTGATCAGTGTAGGATTCCTTGGCGCATGGACACCATATGCTGCTGTTAGTTTTTGGTCAATATTCCACTCCAGTGAGTCATTACCAAAGATTGTTACTTTACTGCCGTGTCTCTTTGCTAAATCATCAACAGCTTACAACCCATTCATTTACTACACCTTCAGCAAAACATTCCGACATGAAGTTAAGCACCTCCAGTGCTGCTGTGGCCAAAAGGTTCACTTCTCTGACACCAAGAACTCCTTCCACAGCCATGTTTCAGTAATGTGGTCGGACAGGGGCATGGTACATATTTCATCAGTCAGAAAGAAAGGCAGTGGAGAAGGCCCAAACCAATAAGCCAAGAAGAACATACCCAGTAAAGCTGTGCAAAGAGGATCTTTCTTATATTATGCCCAGCATTCTATTAAAAGATTTCAAGAACTACTATTTACAAAATCTAGACAGCAAGAAAACAGCATCAAGACCAAAAGACCAAAAGAGTCATCATCCTGACAACGGAGGTAATAATGGATATGAGAAAATTGAACTTCAGCTTGTCTTTTGTTTTCTTTTTACATGTAAACATGTGTACTGCTTCTAGAGGTCAATGATGGAAGCATAAGCTGTACTAAATAATATAAAACCAGCCCAAAACTTAACTAAGTTAAGAACATGGAGATGGCCCCGGATGAAAAGTCTCGGGGCGGTGCGAGGCAGGCGGCGGCGGGAGGTCAGATCCCGCAACGGCACCGGCGGGTGCTGCCCCAAGACCTCTTGTACCGGTGCGCGCCGGTGACAGTAGGGGGATCTGATCACCCCCCACCCCCACCCGCTTCCGCATATCACGGATTTTCAGGCATCATGGGGTGGGGTGGGTCCCTAACCCCCACGACAGGCGGGGGGTTACTGTACTCTTAAACCAAGGTATTGCTGTAGACCCTAATGAATGCAGAATAATCACATGCTTGTGTGCATGTAGATATATTTGAACAAGCAGTGCAGACCAGAAGGTGCCCCCCTCCCCTCCCATGGCAAAATTGCCACCCACAACTTTAAAAGCACAAAGGGATTTTTTGAGTCATTTTTCCTTTTTACGTGTGGCAGCTGCATTTGGAGGCCCCCATCTTAGTGCTTCTGAAATGACTCCACCTGGACCATGTCTAGCAACATAGCTCATATCACTTAACAACAGTATTACATGTATCTCCTCCTCCTCCTGGTGTGGAGCCTGAGTGTTCTCACATTTACTTCGGCTTTGGATGCAGGCAGCCTGCATAGGGATGTGTTGTCGCATCCAGACCAGTCTGCCAGAGTCTTGAGCCAACTGTCATTATTCACTTCTAGTGTGTGTGGCAACTCTTCTTCAACTGTATACATTTGAGCGTTCTATAACAATACCAAAACTTCACAATTTATATTTCATGGCCTTTGGGCATCTGTTTCCACCACCCTCCTCCCAAATTTGCGTTTATTTGTGTGCATGTATAACATCTGCCATGAAGTTTTGTGCATCTGAAGTGGCTTTTGTCTGTGGCATAATAAATTTTTTAAACTTGTTTTAAAGTACCAGCAGACATGTTCTTATTGTGTGTGTTCTGTGCTGTCAACTAAATCATAACACCCGTAATAGGGCTTTCAAGGTCTGCTATTTAAGGAGCGGTTTTACCTTTCCACTCCCCCTGCCAAGTGGGGATTCAAACCCTGTTCTCTGGAGGGAGCCCTAGCCCATCACTCCATCCAATACACCACACTGGGATTCACTTTATTACTAGAAGATATTATGACAATTACTGCTCTGTACTATGTGAATTGTTTGGTCTTGAATTAAAACAGCATTCATCAGGAAAAAGTGTTCTGCTTATATACCGCCCCATACCACTTCAAGTAGTGTCTGGGCAGTTTACAGTTTTAATTACAGTATGCAGGCTACACATTGCCCCCCCCAGCAAGCTGGGTACTCATTTTACTGACCTCGGCCATGAGCCTGTATTTCATCCTGGCCTTAAATATCTCTTTAATGCTCCACATATTTTTGTCCTGGCCATAAATGTTTAGAGGACCGATCTTCACTTGCATATTTACTGAAATTTACAGTGGCTGGTAGGTGGGGGAAAAGAAAGTAAAGGAAATGATAGACCAGGTGTGCTTTTATTTAGTTGGGCAAGCATTTGAAACTGTAGTGGAAAAGCTTCAGACCTCTATGTTCCATCAGTACACTGGCAAATGCTCTTATGATATTATGTGCTAAAAGCATTTCCACACCCCTCCTTCTTACTACTTACAGAACACAGTGCAGGATTTTTTTGGGGGGGGGGGCTTCCCACTTCCCACTCCTGTTATCTCCGGTCAGGATTAGTAAGGTCACAGAACACTGAGTAACTATGCATACCTCCCTGAAGGCCCGTGAACTTCACACTTTTGAGCACCATAGTCATAGGAGACTTAACACTGATTCAAAATGAATGTTTCTTTCAGAAGTATTGAACAAAGTAAAAAAAATCAGGCTGAACAAGAAAAAGAAAAGCAAGAAGAAAAAAGGTGGATTACAAGGGATTAAAAGTTTGTGTTATTAATGTGGGAAACAAATAACAGAAGGGTAATGAGACTGTGGGACCAAAGCAGGAAGATGTACTGGAAAACGATATGATACAGGACAGAACCTCAAGACTACAGGTTTGAATAGCAGTCGCCTCTCTTACATTTCCATTGTAAGTTTGCAAGCCAACATTTCCACCAGCCAGTATTTTGGGTAGAGCTGGTATATGCACTGCCATTAATGGTAGCAGGGAATGTTGCCATGGCCTAAATTGAGAGGTTAAGTAATCCACTCTACAACCCCCATTCCACACCACCCCTGCCCCCAGGTTCTAAAACTCCCTAGGGAAATATGGAAGTTGAGTCATGGCTACTGGACTTCTTTTTTGAGAGATAGAAACGTTTCACTGTTCATCCAAACAGCTTCATCGGTCTGAATACAACTAATGCAAATCCTCCATCTTATAGGCAGCTTTGACCTCTTGTCACCCTGGCCTGAATTAGGCTCATAAGATGAACAGTGGTCTAAATAGGCTCGTTAGAGAGACAATAGTATCCTTAGCCTTAAAGTGAACAATGGCCTAAGGTGCTGAAACCTATCAAGAATGGGTCGTTAGCTATGGCCTTGGTGGTGAAGGCTTTTTGATTTGCCTGGGGACTTTGGAAAGCACAGCCTGATAAGTAGCAAATAGACTATGCTGGAGCCCACCACCTCTGTTGAGGGAGGGGTTTTCAATGCTCACATGAATGGCCTCCCTTACTCCTCTTTCAAACCATCTCTCTTCTTTGTCTAATATGTGTACATCCTCATCTTTGAAAGAGTGCCCTTTGTCCTTCAAATGGAGGTGTACTGCTGATTCTGGTCCTGACCTG
Organism: Phrynocephalus forsythii; assembly: GCA_029282475.1. Classification (NCBI taxonomy): domain Eukaryota; kingdom Metazoa; phylum Chordata; class Lepidosauria; order Squamata; family Agamidae; genus Phrynocephalus; species Phrynocephalus forsythii. Next base: position 4,595,403 of record JAPFRF010000001.1, on the reverse strand, counting down.
TTGCCCCTCCTATGTTGGGCCATCCTTCTGTTTAATTTCTCCATTGTAGAGGTCTGAACACTCCTCACTGCATTGGACCGCATATACCAGGGCTGTTCAACGTTGAACAGACCGGGGTCTACTTTTTCCGGCCCAAAGTGCCTGAGGGCTACTACACTAAAAACTCTAGTTACGAATTTTATCTGTTCCAAGCACATGCTCATAAGTAAAAACTTTTGTAAGTAGGTAGAGCAGTGGTTTCCCATAGGAATGTACTGAAAACAAATTAATCTGTTCTGGAGGGAACAGATTTCAATGCGCCATGGCCCTTAAACTGCCCCGCTCGGCTGAGACAGTGGGCTGGCAGACCCAGAACTTTGCTGGGGCAGTGGTAGTCCTTGGGATGGGGGAGGGAGGGGTGGAGAACTTCTCCCCTCACTTTTTTTATTGATGGCTGGCGGGCTACTTTTGAACCCTTCGTGGGCTACCAGTAGCCCGCGGTCTACCTGTTGGGCAGGCCTGGCATATACTATATTGCTCCTTTTTTATGGTTTGGTATCGGATCCTTTGGGTGGACAAGTCTCTGCCTTAGTGTGTTAGTGGGTTTGAAATAAACAGGGTTCCCAAAGGATCCGATACCAAACCATAAAAAAGGAGCAATATAGTATATGCGGTCCAATGCAGTGAGGAGTGTTCAGACCTCTACATTGGAGAAACTAAACAGCCATTAAACAGAAGGATGGCCCAACATAGGAGGGGCAACAGGTCAGGACCAGAATCAGCAGTACACCTCCATTTGAAGGACAAAGGGCACTCTTTCAAAGATGAGGATGTACACATATTAGACAAAGAAGAGAGGTGGTTTGAAAGAGGAGTAAGGGAGGCCATTCATGTGAGCATTGAAAACCCCTCCCTCAACAGAGGTGGTGGGCTCCGGCATAGTCTATCTGCTACTTATCAGGCTGTGCTTTCCAAAGTCCCCAGGCAAATCAAAAAGCCTTCACCACCAAGGCCATAGCTAACGACCCATTCTTGATAGGCTTCAGCACCTTAGGCCATTGTTCACCTTAAGGCTAAGGATACTATTGTCTCTCTAACGAGCCTATTTAGGCCACTGTTCATCTTATGAGCCTAATTCAGGCCAGGGTGACAAGAGGTCAAAGCTGCCTATAAGACGGAGGATTTGGACTAGCTGTATTCAGACCGATGAAGCTGTTTGGATGAACAGCGAAATGTTTCTACAGTGGTTTGCAAATGTATTCGGCCCCCTTGAACTTTTCCACATTTTGTCACATTGCAGCCACAAACATGAATCAATTTTATTGGAATTGCACGTGAAAGACCAATACAAAGTGGTGTACACGTGAGAAGTGGAACAAAAATCATACATGATTCCAAACATTTTTTACAAATAAATAACTGCAAAGTGGGTGTGCATAATTATTCAGCCCCCTGAATCAATACTTTGTAGAACCACCTTTTGCAGCAATTACAGCTGCCAGTCTTTTAGGGCAGTGGTCCCCAACCCCCGGGCCGCGGACCGGTGCCGGTCCGTGGACCGGTCGGCACCGGGCCGCCTGGGGAGGCCGGGGAGGCTCCTCCCCTTTTCCTCCGCCGCCCTCCTCCTCCTCCTCTTCTCTCCCGCGGGCAGCTGGAGGAGGAGTCGCCACCGCCGGGCACGGCGCACGGGCAGGGTGGGGAGCCCGGGGCTCCTGGGCGGGCGGGCCCCGCCTCCTCCTCCTGTCGGCGGCCGCCGCGGCCACGGCAGCTGCCCGGGTTTGGCCGCGGCTCCCGCGGCCGGCTCGGCGGTCCCGGTGGCGCCCTCGGGCCGGAGACGCCACCCCCACCGGCCTCCCTCCCCTCCCCCTCCCGCTCGCCCGCCCGAAGGCCGCAGCCAAGCCGGAGGCAAGCGGCGCGCAGAGGTGCCCCAACCGAGGCGGGCGGCGGCGGCGGCCGCGGGCGCCCCGCCGCCCGGCCGGGAGCGCCCCGCCGCCGGCCGCGGAGCCACAGCCGAACCCAGGCGGCTGCCGTGGCTGCGGCCGCCGGCACCTCTGCGCCGCCGCTTGCCTCCGGCCGCCGACAGGAGGAGGAGGCGGGGGCCCGCCCGCCCAGGAGCCCCGGGTTCGCCTCCGCTCGTGTGCGTGGGGGAGCGCACGCCCGACGCCCCCAGCCGGCAAGCGCCGCCGCCGCCGCCGCCCGCTCCCGTGCCCCAAGGTACACACGCCAAGCCCCGCCACACCTCCTCCTCCCCCTCCTCCCTCCCCCATCCCCCTCCTCCCTCCCCCATCCCCCCCCCCCACACCCTCCCCTGCCCCCCCACACCCCCATCTCCCCCTCCCCACCCCCCACCCCGGGCCACGGGAAAATAATCAAACAAATACCGGTCCGTGGAGACAAAAAGGTTGGGGAGCACTGTTTTAGGGTATGTCTCTACCAGCTTTGCACATCTAGAGACTGAAATCCTTGCCCATTCTTCTTTGCAAAACAGCTCCAGCTCAGTGATTAGATGGACAGCATTTGTGAACAGCAGTTTTCAGATCTTGCCACAGATTCTCGATTGGATTTAGATCTGGACTTTGACTGGGCCATTCTAACACATGGATATGTTTTGTTTTAAACCATTCCATTGTTGCCCTGGCTTTATCTTTAGGGTCGTTGTCCTGCTGGAAGGTGAACCTCCGCCCCAGTCTCAAGTCTTTTGCAGACTCCAAGAGGTTTTCTTCCAAGATTGCCCTGTATTTGGCTCCATCCATCTTCCCATCAATTCTGACCAGCTTCCCTGTCCCTGCTGAAGAGAAGCACCCCCATAGCATGATGCTGCCACCACCATATTTGACAGTAGGGATGGTGTCTTCAGAGTGATGTGCAGTTAGTTTTCCACCACGCATAGTGTTTTGCATTTTGGCCAAAAAGTTCAATTTTGGGCTCATCTGACCAGAGCATCTTCTTCCACATGTTTGCTGTGTCCCCCGCATGACTTGTGGCATACTGCAAACGGGACTTCTTATGCTTGTCTGTTAACAAAGTCTTTCTTCTTGGCACTATTCCATGAAGGCCAACTTTGTGCAGTACATGACTAATAGTTGTCCTATGGACAGATTCCCCCACCTGAGCTGCAGATCTCTGCAGCTCGTCCAGAGTCACCATGGGCCTCTTGGCTGCATTTCTGATCAGTGCTCTCCTTGTTCAGCCTGTGAGTTTAGGTGGACAGCCTTGTCTGGGTAAGTTTGCAGTTGTGCCATACTCCTTCCATTTCTGAATGATTGCTTGAACAGTGCTCCGTGGGATGTTCAAGACTTTGGAAATCTTTTTGTAGCCTAAGCCTGCTTTAAATTTCTCAATAACTTTATCCCGGACTTGTCTGGTGTGTTCTTTGCACTTCATGGTGTTGTTGCTCCCAATACAGTATTCTCTTAGACAATCTCTGAGGCTGTCACAGAGCAGCTGCATTTGTACTGAGATTAGATTACACATTGGTGCACTCTAGACATTAGCACTCATCAGGCAATGACTATGGGCAACTGACTGCACTCAAACCAAAGGGGGCTGAATAATTACGCACACCCCACTTTGCAGTTATTTATTTGTAAAAAATGTTTGGAATCATGTATGATTTTTGTTCCACTTCTCACGTGTACACCACTTTGTATTGGTCTTTCACATGCAATTCCAATAAAATTGATTCATGTTTGTGGCTGTAATGTGACAAAATGTGGAAAAGTTCAAGGGGGCTGAATACTTTTGCAAACCACTGTATCTCTCAAAAAAGAAGTCCAGTAGCCATGACTCAACTTCCAGATAAACTCACCTGGATGACTGAGAATCTTCACAGACATATCCCTAGAGAAATATTTGGGAACCTTTGGATGTGGGGGGCAGTGGAGGCTTTAACGTCTGAAAATCATCACTGCTGGTCCCGCTAAAGGCTTCTTCAGGTACAGGCTTCTCCCTGGGAGCCTGGGACTTGGCGATGGGGAACTTAAAGATGTAAGTACACTCAGAAAGTTGCATGAACGGGACTCCCATCATAGGGTTTGATGGAGCTCACTTCCTAATAAGTATGTTCAGGATTGTCTCAGAATTCAAATCAGAAGAAAAGTGGAATATCAACCTTCTTGTAAAGGAGTAGGCATATGCTTTAAACAAAAGCTTCTTTTCATTTGATTGGCATTTGACTAGATTCAAGATGTTCATATTCTGTGCTTTTATTTTTAATTTTTTAATTTAAAATATGGTGCAGTTGTTGTGGCTACTATGATGGATGTTGTGGCCTGGTTATGGAAATATCTTCCCTCCCCCTGAGAAGATTAATACCACCTGTGGCTGGATGAAATGGGCAAAGATATGTGACACATGAGAAATCTGCACCACACCAGTTCTGTTAATACCAATGAAGTAGAGTTGCTATAATTCCACAACTTCCCCTGGCAATACAGGTTTAATTGCAACATACTTCACTCAACATTCAACACACAAAGTCAAATAAAACTCTACTCTTTTGATTTTTTAAAAATTCTAACAATTAAAGGCAATGTCAATTTTGATTTCATCATCTCTTTTTAATAACAGCAGTCTTTATTTTGAAATCTGATTTGCAAGCTAAATATACAAAGTGTATTTAAAAGTATTCTGATACAGGCATAAAGTGTTTTGCAATTTGCCCATTGTATCTTATTCAACATCTCTTATTTCTTTAATGACAGATTTCTTAAAATGCCAGTTGAATCCCTTTTCCACATACGTAACATTGCAGGCATTTTGTTTTTACTTTCTTAGAAAGCATAACACGGCATCAGTCATTTTAGCCGATTTAATGAGGATTACAATCTTGTAGCTACCGATCACAATACATTCACACATATTATGAAGTTTATCATGGCACCGTTAGATGAAACTGATTCACAGTGATTGCTGCCTCTTATCTAGGTTTTTTTCAACTTCATCAAGAACTTCAACAGCTGCTTTTGGGATTCGGGTCCCTGGGCCAAATATATTAGAAACACCACAGTTGTACAGGAACTCATAATCCTAATCAGGAAATAATAAAAAAGACAAAAAAAAACATTTCCTATGTAAATCTGTACAGAACACACACCATGAGAACTGACTTTTCTGATGGCAGGGTCATGAGGCAATAGGGAAAAAAGGGGGAAACCAACAGTGCACTTACAGTGGGGCCATAACATCAATTGCAATCCCAGTATGCTCATACAGCCCTGGTGAGGTGGACTGTTTAAAATCTGGGCTGGGGAATCTTCACTCTATTTCTACAACAATATTACTGAAAACCATCAAATATCTGACATAGCGCAAGTTGTTAGATACTACAACAGCACTAAGGATTGTGGCTCTGCACAAACCTTTTGCCAATAATTATTGTCAGCCGCCACTTCCAAATGTTAAAAAGCAAAAACTAAAAACTATTTCCCCCATGTTCTGTCCATGACTTTAAATTGTTTCCTTTCTTAATGTCTTAAAGTGTGTTATGAATATTTTTAAATGAAGAAGTAGATTTTTACAGATATAGAAGAAATATAATTTCTTTCTTAAAGATAATGATTATTGTTGCAATGTCACACTATAGCTACAAAACATTATTCTGACTGTTTTCATTGGCTTAGGAAGGTGTTTTACAGCTGGGTTATTCCGTGAGCTTTTTCAAGTTTGTTCAAGAATTCACAAATGTTTAACAAATTCTGTGCAAAATCTAGTTTAGGATGTTATCTGCCTTAGGGTATGTCTGTGTGTATGTGGAGAAACTCACCCTCTTCCCCACAGAGTATACAGCACTAGCAGGATTAACAGAGACATCCCAAAGCAACCCACTATTTTTTGGATTGGCAATAAACGGTGCAAATACCTGAGGTGGGATGACGCCTCCACATAAGACAAGGATGTCAGGCCGGCCCAGGGCATTCAGCTCTTTGATGAGTTCAGGCACAAGTGTTTTGTGACCTGCAGCGAGAGTACTCACACCGACACAATGAACGTCAGCATCTACAGCCTGCTGGGCAACTTCACGAGGTGTCTAAGTAGAGAAAGCCAACGTAGCGTCAAAGGATACAGAAAAGGAGGAAAACAACACTGCATACCAACAATGCTTCACTTTTCATTAAAAACAGCAAAGACAAAAACCACTCCACACCTCCTTCTGACACTTGCCACTTCCACTGCCTCTCCAAGGAACTTAACTTTCGCAGTGTGAATAAGCAACAGAAAATGGGTGATGATGTATTTGCCTAGCAACATGGCCTTCCCACCGGGGATGTGACCCCCCCCCCCCGGGAAGTGAAACCCAGTGCCTAAGCAGTGTTTACAATGTTGTGTTGTTGTTTTTACTTTGTTTTATTGTTAGCCACCCAGAGTTCCTTTTTGGAAGATGGACGGGATATAAGCGCAATAAATAAATAAATAAATAAAATCTGCCCTCCAACTTCCAGCTTCTAAGAAGACTCCTAGCCTGGCAGACATCATCTAGCCATGAACTTTAAGAATAACCTCCTATTTGGGGACCTGCTTTGAAGAAGAGTGTGTTGCACTCGAACGTTTGCAATGTTTTTGTCTTTTACTAGTGGCCTATAAAGGTATCGCCTGTAGCCTAGTTTTGCATTTGTGTTTTGTGATGGCCCAGTGGCTCAACCCCCCTCTTCTTTTAGCTAAGTGAAGGAATAACAACATATTCATGTCAATAGCAGATTTTTAAATCATAGCAGTATTTTTCAAAAGGTCTAAGGCATAAACTTTTAGATCACCAGCTAAATATCTGTTCACTCTTTGCCTTGCCTCTGAAATTTCACCAGGTGCTGGTGAAATGTTTTAAGACTTTATGTATCTAACTTACACTAAGAATCAGTTCATTTGCAAACTTAAAGCCATGTATTGCCCCACTCCTGCTTAATGAACCGCAATGTGAAGAAGCAGAAGGTGTGTTCATGCAGCCTGTTTGACCCCATTATCATTTCGTACATTTAGGATGTTTCCAGCCTTACATGTATGTCTCTGTGTATGTGGATAAACAAAATGGGTGATTACAGCTACAAAGAGGATACAATTATTGAGATAACAACTTCTAATCAAGCCAGACCTGCAAGCCACCTTTAAACCAGGGTTGACTATCCTGGCTTGTTTCAGTGTAGTAAGCCATAATAAATTTGGATGTTATACAGAAGTGTCTTTCTTTTACTTTGTTAATCCAGCTGTGTGAAGGGGAGAGAATAGAGGGAATATGTGGCTTGCATACCACCAATACACCGCTTGTTCACATTCTGACTTTTCAGGCTGTAAATTGCAGCTCAAATTAACGCAGGAATGTGGTCAATGTCATAAAAAAACTATACAGATGAGGATTCAGAATGACATTCAAAACATGAGTAGAGATGGGCACTTACTTGGCAGTGATTCGACTGACTGGGGCCACAGATGTCAGAAGCAGAGCTGTGGCTTTCCCTGCAATGCCTCCGCCTTTAAATGAGTGCCCACAGGAGGAGACAAAGCACAGAGTGCAGAGTACTGATGAAACATCTGTGGCCCTGATCTGCTGAACTGCAGTAAGTGCCCGTCTCCAAACATGAGTCATGAACACAACATAGAGTCCAATACTGTACTGCCATTCTTTTTAAAACAAAAAGTTGACAGGGTTTAGTTTAACAATATATGCAGGTAACTTGGTTTTCCCAAACTGTACTAACTACCAATGAAACAATAATGTTCTTTTAAAAAATTATCTTATGAAAAGCATGGACCTCCTAAGTAAAATGTTTATCAATCAACACTTGCAATTTAAATATTAAATTGAGGTTGCACGAGCATCTGGATGAGAATACCTGAAACAAAGGGCCTATATCCACATCAAACCCAAGGTCAGCAAACCCTGTCGCAACCACTTTGGCGCCTCTGTCGTGTCCATCTTGGCCCATTTTAGCCACAAGAATACGTGGTCTACGACCTTCACGTTCCATGAACTTGTCAATTCTGTGTTTGAAAAATATTTAGAAATACTTTTTCTATGGCAAACAGCAGGTAATGAGTTTAGCAACTACTGGATCCTGTATACAGTACTGCTCTCCCATTAAAGCAGTGTGCAATGCATTTCTCTTCTAACCCTTACAAATGCTTTTGACTTTTTTATCATGAAAGGGCACCAGCTATCTGTCACTATATAAAAAAGGGATATTCTGTTTTTAAAGATGTCACAATAGTATGAATTCTGACTTTACATTTATGACAGTGTACAATCACATTGTTTAACATACACCAACATGAACATACAAACTTCTTTCTGTCTTTAAAATGGAAAACAAACAAACAAAAGGAATTGGAAGCATCCAATAGATTGAATTGTGAAAGAGAAATCAAAGTCTCGGGATAGACAAGAATATGGATTTATTACAACCTAAAACCTGTCCAACAGTAATCTAGTGGAGCTGCGAACACATAACACCAACCCCACACACAAACTATTGCCCCTGAGAAAGATCATAAAATTGTTTAGGCTGAAAGACATACAGAAAGTTTTAAAATATAATATATTCATATTTCTTAACATAGCCTGAGACTTTAGCCTATCTTTTATAATTTATTTATTTTATTTTTTAAAAAATCCTACCCTTTCTCCTTGAAAAAGATCCAAGGACCTTAATATGCTGAAGGACGCTTTACAGTTCTGAGACAATGCGTGTAGAACACTTATCAAGAACATTACAAAGTTCAAAGCTAAGAACAAAGATTGTGAAGAGGCATCTTACATCATTAAGAAGCAATATTAAAGTTAGCAAGAAAAAGCAAAGAAAAATGACACTTTGAGATATGAAAAATGAAAAGTGAAAAACATTACAGTAGTACTAAACGTTCAGACCAAGCAGTGGTGCATAACAGTCCATCTGAACAGTCCATCATGTAACAGCAGTCAGTCATTCAGGGATGCAATGTTTATGTCAGATTTCAGATTCCTGCATTGTGCAAGGGGTTGGACGTGATGGCCTTAACTGCCCCATCCAATTCAATTATTCTATGATTCTATGAACTGAGACTGCATCGTTCAACTAGAGACTAACTGACAAACAGAGCAGACATTTGAGTTATTCTAATAAATCTACTAAATCCTAAGGTATTGGCTAGAATCCCATTATGTACACCACCATAAGTGCAGTGGTGTAAATAGCAGCTAATTCCATCTACGTTAAGCAGTCAATTTTTGCATTCCCTATCACATGCCAAGTTACATTAGCTCTTTAACTAGCAGCAATTTGGTGCTTTGACTGGGGGCACTGCACTTAATGTTGGCAGGCATACATAACAGGATTTGGGTCATTAAATACAAAATTAAATCTAAGATCATTTCCTCATATTCCTCTTTTAAGAGGCTATTTTACTAAAAATATTTTCAGATAAATCCACCAAATATTCTGAACAGATAAAATGATCTTATATGTGTAATAGGCTAAGAAAAAGCTGCACAAAAACAGTACTTCTAGAAATATTTGATGGCATAACTGTTTTTCATTGTAGCAAAAAGGAAAAAGAGAACTATTTAAATGTATTTTCAGGCCTTCAAAACTTAAAAAAATGATTTTTCAAATGAAACTTGTTGGCTTATTATAATAGATTAAAAATAACACTTTAAATTAAAAATATATGTAGAAAATTTGCAATAATTTGACACAACTGTATAATCAACTTAAATAGTTAAATAGGAGAACCTACCTCTTGATAGCTTGAGAAATTTCTTCGCTCTCCCCATACTCCTGACGGTAAGCTCCACTCACCATCCGGTCAGTGGCTCTGTGCTCACCAAACACCTTTTTCATGGCATCTGTTATTTCACCCACTGTACATCTGAAATGAAAGGTTTGCTTTTCTGAGGAGAAAATAACCAACCAGAATACACAGAGATTTTAATTCTAACAATCTCATTATTTTTATTGTTATAATGGAAACAAAATATATATCATATCCACTTCCCCTCTTCCATAAATACAGAAGTATTTGTGCTCTGTAATGTAACACTAAATTCTTCAAGAGCAACATTTCTGAAAATACATTTCAGCTAAATCACACACAGGGCCACAACAGGGGAGGTTCTACCATAGCCACACTATACAGCATTTCTCACCTGTACAGTGAAAAAGCTATATAGTAGGACCGCCGTATCTGCAGGGTATCTGTTCCGTGACCCCCAGAGGATAACAAAACCCACGGATAAGAGCGGCAACAGGTGGTGGGGTGCCAGGGCGAAAGCTTTTGCTCCAACCCCCCCCAACCCCCCAATGCTGGCCAGTGGCGGCGGTGGCGGAAAGGAGGGGGGAGAAAATAAAACTTACCAATGTTGAGCCCTCCTTGCCCCTGTCGCTGGCCAGTCACCCTCTTCACTTCACCACCAGGCTCATTGGCTGGCTTGTGGGGGCAGCGTCGGCAGCAGTAAGGAGGACTTGGAATTGGGGGGCCACCAACAGTGGTGGCAAGGGGGGGAGGAGGAGAGAAGACTTAGGATGCCGAGCCCTCCTCGCCATTGACGCCACACACACCGGCTGCCCTCCAGAGGGGTTGGGGTCCTGGGCAGAGGACTGGACGTTTGAGCTAGAGTGGGAATTTCAAAACTTCTCGTCCTCGCCCGGGACCCAAGCGGAAGTTCAAAGGTTGGTTGGCCAGGTGGTTCCTCTTATGTTCCCCCTACCCCTCCGGGGATGGTGGTGGCTGGCGTGTGGCGGCAGTGGCTGGGAGGGAAAAGGGAAAAAAAAAGGAAAAGAAAACCTACCATGCCAGCCACCCTCTGGAAAGGTGGGATGGCGACTTAAGAGGCCCAGCCTGGCCATCCAACCTTTGAACTTCCTGCTTTGGTCCCGAGCGGATGGCTGGAAGTTTTGAACTCCCCACTCAAGCTTAAACTTCTGGTCCTCTGCCGGGGACCCAAGTGGGAAGTTCAAAGGCCAGTTGGGCAGGCGGGTCCTCTGACGTCCCCACCCTGCCTCCCCAGAGGGCAGCCCTAACCCTAACCCTAACCCCAACCTCACCCCTCTGGAGGGCAGCCGGTGTGCAGCAGCAATGGCGAAGAGAGCTCGGCATCCATAAGTTTTTTTTTCTCTCCTCACCACCAGGCTCAGATCTCCCTGCACCAGCTGATCATCAACCATGGATAACTGAGTCCGTGGTTGGTGAATCAGCGGATGCGGGGGTCGTACTGTACTTCAAAGAATTAGTATGGAACTTCAAAAATGAGCATGAAGGTCTTTACGCTCAATACTTTCTACCCACCGTGCCCTTGCTGCTTCCACTGCTAGAGCCAGCAAGTTGCCTTGGCCCGTGGCAGCACATTCTGTTAGTGCAGTGAGGCAACGCTGGGCCACTTCTTCATCTCTGGAGGCTTTGATCTTTAAACAAAAAGTGCAAAATAAAATTAGCACAGCACATCGGGGAGGAATTATTTACAACAGAAGGGCAAGAACCTTCTAAGTTCATCAGGTCTCTTTAGTAACTAAACAGGAACAGAACGACTTCCGACATGTTCAAAAAAAGACTTGCAAAGTAAGTAACTGCTTTTTACCTTCAGGAAGGCCTCATCGTCATCATTTTTTTCTTGGTAACTTTCCAGTGCCTCAAACAAACCTGTCATGGGTGTCACACAACGTCAGCAGTAACTGGGGGTGGGGAAGGACCTCCCCACAACTAATTCTAAGAAGCAAACAGAACAATCTGATTCTATACTTGTCTATTCAAAAGTACGCCCCAGATTGTTTATAACTATTCTAAGAGTACTAGGATTAAGCCCAAAATTCAATAGGAACTTTGAACAAGGCAATTTTTTTCTAAGTCTGCTAAACAGATGTTTGTAATAATTACTGCGCTGTGGAAACAGGTAGCCATGCAGCAAGTACAACAAAAGGCTATTCAGAACACTTCAGACATCTTAAGTAGGTGTCAGCGCTCCTTGCCTAGCTGAAGGTAATTGATCCAACAAGATGAGTAAAATCCCACTTCAAAAAATCAAGCTTCAGACACATATTTCAATACACTGCAAGGCATTATGACTTGCATCAGGAAAATAAGGAAATACTACAGTCATAAAACATTCCTAACTTATCTATGAACAATTAAACAGCACGGAGCCAGATGTTCCAGTTGCCACCTTTGTGAGATATGGCCCAATATGTGTTTAGGCGTCATACAACTCAGCCTGCAATCACAGACTAAAATAAGTTGGCATGGTTAGTGCATCCAATGCCATTCTGTTAAATAATGCTTGTTCTGACATGGTTATTTTGCCTCCTTTTGAAAGTCCCTGGAATGTAGCAATACTGTAGAGGAAATAAAACATGTAGAAAGTAGTACCTCAAATAAACAACAGAACTTGTATGAAAGTCAGATTACTTTCAGACTCAACAATGTAAATTAGGAACTTTTGTCAAACCTATTAATCAGGTCTAAGAGAAAGTTAAAATAGATACACATTTCAGAAGACTGGACTACATGTTGTACCCTTTGTTTAAAAACATAGCCTTATTCAGCTTAGATGATTGTGATTTTTCATAATTGGTTTTTATTACTGTTTTTATTACTGTTTGATGATTTATTGATATTTTATTTATAACTATTTTAAATTGTTTTAATTCTTTGATTGTAAGCCGCCCAGAGACCTTTGGGTAGTGGGCGGCATATAAGTTGAATAAATAAATAAATAAATAAATAAATAAATAAACTTTGCCCATCGAGAACATACTGGCTAAAATCTTGTCGCTTAACACATATGGCACCTGCACAACTAACTCCCTGTACCCCTCCTTTTTAGCTGAAGAAAAGTCTAGAGGGCATGATCGTCTTTAAATGCTTGCTTAAAACAGAAGTAAATATTAACTCCCAGATTTCTGGAGGAAGGCAACAGTCTCATTGTGGAACAGGACTCTTTCTCTCTTTCTTCTCTACTTTTATTCCCGTACAGAATCTGCTCTATATAACCCCTAATCTCTAGAGAAAATTCTAGCTGTACAACATGTGGGAATGACATGTTTTCTGATTTAACAAAATTCCCTTCCTTAGTTTATTCTAAGCATTACATAAAGTGGTTGTTAACCTTATTCAATTTGGATCTACACAATGATAAAACCTTTACACCTCTGTAAAACCAACACTTACCTTTTTAAGTTTCTCAATCTGTTTGTTGCGGACTGAAGTGTTATCAATAGCCAAGACTTCAACAGTCTCTTCCTTTTCTAACTGGTATTTATTTACTCCAACAATTACTTCTGAACCTGTGTATTTTGCAAATGTTAAAAATGTAGGTAACATTCAAAAACTGCTAGCTTAAAAAAGACGCTTGCTAATATTTCTACCAAATTACATGAAATCTATTTTCCTCAAAAAATAAAAATAAAACAAAACCTTCAACTTTACATTTTGAGGCAAAGACCTTTCTCTTCAGCCAAGCTTTCCCTGAATGATGTTATGTGACTTTTATATTGATCTACCACACATGATCACATACGTTGTGTTTATAGACTTTGTGATTGCACTAATGTAATGTTGTCTGCTAATGCTGTAAGATGTCCCTCAATTCCTTGCTCTCAATACTTAAATAGGTCTTAACTGTACTGGACTGTATATTGTCCCTCGTTACTGTAAGCCACCTTGAGTCCTTTTTCAAGGAGAAAGGCGGGGTAAAAATAATTTAAAATAAAATAAAATAAATAAATAATATTGGATTGCTTAGATTTAGTCCAACTTAGATGTCAAAACTGTTATTCACCATCACATTTGTCATAGTTTCCTTATTCTTGTTGGAAAATATTTAAAATATAAAATAATTATAATTTATGATGAAGTTCTGAATTTAGTTATCCAGGCCTATGCCCCAGTTATTTCTGTGGAAGGTATTTGTCTAAACATGTGCAAGATAACAGCCCTGATAAATCAAATAAATATACACACTATTTAAATTTTAGTACCATTCACTTTCCTTACCAGAGTCAATCCGGGCTTGTCTTCGAGCAGCACATTCTTCAATTCGAAGTTTTGGTATCCCCTCAGCTACAGCTTTGGCCATTCCACCCATTTCCTCAATCTCATTAATGAGCTAACATACAGTAAAATACGGATGACGTTAATGACTAAAATATATATGACTACTGTCTAATAATAAAACATTTAATCAGAAGGACATTATCTCGCTCCCGCAGCTACAAAGCAACATTTTCCCAAAGGGAAAATGATGCATTTTCCAAGTTTCTTTACTTTGGCAGAGGGACCAAGAAACATCATTGCCCACGACAGTTACTGGAATTGGTGCTAGATTTAATTCCGATAGCTGGTGCAAAAAGAGTTTCCTTTTTGTGTAGTAAGTACCTATAAACAACACGATTCCTTAGATACAAATTCAAAAAGGCCCAAGCATAGCACATTACTATATATTATGTTTTAAAGACTATATATTTAAGTCATTGCTGAAGCAGAATAACACTAAGGAAAAAACTGTATTTGAGATCTACATTAATATTTGAAATTCTTGATTTTTTTTCATATTTTCAAATCATACTTCATTAAAATATAATGAAATTATATTACAAATATAATTTCTAAAAACGAGGTTTAAAAATAGCCAATTCCCTATTAATCTCTGGAAAGTAAAATTTGCTTCTAGCTATCCAGGAAGGGAAAACCTTTTGCAAACTGGAAGACATCGGTTTATTTTTCTGATGGGCAAACAACGTGCCATAAATTAAATTATGAACATGCTTTTGAAAAAAAAGCACTTCTCTGCAAGAGTGCAAAAATCATGAACACGAAGAGCCTGATTTAAGGTAGAAAGTCTGGAGAAAGTGAGCTTGAGGCAAAAAAGATCACTTTAAAATGTAGCAGTTAGACATTAAGGTGTCAACAATATTTTTATTCTTGTTATTTTGGTTTTTCTTTTGATATACTGGTCCCTTCTTCCTGACCTCTCTCAGCTGGCAACTGACCTTTAAAGCAGCTTCATAGACATTGTTGGTGAGACACTCCATCATAAAGGAACCCCCCCAGGGATCTGCCACTTTAGGAATGCCAGATTCCTCCTGGATTATAATCTGTGTATTCCTGGCAATCCGCGCACTCTTCACAGTTGGCAGGCCCAGGGCTTCATCAAACGAATTCGTATGCAAGGACTGGGTGCCTCCAAACACTGCGGCCATCGCCTCAATTGTCGTGCGGATGATATTGTTATAAGGATCCTGAACAAAAAGTCAAAAGCATTTGTAAGGATTAGAAGGGAAATGCATCAGAGAGCAGCATACAGAATGCAGTGGTTACTATACTAGATATGGATGTCTGTTATATCCACAAAGCTTCAACAGAATCCAAGCTAGTGTTGTGCCTACTTTATTCAAAGAAAAGCAAGTTATTTACATTGGATTGGCGCCACACTTTGCCTCTGGCTGTGAGCTCATGCCCTGAGTACTGTTCTGATCAGGTGATGCTCTCACTGGTGGAAAGACAGTGGTGGAAAGAAAGCACTCTCCCATTCATTGGCGATCACTTGTGCCTTTCCAAAAGTTCTGGTTAGGGCTTATGGGGCTTTCAAAGCCCAGTTTTCGGAGGGCCTAAATGGCTGCCCAGCGAAATCAGCAAGAGTGTGTCCTCACCTTCCTTGCAGTAGAAGAGACAAGAGGAGTGAAGGAACAGCTGCAGGGAGGTCATTTTTTTGTCCCTGATTTTACCTAATGGAACCCTCTGGCTGCAGAGGCAAGGGGGAAGGCGCTCTATAGCTATTTACTGCCCAACAGAACAATAGCCTGCATCAAATTCCTACGGATGCAGGAACACCAGCAAGGGAACATAAACCAGGGCAAAAACTGCATTAAGCAATGCAGGTTGCTTAACACTCTACAATCTGCTTTGGCACTGAAGAGTTTAGTAGCCCTCCTCTGGCATTTGCCTTCCCTAACTTCCTTTGTAGGCCTTGTCTTTTGAAATGTGTAAGACTGTGTAAGAGGGCTGGTCTCTCACACAAGCTGCTTTGTGAGACAATTACAGTTGTCGTTGATCTCCGAGAACCTTAATCTAAAGTGCAATACTGGAATCACACGGAAAGTTTCTCCTACAGTACATCCTAACTGGCCCCGTGGTGGCTGGAGTAAGCAAACAATGGTTGACAAAAATGGTACAAAGAGAAAATATGCTTGTGCATGACAGCAATAAAAAAAGACTACAACAAAGCAATTGCTTGGCAGAATAAATACCTTCTGATGGATAACTGTATTTCCTGTCAGACATTTGAGATCATACTCAAAGTTGCAGAGTGCTTGCACTTCCTTAACTTGTAACTATTTTAATCATACATCTAAATTCTGGAAACAGGCAAAGACTTTTCTCTTCAGGCAAGTTTTCCCTGAATGATGGACTACCATCATTATGGATTATGTGTTTTATATGAATCTATAGGATCACACATATTTTGTGTTTATAACCACTTATAACCTTGTGTGATTGCACTGACACTATGTTTTCAATGTTAGTTCCATCACTCATAACTTTTACATGGAATTTTAATCTCTTTTTAACTGTGCGTGTTTTCTTGTAGTTTAATGTAATGTTGTCTATTAATGCTGTAAGATGTCCCTCAATTCCTTGTTCTCAAATACTTGAACATGTCTTGATTGTACTGGACTGTATATTATCCCTCATTACTGTAAGCTGCCTTGGGTCCTTTTCCAAGGAGAAAGGCAGGGTAAAATGCTCTAAAATAAGTAAGTAAGTAAGTATGTATGTATGTATGTATGTATGTATGTATGTATGTATGTATGTATGTATGTATGTATGTATGTATGTATGTATGTTCATTGTTTTTAAAAAGACAAAGTAGAATAATAGAGAAAAATTGGAACAGGCTACAAGGCCATCAAGTCCAACCCATTACTAAGTGGCGAAAGCCAAATTAAAGCAGACCTGAGAGATCCAGTTTTCTCTTGAATGCCTCCAGTGCTGGAGGGCTCACCACCTCCCAAAGTAACTGGTTCTATTGCAGTACTGCTGGAACCATTAAGAAGGTTTCTTTCATCGTCCATTGAAATCTGGCTTCCTGTAACTTAAGCATTGCTATGGGTCCTTCCTCTTCCCCTACCCGGTTGCTCCTTTGTTCCAGTCCAGTGCGCCTGGCTCTCCACCCAACTGCATATTGACACAGACATTCTTCTTGTTCTATGACTATCCATATGTACTCTGATGCTGTTTTAGTTCTGCAGATGAAAGCAATCTTTCTTTATCCAAAGCATATATTATTTATCCACAGATGTATTCATTTTTCTTTCACCCACTTTTTTTCCTTTTTCCTTCTCTCTCCCTCAATACTTCTTTTTTTTCTCTTGCTGCTCTCCCTCTCCCTCAACCAGGTGCTTACTAAACCTTTTACTCTGCTCGATCTACTCTCCTTACGAGTCAGAAGGTTCCGTCAATGAACTTCTCAGAGAGAGGGGGGGAGGGAAAAACATATGGGCTTGGCATATTTATTTTGCTCTCATGCTTCTAGTCCATAGGTAATTACCTAGAGACCCTCTGAAGAAGTGATTATGCAACAGGTCACTACACTTTCCTCTGCGCTGAAGGAGCTATCTATGCCTTCTCATGACTGAAGAGGGCACAGTCAAATAACAGATACATTTAAATTAAGTTAATCAATTTTTACATTCCAAATAAC
Source organism: Phrynocephalus forsythii (assembly GCA_029282475.1). Lineage (NCBI taxonomy): Eukaryota > Metazoa > Chordata > Lepidosauria > Squamata > Agamidae > Phrynocephalus > Phrynocephalus forsythii. The sequence continues at coordinate 4,577,768 of JAPFRF010000001.1, read as the reverse complement.
TCTCAGGTGTACACCCTCAGTATTTCTTAGTAAGCATGTTAAGTTTTAGGTATTTATGTGGCATGGTTTTGTAACAGTGAAAGAAAAAGGTAGAAAAGACACAAATAAACCTTCTTCATAAATGATAATTGTTACCCTGAATATCAGGCTCTAGGAAATTTGGACCAAACATCAGAATTAAAATTAAAAAAAAACCGTACAGAAGTTAGCATCTAAGACCATGTCGTTATTCATCCATCCATTTGTAGACTTCTTTAATAATTTAGTTGGGGGAACCCAGAATTTGAAAATATTCTCTTTTTATTGCATTAGAAAATTATTAATTAATTTAATTAATTGTAAGACTCCAGAGACCTTTGGGTAGTGGGCAGCATATAAGTTAAATAAATAAATAAATAAATAAATAAATAAATAAATAAATAAATAAATAAATAAATATGGAATACTGTCAGAATAAAATCTTGAAAGGTCAACGAGTACTCATGTACCACTATATTCACACTGACCTGCTCAGTCAATGACCATCCAGAAGTTTGACAATGAGCTCTAAGGAGAAGTGATTTGTTGTCCTTTGGCTGAAACATTTTTTCTATTAAGTGAGCCCAGAGCCGCCTTCCAGCTCTTAGCTTAGCTATTTCCATGTAAAAATTCATTCCAATTCCCCAGAAGAAAGATAATCTGCAACAAGAGAACACATAGTCTTGTACATGCTAAAGAAATAAATGGTATGCAGATCACACAAATGACAATAAATCAACATCCAAAGTAGAAAGAACTCCCCTGGTTGCCTTTAGATTGATGAAGGTTGATTGATGCATATTGGAGCAAAAAATCAAAACTTTACTTATCAGTTCACAGGTTCTGAGCTATCTGGAACGGATCAGGAAAGACAACTTGGTGTACTGATGGACAGCTCAATGATAATGTCAACCCAGTGAGTGGCAGCTGTAAATTTATTTATTTATTTATTTATTTATTTTTTAATTTAATTTTTTAATTTAATTTAAATATTGCCCCATCTTCCGAGACGGAACTCGGGGCGGTGTACACTAAAAAAGAATAAAACAACAACAAACAAGCATAAAAATCAGAGGCACCAGTAAAAGTAGGAGGGCACAATACCCTCCGCTGAGAATGGCGTGGGCAGCACAGGAAGGGGGGGGAGGGAAATCAAACAAAAAAGTCGCCATATGCCTCCTTGAATAGATGGGTTTTCAAGGCTTTTTTAAAGGAGGCCAATTCCATGCTAGGGATCATCAGAAAGGGGATTGAAAATCAAACAACCAACATTATATAACGCCACTGTACAAAATTATAGTACGGCCACACCTGGAGCACTGCATATAGTTCTGGTCACCGGATCTCAAAAAAGACATAGTGAAACTGGAAAAGGTGGAGAGGAGAGTGACTTAAAGTGATTACTGGGCTGGGGCACCTCCCTTATGAGGAGAGGCTACAGCATTTGGGGCTCTTTAGTCTGGAAAAAAGGTGCCTGAGGGGGGATATGATTGAGACGTACAAAATAATGCAGGGCATGAGTAAAGTGGATAGAGGGACACTCTTCTCCCTCTCACAAAATATCAGAACTAGGAGACAGCCACTCAAATTGAGGGGTGGGAGAGTGAGAACAGATAAAAGAAAATTATATTTTACCCTGCATGTTGTTAGTCTGTGGAACTCCCTGCCACAGGATGTGGAGATGGCATCTGGCCTGGATGCCTTCAAAAAGGGATTGGACAGATTCCTGGAGGAAAAGTCCATCACAGGTTACAAATCATGATGGAAATATGTAATCTCCAGGCTAAAAACCAGGGTACTTCAAGGGCCAGATGCAGGGGAGTGGTATCAGGAGACAGATATCTAGTCCTGTGCTTTCCCAGAGGCATTTAGCAGGGCTACTGTGAGATACAGAAACAGATGTGCCTTGGCCTGATCCAGCATGGCTCTTCTCATGTTCTTATGTTTTTATGATTTCCTTTAAAAAGTGTAAAAGCCACTGCTTATAATCTTTTCCCAAGCTATTCTGTTTACCTGCTGGATTGTCATATTTATCATGGGGCTGGAAATTATCCATCCCAAACTGTACAAAAGGAATCAAATGAATTTCCACTTTGATTACAACTCCAATTACAACTCCAATTATCTGGACAGTCCCATAGCATACACTTCTCAACAGTTACACTGAGTCCAAAAGGTGATAGCCATTTAAATTTGCCAAAGGATGCAACCTTGTTATGAAAAAAATATGAACAGAATTCACACTGGACACATTGCCAAGATGTAGCATTTTAGACAGCCGCCACTCAGCTCAAACTTATTTTGGCTGTACCACCTTATACTATCAGAATGAGATAGCTGCTATGAGTTTTTTGGGTGATTTGGCTGTGTTCTGGAAGTTTTTCTTCCTAATGTTTTGCCAGTCTCTGATGCCGGCCACAGAGACTGGCGAAACGTCAGGAAGAAAAACTTCCAAAACATGGGCAAACAGCCCAAAAAACTCACAACAGCTATCAGATCCCGGCCATGAAAGCCTTCGAGAATACATATCAGAATGAGACTTGATTTTTCCACAGTGAAAGCATACTCCAAATGTTAAAGTCACTGAATCATCAACTGCTGCTTTATTTACTTGACCTTCAGACTGGCATAAACACACAAAACCTCGCAGGATCAGAAAGAAGTCCCAGAATCAGCTGCAGCATTTTATTTCTTATAGCATCCAAACAGATTGCTTCCAGAAAGTCCATACACAGGAAATGAAGCCCCCCACTGCCTCCAATTTCTGTCTATCATGTACCATCAAGTCACTTCTGACTTAAAGTGACAATATGAATTAATCAAAGCAAAAAGGGGGTTGAGCCACATGGCCATCACAAAACACAATTGCAAAAATAGGTTACAGGCGATACCTTTATTATAAAAATAAAAACAAAGAACTTTTTGCAATATTAATTAATGACTTCCAAATGACCCTATCATTGACATCCCTCAGGGTACTGCAATAAACATTGCTCAGGCCTTGCAATGAAAGTTAAGGCTAGATTTTATCTGGAAACCATTTACTCTCTTTTTTTCTGAAAGCCCACAATTCTTCTTCAATGTCACATTTTAAATGTTTTTTTTTCTTCTGCCTATTCCAATGTTCACATCTACAGGTAGTATCAAGGAACACCACAGCTGGGATGATTTTGACCTTTGGTAACCCACCAGGAGTCTTCAACTTCTCTGACCCATTTAAACCCTCTCCATATGTTCCTGTGTGCCTCACTCTGTGCCTCCAAGGAGAACCCCCTTCTTAGTTCTCAATATCTGGCACATGACAGCACACTTCAATCCTCTAGCTAGCATCCATCAACACAGATGACAAAAGCCATTGCAGTTTTAATTATGCAATGTGTAAGGAAGTTCTTTTTTCAGTGATGACCAGAAATGCAGAAAAGGCAATGGAAAAATATTGCAATAGAATAGTGTGTTAATTCCTCCCTCTTCATCTATATCAATCTTTATTAATACCTACACTTCAAAATTCCAATTCGTATGTAGGAAAGCCAACATACCGTATATACTCAAGTATAAGTTGACCCGAGTATAAGTCGAGGCCCCTAATTTAACCCCCCAAAACTGGGGAAACATATTGACTCGACTATAAGTCTAGGGTGGAAATGCAGCAGGGCCTGGCAGCTCCTCCTTTGTGAGCTGGGGGAGTGGGGTGTGATGTTTTAAAATGATTTTTAGCCACTGACCCAAGCACTTGCCAGGCCCTGCTGCATTTCCCACCCTAGGCTCCCCTGTGATGCAGAAGGGGTCATGAGAAGTGGCATGCAATGCTTAAAATGACTTTTAGCCACAGATGACTTGCCTCAGTGGCTAAAAGTATTGACCCGCATATAAGTCGAGGGCCCCTTTTTTCAGCCCAAAATTAGGGCTGAAAAACTAGGCTTATATTCGAGTATATGCAGTATATTTTTTTAAGGCTGTAGCTCCCTCTGACACCTTTCTAGGCCCTCATTACTATACCATAGGGCACCTCAGTTTGGAATTGTATCACCATTTCGAAATTTCAAAATTAAAAGCTAGAATTCTTTTTTTTAAAAATGGAATTAATTTACCTTGGAGCAAATTCATCAATGGTGAGACCAGCCTGAAGCCCAGTTCTGCAGTACTCTAAGCCATCAGCAATAGTATAAGCTAATTCCAAAATGGCATCGGCTCCAGCCTCCTGCATATGGTATCCACTGATAGAAATGGAATTAAATTTGGGCATGTGCTGCAAGAAAAAATGTATACAATACTGTTCTGTAAGAATGCTAAATATACTTGAATAATACACACAGAGCAATAAGAATTAACAGGTACTGGTTAAAACAAAGAATACCTTTGATGTATATTGGAAGATGTCAGCAATTATCCGCATTGAAGGTTCTGGCGGGAAAATATAGGTATTTCGAACCATGAATTCCTTCAATATGTCATTCTGTATTGTCCCGGTCAACTTGGACTGGGGCACCCCTTGCTCTTCCCCAGTTACAATGAAAGTCGCTAGGACAGGAATAACGGCTCCATTCATTGTCATGGAAACAGACATCTTCTCCAGAGGAATGCCATCAAAAAGTATCTTAGTATCTTCAGCTGTATCAATGGCAACCCCAGCCATTCCAACATCACCACGAACTCGGGGGTTGTCCGAATCATAACCACGATGAGTTGCCAGATCAAAAGCAACAGATAAACCTTGCTGGCCCGCTAGACCCACACAAAAGAAATGAAAATAAAAATATTAGGATGTACGTTGAATTTTCATTCTGGACCACAGCGAGCTGCACGCTGCAATATATGCTTTGCAATCATAAGTCAATTCCTGGGGGAAAATGTTTTTATTTTTCAAAAAAGCTGGTTAACTTTCCCTCCAAGAAAAAAAAAATATTTTGAATATATATCTTCCTGGGGTGATGTGAAAAAGAATGAACAAAATGTTCTGCAACCATCCCATTCAGCATAAGGGTTAACATTAATAGTTAAAAAGTCATGCAGCAGCATAGATATGAGACATTGGCCCAAAATCTATTTCTTAGCATAGTAAATTGCACTAGAGTAAGCACAATGAATCAAGGAGGATTTAATCAACTCCTCTTTAAGATCCAGTGGCTCAAATTAGTTCACAGTACCTATAATTTACTATGCCAAAGTAAGTCACAGTTAGAGTAGGCCTATTTGAGCCTATAGACCAGTGGTGGCGAACCTTCGGCACTCCAGATGTTTTGGACCACAACTTCCAGAATGCCGAGCCTAGATTGCCAATGACAAAGGACTGTGGGAGTTGTGGTCCAAAACATCTGGAGTGCCGAAGGTTCGCCACCACTCCTATAGCACATTTGGAGTAGTTGACCACATCATCAAATCTTCATTGATTCAATGAGTTTGTTTTAATGCAATTTACTACACTAAGAAAGACGATTTTGGCCACAAAAATCATACCTAGCAAATCAATAAGAGATTAAGTATAAAATGATTAAACTACTACTACAGTGATACCTTGGTTTACAAGTGTTTTGCAAGATGAGCAAACATTTCTGATCAATTTTGCCTTGATCAACGAGCCAGGTCTTGCAATATGAGCACTGGAGTAGATCACATGATTACAAGTGAGCCAACTGCAATGCTCTCTCTCCATGCTGGATTATGGGTGATTGTCTGGAACCTTCTATCTCAGGCAAGCCTCCAAAGCAGAGGGAGGAGAGGAGAAGGGAGTGCTCCTTTGCACCAGCCATGAACATTTTCAAAGAGGAGTGCAGGTTAAGGTTTTTTTTTTTGTATTTTCCCTTTGGGAAAGCGAGGATCAAAGAGCAGACTTTTGAATTTCCCGCAGCCACAGACTTCATTTGTCTGCCATGGGACCCATGATTACCAAGAACAACAAAAAAATCATTAGTTTCCACGTGTCTTCTTTTCAAGCTTGTGATTGCAGCTCCAGTTTGGCATAAAATGCAAGTATAAACACAAATGCACCCTCCCCTTATTCCACAGGACTGTATCTCACCCTTGATGTTGTCCCGGTAGAACTTGTTGCTTTCCTCCACCGTACTGAAGCCAGCATACTGGCGGATAGTCCAAGGCCTATACGTATACATGGTAGGATAAGGACCACGAGTGAAAGGTTTCACTCCCGGAAGTTCCTCGGGAAAGTTGTGTGTGTCCTGTTTTGAGTACAAGGGTTTGATGGCAATTCCCTCCGGGGTGTTCCATATCAGCTCCTCTGGATTCTTGCCCTTCAGTTGCTTTTTGGCCATTGCAGCCCATTCTGAGTGGAGTTGCGGTGTATGCAGTGAGCGCTGAAAATGGTTGTGAAGGCATGGCACTGCTTCTTTCTTGTAATGGAAGGGCTGGAAGCACAGAAGTTTATTCTTGACCCGCAACATTTTCTACTGAAGTACTTGCTCAGATGCAGTCTGTCATCCGAGATCTGAATATTACAAGATGATTTAATAACATTATAGTGCCTAAGGAAGGTTAGGAGGTAGGCTTTTACTTTTAGACACAGAGATCCAGGTGCACAATCATTTTACACATCAGATAAAGCAAGAACAGCAACAGATGTTATTCTACCTTAAATACTAAAGCATTTATTATGGCACAAGCTTTCATGCCTTATAGTCAGCTTCACCATCTGGCGAGCTGAGACATCTGATGATACTGGACGCCAGCTTATACTATAACATACAGTATTTGTTACTGTTTCAAGTGCCACATTTTTAATTTGCTTTGCCACAATGGGAGTAACACAACTTTTCTCTAGTAAGTATACTAGGAAGGGGGGAAAAGTCAAAGGCACAGATTAAAGACACAGACCTTTGAGACAGCTTAATGCAATAGCTGACTTTCTGCAAAACGTAGTAGTCAAACTCACAGTTCCAGCTATGGATAGCAACAGATCACTTCCTTCTTTTGAAACAAGAACATTCACCCTCTTTGCAGCGCACAAGGGTCTGTGAGTTACTGATTGCAGGCGAAAAATCAAAGAAAAACCAAAACAAAAGACACGTGGCATCTTAAAGATTTGTTTAAGGTGCCAACAGGTGGCACCTTAAAGATTTGTTATTTTATTTATGGGCGTCACTAGCATTATTGGTGTAGCTGTTTGTCAGAAAACGACTCCCTCCACTTTGCCCACCAGGAAATGAGAGGGAGAGCGCTCCATGGATGGATGAGCTAAGCGAGAAGCTGGTGGTCCAGAGCTGGAATCCCCATCTTGTGTAGAAAGAAGGTCTTTCAAGTCAACGCATAAGGGGAAAGGGGGCGGCGGGGGGGAAATGCTTCCCCCATTCTTTCCAGTTTTGGACCACACCTCCTACACACCCTCCTTGCCATCCCCAACTGCAGCCACGATAGATAACGGAGGCCTTTGGGAGTGGAAGACCAAAACCCACGTGGGACACACGTTCACTTTAAACCAGTGTCCAAACTTCGGCCCTCCAGAGGTTTTTGGGACCACAACTCCCCACAGTCCTTTGTCCCTTGGCCATCTAGGCTTGGGATTCTGGGAGTTGCGGTCCAAAACCTCTGGAGGGCCGAGGTTTGGATACCCCCTGCTTTGAAACCCCTGCTGACACCGCCATGATGGAACCGGGCACCGCCTGGGCCGAGCTCTCTGGACGTGAGAGGAGGGCCACTCGGGAGGGGGGGCCGGGGGGGCCGGGAGGGCCAAGCCAGGAGGCCCTCTCCCACGAAGTCCCCGCTCTCGGATCGCCACTCAGGAGAGGAAAACAAGACGGGGGCTGCTTCCAGTTCCCCCGTGTATGTGTGTGTGTGTGTGTGTGGGAGGGGGGGTTTTAAGGCGCAGCACTCTGCACATGCCCAAGGGCACTCTCCCCCCTTCCCCAAGTTTTCCTACGTTACACTGTAGGCAGGCACCGACCGTGGATACGGAAGGCGGGCTGTGCCTTTGGCTCACTCCGGCCACCCAGGTCACGACGCCCACCAGGAGCCGCTGCCAGGAAGGCCATGCCTTCGGAAGGGCCAACGCGGCGGCGGCGGGGGAATAACAGAGCCTCTCCTCCCCCCCCCGCCGCCGCCGGCCTCGCCATGGCGACCAGCGCCCCGCGCCCCCCCCCCCCACCCCCACCTCCCACCTGCCGTACCTGCCGTACCTGCTGCTCCTACGGGAGGCCGCACGACCCCCCTCCCCCCCTTGGCCGGCGAGGACGGCTGGCCTCAACGCGCAGGCGCAGTCCCGGGGAGGCGTCTCCACCCTCCACCCCCCCCACACACACATACCGCGCGGCCACGCAGGCGCCATAGTGCGCGCCTGCGCCTCGCGTTCGCGGGAAAAGGCGTTCGAAATCCTGGCGCCGCCGGGCTCGGGAAGGGACCGGGTTCGGTTCCCGCCGCCGCCGCCGCCGCCGCCGCCGCCGCCCAGGGTGAGTGCCGGGCCGCTCGCAAGCCCCGTGGGCTCGGCGGCCTCAACCCCCGTCGTGCTGGGGATGGGAAATAAAAATTAAAAAAAGGCACCGTTTTAAGGCGGCGACCACGCGCTCCGGTGCTCGGTCTGCCCTGTATACAAGGGTGCCTCGGATAAGGGAATTGATTCGTTCCCAATGAAATTATGCTAAGCAAATTTTCCTTTATTAAAATTTCCCCTAGGAATGCCTTGAAAACGGAGTCATCCCTAATCATGGCCATTTTTATGCTATACGGATTCGCCCCATCGGCGGTTCTGTTAAGCAAATTTCCCCTCTCTCCAGAATTTTTTTATGTTTCGGGTTTGCCTTCTCTTTTTCTCCCCCTCCGACGGCTTGGTGGCCGCTGCCCCCCTTCCCATCCCAGGGATCCCGGGAAAGTCGGTTCCCTGCCAAGAAGCAGCCAGAAAGGGTTTGATTTTATTTCAAATGGCTTTAAATCACGATTTAAATGGAAAGAAGCTGGGACCTTTGACGCGTTAAACATTTATTTTTGAACTGTTTGAAAATTTAATTGTGATTTGGGTAGTGGGCGGCATATAGATTGTATAAATAAATAAATCTGGGGTGGTTTTGTTTTTTGGTAAGTCATCGTGTTTTTTTTAATCCACCCTGCCAGCAGCCCATGAACACTTAAATCACAGTACAGTGCACATTTAGTTTATGTTATGAGTTGACGTAAGACAATGTGGGTGGTTGCTAATAAGGAGCACCCATCGTCCTTCTCATCCTAACCTGATTTATGGCAACCCTATTCAGGATTTTTCTAGGTAGAAGATATTCAGATTCCCCATTTCCTCCCTGGAGGCACCCTGGGACTTTGCAAGTGGAACTCTCTACCTCTCTCATAGGATGCCTAAGCCTCTGAGCTAGGATTCAGGAAATTTAGACCAGGAGCTCTGCACAATGGAGTACAGTATCTGAAATGTTTAGTGAGATTATGGACCCTTCCTTCCCAGGTTTTCATTATATTTTGATTGTTAGTTCATCTCACGAGTCACAGGAAAGCTGCCTTATACTGGATCAGGCCATTTCAGTGAGTCAAATTTTTCTCATTTCAAAAATAACCAAATCCCAGTCACCTTCTTCTTGTAAGGGCCAATCAAGAGGAGCTACCAGGGTGAAGATGCCTAAAGAGCCACAAGAGCCTTCCAGAATTAAAAGGGGAAGAGATGGAAGACAGAAAAAGAGAAATACACAGAGAAAAGTAAGAATCATACCTTTCCACTGAAAAGAATATCTTTATTGGGGTAAACTCAATACTTATAACTGGAATTAAGGTTTTCCTCTATTCACAGGAAACACATATCATTGATAAATAGAGCCTGTGGCCCATAGCACAGCAACTACATGTGCAATAACATTTTAGAATGCAGGTGGGAAGAATCACATTATATGTTATTTTGCCACAAAGGCATCAGTTATGGGTGATTAAAGCCAAGTTTTAATCCTTCACTTGGAATGCCGTTGGTCATGGAGAGTATGGTAGAAATGCTCCTTCCACATGGAAAACTGGCTGCCAAGAGGAAAAGTTCTCTGAGATTTAGTTTAAGGTGTGTAGATCCACTCCTAGGAGGAAGCATTGTATTATGATTTCTTACATGCAGTATGAAATGGTACAGTCCAAGAACAAATGGTGTGGCATATGGACCAATGGGACCAAATTACACTCACATAACCTAGTTATGTGAACACAGTTCATAGTAAGACAACTCATAATACAGCAGCTCGGATAGCTGCTTTTACTGTAGGCATGGTAAGACTATGGCTTCCAGTAATGGAAGAGTATCCTGGGACTGTGGCTATGATAAGATTGAGATGACCATGAGAATGAATACATATGTGCCATAACATCAGTGGTACCTCTACTTACAAATTTAATCCGTTCTGAATGCATGCTCTGAAGTCAAACAACTCTTGAAGTAGAGGTACCGTATCTAAAAATCAAGAGAGAAAATAAAAAATTGAAAAAATAAAAAATGGTGAGTAGAGGAGACCATATCTAAAATTTGTAAGTCAGTAGTTTAAATGCCATTGGTTTTCCGCTCTCAAGTCAAATTGCTCTTAGGTAGAGCCACTCTTAAGTAGGGGTACCACTGTATAGTACAACTTCTCAGACACTCATCCTCCATAGCATCTGCCCTTACTAATGGCGTCCCTGTGATAATGTGTCTGTAGTCCCTGAAGCAGAATAACTGCGGAGGTTTAGAGGAGGTCAGTATAAGCAACATGTTCCTCTTGTGTTTCTTATGAAACTAAACTGTGCCAAGTTCCAGTTTCTAGAATTTAGCCTTGGGTACACAACAGGCTTGAGTTCTCAGCAATTTGAAAGTTTCTAGTGATTTGCCATTATGGGTTGGAGGTCTGTCTGGCATTCTGTGCTCCCTGGTTGTGGTGTACAAGAGGGTGGGGAGAGTCTTGTCTATTAGAGCTGAGAGTGATGCCATATTTCTTTTTTTTTTAAGCATTTTTATTAGAAAATTTTAATATACAAAAGAAAAACAAATTCAAAACATTAACCATACAGAATCAATCTATCACTAAGGTTCGGCTTCCCTCTGTTCTTCGTGCGGTTTTAACGTTATTCATCTCCCAGCCTTCCTTTCAAACGAACCCCTTTTATATACTTATAAAAAAGGTTCTAAAAGTAAATAGTAGTCCCTCGCGTTCTACCCTAATCCGGTAAGAGTCTTTAAATCCTTACAATAAGTCTCCATGTAGTTCTTAAATTTTTGTCAGTCTTTTTGGAACCTCTGGTTGTCTTGATCCCTCAGTCTGCATGTCAGTCTGACCATCTCTGCAAAGTCCAGTAATTTTGCCCTCCATTCATCCAAAGACGGTTATATACGTTGTCTTCCAGTTCTGTGCCAGGAGCATTCGTGCCGCTGCTGTTGCATATAAAAATAAAGTCCTGTCTGCTCCTTTAATTTCACTATCCACCAACCCTAACAGAAAAAGTTCAGATCGTTTTGGGAATGTACACTTTAACATCTTTTTCAGTTCATATATCAGTGCCCAATATTCTTTCACTTTCTCACAAGTCCACCACATATGATAAAAATCACCTTGTTTCTCTTTACATTTCCAACAATAATCATCTTTCATCCTATACATCTTTGCTAATTTCGTTGGAGTAATATACCATCTATACATCATTTTCAACAAATTTTCTTTTATCAAAGTACATGCGGTAAACTTCATGTTCTTTTTCCACAGTCTTTCCCACACATCTAACTCAATATTATGACCCAAATCCATAGCCCATTTTATCATACATTCTTTGACTTGTTCATCTTTTAAATTCAACTCCAACAAGAAATTATATAATCTAGTCAACAATTTCTTTTTTGGGCCCATGATTATGGTTTGAAATTTAGATTCCTTCTCTCCAAACCCAGACATCCTTCTGTCTTTCTGAAAAATGTCATGTAACTGATGGTACTGAAACCAACCTGTTAACTTCTCTTTTAACAGTTCATAAGACTTCAGTCTGGGACCTTTTCTGAGAAGAATAACACATCCCCATATGTGATCCCCACTCCTTCTGTATCTTTCCTCTTGATCGCCGATGCTTCAATCGGGATAACCACCTCGGGGTGTGTCTCTCTAATAAGGGTTTCAACCGTTCCCAGACCTGAAGTAGTGACTTTCTAATTACATGATTCATAAAACTTTTATGTACTTTCACTTTATCATACCAAAGATAAGCGTGCCAACCAAATCTATTATCATGACCTTCTAAATCCAAAAGATCCCCATCAAGTAAAGTAATCCATTCTTTTATCCAACCGAGACAGGCCACTTCATAATACAATCTCAGGTCTGGCATGGCAAATCCTCCCCTTTCCTTAGCATCTGTTAATAATTTAAACCTTATTCTCGGTCTTTTACCTTGCCAGACAAATTTAGACAATGTCTTCTGCCATTCCTTAAAATGGCCTGTCCCTTTGATTATTGGGATCATTTGAAATAAGAATAACAACCTTGGTAACACGTTCATCTTTATCACCGAAATTCTTCCCATCAATGACAAATTCAATCTATTCCATGCTTCCAAATCTCTCTTAATCGAATTCCAAACCATAGTATAGTTATCCTCAAAGAGGTTCAAATTCGTGAGAGATAAATTAATTCCCAAGTATTTAACTTTTTTCACAACAGAGAGAGTGGACAGTTTTTCAAATTCTTCACAATCTTTGTTACATTTTTCAATAAGACCTTCGTCTTATTCTTATTCAATTTAAAGCCGGCTAAATTACCAAATTCTTCAATTACCTTCATCACCTCAATAATACTCTCTTTGGGATTCTCTAATGTCAAAACCAAATCATCAGCAAACGCTTTTAGTTTATATTCCTTATCCCCCACACTTATACCTTTAATTATCACAATGTCTCTCAATTTAACTAATAATACTTCCAGTACAGTAATAAATAACAATGGAGACAATGGACACCCTTGTCTTGTACCTTTCCCAATCGGGAAACTTTCTGTTATCACATTATTAACCAATAAACTTGCTTTCTGTTCCTTATATATTGCATTAACACCATTCCAAAACTTTGTTCCCACTCCCATATGTTCCAAATTCTTCTTCATGAATTGCCAAGAAACATTATCAAAGGCTTTTTCAGCATCAATAAATATCAAAGCAGCTTGTTTCTCCTTCCTGACTTCTAGATATTCTATTATATCAATTATATTTCTCATGTTGTCTTTCATCTGTCTGCCAGGAAGAAACCCCGCTTGGTCTTTATGTAGCAATTCATTTAAAACCCTTTTTAATCTATTGGCCAAAACATTGGCAAATAATTTATAATCTCCATTCAGAAGGGAAATGGGCCTATAATTTTTGACATCTGTCACATCCGAATTCTCCTTTGGGATCAGTGTTATATACGCCTCCTTCCAGGTGTTAGGTATAACTCCTTTTTCTAAAACTTCTTTCATCACCTCCACCATTATTGGTAACATTTCTTCTGACAATTTTTTATAATATTTTGCAGTCAAGCCATCTGGGCCCGGTGATTTTCCAAATTTCGCCCTCTCTATTGCACTTTGTACTTCATGTGGGGTAATTTTCTCACTCAATGTCGACAATTGGCTTGTTGAAATTTTTTTCAATCCATTCTCTCTTAAATATCTATCAATCTGTTCCAGATCCTCTTTTTTCTTCATATATAAGTCTCTGTAAAAATTCCGAAACACCTTTACAATTTCCCTTGGGTCTTCCACTAATTTCTTATCTACCACTAATTTGTTCACAACCTTTTGTTTTTGCTTCCATTTTAGCTGCCAAGCCAACAGTTCCCCTACTTTGTTTGCCGATTCAAAGTTTCTTTGTCTCATCATCTTTACCTTCCACTCAATTTCTTGATTGATGACCATTGACAACTGGGTTTGGAGCATCTTTAATTTTTGAATCCATTTGTGTTCCTTTGGCTTTTCCACCAATTTCTTCTCTGTCTCCACCATTTCTTTTAAGATCTCATATTTCTTTTTTTCTTTCTGTTTCTTCTGGTATGAATTTCTCTGAATAAAGAGACCTCGCATAACAGCTTTGCTCGCATCCCATACAAAATTTGTTGGTGTTTCTCTTCTCCAGTTATTTTCCAAATAATCTCTAAAAGTTTCTTTCGCTATTTGCAAAGTCTCTGTCTCATCCAGTAAGCTTTCATTCAATCTCCAGTGGTATAGTCCTTGCAATTTTGTTTTAACTTCCATCACAATTGCATTATGATCTGAGATCGTTTTAGGTAAAATTTCCACTTTCGTCACTCTATGTGAAATATTGTTAGGAACAAATATGTAATCGATTCTTCCCCAACTCCGATTTGGTTCAGAGAAAAAGGTAAACTGTTTCTCTATTGGGTGTCTCAATCTCCAAATGTCAGTCCATCCAAAGTTTTCAACTAAGTCAAAAAAGGATTTTGGTAATTTCCCTTCTGAGCCTTTCTTTTTCTGGGATCTATCCAGATCCGGCATCATTACTCCATTACAATCTCCCATCAAAAAGAGTTTTTCGTCCATATAGTCTAACAATCTTTGTTCTAGATCTCTATAAAATTCTAATTTCCTTTCATTTGGCGCATAAATTCCTACGATGAAAAATTTTTCAGATTGCCAAGTAATTTGCACCATCAAAAATCTTCCCTCTTCATCTGTCATTATCAACTTAGGTTCTAATTTATGTTTTGCATATATCACCACTCCTCTTTTCTTCAATTTATCAGACGATACAAATTTTTGTCCCAAAATTTTGTTTTTTAGAATCTTCGTATGTTTCATTGCAACATGTGTTTCTTGCAGACAAATCAGGTCTAAGTTTTCTTTCTTCAGTAAATGCATAATTCTGTTTCTCTTGGTCTTTTCATTCAAACCATTAACATTCCATGTTAATACTCTCAACGCCATTGCAGATTTCAAATTAAATATATTTTTATCAATCTCTATTCAAATATTGGCCATAGCTAAGTCAGCTTTGCCTTCTTCCTCATCAGAGAGTTCTAACTCCTCTTCTTCTTCCTCTTCTTCTTCTTCTTCACCCTCACCTCTTCTTAAACCTTGGTCCTCCTTCTCCTCAGGTAATCTATCCCCCTCTTTCGATGGTTTCCTGTACCCAATCTCTTCTCCATATTTTCTCAGAAATTTGCCTATCTCCGACTCAGATGTTATTTTAAATTTCTTCATTTTGTAGATAAAGGATAGGCCTTCCGGAAACTCCCAACGAAATCTCAGACCATTTCTTCTCAATGTTTCTGCCAGAGGTTTATAACTTCCTTTTCTTCTCAAGAAATAAAGAGGTATCTCCTTATATATCAAAATCTGTTGTCCTTCAATCACAAATCTGTTATCATAACTATGTTTCAGAATTCTATCTCTCACGACCATAGATGTCAATGACACAATAACATCACCTGGTGTCTTCTTTGCTCTCAACTTCTTTGATCTAACAGCTATCCTAAACACTTGGGAGATTGCACCAGCTACTTCTTCTTCTTGCCACCCAAGCCACTTCGCAAGTTCAGTTATTACTTTGGCCTTAATATCTTCTCCTTCCTCCCATGGTATCAAGTGAAAACGAAGATTCTGTTGCTGTTGCCTCATTTCAAGAAAAGCAAGCTCCTCAGCCAATTTCATTTGTGTAGTCTTTACTTCTGTCACTCTTGTTTTACTCCTCTCTATTTCTTCTCTGCATTGTTTAACCTCTGTCTGCACTTTCTTCACTTTAACTTCTATGCTCTTTGTTTTACCGTTAAATCCTTCACTTGAGCTGACAGTTCCCCAACTGCCTCTTTAATTTGTTTCTGCATATCTTCCTTTAGTTCTGATAGCTTCTTGTCCATACTTTCTTCACTTTTTTCAAATTCTCTCCTTATGTGTATCATTAGACCTTCCCATTCTTTACCCTCCTCTTGTCTAGAGTCTCTTCTCTGTGTTAAGGGTGTCATCTTCTTCTCTCCTGCCATCTCAATTTTAATTTACTTCTATTCCAATGGAGCACAATTAAATCACAAATTGAAATTAGTTCAATCAATAAGTAATAATAAACTTCAACCAATCAAATTAAACAATAAATACTCCAATGGTTAATAATCACCTATTTACCATCAGTGATATTCAATTTACTTGTCCAAACTTCCTTTTGTCCTTTCTGACTTTAAATTATCCACATATCATATTAATAACAATTTATCAGATTT
Organism: Phrynocephalus forsythii; assembly: GCA_029282475.1. Lineage (NCBI taxonomy): Eukaryota > Metazoa > Chordata > Lepidosauria > Squamata > Agamidae > Phrynocephalus > Phrynocephalus forsythii. Next base: position 4,561,612 of record JAPFRF010000001.1, on the reverse strand, counting down.
TGTCAATTTTCTATATAGTCAAACACTCTCCCACCCCAACAGCATTCAAATTGAATTTTAAATGCAATAATTTTCTAAATCCACTAGATGGCGCTCCAACATAAGAAATAAATTCCTTAACCAGTTTCAAATACAATGATTTTTAAAATCCACCAGATGGCGCTCCAACCTAAGAAATGAGCTTTCCAGTCACCTTCACAGCTGTAGCATAATCCTGTTTTGGCTTTGGTATGACCTTCCAGCCACAGAGCGCCTCAGAGAAAAACAGATAATAACTTAGTTTCGGTTCCACTGCAGCCAGATACACAAGGAGAGACCCACAAAAGTCCTTAAAAATTAAAAATTAAAGGAAAAAAATTAGAGGAACTTCTTCAGCTTCTTCCCAAGCTTAATCCACACAGCTCTCAGATAGGAGAAAATGGAGTTCCCTGCTCCCGAGAGCCTCAGAAGGGAAAGTTCTTACAAATTCAAAAAAATTCTTTTTTCTTCAACCTTTCCAATGGCCCAGCTCAATCAAAAAGGAGAAAATAACAATGGCTCCATGAAGGTAATGAAGTAAACAGCTCCCCCTCCAAAGAAGGGGGGGTAACTCCAAACACCAGCTCTGGTAAAGTCTTTTGAAATGTAAAATCAAGCAGACTCTCCTCCCTGTCCGTCACACAGATTCTTCTTAAGTATTCAGTCCTTTCACAAAAAGAAAAAAGGGGGGGATTACTCCAAATGTCAATACTCCAAAGTCTTTGGAAGTGTAAAATCAAATAACACAGGCTCTTCTCCTAAGGGGGGAGTAACTCCAAACGCCAGTGTCTTTTGAAATGTAATCAAGGAGAAAAAAAAGGGGGCTACCCCCTTTATCCACCCCCACGTTCTTCTTCACTCAGTCCTTTCACAAAAAAGGGGGGGGTGACTCCAAACACCAGTTCTGGGTTGCAGACTTCACGATCAAGCCTCCCCAAGTCCCATATTTCTTTCCACTTCAATGTAAATAATAATAGTTCAAACTCACTTCACAAACGAAGGGATATCTCTCCACCCACCGCTCAGCTCCAATTTGTATCACGAAGGAGAGTTACGGCTTAATTTCCACCACGCTCCGAACAGATTCTGATGTAAACAAACCAACTCATGTTTCTTCGGGTATAGTCCTTATCTTCAAGTTAACACAGCCTCTGCTGATCTTCCTCTGATAGAAACAGTTTTATAGAGTTCTTGGAGGCTAATGGCTTCCTGCTAAGACAACGAGACTTCGCAAACACAGGGGTAGCGATCGCAAGAGCGCCCGCAGCTCAATCCTTCTCCCCAACCCCTCCGGATCGGGGCGAGAGGAGAGCCGCAAAGGGCGCAGCCGATACCCAACCCCTCAGGGCACCCCCCTGAGGTTTTTAGAGTTCGCGGAGCCTTCGCGAGACTCTTTAAACTCCCCGTGCGCTCTGGGGATCCCACGGAGGAATTCCCCTAGCGTCTTATGCAGTCGGCCATTAAACCGGAAGCCCGAGTGATGCCATATTTCACTGGCATAAAATTATACTTTCGTTTTGTGGTGGTCTGACTGATTCGGGGGAGCTTAGGATACAAATTTTGCTGACTGGAGCAAAGTTTTTTTTGGTGAGGGAGCGGGAAGGTGCAAGTTAAAGTATCCTGATTCGGGTAATCAAGAACGTTTTGTACTAAGACAAAGTCATCACTAAGTGCAACCTAAATACAACATTAAGAATGAAATGCAGATGAGAAGGTGCAGCTTTAAAAGCAAATTATGAATATTTAAAGGAGTGTTGATTTATACATAAGGAGCTATGAGACAGAATATGCAATTAAAAATTGGTTCAAACCAGCAAAAGCTTACGTTTATTGATTGATTCTCGATATTGCTGGGGGGGTGGAATTAACCCAGAAAACATTGCTTTCTCTGTCCCAGGGTAGCAAAGTCGGTAAAGAGCAATGAATAAGACCCTGAAGAGATAGTATAGCTAAGGTGATCCTAAAACTTTATAAAAGGTGCATAAGAAACTCCATGTGGTTTAAGTGGGTTGGGAGCCTACTAATGAGTGTATTCCTGGGTGTTTTTCATTCTTATTTCTTTATAAAAGGGTTCCCAAGGAGTCCAGAAGAAACAGAATCAGCAGAGAGCAGAATCCCCTAAAGGATCCCCTGAGATTCTTCACAGGCATACCCCTGATGGTATTTCCTCCCCCTCTTTCCCCCTTTATATAAGTGATAAATTATTCCCTACATTTGTTATACTCATAGATAGATAGTATTTGAGCAGAAGATAAATACCTGTATGACTCTATTGGTAGATCTCTAGTTGAATTGCAGTAGAGTGGTAAAGATTTTGGATTTCTAACGACAAATTAATAGAGTGTGCTCATTTGTGTTTTTGGACTACTGCCCTCCAGAGTTCTCCAAGAATTTGCCAGGCAGAATTCTGGGAATTGTAGCCTACAACCTTGATCTGCTGACCTAGATGTTACCATCCAAGAGAAGGGCTTTGGGGTTGTACCTTGTGGACGTAACTCATTCAGGCAGAATAAAGGCTGCATGACTAGCTGGTGTGAGGAATGCTGGGAGTTGAAATTCAGCAGTACAGGAGAGCTGGGCTGCATACCCTGTTTCCCTAAAAATAAGACAGTGTCTTGCAGTCACCCCCCGCCATTTCGCGGTTCAGGTACTGCGGTCCCACTATATCCCGGGATCACAGTACCTGCACCTCAGGGGGGGCAGCGGGGGCCATTGGGTCGCTCCGCGCCGCCCCTCTGCGCTCCTTCGCGAAGCCTCGGAGCTGCACGGGGGGCCAGCGGGAGGGCATCAGGTCGCTCCGCACCACCCCTCCGCACTCCTCCACAAAGCGGGGGCGGCGGGGGCATTGGATCGCTCCGCGCCACCCCTCTGCGCTCCTCCGCGAAGCCTCGGAGCCGCAGGGGGCTGCGGGGGGCATCAGGTCGCTCCACGCCACCCCTCCGTGCTTCTCCACAAAGCCTGGGGGTGGCGGGGGGGCATTGGGTCGCTCCACACCGCCCCCGTGCTCGTCCGAGAAGCCTCGGGGCCATGCGGGGGGGGGGCGGCAATCTCCATTGAAATGCATTGAGTCAATGGATTTTAGTGGAGAAATTTTCCCCATTTGAAAGCATTGAGCCAATGTTTTCCAATGGGGAAATTTTTCTCCATTGAAATGCATTGGCAATGCATTTCAATGGAGACGGCCTGGACAAGAAGTCTCGGGCGGCGCAGGAATTAGGGGAAAACGTATTGCTCCTTATTTAAAACAATTTCCCGGATGGCCAGAGGCATTTTACACCCGCCTCCTGTTGTCAGATTTTAATCAGGATGTAGTAAAAATATAGACATCGCAGAATGTTCTTCAAGTATGCTGTCTAATGCAGCTAAGTTCTGTGCAGTGGCAATTCTATTTGTGCTCAGAAGGCTTAAACAATTGCTTAAATAGCCACAATTTAGGCTGGCTCAATTTAGATGATATTTCCCCTCCCTTGTTCTTCCTTGCTTTGTTGTAATTGGTACTATTTACGTATGTGTATTTTGGATTTGGTCATTGACTAATAAAGCATTCATTCTCCTTATGGAAATAATTCTTTAAGAATATAATCTTGTCTTTATGTATGTTTGGTGTCGTATTAAATGAATGCTGTAGCACACACCATTCTGACCATGTTTAGCTGCGACATTGACAAATTCTCTTATTCTTCATCAGCAGAAAGAACATCCCAGGAAGCAATAGCACGGAGAGTAACTCCATCTCAGAGAGCAAAATGGCAACCACTTCCAAATAGCAGTAGAGAGCACCTGGAATCGATGATGCATTATTTAATAAAGTAAGTCTTGAAGACGTTCATGCTTATATTTTATTGTTTTGCACCTGAGAAGCTTCAGTGGTGGTAAACTATAATTCTTTATTGCTAGCTTAAAATTATCTTTTTATCAATTGGTAAAGAAAGATACTTTCAGGAATGAAACTGCGTTCAGTATTTTAATTACTGGTTCCTTCTTATCACCAGGAAACAGTAGGCAAGAAATAAATGTCAGGAAACCATACGCAAGGGAAAAAAACAAATAAGTTCCTACCAAGGATATGTTGGTAGACAGTGTGGTCTATTTACTCTTTAACAAAGTATTGTTATGATAAAAGCTCCTGTGTTGTTCTTGACAATGACAGAAAATTCACTAATAATTTCCCACCTGAAAGAAGGAAAAGTTCAATATATTATCCACTCTTTCCAGATTGGTTCTGTATAAAACTACAGAGAACTACAATGAAACTGACAAGCATTTGAACCTTCTCAAGAAAAGGTAACGAAGACAGGTTGCAAAGAAAGATCTGTGGAAGTTTGTGCAACACAGTTGCAGGCATCTATAGAGATGTGAATTCTAATGAGTTCAGTGAGTTTTAATCATTTGTTAATTGTTAGGGGATGGCAGTCTTAGTGATTCTACAATGTGATAGTGTTGCTTTGGCATCTCAGAGGCTTGATTTGATCAGATTTATCCCCTCTTACTTTAACTGTTACTTGTTTGGAACCTTACCAGATTTTAATCAGGATGTAGTAAAATACCCATAGCTTCATTCCAAAATAAAACATCCTGTCATTGTTATAGTGGCACACTTCAATGTCATGCTTTCTTAAGGTATTGCATGAATACGAATGCATGTTGTCTTTGATTATTGAGCCCTTAATTGATAGGTGATGCAGAATCCACCGATGCAACCAGACTTGTGAAGGGGACAGTCCATGTGACAAAATAGACATCTGGCCTGCAACATTGGCCAACAATACTGAGCCATCCCTGAAAAACAGGACTTTAGATTTTCTTCCTCTTTCTTGAGGATAGACCTCTCATGTACAACGCCAGAAGGAAGGAAGGATATTTATGTAGGCCAGAGCTGGCGAACCTTTGGCACAGGTGCCGAAGGTGGCACTCGGAGCCCTTTCTGTGGGCACCTGACATCACCCCTTCATAGCCACCTGTATTCAGGTTGAATTGCTGCATTGGCACTTTGTGAAAAATTAGTGGGTTTTGAACCGCAGTTTGGGCACACAGTCTCTTAAAGGTTCCCCATCACTGATATAGGCTGTTTAGTTTAAGCAATGTTTGTCTCAACTGTAAGAGGCTCTTTCATCTGTGTTTCAAAAGTAAAGGCCAGGGATCCTTGGATCTTTCAGAAATTGCACTACATCTCCCATATTCCTTAATTATTGGCCATGTTGGCTGGTCCTGGAAGGAGCTGATGGATAACAGTATCTGGAGGGCATCACTAACTACTAAACAATTCAAACCGAAGCCACTTCCAACAGATGTTGCAAGGTTCAGGTGGGAAGAAAGTTCTGGCAAGACTTTTTCTCTTGGTTTGTGCCCTATGTTCATGCACATGTTATACTGTTAGGAAACCACTCTCAGCCCAACTATATTTTGAAGTGTAGTACAAGGGAAGAAGCCTGTTATGTACCTAGAGATGATGTTGCGGTAGGCTTTATTACTCATAATATGTAACAGTTTTTTTGTGATACTGTAACTTGTGGTAAAACAGTTGCATTATACTAAGCTCCTGTATAATCGCATATTATGACTGATCCTGTTACTTTTAGCCCAGTGTGGTAATTTTGTTTATCCCTTTCCTTTAAGACTTCTCAAACGTTGTCAGAACCTGCAGGTTCCTGTGGAGACACAGAGTTGCTCAAAGAATGTGCCTAAGTTTCTAGCGAAAGAAAGAAAAAAGAGTGTTGTCCTTAAAAAAGCTCTGTCAAAACTGCAGGTGAGGAAAAGGTGGAGAGAGTTTTCTGTCGGCTTTTATGTAAATTGTGGACAAAGCTAAAGAATTATTTCATGTGATCAACTCGTCAACATTCATTTATTCATTCATTCTCTCTGTTCCTTTTCTCCTCCCCATTTGTTTTTATTTTCCTTGAGAAAGAGCTCTGATGAACCTGCAGTCTTTCTCATTATTTTGTAAAGTTTCAGGTGTGTTACTGAAAACATAACTAATGTTGCAAAATTACATTAGGAGTACGGTATCTGCAGGGGATCTGTTTTCAACCACTCGCTCATGAATGCTAAAAATGTGGAAGTATTGAACTCTATACATTGCATGGTCTCTGGCCCTCTCTAGTGCTCATTTCTGTACATACACCCGGAAATATTTATAAATACAGTGCTACCTCGAGATATGAATGCCTCTAGTTACAAAAAATACGAGGTAAGAAGGGAAATCTTTGGAAATGGGGCTGACCCCCCCCTTTTGGGGGGGTGATACGAAGCACCGTTGGGCATCCCCGTTTCCATTGACGAGGCCAGCTAAGCAGGGGGAAAGACTCCCCGCATTGCTGGGTTGGCGGGAAACCCCTCAATCAACCAGCAGCCGAGGGCTGCTTCTCCCACCCCGTCAGCCAGCTGATTTTGACAACTTGGAAAATCACTTGGCTGTCGAATTTCTGGGGTTGGGGCAGGCCGGTCCTATACAGGTATCACGTGTTCCTGCATCTGTGTTGTTTTGAGGACCAAGTGGTCTTGTCCCGATTTTTTCTGTAATTTCCAATTATACATTAAGGAATCACATGGTCTCATTTCAAGGAAAAAGCCTCACTCGGGAGGGACGGAGGGAGGAATGGCTTCAGTCCTGAGAGAGGCCTTTTGCTTTCAAAAACCCAACCCCAAAGAGAGGAAAGGGCTTTTGATTGAGGGGGTTTCCCCCAACCCAGCAAAGAAGGGAAGCTTTTCCCCTGATTTGCTGTGTCGGGGCAAGCTTTCAAAAACCCACCTCCCCCATAGACAGCAAAAGCCATTTTGCTCCTTGCGATTGGGGATGTCAAAAATCCAATGCCACCAAAGTGGGGAAAGGGCTGTTCCCATGTTTCCTGGCATTGGGACGGCCTTCCCATAGGAATGCACTGAAAACCAATGGAATCCATCCCTCTCTCTCTCTCTCTCTCAACCAGGAAACCCCTGTCTGCTTCTAACATAGCTCCTATCTGCTCCCTATTGTACATCATCTTTATTAAATCTTTTATTTTTAGAATTCCCTTCTCCATCAGCATGTCCTTTATATTCTTCAAATTACAGTATCCGGAAAATCCTTTATTTCCACTACCAGACTTAGCGGAGATACCTGTGGACTTATAATTCTATACGCCCTCTAGATTTCAAGTATTTTAAATGTGAAGGGGTTTATTTGTTTCTTTGATGCCAATTTTAATTTTTTTTTCATTATAGAAAACTCCCTGTTAGTCTCTATTTCTAAAAATGGGTTTCCATTCTGACCAAATAGCTTTTTTGTTATTTACTATAATATCTGAAATGAGCCTCAACTGATTTGATACATTGTTCATATTAAGTAATCCACTCACTCTCTCTTTCTGTGATATGTACTAATATTTTTTATTTATTCTTGGTCTCTTGTTTCCATTGCAAACCTCACTGATCATAGTTTGCCAGGATTCTAACTCCTTTTCAATAATTTTAATACATCCAAATGCAAAATGTATCTTGGGTACCATTTTCATTTTGTATACAGCTATGTTGCCAGACCATAAGGGTTTCAATCCTTTTCAATTATTTTATTTGCTCCCTCAACTTTTTCTTCAACATATGTTAACTCAATTTAATAATATCTTGGATAGTGCATGTCAGATTTATACCTAAGTACTTTATATTGTTACTTTGCCCCCAAGTTTGAATTTCATCCTTTCTTTTCCGTAGTCTCGTGGTATAATAAAATACATTGTGTTTTGTCCCAGCTGACTCTCAATCCAGTTGCACCCCCAAATACCGTATTTTTCGCTCTGACAATAAGATTCATCTAGTTTTTAGAGGAGGAAAACAAAAAAAAATGTTTAGCCCAAGTTTTCATGGTGGTGGAATCCTGGCTGCACAAGGGGAGGGCAGAAGCTTTGTGGAGGAGACCTTACAAACAAGATGATTTTTGAGAGGGGAATCCAAGCTGCAAAGGGGGAGGGTTGCAAATGAAGTTATTGGGACTGGGGAATCCTGGCTGCAAAAGGAGAGCCTGGCAATCAAGGTGAATGGGACTGGGGAATCCAAGCTGCAGAAGGGGAGAGTTGCAAACAAGGGGACTGGAACTGGGGAATCCAAGCGGCAAAAGGGAAGCTTTGCAAATGAGATGATCCCACAGATGCAGGGAGGGTCCTATTTCATTTCAATTATTCATGTTACTTCAAGGAGGCATGTAGACAGCTATGCTCCTTTTCAAGGTTGGAGGATAAAGGTCTTTGATAGCAAGAACATTACTGCACTTGCCATCGCTTCACCTAATTACTGGAAAACCTGGGACTCATGTTCATAGTTATTATGGTATTTTCTTTTCATGCTATTAAATTGTACAGGAAAAAATGGAATAAGAGGCATCATAAATGACCAGTATGAATTGTGTCATGTTCACTAGTATCATAGTAATAAGTATAATAAAACTTTGCTAGAAACAATAGATCTATTTTTTCTAGAAACAATAGATGTGTCTATATAGCAGAGAGGGTGGGTTTTTTGTGAACTACTTAATTAAAAAGACAGACAGCATGTGAACTTCAGCATCTTTTTCTCCCATGTGCAGCAGTGGGAGTTAGGCAGATCTTTCATAATGCTTGCTATATGGATATGCCATGCTTTAAATATGTTATTTAACTCGTGTTTCAAACACAGGGTGAACTAGATAAAGTTGTACAAGCAGCAGAGATCAGAGAGGAGACTATTCAGCATCTCCAGAAAGAAGTACAGGCTTTAAAATGTGAGCTGGCAGCAGAGGAAGCAGCATTTAAGGTATAGTAACCTCCCGACCTTTTGTGGTTCATATACTGTGGTCCCACTATATCGTGGGATCACAGTATATGAAAAAAACATTTCTGCGTCTTCCAACATGCCCAGAAAGGCCCTTGGAGGCCCCAAAAGTGCTTTGAAGCATTCTGGAGGTCACTTCCTGTTTTCCAGAAGTCACTTCCGGTTTGCAGGGAAGCCCTTTTGGAGCCTCCGGCGGGTCCTCGAAGGCCCATTTGAGGCAGTGACAAGGGGATAAGTCCAAGAGCCCCCAGCTAGGCCCCCTAGGCCTGACCCAACCTGCATCCGTATATTGTGGATTTTCAATTATCGTAGGTAGAGATGGGCACGACTAGGGAAAATGACGTTTTCGAGTTGTCGTGTGTCGGAGGCAGTCCGTTTCGGCTCGTTTCCGTTTTTCGCGAAATTTCACAAAAATTAGTCGGTTCATTTTTTCGTTTTTTCGTTGTCGTTAGTACTGGTTTGGGGGGGTAGCGGGCTCCTGGAGGGAGCTGCAGGAGTCAGCCAGAGCCACAAGTGATGGACTGGCAGACTCTTTGCACCCGCTGTGTCTCACGTACTTTCATGTAGTGCAATGCAAGTAGATCTGGCTTAGGGTTGAGACGGGTTAGCGCAAGGGCTAGGGTTAGGCTAGTTACGGGTGAGGTTAGGGTGAGTATTGGGGTGCACCTCTGGGTGCCTCTCTGACCCACTTAGAAGGACAGTGTACTGGCGTATGGGTTAGGCTTAGGCTTAGGCTTTGGGTTTGGGCTACAATTAGTGGGCTGTTTATGCCCGATTGGCACATCCCAGAAGTCTCTGTGGTCAACCTGGCTAAGTGGCCGTGCAATTGGTGGAAAATTTGCATGGTCCACTCCCATGGGCGAGCCCATCATTGCAAATGTGCAGGTGTAATAAAATAAAATAAAATAAAATAAAATCAATGGAGACTTTTTTGCAAGAAAAACCCACTGCTGCTACTGTAAAAATTCAAGCATTTAAAATAGCTAATTTTCGCATGTTTCTGTGGTGCTTTGGTGGGGTTTTGGGCAACGATTTCAAAAAAAATATTGTGGTCGCCATTTTGGATCCCCCGCACTGCATGGCAAATGGATGCGCCCTCCCAGCCTGGTACAGTCAGCAAAACCTGGCCATGCGATTGGTGGAATGGCTCCAAAACTTTGCATGGTCCACTCCCATGGGCGAGCCCATCATTGCGAATGCTCAGGTGTAAAAAAATAAAATAAAATAAAATAAAATCAATGGAGACTTTTTTGCAAGAAAAACCCACTGCTGCTACTGTAAAAATTCAAGCATTTAAAATAGCTAATTTTCGCATGTTTCTGTGGTGCTTTGGTGGGGTTTTGGGCAACGATTTCAAAAAAAATATTGCGGTCGCCATTTTGGATCCCCCGCACTGCATGGCAAATGGATGCGCCCTCCCAGCCTGGTACCAGCAGTGCAGCAGTAGCAATAGCCAAGGAGGGGGGGGGGAAACCCCCAAAATAAAACACCCTTCTGGCCTGGTAGGTGCCCTCAGACAGTTTTCGCCTACTTTTAGGGCCGGGAATCGGGGTTTTTTTAAGTTTTAAAAACTTTTTTTCTGTGCCGCTTGGCATTGCGCGATCGCTGCGATGCAAGTAACGAGCACGACAAATCAGACCAAATTGTTCGTTTGTCGGTTCGAGCTCGAATTCTGGCGGAGTAATTCCCGTTCCGTTTCCGTAGAGTAACGGATACGAGTAACGGAAACGGGAATACCGCTAAGTCGTGCCCATCTCTAATCGCGGGTCGGGTCGGGTCCCTAACCCCTGCGATAGGCGGGGGTTACTGTCTCTTGCAAATGGGGACTGGAATTTTATCTGGATAAGACGAATTAGATTTGCCCCACTTCCACATTGGATAGAAGAATGGTTTCCATGTCCTTTTAACATAGTAATTTCCAAATGGATGATGATTTGGTGGAAAAGCTGTTATATGGCATCTACAGTATAGAGTTTCCCTGAGATATGGGGAAAGTCTGAAGCAGAATTTTATTTCTAGATAAATTCATGAGGAGTATTTTCTTATTTTTCTCTAGCTTTTCCAAAAAACAGATAAAGATGTTCTAGCTCTTCCTGACTTCTCAAAGGACTGTCAAAAACCACCTATTCTTCAGGTGAGCCAAGATATTATAATATGTTTCAGAAGCCTTCTGTCACTGTACTTGAATACTCCCTCTTGCAAGGATATCTTTTCTTTTCTTTTCCAGAACAGTAACAAAATTTACTTGACTTTTTTTTTTAAAAAAAAGAGCATTTGATAATGCCTGTTGAATCACACTAATGATGTAAGATCCTGATTTGAATTCATGACACCACCACTGTCGAGGAGCCTTATAAATATTTACAATATTTTCTCTCCAGTAAAGAGAACAGATTCTATGATTTGTCTTAGCTGACATCCCAATAAAGGTAAAATAGCAGAAGAAAATCAAATAATCAGTCCTAAGTTGTTTGTAAACTCATCTGGGTATGTAATTATAAGTGTTTTCATTTTTGGACTCATTCCAGGCCATTCCAGAACTTGTTAATTCTATACAAGTTCCACTTGTTTACATTATTTACATAATTTTCTACTTCCATAAGGGTTGTTCCATGTCAAATCAACCTTGATGTCATGGATTTGGTTCATTTTTGGTACATTTGTACCTTACCATATTATGTTTGGGAAAAAAATTCAGATTGTTTTGGTCCACCCATTTCTGAGATTTTCAAAATTGCAAAAAAAAAAAAAAAAGAAAGAAAGAAAAAAAAAAAAGAAAGGGGGGGAGCCAATATTCACTACCCACCATAATTTCAAATGTCATTTGATAGATGTGATAGCTATAGACCTGGAACAGGTGTCATTTTAAAGCTTATGAATAGAGCTTTTATTTGATATACAACATGATGTAATTGTGCATTTTCAAAAAAAAACTACACATTTGAATAATTATAAAATTTGAATTTCTGGAAAAATTGAATTTTTTAAAATTTTCAAAAAATTCACACTTAAAGATACATATTTTGTAGCCAGTCACTTCAAATTTCAGGACGGTACTTCAATGGTATAATAAAAAAAATTAAATTTTCTTGTTGGCAGTGGCAAGGGATTAAATTCATTTATATTGGTCGTAGGTCCACCATAATGGACCTGCGACTGAAAAGGCATGGTTCTGGGTGGAGATCTTATGAGCCTCTCTAGAAGTAGCAATTCTAAGCATTAGGACCTGAGATGTTCTGGGTGAAGAGTCAAATCATCCTTATGCAGAGTCTTACCTTTCCCAGGGACAAGGTGTATCCTTGGGTAGCTATCTGCTAGGAGTTGAGGCACTTTGGCTGGTTGAGTTATGAAGCTCCCTCCACCTTTGGAGTAACATCTTTAACATCATATTTGGGCAGTACACCCTAAATGACTATTACGTGCTTTTACATTTAAATTGTTCTCTTCATAAATATTACAGAATATTACGAGTTCATACTATTAATTGCTATTACACTGAATTAAGGAATTAATTGTTTATTGTGAGGCTAAAGCCTTTTAAAACAAACAGCACTTTCCTTTTTCTTTTCTACTTTCTTATCAAGAAACCAATTACTTAAAATAAAATTCATCTTCTTTTATACTCTTGCAACATATGTTTTTGCTCATCCTGTATAACTCTATTTTCCATATCTATTTTGTGTTATTTCTCTGTTAATTTACATTTTAGGTAAATTTAACTCAGCCGGGAAAACAAACTGTACACCATTTTTCCTGTTGTCTTTGTTCTCATAGTATAAGCATTATTGTTTACTTTTTCATCATGAAAGCTAGCATTAAACTCAATGAAGTGCTTCTACCTATTTCATCAGTGTTTCAAAACACCCTCAGTTGTTTTGGCAAACTTCCCAACTGTAGTTCTTCAATAATGCTTTCACTTTTAAAGTACCCCTCTGAGGCACATTTTAAAAGGATTTTTCAATTGAAAGGCAACACTTTTACACCTATTTAATCAATTTTCATGTAATTTTCCTGCCGCATATATCTACTTAACCTGTCAGGCATTCTGTTTATGCATTGGCCAAAATGACAATTAAACAATGCCTCCTAAACTATTTTCTTTGGGTTTCCAAGGCCCCCTACTCTTGGGACATCTTGTTGTCCTTGGCCTCTGGAACTAGCAGAAGCTTCTCTGGAATTTGGTGTGTTTGTGTGATTACTGTTTGCATTCTTACTGCATCCCAAACTTTTCTATTTTCACGTTCTGCAGAAGATGCTTTTGAAAGTTAAAGACCAACAAGGTCTTCTTGATGACTTGAATACCATTCAGCAATCAGAGGAAATGAAGGCCGTGTCAGTTTTTGTGGAACAAGCAAATGAAAAGTTGGACTTATTAAATAAGTGAGAACCTTCATTCTGTCTGCTGAAGAGTCTCGTCACTTTCATCTTCCAAAGGAGGGCTTTTAGCAATGTGATTGTGAGTGATTTTTTGTAGTTAATTTCATTCCTGTGTTTTTCTATGGTCTGTGGAGACTCACAAAATGAATGGAGATGTGCTAACAACAAATCCATCTGTTTCTGAAATTATACAGTACTCTTATACAGTAGATCTTTGGTTATGTTCCTCTAGAGCAGCGGGTTTGTTTGCCGATCAGTGCCCCCGAGTCCTGCTGGTACAAAGATGTCATGAGCATCCCTTCCCATGAATGAACACTTTGCCGCTTTAATACAGTTTTCTTGCAGAGAACAAAAAAAAATTAGATGGAGTGCTGAAAACGGTGACTAGTTCCCCGAAGTTCTTGCATCACCCAGTGTTTGTGACTAGCTGGTTTAGTTCTAAAACAGCTGTACTAGTGCTGAAGACTGAATAGTTGATAAAGTGGTGGGAATGAAACAACAAATCCACCTTTTCCCACCATTGACATTTTTGTCTGAGGATAATAGGAGCTGCGATTCAGTCTCTGTTACTGCAAACAGAAGGATATGTTTCAACTTTTGTCTGCTTTAGAAGCTGGGGAGATGTAGGAGGAAGCCTGCTGGCTGCTTCCCTCCAAGACGAGTGTGGGGTCTTTGGAAGTGTTTTGATTCTTATTGAGCGCATTAAGCAGCTCCTAACACACTCATAACACTGTGTCTTGGGATTTCATTTCACTTCAAGGTGGGCAAGTTCTGGATAATGTGGAATTTTGCCTTGCATAGAGGGCAATACAATCTTGATCCCATTCCAACAATATAGTTTATCTAATTGCAATTGCTCTCCTTTCAAATAACACTAAAGCCTTTGAAAATTGAAACTGATTCCTAAAACTGGGGAAAACCTAAAATTAAAAGTCAGATGTCATCATATACTTAGGCTACTAGATGATATCATGCCTGGCTCTTTTTAGGTTTAATGAAAAAAATAAGATAATATCTTTTTCAGAGTTCTGTATTCTCGTGTTAATTGCAAAGTGCCATTCCTTCCTCAAATACTAAAGTAACTTGGAAAAAAGAAAAACAAAAATTGTTAGGACCCTGGTCTTTCTGTGGCTGTTCTCTCTGTCTTGATAAACATGTACAGATATCTAGAGAACTAAAAGCATGTTTATGGTTCTTGAAGCTAAGAACTTGGGAGCTAGAGCAAAGGAGACATATTTGGTAGGTGTAAAATTTAACCAGAAAGCTTCTAGCCTCCAAGCAAAAGCTTGGTCTGTTTTTCATTGTATGTGATCATCAGTATAAAAGATGGCTGTTTCATACTTTCTGAATTAATATGTTTCATTGGATTGTAAATAGGCCATATTTTCCAGTGCATTTTATTAAATAAAAATCTGATTTGTTGATTTGTTGATTTGTGGTAGAAATGCAAAATACTAAGATTATATATATATAATATAAGATTTTTGGAGAGAGAGGGGGTAACTTTGGGGTGTGTGGCAGGTGTGTGTTTCATATTTTCTGAATTAGAAGCTTTCATCGGATTGCAAATAGGCCATATTTTCCTGTGTATTTTATTAAATAAAATCTGATTTGTTGATTTGTCACGTATCCTTATTCTGGAGTGGTGCTTTTATATGTGCAATAGAAATAAAAGATACTAAGAAATATATGTAGGTAACAGGAGTGTGCAGCCGGACTCTAAAAACCCTTGAAATGAGACCATGTGATTCCTTAATGTATAATCGGAAATTACAGAAAAAAATCAGGGCAAGACCACATGGTCCTCAAAACAATACAGATACAGGAACAGGTGATACTTTTACAGAACCATTAATTAAAGCAAAACACAAAAGTGAGCTTTCCATGAGAATTCATCTTCCTCAGACTGTGCACCATGTTCTTGTGGGTAGCTCCAAAATTATATGTTTATATAAAAGGCCTTGTCCTGCTCACCCCCTCCGCCAGAACTGTGTAAGGTACTATAGAACTGATGATCAGGGTAGCAACTGAAAACCAGTGTGAATTCCCAAACACCATGTACTCTTGAAACCAGACAAGCAGTACCGTACTGCATGTTGAGGAAAGCAGCCACCAGGTAGATTTGCCTTGAATTTGGCTGAATTTGGCTGTTCCTGGTAGTGTAACTGAATATTTAATCTCAAGTCGGATGGAGGGTTGCCACGCTTCTGCTTACCCTGCTTGTTTTCCCTAGCCAAACATAAACTATTTGCATTTCAAAAGAAGAGGGAAAGGAGGAGCAAAATCAGAATGCTTGGCTATCTTTCTTTCAGAGAGATGGTTGATAAATTCCAAACCACTCCCTGAGTAGGGGACTGAAACCGCACCCTCCTCTCAACCGTCTTGCAGACTGTACACTACAATTGTCTCTCAACCTATGGGGAACCATGCATTAAGAGGTTCAATTTCCCACTATGCATCCCAGAAGGGCTGACCTGTGTGGTCTTGAGCCATTCATTCATTCATTCATTCATTCTTATCCCGCCCATCTGGCCAAATGGCCACTCTTGGACCATACACCAAACACACGTGTGCAGTGTTGAAAATAATGTACACTAAGCATCACAGTGATTCCCAGTTGCGATGTAGTACATGGCGATGGACTAGGAATCTGGAGAACTGGGTTCAAATCCCCACTCAGGCATGAAAACTGACTGGGGGAGTAGAACTGGTAAACCACTCCTTAAATATTTCTCACTCCTTCAGTATCTCACTCACCACTCACTTACCTATTAGGTAGGTAATCTAGGTTATAAGTGATCTAAATTTAATTGATAGAAAGGAGTCTTTCAGGAGTAACTATTAATCTTCCTATTAATGCTTTGTCTATATTTCACATATTGTATTTTGTATTGCTATCTTACGTTGTGAACCGAGGTAAGTTCCTTGGGAAATTCGGGTGGTCTAAAAATATAAATATAAATAAATAAATAAATCCTCAGTAAGTGTATACAGTGGTACCCTGTATAAAGGAATTCATTCCAAATGAAATTCTGCTGAGCAAATTTTCCTTTATACAAATTTCCCATAGGAATGCATTGAAAACAGAGTAATCCCTAATGACAGCCATTTTTATGTTGTATAGATTCGCCTCATAGGCAATTCTGTTAAGCAGATTTCCCCTATCTCCGGAATTTTTTATGTTGTACAGATTTTATGTTATACAAACCATTTGTCATATGAGGGTCCACTGTATATTTATATCTGTTGTGTGCTGTCAAACTGGTATTAACTTATATTGACCCTTAACAGGGCTTTCAAGGTAAGTGAGTATGAGGAAGATGTGCTTGGTACTTGTGGCGGGCCATCTGTTCTTGCCCTGTGCCCCCTGGCATTTGCACCAGGCGCACAGGCGTTTGGGCCTCCAGCATTGCGCTGATGCTAGTCAGCATGTCTACAGAAAGAGGAAGCCAAGAGCAGGAGGTGGGTGTCTTCTGACAGAGGAAGGAGGTAGGCCTCTTCTGACAGATTAGGACAATTAAATTGGGGCTGAGGCAGGGTGAGGAAAAATCAGCAGTAATTCTTAAGAGAAGAGTAAAAATTCCATGTAATCACATATGGCTGAGGCCATCTAAAAGTTATGAGGGATGGATCTCAAGACCCAAGGAAGGTGTACAGAACTAGATCACATTGACTTGAATGACATGAATGTTTGACTCGCAGTCGGCTGCCCCATTAAACATCCACCAAACACCCCACGCATTGCTTACGACAAGCGATCATCCAGCTTGATTTCAGCATAGGTAAAACTGCAGTGTTAATAAAGCTGGGGCTATGGGAGGTTTGCTTAACACCTCCCATGGAGTATTTGTCACGATGGGTGACCATTTGGCCTACCAGCTGGGAGCTGGCATTTTGCCTGGACTTGGGCCATGCCCCAGGAGCACCATCCTGATAGACTTGGGATGCAGCCTTGCCCCGTGCCCTACAGCCACTGTTGTGCTGAGTAAGACTGGGTAGGGCACAAAACTGTAGGGGTTCCCTACAGGGTTTGGGCAGGATTATGAGCTCTATTCTGGAATACAGCTGCTCCCTTGTTCTGATTTGGGAGCAAGGAGCTTGCAGGAAGAAAGCTGAGGTTCTCGACAGCACCTTCGCTTTCAACGCCATGGTTCATGAAGTGTTATCATGAGTAAGCTTCCCCTTCCTCTGGTTCTGCAGAGCAGGAGTGGCCATGCCTTTGTCACTACCGCTAGATGCCCGCAGAGGGGCAGTATCTCAAGGCAAATACTGTATTTTCCATGTATAAGACTATATTTTGATCTAAAAATGTTAACTGAAAATTGAGGGTCGTCTTATACCTGGAAGTCAGCCGAGGAGAGAACCACACGGTTGCAAAACTAATTCTGGGTTGAAAAAGTGGAGGTTGTCTTAGAGACAGAAAAATACGGGTACATCCTAGTTCCAAATCACAAAGTGGACCTATAATGCTGGACACTAGCACTGTATGTCCCAAAGAGGAGGAGAGGGAGAATGTCACATATCCTCTTTAAGAGAAAATATTCTTCCATTCTAAGGGTTGCCAGAGGACAGCTACCCAGTCAAGTCTAACCCAAAGATAAAAGAATCTGAAATAGATCAAGGACACTGACCTTAACCGTTACGCTTAACATCTGGACAGCAGACTCAGCCTTCCTTGGCTATTGCCTCTCCACTCGAGTTAGATGCAGGAATTTTATTTAAGTTATAGAAATCATTTCCAGTTTTGCATACAGTATACAGTATATAAATTAACATATGCAAGTTTGTGCAAGCCAGCATTCTTTCTTCTTCGTGGTCTGTGATTGCACACAATGGGTTAATGTGCGCACACACAGTAGACCTCGGAATCTTCTAGAAAGCTGTGGAAGTTGAAGGACCTCCCCCCTATAAAGGCAGGCTCCGCCCTCCTCCTACCTCAGTTCCTTCTTTTCCGCCACCTCAGTAGCACCTCGTGTACTCTTCTCCGTGAGTTATTCTTTAAAAAGAAAAAAAAAAGAAAAAGAATCCCTTAGGACTTTTATCTCTATTTTTGTTTCTTTCTGTATTTTTCTACGAAGAAACCTCCCCTCCTTTCTTTGTTCCAATCCCTCACCCTCCCTTTCCCCTCAGGGGAGAGGAATTCTTTTCCCGCCAAATTTTTATGGCCTTTGCTGTGCCGTTCAAGCGCTGCAACTCTTGCCAGAATAAAATTGCCACCTCTGACAGCCACTCTCTTTGCCTATTTTGCTTGGGGGAGACCCATCTACCTGATTCCTGCGCCCACTGCTGGAATTTTACTAAAGCCACTCTTCGTTCCCGCCTTCAAAGACTAAAATACTATCTTTGGGAACGCTCGCTTACACCAGGTATGGCTTCTTCGTTGGCTACCTCTGATCTCCCAACGACTTCGACGGCGTCTGCCCAACCCTCCACCTCCACCGGAGATCAATCGACCGTGCCTAGGAATAAATCCCGTTCTAAGGCCAAGCCCTCTAAGCCGGATAAACGGGCGCTTAAATCGGCCGCGCGACCCAGCCCTCTGCCGCAACAATCAGAGGCTACCCCTAGACCTCCAGAAACGACCGAGGTCAACCAGGGCAGAGTGGAGCATGCTGTCGCTCCCCCAGGCAGCCCGCAGAACTCGCTTGTTTGGGGTGATAATTCGTCTGAGCTGCCTCCGCTCCTGCAGGGATCTCTCCCCACCCCATCCGGCCGCAGCAGTGCGTCTATGGGATTGTCCTTCCCAGTATCCCAGCCTCGCCGTAACACCCCGCCGACTGTTCAGCGGCGCCGCCGCCGTTCCACCAGCCCATCTTCCACCTCAGGCTCTCCACGCCGCACCAACCGAAGACGAGGACGCTCTACCTCGTCGAGACACTCTGCCATGGACCGCCCTCCGCGCCTCCGCCGTTCCCATCCTACGGCCTCACCCGGGCGACATCGCTCACGCTCCCCAACCAACAGGCGCCAGAGCCGCCCCTCTGCCTCAACAGAGCGCTCACACCCATCTACAGCCGAAAGGCGATGTCGCCGCCCTTCCGCTTCGTCAGAGCGACCTCGCCGCCGCCGCACTTCCGCATCAAGGGACAGAGCTTCTTCCCGCGGAAGAGACTACGCCACCTGACCCTCGGCGCACCACCCGCGTCGCCCCAGCTACCACTGGACTTCTTCCTCGGCTGCTTCAGATGCCCACCACCAGCGCAAACGCTGCCGTCACCGGGAGGACACTTTCGCCTCCTTCTCCGACGAAACCCCATATGACAGGCGATTTCGTTATGCCCACCCACCACTGGTCTACTGGCATCCGGACTATATGGGTTTTCCTCCTCCTGCCCCGCATAGAAGCCGCCATAGATCTCGCTCAACTGCCTCTGCGTCTACGTTTGCTAGTCATAGATCCCCACCTCGACGCCGTCCCAGGCTTGCTGAGACTGCTGCCACATCAATGGCCCAACATCCTGAACCGCCTCCGCTTGCCAATACTGTGGCTCCTGTTACTGCGACGGCTGTGTCTGCTGGCACTGTCCCTCCCGTGCCTCCTACTCAACCAGATCACCCTGCTCCTCAGCCCACCCTGATGGCTAAGAGAGCCACGACCCCCTCTCGTCATAGCACTCCTTCAGACCACCCTTCAGCCTCTGCCTCCCGGGACACAGACCCGTCCTATTCTCCATCCAGAGACAGCTTTGATTCGGCATCTTTTGATTCACAGTCTACTCATTCAGGGGACTTTCAGGTACACTCTCCAACTCCAGACTCTAACGTGGCTAATGACCACGCTCCTTCTCCTTCTGAGGACTATAAATCTTACTCCCAAATGATCACTAAAATTGCAAAGACACTCAATTTAGCAGTGGTCCAACCTCCTCTGGATGATGAACCACCAGGTATTCGATGACATTTCCCTGGAACAAGCCCCATCTTGCAGGCTTGCCTTCATCAAGCCCATGCTATGTTTAATTAAAGAATCTTGGGAGAAGCCGTCCTCCTCCTACCAGATGCCACGCAGAGTGGAAAATACTTCCTTCTTGCAGAAGCATCCTCTCCCAAATTCTTTCATTGTGAACTCTACTCAGAACAGGGCGCACTCTCAATCATCTGCTGCTCCTTCCAACAAGGAGAGATGGAAACTAGACATGCTGGGCCGTCGCCTATATTCTCTCTCCTCCTTTATCATCAGAGTTGCTAACTATTTGGCTGCAATGGGAGCTTATCTGCGCAACGTTTGGAATAAGATGCAGCCCCTTTTAAATCTACTGCCAGAAGACCACCGCACTAGAGCCCTCGGCTCGTACCAAGATGTCATGGCCTTGGCTAAACATCAGAGACTTGCAGCCAGACATACCATTGATGCTTCAGCCAAACAGTTAGCCACCATCATTGTCCTTCGCAGACATGCTTGGCTCCGTTCCACCACTGTTCCAGATGACTCCAGAGCCCGCATCGACGACCTCCCGTTTGATGGGAAAGGGCTATTTGATCCCCAAACGGATGACATTCTTGACAAGCTGAACAAGTTGAGCAAGACTTCACACTCCTACTCTTACCAAAACAATTATAGGTCCTACCGTCGACCTTGGAGACGCCCCTCCTTCTATCAGAGATACTTACCTGAGAGGCAGCGTTTCCAATCTAACACGGGATCTTCTAATCGTAACGCTGTTGGCCGACAGCACAACCGTCCTTCTCAACGCAAACCTGACAGGAGGAATAAGCAGAGTTTTTGACTTCGTTCTCCCCCAAGCTTCCCTTCCTCAGCCCCAAGGATGCCTCATCCGCTTAGCCCCCCATCTCTCTGCATGGACAGCCATCACCACTGACCAATGGGTACTAAACACCATTACCTTTGGCTACCTCATAGACTTTCAGTACTTACCTCCCTTGGGTCATGTTTGTGCCATGACTCCATCCACAGCTCTTCGAGAAGAGGTTCAATCCCTTCTGCAAAAAGATGCAGTGGAGACGATAAACACCAGCAATCTGAGGAACGGATATTATTCCCGATACTTTACTGTCCCAAAGCGGGATGGGGGACTTCGCCCTATTCTAGATCTAAGAGGACTAAACATCTTCCTGGTCAAAAGACGTTTTCGCATGGCATCCTTGGACTCCATCATTCCTCTTCTAAAAGCAGGTGATTGGTTCGTTGTTATCGACCTAAAAGATGCCTATTTTCACGTTACCATTGCCCCTGCACACTACAATACAGTTTACCAGTTCAAATCCCTTCCCTTTGGCCTTGCCTCTGCGCCGAGAGTTTTTACCAAGGTTATGGCCCCAGTTGTTGCTTTCCTCAGACTACAGGGCCTTATTGTTTTTCCCTACCTGGACGATTGGCTCCTGGTTTCCCCTTCATACCGCCAGTCACTCCAGGATTCCTGTTTCACACTTTCCCTGTTGACGAGCTTGGGACTACAGGTAAATCACAAGAAATCTTCTCTCACCCCATCTCAACAAAAGCCATACATTGGAGCGCTCCTAGACTCTGTCGCCGGCCGAGCCTTTCTCTCTGTGGACAGACGAGACAAGATCATTGCGACTATTCTCCAAGCCGTACGCCAACCCAAAGTTACTGCAAAGTTCATTCAAAAACTGTTAGGCCTTATGCCCTCCACTACATCCACGGTCCAATACGCCCGCCTTCGCATGAGGCCCCTCCAATTCTGGTTCCTTTCCGTTTTCGATCATATTTCGGACGATCCCAGGACAATTCTACACATCCCAGAATGCCTCCTCCACCACTTAGCGTGGTGGGCAGACCCGGCAAATCTTTCCAACGGAATTTCGTTTGTGCCCCCCCTCCTACAAGAACAAAGTCACTACCGACGCCAGTCCCGTCGGCTGGGGCGCTCAATGCAACAACCCACGTGTGCATGGCCTTTGGTCTCCCGATCAGTCCACTCTTCACATCAATCAACTAGAACTTTGGGCAGCCACTCACGCACTGAAGGCATTCCTACCAGTCATACAAGGAAAAGCCATTCAACTAGTCACCGACAACACCACAGTGATGTATTACATAAACAAGCAGGGAGGAACGCACTCACCACCACTGCTAGATCTCACTATTCGTCTTTGGAACTGGTGCATTCAGCATGACATCACTCCGGTGGCCATTCACGTTTCCACCCGAGAAAACGAGATTGCCGACTCTCTCAGCCATTGGACCTACAACACTCACAAATGGGCCCTCCATCCGGCAGTATTCCGTCAGATCACGGCCTGTTGGGGGAAACTGCAAATCGACATGTTTGCTTCCAGGCGAAATGCCAAATGCCCCAGGTTTTGTTCGAGAGCAGGTCGGGACCCACAGTCTCTCGGCGATGCGTTCATGGTCCCCTGGACTCGGGACTTCCTCTACTTGTTTCCACCGATCCCCCTCCTCCAGAGAACAATAGTCAAGCTCAGGCAGGAAGAGGTGGATGCCATACTGGTAGCCCCATGGTGGCCACGTCAAACTTGGTTCCCGACCTTGAGAGGCATCGCGTCAGAGCACTACCACCTCCCTCTCCGCCACGACCTACTCTCTCAGGACAATTTCAAAATTCTCCACCCGCAGCCAGACACTTTACACCTCACAGCTTGGAGAATTTTCCCTCCGTGGAGGACATAATCCAGTCATCTAGAAAACCTTCTACCAGGACTCTTTATAATTATAAATTCAAGGTGTTTACTGTCTTTGCTGCATCACGTGGCCTTCCCTCTATTCCTACTTCAGTGGACTTACTTTTATCCTTCCTTCGCCACCTTGCTTCAGCGGGTCGCTCGATCTCCACTTTGAGAGTATATGTTGCTGCAACTGTTATCAGCAATTAAGCAACAAATATAATATTTACTTGTGCTTGACACAGAGCAGTGCAGCAGTAGCGTGCAGATAAAATGTCAGTATTGATATAAAGTATTGCAGAGTTAGTTTATGAAGAGACAATGACAATGGGTAGACTAAAAACTCATATATTCATATATACATCAAAAATATATACAGCATAACAACCAAGCAATATTTACAACAGACAAACAGAGTGTGGGGTTCTGTTCTCACCATAACAGACCCACCTAACAAATGGAAAGCTAGTGCTTTTTATACAGTTCAGTACCCATCAGATGTGAGTCATCACTAATTACAATCTGATGCAATCTGATACAATCATGATGCTATAAATTATTTCACCTGTGCTTCATCACATAACATGCCTGTGATTACTTATCTCTTACACTTGTGAATTAACATCATGAGTCTGCAGAATCTAACTGCCTCCATTTTACAATTCTCTTTCCACTATCTGTTAAATATACATAACATATATTTTATCAACTTTTACATATCTTGACACCCCTCCTATATTTAACAGATTTCAACTCCTAGCCTTTTCTTAAAACATACATGTTTATCTTTACATAAATGCTTTGAAAATATATCAGCATAATTGTCAACACTAGTACAGTATTCTAATACAATCAAATGTTGTTCTATGCAGTCCTTCACATTCTGGTAACGGATACCAATATGCTTGCTTCTGGATCCGACCTTCTGATTCTGTGTTAATTGGATACACGAAAAAGAATCATTATACACTTTGACTGGTAGTTTAACATTCACATTTACATCCTTTAACAACTGCACCACCCAGGTTAACTCACAACACAAGTCACTCATAGCCCCATACTCAGCCTCAGTAGTAGAGCACGAAATGTACCTTTTCCTTCGGGCCTTCCATACAATTAGTGAGTTACCTTAGAAAATGGCATATCCAGACAATGACCTCCTTTCTGGACTTGAACCCCAGTCAGCATCTGCATAGCTAATTAAATCAAGATTCACTTGAATATTTTCAACTTTTCATGCATTGTTCCTTTAAGGTATCTCAAAACACGCTTTATACCTTTCCAATGCTTCATCAATGGCTTTGCAGCATGTTGAGACAATATGTTGATAGTTGCTGCAATATCAGGCCTAGACCATGAACACAAATACATTAATGAGCCCAATACAGATTGGTATAGTTCAACATTTCCAAAATTCCCACCATCAGGATCTCTGTTGAACCCCACCTCCATGGGTGTCGAGACTATATTGCAGTCTCCCATCTTACACTTCTGTAATAGCTGTTCTATCTTGTCACTTTGACACAGATAGAAATTACCTTCAGGATCAGTTGTGACATCAACCCCTAAATAATGTTGTATCTCACCAAGATGCTTCATTTTTACTTCTTTGCCTAATGAAGACATAAACCACTTCACATGTGAGATATCGGGCACCATTAAACATAAATCATCAACAAACACAATCAATATCAAAAAAACCCTTTGTATACAAGCATGGATCTGCCCTAATTTGAGAAAAACCTATTTCTCATGCAAAATGTCCATTGCTCTCTGGCGCCATCTCCTGGTGCATCCACTCGCCGATCCTTCAGAGACACATGCTCTTCTTCCATAGCCATCATCCACTGCTTTCTTGTCCTCTCCAGGCACTTGCAGTACATCTTCACAAATCTGTGGCTCATGGGATACAAACTTAACAACAAACCTTTCAGGTGGCACTCCAAAATTGGATCTTGTAGACTTTCTGAGCAACATTGGCTCCTCATCAACCTTTTCATCATGCAATGATGTCGATTCCCCTCCATCACTGGAATCTTCCTTAGCAGGCTCAGTGTGGGGACAAATGCTTGGCAAAAACACTTCATTGTTTGCATGTAGATCTTCCCAGTTTCTTTGTTCACAAAACGTTGCAGATCTGATAAAATAAACTTTCCCATGATTATCGCAAAAACGCCAGGATTTTGCAGCAGGTTGAAAACCAATAAACATAAGTTTCCTTGACTTTGGCCTATTCTTGTGTCTGTATTTCTTTGGAACCAATACCCAGGCTTCAGAGCCAAATAAATGAAGATATTTGATTGTAGGTCTCTTACCATGTAGCAGAGTATAAGGAACTTCATTAACAGCTGAACTCCATACTCTATTAGACACATAATTTGCATACTTCATCGCTTCAGCCCAATAACCTCTGGGAAGTTTTGCATCAGTCAACATTGCATTCATTATGTTTTGAAGAATCCCATTCTTCCTTTCAGCTAGACCATGTTCAGCAGAAGCTGCAGGGTTAGTCAATCTGTGTTTCACCCCTCTTTTCTCCAAATAGTCAACAAACTGTTTACATAAGAATTCACCTCCTCTATCACTCTGTACAGCGACAATCTTCTGCTTGTACTGACGCTCTGCCATTTGAAACCATTTCCTAAACATAGCACTCACTTCACTTTTGTGCTTCATTATGTAGACCCAAGAATAATGAGAAAAATCATCTGTTATTACTAAACAGAATCTGGCACCACCAAAATAATTCGCCATGGGTCCAATTACATCAATATGTACCAACTGTAGAGGATGATGTGACTTTCTCAAACTTTTTCTTGCAATGGGAGCAGACTTAATTTTCGTACTTTTGCAAACATGGCAATCTAAATACTTATCACATCTTTGCACAGACCCATGTTCCACATGTTGCAGAGTTTTTCTAATGTTTTCAAAACCTAGATGCCCTAATCTTCTATGTAGCAGATGAATGCATTTGTCATGTACAGGCTTATTATCAACCATGTTCAAAGATTTCTCTGCTGTGCTAATCACAAACAAATTGTTTTGTAGCCGTCCAGTTGCAACTGTTTTCCCATTTTTTACAATTTTGCAACTGCTCTCATTGAACTGTACATTAAATCCTTCCTTTACAAGAATAGGCACACTAAGCAAATTATTTTTTAGAGACGGTATGTACAGGACCTTATCAAAAACACACTTGAGAGGCTTAAAAAATATTTTACCTTCTCCACAAATTTCCGCCTGAGTTCCGTCTGCCAAGGTTACTGTTCTAGAATTAAACAAAGTTAGGTTTTCAAACAAACATTTCTTGTTTATACAATGAATGCTGGCTCCCGAATCTACAATAAATAATTCCTGCTTTGAGCCCTCCTGTTCATTGTTATCATTAATCACAGACAGCTGGTGACCTTCACTCTTCCAGCGTGTGCCGGCAACTCTTTTTTGCTTTTGCCGCTTGTTTAACTTATCACAGAAACGCAAAATATGTTTGTCACTCCCATAATTGTGGCATTTCCTTACTACTTGAATTGTGTCTCCAGAAACTTGAACAGGCTTCTTATTTACTTTAGAATCAGCTCTTCTCTGTTCCTCCTGCTGCAGTCTTGACTGGATATATGAGACAGACAAATCATCACTTTTCAAAGCTTCCATCCCCATTACTAAATTGTCATATGATTCATCCAGGCTTGACAATATCACAAGACATTTATACTCCTCATCATGTTGAATGCCCACTTCAGACAACTGCTGAAAAATATTATTTACTTTCCTTACATGATCAGAAATAGTTTCACCTGGGCTTTGCCTTGTCCGGAAAAGCTGCTTCATTAGTGATATCTTACTTCCAGCTGAGTCCTTGATGTGAGCAGTTCTCAAAGATAACCACGCTTCATGTGCCGTTTTAGCTTCTTTTACATAAATAAACTGTGACTCCTCCAAGGATAACATCAAAATCGCCAAGGCTTTTGCATCCTGTTTTAAACTCTGCTCATCCGAGTCTTCTTCCAGCTCTTGTTCTTCATACTGATACAGCTCATGGAAAATTAAATAATGCTTCATAAGCAGACACCAGTTCAGGTAATTATTGTCAGACAGCTTAATTAGAGGCATTGAAGATAAATTTATACTTGCCATCTTCGCTGATAGTGCCGGCTTGACTCCGCCGTTATCTGCAACACTTAATCCAGCTTCTTCATCCACGTCTGACTTCATTCAGCCTTCAGCAAAGGATCTCTTTCATTCACAACACTCTGTTTTGTTTGGCTTGCCCTTATCAGCTGCTTATCTCCTCTGTTCGCTTCCAAGCCTCAGAGAGAAAAATCCTTTGCAACTCCTCTTTGTCTCCGTTCCAACTCCAAACCTTTTTTCTCTGCAAAAACACAACTTTATACAGCACACACTTTATCTATACAGGTACAACAAAACCCATCAGGCAGCTGACCCAGCTGGGTCCATAACCCTATCAGCAATTAAGCAACAAATATAATATTTACTTGTGCTTGACACAGAGCAGTGCAGCAGTAGCGTGCAGATAAAATGTCAGTATTGATATAAAGTATTGCAGAGTTAGTTTATGAAGAGACAATGACAATGGGTAGACTAAAAACTCATATATTCATATATACATCAAAAAATATATACAGCATAACAACCAAGCAATATTTACAACAGACAAACAGAGTGTGGGGTTCTGTTCTCACCATAACAGACCCACCTAACAAATGGAAAGCTAGTGCTTTTTATACAGTTCAGTACCCATCAGATGTGAGTCATCACTAATTACAATCTGATGCAATCTGATACAATCATGATGCTATAAATTATTTCATCTGTGCTTCATCACATAACATGCCTGTGATTACTTATCTCTTACACTTGTGAATTAACATCATGAGTCTGCAGAATCTAACTGCCTCCATTTTACAATTCTCTTTCCACTATCTGTTAAATATACATAACATATATTTTATCAACTTTTACATATCTTGACAACTGTTGCCCAACAACCACCGGACTCGGCTTCCTCATGCCTTTTTCAACACCATAAGGTAAAGGACTTTTTGAAAGGTCTCCGCAATATCACACCTCATCATTCTCTGCCAATACCACAGTGGTCGCTGACCTTAGTTCTCCGCCAGTTAATGAGACCGCCTTTCGAAACTCTGGCCAATGCTTTGGACCAGCTGTTAACTTATAAAACTCTTTTCCTTGTTGCCATTATGTCTGCCAAACGGGCGGGAGAGCTTGCCGCCCTGCGCATGGACGCTCCGTTCTTACAGTTTCACCCTAATAAGGTTACCTTGTTCACAGATATTTCATTTTTGCCCAAGGTTGTATCCCAGTTTCATGTTTCTCAACCCATCCACTTGCCTATGTTTTTCCTTAATCCGTCAATGGATTTGGAACGGGCTTTGCACTCCCTAGATGTCAAACGTGCTCTTTCATATTACCTAGATCGGACTAATTCCTTCAGATCGTCCACTCAACTTTTCATCTGCTATTTCGGACAAAAATGAGGCCAACCCATGTTGGCACAAAGCATTTCGAAATCTCTTGTCCAGCTGATCACATTGGCTTACCAGCTTGCTAACACCCCTTTGCCTGCCGGAGTCCGAGCACATTCAACTAGAGCCATCTCTACCTCTACTGCTTTTCTGAAGGGGGTTTCAGTTCCAGATATTTGCAAGGCTACTACGTGGTCATCTACCCTGACCTTTGCATCTCATTACCGGCTAGACACCAGAGCTCGGGCTGAGATGACTTTTGGCCGGTCTGTGCTGTCTGCTGTTTTGCCGTGACTACCCACCTCCGGTAAGTGCAGCTTGTTAATCAGCCATTGTGTGCAATCACAGAAGACCACGAAGAAGAAAAAGAGGTTACTTACCTGTAACTCTGGTTCTTCGAGTGGTCATTCTGTGATTCCACACAATGGGTTAATGTGCGCACGCACAGTAGACCTCGGAATCTTCTAGAAAGCTGTGGAAGTTGAAGGACCTCCCCCCTATAAAGGCAGGCTCCGCACTCCTCCTACCTCAGTTCCGTACCTTTTACGTCGCTGTCAAGATACAAGTTAAAATAGACAGACTGACGTGACGGAAGAGGGGAAGGAGGGCGGGTTTGTGTGGAATCACAGAATGACCACTCGAAGAACCAGAGTTACAGGTAAGTAACCTCTTTTTCTCCTTTCTCCGGGTGCATATTTTCATTTTTGGTTATTAAATAAGCTGCCTCCCTAAGAGGGGCTACCTTGCTCCACCATCACCCTCAATACACACAATTCCTTTATTGAATAAGTCGATTAGACCATTTCAAAGCCACAAGATAAAAAACACACACATCCAAATACTAATAAATATACAAATACAATGCATTAAAACGATAATATTATATAGTTCTTGCTCAAGAGCTACAAGGGATATATTCATATTTAATATATATCTTGATCCAACTAGATCACACCCTTACTAACCACCTGCTTCCTCAGAGTTGCTGCTTTTACTGCAAAAATTCCAACTTTATGTGTTAAATGATGATTTCTCCCACATAACAAATAGGCAAGTTTCTTTTTATCATCCCAATTCCCCCAGCATCTAGGATAGGGGCTTAAATAGAATTTTCTAATATTAGTATACAGTTGGCAATGCAGAACATAGTGTGCCAAGTCTTCCACTTTAGCCTCCCCACAAATACACAATCTATCTTGTACTGGTATACCTTGATATCTGCCTTGTAACATTGCTGAGTCCATTAGCTCGAAACGAAGGTGAGTGAACGCAATACGATACTCTCTTTTCATAGAGAAGAAAAGATATTTTTCTGCCTGGAAAATTGTCTTAGATGTTGATAACCACTTTAGGGATCGCACCGAGGCCAAGGCATCCAGATCTACTTGGGCTCTAATATCAAACACTCTTTGTTTGAATGCGACTTTACAGTTTGATTTACTTAAGCTAAGAGCCTCAACACTTAACCCATGGTTAGTAAGCATTTGCGAAAAATTCTTAAACCAAGATTTAGTTACAGGATTAGTCATTTGTTCAGATAGACACATCTTAGGCAACCTATCATCAGACATCTGGCATAGCTTGATCCAATAATTAAATACTCTAATAAGACATAGATCATATACTGTTACCAAGCCTAGTTCTGGGAACGAGATGGGCATGAATCGAAAAAAATTATGTTTTGGTTTTTCGTTGCGGGGCCATTTTGGTTTGTTTTGGTTTTTCGTGAATTTTTGGAAAAAAATTCATTTCATTTTTCATTTTTACCCACTTTTTGTGCGACTTAAAGCATTTCCGCGCACAGACGTCCCCCAACGCCCCAGACCAGAGGGAAAACACTAACAAAATGATGCTGGCAGAGACACAGTATAGACTAGGTATGCAGGGAAGCTTCAAAAGCAGTGGCAGGCGTAGCCCAGGGCGTAAGGCAGCCACAGAGTGACTGCACTGTGGGGCAGGGAAGGGTACTCACCGAGAGGTATGCACACACACAGGGAGGCTGGAAGAGAAATCTCTTTCTCTCCCCTAAGAGCCAGGCTGCAGCCAGCAGGAACACAGAGATACACACCTGCCTGCCTGGCCTAAAGTAACGAGTCGCAAAGACAGCAATCCCACCCTAACTCCCACCGGAGACTGCAAGGAGGACGGGGGCCGCCAAAGCTTTTTATGCCCTCTGTGGCTGCCACACCTACCCAGTCTGCAACCTGGGCATGCTATTGGTTGAAATTGTACAGGAATTTACATGATCCCATCACATGGCTTGCATCCATCTTGTGGCTGGAATCCATTTTGTGTCAACCTTAAAGAGAAAAGAGAAAATACATCGCAATGGGAGAAAGACAAAAACAAACATTTTAAGGACCGGTAGGTCTTGGTTTTAATACCCAAGAAATCAGTATTAGGCATCTGGGAGCCATTTTGGGTCGATGTCCCCAACTCCTCTTAAAGGAAAAAAAAAACAGCGATCTGAGAAAAGACATAAATGCATGTTTTAAGGACCCCAACCCCCCTGGTAGGTATTATCAGGCAGAATAAATAATTATTGCTGGGTTTTTACAGATATTCAGGACGTTTTTTAACATTTAAAAACAGCTCATTTCATTGTGCATTGCCATTAACGAAAACAAAACGTAACGAACCTAATTTTCATGGTTCTGTTCAGTTTGTTCCAATTTCATCACAATTTTCGTTATTCGTTTCATTAGATAACAAATGAATAATGAATAACGGAACGAATTTTTTTTTTCGTTTCGTGCCCATCTCTTATCAGCAGCGATTGCAATGTTGGCCATGATCAGCGCAGGGCACCCTTGGCAGCACCTCAGTCTTGGTCTGAACTGACCACAGCCAAGGCAACCAGTAGCTGTAAGGACACTGACCTCCTGGGGGATGGATAACTGAAACTCAATGCTCCAATGGACTGTCAAGTAGTGGAAGAGTTGAGTGAAAGGATTCATACTGTTGAGATTAGTGCTGGAGCTCCTGGGCAAGAGTTGATAAAAACAGTGTTGCTTCACACTTCCTCACACATTTGTATGTGTGTTATGTGTTATATGTACAGTATATATGTATATACAGTGTGTGTGTGTGTGTGTACGTGTACTAAACAGCCATTAAACACAAGGATGGCCCAATATAGGAGGGGCAACAGCTCAGGACCAGAATCAGCAGTACACCTCCATTTGAAGGACAAGGGGCACTCTTTCAAAGATGAGGGTGTACACATATTAGACAAAGGAGAGGTGGTTTGAGAGGAGTAAGGGAAGTCATTCATGTGAGCATCAAAACCCCCTCCCTCAACAGAGGTGGCGGCCTCAGGCATAGTCTATCTGCTACTTATCAGGGTGTGCTTTCCAAAGTACCCAGACAAATCAAAAAGCCTTCACCACCAAGGCCATAGCTAAGGACCTATTCTTGATAGGTTTCAGCACCTTAGGCCATTGTTCACCTTAAGGCTATGGATACTATTGTCTCCCTAACGAGCCTATTCAGGCCATTGTTCATCTTATGAGCCTAATTCAGACCAAGGTGACAAGAGGTCAAAGCTGACTATAAGATGGAGGAGTTGCACTAGTTGTATTCAGACCGATGAAGCTGTTTGGATGAACCGTGAAACGTTTCTATCTCTCAAAAAGAAGTCCAGTAGCCATGACTCAACTTCCAGATTCTATCTCTAATCACTTCTTGCACTGCTGATTAGCACTTTACAAGCCTGGGCTATAGCAATATTCCTAAAATTAAATCTTTCATTTTATATTGTGGTAAACGTTTATATCCCACTGTGGAATTCTATTATCACAATAATGTTTGGGATAAATTCTCAGACTATTTTCTCACTTTGAAAACTCAATTCCCCAAAGCATGTTTAATTACAATGAGTAACTGTAATGCCCAAATTGGCCCAGATTGGGAATCATTTCAACAAGCCACCCATCTCAGTTTGGAAGAATTCCCACAAATGAAAGACAGGCATTCTGTGGGAGTTTGCTGGGAAGGGTCCAGTAAACTGATCTTAGTTACAGAAAGAAAGAGACAGAGATAGATAGATGCCTTTTCCAAGCCAACTGGTCAGGTACACAGACAAAGAACTCTGTGGTCCCTCCCAGGCAGACTTGCTTTTATTCCATCTTATCTAAATTCATAAGCATACATTGGAGCATTATTGAAAACATTGCCTCTAATAGGGAAAAAGTGCCCTTTAGCCTTTTTGTCCTGCCTCAAGGCAAAGGTAAAGAGGAAATAGAAGGTCACTTCCCCCATGGATGCTACGTGGCAGAGTCAGGATGGTGTGCCTTCAACTGTAATTCCCCCAGGAAACATACCCCACAGAGAATGGTTCCCCACACATTCTAAGGACCATGCTACAGAAATTCAAGAGAAACTCTTTTTTCAAATTGTTTTGCAGATTGGTCTCTATGTTTTGAATGCCCCCCAGAGAGAAGTCCTAATGGAAGAATTCACTTTTGCCAGTCACTTGGGAAACTTAAACATGGGTCTATTCAATCAAGAGGCTGCCACAGCGCCATTCCCTTCAGGGGCAGAAATGCTTATAAATGGCCAGCATACGGCTTAAGCATTCTGTGAGTGTAAGATATCTCAGCATGGAAGAGCACAGATGTTGAAGGGCATGGGAGGTGTTGCCAACCCAACTGCTTGGGTGAAGTCCAGGTCTTCTTTAGAAGTTCCAAGTGGTGGCTGAAAGGTGAACCTCTGCAGGAGGCTCGTAAAGAACAGGAAGAGCTCCATTTTGGCCAGGGTCTCACCTGCGCATCTTCTACGACCTGCAGGAATGGCCAGAGAACAAGACAATGAGGATTACTAATGTTTTGACATTATATGCAGTTTTCCTAAGACCCAATGGCCGGAAACTCATTGTCCAGTTACAGTTAAGTTGTATCTGTAGAAAGCAAGTTGCTGTAAGTTCCATATGGTCGCTTCCAGCTCTGCAATTCAAAGGTTATTGCTGCTCCTGCTGTTATTGTTACATCTACAGAAACAAGATCTGTTGCACACTGAGTTATGTTGTTGTGAAACAGAGAATATCTTTGATATTTTCTTCACACACACTATTTCACTTCCAAAAGCTACACCTTTGTGTAACTGGATGATAGGTTTTAGCTTTTATTCCAAGCAGTCTACCATAAATGCAACATGATAAAATGTGGCATGTTGAAACTGATGGAAGTGTACCAATAGAGTAATAGCTAACGGTAATAGAGCAATAACAGAAACATTGAAAATGCAATAAAAATCTCATGATTAATCCACCCCACAATCTGGAAAATGGAATGAACATAAGAACATAAGAACATAAGAAGAGCCATGCTGGATCAGGCCAACGGCCCATCTAGTCCAGCTTCCTGTATCTCACAGGGGCCCCACCAGATGCCCCTGGGAGTGCATGAGAGCATTGTATTGCAGCACATATCAGGCAGTAGAAACCTCTTCCCCCCACCAGGATGAGTGACCATCTCCTGTGATTCTGTTGTTTCAAGTGACCCTGCCTATTGCAGGAGCCACCTCCATATCTGTATCATTCCATACCTGCAGAGAAAGGCATGAAGGCATCTCTTTTGACAAACTTCCCTGCAGAGTCGAGAAAATGCTCAGGATAGAACCCGTGAGGTTTCTCCCACTGGGATTCATCATGGAGGACAGAGGTCAGCAATGTAATGACATGTGTTCCCTGCAGAGAAAGAAGCTGGTTTTTCAAGGATTGTAGACATTATTTGCACTACGGCTCTGATGTTTATCATTTTCAGAAGAACATGTTGCTTAGAGGGTCATTCTACTGAACATTGGCAGGCATTTTTAACCAGATTAGCAGAGACTAGAAAGCAAATTGGGCAGCTAAATCAAGTTTTTTACCTTTGGAATGAAATAGCCTTTGAGAGTAACATCCATAGTGGTGGCATGGGGCACACTAGTCGGGATGATGTCAGCAAACCTTTGAATTTCATGGACCACAGCATCTGTGTAGGGCATTCTTATTAGATGTTCGATCCTGGGCTGAGCAGGTCCAATAATATTGTCAATCTCTGCTTGGACTTTCTCTGGGGAAAGAAAACAATCACTGCTATTTAGCTATACCAAATTATATACCCTTAGATTTGAATCAGCATGTATTATTATATGCTGAAGCATGTGTTTCACACACATTTAGCTCTCTGAAGGGGTTGGGGCTTGTCCCATGTGACTCCCTCCCTGCTTTCTGTTGCCACTTAAGGGGTTTGTGCAGAAAGCTCCTTCTTCAGTTGTAGCAAAAGAAGCACTCCAGGGTCACTGAAGAGGCTGAGCATGTGAGCATGACTAGCAGTTGTCCAGTTTAATGAGCAACATGTGGTGTAGACGCATAGCTAATTGCAACGGAAAGAAAGATGTTTATAGAGATTTTTCTAACTCACTTCAAAACACACACACACACATATCCAACTCAAAATAGTAAAGGTTATGTTGATAATTTAAAAAAAATATTTTATGGGGTGCAGAGGTGTTGTGATAAAAATGAAAAGTACTTTTATAAAAGTGCTACAGAGGTTTTGCTGAAAGAGTGAAGATAAGGAGTGAGTATTGCTTACTTTCCATTGTTTCCAAAATAATGGCTTAGTGTTGGTACTGTGGCGCTCACCCACATGCCTCGATCTATTCCACTAGTGAGGCATTAGGTGGGACAAACGTCATAGCCTTGTCCACACTTAGGGTTTTCAAATAATATTCCACTACCTCCATTTAATCGAAGCTCTCTCCTACCCAGTGAGTTTTAAATTATTAAATAAAACATGTCCCCAGTCAGTTCAATATGTATTGAAATCTAACAAAGTGTTTTATTTAGGAACAAAACAGGAAGTTATATGGGTGATGACATATGCTTCCCTTAACCTTTCCATTAGCTTAGATATGAAAGATGTGCACAGATATTTTATTAATAGTGTTGGAAAGAAGAAATCATAGGGATTTTGCTATAATATTGCAGTGTATTAAGTTTGACTGTTCTGATGTTAAATACTAGATGCTTTTCTGTTAAACTCTTAAGTTTACCCAACAGCTGACAGAGATACTTTTAAACACTATCTCTAACTTTCTCTCTTTCTCTCTCTTTCCCCCTTCTATATCACCCTTATGATCATTTTGATTTTATGCTTTCCTGTAGTACAGTGGAATCTCTACTTACAAGCAGCTCTACTTAAGAGCAATTTGACTTAAGAGTAGAAAACCGTTGGCATTTTAAACTGCTGCATTACAAAGTTTAGGTGCGGTCTGCTGTACTTAAGAATTTTTTAAAAATGTTTTTTATATTTTATATGTTTTTCAAACAATGTTGGCTTAGGGTGAGGCATGTTCAGTGTGCCGGCCTGCCTTTAAAGTGCACATAAGTGATCTGCATCAGGTCCAAAAACAGTGATGTATGAGGTTTGCAAATGTTGGCTGAGGGCGAGGCACGTTCAGTATGCCTGCCTGCCTTTAAAATGCACTGAACTGTTCTGTATTATGTAAAAAATGATGTGTGTTGTTGGAAATGGTTATTCTTGAAGAATAATGTTGATGTGCATTGAGCAGGTGTTTAAAGTGCACTTCATAAAGAGTTTTGCACAAAAAAACTGGTGTCTGTGTCTTTTTCCAAGCCTCTGGAACGAATTAATCCATTTCCTATGGAAAACCACTGCTCTACTTAACAAATTGTTCTACTTATGAGCATGCATTCAGAATGGATTAAACTCATAAGTAGAGATGCCACTGTATTCTATTGTCCCCTACTCTGAGCCAGTCACATTTTTTCTCTATGACAGGGGTGTCCAAATGTTCTGTAAGAAGGGACAGATTTGTTGCCTGAGAATGTGTGGGGGGCCAGTTACCCACCGACCCTGTCCCCCAGTGCAAGCCCCATCCACTTACCACTTGCAAGCCCCACCCACTGATCCCCTAAGCCCCATCCACTTACCACTTGCAAGCCCCACCCACTGATCCCCTAAGCCCCATCCACTTACCACTTGCAAGCCCCACCCACTGATCCCCTAAGCCCCATCCACTTACCACTTGCAAGCCCCACCCACTGATCCCCTAAGCCCCATCCACTTACCACTTGCAAGCCCCACCCACTGATCCCCTAAGCCCCATCCACTTACCACTTGCAAGCCCCACCCACTGATCCCCTAAGCCCCATCCACTTACCACTTGCAAGCCCCACCCACTGATCCCCTAAGCCCCATCCACTTACCACTTGCAAGCCCCACCCACTGATCCCCTAAGCCCCATCCACTTACCACTTGCAAGCCCCACCCACTGATCCCCTAAGCCCCATCCACTTACCACTTGCAAGCCCCACCCACTGATCCCCTAAGCCCCATCCACTTACCACTTGCAAGCCCCACCCACTGATCCCCTAAGCCCCATCCACTTACCACTTGCAAGCCCCACCCACTGATCCCCAAAGCCCCACCCGCTGGATCCTTGCAAGCCTGTCCCAGTTTCAGGCTGGGGGAAGGCATGACCACCCCACCGCCCTTGGTCAGAAAAAAAAGGCTTGGTAAACTGGCTGGAAAAGAAGAGGGTGGGATGGGCCAAGTGGCAGAAAGAAATCTCACCTGCACCACCACACACACCTGTTGTGCTCTGGGGACAGGGGCAGGGGGGCTGAGGGGTGAAGTTTCCACACCGGGTGCTCTGGTGCTTCCCACACCATGAGTTCAGGCTTGCTGGCCAGCCAGATCTGCAAGTGCCCATTTTTCACCCTCCCCCCGGCTCCCCCTTAGCTTGGAGGGTGCCCCCTCTCCCTCCTTGCTCCTCACAAGGCACTTCTTTTCCATTTTTTTTTCTTTTTTAAAACTATGCTCACTATCCTGGGCACTTTCGAAGGCTGGCTGGGGTGTCGCCTTCCACTCGGCTGCTTGCAAAACCCTCCCAGGCTCAGCCTCTCTTGCTCTCTCTTTCCTCTAACAGCCTTTCTTCTGCCGCCTGATAAATAAAACAAGGGAGATGGTGGGGGATGCTGGAATTAAAAAGGGGTGAAAGGGTGGGGGGAAGCAGGTCAAGGGTGTAACATGGTTGGCTCGCCTGAATCTCTGCAGGAAGGAGGAAGGAAGCCCAGCAGGTTGAGTATGAGGGAAGTAGGGCACCCAGAGACACACCAGGGGCTGGTGTGGGCTGAACAAAAGTAGCATTTCTCCCCCGAGCCTTAAACTTCGGCCGGGCCCTTCCCCGAGAGAGTGTGCCACCTGAGGAGGAGCCAGGCCTCTATCTCCTTTGTTAGTCACCCACTCCAGGCCACAGCCGCCTCTGCCTAGGCTTCCAGCTCCTTCAGCTCGGAGGCTCCGTTCTTCCTTTTCCTCTCCCCACCTCTGCCTCATGCTGCTGTGGCCTGCGCAAGGCATCCAGACAGGCTCATGTCACCCAAGCCTTTATTCTCTCCCCCCCACTCCTTCCCTCCTGCCCCACCATCCTGCTTCACTCGCCAGTGGGTTTCCTGGGCCTCTCCTGAGCAACCCCACGGAGAAAGCCAGCCATGGAGAGGCCCTTGGATTGGTGGGCAACCAGGTGTAGGAAGCACTCCAAGGCCAGCTTGGATGTATTTGCTTGCTCACTCTCAAGTACCGCTCCTTGCCCTCACGCTCCCCCTCTCAACCTAACCAGCAAAAGAGGAGGAAATAAACAAAGCACGGACCCCTCAGAAATGGAGGCAGTGGACTGGAATGTCTGAGGAGGAATGAATTAAATTTATTTCATTTAAAAAGAAAGAAAGGGAGGGAGGAAACACCCGAGGTAAGCCGTTCCATAAGTCCTCCCAACCGCCACTGCTGCCCTACTGCAGCCTCTGAGCTTTGAGCTGTTCCCTCTGTGCCTGCCCCTCAGGAAAGGGCAAGTTAACTGTGGAGGAGAGAAATGTGCCAGTTGGGAGACTTGGGGTGGCTCATACCCCTGCCCCTGCGCGTGAAGCCCCTACAAGAGGTGTGAGTGAATGGTCCAGGTGGCCTGCTCCTGGCTGCCCCCCCCTCCGGATCCCCTTACTCCCCTTCGCCAGGTGCCAGATGGGATGCAGCCCACCGCGTAAGACGGTTGGGTGAGCGGGTGGCGGCGGCAGCAGCAAAAGTGGTGGAGGCCTGATTGGCTGGATCTGGCCCGCAGGCCGGACTTTGGACATGGCTATTCTATGCTGTTACCTCACAAAACCCACTCAAATCATCTGACCATTACAGGTACAGAGTTACTGATCAGATAACAAAGCAGAAGTAGCTCGTCCAGTTTTGTCTATATTTTTGTGAGAAAGAGTAAACAGATCTGCAGTATCATGTGAAACAGGAAGAGAAGAGAAAAAAAGTGAAGTGCAATTTAAAATGCTACATTTGTTGAGTTTTACCTCAAATGTTAATTCACAAAAAATGATGCAAAATGTATTTGGGAACCTGTGTTAAACAAATGAGAATAACAATATATTATATAGTAAACATTTTACAGAATATAATAAAAGGAGAAAAATATGAATATTATTTTAAGGTTATTATTTTAATAATACTCATCTTTCTATTTTCTACTTGATAAGCAAGGAGAAAAGAGAAAAATGTCATTTGTTTTATAAGATTTTAGCCTCATAATTAATAATAATTAAGTATGTTGAAGAAGGTATAAGTATATATTCTGCAGTGTCAACATTGGCAATATGCATCTGTATTGTACTGGATTGACCGTCTGCTGCCTTGCACTGGCTAGCACTGCTCAAGGGAGGGGGGATTTCTGCACAATCTTGAGAGAGCCAGACTTGGAGAAGGCCAGGGTCACCAGTCGGTAGTGTCCAAAGTCCCTAAGGGAGGTTCTATGGCTTTAGAAAGATTTTTTTTGTTTATATACCCGATGAGTTATGTAGCTTTAGGGAGACTGCACACTGTTATGGAATGGAGGAACATATCTGCTGAGTTTGCAGTAAACGGAGAGACATCTTATTCAAAGAGAGAATAAGGTGACAATTATTAGAGAAGCAAAGAGGTAGCAAAGCTGTACCAGACTATGGACATCACATAGTCATAGATTTTAACTGGTCAAGGTTATGTGAGTTCTTCTTGTGTTTATCTAAATATGGTTATAAATACAAGTATAGGTGATGCTGTACCTGTATTTGTATTGTTTCAATGATGATGGGGCCTTTTCTTGATTTTTCCTGAACAAGATATGGTTAAAGACCCAAGAATGCTTTTCATTGTGTGCTTCGTTATTATAAGAACTCTGATGTTCTTTCATGTATTTTTAAGAAAACTTTTAAAGTTTTTGGAATATACTGCTTCTTATTTTCAAATGAAAGGCTATAGACAGGTATTTTATTTAATTTTTAAAAATGTATTATTTAAATTGGCTTATTTCTTTTTGATTCAAACACAACTTATTTGGACCATGTGGACTTAGGTTTTAATTTGGACAAGCATTCAGCTGAGATGTCTTTTTTTACCTAAGTGTTTGTCCAAAGCTTAAGTTCAGTTTTTATAGATTTTTTTACCATATGTTCCTACAGCCCCCCTTTCCTGGCAGAACTGCAAGTCTGTCTTTTTTGTTTGTTTGGATTTGATGTTTTTTCAGTATGGGACCTAGAAATGATATAAATAAATTAAACATACAGTAATAGACAAGCTTTGGAATTGCCTGGAATTATTGCAACACTGAAGACACTGATAACTAGTTATCCAGATGAATTTGGATATGCTTGTCACTAACATTCCCTCTGTTTTTTTTTCCTGCTCTATGGGAGCCTTGTCTCATATGTGCATGGAGGATTGGGGATTTATCTGAAATGGGAAATAAACAAACTGGCTGCCATTTGTGATGGAGCTCTGTGTTCACCTTAGAAGGAACATTGCTTGTCACTGATTGTCTGGTTTCATTCTGGGATTAACCCTATACTGGGATAATGTCAGCTATTATGAATCATAGACTTCTGTTCTTTGCCTGGCAGGTTCACAGTTTTACACCAATCAAGGAGTGGTGCAAAATTTGGTGCTTCTTGGAGGGGCTGCTGAGCTGGAAGGAGAGAGGGTTATTGTTTGGTCTTTTACAGGACACCTTACCTTGTTGATAACATTAATTTATTTATTTGTTGCATTTATACCCCGCTTATCTACATTGTGTACTCTAAGCGGCTTACAGGCGGCAATAGCCATACAAATTACAATAAAGCAGACAAGACAAATAATAATAACAGTAAACAAAATTAAAACCTTATGGCACCTCGATCACTAAGCAGTGATAAGTAAAAACAGGCTGTGATGGTGGGAAAAAGACAAAAAAAAAAACTCAGTTAAGAATCGCCGAAGGCCTCCCGGAAAAGATAGGTCTTTAACGCCTTCCGGAAGGCCAGCAGGGACTCTGCAGAGCGCACTTCACTGGGGATGGAATTCCAGAGGCTGGGGGCCACCACTGAGAATGCCCGGGTCCGAGTACTCGTCCTCCGGGCTTCACGAGGAGTGGCGATCCGAAGCAAGTGCGCTCGCGCCTGCCGAACAGGATGGGCCGAGGTTGATCACTGAGGTTAATCCATTCGACATAGAAAAGAGAATACCTGCTCACTTCCTATGTGCACAATCTCCAGATGTGAAAGCAGCCTACAGACATCTAACAACACTCACCAAAGTGAACCTAACACATCAATAATGCCAATAGCATTTCCAAGCCTTTCTCATTCTGGTAACGTAGAAACACTGCTTTCAGTTCTTTTAGTTTTCCAAGGTTTACTGCATGTCAAATTAATAGGCATAGGGTACCAGAATAATAGGAGAAAAATGCTCACTCTGTATTTCAGGATACTTCATCATCAGCAAGAAGCCCCAGCGCAGAGTGGTGGAAGTGGTCTCCGTGCCAGCAGTAAGTAAATCTTGCACAAGACTTTTTAGACTTTCCTCATGGAAATATCCAGCACAGTTATTCATCTCCTGGAAGATTAAAAAACAATGGTTAAAAGAAAATGCATGGATACATTTTAAATCAAGAAGACCTCCCCGCCCCAAGAAAACCCCACAGTGATAGAGACAATCAAAATACTGAGTACAAAGTCCTTTATTTTAGGTTATACACAGAGAGAACTTCAAACAATACAAGAGATGGCTCCTGCTCTGAATCGAGTGCCTCATCCCCAAAAGCTGTCTTTTCCCTCCTCAAACGTAATGCCATAAATAACATAATACTGTAAACCAATTAATTTCCTTTATTTTTTAAAAAAAAAACATTTCCCCCTTTAACCAGAAGGAGTTGTCCCTGAAAAAATGTGACAAATAAAGGTTAATTTCCATAAGTAAATTTCACACAGACTCTTGCGCCTATAAAGGCAGTTCTCTAATAAATGAACCACCACTTAGTATTTGATAATTTTGCTGGTTGTTCCATTTAAAATAAAACACTCTCCATTCCAGTTAAAATGACTTCATTACCTCTTGCTGCTTGATGAGAAACGTATCAATGAAGCTTCTCTGATCATTTTCATCCAGCTCATTTAGATGTTTCATGAAGGTGGCAGTTATAAAGGCATGGCATTCATCTCTGTGATTAAGGATGGTCTTAGGAGCACCACCAAAAAGGAAACCAAGTGCAGGAAACATATTATACAGCGGGAAGTACGAAACAAGGGAATAAATGGGAATATTAACACATTCTAAAACAATTTAGAGAGTTTGTTCAACTTTTTATTTTACATACTTTACAATCTAGAATGGAATTGTCAATCATATGTTTAAGTCAGGCATGTCCAAACTTTGGCCCTCCAGATGTTTTGGTCCACAACTACCACAGTCTTTTGCCATTGGAAATACAGGCTTGGAATTCTGGGAGTTGTGTTCCAAAACATCAGGAGGGCCAAAGTTTGGACATGCCTGGTTT
Source organism: Phrynocephalus forsythii (assembly GCA_029282475.1). Lineage (NCBI taxonomy): Eukaryota > Metazoa > Chordata > Lepidosauria > Squamata > Agamidae > Phrynocephalus > Phrynocephalus forsythii. The sequence goes on along the minus strand of JAPFRF010000001.1, from coordinate 4,519,481 downwards.
AAGTTATTTGGTGATTCTCCCCCCCCCTTTATATTATTGCTGCAGAAGCAGCAATCAGCATTCTGTAAGTCAACTCAAAAATAAAAGGTAAAGGTAAAGGTTCCCCCCCACATTTGCATGATAGTCATGTCTGACTCTAGGGATGGTGCTCATCTCCATTTTTAAGCCAAAGAGCCAGTGTTGTGGAAGTCCGTGGCCATGTGGCCAGCATGGCTAAACACATTTCTGCACATGAATCACTGTTTATCGTCTCACTTTTTATGGCACTACCTATATATCTACTTGTATTTACATGCTTTTGAACTGCTAGGTTGGCAGGAGCTGGGGTTAAGCTCACTCCACTGCATGACACCTGGGATTCGAACTGCCAAGCTGCTGATTTTGCAGCCGACAGTTTCAGTGCTCTAACCCACTGAGCCACCTCACCTCTATAATTCAAAAATAGGAGTGTCCCAAACAAAACACTATAACTATGGAACTGGATCTGAGATTAACACCAAAGTTAGGATAGGTATGGCAGACAATCTGTTCTTGCTGTATGTCAAATATGGGGACATTTGGACAACCAATTTTTGAGTTATGAATTTTTAAACTTTAAGACTGTTCTCCCATACATTTTAAAGAACTTTCACATTATTTCAATTACATTCTAAAACTGAATAGTTTAACTTTATATTCTAAAACTCAACTGAAGCAGAATAGGAGATTAGAGAGCCTTTGAAGGCAGGACCCAACAAATTACAATTTAACTGCTGTCAAGATCACATTGACTATTTACTTAGCTAGGATTAAGGCTTCAAAATCTTACTTCACTGTCCAAATAAGAGAAACACAAAACCATCGGACTGAATTGTGCTGCCTAGTGCACGATCTATCCAGGGTTGATCACAGTGACAGGCATCTCCCTAGTATTTCCTGTGACTAATTTTCATCCTTTTAAAAATCAAAAGTGGAGGCCATCTCCAAGACCCAGATCTCCAGTTAGAACCAGTAGATTGAGCAGAGACGTCCAATGAAACACCTTGCCCGGTTATTCCTTCCAACTTTCAACCTGTGACATTGCTTGAAGTGAATAAGGCTCTTGATCACTGTCATGCCACCACCTCCTCCCTTGACCCTTGCCCGGCCTGGATGATAAAAGCCGTCAGACCGGTGACTACTGAATGGGCCACTGCAATAATTTATGTGTCCCCCCGTGAAGGCAGAAGAACTTCAAGGAGACTCTCATTAGACCCATTCCAAAGAAAACAAATCTGGCAGTGGACCAAACTGGCATTTATAGGCTTGTCGTTAATGTTCCATTTATTAGCAAGGTAGCTGAGAGGGGGGTGGCAGACCAGCTTCAGTGGTTTTTGAATGAAACTGATGTCCTTGATCCATTAAAGGATAAATCTTTGGATATGTCAAACTCACAAAATATGATAAACGCATCTACTGGAATTAGCTTGAATCAAGAGATCAAGCCAGAACAAAGGACAGATCTCAGCATGAAGACAAATATGACAAGAATGGTGCAGGCTAAACCTTTAGAGGTGCCAAGTCCATTGAATATGATAAGTGCATCTGTCTTACTTAATATGGGTGCCAAAAAGAGGAAAATTTGAGACTTTTCAGTAGCAGAGTGGCTATCAAGATCTCTATCAAGATAATACAACAACTCATGGAGATAAGGGATTTGACAAGTGGGAAACAACATGTGAAGATAAGGAACTTGGCAGGAAAAGGGGAAACTGAAAAAAAGAGAAGAATTTATGGCTTAGTGAATTTATTACATCAAACAGTGTTCTGCTTATATACCGCCCCATACCACTTCAAGTAGTCTCTGGGCGGTTTATACTTTTAAAATTACTGTATGCAGGCTATACATCCCCCCCCCAGCAATTAAAATGGTTTCTGTATTCTGATTGCCTAAAGCCACTAGTTAGTTGGTATGACATGAGAAAAAAAAATTGAAATGTGAAGACAAACTTGATATATAAATAATATATAAATATATAAATACATGTTAATCTGTTAGCTATTTAAAACAATAGAGGCAGTTAGGTATAGAGAAGAACTTCTATGCATAAAGTGAAACATATAGACCAGGAGGTAGCTCTCTTATTATAGCCCATAAAGTATTAATTTGAATTAGTGATGACTAGACATGGGCACGACTTGGCAAAATTGTCGTTTCCGTTTTTGGATATCGTTTCCGTTCTGTAACGACAATTAAGCTGTCAGAACTCGAACTCGAACCGAAAAAAGAAAAATTGGGTCTGATTTGTCATTGTCGTTCCTGGCATCGCGCGGCGATCGCGCGATGCCAAGCGGCACAGAAAAAAAGTTTTAAAAATTAAAAAAACCCTGATTCCCGGCCAAAAAAGCAGGCGAAAATATGCCTGCCTGAGGGTACCTACCAGAGGGGTGGTTTCTGGGGGGGGGTCCCCAGCCTTCCCCCCCTCCTGTCCTGGGCTGCTGGTACCGGGCTGGGAGGGGGCATCTTCGGCGTCTCCATTTGCCATGCGGTGCGGGGGGATCCAAAATGGCGTCCGCAATATTTTTTTTGAAATTGTGGTCCAAAAAACCACCAAAGCACCACCAGAAACATGCGAAAATTAGCTATTTTAAATGCTTGAATTTTTACAGTAGCAGCAGTGGGTTTTTATAGCAGTAAAAGGTCGCACTGATTTTATTTTATTTTTATTTTTATTTTTATTTTTTTACATCTGCAAAATGATGGGCTGGCCATGGGATGGGACCATGCAAATTTTTGGACCCATTCTACCAATCGCATGGCCAGGTTTTGACTGACACTTCTGGATGTGCAAGAGGGCATAAAAAGCCGAGGCACTCCCAGAAGAGTCGCAGTCCGGGCTTGGATATGGGTGGGAGAGGGCTGTGCGTAGCTGGCTGCTGTGCTAGACTAGTTTCGATTTCGCGGAGCCTTTAGATTTCAGTTAGGCAGGCAGGGAGGGAATTGATTCAATTGAATTTTTAGGAAATAATAATAATTCCTTTCATTCTCTGTCTGCTGTGGGGAATAGCAACACAGTTTATTCTTTTTTATTCTCCTGCAGTTTGTTAGGATTTCTTTTCTGATAGTGCTTCAAAGGGGGGGAGGTTTGAGTGGGAGGGGAGGTGTGGATTTATTTTAAAAATTTCATTTGCTTGGTGGCAAACCAAGGTCCTTTCATACCCTGCCTGCAGCTCTGCTGTGGGTGCACTGCCCACTTTGTTTGCAATAAAAATTGCAATTGCTTTATTCGATGCAGTCTTGTGCAGCAAGTCAGTTTAAAGTGTTTTCCGCCTGCTCTGGGTCATTGCGGGACCCGCGCCTGCCGCCCGCGCGCCCACGTGCCCTGCGCCCGCCCCTCTCCCCTGCTGCTGCCGCCGCCCGCCCATGCCCCCCCGCCACCCCGCCCGCTGCCTAGGGCGCAAAAACACCTATCGCCGGCGGGACGCCACTCGCTGGGATGTCAAATCGCGCAAAATCGCGGTGGCGGTAACGACAAACGACACGACGAAATGACAAATTTTTAAAATTTTTTGCGGAAAACGGAAATGACCCAAAATGGACCTGTCCCGAAAAACAACAACTCGAAAAAAAATTTCTGGTTGTGCCCATCTCTAGTGATGACTGCTGAAATTAGTTATTCTTTGGAAGAATGGGTAAATATAATGATATACAGAATATATAGTTAGCCAAATCTATCCCAAATTGCTTAGTACTGACGAGCTAAACAGTGAGTTTGAATAGATTTTTATATTCTTTGTATTAAAAATGCATGTAAGTAAAGCTAGATAGAAGAGGGATAGTAAGGAAACTAAGTATGAAAGTATGCTCATTTAAGCTGGGAAGGGAGATATGAATTATATTGGGCTCAAATGTTGGGGAAACTGTGATTGAAGTGGTAACACGACAGAAAGCAAGCAATACATTTGTTTTATATAACTTAGTGTAGAAAATGAATAAAAATGTTTTTTTTTTAAAAAAAACCCACTAGGCATAAACCCTTACTGGTTATGAACATGAGACACGAGTGAACATGATCACAGCAGTATCAGTTTCAAAACCTTTGGCATGTGACAAAGTGCATAACTTAAATTTCAGGGGAGACAACCCACATGCTGTTTCTTCAAGATTCAAAAGGGCCATGAGTAAGATGCAAGCCAGTTTTTAAATTCTGTATTTTTCATTGAATTTTGAACAGGAATATCCACATTGCAATGCCCACCTTACATTGTCTATGTTTCAAGAAAGGTTTGTTCAATTACCATGGCTGATGGGGTTGCAAAAAGGAGGACAATTTTATCGACTAATTGCAGAAGTTGTTGAAATGTAAGATTTTCATATTCAAATCTCTTGCCAAGCAGGATGGACACGATAATATTGGCAACAGCTGCATTCATTACTTGGGTGGTCTCAAAAGGTTTACCTATATAAAAATGGTTAAAGAACACTATTTAGTTAAATGAAAGTATGAAATATGAAATTCATCAGGAGTAAATTGCCTTCTCAGTGTCTGAAAATACCATTGTCAGGGTCTTCACATTAATGCTGCATGTGTATTTGAACCTGAAAATGCATTACTCAAGATTTTTTGTTTTTGAATATAGTCCCTGATGTGGAGCTCTTTTTTAACAGCTGACAAGCACTGGCTTGGAGACAGTGCCAAGCAGCTTAGAGGTGCTGACTTGGGGTGAGCGCTAAGTAGCTGAGAGGCACTTGCTTGGGGCCAGCCCAGCGTTTATTAATTTTTTTAATTTTTAATTTTATTTTTTGTTTTGTATTTTTTTCTTGTGCCCCTGGCTGGTTTGGGGTGGGTTTTTTCCTCTTCTTTTTTCTTTTCTTTTACTCTTGCCAACCATGTGGCTCCCGGGCCAGGTTGGCATGTTTTTTTATTTTTCTAATTTTTATGTTTATGGTTTTTATTTTTTGCTCATGCGCCAGGTGGGGTCTGCCTTAAAAAAAATTATTTATGCATGCGCCCACCAGCTGGCCTGCGGGTGGGGTCAGCCCTTTTTATTTTTATTTTTATTTTAAATTATTTTTCCCCTCAACCCCCTGGCTGTTTTGGTGCAGTTCTCCCCCTCTTCTTTTACCTCTTCTTTTGCTTTTGCCGACCATGTGGCTCATGGGTTGGGTTGGCATTTTTTATTTTTTCTAATTTTTATTTTTATCTTTAATTTTTTAATTTTTTGCTTGCACACCTGCCCAGGGGGGGGTCTGCCTTTTAAAAAAAATTATGTACAGACCAGGTCAGTGCTTTTTTTTAAAAAAAATCTCCTAGTGCTGGCCAGTTAGCCCACATTCTGGTGGGCATTTTTTTTAACTCAAGTGCCAATCAGCTGTTGTGTGGCCTGGTGACACTTTTTTTTGCAATATCCAGAAGCCCTCCAGCAAGGGCTGGTTAGTGGCAGTGGTGGCAGCAAGGTAGGAGAAGACGCCAAATGAAAAACGAAATGAAACGAAATGGAAATTTCCATTTAGTTTCATTTTTCTTAGAGGGGGCTGTTTGTTATTCATTGTGTTACCTAATGTAATGAATACTGAATAACGAAATGAATTTTTAATCCATTTTGTGCCCATCTCTATTAAACAGTTCTGTTGCAGTATCTTATATGAAAGCATACAGTATATCAAACCACCCACGTTCGAAAGACTCAAACTTCTTCACCAGGGTGACACACTCCTCAACAATTTTGTCTTCTATGGATCTCTTGCCCATTCCATAGTCCCGCAATGTGGCCAAGGTAAACCGTCTCATCACTTTCCAGTTCTCACCATGAGCACGGACAATACCTTGAGGAGAACAGAGAAGACACTGTTTCCAAATAGCACCAAATGAACACTATCCACCCTGCAGTTACAATGAGAAGAACAGAAAGGTAAGACAATGTCTTAAGTACGTCCGCAGAGATTCTCAGTCATCCAGGTGAGGTTATCTGGGAACTGAATCAAGGAAACAGGATTTTTTTCTTGTGAGATTGAAACATTTTGCTATTCATCCAAGTAACTTATTCAGTCTAAGATCTTAATCCCACAAGAAAAGAAATGCAGTGGCCATGACTCAACTCCCAGAATATGTGAGCACTATAGAAAATAGGATGGATGGGATGAAGGAAGGAAGCCATGTGTGGGAGCACAGATTTGTCCCGTCTATCACTCAAATACTCAGCTACCTTGTTTGTTCATTTCAATCATTGGCATCACTTCAATTACTTTCTTTGTGAAACTGAACATTGATCTTCTGTTTACATGTAGTACATAGCATCCACTGAGTCTCTCCTGCCCATCTTTAGGTTCCTCTTCAGATACGACTTCTATGAAGATTACCTACCTTCAACTGTGTCAGTTCCTTCAGTGCTCCCCTCCCTTGCCTTCTCGTGGCTTCCTTTTCTCTTCCACCTATTGAAATCCCTATTGCTGTCTTCCATGGTTATTTAGTGCAACTCATACCAGTAGCGATATCCATTTGTTAGCCTGCTGCCTTTGGAAGCTATGAAATGAGAGGGTTGTCAAGAGAAGGGATCTCACCAAAGCCTTTTGTAAATTCTTCAAAGAGTGGGATGTAGGGCCTCTCTGCAAACGCATCCGCCTGGTCAACTAGAGCCTCTTTCACTGTCTCATACCCTGTCAGCACCACTATCTTCTGGAGTCCCAGATGGAGGCTGAAGACAGGGCCATACTTTTGGACAACTGGAATTCAAGAGGAAGTAATGTAAGAAGCATGCTTTTGCCTATTAGAAATTATGATAGATTTCAATAATCTTCCTCAATTCCAAGACTAATAATGTTTCTTCTATGTTTCTGTTTGAGGAGAAATCTGTGATGCTGAGATTTTGTACAATGATGTTGGATTTTACTGTGTATTGAACTCTGTTATATCCTCAAGTTTCACTAGTAGAGGGGGAAGAAAAACATGCAGTGCATTTGTTTTTAATTGTTGCAAATAGGGATGGGCAAGAAATGAAAAAAATGTGTTTTGTTTCTTTCTGTTTCATCCCCCCGCATTTCATTTTGTATGTAACAAAATTTTTCAAAAAAAGTTTGTTACTTATGAAACAAAACAAAATGAAATGAATCCCCCACAGCACCAGTACTCTAAGTGGTGTTGTGGGGGATTCAAAATCCTCCTCCCCGCTGCCTCCCCGCTGATTTTGACTGCTCAATCCCAGCTGAGAGGTGGATGGGTCGGAGGAAAGGAGCAGCCAGGCAGAAGTAATTTCCCTGCCTGATTGTTCCTTTGTCTCCTTCCATCCCCACCTCCAAGGGGTGTGTTTTGGACAGGGAGTACTGTGGGCAATGGGGCCATCCACCACTGCCCACAGCTGTCCCTGTCAAGAAAACCATCCTGAGAGGAGGGGAGAGCATGGGAGTAGGAAGGAGGCAGCAGTAAATTCAAATAGAGCTTGCCGCTGCTTCCTTCTTTTTTCCTTCTGATGCCCATATAACTGTTGGGCCTTTTTGATAGGCCAGTGTGTGTGTGGGGGAGGGGTACCCTTCTCCAAACCCTGACCTGTCAAAACTATGAAGAACTGCTAGTTGTCTTTTTCAGCCCACAGTTAAGACCACTCACACACCTCATCAATGATCTCCAATCCACCCTTGACAAGGATACTACGTTCTCCCAAGCACTTGCTGGCAGACTTATACTTGCATAGAGCCAAACCCACCATCTCAAACAACTATTGAGAGACAATGAGTTCACAATATTGTTATATTGGTGGGGACTATTCCTTTCTATAAACCCAGATGCCAGCTCTGTCCCTACATTTACTCTGGAAACACTGGGAATTTCTGTCTTTTGCCACCAATGCCCCTCTGAGCTCCCTACAGTAATGGGCAAGGGGAAGAACATGCAGACACATGAATTAATGGTTCTAAATCAGATATCAGAAATTGCAACACAGAGAAACCTATGTCAAAAAACTAGCTCTCAGAGGGATGGCTAAGATGTCACCATGCAAAGAGCAGAGTAGGTCTTCTCACCCAGGTGCTTGATTTTCAAGCTTTACTCCTCGGGTGGAGGAGAAAAGCAAAGAGACTGGGAATTGGAAGCTGTGCACACAAATGGAGCCAGGATGCCTGTGCTATTATTCCTAATGGGGAAAGCACCTCCACACAGCAGGCTTTGAGAAAAGGAACAGAAGGCTTTCTCCCCACAGAGTCTTGATGGAGCACTGAGCTGCTGAAATTGCAGCACCAACACCCACCGGTGGCTTCCCCTGGGGACTAGAGGGTGAGGAGCTCCACTGGTGAACTTCAGCATCTCCACCTTCTGATAGCCCTGCAAGGATCAGTCTCTCCCTCCTCTGAGCAGACATTCTTTGTTCTGCTGCTTCCTCTGTTGTGATCTGTATTCCTAGTATCTGTAACTGCTTATGTTGAAGTAACTGCCTTCCTGTTCCAAAGGGAACAGGCTGATTGGTTATTTCTAGTTGCTGCATTTGGATCCTCAATCCTATTGGTTTCCGCCAAAAGGCAGCTTTGTGATTGCTTGTAATTGTTCCCTCCAAAATGTATCTTTCCTAGCCTGTCCTCGTTCCTATAAATGTAGCTCCCTCTCCCCAGTCCCCAGTCTTGTTCTCTCCCTGAATAAAGAGTTGTTACTAGAGATGGGCACGACTTGAAAAAAAAAATTTCGAGTTGTCGTTAGTCGGGCCGGTTCCGTTTCAGGTCGTCTCCGTTTTTTGCGAAAATTCGCAAAAATTAGTCGGTTCGTTTTTTTGTTTTTCGTTTCCGTTTCTGCCGCGATTTCGCGCATTTTGACGTCCGACCGAGACTTGCGGGCGCGGCTTGCAGGCGCAGCGTGGGGGGCGGTGGCGCGGGGGTATATGCGTGGGCGGCGGCAGCGGCAGCGGCAGGGGGAGTGGCTAGCACGCGGGCGGGTACGCGGGCGCGCGGGTGGGTGCGCGGGTGGGTGGGCGCGGGTCCCACAAATGAGCAGGTGAAATACAGTTTAAACCTGCCTGGGTGATGGACTTGCTGCTGCACAACAAGGCTAGTGCATCCTAAGCAAATAAAGTGGGGCAGAAACAAATTTGCATTTCTTTTTTTTTCTCTTGGTCTGCTGTGCTGAATCTGCTGATGCTGAACCAGCCAGCCACCCTACTTGGTCTGGCTGACGTGCCTGTTTGTTGTACTTTTTGTTGTTTGGTTTTGAATCCATCCCATCTCCCCTCCACCTCTCTCAGAGGCAGCAGGAGAAACAGACATTCCGTTCCTCTCCAAATCTGGATGAGGGGTCTACTACTCTACTCCTCTCAAATTGGCCCCCCATCACCAAGGTCCTTCTGCCTTCACTTCACATTCACAGTCAAAGTCACACACACTTAAAGGACAAGCAATAAAGCCAAAGCCAATGCAACCCTGCTTTTGGTCATGGTCAACAAAAACATTAGCAGTTAGAGCCTGAGGTGGTTAAGCTACGTACCTAGCTAGTAGCTACAGCCAGGAATAGTTTTGGTAGGGATGGGAATGGGATAGGGCTCTGGGTTGCTCTGACTTAAGTTTTACAGCCCACAGCCCAGCCCACTAGGCTATACAAGGAGGAGGACTATCTCTGGTCGACGCGTCCATAAGGCCAGAGTAAGGGCGGCCACTCCGGCCAGGCCACAAGGCAGAGTATGAGAGCACCACAGCACAGAGCCAGAGTGCGGCAGGCTCATTGCCAGCTCCAGTATAAAAAGGATGGAGCTGAATGGCATGACAGGAATTTAAATGCCACTGGCCTTGGGTCACAATGTCTTGCAGCCCAGAGGACTGAGTTGCGGAGGAGGCCAATCACCTTGAGTCTGGTCTGGCACCACACTGCCTGCGATGCACCACATGGCACTTTCTGACAAACTCTTGGGTGGTGCTGTACGTAGTACGAACGCTGTTCAAATCAGTACCCCCTTCTGTGTGAAACACGGCGTCTTGCAGCCCAGAGGAAAGACTGGAGGAGGAGGCCAATCACCTTGAGTTTGGTCTGGCACCACACTGCCTGCGATGCACCACCGTCCACCACATGTCATTTTTTGACTAACCCCCTTCAGTGTGAAACATGGCGTCTTGCAGCCCAGAGGAAAGACTGGCCGAGGAGGCCAATCACCTTGAGTTTGGTCTGGCACCACACAGGCTGCAAAAAGGACAGCAAGCCACATTCTGAGTCTGACTCTTCCTCCCCAAGTCCCCAGCTGTGTGCTGGTAGACTTGCTAACTGCCGGCCCGGCAGTCTACTACCATGCCCTTCTTTGTGAATCACAGTTGGTTCCCACACAACTCCAAGAGCCAAGCCTGCAACTTTGCAATAAACTAATGGAGTGCTGGCACCCAACTCCTCTTCCCTTCCTTGTGAGGCACAGTGTCTTGCAATCCCAGCTCCTACAACTCCAAAAGCCAAGCCTGGAACTGTCAGAGAAACTACTGGAGTGCTGGCACCCAACTACTCTTCCCTTCTTAGTGAGCCACAGTGTTTTGCATCCCAGAGGAAAGAGTGGCGGAGGCCACAAGCTGGAGTAATTGAATGCTGGGCCAGCAATCCATGGCCATGGCCTTCGTTGTGAATCCTAGCTCCTACAACTCCAAAAGCCAAGCCTGGAACTGTCAGAGAAACTACTGGAGTGCGTGCTGCACACAACTACTCTTCCCTTCTTAGTGAGCCACAGTGTTTTGCATCCAAGAGGAAAGAGTGGCTGGAGGAGGCCACATAGCCTGAGTCTGAGGCCACAGGGCCTCCGTAGGGGAGGATCATTGCCAGGAAGCTCCAGCTCCCCAGCGTAGCTGAATGGCCTGAGGAGGACGCCAGGAAAATGCCCTTCTTCGTGAGCCACAGTGGGTTGCAGCAAATGGAACACAGTCACCCTTCCCTCACAGACTCACAGTCAGTGACTCCAAGTATCCATCCACCAACAAGGGCCAGGCTGCACCTTTCCGACAATCTGTTATGTACGCCTACGCAGGCTTCCCTTCTTCGTGAGCCACAGTTGGCAGCCCAGTGGAAAAGCAGAGTCCACATGGTGTCTGACTCTGAGGCCTGAGACCACTCTGAAAAAAGGACTGCAAGCCAGAGGGTCTTCCTACACAGCTGTGTGCTGCTTTCCCCGTAAACTCCTAGCAGGCCAGCAAGCCATGTTCCCTTCTCAGTGAGACATAGCTTTGCAGTCCAAGGAAGACAGTAGGCCTGAGAACCACAGGCTCACTGTCTGTGTGAGTCAGAGTACCCACAAAGAACCAAGCCTGGAGGCTTCCTTGCTCCCTCCCTTCACTGAGAGCCACAGTCAGTGCATTGCATCCCAGTGGCATGCCCTTCGTAGTGACTCACATTCCCCACAACTCTAAGAGCCAAGCCTTGAACTTTCTGATCAACTGTCCTATTTATAACGGTGACAGAGGGCCACCAGCACGGCAGTAAGTTGTCCTTCTTTGTGAGCCACAGTGTATGGCAATGGCAGCCCACTGAAGACTAATTGGCGGTCCGGAGGCTGACAACACTCCCACACTGCGGCACTCCTTCCTGCCAAGTCCTGTCACTGTCCCAGGCAGAGTCCAAGGGCGCTTTCGCATGAGGTGGCTGCGCAACCACCTTGAGGAGAGCAAGGCAGAGTTCTGCCTAATCACGGGCCCACCCCACGGCTGTTTTCTAGCACACAAGCACAATGCCCTTCTCTGTGAGGCACAGTGTGTGCAACCCAGAGTGAAGGGTAGGGGAGGCCAGAAGGCCAGACTACAGGGGGTTGAAGGAGAACCACCGAATCGCCCCTCCCTCAGCCAAGGGATTTCCCAACCTAGACTGCGTGAAGAACCCCCCCCCCCAATGTGGGATGACAGAGTCCACCAGTTCTTCTAAAGAAAATAGTTGATGAGTGAATGCACTATTACAGTTGGTGTTCAAGTGGTTTTCCACCAAGAGGCGGGCGCAGTCGTGGTTGCTGCATGGGCAAGTTGAGGGCAGTGGCGACAGGGCTGAACTTGAAGCACTAACTGTACCAGTGAAGGAGAAGGGGCTGGAAGGCCTCCTCTAAGCCGGAAGTGGGGGGAGCCTGACAGGCAGGCAGGGAGAAGACACAGAGCTAGAGTGAGTCTGAGTCTTTGACCACACAGGCTTCCAAAAGGACAGCAAGCCAAGCTTTCTTACTTTCTTTCCCAGCTGTGTGCTGGTAGACTGCTGTGCCGGCATTCCATCTCCATGCCCTTCGTAGTGAATCACAGCAGTTCCACAACTCCAAGAGCCAAGCCTGGAACTTCCTCCTGAAAGGCTCTTCTATTTCTAAGAAACAAACTATTATTGTGCAGAACTGTGGTACGCGCAAGTACATTCCTCTCCAGCCCTTCTTAGTGAGACACAGTGTGGTGCAGCCCAGAGGACAGAGTAGCGGAGGCCTAAACATCCCCCCTAACCCTAACCCTAACCCTAAGCCCACCACCAGCTGCTCCTGAAGAGTGTTCCCATAACTCAATCATCATCATAATCAATCACAACCTAGATTTGCAACCAGTAACTTTTCTTGTCCGGCAGCCTTTGTTCCGGGGTTAGGGCAGAAATGATTATAAAATGTTTAAGCACCGAGTGTGCGCACAATGAGTTACACAGCACAGCACCAAGATCCACACAGGGGACTTTCAGACAGGAGTACGCACACACAACAAGGACGTTTCCCTTCTTTGTGAGCCACAGCTGGCAGCCCAGTGGAAAGAGTGGCGGAGGAGACAGAGCTAGGTCTGTGTGAATTACAGACTCACACAGTCAGTGTGCGTCAGAGTATCCACCAAGAACCAAACATGGAGGCTTCCTTGTCCCTCCCTTCACAGTGCATTGCAGCTGAGAGTGAAAATTAGCGGTAGCGGAGGCGGACAAAACTCCCACACAGTGGCAACACTTCCTGCAGAGAGGCCTGCCTCTTCCCACTAGAAGCGGAGCTCCTGTCTTTCCCTTTCCACAGCCCTTCTTAGTGGTTCACAGACCAGCCCAGACGACAAAGTATGGGACTGGGAGGCCAGAAAGGCAGACTGGAGGAGGTTGAATGAGAAGCAACTTGAAGGCATGCTCCAAGCCGGGATTGGTGGAGTCTGACAAGCAGGCAGGTTGGCAGAGGGCCGGGCAGGCAGGGAAGCATCTAGTCTGGCTTACAGGTATGTGTGTGTAGCCTAGGCGCATGCTTAGAGGATACCATCCTCCAAGGCTAGGGATTGGGAAGGCACTAAGCCAAAGTGCCAGTAGGGAGGATTGTTTCCGCCTTGGCAGTCAGAGTTTCTATCGCCACCCCAGGAGACCGGGTTTTGGCAACCAAGGAGACAGAGTGGAAGCAGGAGAACTGGGTGGGTCTATTTCTTAAAGGCTGTAAGGAGGGGAGCTTGCCCCCTGATACTCAGTCTTTGAGGTAGTTTGTTGTAAAGTGCTTCCTCACCACTTTGTTAGCAGATTGGCGCCTAAACCCCAGGGAATGGTGTGAAGCACCAAGGAAGGCAGGTATTAGGGTCTCTCTCAGACCAGCCATGGCAAAAGGGGAAACATTGGGCCAATACAGACAGACCCTTTCCAATGACACTTTGAGTGGCCCTGCCTGGTTTGAAGACAGGCCAGGGCTAGAAAAAGTGGGCCACTAATAGTATCCTTCAATTTTCTGTGTGAGAGAATACAGGTAGGCAGGCAGGCAGGCAGGCAGTCAAGCAGGCAGTTTTGCAGGCATTAGGCACTGGAGTCGGCAGGTAGTCACAGGGCCAGGCAGGCAGGCAGGCAGGCAGGCTCGTAGGGCCAAGGGGAGGAAGGCAGGCTTGCAGGCGGGCATGGAGGATTGCAGGCAGGAGGTTAGGTTACAGGCAGCAACTTAGTTCTTGGAGTGTTGGGGTAATCCCAAGGTGGAAAGGTTGAAGCGGATGAAAGTCAACCTTTCCACCGTCTCCGGGTCCAGGCAACAGCGGCGCGGCCTCAGGACATCTCCCATGTGGGAGAAGACACGCTAACTCTGGACACTGGTGGGTGGGTTAGACAAGAGGTCCAATGCCAGAGTTGAAAGAGCGGGCCAGAGGTCTGCCTTTCTGGCCCAGTAGTGCAGTGGGTCCGAGCTGAGGGGTTGGAGGGGCTCGGCCATGTACTCCTTCACCATGGTCTGAGCGGGGTCTGCTACTTCTTCCTCCCTTGCCTCCACTGAGGAGGAAACTGCTATCGCTAGGGCAGAGGCCAGGTAGTTGGCTGCTGGAACGGAACCTGGTCTCTGGGTGAACGCTCCTGGAGTACAGAGGGATGTGGATCCTTGAGAGGACTCCTCCTCAGCATTGCTCTGGCTTCCGTGCGCTCTCTGTAACGCCTGGCCCTCATCGGAGACAGCGCTGACTTGACGGCATAGCTCCGTCTTCCAGGATTTCAGTTCGGCAGTGCTGGCCGCCAGGGAACCCTTGACGCGAGGGTCGCACAGGCAGGCCATCTGGTACACCTTTTCCCTTCTTAGTGGGCCAAGGCGGGTATCCACGCCAAGCAACAGCCTGTCTGCCAATGCCCTGCTCTTAGGGAGAAGATTGCTTTCTTCCCGGATACTGGTCTCTAGGCGTTGGCGAAGGGCATTGACCAGGGGGAGAACGTGGCCCAGGCTGGCGTTGTAGCTGCTGAGGACGTGGGTGGTCTCCTCAAAAGGCTGCAGGATACCCGCCATCTGGGAGAGGGCGAGCCACTCGGTAGCACCAAGGTCCAATTCCCTCCCCTCATGCAGGACTGGGGTGGTTGACATGATGTATTCCACCACTTCCTTCTGCTCCACCAGACGCTTGACCATTTCGTGGGTGGAGTTCCACCGGGTGGTCACATCCTGGATCAGGACGTGCTCCGGTCAGCCCGTCTCCGCCTGCCTCTCACGCATCATCCTGGCTGCCTTGACGCTGCGAGCGAAGTGCCCCACGATCTTCCGACACTTGTCCAGCAAGGCCCTGGTCTCCCTGGTCCCCTCACTCCAGGAGTCCTTTGGTGCACCCAGGCCAATGGCATCGCCCACCACTAGATGCAGTTTGTGTGCTGCGCACACGATGCCCTGGAACCCTGCCCCAAGAACCGCGTTGGTCATGTTACGGCCCGCGTCTGTAACCATGACTCCACGATTGACCTGTCCCTCTGTCCCCAATCCCCACTCTCGCATTGCTGTCTTGAGAACGTCAGCAATGTTGATCCCTGTGGCGTTGTCCTCCATGCTTTGTGCCTGGAGAAGCACCACCCTATACCCTCTTAGGGTGCTGCCTTGTGCCTCCCCCTGCAGCTGCTCATGGGCTGACCGGGGCTCCAGGACCTCCTTGGGTTGCCACCAATGAGCCGTCAGTGAGAGGTATCCGTGGTGCCCAACGGTCCAGAGGTTGGAAGTGAAGTGGATCTTCCTCCCTCTGGCCGCCTGCAGCAGGGCCTGGATCCTGTCCCTGACAGACTCATAAAGGGAGGGAATCACCCACCTGCTGAAGGTACGCCGGGATGGAGTCTCGTACCATGGTGCCACGTGCTTCATCAGGTGCCTGAAGCCTGATGACTCCACAAAGGAGAGGGGCAACCCGTTCATGGCCACCATTTTACCCACCACTCGAGTGGTGGTCTCATGTGCTTTGGCCCTATTTCGCGGGCTGACAAAAGTCCCACCCAACAGCCCCACTTCCTGCAGAGTGGCCTGCCTCTTCCCACTCTCACTAGCGGAGCTGTGTTTTTCTTTCTCTAACCCTTCTTCCCCTCTCTTCCTCCCTGAAGAGCAAGGGCCTGACAGGGTTCCAGGCAGAGTCCCAGGGTGCTTCCTCATCAGATGGCTGTGCAACCCACTTGAGGAGAGGTGTTTGGGGTCATTCCCCCTGCGCAAGACCACCCCGCATATCTTGCACACCGCCATCCTTGCGTCTTGGGGGCTGTTGTCAAAATGCTCCCAGAGACACCCTCGTGGCTTACTGAAAGTAACGCCCCCTCTGTTATTGCCTGCCGCTGCCGCTGCTGTGGTGCTGGTGTGGCCTCTGCCCTGCCGGGAAAGTAGAGTAGTACTACTGCTGTCACTGGTGGTACTCTGGGTGGAAAGAGGGCTGCTCCTTCCGTCACTGCCTGGAGCCTGCCTTAAGTCTGTCCCTGCCAACAGGTCCTCAGAATCTGGCATGTTTAGATACAAGGAGCCCGATTCTGATTCTGATGCCATTTCAGAATCAGAGCCCTTGTCTTCTTGCTGATTAAGGGTGGGGCTGTCAGGTAACAAAGATGGTATTTGGTACGCCTCATCCATGCTTCCCTCGATGACAGACGATGGCACAGTGCTGCTTGTGCCACTGGCACTGCTACTCGGGGAGGGAGTTATACCAGTATCACTTTTTGCACTACTTCCTGTCCCTTCCCTCAGAAACATGCCCCTATTTATCTTAGTAGGGGTCCCCCTCCCCTGCCCTCTAGCTGTGCGACCCCTCCTCATTTTTCTCACTTCTTGAGGCTCAGGCCAGGGAATGTATAATGTGATAGTAAAGAAAAGCACCAAGGAACTGTGCAAGTAAATGAGTGAGATGGACTCACAACAGCAGCACAACAAACAAGGAAATAGGAGCAAGGGGTTTGCCAATCCTGGCACCCAAGTCTCTCAATGCCCTGCACAGGGCAACTGTAATTAGGAGAACTGTAACTTCTTCACAGTTGTAATTGGATTGTGTATGTAGACTGTGGTGGCAAGTAAATGAGTGAGATGGACTCACAACAGCAGCACAACAAACAAGGTAATAGGAGCAAGGGGTTTGCCAATCCTGGCACCCAAGTCTCTCAATGCACAGCACAGGGCAAGTGTAACAAAGAGAAATGTAACTTCTTCAAAAATGTGATTGTGTATGTAGACTGGTGGCAAACTGGCGAGTAAATGAGTGAGGTTGACTCACAAAAACAGCACAAAAACCAAGCTAGTAGAAGCAAGGGGTTTGCCAATCCTGGCAAACAAGTTTCACAATGCACAGGGCAAATGTAATTAGGAGAACTGTAACTTAACTTCTTCACAGATGTAAGTTACAACTGCACAAAAACCAAGCTAATAGAAGCAAGGGGTTTGCAAAATCTGGCAGCACCCAACTTTCACAAATAATGCACAGTAACTAAGATGAATGTAACTTCTTCAAAGATGTAATTGAAGAAAAAGTTCTATAGAGGTGGCTGGGTGCCTGCCCTTCAACAAATGTTTGTTTGAGTGCCTGACTGCAAAAAAATGAATGAGGTGTTGGACAAGTGAAAGAATATCTATAAGTGTTAAGTAAAATGAAATTGTAAAATGTTCTACAGAGGATGGTGCCCTAGCCTTGTTGCCAACAAATGTGTTTGAGAAATTGGAGTGCACTGGTTGGTGAGGGAGACTCTGCCTACTCAGTCTGTACTCTGTATAATATTTTTAAAATAATTTAATCCACAGCCTCCAACCTCCCCTTCTAAGCACTAGTACTGGACCTTGGCTGTTGCTTTGCCACTTGCTAATAAACTGTAGAATAGAAAATAAATGGAATAAAACTATAAGCTGCTACTAGGGTAGGATAGGGTTGCTGCTGGATTCCCTTCCAAAACCCCAATCGCAACAGCAGCAAAAAAGCTGTAGGCGCAGGGTAAAAGGACCTTGGCCAAGTAAATGAACTTGGTGGGAAATTGGGATACAAAAGAAATGGTATGGTAGTGTAATATAAAATAATATATTTTCAAAATAAATCCGCAGCACCTCCTCCCCTACTGCTCCCACTCAAATCTTCCCTCCCCTTGAAGCAAATATAAGCAAATAAAAACGGAACTCTTCCTCAAAAATGCAGAAAACAAAAAAGAATAAACACTGCGTTGCTATTCCCCACAGGGAATAAAAGAAATTATTATGTTTTGCGAATTAAAATCAATTCAATTCCCTCCCTGCCTAACGAGACCGAGACCGTGACCGCGAAATCGAAACTAGACTGAGTGCAGCAATCCAGCCCTGACCACCCTCCACAAGATCCAAGCCCAGACTGTGACGGACTGGAACTGCCTCGGCTTTTTATGCCCTCTGGCACATCCAGAAGTGTCAGTCAAAACCTGTCCATGCGATTGGTGGAATGGCTCCGAAAATTTGCATGGTCCCGTCCCATGGCCAGCCCATCATTGCGCAGGTGTAAAAAAATAAATTAAGAATAAAATAAAATAAAATCAACGGAGACGTATTTTGGCAAGACAAACCCACTGCTGCTACTGTAAAAAATCAAGCATTTAAAATAGGTAACTTTCGCATGTTTCTGTGGTGCTTTGGTGGGGTTTTGGGCAAGGATTTCAAAAAAAATATTGCGGTCACCATTTTGGACCCCCCCGCCCGCACACCGCATGGCAAAGGCAGACGAGACGATCCCCCCCCCAGCCTGGTACCAGCGTAGTGCAGCAGTAGCACTAGCCAAGGAAAGGGGGGCGGGGAACACCCCCCCCAAAAAAAACCTTCTGGCCTGGAAGGTGCCCTCAGACAGTTTTCGCCTGCTTTTAGGGCCGGGAATCGGGTTTTTTTTTTTAACTTTTAAAAACTTTTTTTCTGTGCCACTTGGCATTGCGCGATCGCCGCGTGCAAGTAACAAGCACAACAAATCAGACCAAATTGTTCGTTCGTCGGTTCAAGCTCGAATTCTGGCGGAGTAATTCCCGTTTCCGTAGAGTAACGGATATGAGTAACGGAAACAGAAACGGGAATACCGCTAAGTCGTGCCCATCTCTAGTTGTTACAATAGAACCTGTCTCCAGCCTACTATGTCACAGAGCTGAAATCACTTGCTGAAATCACTAAACCCCACGCTTGTACACTCTCTCTCTCTCTCTCTCTCTCTCTCTCTCTCTCTCTCTCTCTCTTAGCCCAAGTACATTAACTCAGACGCCTTTCCCTTTGGGACAACACAAAAGGAAAATGTTCCACCTTTTAAATCAGTGCACTAGCATGATAAAGACACGCATACACACCTGGAGCAGACATGCTGCAATCACTTTGTCTGAACACTAATCCCATCCAATTGCCTGTTTTATTTCTCCACCTTCATTTGCTTATCTACCTTGCCCTATTACTTTACTACTTCCCAGTCTGCCCTACAGAAACAGAGCAACTGCAGAGTTCAAGAAGCTTCAGTAAAGACTTGTGCAGCATAGATTTTGCACACTGTTGCTTATGTTGGAGGCTGAAATATTAATATCTGTTCCTGCCATGGAAGGGGGAAAAGAACCAGAAACTCTTACCTTCAGCACGGTCCTCTAAGGCCTTTTCCGGTCCATTATGAGAAGATTTCCAACAAATGGCAAAGGCCAGGGTCCTGGGGGAAGGACCCGAGAGCTCTCCTTCCTGAAACCTCCAGTTTTCAAAGCCAACGTGATCATAAAGACAAACAGGATCAATACTGAAAAAGGACTAATCCAATCCATTTCTATTGAGGAAGCAGTTTTCCATACCGGTGGCAGTACACGTTGCAGTACAGTTTGATCAGGAAAAGTGATCTTCTGAGGTGATGCTTATGAATAAATATTTTATACAAAACTATTTCACTACATGAGTTTAACTCTTTTGGTCTGGGGAACCAATAAATGGTGTGGTAAAATTTGTCCCACTTTTGCCAGATGCTTGGTCTCTGGCACTGACACTTGAGAGAAAGATAGCCCAAGACACCTATTTGAGCCCACAAACTGTTTACGTGTGGCTAAGTGCTGAAATAAGTGACATTTGAATAGTCATTTAATTATTAACAAACTAAATTATCTGGGGATAGTTAGCATTTCTCAGTTTGCCTTCATGAGCTTTTGGATTGCAAAAGGACCCTTCCACATACAGTAAATTATGACCCTTGAGAAAGGTGAACTTTCAACGTTTCTTGCTCTTGTGAAATCCAGTCATCCTTTACAGCAGCAACTTGTTCTCATTTCCATCTGTTGAAGTTTCAACCATACTAACCAAGGTGTCTAAATGTATAATTTCGACTCAATTATAACTTCTTACCACACACCAATTAAAGTTTCTTGGACTAATAACGTACAAACAAAATCAAGAATATGGAAATTAAGTTCAAATACATGTTTAATTACAGAAATTATAGGGAAAATAAAAGAGGATATAAAACCATCTATGAATTGAATAATACAGAAGGAATAGACCATCAGTATCATGGGACACTTTGAAAGCTTGTCTTAGAAGGAACTTTATTATGGAGAGCTCCAGGATTAAGAAAAGAAAGAAAGAATAAGTTACAAAAGCAGACAGAAAAAAAATAAAGGAATTGACAGAGTGCCATAAAACAGTCAATCAACGGAGATTATAATAGAGCTAAAAAGAATTAGATCTGAATTAGAGGCATTAGATATAAGTAGAACAGACAATGATTAATCACTTGAAGATAAATTATTATGAGTATAGGAATAAAAATAATAAATTGTTATCACATGCAGTTTAGAAAAAAGCTGCTAAAAGGGCAATTTTATCTGTGAGAACTAAAGAGGAAAGAATAGCAACATCACAACAACAGATACTAGAAACATTTAGGTACTATTATATAGAACTGTATGAGACAGAAGTAGAAGCAAATATAAACCCTAAGAGATTTATAAGCCGTCTTCAAATAAATCAAATTTTACATGAGCATAAAGAACAACTTAACAACTCCCCAGTGACAGTATCAGAGGTGAAAGCAGTAATTAAAAAAATTATGAAGGGTGTGATGGATTTATAGCTGATTTTTTTAATAAAACATAGGGGATGATATATCAAGGCATCTAGTAAATTAAATTGAATATTGGAGAGGGGAGAAATGCCTAACTGATGGAAAATAGCTAGGATAATAACTATATTAAAACCAGAGGCCCAGCTTCATATAGACCCATAACTTTGCAAAACCAGGATCAAAAGATTTTTTTCAACAATACTGGTTAATAGGATAAGTAGTTTTATTAATAATTATGTTCATGGGGACCAGTATGGGTTCATGCCTGCCAAATAGATGCGGGATTCAACCTGTAGAGTATTAAAGGTTATACATACATGAAATAAAAGTAGAAGGAAGCTTGCAATACTCATACTAGATGCACTCAAGGACTTTGACAGAGTGGAGTGGGTTTATATGTTAGAACTAATTAAAAATAAACATGGGAGAAATTAATGTCTTAAGAAAGTTATATGTAGAAATGAGGGCAACAGTGCTGCTTAATGGATTAGAATCTGAACATTGGACTAGAAGATGGTCATTTTCAAATACACAGAGGAACAAGACAAGGTGACCCATTGTCTGCACTGATTTTTGCACTAGTAATAGAAAAACTGGCTGCACAAATTAGAGGGAATGAAAATATTCAAGGGCTAGAATTTAAGAACAGAAACTATAACATAAATCTATATGCTGATGATATGCTTTTGTTTTTGAAAGACCCACTTGAAAGTATAGATGTACTGAAACAAAGATTACAAGAATATGCAGGTCTAAATATTAATTAGATCTAAACGTCTATGTCTTAAATTTTCTATAACAGAACAGAAGGAAATTCAAAGGAGGTTAAATTAAGAGCTATGCTACTCAACTTTTAAATATCTCGGGATTTGGATAAGAAAAAAATACAAATCAATTAATTTATAGAAATGTCTAAAAATTATCCACATTTGTTAAGGAAAAAAATGAAGACTTGGAAAAAATTAAAACTTTTTCTGTTAGGGAGAAGAGCAGTAGTGAAAGCGCATATTTTACCTAAATTCTCATTCTTATTCCAGCCAATTCCTTCAGTACTTTTGGATGTTACTCACCCAGCCCTGGGAATTTGAACTCATTCAAGGTGATAAGGTATTCCTTGACTATTTGTTTATCAATCTTGTATAACTTTAATCTCCTTGACAATTTCTTTTGTTGGGTCATGGTGATCACAGGGTTTATAAGCACTCATATCTGACAGTTGTCTGTAAAGTTCTAACTTGCACTCTTTGGCCTCCTGAATGGCAATAGCCCCACCCTGGTCAGCTTCTTTTATCGCAATAGATGGAGGGACAGGATTCACAGTGGGCAAAACCCGGGAGTAGACATGGGCACAACTTGGCAAAATTCTCGTTTCCGTTTCCGTTCCTCGTTTCCGTTACACAACGGAAATGGTAACGACAATTATTCCGCCAGAACTCGAACTCGAACTGAAAAAAGAAAAATTGGGTCTGATTTGTCGTTGTCGTTCCTGGCATCGCAGCGATCGCGCGATGCCAAGCGGCACAGAAAAAAAGTTTTAAAAATAAAAAAAACCCGATTCCTGGCCAAAAAAGCAGGTGAATATATGCCTGCCTGAGTGAGGGCACCTACCAGAGGGGTGGTTTCTGGGGAGGGTCCCTGGCCTGCCCCCCTCTCCTGTCCTGGGCTGCTCTGGTGGTGGGCATCCTCATCGTCTTGCCAACTCGCCATGCCATGCGGTGCGGGCGGGGGATCCAAAATGGGGCGACCGCAATATTTATTTTGAAATTGTGGTCCAAAAACACACCAAAGCACCACAGAAACATGCGAAATAGCTATTTTAAAACTGCCTGAATTTTTACAGTAGCAGCAGTGGGTTTTTCTTGCAACAAAACGTCTCCATTGATTTTATTTTTTTATTTTTATTTTTTATTTTTTTACACCTGCGCAATGATGGGCTGGCCATGGGAGTGGACCATGCAAATGTTTGGAGCCATTCCACCAATTGCATGGCCACTTGGCCAGGTTTTGACCAAGACTTCTGGGATATGCCAGTCGGGCATAAAAAGCCCACTAACCCTAGCCCGAACCCGAACCCTAACCCTAACCCATACACCAGTACACTGTCCTTCTTAGTGGGTCAGAGAGGCACCCAGAGGTGCACCCCACTAACTCACCCTAACCTTACCCGTAACCCTAAGCCTAGCCCTTGCGCTAACCCTAACCCTAAGCCAGATCTGTGTACTCGCATTGCACTACACTCAAGTACACTTCCCTTCTTAGTGAGCCAGAGGGCGCCCATAGGGGTCCTCTCTCACTTTGTTCCTCCCCATCCCCAGCCCAAGTGCTCTGTACACCAGTATGCCAGTAGTGAGTCACAGTAGAGGCACCCAAAAGAAAGAGAGGTGCCTCTGCCTGCCACTGCAACTTGGTATGCATATCCAATTGGCTATGCATACCCTTTTGTAGCGGGCCAGAGGAGGCACCCACCCCAGAGAGGTGCCTCCAGGAGCCCGCTACCCCCCCAAACCAGTACTAACGACAGACAAAAGAACGACAAACGAAATGACAAATTTTTGAGAAATTTCGCGACAAACGGAAACGAGCTGAAACGGGCCGGCTCCGACACACGACAACTCGAAACGTCATTTTTCCTGGTCGTGCCCATCTCTACCCGGGAGTTTCTTCTAAAGTTCTGCCTCCCTGAGATTGTGCTGCTGACTCATCAAAGAAATGTCTTAATTTAATATTTATATAAAAAAGAAACAGATCCAGTCTCACCTGAGTGGAATCATATGTGGGTATGGTTAGAAAAGATAGTCCTTTTTTCCCTAGAAAATTAATCTCAATGTCACTCAATTGTTGAAAGCACAGCCTGATAAGTAGCAGATAGACTGTGCCTGAGGCCACCACCTCTATTGAGAGAGGGTTTTTCAATGCTCACATGAATGGCTTCCTTTACCCGTCCCTCAAACCACTGATCTTCTCTGTCTAATATTTGTACATCCTCATCTTTGAATGATTGCCCTTTGTCCATCAATTGGAGGTGTACAGCTCATTCTGGTCCTGAGCTGTTATCCATGCTATGTTGGGCCATCTTTCTGTTTAATGGCTGTTTAGTTTCTCAAATGTAGAGGTCTGCACATATACTATATTGCATTGGACCGCATATACCATGTTGCTCCTTTTGTGTTTTGGTATCGGGTCCTTTGAGTGGACAAGTCTCTGCCTTATTGTGTTTGTAGGTTTGAAATAAACAGGAATGTAGTGTTTGCCAAAAATCCTTTTAAGCTTCTCAGACACTCCAGCCATGTAGGGAATGAGCAGGTTCTTCCGTCAGGTCTGGGTCTCAGGCTGATCCCTTGTTCTCCTGGATCGGCACACTACTTTGTTGAAGGCCTACTTTGGATAGCCAAAGGCTTTAAGTGCTGTCTTCAGGCACCTGTCTTCCTTCTTCTTGGCTTC
The DNA here is from genome assembly GCA_029282475.1 of Phrynocephalus forsythii. NCBI lineage: Eukaryota > Metazoa > Chordata > Lepidosauria > Squamata > Agamidae > Phrynocephalus > Phrynocephalus forsythii. The sequence continues at coordinate 4,495,408 of JAPFRF010000001.1, read as the reverse complement.
TGTGGAGGTGGGGATGCTCTCTGCCCTGTGGTTTAGGGTCCTGATGGCGCTTAATTTGTGTTGTAATTGATGGTGGGAGTCAAACAGTAAGTACTGATCTGTGGGTGAGTTTCCTGTAAACTTCTACTCCCAGGCCATGGTTGGGTCTGATGATGACTGCACGATGCAGGAAAGCTATCCTGTTGTCTTGGGTGTCTTCTTTGTGAACTTAATATTAGGGTCCATAGCATTGATGTGGCCTGCAAAGGCCTGTACTTCCTGAGACTTGTTTTTCACTTAGGTGTCATCTACATACATAAACCAGTGGGATGGTGTTGTCCCTGGGAAGGTGTTGAGTGCCTTCTTCTCCACTTCTCCACATGTATAGGTTGGCAACAATTGGTAACACTGGGGAACCCATGGCACAACCATGTTCCTGTCTGTAGATGTCCTCTCTGTACATGAAATATGTGGTGTTCAGACACAGGTCCAGGAGTAGGCAGACTGAAAAGTTACAGTTATTTACCCCAGTTTTGGCTCGGGTGTCCCTCAGCTTCAAGCGTGCCCTTCGTTGGCCCGGTGATGCAGCCAAATGTAAGACAGAGTGACCCTATTCCAGTGACATGACTGAGAGCTGTTTTAACTCTCTTTCCTCCTCACTGCCTGGCTGGGTGTCTCCCCATTATCAAGGTATGTGAAACTTTCAAGGGATGGCTTACCCCTATCCCCTACCCACCACTTCCAGTGAGCTGTCCCATACAAGCAGTGTTTTGAACTCTATTTCACTGCTTCTACGCCTGATAGTCTGAAATAATTATTCAATCATTATCTTCTTTTCTGTTTTATTTTAGCAGGCAAATAAGTTATGCAAATTATGCAAAATTACAAAATAAATTTCATGAGCAAAAATATATAAAGTAGCTAGATTGAGTATCTACAAAAAGAGGCAAAAAAGAGGAGACTGGAAACTATAGGCTAGGCAGCCTGACATCAATCCCAGGAAAATCCTGGAACAGATGATTAAGTAGTCACTATGCAAGCATGGTGGCTCAGTGGGATAGAGCTCTGAAACTGTCAGCTGCAAAGTCGTCAGCTCAGCAGTTCGAATTCCAGGTGCCACATAGTGGAGCGAACTCTCACTGTTAACTCCAGTTCCTACCAACCTGGCATTTCAAAAGTGTGTAAATGCAAGTAGATAAATAGGTGCCACTGTAAAAATCAGGAAGGTAAACAGTGTTCCTTCAAGTCCTGCTGGCCACATGGCCACAAACTTGCACATCACTGGCTTTTTAGCTTGAAAACGGAGAAGACCACTGCCCCTAGAGTCGGACATGACTAGCACATATGTGTGTGGGGAACCTTTACCTTTATGCAAGCACCTAGTACAAACTGAAGGGTTGTAGTTATTTACCCCCCACTTGCAGTGATCTGTCCCATACAAGCAGTGTTTTGAACCCAATTTCAATGCACCTACACCTGATATCATGAAATAATTTTTCAAATATGGTGTTCTTTTCTGTTTTATTTTAGCAGGCATCACATTCTGCAAACTTATGCAAAATTACAAAATAAATTTCATGAGCAAGAATATAAGAAGTGACTAGATTGAGTATCTAAGGGCAAAAAAGAGGAGTCTGGGAACTACAGGCCAGGCAGCCTAACATAAATCCCAGGAAAAATCCTGGATCAGATTATTAAGCAGTCACTATACAAGCACCTAGAAAACGACACAACAATAACTAGAAGGCAACATGGATTTGTCAATAACAAATCTACCAGACTAGCCTGTAGGATGAAGCACTGGCCTGAATCCAAGAGAATGAAATTTAACAGGGAGAATATGTCTGCGAAGATCCAGGTAAGGTTATTTGAAAGTCGAGTCATGGCTTGGATGATCAGTGAAACATTTTTATCTCACAAGAAAAGAAGTCCAGTTGCCATGACTCAACTTTTGGTTAACAGGAAAAAGTGCCAAGTACTGGACCCAGGAAGAAGAATTCTAATGGACAGCTAAAAGATGGGGTGGGCACTTGGCGCAGCAATACTACACTTGAGAAGGATCTTGCAATTCTGGTAGTGCATAAACTGAATATAATGTGGCCATACACACACACAAAGGCAAATGCTGTGTTATGCTGCATTAACTGAAGCATAGTTTCCAAAACCTGTGAGGTGCTCATTCCTCTGAGCACCTCAATATGTTTGGGACTCTGAGGTTGAGCTCCAGAACCAGGGGAAGGTGGTCACTCTAGGGGCAGCAATCCACATTAAAGTCAGAAACCAAATCCACCAGATTACAGAAAGTTATGACATAATCAATGGTTGATGCCCTGGAAGTTGGTGTAAATGTGCATTCACCTAGCCTATCTCCTTTGAAGATCCCATTAAGAATAACCAGGTCCAGATTAGTGATTATGTGCATAAGGCACAAACCAACAAAATTGCAACTATGATCTTTAGATAATTTGCAATAAAGGGAATTGCGAGAAGAGGAATATGGAGGAATCATATTAAAATGACCAAACAAGTTCTCATCATTTTCTCCTACAATCTCCTGTTACAATATCCTGCGATAACAATAAAGGCATGTGTTACCACAACAAGAAATAATCAGGGGGAATGTTTGGAGAGTTCTGCACTGGAAGTTTCTGCATCATGGGATGGACTGACATTGAAACAAGTTATGAATCCCTGGCTTAATGAATCAATCACATAAAAAGTTATTAATGGATTACAATGAACTATAACAGTATGGGAAATGGATAACAGAAATCAGCAAACCAGTCCAAAACAAAGAATTGTTCCAGTTAGACATAATCATGTGATAGAAAGCTGTTAAAATTATCTACCAATTATAAAAAACACAAATATAACTGGTTGAGATATCCATTATATAATAGTTTAATTAAAGTAGATTAGCTAACTGAAAATTTATTATCAGGACTGAATGCTCTGTTAAGATTTGATGGTCTTGTTCAATGTTGAAGGCATTAATTGTTAAATGCAAAAATGGCCTTCAATATCATTTATTTACTAAATTAACTAGAAACTATTTTAAGTGGTCAGTCAACTCACTGTGAAGACCAGTTAAGACCATTGTTAACTATTGTTAACTAGACAGGCCAGTTTAACATAGAAGTTTGCTCTTCATTTATGGAACATTTAATTAATTGTATATTTGGCTATGAAAAATGAAAAATTGAATGTGGAAACCAGCTTGAGATGCCAATTTATTAGATCTCTAAATGTTAGTCAGGCAAAGAAAGAGAGGAACTTTTCCTTTTAATGCAACAAGAAACAGAGAGATCAAGATGTATTTTTTTTCTTTTAATAACCCATTAAGTATTAATCTTATATAAAGTTTTGAAAACTTGGAAAAATTTATAAGAATAGAGAAAATGTAATGAGTTGATCCAGCAAGTGCTGCTCCAAACGGACCCTGCTTCAACCACCACACCTTTGTCTCCACCTGCTTGCTGCTGGGTCTCCTCGTGAGTGAGAGGCACGAGAGGTAACCTAGTCAGCTTGCCAATTGAGGGGTGGGACTGGAGAGCTGGGACTCCGCCCTACAGCTTTTTAGCTGTCTGCAAGCTTGTGCTGTAGTTCCATCATCCAGCAAGTACTGCTCCATACGGACCCTGCTTCAACCACCACCCCTTTGTCTCCACCTGCTTGCTGCTGGGTCTCCTCGTGAGTGAGAGGCACGAGAGGTAACCTAGCCAGCTTGCCAATAGAGGGGTGGGACTGGAGAGCTGGGACTCCGCCCTACAGCTTTTTAGCTGTCTGCAAGCTTGTGCTGTAGTTCCATCATCCAGCAAGTGCTGCTCCAAACGGACCCTGCTTCAACCACCACCCCTTTGTCTCCACCTGCTTGCTGCTGGGTCTCCTCGTGAGTGAGAGGCACGAGAGGTAACCTAGCCAGCTTGCCAATAGAGGGGTGGGACTGGAGAGCTGGGACTCCGCCCTACAGCTTTTTAGCTGTCTGCAAGCTTGTGCTGTAGTTCCATCATCCAGCAAGTGCTGCTCCAAACGGACCCTGCTTCAACCACCACCCCTTTGTCTCCACCTGCTTGCTGCTGGGTCTCCTCGTGAGTGAGAGGCACGAGAGGTAACCTAGCCAGCTTGCCAATAGAGGGGTGGGACTGGAGAGCTGGGACTCCGCCCTACAGCTTTTTAGCTGTCTGCAAGCTTGTGCTGTGGTTCCATCATCCAGCAAGTGCTGCTCCAAACGGACCCTGCTTCAACCACCACCCCTTTGTCCCCACCTGCTTGCTGCTGGGTCTCCTCGTGAGTGAGAGGCATGAGAGGTAACCTAGTCAGCTTGTCAATTGAAGGGTGGGACTGGAGAGCTGGGACTCCACCCTACAGCTTTTTAGCTGTCTGCTAGCTTGTGCTGTGGTTCCATCATCCAGCAAGTGCTGCTCCAAACAGACCCTGCTTCAACCACCACCCCTTCATCTCCACCTGCTTGCTGCTGGGTCTCCTCGTGAGTGAGAGGCACGAGAGGTAACCTAGTCAGCTTGCCAATTGAGGGGTGGGACTGGAGAGCTGGGACTCCGCCCTACAGCTTTTTAGCTATCTGCAAGCCTGTGCTGTGGCTCCATCATCCAGCAAGTGCTGTCCCGAATGGATCCTGCTTCAACCACCACCCTTTCGTCTCCACCTGCTTGCTGGTGGGTCTCCTCATGAGTGAGAGGCACGAGCGACAATTTAGCTGGCTTGCCATCAGAGAGGTGTGGCGGGGGGAGGGGCATCGGGCTGATACCAACCTCTATTATTTGCCTGTGAAGGGGAGAGGGTGGTGGGATGTTGAAGCTGAATGGTGGGGTGGTTTGTTTTCATCTACCTTATTCTGTTTGTTTTATTTCATTTTTTGTCATTTTCTTGCCATCTGAGATAGAGATAAGGACTCACAATGGAACTAATGAGACAGGAAGGAAGGAGGGCAATGGAGGGGGGAGCCATTGAGCCTGTGCTGGGTAGAGGAAGGTATGGGGGTGGGAGTGGAACGTGCCCGCGTAGGAGAAGAGAGGTTAGATATCTTACATCTATCCCCTCTTCTGGTTCCACTTCCAACCTGAAGGTATCAGGTGACCATATCAGCGAACCTACGGGCCACACGGTGCTGTTGTTGAATGCCAGGTCGGTAAAAAATAAGACCGCCCTCATTCATGATGTCATCCTGGATGAGGGTGCCAACCTGGCATGCATTACTGAGATCTGGGTGGGAGAGGAAGGTGGGGTTCCCCTCTCCCAACTCTGCCCACCTGGGTATTCAGTCCAGCACCAGTGTCGCCCGGAAGGTCAGGGAGGGGGAGTTGCTATAGTCTATAGGAGTTCTATCTCCTTGACCAGGCTTCCTGTCTCCTTGAGAGGAGGTCTAGAGGGCCTGTATTGTGTGTTGGGCTCACGAGACAGATTGGGGATTCTGTTGGTGTACCGCCCACCCTGCTGCATTCCAACAGTCTCCCTGCCTGAGCTGACGGAGGTGGTCTCGGACCTGGTGTTGAGGACCTCCAGACTGTTGGTACTGGGGGACCTCAACATCCATGCTGAGGCTGCCTTGGCCGGGCCGGCTCAGGACTTCATGGCCGCCATGACAACCATGGGGCTGTCTCAACATGTCATCAGCCCGACACATGAGAAAGGCCACACTCTAGACCTGGTTTTCTCAACGGGATTGGAGGATGGTGGTTTGGATGTGGAGGGGTTGGTCCTGACTCCATTGTCATGGTCAGACCACTTCCTGGTCAAGTTTAGGCTATTAGCTACTCCAACCCTCTGCAAGGGTGGGGGATCTATTAAGATGACCCGCCCTCGGAGACTAATGGATCCAGATGGTTTCTTGAAAGCTCTGGGGGATTATCCGTCTGATATGGTCGGTGCTCCTGTCGAAGCTCAGGTCACCCTATGGAATAGGGAAATGTCCTGGGCAGTTGACACGATCACACCTAAGCGCCCTCTCCCCTTGCGCAGAGCCCAGACGGCTCCTTGGTATACATCTGAGCTGCGGGCAATGAAGCAGGAGGGGAGACAGCTGGAGCGCAAGTGGAGAAAATACCGCTGTGAGTCCAATCGAACACAGCTTAGAGCCCATTATCGGGCCTATTCTGTGGCAATACGGTTGGCGAAAAGGCAATACTTCGCAAACCGTATTGCTTCCTCAGAGTGCCGTCCAGCAGAGCTGTTTTGGGTGGTCCAGGACCTTCTTCAACTGAGAAATACGGAGGAGGTTCTGGACCACTCAGCAGCCCACTGTGACGAGTTTGCTGTTCACTTTGAGGGAAAAATCGCTCAGATTCGCAGGGAATTGGACTCCACTATTGGTGCAGAATCAAGGGATGTGTCCAGTGCGCCGTGCTTAGGTCCAGTATTATTGGATGAGTTTCAATTATTGAGACCCGAGGATGTGGACAGGGTGCTTGGATCTGTCCGTTCTACCACCACTCTGCTCGACCCTTGCCCTTCCTGGCTAATTGAAAGATCTGCCAGGGGGGTTCGCACCTGGGTCCAGGAAGCTGTAAATGCCTCATTAAGAGAGGGAGTGGTCCCTGCTGCCTTAAAGGAGGCAGTAATTAGGCCACTCCTAAAAAAAAACCAACCTGGACCCAGGGCTGGTGGGTAACTACCGGCCAGTAGCGAACCTCCCTTATTTGGGCAAGGTGTTGGAGCGGGTGGTGGCCGGACAGCTCCAGGCGCTGCTGGATGAAACAGATTTTCTGGATCCATTTCAATCTGGTTTCAGGCTGGGTTTTGGAACAGAGACTGCCTTGGTCGCCCTGTACGATGACCTTTGCTGGGAGAGAGACAGGGGGAGTGCAACCCTGTTGATACTCCTGGATCTCTCAGCGGCTTTCGACACCATCAACCATGGTGTCCTTCTGGATAGGCTGGCCAGGTTGGGAGTTGGAGGCACTGTTTTGCAGTGGTTCTGCTCCTTCCTGGCTGACCGTGTCCAGAAGGTGGTGCTGGGGGACAGTTGCTCCGCCCCGTGGCGTTTACGTCATGGGGTTCCTCAGGGCTCAATACTGTCTCCCATGCTGTTTAACATCTACATGGAACCACTGGGAGAGGTCATCAGGAGGTTTGGGCTGAGGAGTCAGCAATATGCTGACGATACTCAGCTCTACCTCTCATTCTCCACCAATCCAGGTGAGGCAGTTTCTGTCCTGAACTCGTGTCTGGGCCAGATAATGGACTGGATGAGGGTTAATAAATTGAAACTCAATCCAGACAAAACGGAAGTGCTGTTAGTGGGTGCTTCGCCGGACAGGTTAGAGGGCCACTTCCCTGTCTTGGACGGGGTTGCACTCCCCCTAAGGGACAGGGTCCGCAGCTTGGGGATGCTTCTGGACCCTGGTCTAACTCTGGAAGCCCAGGTGGATTCGGTGGCCAGGGGCGCCTTCCTTCAGCTGCGGAAAATATACCAGCTCCGCCCCTACCTAGACGAGCAGAGCCTCATGACAGTTACGAATGCGCTGGTAACATCCCATATTGATTACTGCAATGCGCTCTACGTGGGGCTGCCTTTGAAGACGGTCCGGCGATTGCAACTGGTTCAGAATCGTGCGGCGCGGCTGGTGAGTGGTGGGGCCGCCAGAGATCACATCACGCCAATTCTACGTAACCTGCATTGGTTACCAGTTGCTGCCCGAGCCCAATTCAAAGTGCTTGTCTTGACATATAAAGCCCTAAACGGCTTGGGACCTAGATACCTGAAGGACCGCCTCCTTCCATATGAACCTACCCGGCAATTAAGATCTAGCCAGGGGGCCCTCTTGAAAGAGCCATCCCTCAAGGAGGTGAGAGGGATGGCTTGTAGACATAGGGCCTTCTCGGCAGCTGCCCCCAAGTTATGGAATGCCCTCCCAAGTGAGATCCGCCTGGCGCCAACATTGATGACATTTCGGCGCCAGGTAAAAACCTTCCTGTTCCAGAAGTTTTTTAATTGATACAACATAGACTGGGGTCCTTTGATGGCAATTTTAGTGATGATTTTAGTATAAGGTTTTGCTGTTGTTTTAATTATTTATTGATATTTGATGTCTTAACTGTTTTAATTCCTTGTTGTAAGCCGCCCAGAGACCTTTGGGTAGTGGGCGGCATATAAGCTGTAAAAATAATAATAATAATAATAATGTCCATTATGTATCTAAGGTTGTAGACTAGACAGAGTAGCTTAACTTTATATTTTCCTATCTTCACTTCTTGTATTAGACAAAAATAGATGTAAGCATATACCTACTATATATTGAATTAAACATAATCTAAGCTGTTCAGTTAAATGAAGAATTAAGTATTAGGATTGATAATATTGCTAAGACTAAACTAGCTAATACAATATTGTAATCTATTATCTGTATTTTTTGAATTAGATGAAGACAGAGATAAGTAAGGATGAACATAATATTGATGGGAAAATAGAACAACATTAATGGAAACAATATTTAGTAAATACAGTATGGATATATGAAAATATATAGGCCGATTTATTGGGGAAAACTCCTCTTGTTATATGTAACACGGCAGGAGATAAGCAATGTATCTGTTTTTAATTTGTTAGTTTTAAAAATAAAAAAATTAAGAAAAAAATAAAGGCATTGGGATAAAACAGTATAATGGTACCTCTAACTAAGAGCGGCTCAACCTAAGAGCAGAAAACAGTTGGCATTTTAACTGCTGGCTTACAAATTTTAGATGTGGTCTGCTGTAGTTACAAATGTTTTTATTATTTATTTATTTATTTAGATTTTTAAGATAGAGTTCCTCTACTTAAGAGCGGTTCGATTTAAGGGAATGGATTAAATACTTAAGTAGAGGTACCACTGTATAAGGGTCTCTATGTTATCCTCCAAATTAGCTCACAGCCTAGAGAATTGCATATGGGGTTCCTGAGGAGGAATATAGACATTATTCAGAAGTAAAAGAAGTGTTTTAAATTTCAGGACTGCAGCACTAGCTATTTCAAGGAGAGGATCCAGATTAAGTATAGAAGCTTGTAACTTGTTTGACACAAGGATGCCCAATCCACCTTTACAGTGACCTCCGTTTTCACTGGGAACTGCTTTTAGCATATGACTTGCATAGCCATCTGTGACATCACCCCTTTCAGAGACTGAGTTTTCAAAGGCACAACTGGGTTTATTTCAACATCCCACTGCTGTGTCACCAAATTGTGACGACACCTCCCTTTTACATGTGTAATTGTGTTGGAAATGGTAATGCTGCCACCTTTTAAATTGTCGCCTTATGAATTGGGACTGACTCAGATGTATAATATAAAACTAATGACGAAGTTTATTGAGAAAATAATAACTATAACAATGTCTGAGGATGGTATGTGTTGCCTTTAACATACAATAGATTTAATCAACTCTACAAGCCTCCCTGTCTTTAATAACTAGTAAACAGTATAGCCCTCACTGCCTGACAGAACTCTCACAGAGCAGTGCTCTCTCCCAGCACTCCCTCTCAAAACCTTCAACTTAACTGAACTCAACTGAACTGCCTCAACTGACTAGGCTCCACCTTTTTTATATCATACCATTTCCTGCCCTCCTGCTGGGATTGGCTGATGATTTGTATATTCATTACTCCTGTTTCCAGGGTTTTGTCACAATACCTTCCCCCTTATAAAGAAATTTTTAGGGAGTAAACTTACCTCGGTTTGCTCACTTAAAATTCTCTTCTGGAGCCTATTTAACTAATGCATATGTTCTTCTGTTTATCAGATTCAACTATATATATATATATCTATAAACTGTGTTATAACAAGTTCAACCTTCTTACTATATAATACCATTAAATGCAATAATTCTTTCTATATAATTACATTTTAAATAGACTATACTCTTACAACATTGGTTAAATAAATTCAAATACCTCTAACTACCTTATCGATAATCCTAGAATCAATCTATGTTAAGATGCATAAATCCATCTATTTGGTTTACATCTTAAGTTATTTTACTTACCAATATACATACAATTTTTATCCTCAACTTATATTCTAAATATCACATAAACATTTTGATTTATAGTAAGCTCTAATTATACATTACCTTGCATTTTTCATTTACAGTTAACTTACATTAAGTTATGGTTTTTACATTTTATGACATTACATTTCCATACTTTTTAAAACAACTTTCTCTTACATCAGCAATAAAATAACAATATTACATTATTATTATTTACCCATGGTCCATGTAATCAATGTCTTCTGCCTCTTGCTGCAACGGCTGGATGATGATACGCCACGGGTGATCACTTCCTCTGGCACATAAATTCAAAGTCCAGTTCAAAATAAATTGATGCCATTTTCCCTTGAGTTCTGGGAATGTGGGATCCAACTTTTTGACACCACTCCTGGTACAGTTCATTAGAGTCCCCTCAAATGCAGCTTGGTATTCAAGCAACCATTGTATGACATATGGGTGCTTCTTTTTTATCAGTTCAGTCAGTGGTGTTGCAATGGTGCTCAAATGTGGACTAAACCTCCTGTGATATCCCACAAGACACAAAAAAGATATCACCTTCTTTCTGTTGGTCTGTCTTGGCCACAAGTTGATCGCGTCGATCTTCCTCTGCAGGGGGTCAATCACGCCTCGTCCCACGACGTGTCTCAGGTAGTTGACTTCTGGATGTCCTAGTCACCACTTGGATGCTCTTTTCGTCCTCTCGTCCTCTCGGATCTGCTGAAGCACGATGTTCACAGGCTGTAGTTGTTTTCCCCAGGTGTCTTTTGCAACCACCGAATCAGGCCTGTCATTAGCATCCTTCACTTCCAAGTAGGGTTTCTGCTTTACATGATTTTCTATTTGCTTTTCAGCTTCCTGCTTTCTAAATTCATCAGTGATCTTATTCCCTTCTTGTATCAGTTGTTCCTTGCCCAGTGACACTTTGTTCCCATCCAGACAAAGTTGCTCATTATTTAATATTTCTTTTTCAAGCTCTGCTTCCATTGATGTAAGTTGCTGTAAGCAATCTTCTTTACTTTCTGATGCACCAGACAATTGCATTTCCAAATTACATATTTCCTTTTCTTTAATGTTTTCCACTGCGGTAATTACTTCTAGTTCTGCTGATTTCTTCTGGAGTTCGAAAACAAATGTATCAGATTCATTCCTCGTTTCCTCCAGTCCCTTTTCCTTCATCTCTAAAAGTGCTTTCAAAGGTGAAATTTCATTTTGGAGTTCACCAATAACTGATGCCTGCAGAATTTTAGCTTCTCTCAGCTCTTCTGCTGTTGCGTTATTCTGTTCTTTTCCAAGCTGTGCTAATTTGTCTTCTTCTTTTAATTTAAAATAGTTTTCCAGTCTGGAGTTCTCTGCTGGTACATGAAGTTCTTCACAAGCTTGTATCATTTTCTCCTCTAGTATGAAATTTTCAGGGTGTTTGGAACTTAAGAAGTGTGTCTTCGATTCCATTAAGTCAAAACATCCTTCCAAACTATCATCTTGCCTTTGTTCTAGACTAAAGTCTGCTGCTGGCCCTTTTAGACTGACAGCTAAATTAGCTTCTTCTACCATTTCAGACTGCTGAGTTTCCCTCTCAAATTCTCCTATGGACATTTGCTTTGTAACTGTGTTGTTTTCACCATTTTGTTCAGCTTGGTGTGTCTGAGCTCGTGTTACTCCAAAAGCACTCTGCACATGCTCTAAGACAGCTATTCTAATGAAACCTGCTCTTGGGATTTGATCTGAAACTCCTATTCTATGACTTGAGTTCAAACCATATGAGTTATTGCAGTCACCATTTGTAATGTCTGAAGAGACAACTGTTGTGGAGCAAGGGCTTGCTGTCAATTTTGAGGAGGTAGCTAAACTTCTGTTGATTGCACTGCCTGATTTTGTCACAGGAGACTGTCTGGGCCAAGTCCCATCTTCACTCTTTACTTCTATTACCACCACCTGTCTCTGGTAGAGCCCTGCATCATGTATAGTACTGTCAAGTTTGCTTAACTGCTCATAAATACTGGTATTACTCATATATCTGAGCCACAGCCTAATTTCCTTCCCATCAGGAATATTAAACAGCTTCCGCATCTCTTTTCCAATAGTATCAATGGCATCCGCTTTGCTGAAATAACAGCTTACAAGATTATTAGGATCATTGTTTTGACAGAGCTTCAGTTCCAAAAGATATACTTCGACTACAATATTTCACAAATAGACCATATTCTACAACTTTTCTCACAATTGGCTTCTACCCCTCTACACACCCATACCAATTTACTAATTTATTCCAGGCTTCAGTGGAAACTAAAACATAATCCACTTTATCAATAAGGTACCCTTTCAATATCTGAGTTTCTGAATTTGCAAAAAGTCCCGAGTTGTCAATTGGCCCTGGGAAGAGTTTGGGCTCTCCCACATTATACCAGTCCCAGCTGTCAAAGCCCACATATTTCTTCCACTGTTTGAACCCACCGGTTGTTAATCAAATACCAAAACTCCCCTGGCCGCAAAGGCGTCCCCAACAGCGGCTTAAGTTCAGACCCCTCACTGTGGGCCATTTTCAAATCTATTTTCTTGGGAGTTTCATTCAAATTATTGTTATTATCATTGGTATTTTCCTGAATAGCTAACTTAAGTTTTCGCATCTCTAATTGATATGCCATCCACTCTCGTTCCCTCTCTCTTTCTCTCTCTTTTTGTCTTTCTTCTCTGGCCATTCTTTCTTTCTCCATCTCTCTTTCTCTCTCTTTTTCCCATTCCTCTTTTTCTATTTTTAATTGTTGTAATTTAAACTCCTGTACCAACCGCCATTTCTCAAGACTTTGGTCCCCCTTAGGTTCTGCATCTCTGGGTGAAATTGGTGTTTCCTCAGACAAAATGGCTACAGCCCCCTCAGCTGCCATGCCCCTCTTTCCTTTTTTAGATTTTGCTTTTGGAACTGACATGAAATCAAAATCTTTTTATTTATTTCTTTGTTATATGTGGTGTATATATTTCTTTATTAAGAAAAGGAAGGTTAAGTGGGTCACAGCTATTTCAATGGCAACTGTAAATTTTTTTTAGCTCAGCTCTCTGGCAGTTTCTGACTCCTGTTAAGCTACTGTTGCCAAGGGCAAGATTGGCACAGTGCCCAGACTTCAAACTCTTTCTTTCTTTAAATAATATCTCTGTGTTTAAAATACACAGATTTAAATATATTTCTTCGGCTTTTAACCTATAACTTTTCTCTGGCTCCCCACCCAATCTCATATAAGGGATTCCAGTCAGGCACTCCTGCTTTATAGAACTTTTGTCAGCTTTAAATCTGCTCAGGTCTCTTCAGTTTGTGAGGTAAATTTTCTGCCCCCCACAGACCTTTTACTTTGGAGATTTCTTTCTGTTAAAACCCAGGGTGATATTTCCAACCTTTACCAAAGCCACCCTAAATTCAAGGGCAAACGCTTTGGGTCTTTCACCCTCGAAGGAAATTTGTCTCAGCACCTTTTAATTTTCAGGCTGCTGGACAGCACAGAGTTCCTTAACTCTCAGGCAGTTTCCCCAAACAAACCACTGTAGATTTCAGTCTATCCTTTCAGATTTTCTCTTCCAGGTGTCCTATAATTTGTCAAGCCAGACTCCTTTTCCTTTTGGAGTCCTGGCCTCCAGACACTCTAACAGGCCCACCAAAGAAAATCAGATATCCCTACAGGGTTTTAAGTCTGAATTCCTCTCTCACACACAGGGCTTCCCAAGAACTGAAATTAGCTTCACCTAATTCTCAGTCCTAACCGCTTTTCGGAGGAACTTCCACAGACTACCAACAACACTTGAGGGCTAACTTTTACTAAAGACTTCTTTTTAAACTTCCAGTTTCAATTTCTTCACAAGGCAGAGGCTAAATATTTTGAGCTGGTGACTTTTTCCCTCAGGCAAACTGGATATATTTGAAATCCGACCGCTGCCCACCAAATTGTGATGTCACCCCTTTCAGAGACTGAGTTTTCAAAGGCACAACTGGGTTTATTTCAACATCCCACTGCTGTGCCACCAAATTGTGATGACACCTCCCTTTTACACGTGTAATTGTGTTGGAAATGGTAATGTTGCCACCTTTTATTCGCTTGGTAATGCTGCCACCTTTTAAACCGTCGCCTTATGAATTGGGACCAACTCAGATGTATAATATAAAACTAATGACGAAGTTTATTGAGAAAGTAATAACTATAACAATGTCTGAGGATGGTATGCGTTGCCTTTAACATACAAGAGATTTAATCAACTCTACAAGCCTCCCTGTCTTTAATAACTAGTAAACAGTATAGTCCTCACTGCCTGACAGAACTCTCACAGAGCAGTGCTTTCTCCCAGCACTCCCTCTCAAAACCTTCAACTTAACTTAACTCAGCTGAACTGTCTCAACTGACTAGGCTCCACCCTTTTTATATCATACCATTTCCCACCCTCCTGCTGGGATTGGCTGATGATTTGTATATTCATTACTCCTGTTTCCAGGGTTTTGTCACACCATCCAGACTTATGTCGTTTTGAGTCCATGTCTCTTGAAAAAATGGCATATCAAAATTATCCACATACTCTTTAAATGCGCTATCTCCAACTTTGAATGACCATCCAGAAATGTTCCATGATAATAACATAACAGTGGAACTTCTTTGAGAAGGGAAAACTAAAGCCACTCCAGTATTCATACTATTTGAGGAGTGACATTTGCTAATATCAAAATCAACCTGTGTGGGTTGGTGGTCCATTGGGCATTTGTTTTTTATGGCATTTATTTATAGTTTTCAAACATACATACATGCAAACAAAAGAGAATATAATGTGAAAAGGAGGAAAAATATGGATTAATTCTAGTCTTCTCAAACAAAATTTGCATCCCATCATAATAATATCTATATATTTCTTTGATCATTAACTATTTCAATTACACATAAACAGGGAACTTAGTTTGACTTATAATATTGATCTAGAAAATTATAGAAATCATGCCATCGTTCATCAAAATCTTTGCAATGTCCATTTGGTTTCAGTAATGCTGAGATCTTGTTCATATCTGCACAGTTCAGCACCTTCATAATTAACTGGTCTTCCTCAGAAATCTTGTTTGTCTCCCATAGTTGTGCATACAACATTCTAGCTGCTGTGATAATATGGATTATTACAATTTTTACCATCACCAATATTTTGCTATATCATAGACAATAAAAAGCTCTGATTTTTAACTCAAGATTAATTAAGATAGTGTGTAAAATAAAATTTTGTACCATACACCAATATTTTCTAGTCCTCTTACACATCTGCCACATATGAAGAAAAGATCCCCTCACTTTGTTACATTTCCAACAAACATTGGATATTTTATACATTTTAAAAAACTTATCAGGCAGTAAATATCACATATAGAACATTTTATAAAGATTTTATTTAAATGTTATTGACTTGGTAAAAAGATATTACCCAGTAATTCCTCTTATTTGATCCAATTGGCTACACTCAGTGGACTTTTCCAAATTTTATCCCAATCCTCAAATGAAATGCATGGGCCTACTGCGCCAACCCCCCCCCTCTCCTGTCGCTGACAAATCAGGGGCTTTTGGCCTCAGCAAGTCACATTGAGGAGAGGTGTAAATGTGTGAGAGCCATGATGTCTTTGGAAGGACTGGGACAATTAAAACACCTCCCTCCCTTCAATTTGGATGCAGCCTAAGAACATCCAAGCTCTGTGCCTCAAGTAAACTGCTTGCCTTTCCCCCCCAGCTTGCCATGGACTCTACACCTAAGAAACAACTCCTGGCAAATCCATCTTTTGCCATGTTATTACCTATTGGTACTGCTCTGAGGAAGAGGGTTTTGCCCTCGAAATATTAGCAATGTTTCGTTATTTTATAGTAGCCTAAAGGTATCACCTGTTCCACTTTTGTATTTGTCTTTTCTTATGGCTACACGGCTCCTCAACCTGTTTTACTTCAATCAAAAAGAGGAAGAATTAGAAAATAAAACACCACTGCCTGATAGTGACTGCCAAATGCTCCCCACCAGAAACCCAGGGTTAAAAAGTAATATAGGATCTCCATTAGAGCCATGTTTTTCCTAATTTCAGTGGATTAAAAAAAGGTTAAAATTGAGGTATTCCCCCCCAAGTATGTAAATTGTCTCTTACCTGCATTTTCCATATTCTATTAGCTGATTAAATGGTCAGTTGCAGCTTTACAGTGATGTCTGTGACTTTTTTTCAAACACACACACACACAACTTAAAAACTCTTTGCCCAAATATTCCCAAATTTGGAGCAGAGCAAGTATAGACGTTCTGCTACACCTGTGCTAAATGTGGTGCAGATCTGAGGTCCAGTTTTACAGTTATAACTTTTTGGTTAGGGTCCCACATCATTTTGCTTGTAGTGTTTGGTCTGCTTTCTACAAGCAAAATATATGGCATGACTGCTGTCATGGCATGATACCCAAGCATGAGCTGATCCTTCTGGCTGGCTTGCCACATGATACTTGGCATATACAAAATTTAAGGTATCATAATTGTGTCAAACATTAATGTGACCTAGAAACAAATGGATATGTCACACTTAGGTGTGATCAACAAAAGCAGGAACTACACGGTGGAGTTAAAACATTAAGGTTTTATAACATAAGCAGAGCTTTGATTTTTGATTGTGCAGCAAATATCATATGAGCCAAATTCCTATTTTTAAACAAAGTGAAGTATTATTGCTACATTAATGAGATTCAGCAGGAATCTCATAAAGGTTGTATATTAGCACGAGCCAGTTCTGTCTAGTGCTTTTCCCATTCCCTTTTGTTTTTGAGTGGTGTTGCAAACAGCAGTAGTGATATGAGGGCTACTTATTATCTGTGATTAAACATCGGTCAATTCCATCAAGAGGCTGCTACTCACAAACTACCTTGGTGGGCAAGAACACATAAAGGCAAAGTAGAGCTTAAGCATTCTTTAAGGTTAAAACATCTCAGCGTGTGAGAGCGCAGATGTTGAAGGGGCATGGGAGGTGTTGACAACCCAACAGCTCGGGTGAGGACTACATCTTCTTCTGAGGTTCCTGGAGGTGGTTGAAAGGTGAATCTCTGCAGGAGGCTCGTAAAGAACAGGAAGAGCTCCATTTTGGCCAGAGTCTCACCTGCACACATTCTACGACCTGCAAGAATATCCAGAGAACAAGGCAATGAGGGTTACTAAGGCTTTGACATTATATACAGTTTTTCTGTGATCCATTGGCTGATATCCTGTTTTGCAGTTGCACACAATATGTATTTGTGGAAAGTGAATTAATGTAAGTTAAGAAGATATTTGTACACTGAGTTAAATGATTTGCTCTGAAATAGAAAATGTTTGAAGTTTTCTTTAATAAAAATGCTAGATTTCAAATGTTACATCTTGTGTATAATTGGATAACATGTTTATTCCAAGCAGCCCACCATATACACAATAATGACAAAATGAAGCGTGTAAAAACTGGTGGAAATGTACCAATTAAATAATTGCTAATGGTAGTACAGGAATAACAGTCAATTTGAAAATATCAATAAAACCCGTGATTAACTTCACTAATGATGTGAGCCTGGAACTGGGTGGCCTTTTGCTGTTGGTGGGGGTATAGGTTTCAGGCATTCCCTGCTTTCCTATTGTCCCCTTAGCAGCCCCCCTTCTCCTTTGAGCTAACATAGGCATTACTTTTTGCTGTGTTAACTTTTCAGTTGATGAGCCATGGAAGAGACTAAGGTAGATAAAGAAATACATATGAATGGATAAGAGTCCATCAATAAGATGTTTACTATGATTTTATTCTAATTCATATCATTTAGATATGTTGAATGGATTGCCAATTTTAAAAGTACAGCATAACTGCTCAGTCTCCCACATTGTTAATTCATTGCAAATTCAAATTAGTTGTTATTATAGCCAATGGCCATTATATCTATATAATATACATATACAATAAAAGCAGTATAGCAATCAGTCAATATCCAAATATCTATATAATATCTATATTCAAGAGCAATATGTAATCATAAAGATTACAGTATTAGCTGACTGTATTTATATCTTATTGTTTAACAATATAAAAGTTAAAATTCAAGTTAAAAGTGTATACAAATATGTTAAAAATCTCTAAAATGGTATCACCATACTCATAATTGTACAACCTGTAAGAAAAACTGTCTGTAATTAACTTAATACCTTGTATTTCTTCAACACTACCTACTCCCTCTTGATTGCTTATCCAGTTAACCCTTAGCTTTATAGCCATCTTTCCAAAACTGGCCACTTTTTAAGTAACCTCTTTACTCTTATTTTCCAAAAGCTTCTGTAAACACTCTTCCCTATTTCTACCCTCCAAGGAAGATATAATGTAGATATAATATAATTTGCCTCTCCTCTCTCCTAGAGTCATTGTTTTGGTAAGGGCATTCATGTTGCTTTGCTTGTGCCATAATGTACTTTCTTCTGCCCACCACATTCCAGGAGTGGATAATAATATAGCTGATGCTATATTTGCAGAACAGCAAATGGTGCAGATGAACCAGGATCTGTAAACAGAGCCCCCCCCCCACACACACACATTAAATGAAAAAATTACATACATATATATAGAATAATAACAGGAGCACACAGTGAGTTTAAACCTCTGCCAAGGGTTATGAAATAAAAGGGGGGGGGAATCCCCCCCCCCAAATGAAAGTAAGGGAAACTTTGTATGAGTCAGTTGACCACTGAGAATGAGACTGTGCAGGGGGACTAGTAGCTCACTCAATATCCTGCATGCCAATAGGCAACAAATGTGCGAACATTGTAACTTTGTGTCAAGATCTGGCCTACATGGCCCTAGTAACTGCAGGACCAGGGCCAGCCTGACCCTGACCCAGAAATTGCCTGGTGTTTGCCAGCTCAGTCCCTGGTCTGAGCAGGGGCTACTAGGCCACTCATGAGTCTCACCTGGAAGCTGGGGTGGGGGAGGCCTACTTAAGGAGTGGTTCTCCTTCCCAGACTTAGCCTCAGCAAGGCAAGAGTCTTTTGCTGTGGCCTGTTTGTCCAGCCTTTATCCTCCCATCTTGCCTGCCAGCCAGCCAGCCAGCCTTATTGTTCCAAGACTGCAAAGCTGTCTGATTTCTTCACACAAGTTCCACAACATGTTATACCTATTCTGGGTCAAAACCAATCTTTGTCATCAGAAGTGGACACAAATACACTGTACAGTCAATACCACTTTGATCACTTCAGATTCAAAATATGATGATGTTAGAATCACTGAGGTGTCACAAGCAGGTTTATCTAGCACATGTATCATTAGTGATCTCACTCTGCCTGTAAATTCTCTTGATACATCTACCGCAAATTTTGGTCCATGTTACTTTGCAATACTGTACATCCTATGGCTGAAATAATTGCTGAAAATGAAAGTTTAGTGTGCCACGGTGATGGAATTATTCTGTCTGCAAAAGATGAAGTAAATCATATTCTAACAAAGGATCCAGGGTTGTGGCTTGATTGTTGATGATGTGGCTTATTGGATTGTGTTTGGACCCAGTTACTGTCAACACCACAATTGGTCATTTGACATGTCTTAGCGTCATTTCAATAATGGCAAATCAGTAAGGTATTGTTTGCAGAAACTTTTTGTTGGGACAAAAGCTAATGGTGAGAAATACAAAAGAGAGCAGTTACTGTATTCCCCACCAACAGGATCCATTTATTGTTTTGTTTGCAAATTGTTTCCTCCTAAAATATTCTTGAGGTTTCTTATAAGAGAAGGGTTCAGTGACTGACAAAATACTATTATAATTAGTAGACACAAGCACGACTCGGCGAAATCCTCATTTCCGTTTCCGTTCCTTGTTTCCGTTATGTAACGGAAACGGTAATGACAATTATTCCGCCAGAACTCGAACTCGAACCAACTAAAGAAAAATTGGGTCTGATTTGTCGTTGTCGTTCCTGGCGGCATCGCAGCGATTGCGCGATGCCAAGTGGCACAGAAAAAAAGTTTTAAAAATTAAAAAAAAAACCCGATTCCCGGCCAAAAAAGCAGGTGAAAATATGCCTGCCTGAGGGCACCAACCAGAGGGGTGGTTTCTGGGGGGGTCCCCGGCCTCCCCCCTCTCCTGTCCTGGGCTGCTCTGGTGGGGGGCATCCTCATCGTCTTGCCAACTCGCCATGCCATGCGGTGCGGGCGGGGGATCCAAAATGGGGCGACCGCAATATTTATTTTGAAATCGTGGTCCAAAAACACACCAAAGCACCACAGAAACATGCGAAAATAGCTATTTTAAAACTGCCTGAATTTTTTCAGTAGCAGCAGTGGGTTTTTCTTGCAACAAAACGTCTCCATTGATTTTATTTTATTTTATTTTTATTTTTACTTTTTAACACCTGCACAATGATGGGCTGGCCATGGGAGTGGACCATGCAAATTTTTGGAGCCATTCCACCAATTGCATGGCCACTTGGCCAGGTTTTGACCGAGACTTCTGGGATGTGCCAGTCGGGCATAAAAAGCCACTAACCCTAGCCCGAGCCCGAACCCTAACCCTAACCCTAACCCATACGCCAGTACACTGTCCTTCTTAGTGGGTCAGAGAGGCACCCAGAGGTGCACCCCAGTAACTCACCCTAACCTTACCCGTAACCCTAAGCCTAGCCCTTGCGCTAACCCCTAACCAGTAAGCCAGATGTGTACTTGCATTGCACTACAGCAAGTACACTTCCCTTCTTAGTGAGTCACAGGGCGCCCGTAGGGGTCCTCTCTCACTTCGTTCCCCAGCCCAAGTGCACTGCAGGCAGTGAGTCACAGAGGCACCCGAAAGAGAGGTGCCTCTGCCTGCTACTGCAACTGGAACTTAATGGTATGCATATCCAATTGGCTATGCATGCCATTTTGTAGCGGGCCAGAGGCGGCACCCACCCCAGAGAGGTGCCTCCAGGAGCCCGCTTTCCCTTCATGGCGGGCCAGAGGAGGCACCCACCCCAGAGAGGTGCCTCCAGGAGCCCGCTCCCCCCAAAAAAACCAGTACTAACGACAGACGAAAAACCGACAAACGAAATGACAATTTTTTGGAAAATTTTGCGAAAAACGGAAACACACGACAACTCGAAACGTAATTTTTCCTGGTCGTGCCCATCTCTAATAATTAGTAATCATGAAAAAAGCACTACTCACTGAGAGTCTGTGCCAACATACTTAACTCATGGACAAGATGTGGGGTTGGGGCAATTTAGGGAGAGTGTGATTACTGGGAACAAGTAATCATACATTATCTGAATGTGGCTTGGCTTTTCGAGGTCTGGATAATTGTAAAATGAGATTTTTTTTTAGGACTGCTTGAACTCTTAGGCCAGTTTGATCCTTTTTTATCAGGCCACATTTGAAAATATGGAAAGTCTGGTGAAGAAAACCCTTCTTACCTGTCCAAAACCACCTGTGGGGAACTCATGCAACTAATGGCACAAAAGGTCCATGCGCTCATTGTTGACAAAGTAAAATCTTCTTGTTATTTTATTGTTAGTTGATTCAACACCAGATCTATTGCATGTCAAACAGTTAAGTGTTGTACTTAAGTACTTAAAGGATGGACAACCTGTGGAAGGCTTCTTAACTTTTTTGGAAATGAACGGCCATACTGGTTAGGAAATGGCAAATCAGGTGTTGTAGTACTTACGTGAAGTTTGTAGGCTAAACTTTTCAAAATGTAGGGGTTAATCTCATGACAATGCTACTAAAATGTTTGCATGCTATAAGGGGATGTAACATTTTTTTTTTTTAGAAACAAACAAGAAAACTTTTTGAATATAAAGTGGAAGTGTACAAAAATAACATTAATTTCCATCTTACTGTGAGTTTTGTTTAATTTTGATAAATAAATTTTTATTTTATGGTTTATTATTGTTTTGATTTTGAATTACATATATACGGGGGCAACAACATCTTTTAAGTTCTTAGGACCTCTAAGGGTCTTAATCTGGTGCTGACTGTAACATTGCATTACACAGTATAGCCAGCTGTAGAATAGGTTTTCTTTTTTTTTTAAGAACAGGTGGTCACCTCCTATGGTTGTGTCGTTTCAAGTGAGTTTGCCTTTATTTCGGGCAATCTACCATCAATGACAAACTGAAGTATGTAGAAAATGTAGCAATAAAACAATAGCTAATGGCACTAGAGTAGTACAGTAGTAGAAAGCTTGAAAATGTCATAAGTTATCTAGATTAACGTATGCAACAAAATTGAAAATGAAAAGATTTTGCACAGTATTGCACAACATGTCAGGCAGTAAAGCACATCCTTCTTAAACAGGTGATTGTCTCTTATAATTAATACTGCTTCAAGCCAGTCTGCCTGTTGCAGAATCCCCCTCTGTATTTGTACATCTCTGTACCTGCAGAGAAAGGCATGAAGGCATCTCTTTTGACAAACTTCCCTGCAGAGTCAAGAAAATGTTCGGGATAGAACTGATGAGGCTTCTCCCACTGGGATTCATCACGGTGCACAGAGGTCAGCAGTGGAATGATGTGCGTTCCCTGCAAAGGAAGAGGCTGTGCTTTAAATAAAGATTAACATTTCCATGTCAAATACTGTGATAAGAATTAAAAGTACTGAGGTGATTAGATTTTCGGTACTCAGGCATGGAAAAGTTGACATATGAAAATCTTTTAGGCAAAGATGAGAAGAGAATCAAATTTTAGACATTCTTTGCAGTATGGTAGCAGTGCTTACCAAATTTCAAAGACCAAGTTGCTTAAAGGGTCATTCTGCTGAAATCAGACAGGAATTTCATAGCTGGACCATGAGTGAAAAGAAAGGAGGGCCACTAAATCAAGCCGGTCACCTTTGGAATGAAGTAGCCTTTGAGCATAACATCCATGGTGGTTGCAGGTGGCAAATTAGTTGGGACAATATCAGCAAACCTTTGAACCTCGTGGACGACAGCATCCGTGTAGGGCATTTTTATTCGGTGTCCTGTCCTGGGCTGAGCAGGTCCGAGAACGCTGTCAATCTCTGCTTGGACTTTCTCTGGGGAAATAAAACAATCTTTGTTTTCAAGTGCAGCTGCTTGCTTTTCGATGTGCATCAGCATGTGTAAAGATTAATTGCTGAAGCATGTTATTCCCACACAGAAGATAAAGAATATCCTAACCCAAACCCTACACGTGGTTGCTATAAATCAGAATTTTCTAAATAGCACTTCATCATCATCATCATCATCATCATCATCATCATCATCATCATCATCATCATTATTATTATTATTATTATTATTATTATTATTATTATTATTATTATTATTATTATTATTATTATTATTATTATTATTAAACCACACAGCTATCTACGCTGGATTTTATTTTACCAATCACTAGTCGAACGCTTCCCAAGCGTTTAGGACTCAGTGATGTATCGGCGAATTATGAGAGCAGATCCCAGTAAGGTGGCTTTCTGCATCTGACTGAGGGTGACTTTGTCCACTCCAGTTTCTTCTAAATATGTGCTTAGCTCTTTGGGCACCGCACCCAGCGTGCCAGTTACCACTGGGACCACCTGTACCGGTTTATGCCAGAGTCTCTGAAGTTCAATTTTGAGATCCTGATATCGGGTGATTTTTTCAAGTTGTTTCTCAGTGATTCTACTATCTCCTGGTATAGCAACATCAATGATCCACACTTTTTTCTTCTCCACAATCACAATATCAGGGGTATTATGCTCCAAAACCCTGTCTGGCTGTATTCGGGAAGTCCCAAAGTAATTTTGCATGCTCATTTTCAGTCACTTTTTCAGGCTTATGGTCCCACCAGTTCTTTGCTATGGGCAGATGATAGTTCTGACACAAATTCCAGTGGACCATTTGAGCAACTACATTATGACGCTGTTTGTAATCAGTCTGAGCAATTTTCTTGCAACAACTCAATATATGGTTGATAGTTTCATCTGCCTCTTTGCAGAGTCTACATGTGGGGGACTCAGCTGATTTTTCTATTCTAGCCTTAATTGCATTTGTTCTGATAGCTTGTTCTTGAGCTGCAAAAATCAGGGCCTCTGTCTCTTTTTTCAGTGTTCCATTGGTGAGCCATAACCAGGTCTTTTCCGCATCTAGTTTTCCTTTGACTTTTTTGAGGAACTGCCCATGCAGCCCTTTATTATGCCAGCTATCAGCTCATATTTGCATTGTTGTTTTCCTGTATTGACCCTTTGTTTGATTTACTTTAAACACCTCCCTGTTCTTAACCTCCAATAATGCTGGCTCAGTACTATTTTTTACATAATCTGCAAACACATGCTTCTCTTCTTCAACTGTCGGCTTCACTTGCATTATTATTATTATTATTATTATTATTATTATTATTATTATTATTATTATTATTATTATTATTATTATTATTATTATTATTATTATTATTATTATTATTACATGATATGAAGGGGTACCAGAATAATAGAAGTCAACAGATGAAAAATGCTCACTCTGAATTTCAGGGTACTTCATCATTAGCAAGAGGCCCCACTGCAGAGTGATAGAAGTGGGCTGCATTCCGACCGCAATTAAATTTCGCACAATGCCTATTAGGTTTTTCTTGTGAAAATATTCACCATTGTTATTCTTCTTCTCCTGGAACAGAAATAAACTGGCTAAACCAAATGAAGTGTGAAATGTGCCTTGGTACATAATACAGTCAACAGCATAAGGGACGGGAAGATATCCATAAGTTTAAGGGCAAAAGTCATTTACTTGCTCTTTGTTCTAAATCACATTGTATATTTTCAGGGCAACATTTTCTTATATCCCTTTAAGCCTGTAATACATTCTAAATACAAACATTAAAATTCAGATATTTTTCTCTCCCACCCCCATGCCAGGTTTGTAGGTTTTCTGTTATGCTCTGTGGTCCAACTTGTTAGCTTAACAACTATAGTGATGGATGCTGGCTAGAAGATTGTGTACTTGAAAATGAAAGAAAGCACCTTCCATTCCAGCCAAATTATTAAAGGATTCTGTTCTGTTACCTCTTGCTGCCGGATGAGGAATGCATCAATGAAGTTCTTTGGGTTATTTTTATCCAAATCATTTTGGCAATTTGTGAGGGTGGCTCTTACAAAGGAATGCAACTCATCTCTGTTATTAAGGAGGGTCTTGCGAGCACCAGAAAGGAAGCCAAGTGAAGGAAAGGAGTTGAACAGCTGAAAGCATAAAATAAGGGAGGAAAAGGAAATATTAACATATTCCAATGCTAGCTGAGATGTTTTGCTCTCAAAACAACATTTAGAAAAAGCTTTTGCTTTACATCCCTTACATCCCTAGAAGTGAATGTCAATCAGGTCTTTAAATTA
Source organism: Phrynocephalus forsythii (assembly GCA_029282475.1). NCBI lineage: Eukaryota > Metazoa > Chordata > Lepidosauria > Squamata > Agamidae > Phrynocephalus > Phrynocephalus forsythii. Next base: position 4,470,130 of record JAPFRF010000001.1, on the reverse strand, counting down.
TTTAGAAATATTTATTCAGTATTAGTTAATGTACAGCTTCTCCACACTGAGCATTTTTCCAACTTTCTCTGCACCCTTGATACCACACTTTGACCACTGTCCACCTGAGACAAAGCTGACACTGGTGTCAACAGAGTCAACGGAGTAAAAAAACCCCACAGTTCCTGGGTCTTTTTACATTACCCCCCAGGTATTCCAGTTTGTTCCACTTTGCTCTAATTTCCTCCAGTGTAGTGATAAGGTATTTTGGACCCTGGTGTTCCAATTTTCCATGCTGATCTGCACACTTTGTGAGTGTGCATCATTTGATACTAATTCTTAGTGGATATGTTTCCACTCATCAGTCTCCACTCCTTACTGTCAAATCCATCTGCAAAATTTAGTTTTCTTTGAATTTTAGGTACCCCTGCTCTCCTCCTTCCCTCCCTCCATCTTTTGGCCATGCAAGGTTCACTTACACAAGGATTACCCTAAGACAGGGGTCCTCAAAGTATGGCCTGCAGGTTAAAAAAACCACAGGTGTTTCCCTCTATTTTCTAGCCTCCGGTGCAAATCAATGCATTTCCAGTTCATTCTTATGGTAAGCTGTGTTTTGAGTTACAAAAATTTCAAGTTAAGAACATGCATTTGGAACACATTAATTTTGTAACTTTAGGCACCATTGTATGTAATATTGAGATCTGCTAGATGAACAATAAAAAAGACTAGGTTTCTTCATAATTAAGTGTACATCGTAATCAGAGGAAAACATAACAAAATGAATAGTTGGGGTTGCAAGCAGAAATACTGTCTAGCCACATCCTTAATGTCTTTCAGCATTGGGGGGGGGGGTGAGGAGTCAGAGGTCTGTTACAGAAATGCTTACAATGATAAAAATCCATCTTTTAGGATTTTCTCACTTTTCTTTCTCTCCCCACCGCACAAGTGCCAGATTTAGAAATAATGGGTTATATGCTGTCACTAAGAACATAAGAATATACATTTGTATCTGCTTAGATATGGTGATTGGGTTTATAAAATTATCTTCTTCCAAGCAATATTGTTTCTCTTTACTTATTACTTGGGAATCTGTCATAACTATTCCTAATCTTATGACTCTTTATTTATGGAGTTCTCACTGGCATGAGAGTCGTTATGGTTTGTAGTCTCTGATTCTGGTATCTCTTTTTCAGACTGAGATGCCAAACTCTATCTATACCAAGATCTTTGTATCCTAGTGCTGTTATTCCTAGATTAGACAATTTTGCAAGGCTTGTCCTTGTACATTAATTTTTGTTGGATAGAGTTGTCTTTAGGAATCAAATACATTTCGTTATTATTAGCTCTTGTAAAGAAAAAATGCCATTGAGATGTTAAAATATGTCATAAATACTGTACATGAGTCATTTTGCTCCCATATCCCCTCAATGTCCCATTTTGGATAATCTGAAATTTAAATTGCAAGAGAAATATGCACAGTTCAAATACTGGAGAAGAAAGAGAATTTATAGAATTAGAGATGTAATTTGAGTCATGGAAACAAATAACAATTAGACAGAGACAAACCAAAGCAAATAAAAAATAACTGTTTACAATTAAAACAGGTAAGAAATTTGTCAACCCAGTTATATCAAATAATATCACATAGGAAAAGAACAAAACAAAAGGAAGAGAATAACCTCAGTAATATGTGAAAAATTGGTTGGGAAACAATTTGCTAGGGGTATGGGATCTAAAATAGCGTTGGCAAGAAATTTAAATTCAGAGAAATGATAAATGGAAATATGAACCAAATATCCAATATCGGCTCAAGTAAAAGAAATAATTTTAAAAGTAGTCTATAGATGGTATTGTCACTCCGCAAAATTAATGGAGACATCTCAGACATGTGCTGGAAAAATTGCAGAAGCAACAGCAGAATAGACCATAGGTAGATCTCGGATACCAAAGCAGGAAGAGATTGGCGGGAATTAATTAATTGAATAGAAACCCTGACAAATCAAGGAATAATGATAAAGTAAACTTTATTGTTACTGTAGGATCCCCCTATTCCACTGATTCATTATCCACTAATTAAGTTATCCATGGTTAGCAAAGGAAAAAAATTCAATAATTCAGCAACCACAAAGCAAAGTAGTAGCACAAACAACAGCTGTAAAGCAATCAACTGTCATAAAACAACAGCATAAAGCAAGCTACTGTCACAAACAGCTGCCATAAAGCAAGCTACTGTCATAAAACAACACTTTTGGGGGGGGGGGTTGGCATTCTCACTTATCTATGGTTTTTGTTATCCATGGAAAGGCCTGGAACCAATCCCCAGTGGATACTGGGGTCCTACAGTATTTTAAATATTTAATGGGGGAAATGAGAAATTATTTAATAAAGAGCTGATTGGATTTTTTATAATAAAGAATTGATTGGAAATCTGACTAGTGCAGCAAGAAGGAAAATTGCACAAAACAGAAGACTTGGACAAGATTTTTCAGTACAAAAACTTATAAACAGAATCTGGCAAATGGTTTTGATGGAAAAGTTAATCAATCAGATTTAAAAGCTGAATATAGCACGTGCTAGATTTTTTTTAAAAATAATAATAAACTGAGAACAAGGACTACTAAGGTCCCATGGAAGGAGGTCCTAACGAAAAGAGGAGAACAAGAAGGACGGGAGCTTCTAAAAAAGGAAATGCTAAAGGCACAATTACAAAAGGTGGGAGACAGTAAAAAAGACCAGTGTGGCTTTACAAAAGTTTCAGAAAGGAGCTGAAAAATATTTTTGTAAAAAAGTGGTTCAGTTACCATGATTGAGGGGGTTCCCATAAGCTGGAGATTTTCATTGATTAAATGCAGCAGTCGTGGAATTGTGGGATCATCGTATTCAAATCGCTTGCCAAGCATAATAGACAGCATAATATTAGCAATAGCTACGTTGATGTCTTCTATGGTGTTAAGAGGTTTACCTATACAGCAAAAAAATAAAGAATAAATAAAATGTAAACATTAATGGGAAGCTTGTCAGGAGAAATTTTCCTTCTAAATGCATGAAGACATCAATGTCAGTGTATTCACATGGACACTGAGCATGCGCACAGTAGAATTTGGTATTCCATGCCTCAATAATTATGAGATTGGAAACTAAGAAATATTAAATACTAAAAATAGCTCTTGCACAGGAATTCTTTGGGTGTATCAGTACACTAGAGACATAAGCATATTACGTGCCAAAGAAAAGCCCAGGAATTCCTATTCTAGGAACCAGTGACATTAAGCAGCTCTCTTGCAGTCTCTTGTATGAAAGCATACATCAACCCACCCACCTTCGTAAGACCCAATCTTCTTGATCAGGACATTGCACTCCTCAACAGCTTTGTCTTCTATGGCTCTCTTGCCCATTCCATAGTCCCGCAGGGTGGCCAAGGCAAACCGTCGCATCACTTTCCAGTTCTCACCATGAGAAAAAGTGATACCTTGAGGAGGCAAGGGCACAAAAGAACTCAATTCTACTCAATTGCAAAGAGAAGCACAGATAGGTAAGGTGATATCTCATCGACAGTAGAAAATCAGAAAGCAGAAGGTGTGAAGGAAGTCATGTGAGAGCACTGATTTGTCCCATCTGTCACTCAAAGGCTTGCTTAGCTGGTCTGTGCATTCCAACCAATGACATCACCTCCATTACTTCTTTTGCGATGTTGTCCTGTGAAACTGAATGTTGTTGTTTTATTAACAACAGGTAATGGCCCCATCTGGGGCATGGTGGCTCAGTGGACTAAGGCTCCAAAAACTGTTGGCTGAAAAGTCGGCAGCTCGGCTGTGCCACTCAGTGGAGTGAGCTCCCTCTATTAACCCCAGCTCCTGCCAACCTAGCAGTTCGAAAGCATGTAAACGCAAGTAGATAAGTAGGCACCGCCGTAAAAAGCGGGAAGGTAAAACAGTGTTTCCTTGCAGCCATGCCAGCCACATGGCCGTGGACTTCCACAACACTGGCTCTTTTGGCTTGTATGCGGAGATGAGCACTGACTAGCACGCATGTGCAGGGGGAACCTTTACCTTTTTCCTAATAGCCCTAGCTGGGTCTCCCTGCTCATGTTTAGGGTCATTTTAAGATTAGATCATTTGTTAGCCTCCTACTTTGGGGCATAAGCTATGAAATGAGAGAATTGTCAGGATAAAAGAACCTCACCCAAACCATTTGAAAATTCTTCAAACATTGGGACTAACGGCCTCTCTGCAAATGCATCCGCCTGGTCAACCAGAGCCTCTTTTACTGTCTCATATCCGGTCAGCACCACCATCTTCCGGAGTCCCATCTGGAGGCTGAAGATGGGGCCATACTCTTTGGACAACTGGAATTAAGAGGAAGAAATGTAAGAAACGTGCTTTTGGCTATATGATAGATGTCAATAATCTTCCTCATTTACAAGGCTAATATTGTTTTTTCTATGCTTCTGTTTAAGAAATAATCTGTGATGCTGAGATTTCATATGATGGTGTTGGATTTTTTATTGTACAATGGACCCTTGTGTAACAAACAGTTTGTGTAACATAAAATTTGTACAACAATTTTTTTTTTGGAAATAGGGGAAATTTGCTTAATGGGCAAATCTGTACAACATAAAAATGAGATGCACTCAATGCATTCATATGGGAAATTTGTATAAAGGAAAATTTGCTTAACATAATTTCATTTGGAACGAATTAATTCCTTTATACAAGGTACCACTGTATATTGAACTGTTTTGTATGTTTTAAAACAGGTAATGTCCTCAAGTTTCACCACTGGAGGGGGAGGGAAAAGAAGCTTTGCATTTCTTTTTTAATTGTTGCAAAGAAAAATAGTACAACAGCTACGCACTGAGAGGGCTTAAATGCCCTTCCAGGTCTCTGCTGATATGACAGAAACTATTAAAAATTAATGAAAACTTCTTCTTCCTGGATCGTTTAAAACTTTAATATTATTAATTTTTTTCTTTATACTATTAAGATTCTTGTAATCTCCCATTTCATATAACGTATGGAACTCTAGAGCACTTCATATTATTTCCTTGTTTCATGTTATAATACTCCTGGTTGAAGTCTCACTTTCAAGAGTCACCTTTAATACCCAACAGAACGTTTTTGCTAGAAGCAACATTCTGAGGAAAATAATGGGTACAAAGTGGGTTGCCCAACCACACACATTGAGAACTTTTGTACCATCCATATGTTACTTCTTGGGAAGAAAGTGATGACAAACCTATGCAGCATCTTAAAGAGCAGAAGGTCTGAATAGTCAAAGCTATGGTTTTCCCAGTAGTGATGTATGGCAGTGAGAGCTGGACTATAAAGAAGGCTGATCGCTGCAGAATTGACACTTTTGAGCTGTGGTGCGGGAGGAGTGTCTTGAGAGTCCCCTGGACTTCAAGGAGATCAAACCTATCCATCCTGAAAGAAATCAACCCTCGATGTTCATTGGAAGGACAGATTTTGAAGCTGAGGCTCCAATATAGTGAAACGACAATATAATGAAATGACAAACGAAAATTGTGATGAAAATGAAAGGAAACGAACAGAACCACGAAAATTGTGGTCATTACATTTCGTTTCCGTTAATGGCGACGCGCAATGAAATGAGCTGTTTTAAATGTTAAAAAACGCCCTGGACATCCGTAAAAACACAGCAATAATTATTTATATTGTCTGATAATACCTACCAGGGGGGTTGGGGTCCTTAAAATGTTTGTTTTTGTCTTCTCCCATCGCGATGTATTTTTCTTTTCCCTTTAAAATGGATGTCGCCACCAGCCACAAAATGGAGGCAAGCCATGTGATGGGATCATGTTCAACCATTAGCATGCCCAGGTTGCAGAATGGGCGGGCAGGTCTGGCAGCCACAGAGGGCATAAAAAGCTCTGGCAGCCCCCGTCCTCCTTGCAGTCTCTGGTGGGAGTTAGGGTGGGATTGCTGTCTCTGCGACTCTAGCTTCAGTTCTGCAGCCTCCCTGTGTGCGTGTGTGAATACCTCTCGGTGAGTACCCTCCCTTGCCCCGCAGTGCAGTCACTCTGCGGCTGCCTTGCACCCTGGGCAACGCTCGCCACTGCCTTTGCAGCCTCCCTGCATACCTAGTCTATACTGTGTCTCTGCCAGCATCATTTTTTTTAGTGTTTTCCCTCTGGTCTAGGGCGTTGGGGGATGCCTGCGCACGGAAATGCTTTTAAAATCGCGCAAAAAGCGGGTAGAAACAAGAAACGAAAAAATGAAAAACGGTAACGAAATTTTTAAAAAAATTCATGACAAACGGAAACGAACCGAAACAGACATCTCAACGACAAACGAAAAACCAAAACACAATTTTTCTGTTTTGTGCCCATCTCTACTCCAATACTTTAGCCACCTCATGAGGAGGGAGGAGTCCTTGGAAAAGTCCCTGATATTGGGAAAGATTGAAGGCAAAATGAAAATCAGATGATAGAGAATGAGATTATTGGATGGTGATATCGATGCAACCAACATGGATTTGACCAAAGTCCGGGAGGCAGTGGAAGACAGAAGAGCCTGGCGTGCTCTGGTCCATGGGGTCACGAAGAGTCGGAGACGACAAACGACTGAACAACAACAACAATGTTACTCTGTAGGAGAATATGCTAGCTCTGTTTGGTATATAGATCAAAACACGCAAAATAGGTGGATGTGGTCGTAAATGAAACAGCATGAGTGGTTACGGGGTGTTTTAAACAAACCACAATGCAAAGGATGCATTACCTAGCTGTCATTCCTCCACCAAAATTACGCCAGGAAAGTGCTGTGCAGAAAGAGTGGGTCAAAGTGATGTCCTCAGAAACACACTTGTTACTTGGTCATCAGTAGCGATGGGCACGAATCGAAAAAATTGTGTTTTGGTTTTTCATTTTTCATTGAGGGGTCCATTTCAGTTTGTTTTCATTTTTCGCAAATTTTTGAAAAAAAAATCATTTTCGTTTATTTGTTTTTCATTTTTCATTTTTACCTGCTTTTTGCGCAATTTTTAAAGCATTCCCGCAACGCCCCAGACCAGAGGGAAAACACTAAAAAAATTGATGCTGGCAGAGACACAGTATAGACTAGGTATGCAGGGAGGCTGGAAAGGCAGCGGCGGGCGTTGCCCAGGGTGCAAGGCAACCACAGAGTGACTGCACTGCGGGACAGGGGAGGGTACTCACCGAGAGGTATTCACACACGCACACAGGGAGGCTGCAGGACTGAAGCTAGAGAGAAATCTCTTCTTTCTCTCCCCTAAGAGCCAGGCTGCAGCCGGCAGGAACACAAAGACACACACCTGCCTGGCTGGCCTAAAGTGAAAATAACGAGTTGCAGAGACAGCAATCCCACCCTAACTCCCACTGGATACTGCAAGGAGGACGGGGGCTGCCGGAGCTTTTTATGCCCTCTGTGGCTGCCAGACCTGCCAGTCTGCAACCTGGGCATGCTATTGGTTGAAGTTGTCCAAGAATTTATATGATCCCATCACATGGCTTGCCTCCATTTTGTGGCTGGCAACATCCATTTTGTCATCCTTAAAGGGAAAAGAAAAATATATCGCGATGGGAGAAGACAAAACCAAACATTTTAAGGACCCCAACCCCCCTGGGAGGTATTATCAGACAGTATAAATAATTATTGCTACGTTTTTATGTATGTCCAGGGCGTTTTTTAACATTAAAACAGCTCATTTCATTGTGCATCGCCATTAACGAAAATGAAACGTAACAAACCTAATTTTCATGGTTCTGTTCGGTTTGTTCCAATTTCATCACAATGTTCATTATTCGTTTTGTTACGTAACGAAACAAATAATGAATAACGGAAACAAAAAAAGTTCATTTCGTGCCCATCTCTAGTCACCAGCCACCAAAGGCGAGACTAAAATCAAAGGTATCTTCAAAGCTTCTGTCCCTCCCAACAATCAGCCCCCACAGACCGTCCTAGAACTATAGAAGATGAGCAAGGATCTATTGGTTAACTGGGCAGAACCACATGACTCCCCAACACCTGGCCAACCCTGGGCTCTATTGAAAGCATTAAACAGAGTGTGTTCTGGGGTTGGAAGATCAAAAGATACTATGAGAAAAATGGGGCTTCCCTACAGAAAACAACTTGTGTGAATGTGGAGAAGAAAAACACTCTCACAAGTGTTACAGTGCGCACAATGACCTCAATGCGCATGGAGGAAGGTCTTAGGTTGGCAAGAAGGAAGGCCTGGTATTGGGCAAATGTCATCTAATTCTTTGTTGTTGGTTTTTATTTTAAATATTTCATATACCTTTTTATATGTAATTATTTTATAACTTATTTATATTCTGCTTAGTTATGTATGTATATCTGCTAATATAATTTGTTGGTACTTCTGACTCGAACAAAGAGGGAAAGAAAAAGGATGTTTGATTTGAAATAACTCTTAATTGGTTTGCAATATAATATTTCCTCATATTTGGTAGTCCTCAACCTCTTCCTCCTTTTGATTATCACATATTCTAATTAAATCTAGTTTTCTTCCCTCTATTACGGAATTCATTTAGTATTCCCTGTATTTCTTCCAGTTCCTGTTTTGAATAGTTAAATGGAATCAACCAAAAGAAGAAATTAAATTTTGGCAGTATTTGCATTTTATAAGGTTTTATAAAAACTTTATGGCAATTTTACCAAATCAAGATAGTTTTACCCTTTTGTAATTCTGTATTTTAGCTTTTACCTCTTCCTTTATTCTTTCCATATCTGTATTCTTCAAATCTTGTATATTTTTATAAAACCAATTCTTGAATATCTAATAATCTCTGTCACTTTAAATTTAAAAAAATTGATCAGGTTATCCATTTCTTCTCTGCAATAAATATGCAGTACAGCATCATTTCAGATTTGTTCCAGTTTATTGTAAATCAAGCAAATTCTCTCAATTTGCTTTAATGTTCTTGTATCCTATCTATAGTTTCTAATGAGATTTATTTTAGACAAATAAACATATTTTACATTTTTGTTGATTTCCAATCCCTTCTATTAGGTTAATAGTGCATTCACCAATAACTCCATAATTAACAGAAACAGTATTGGGAAGAAGGGGCATCCTTGTCTTGTTTCATGACTTAGGCTTAGGTCATCCTTTTCCACCAAGTACACACATGGAGCAGTGAGGGAAGGGGGGAACAGCAGCCTAGCCAGCCAGATCCACCCAATCAATCCTGGTGATCAGTGGGGTGACAGATGTTGCCCTCACATCCACTTGGACAGGCTTTCAGAACCCTCACCCAGAATCTATATGACATAGAAAAGCAGACCAACAGAAAGTGTTCCCCTTTTGTCACATGGTGTCATTCATGCTGGCTAGACTGAATATACTTCCCTCAGCATTATGCCAGGACCAGGTATAAAAGAATTCCACATCAAGGCAGAACCTGCCCCTGTGGAACGGAGTTCCCCAAAGTTTTCACACATATGCTATTACATTGCCCACTCTATGAACAAATCAGGAACAATCTCATCGTCCATTGCTGGCCTCGTGGCACAGTTGCTAAGTGCCCGTACTGCAACTAAAACTGTGCTCATGACCTGGGGTTCAATCCCAGGTAGCAGGTTCCTGGTTGACTCAGCCTTCCATCATTCCAAGGTTGGTAAAATGAGTACCCAGCTTGCTGGGGGGAGGCAATGTGTAGCCTGCATAATTAAATTGTAAACCGCCGAGAGTGTGCTTGAAGTGCTATGGGCCGGTATATAAGCAGAACACTATGCTTTAAGTTTCAAGGCCAACCTTTGCGATGGCTAGTACAATACTGCCTATTAGACTAGAACTCATACAACACAGCACAGGTAGCAAAATTTCCTTTCTACAAATTTCCCATAGGAATGCATTGAAAACTGATTAATCCCTAATTGTGACCATTTTTCTTTTGTACGGATTTTCCCCATAGGTGATTCTGTTAAGCGAGTTCCCCCTATGTCTGGAATTTTTTTCCTTTAAGGGGATTATCTGTTAAACAAACCACTTGTTATATGAGGGTCCACTGTATATTCTTATGTATGGGTCACATGAGACCACTTGGTAGTGGAGCAGCTAAATGTTTTTGTAAATAAGTAAATAAATAAAATAAGTACATAAGTACATAAATACAATTTCTGAAATTTCTGACTTAGGTTTATTATATTGGTAATACCATTATTTGCCATCTTCTGTGCCTTGCTTCCAGAATATAACTGCCAAACCCTCTTCCTTTATTAATGTCTTTAACGTGTACCAATCCACACAATCAGTGGCTTTAAAAATATTATTGTACATGCTTTCATTGAATTGCTGTTAAATAATTTATGTTGAGAACTCTCCTAAACAAATATGACATTTCTCTTCCCCCTGTCAAACTGTATTTATCAACCTAGAGTGCACGACAGGCAACAAATGGCCTCACATTACAGGAAGGTAGATTTTGGTTGAATATCAGGAAAAGTGTCCTAACCATACTAGAGCAGTATGGCAATAGAAGTAATTATCTCAAGAGTTGGTGGGTGTCCCAGTGCTGGAGTCATTCAAGAGAAATTTGGACAACCCCCTGGCAAATATCCTTTGATTTGTATTCCAGCATTGAGGGAGTAGAGTTGGATTTGATGGCCTTATAGGCCCCTTCCACCTTATGATTCTATGATTCTTTAAAAAAAATCTATCAGTTTATTTATTCCTTAGGCCAAGATTGGTGTAAATATATTTGCATCCTGACTTTCCATGTGTCTGAACACTGAAGAAATGACACTTGGCTACAATGTAAAGCAGTAAGTATACAGCTTATATAACAGTCTGCATGTGCTGACCCTCAAAATAATGCACAACACAGCCATTAATGTCTAAACCACTGGCAAGAAAAGTGAGTACTCCCCTAAGTGACAATGTTCACATTGGGCACCAAGGGTCAATATTTTGTGTGGCCACCATTTTGGCAATTTGTGAGGGTGGCTCTTACAAAGGAATGCAACTCATCTCTGTTATTAAGGAGGGTCTTGCGAGCACCAGAAAGGAAGCCAAGTGAAGGAAAGGAGTTAAACAGCTGAAAGCATAAAATGAGGGAGGTAAAGGAAATATTAACACATCCCAATGCTAGCTGAGATGTTTTGCTCTCAAAACAACATTTAGAAAGCTTTTGCTTTACATCCCTTACATCCCCAGAAGTGAATGTCAATCAGGTCTTTAAATTATTTAGAAATATTTATTCAGTATTACTTAATGTGGAGCTTGTCCACACTGAGCATTTTTCCAACTTTCTCTCCACCCTTGATACCACACTTTGACCACTGTCCACCTGAGACAAAGCTGACAATTGTGTTAACAGAGTCAACGGAGTAAAAAAAAAAAAAAACCCACAGTTCCTGGGTCTTTTTACATAACCCCCAGGTGTTCCAGTTTGTTCCACTTTGCTCTAATTTCCTCCAGTGTAGTGATAAGGTATTTTGGACCCTGGTGTTCCAATTTTCCATGATGATCTGCACACTTTGTGAGTGTGCATCATTTGATACTAATTCTTAGTGGATATATTTCCACTAGAGATGGGCACAAAATAATATTTTAGTTCATTTTATTTGTTATTCATTTTGTTACATAACAAAACAATAACGAACCTCAGAGTGGATTTAGAATGAAATGAACCAAACCCAAAAAACTGGTTTGTTTTGTTTTGTTTTGTTTTGTTAATGGTGGTGGAGATGTCTCCTACCAGGTGCTGGTCCTTACTGGAAGTCTGGTCTTCCTGGCTGCAGGGAGGGGCGACCAGCAAAAAATAGCCGACCAGCTGCGCTACATCTTGTAGGTGGCCGTGGTTGGCAGTAAAAGAAAAGAAAAGAAAAGAAAAGAAAAGAAAAGAAAAGAAAAGAAAAGAAAAGAAAAGATCCAGTGTGCGGGCCCTGGTACCGGCCCACGAGCACCAGCCCCCAGTCCATTAGCAGTGGAAATGACCCATGGGCTGGCAAAAAAACCAAACCCGATCATGGCTGGCAATTTTTTTTTTTTTAAAGCCAACCAGCCCGCACTAAAAAAAAAAATTAAAAAGGAGCGCCAACCCAGCCCCAGGGGTGGCTGGGGTGACGCCCTAAAATAAAGAAAAAAATATAAAAAATAAAACCAGCACCAACCCGGCCCCAGTGGCTGCGCAGTTGGTGCTTGAAAAACAAAACCAATAATAATAATAATAATAATAATAATAATAATAATAATAATAATAATAATAATAATAATAATAATAATAATAATAATAATAATAAAGGAGTGCCGACCTGACCCCACGGGTGGCCAGGTTGGCACACTAAAATAAAGAAAATAATATAAAAAATAAAACCAGCACCGACCTGGCCCCAAGGGCCATGCAGTCGGCGCTTTTAAAAAATAGGCACTGGCCCCAAGCCAAAAATCCCCTGCCACAGGGGCCAGGATTGCACCGCTGCCGCTGCCACCGCTGCTACTATCCGGTAAGAATGATGTGTTGATGATTGAAGAAGAAGAAGAAGAAGAAGAAGAAGAAGAAGAAGAAGAAGAAGAAGAAGAAGAAGAAGAAGAAGAAGATGTGGAGGAGGAGGAGGAGGAGGAGGAGGAGGAGGAGGAGGAGGAGGAGGAGGAGGAGGAGGAGGAGGAGGAGGATGCCAGTCCAGTTTGTGCAGTTGTTAACGTCTGTGTTTTTGTTTTTTTAAATGTTTTTTTCCTGCCCGCACACTGTCAAATTGATTAAATTGTGCAAAGCAGGGAAAAACGAATAACAAACAAAGCTAACCAACAAAACAAATATTTGAAAAAAATCATTAAAAACAAAAGTAACCAAAACCTAAAACGAACTGAACCAAAGCGAATGACCATTTTTTCGGTTCGTGCCCATCTCTGGTTTCCACTCATCAGTCTCCACTCCTTACTGTCAAATCCATCTATAAAATGTAGTATTCTTTGAATTTTAGCTACTCCTGCTCTCCTCCCTCCTTCCTTCCCTCCCTACCTCCCTGCCTCCTTTGACCATGCAAGATTCACTTACACAAGGATTACTCTGAGACAAGGCTCGCCTTTCATCTCTTTATTATAAAACAATATAATTTTTGCTGCTCAGATATTATTTTCGATAACAAACATGTTGACAACTACACCTTATATTTTCAAGTCTATTAACTGCAAGGGAAGAGTTTGCCAAATGGAAAATGCTGTCCTAAAAATGTACTTGTTCAGCCTTGCTGATGTTTCAATTAAATAATGGAGATATGGAGATAGATTGTCCTGAGTAGATTTGAGAAGCAGTCATGGGTTAGAATGTGCTGACATGGGAGGTTATCCTGGGTTGACACAAACTTTTATATATTCCACCCTATCTGTTTTGGGAGGTTAATTTGCAATTGGTGTTCATAACAGAAAGATTAAATTATTCCAGAAGGTGCATTTCAACTACAAAGCTACAAACGTGGAGCAAGTGGAACATATTTTTCAACCTACATCTCATAGGCTCAGTTTCAGTTTTAGTTTCCTCTGCCACAGTTGATACCTTCCCTGTTCCTTCACTGCATGTTCAAAACTGTGATGTATGAGGTTTAAATTTTTTTAAATGTTTTTTTATTAAATTTTAAATACCCTTACATATAAAAAATGAAAGTAAAAAAATGTCAATCAAACAATTTAAATTATTTATCAATCACGGGGCCATGGGAAAATTCTTATTTTGCTCCACGAAATTCTTGTTAAGAAAATGCATTTGGAACAGATTAATTTTGTAACTTGAGGTACCACTGTGTGTAGTATTGAGATCTGCTAGTTGAACAAAAAATGTGCAAAATTACTAGGTTTCTTTATATTTAAGTGTACATTGTAATCAGTGGAAAACACAACAAAATGAATCCCAAAGTTCATTATACCACTGTCTTCCATCTTGAATTCCAGTTTTGATGATTGAAGATGAGGATGAAGATGAGAATGAGGATGAGGATGCTGCCACTCCAGTTTGTGAGTTGTTGTCAACATAATCTTTACTTTTTAACAATGATTTTTTCCTGCCTGATTGCACTCTCAAATGGGTTAAAATCACTTAGCTCTAAAAACAAATAACAAATCAATGAACCAACAAAACAAAATTTTCAAAAAAAATCATTAAAAACAAAATGAACCAAACCAAACCCCTTATTGTGAGCAATCACTTCTTGTTCTTCCTTGTTATGATTAAACAACATTATCTCTGTGATTTCTGCCAATTAACGCACAATCCGGATATTAACCCAAATTTCTCCAACTGATATTTAATTCTATCCATAAGGTCTTGGTTCCAAACTTAATTGTCAATGTTTAATCATCTGCAAATAAATTAATATTTACTTTATTATCAATACCTAATCCACTTGTCTTCCCTTTAAAACCCATTTTGATCTTCCTTAATATATTTTGTAATAAACCCATTCATTCTATTTGCTAATTTGATTATTTCTCTTTTAGCATCTTGATTTATTAACAAAATAGGTCTATATGAGCTAGGGTCCATCAAATCCTTATTAGGTTTTGGGATAAGAATTGTTAATGAACGTTTCCAAGATAATGGTATGTTGTCTCCTTCTAAGATTCCAAAGTATTTTTAATCTTGGAAATAAAACTGGTTTAAACGATTTATAAAAATCTGAATCTAATCCATCAAAACCTGGGGTTTTACCATTTTTAGCTTATCAATAATTGCTACAATCTCTTCTTCCTGAATTGGTTTTTCTAATTCCCTCTTGTCTATCTCTAATAGCTTTTCCTTAACAATTTCTTTAACATAACCTTCTATGTCTTCTTTTGAGATATTACCTCCTTTATTTAATTCTTCATAAAATTCTTGAAATATTTGTAATTCTTCTTTCATCCTTCTTTCTTTCCAGATTTATCTTTAATCACATTTATTCATGATTTTTTGCCTTCTACCTTGAGATAACCATTGCTAAATTCAAAAAGTTTTCTCTTCCTTTACATTAAATCTCTGAACTTTGTCTATTTTAAAAATTAATTCTTTTCTTTTAGTATTTTCATTTTTAAAAATGTTTTATTATCTCTTTGTATAAGACGTTTATTCTCCAAGTTTTTAATTGTATCTTCTAATTTTTTAATATTCTCCTCTTTCAATCTTTTAAATCTACATGTTTCCTTTATAATTAATCCTCTCATGACTTACTTCATGGTGTTTAATATCAGTCCCATTCCACTCCCAGCTGCTTCATTTATAGACCATATTTTCCATTCCTTTGAAGAATTTCTATTACATCTACATTTTGAAAAATACTAGATTTTCATTCTCAATCTTGCCTTTTTATAATTGAATTTCTCTATTGGGTTTCCATTGCCAATAGAGCATGATCTGTTACCTTTATAGTAGTAATATCTGTTTCAACTACTTTAGAAAGCAAATTATGGGATACAAATATAAAATCTATTCTAGAATAACTTTTATAAACAAAAGAGTAATATGTATATCTCCTTTCATCCCCCTTTAATTCTCTTCAACTATCCTTTAAACCATGGGTGATTTATTACTCCAAAAAAGGCCCCAGGGCCCATTTTTTTAGCCCCCAATATTTTGAATCTGGGCCCTGGGACACAATTGCAAAAAAGCTTTACCCCCTGTTTTGTGAGCAAGCCAGCCTCTGCAGCTGCTTTTGGACATTTGATAAAGAACCCCCAGGGGTGTCTGGGTAATATTTGCCATTTGTCCACTGTTTGATAAAACCACATTGATCCTCTTTGCTTTAAACCTTCAGTTTTCATCAATTTATTCAAAGCAGTAATTCTATTAGTCATATCATTTTTTAATAACAGATTTGTCTTTCACTTTATCCAAAACCATATTAAAATCTCCTGCCATAATAACATACCCCCTTTTCACCAGTTCCAATTCTTTTAGGACACACTCATAAAAAACACCTTGCTGTACATTAAGTGCATAAACATTTACTAGGGTAGTCTTCTTTCCCCAATAAACCCTGCATTATTAAATCTCGATCATTGTCATCCTTTACTACTTCTTTTATAACAAATTCACAACACTTAGAAATTAAAATTGCAACTCCTTTAGATTTTGAACTCCCATACCCTTTCTTGCAAATATTAATGTTCTGTAGTTTAAGTTCGTTGATCCTGTCTCTGGATTGATGAGTCTCTTGAAGGAAAATAATGTCCACTTTACTATTCAATAAAGCTTCCATTCTTCTTCTCTTTATAACTGATCCTAGGCCTTTCTCATTTAAAGTAGCTACTTTTAAATTTATCCCCATGCCCCCTTTAAATCCTATATTTGTTTTGATCCTGTTGAGTTACATATAACAAAAACACATTAAAAACATTAATATAAACTAACCCAAACCCATATCTAACCATACCCAACCACCCTACAATTAACCATCTTACCTCCCCCTCACTTGTCCATGCTGCACTATACTCCAGCACAGATCTAAGAGGAGGGGGATGCCACCCCAGCAACTAGAGTTACAGCCAGGTCCCCCACAGCCACACAATCTTAACTAATTTACACTCTTGTTTCCTCCCTTGAATATTTATCAATATATCAAATAATATCACATAGAAAAAGATGAAAGCAAAAGGAAGGGAATAACCTCAGCAATATATTAAAAATTGGTTTGGAAACAATTTGCTAGGGGTATGGGATCTAAAATAGCATTGGCAACAAATTTAAATTCAGATAAATGAGAAATGGAAATATGAACCAAATATCCATTATGGGCTCAAGCAAAAGAAATAATTTTAAAAGCATTCTATAGATGGTATTTTCACTCCACAAAATTAATGGAGACATCTCAGACATGTGCTGGAGAAATTGCAGAAGCAAGAGCAGAATAGACCATATGTTGATCAAATACCCCAAATCAGGATGAGATTGGTGAGAATTAATTAATTGGACAGAAACCCTAACAAATCAAAGAATAATGATTATTGTTATTTTCAATATTTAATAGGGAAATGAGAAATTATTTAATAAAAGATTTTAATAATAAAGAGTTGATTGGAAAACCTATTGGTGCAGAAAGAAAGAAAAATGACACAAAACAGGAGGCTTGGACAAGATTTTTCAGTACAAAAACTTATGAACAGAATCTGGCAGATGGTTTTGATGGAAAGTTAATCAAGCAGATTTAAAAGCAGAATATAACATATGCTAGATTTTTTTTAAAAAAATAATTTTTATTAAAGATTATCAAACTTCAATACAAACAATAGAACAACAAAATACTGTAAGGGAAAATAAAGTATTAATCAAAACACACACCAATATGACAAAAATATAACAAAAATAACAAAAATAAACCCATGCAGCCCGCCCCCCCTCCTCAGGACTTTTAGCAAAATTACAACTCTCATGGTATTGACCAGGTCATTTCCCTCCATAAATACATTGAGTCTTCTCTGGGTGTATACCCTTTACCTTTCTGAAATACATATACCAACATTCTATCCCATATTCCATTAAAGTCATTAGACTCACTCAAGCTTTTCCTAATTTTAATTTCACAAGTCAATTTATCATTAATAGACAGATTCCATAAGTCCCTATACCAATTTTCCAATATTAATTGGCTATTGGATTTCCAATATTTGGCAAAAATCAACCTTGTGGTTGTAATCATTATAATTACCAATTCCACCTCCTCTTCCTTCAGTTGCGTATCCACAACTATGTTTAACAATACCAATTGGGGTAACATTTGAATCTTTTCCCCTAATATTTCTTGTATTTCATTAAAAACCGATGTCCATTCCATTTTTCTTTTCTCACATGCCCACCACATATGTAAATATGTCCCTTTTTCTTTTTTACATCTCCAACAAATTGGAGATATTTCTTTATTTATTATATTTAACTTCACAGGCATTATATACCATCTCCAATATACTTTATAACAGTTTCCTTTAACTCTCACTGACATATTTTTCACTATCCTTTTATTCCACCTTTCCCCATTCTTCCTTTTTTATTTCTTTATTTATATCCTCCTGCCAAATCTCTCTTATTTTTTTATAATCCTCCTGAATTAATAACTTATATATCTGACTTACAATTCCTTTCATCTGTTCTTTATTCTCTATCTTATTTCTTCTATCTATAATTTCTTCAGATCTGGTCAATTTTCTACACTCTCCTACTTTAGTTATCCATCCTTTAGTCCATTTTCCCATTTGTATAATGTTCAACTAGGAAACATTTTCTCCTAATTTTTCCTTTATGCGTTGTCTACTCTGCATTTGTTTTAACCAGCCCCGCAAGTATATAACCTCTTTATCATGCAGTAGCTTATTTAACTTCCCATTTAAATTTTCTGGGAATCTCTTAATTTCTGTTACTTGAATCAAACGTGAAACCAATGGACTTAAAATCTCCCTAAAATTCCTTCAAAATTCTATTGTGTTTTTCAAGAATGGATTATTTATCTTTTTCATCTGAACTTTAATGTCTTGCTTAAAAATATATATTCTCCTTTTGTATAATTTCTAAGTATCTCCAAATTAGGTTATCATTATATCTGGAATATGTCTTAACTGGTTGGCTATGTAATATAGCTTAATATTAGGTAACCATAAACCACCCTCTTTTTGTGGTATATAACCTGTCTTTTAAGCCTGGCTTTTTATTACCATTGCAAAACATATTAATTTCCCCCTGGATCCCTTTAAGTTCACTGTCATCCCATTTTAAGGGTAACATCCAAAAAAAAAAAATAGTTTGGGGAAGATTTTCATTTTACATACTGAAATCCTTCCGAACTAAGAAATCTTTAATGTTTGATATTCTTTTATTTGTTCAGTAATCTCTTTCTTAACTTTCTCTACATTTATTTTAAACATATCTTGTAAGCTCCATGCTAATTTTATCCCCAAATAATTAATGCTATTTGATAATTTACCTTTAAATACTCCCTTAAACATCTTTTCCTCTTCTCTATAATTTACCAACATGCATTCAGATTTATTCCAATTTACCTTTAATCCCGTTGCTTCCTCAAACACCTTTAAATGTTTCTGTAATTTGTAAGTATTAATGGGGTTTCAATTATTAGTAATATATCATTAGCAAATAGGTTAATTTTATTTGCCTTCCCCTCTTCCACCATTTCTAATTCTTTATCCTCTCTTATTGCATTTGCCAACATTTCCATTATAAATGTGAACAAAACTGGAGATAATTGGCAACTCTGTCTTTTTCCTCAGCCCAGGATAATAGTTTCTGTTACTCAATCATTCACCAAAATTCTAGCCTTGTTATGATAATACCACTGATTTATTATATTGCTAAATTGAGCACTAAAACCTAAATGATTAATCAAAATATTTAAGGTTCTCCACTCTACCATATCAAATGCATCAAAATATCTAATGATATTATTCCTACCTTCCAAGTTTTACTGTTTGCTAAATACATATTATTCAAAACTCTTCTAAATAAATCTGCCATAAGTCTACATCTAACAAAACCATTCTCATCTTTATTTATATATTTTCCTACAAAACTATTTAATCTATTAGCCATAATTGATGTAAATATCTTTGCATCTTGATTAAACAATGAAATTGGTCCATAAGAATCCATAAATGTTGGATCTTCACCTGGCTTTAAGATCAATACTATTATAGATTCTTTCCATGACTGAGAAATTTCCCCCCTTTAATAATCTTATTGAATACTTCTTTCATTCTATGTATTAGATATTTCTTAAATACTTTATAAAATTCTGGTATTATTCCATCAATTCCCAGAGTTTTATGTATTTTCAACTTACTTATAATTCTTTCAATCGCTTCATCTGTTGTTAACTGATCCATCTTTACACTATCTTCATTCTGAATTTTTGTTATAATATTTTCCCTTACAAACTCATAAATTCTACTTGTAGATGGGCTATTACTTGCATAAAGATTCTTATAATACTCTTGCAATGCCTCTAGCTTTTCCTTCATTTTGTCACACCTTTTACCCTTCTGATCTTGTAATACCCTTATCATTTTTAATTTTTTTTCTTGAGTTGTGTCATTATTGCTAACAACTTGGATTTTTTATTATTATGCTCATAATATTCTCTCTTCAAATATATTAAATTTTGTTGCACTCTTTCCAAATGAATTCCCTCTAATTCTCTCCTTTTAGCTTGAAACTCCATTAACGCTCTATTATCCCTTGTTCTAATAAATACAGTTTGTAATTTTTAAACATCATTTTCCAAATCTTGGAATTTTTTGTATGCATATTCTCTTGCTACTGCCTTCATTGTGTCCCAAATTAAATTTGTTTCTCCTCCCCAACTTCATTTATCTTCCATGTTTCTTCCAATTTTTTATGAATTTTATCAATTGTTGATTTATGTAAATAAATCATTTCACCAATCCTCCATCATTTTGCTTCACTATAATCACACCCTGGAGTAAATTCCATGTTTACCATAGCATGATCCAAGATTTGTATATATGCATGCTAGATTTTTTCATAAAAAATTAATAAACTGAGAACAAGGACTAGTAAGGTCCTTTGGAAGGAGGTCCTAACAGGAAGAGAACAAGAAGGATGGGATCTTCTAAAAAAGGAAATACCAAAGGCACAAGTACAAATGGTGGGAGATAGCAAAAAAAAAAAAAAAAAAAAAGAACAGTGTGGTTTTACAAAAGACTCAGAAAGAACCTGATTTTTCTTTTTAATAAAAAGTAGTTCCGTTACCATGACTGAGGGGGTTCCAATAAGCCGGAGATTTTCATTGATTAAATGCAGCAGTCGTGGAATTGTGGGATCATCGTATTCAAATCGCTTGCCAAGCATAATAGACAGCATAATATTAGCAATAGCTACGTTGATGTCTGCTGTGGTGTTAAGAGGTTTACCTGTACAGCAAAAAAATTAAAGAATAAATAAAATGAAACCATTAATGGGAAGCTTGTCAGGAGAAATTTTCCTTCTAAATGCATGAAGACATCAATGTCAGTGTATTCACATGGACACTGAGCATGCGCACAGTAGAATTTGGTATTCCATGCCTCAATAATTATGAGATTGGAAACTAAGAAATATTAAATGCTAAAAATAGCTCTTGCACAGGAATTCTTTGGGTGTATCAGTACACTAGAGACATAAGCATATTACGTGCCAAAGAAAAGCCCAGGAATTCCTATTCTAGGAACCAGTGACATTAAGCAGCTCTCTTGCAGTCTCTTGTATGAAAGCATACATCAACCCACCCACCTTCGTAAGACCCAATCTTCTTGATCAGGACATTGCACTCCTCAACAGCTTTGTCTTCTATGGCTCTCTTGCCCATTCCATAGTCCCGCAGGGTGGCCAAGGCAAACCGTCGCATCACTTTCCAGTTCTCACCATGAGAAAAACTGATACCTTGAAAAGGCAAGGGCAAAAATGAACATAACCCTCTACTCATTGCAAAGAGAAGCACAGATAGATAAGGTGACATCTTAAATACAGTAGAAAATCAGAAAGCAGGCTAGAAGGAAGCCGTGTGAGAGCACTGATTTGTTCCATCTGTCACTCAAATGCTTCCTTAGCTTGTTTGTGCATTCCAACCATGCACATCACCTGCATTACTTCCTTTCTGATGTCCCGTGAAACTGAATGTTGTTCTTTTATCACCTACAGGTAGGGAGCAGCACGGAATGAAAAGCAAAATGCTGTTTTGTTGCTTCGTTATGTAACAAAACATAATGAAATGAAACAAAATGAGGAAGCCGCATTTCGTTGCATATGAAACAAAATGGTGTTTCCCCCCATGTTAATGAACTGTTTCATCTCATCTTTACCTGCTGGGCTCAGAGGCCCTATTGTCTCCACTGCCACTGGAGAGCTGCTGCCATGGCTGGAAAACAGGCCCAGTGGGAGGCCTTGCCGCTGCTGCCATCACCAACTCTACCACTGCTACTGCTGAAGACAAGAGGGTGAGTGGGCCCAGTGGGAGGCCTTGCCGCTATGCCACCATTGCTGAAAACAAGAGCGCACACAGAGAGGCCTTGCTGTTGTCCCTCCCAGAGAGTTGAGGACAAGAGTGGGCCCAGCAGGCCAGCCTAGGCTTGGAGGCGGCGCCACCGCTGGACCCCCCCCCAAAAAAAAATTGTAAAAATTTGCATGATAGGAAACAAAATGAAGTGTTGGGGGACAAAATAGAATGAAACAAAACACCATTTTTCCATTTCATACCCATCCCTACCTACAGGTAATAGCCGCAGCTGGGTCTCCCTCCTTATATTTAGGGTCATCTTCAGGTTAGACCATTTTAGCCTCCCACTTTGGGGCATAGCTATGAATGAGAGAGTTGTCCAGATAAAAGAACCTCACCCAAGCCATTTGAAAATTCTTCAAACATTGGGACTATCGGCCTCTCTGCAAATGCATCCGCCTGGTCGACCAGAGCCTCTTTTACCGTCTCATACCCAGTCAGCACCACCATCTTCCGGAGTCCCATCTGGAGGCTAAAGATGGGGCCATACTTTTTGGACAACTGGAATTCAAGAGGAAGAAATGTAAGAAACATGTTTGTTTTGACTAATACTGTTTCTTCTATGTTTCTGTTTGAGAAGTAATCTGTGGTGCTGAGATTTTGTATGATGGTGTTGGATTTTATTTTGTATTGAACTGTGTTGTATATTTTAAATCAGGTAATGTCCTCAAATTTCACAATTGGAGGGGGGGAAGAAGCTTTGTATTTCTTTTTAATTGTTGCAAAGTAATATAGCACAACAGCTTTGCATTGAGAGGGCTTAAAATGCCCTTCCAGCTCTCTGCTGATATGACAGATAACTGTAAAAATGAAATGAAAACTTCCTTTCCCTGGATCTTTTAAAACTCATTCTTTTAATATTATTTTTTTCTTTATACCATTAAGATTCTTGTAATCTCCCATTTCATATAACTTATGCAACCCCACAGCACTTCATATTATTTCCTTATTTCATGTTATAATACTCTTGGGTTGAACTCTCACTTTCAAGAATTGCTGTTTTAATTCCCAAAATAATGTTTTTGCAAGGAACAACATTCTGAAAAAATAAACATGGGCTCTATCACACGTCCTTTAAACCAACCTAGAACCCTAGAGCTGCTGGGTAACTGGGCAGCAATACATGACTCTCCACACCTGGCCAACCCTGGGTTATATCAAAAGCATTAAACAGAGTGTGTTCTGGGGTTGGAAGGATAATATGAGAAAATGGGGATTCCCTACAGAAACCTTGTGTGAATGTGCAGAAGAAAAACCCACTCATGCATGTTGCAATGCACATGATGGCCTTAATGCGCATGGAGGAAGATCTTAGGTTGGTAAGAGGGAAGGCTGATTTTTGTTTTAATTCAGATTTTAAATATTCTGTCAAATGGATTAATTCTAATTTTGGGATCCTCACCAGAGACTGTGGTCATCACTAGATCCTGACACGCTTGTTTGGGCTGTGTGAGCAGAAACTTTTGGTGTGTGTGATTATTCCAAATTATTTTTTTTAACTATTAAGTCATAATTTAGGTTAACCATATTTTCCCTGGGTATACCCGTCAACCTTTGCAGTTATCGGAAAGTGTTCACTAACTAAAACATCTCCCATGGCAAACTCTCCTACCTGATCTTTCATGGTTATTTTTACCAAGATGTGATCAATTACACTTCCTGTAGCTGGTTATGTGGGTGAATTCCCCAGCTTCAGAAAATTCTGTTAGACCATTCAGCCAACATTGGCTGAATAGCATACAAAATTTGGCTAGTTCAACCTTGGCAGCATTATGATGGTGATCCTTCGATCGTTTGCTAAAGGTACACCAGAAAGGAATGTGAGCCTCCTTCCCCACACCTAAGGCCTTTAAAAAAATGTCATCACTCCCAACCCTAGCATTAACATCTCGAGCTAGGATAAGTTCAGTTGATAGAAACCACCTTTCTAATAGCTCAATACAATTTGTCAAATCTAACCAATATTTACGGCATTGGATACAACTCGAGCATGGGGGAATATATATGTTAATTAAAATTCAAGATTTTAATTGACAGCTTAGTTGCTAGAATGTAATTAAAACCATTTAGAATGGTTATGTTTCAGAAGATAGATTAATATTAATTAAAGTTGCTATGCCTTCCATTGGCCTACCCTTTGTTTTGACTTTAAATGCAGGGAGATAATAGGACTTATAAACAGCCAGGGAAACTTGCTCTTGAGTCCATGTTTCCTGTAAGAAAAGGATATTGAATTCCCAAAGATACTTGTGGCACCATTAGACATGTGGCAC
This sequence comes from Phrynocephalus forsythii, assembly GCA_029282475.1. Classification (NCBI taxonomy): domain Eukaryota; kingdom Metazoa; phylum Chordata; class Lepidosauria; order Squamata; family Agamidae; genus Phrynocephalus; species Phrynocephalus forsythii. The sequence continues at coordinate 4,445,910 of JAPFRF010000001.1, read as the reverse complement.
CATTACACTTCCCTTTCAACCCAGCAAGGTTCCAAGATAATATTTTGAGAGGGGAACTAGATTTCAAAAGGGTCCTGGACTTTTTCAGTCAATGACCCACCTGGCTGTCCATTTCCAAACTTGGTTATGGAGATTCGGGATGGACTAACATGATATCCTGAGGGGTTGAGCCCTCTGTGCCTGGAAATTACCTGGCAGGGGAGATTTTGGCAGTATTTTCATTTTATAAAGTGCCATTTTAACAAACCAAGATAGTTTCACCCTTTTGTAATTCTGTATCTTAGCTTGTACCTTTTCCTTTATTCTTTCCATATTTGTATTCTTCAGATTTTGTATAGTTTCATAAAATCAATTCCTGAATATCTAATAAACTCTGTCACTTTAAATTTAAAAGTATTTTATCAGTTTATCCATTTCTTCTCTGCAATAAATATACAGTACAGCATCATTTCAAATTTGTTCCAGCTTATTGTAAATCAAGGAAATTCTCTCAATCTGCTTTAATGTTTTTGTACCCTATCTATAGTTTCTAATTAATTTTTATGAGTTTTTGTTCTTTTATGCAAATGAACTTATTTTACATTTTACATTATTAACAGAAACAGTATTGAGAATAACGGGCATCCTGGTTTTGTTTCATGATTTAGGCTTAGGTCATCCTTTTCCATATGGAGCAGGGAGTGGGGGAGGGGACAGCAGCCTAGACAGCCGGATCAGCTAAATCAGGGGTCCTCAAACTAGGGCCAAGGGTCCTGAATCCAGCCCGTTGGGACCAATTGCAGATCCCACCCACTTCTGCAGACCAGGTAAAAAAGAATTCCACATCAAGGCAGAACCTGCCCCTGTGGAACTTGGCCCCCTGAAGTTCTTACACATATGCTTTTACATTGCCCACTCTATGAACAAATTAGGAACAACCTGATCCACCCATTGCTGATTAAATTTCAAGGCCACCCCTCCAGATGGCTAGTACAATACTGCCTCTCCATCTAGAACTCTTACATCACAGCTCAGATAGCAAAGTTCTTTCTAGTTGCTTTGCAAAAGAGGATGGAGGTTGTATCAACTGTCCACTCTTTTAATGCATCAAACACTTTGTAGTTCCTCATCCTTTTATTGTATATTCTTATGTATGGCTCATATCACCACAATAAAATTTCTGAAATTTCTGTCTTGGGTTTATTATATTGGTTATTTACCATCTTCTGTGCCTTGTTTCTAGAATATAAGTACTATATCACATTACTGAATTTTCTACCAAACCCTCTTCCTTTATTAATGTCTCTAATGTGTACCATTTCACACAGTCAGTGGGTTTAAAAATACATAATGCTAACGTGCATTATTTTGTTGCGGTCACGTAGTTTAGCTGCGGTTCCTGCGTCCCCAAGGACTCACTTTAATGTTATGTACCTTATGTGACCCCGCGGAAGGGTTACACGTCATCGTGTATTTTGTTTCCTTTTCCTGCCATGCTGGTTTATTTTTTAAAAAAATTGAAACCGATACAGTATTTAGGTGTATTGGTACATCCACTTTCAAATGTCATTTTCCGAACGTCAGATTTCTCTTTCATGGCTTCTTTACATATATATAGTGGACCCTTGTATAACAAACGGTTTGTATAACATAAAATTTGTACAACATAAAAAATTCTGGAGAGGGGAAATTTGCTTAACAGAATCGCCTATGGGGCGAGTCTGTACAACATAAAATGGGATCACTCTGTTTTCAATACATTCCTATGGGAAATTTGTTTAACATAATTTTATTTGGGATGAATTAATTCCTCTATACAAGGTACCACTGTATAGTGTATTCTCGTACTGTGACTTTACTGTCCTGTAACTGCCACTAGGTGGCCCTATGGTTGTGGAGTTTTAGTTCTGGATATCAGTCCCCCAAGCTGCCTAGATGTCCTAAGCCGGGGGTCTGCAACCCGCGGCTGCGGAGGCGCATGCGTCTGTTTGGAACCTTTGCCGCGGCTCCGGGAGGTTCCCCTCGTGGAAGGGGTCCCGCGGCATTTAAACTAGGACCGCGGGGGAAACTCCAGCTCGCCGCCGCCGCCGTCCTCCTCGTCTTCATCTTCCTCCTCCTCCTCCTCCTCCTCCTCCTGGTGCTGCTGCAGCCGCTGCTGCTGCTGCCGGTGCGCCGCCGCCTCCTCGTCCGTGGCGAAGGCTCCTGGGCCGGCCAGGGCCAGGATGGCGGCAGCGGCGGCGGCGTTGGAGGGGTGGTGAGGATGGCATCGGTGGCCGCCGGGGTCTCCTCCCGCCACGGGGGTCAGGGGCCGCTCAGCAGCAGCAGCAGCAGCAGGAAGCCACGCGTGTTGGTAATCCTCCTCCTCCTCCTCCTCCCCCTCCTCCCGCCACCGCCGGCAGTGGAGGAGGCGGAGGTGGCGGCGGCGAGGGGGAAGCGGGCACAATGGCCGCGCCCGGCTGGGAAAAGAGCAAGGGGAGGCGGCGGCGGCCAGGCCCAAGCAGCCGGTCGGTTCGTGGTGGTGGTGGCGGCGGCCTCGACGGACAAAAAGGGGGTCCGAAAGCAGAATGGAGGAGCGGACCGGGGAGATCCATGGTGGCCCAGCGCGCCACTCGCCCTCCCGCTTCTTTTAGCCTCACCCGCCCCTTCCCTCTGTCTCCTTTACAAGCCAAACTTTGCCCACACACGCACACACACCACGGCTGCAAGAAGGGTGTGTGTGTGTGTGTGTGTGTGTGTGTGTGTGTGTGTGTGTGTGTGTGTGTGTGTGTGTGTGTGGCATCACCCGCCCCTTCCCTCCGTCTCCTTCACAAGCCAAACTTTGCCCACACACGAACACACACCACGGCTGCAAGAAGGGTGTGTGTGTGTGTGTGTGTGTGTGTGTGTGTGTGTGTGTGTGTGTGTGTGTGTGTGTGTGTGTGTGTGTGTGTGTGTGTGTGTGGCATCACCCGCCCCTTCTCTCCGTCTCCTTCACAAGCCAAACTTTGCCCACACACGCACACACACCACGGCTGCAAGAAGTGTGTGTGTGGGGGGGAGGTCGCCGCTCGCCCGCTTCCAAAAAAAGGGACCAGCCGCGGGGTCGCAGGCCCGTCCTTTCAACCGCTGAGGCGGGCGCCGCTCCCTCGCCTCCGGCTGCGGGACCGTGGCGGCGGTGGCGGCAGCGCTGGTAGGCCCGGAGCGCGGGTCATAGCCTCACGGAGCCTCGAACGGCGGCTGGTCCAGCGCCCGGTTGCTGAGGCGGAACAGCGAGAACGGCGGCAGCGGTTGTATATATTTGTTTTAAATGTCGCAATGGTTTTGCGGCTCCCAGTTTTTTTTCCCGTCGGAAACGGGTCCAAGTGGCTCTTTATGTCTTAAAGGTTGCAGACCCCTGCCCTAAGCACATCCGATCTCGACTGATTTCAGAAGCTAAGCAGGGTCGGCCCTTGTTAGTACTTGGATGGGAACCCACCAGGGAATACCAGGTGCTGTAGGCACCTGGAGTAGGAACTGGCAAAACCACTCCAGTATTCCTGCCAAGAAAACTCCATGGACATGGGATCATGAAGGGCCGGCCACGACTATAACGACACAACACACACACATCAGTTTCCCAAGCCATTGTGAAAACATGAATGGCTGAGCAGCACTTTAAGCCATGGCTTTTTACTTCTGCCCCACCTCATATCCGCTCTAAGTATTTCCGAAAAAAGGGAACTGCCCCTTGCTGTTCTTCAGCATTATACAGAGCAGCAATGCTACCTTTGCATAGGAACTGCTGTAAGTGTGCTCCCTGCAGAAGCAGGATACTGCTAAACTTGGCCCTGCAGCCAATGCACTTTATTCTTGTACAATACTTTTCTATTTTTGGAAATAATTTGCAGAAAAGAAACAATAGAAACCACCAGGGTTGTGGGACTACAATAGTGGGACACACTTCTGCCCTTTGGGAAATGTTTGCATTGTAATCAACCTGGCTATAGTGTTTTTTAAGTCTATTAATGTAGGAGAAGATCTTGTTCTACAAGAACTCCAGGCACTACAACAACAAAAAGGTTAATTAGCTCAGGTATCAAGCTGTCACTTTTGCAAGTGCAAAAGGTAACCCCTTCCAGCAGAAATATTCCCTCCCCTTAACTCTGGGACAAGCATGAATAAGGGTTAGCAAGTGTTTAAAAGTTTTAGCAATCTGAAAAAAATCCTTTTATTTCTGTATCTCAGGGCTGTCTAACTTTGAACAGCCCCTGGTCTACTTTTAACTCCCAAGTGTCCCCGTGGTCTACTTGTCCCAGTGCAAACCCAGCAGAAACAGCATTGCAGCTGCTGCCTGCCTAGAGAGCAGCCCCCCCCTTGCCCCAGTCACCGGGAGAAGCCAGAGGTTGGAGGGGTGGCTGGGAAGGGTTGGGAGGCAGTTGAGAAACAGGCCAAGCCCTTCCACCGCACCGTCCCTGGAAGCACTCGGGCTCCCAGCAAAGGTCCTGTCAAGTCCCAAAATAGGGTTTTAAAAATTATTTTCAGATGGGCTAGCCCCACTGAAGTCCGCTGAATCCCACAAGAAGCCAATAAAGATCCAACACGAGAAATCCGAGGAATACTGATTTTATTTGGTACCAATAAAACCAGCAGGTGGACATCTGCCTTCCAACCGGGCTAAGATGTCGACCCAGCACATGCAACGAGTTCCAACATTTATTGACTTTTGCCTCCTTCCTTTCCCTGGGCGGCGCCAATCCCAGAGATTGGTCAGGGGCAGTTCAAATGACCCAATCAGAAGGGGTTGGGGGTTGGTTGGGGGCAGTTCTGGGTGGTCCCTGGTAGCAGCCAGGGCTTATGCAAATGCTAATGGGTCCAGCCAGGGTAACATAATAGGGCTTGGAAGTGTGGCATTGTTCCTGGACATAGGTAAACTGAGGGGAATCAGTAAATCAATAGTGGGTGAGAGAAAGCAATTATCAGGACCAAGGGGGCAGGAAGGGTTGATGGGATTGCATACACAGGCATTCGGGAGACACAATGATTTGGGTGCACAAAGATACAAGCCATTTTGGGATTACACACAGGTGTTTGGAAAGATACAAGAATTTGGAGGCACAAGAATGTGAGTTCTTACAGGATTACATATGGGTATTTGAGTGTTTACAGAAACTAGGAACATGAGAATAAGAGTCCTTTCCAGGTGTGTGAATGAAACAATGGAGGGTGTCCTCAGGCTTTGATGACAATCTGGGTTGGCAGACAGGAATGTTGATTTTCTGAAGAGCAGCTACTGGGATACGTGTTGAAGATACCTGGTGATTATGGAGGTTTCAGATGCCTCTGCCAGCCTGCGAAGTTGCCATTTTCTTCTTGGTGCCTTGCCTTCCTTCAGCCCCAGTTGATGAGAGATGGGGGTCAGGGGAGAGGGTACCTCAGGGTAGTGGGATGAGGGGAGGTTAAACAGGAGAAGAGACTAGAGAGGTGGAAGGAAGGAAAAAGCCTTTTGTATTTTTGGTTGGTGCCAGAGGTAGGCAAGAGGACCAATGTTTTAAGGGTGTTTCTTGGCCCAAAGGGTGAGATGGGTAGTCACTCCCCCCTTCAGCCTGAGTAGAGAATATAGAAATTGGTCTAAGACTTATTTTGCCCAGGCTGAGTCCCTGGCTGCAGTCCTTTGGGGTTCTGCTTGGTGAGCAGGGAGGGGAAGGGAGAGGAAAGGGTTAATACAGGGGGCGCCTCGCTTTCGGCCCATATCTCGGGAACGGCTGGGTATTTTTAAACGGGGTGAAAAGCAGCTTGCCTTTCTCAGTATGGGGACCAATTGGGCCGTATTGTTGACTTTCGGAACCGGTCCAAAAGTTTTAAAATTTTATTTTTCACAGTGTCTTCACATTCCCCCCTTTTTGGGTTGGAGGTGTCCGACAGGATCACCTCCCACGTGGATCTGCTCCATATATCCTAGGGTCCAGCCACCTGCTTAATTAGAAGGCTCTGGGGGGTGCCTTCCCGCGTTCAACGGGATTGGAGGGAAATTTTCCAATAGGACATGGTTGTCCATTAGGAGCTACACATGGCCAGTTTACTCCTAAGAGGTATTCTTATCTGAGGCAAGGCATGGGGGAGCAAGCCAATGGGAAGTGAGACTTTAACATCTGAGTGACATTTTTCATTGGATTTTTGGCTGCCAGGGTGCATGCAGGGACCATTTTATATGTCTAAATATTGTGCAACCTCTGGATAGTTTCTGCCACAAAATGTGCCCAATTCTCCGAATTTGAATAGAGGGAAATAGCCAATTTAGGGGAGTTCCTCCTTCTATTTGGCTGGGGTTTTTTTCCACACTGAATCTCATTGTTGCAATGCATTGCATGCCAGAAGCACACTTGTTTGAGTTAATATTCCCCATGGGGAGCAGGGTGGCAGGGTTAAGGCATTACATGTTACCAACCGCAGTCCTGGATAGTCCAGTAAGGCAGCCTGGTACTGGGCAATTCTAGCATTGGACATCCAGTGGCTTCTCTTTTGCTCCAATACTGTGTTAACAGCATGTGAGGCATAAAGAGTCAGTGATGTCCCCAAAGTCAGCTTACTTGCTTCTCGACTTGGGTCCGCAGCTGCCTTTTGTTACCTAGGGCAGGCTGTCCAGCCCCTGACATTCTGGTCCAGTTGGCTGGCAAGATAGGCTGCTGGTCTCCACCAGCTCCCTTTAATATGGGTCAGGTATACCTCAAGCCAGAGCTTCGATAAGCTTGATCTTTAAGGATTATGGAATGCCCTCTGCATCTCTTTACTTGACTCAACCCTTTCACCCCTCTGTTTTAGTTCCACAAAATAGGGGTTTAGCCAATTGTGCAAGGTCAGAGATTCAACGTGGCAGCCATTCCCAAGAAGGCCCTCCATTTCCTTTTAGGTTGAAATAAGCTGAGATATAAGACCTCAGTCTGCACGCTGTATGCATTGCTTAGGAAACTTTGCCAATAGGTGAAAACCAAATAACAATCCCATTGTTTCTATAGAGGCAGAGAACTCCCTGGATAACTCTCCAGTTGGGAACTGATTCCTGTGGTTCTACTCTGATTTGGTGAAACAAAAACACTTTTAGTACCTGGGCACCCAGTTCAGTAGTGTTATGGGACTCAGTCAGCCATTTCAGGGATGAAACAATGTTAAGTTTTTGAACCAAATTCAAATTCCAGATAGGCCAGTCCTGCAGCTGGAGGCTCTACATTTCCTCCTGGATCAAAAGGCTTACTATTCAGCAGTAGCTCTCTGAGAGTGCGTAAGAGGAGGGCTTTAGAGAGTGCAAGAGAGTGCGTGAGGGAGGGAGGGAGAGAGAGAGAGAGAGAGAGAGAGAGAGAGAGAGAGAGACCCAGCACTCACCAAAGGGCTCAGGGGTTTAGCAAGCGTCGGGAGCAGTCTCCGGAGTTCTTGGCAGACTGGGCAGGCAGGCGGCTGGCAGCATTGGCGAATTGAGAGTCCAGGGCTGGTAGTGAAGGTGGGAGTCCCAAAATAAGTCCAAGCAAAGCAGGAACAGATGGGGGGGCAGGTCCAGTCGATGTAAATCTGGGTGAAGCTTGAACAGAGTCCAGGGAAAGGTCCAGAGAGAGTCCAAGAAGGGTCTAGGGAAGGTCCAATGGGATGAAGTTTACTCCTTCCTCTCTGCCAGACGATCTTAAGATGGAGGGGCTCCGGCTGTTGGCACGCCCCCCTTCCTCCGGTGTGGGGGCTGTGTTGACCCAGGGAAAATGGATCCAGGATTTGTCTTCCACCCTCATGTTCAAGCAGCTGGGCGGTGGCCCCTCCCTCACCATGAGACCGGGAGGTCTCCTTGAAGAGGGGCAGTCGTAACACCTGCAGAGGGGGGAGAGAGAGAGAGAGAGAGAGAGACAGAGACAGAGAGACAGAGAGACACAGAGAGAGAGAGACCCCCTCCCGACTCCCTGGAATAGGACGGCAGGGGCTGGTTCCCTGGGTCAGGCTTTCGGGCTAGGGCAGCAAAAGGGGGGACCATGCAGGGGTCTGAGTGGGGGTGGGCGGTTCTAGGCAGGCGGTGGGGGTGGATTAGATGAGCAGCAATGGGCAGGTTTTTTTGCGTTCTGGTCCCGTTTTCTTGGCAGATTTTGAGCCAACTGTTTAAAGTTTGAGCCTCTCAACTTTTTGGAGGCTGGTGATCAATAAGTTGAATGTAGGGACCTTTTAATTTGGAGGTAAGTGAACATCATTGAATAAATTCACAAGGAAACTCCAAAAGATTCCACTTAGCCCTGGCCCTGGGCATTTCTGTGAATTCAGCTGCCATGCCTCCCCTGGGTAACAGGCCTGCCCAAGAAACCCCTGGGGTATAGGTTTAATTCCCCACGAGTTGTTCTGTAGGCAGATGAGGCAAGAAGCAAATATGCCTTCGCAAACCAATTGCAGCTCAGGGTGAAAGCATTTGTCTCAGGCAATTGTAGAGAGCTTTCCCTGAGGAATATGAGCCCCCATGGAACCATTTAGCTAAATGGGGGCAGTATTGCTGAAGATCCAGACCCATCGATTACCCACCAGCCATTCCCCCGCCAGACTGTAGGGAACCTGGAAAAGAGTGCAGGGGGGGGGGGGTTCTTTGTTCAGGAGGCAGGGGTAAGGGGGCTCCTATTCTCCTAAGGGATAGGAGGGGGGGATAGGTTCTGCCAAGCATATCTCAGGCTCCCCCCTTTTCGGATATGATAGTGTGCTTGGCACATGCTTCAGTGAGAGAGGTCGCCTGATGACGGCCTATGAGTATACCCCACCACATGGCAAGGACCTAGATATTAGGGAGGGGTTCCAGAAAGCAGGGAAAAGAGGGAACACATGGGCAGCTGGGAAGGAGGACCCACAAACCACACCGTGTGAGCAGGGATTCATTCCAGTAACGGCCAAAACAAAAAGGGAAACAAAGAACCAGGCTCAGCAGTTGCCATGAGGTCCCCAGGCTACTCGGATTGGGCCATTTTTAGTGGGTCTGGAAGGGGGGGTTAGTCTTCCCCCTCCTTCTCCAATTTGGAGCTAGAATGTCCCCACCCCCATGGGGAACCCTTAATCATCATTAAAAAGGGGGGGTAGATGGGGGGGGGAAACACATGCTTTCTCTTCTAAAAAGATGGGGGAAGGCAGGAATGCTAGAGCCACCTTTTCTCAGGCCATGTTAAGGAAAAATTGGAATATTGAAACATAGAATACACACATGTTGGAAGGAGGGGGCCTCTCAATCACCCATGCACAGCTTAAGACCATCCAGCACACAGAGGGAGTGAGGGGGCGTCTTGTATGGACACACACACACGCATATACACATCATTCTTGCTACTCAGACAGGGAGTGCGCTCTGCAGAAGCTCAGAGGCACCATCATTCTCCGCCCCAGGGAGGAAAATGAGGAAAGGAAGGCATTGGGAGAAGGGGGGTGCATCCACATGGTCCTGTGCTTTCCTATGTGCTCTCCACACACACACACACACACACACAACACACACAGTTATCGGAAAGGGGGAGTGCAGCAGCCAAAGCAAGAGAGGGGCCAGAAATCACAGGCACACGTTGGCACACACACACAAGGGTCGCAAGACCACGCACCCCAGACTCACAACAGAGAAGACAACACATTCATTCAATGCTCCCCGAAAAGGGAAACGGATAAAGTGCCCCCCCGGGTAAATCCTGGAGGAAGGCAGTGGGAGAGGATCGGGAAGCGGTGGGAGCTGAGGGACCCCCATTTTGGTGACTTTCCCCATGGGAATAAGGGGGGGTTTAGGGGTTACAGGAACATAAGGGGGGATCTTCTTCCTCGGAGTTTTTGTTCGGGGCGGACCTCCCCCGAAGAGAATTTTCGTGGCGGCTGGTCTCGCTTTGGGGGCCGCTAATGCTGCGAGCTTCCCCAGCCGTTTTTTTTAACTGGGGCCCGAGACCATCTTCCTTACATAGGGTGGCCTCTTCTCCCAAATTATTACCAATTTCCCTCTTTTGCATTTTGTCCCCGGGTCCAGAAGGGCAGGGAAATGGTCCAAGGCGCTCCCAAGCGGAGTCCTGGTTCTGCCTGAAGCAGATAGTTCGTTTCCCATTTTTTTTCCTTTTTTTTCCTTTTTCCTTTTAGTCAAACAGGAAATTCAAACAGGGAATTCCTTCCAAACGGGAAATCCCTGCACACAATTTCAAACAGGAAATTCCTTCCAAACGGGAAATTCCTGCACACAATTTACCCCGGGTCAATTTGGTTCCTAGACCAATTGAACCCCCAGATCCGGGAGACGTTGCTTGCCGAGGTCCAAATCCTAATGATTCAGTACGCTCGTCAGAGGTTCGTCAACCTCCGTCTCGCTCGCGATCTTGCCCTGCCAGCCGGTTGCGAAGGTCTGCCTAGCAGTACCTCTTTCTCCCCGAGCGGGTGAACGCTCGTGGCACAAGCGGTGGCCTTATATTGGTGCGATGGTCCTGAACGCAGGAAAAACCTCTTTCCCCCACCCAAAAGGGGCCAAAACAGCTCTTGGGGGCACACCTAAAGGAGTCCAGGGCGTCCCACAATTCCTTCCCAAAGTACAACTCTTACCAGCCTTCTGTCCCTCTATCCTGGGTCCAGACTTCTGGTTTCGACGTTCTTCCAGGTCCTGCAGCGCTGCAAAGAAAAACCTATTTCGAATTTCTCTCCTTTCGTTCGGGGCTTGCAAGGGTCTGCTGGGCAAGTTCAGTTCCCTTTTTCCCAGCAAATGGCCGGGTGGCGCCAAAAAGGGAATTGACCAGTCCCAGTTTTGCCTTTAAAGCCGCTTGGAAAGGTGGCTCCCAAAAACCAGGGCCAAAGAATTTGGAGGTGGCCACAGAGAGGTTTTAGGGAGTTTTAACTCCTTCCCCTCCTGGCTGGCTCGCCATATGTCAAGTCCCAAAATAGGGTTTTAAAAATTATTTTCAGATGGGCTAGCCCCACTGAAGTCCGCTGAATCCCACAAGAAGCCAATAAAGATCCAACGCGAGAAATCCGAGGAATACTGATTTTATTTGGTACCAATAAAACCAGCAGGTGGACATCTGCCTTCCAACCGGGCTAAGATGTCGACCCAGCACATGCAACGAGTTCCAACTTTTATTGACTTTTGCCTCCTTCCTTTCCCTGGGCGGCGCCAATCCCAGAGATTGGTCAGGGGCAGTTCAAATGACCCAATCAGAAGGGGTTGGGGGTTGGTTGGGGGCAGTTCTGGGTGGTCCCTGGTAGCAGCCAGGGCTTATGCAAATGCTAATGGGTCCAGCCAGGGTAACATAATAGGGCTTGGAAGTGTGGCATTGTTCCTGGACATAGGTAAACTGAGGGGAATCAGTAAATCAATAGTGGGTGAGAGAAAGCAATTATCAGGACCAAGGGGGGGCAGGAAGGGTTGATGGGATTGCATACACAGGCATTCGGGAGACACAATGATTTGGGTGCACAAAGATACAAGCCATTTTGGGATTACACACAGGTGTTTGGAAAGATACAAGAATTTGGAGGCACAAGAATGTGAGTTCTTACAGGATTACATATGGGTATTTGAGTGTTTACAGAAACTAGGAACATGAGAATAAGAGTCCTTTCCAGGTGTGTGAATGAAACAATGGAGGGTGTCCTCAGGCTTTGATGACAATCTGGGTTGGCAGACAGGAATGTTGATTTTCTGAAGAGCAGCTACTGGGATATGTGTTGAAGATACCTGGTGATTATGGAGGTTTCCAGATGCCTCTGCCAGCCTGCGAAGTTGCCATTTTCTTCTTGGTGCCTTGCCTTCCTTCAGCCCCAGTTGATGAGAGATGGGGGTCAGGGGAGAGGGTACCTCAGGGTAGTGCGATGAGGGGAGGTTAAACAGGAGAAGAGAATAGAGAGGTGGAAGGAAGGAAAAAGCCTTTTGTATTTTTGGTTGGTGCCAGAGGTAGGCAAGAGGACCAATGTTTTAAGGGTGTTTCTTGGCCCAAAGGGTGAGATGGGTAGTCACTCCCCCCCTTCAGCCTGAGTAGAGAATATAGAAATGAGTCTAAGACTTATTTTGCCCAGGCTGAGTCCCTGGCTGCAGTCCTTTTGGGGTTCTGCTTGGTGAGCAGGAGAGGGGGAAAGGAGAGGAAAGGGTTAATACGGGGGGGGCGCCTCGCTTTCGGCCCATATCTCGGGAACGGCTGGGTATTTTTAAACGGGGTGAAAAGCAGCTTGCCTTTCTCAGTATGGGGACCAATTGGGCCGTATTGTTGACTTTCGGAACCGGTCCAAAAGTTTTAAAATTTTATTTTTCACAGTGTCTTCACAGTCCTGCGTGCAGGTGGCCAGCGAGTGAGGAAGTGAGCTGCCTGAGCGTCCTCCCTCTGCTTCCCACACCCCATTGCAGTCCCGGGAGCAGCCCTGGCAGGCTTAGCTTGGCTCAGCTTGGATGGCCTTTGGGGGGAGGGAGGGGTGATCGAGTGTGCACCAGCATGAGGCAGGAAAGCAGAACCTGCAGGAGGAAGCGGGCATGCACTTCCTCACTCGCTCACCGGGACTTTTGCTGGGAGCCTGAGCCCACCCAGGGATGGCACGGTGGGAGGGCTTAGCGTAGGACTCAGCGATGCTCAGGCAGGGTGGGCAGGTGGCGGGAGGGAAATACCTCTGCAGGTGTGGGAGCCGGCTGCATATGAGGTCCCCTGGCGTCATTGCCTCTTGCTGATGCCCCTCGCCCTGTCCAAGATGGATGGGAGTTCCTGAAAAGCGAGATATTAAAGGCACAATTTAAAACTGTTCCAACAAGAAGAAAAAATGGGAGAGGTCTAAAGAAACCACAGTGGTTTACTAAAACACTTTCAACTCAGCTAACTATAAAGAAAAACAAGTACAAGGAATGGAAAAATGGGAAATGCACCAAAGAGGAATATAAACAAACAGCTAATATATGCAGGGTGGTGGTGAAAAAAGCTAAAGCGCAAAATGAACTTAGACTTGCCAGAGAGATTAAAGATAGTAAAAAGGGTTTCTTTAGTTATGTCCGCAGCAAAAGGAAAAATAAGGAAATGATAGGCTGTCTGCGTGGCAATGATAACCAGTTACTAACAGGAGACAAGGAAAAGGCAGAACTACTCAACACCTTTTTTGCCTCTGTTTTCTCCAAAAAAGGAAGAAAGAGATCTGCTGGGTCAAAAAATAGATGAGGTAGGATGGGAATTGCAACATAGAATAGGTGGGGAGGTAGTACAGGAACATCTGGAAACATTAAATGAATTTGAGTCTCCTGGGCCAGATGAATTACACCCAAGGATATTAAAAGAACTGGCAGAAATAATTTCAGAACCATTGGCAATAATCTTTGAGAAGTCCTGGAGAACAGGAGACGTCCCCATCGATTGGAGGAGGGCTAATGTTGTCCCCATCTTCATTAAGGCGAAAAAAGAGGACCCAAATAATTACCACCCAGTCAGCTTGACTTCAATTCCCGGAAAGATCCTAGAGCAGATTATTAAGCAGTCAGTCTGCAATTATCTAACAAACAATACTGTCATTACAAGAAGTCAACACGGGTTACTTAAAAACAAGTCATGCCAGACTAATTTGATCTCTTTCTTTGATAGAATTACAGGCCTGGTGGATGAGGGGAATGCAGTGGATATTGCTTATCTGGACTTTAGCAAGGCCTTCAATAAGGTTCCCCATGGTATTCTTGCTAAAAAGTTAGTAGGAAGTAGGATAGATAGTGCTACTGTTAGATGGATTTGTAATTGGTTGACTGATCACACCCAAAGGGTGATCATAAGTGGCCTCTCTTTAGCTTGGAGAGACGTGACCAGTGGGGTGCCCCAGGGTTCTGTTCTGGGTCCAGTGCTGTTCAATATCTTTATTAATAACTCGGAGGAAGGAATAGAGAGTATGCTAATTAAATTTGCAGATGATACCAAATTGGGAAGGGTTGCTAATTCCCTAGAGGATCGGATGTCAATCCAAAAGGACCTTGACAGATTAGAATGCTGGGCCAAAGCTAACGGAATGGATTTCAACAGAGGGAAAGGTACGGTGCTACATCTAGGTAAAAAAAATGAATTGCACAGATATAGGATGGGGGACACTTGGCTAGAGAATAGTACCTGTGAAAGGGATCTGGGAGTTTTGGTGGACCACAAATTGAACATGAGTCAGCAGTGTGATGCGGTGGCCAGGAAAGCCAATTTGATTCTTGGTTGCATCAACAGAACCATAGTGTCTAGATCAAGGGAAGTGATAGTGCCACTCTATTCTGCTCTGGTCAGACCCCACCTGGTGTACTGTGTCCAGTTCTGTACCCCTCAGTTTAAAAAGGATGTTGACAACCTCGAGCGGGTGCAGAGGAAGGCAACCAGGATGGCTGAGGGTCTGGAGGAAATGTCTTATGAGGAACGGCTTAGGGAACTGGGAATGTTTAGCCTCTCTAAAAGAAGGCTGAGGGGGGATATGATAGCTATGTTTAAATATTTGAAAGGATGTCATATTGAAGAGGGAACAGGTTTGTTTTCCATGGCTTCAGAGACTAGGATTCGGAGCCATGGTTTCAAACTACAGGAAAAGAGATTCCATTTGAACATTAGAGAGAACTTCATGACAGTTAGAGGTGTTCGGCAGTGGAATATGCTGCCACGGAGGGTGGTGGAGTCTCCTTCTTTGGTGGTTTTTAAGCAGAGGCATCTGTCGAAAATATGGTGATGGGGTTCCTGCATGGCAGGGGGTTGGACTAGATGGCCCTTGAGGTCTCTTTCAACTCTATGATTCTATGATTCTATGATCTTCAGGGATGGCAGCGGCAGAGGGGGGGTGATGGCGGCAGTGGTGGTGGTGGCGGCGGAGAGGGTTGTGGCAGCATTTACTGCCTCCTTCCTCCTACTGTGGTGCTGCTCTCCTTGCTCCGGCCCATGATCTCGCTCTCTTGCCACCCCCTCTTCCTCCTCCTCCTGGGCCCTGACAGTGCCTGGCTGGGCGGGCAGGCAGCCTGCCTGCTCGCTTGCCGGCCTTCCTTCTTTCCTTCCTGCCTGCCTTCAGCCACTGTGACCGTGGCCTTCATCGAGAGTAAGGGAGGGGAAAAGGCTTGCATGCTCCTTTGCCTGGCCGGTGGGCGGGCAGTTGGCTTCTCTTGCTTGCCCGGAAGGCCAGTTGCACAACCCCGTCTAGTGTCAGGGGAGGGTACACTTTTTCATTGGTGGCAGATGGGAAGGCTGGCCAGACCTGGCGAGCTACTTCAAACGGCCCCAGGGTTGATGTGTTGCTCGCCGTTGACGCATTGTGTAGGCCTACTGTATCTTATTTCAGACCTCATGCATCATTGGCAAACTATAAAGAAAATTTTTATTTTAATGGTGTGGGTTGAGGCCGGCACAGTTCACTTTGGCGCCCATTCATTCCACATAGGTGTGGCGTCTATAGCTTCTGCATTGGGGTATGAGCCAGCCACCATTTAGTGCATCAGCCGCAGGACATCGCACATTATCATACATATGTGTGCCCCTCCCCCAGTGCTAGGTTCTGCCTTCCCTCTCCTCTTTTCTTTAGCCCAGGGAATGCTGAGATTATTTGGATTTTGATCCTTGGCCACAGCTTTGTGTATTTGGCAGCGCGGCATGCTGGGCAGTCAGCGTGGGGAACACAGCTTGGTTTGGGCCATTGGACTAATATCATTTGGCATGGGCATCGAGGCATGTGGTAGTCCTGGATTCTACTCATAGCATGGCATCTGGTTCAGGGAAAGCCCCTGGACATACTGATGCTTCCCTAGCATGTCATCAGGAGCAAGAATGCTTTTGTTCAACTTACATGGCTTGAGAAATCTGTGAGCATGAGACATCTCATGCAGGCAGCAACGGCCTGGGGCAGCAGCTGTGCAAGGCTCCCATCAAGAAGGGACCTAGGGTCTTGAGGGAATGGTTCCCAAACACACAAGTTGTTTGGTCCACTATCATCTCCAGAAGGGTCTGGAGGGCGGAGTGTGACCCACAGTGGGTAAATCATGCTCAGAGAAGTGTTCAAAGGGAGTTTTGCAATGAGTGGCTGAAGGAAGGCTGCTCTGTCACTGGGCACTGGGGCATCAATATCACATTGGGGCGGTGTGCATCTCTCCTCCTTGGGCCTGGTGCTGTTTTGGCCGATATGCAGAGAGGGCTGAGAGCCGCTTTTGGCGGCGTGCTGGGGAGGTGTGGGAGGAGCTAGGCTTGCCCATGGCCATGATGTGTTGGGCATGGAACGGAAGCATCTGATGAGTTCCAAATGGTTAACAAGTTATGCCCATCCAACCCCACAGTATGTAGCTCCTAGGATCACGTAGTTGGGGTGAGGAGGCCTTTGTAACCCTACCGGGGCCAGGACTGGTCATGTGATGGCACCCGTGAATGGGGAGGGGTTATTCATGTAACCTCAGCTGGCCATGGGGGTGCCACTCTGGGATGGCGCCCCCTGGGGGCCGTGGAATTCACCCACCTTGATGATGCAGTTGGGCAAGGCCTCTTGGAGACCTCAGGGCCAATAGTTCCCCACCTGGTGGCAGCCCCCTCTCTGTCATGAGATGCATTGTATTCACTAAAGTGTGGACCAAGTCTACAACCCAACACCCTGTCTCTCCTATTATTTCACCCTGTTGCATCCCATGACCCTGATTCTGAAAGAGAAACTGCAGACTCAGGATGCAAATCACATCAGACTCCCTTTACATCCATTTCAATTACCCACCGTGTTTCCTCCTAATTCTTTTTGGCCTCCTTCAGCAGCTCTATAAAGTAAAAACAAAACAAGGCAAACAAGAAATGGGAGAGCAGATCACCATTTCTACATTTGTACATTGTGTTATATACACCAGTGTTACATATACTGATTAGACATGGGCACGACCTGGCGAAATTGTCTTTTCCGTTTTCGGATATCGTTTCCGTTACGTAACGGAAACGGTAACGACAATTAAGCTGTCAGAACTCGAACTCGAACCGAAAAAAGAAAAATTGGGTCTGATTTGTCGTTGTCATTCCTGGCATCGCGCGGCGATCGCACGATGCCAAGCGGCACAGAAAAAAAGTTTTAAAAATAAAAAAAACCCGATTCCCGGCCAAAAAAGCAGGCGAAAATATGCCTGCCTGAGGGCACCTACCAGAGGGGTGGTTTCTGGGGGGGGGTGCCCAGCCTTCCCCCCTCCTGTCCTGGGCTGCTGGTACCGGGCTGGGAGGGGGCATCCTCGGCGTCTCCATTTGCCATGCGGTGCGGGGGGATCCAAAATGGCGTCCGCAATATTTTTTTTGAAATCGTGGTCCAAAAAACCACCAAAGCACCACAGAAACATGCGAAAATTAGCTATTTTAAATGCTTGAATTTTTACAGTAGCAGCAGTGGGTTTTTTATAGCAGTAAAAGGTCACACTGATTTTATTTTATTTTATTTTTATTTTTATTTTTGTATACCTGCGGAATGATGGGCTGGCCATGGGATGGGACCATGCAAATTTTTGGACCCATTCTACCAATCGCATGGCCAGGTTTTGACTGACACTTCTGGATGTGCAAGAGGGCATAAAAAGCCGAGGCACTCCCAGAAGAGTCGCAGTCTGGGCTTGGATGTGGGTGGGAGAGGGCTGTGTGTAGCTGGCTGCTGTGCTAGACTAGTTTCGATTTCGCGGAGCCTTTAGATTTCAGTTAGGCAGGCAGGGAGGGAATTGATTCAATTGAATTTTTAGGAAATAATAATAATTCCTTTCATTCTCTGTCTGCTGTGGGGAATAGCAACACAGTTTATTCTTTTTTATTCTCCTGCAGTTTGTTAGGATTTCTTTTCTGATAGTGCTTCAAGGGGGGGGGGAGGTTTGAGTGGGAGGGGAGGTGTGGATTTATTTTAAAAATTTCATTTGCTTGGTGGCAAGCCAAAGTCCTTTCATACCCTGCCTGCAGCTCTGCTGTGGGTGCACTGCCCACTTTGTTTGCAATAAAAATTGCAATTGCTTTATTCGATGCAGTCTTGTGCAGCAAGTCAGTTTAAAGTGTTTTCCGCCTGCTCTGGGTCATTGCAGGACCCGCGCCCGCCGCACGCGCGCACGCGCGCCTGCCCCTCCCCCCTGCCGCTGTTGCCGCCCGCCCATGCCCCCCCGCCACCCCGCCTGCCGCCTAGGGCGCAAAAACACCTAGCGCCGGTGGGACGCCACTCGCTGGGACGTCAAATCGTGCAAAATTGCGGCGGCGGTAACGACAAACGACAAACGACATGAATTTTTTAAAAATTTCGCGAAAAACGGAAACGACCCAAAACGGACCCGTCCCGAAAAACAACAACTCGGAAAAAAAATTCTGGTCATGCCCATCTCTAATACTGATGTCTAGAAGGAAAGTAGGCCCTTTATTTGTCTTAGCACTTGATGCATGTAAAACTTCATGTAATCAAAATTATGCCATACACTAATGTGACTCAAAACAAATGCATTTATCACATTTTGGTGTGAGCAATAGAAAGGAAGAAAAAATTACACCATACATATGCAGTAAGTGATTGAGGCTGTATAACAGGTATAACCTTGATTTTCATGTTGCAGCAAATGGCACATGAACCATATTCACTTTTTTAAAACTGTGAGATGTATTACTACAAGCTTTATGAGATTCAATAAAACTGCATGCCAGTCCTATAATAAAACAATTCAATCCAGCTGTTTCTTTCCTTTTCTTTTTTCTAAACAGCAGTAGTGACACACAGAAGACTGGAGATTTGTGAATAATCATGGTTCTTTCTTTCTTTCTTTCTTTCTTTCTTTCTTTCTTTCTTTCTTTCTTTCTTTCTTTCTTTCTTTCTTCCTTCCTTCCTTCCTTCCTTCCTTCCTTCCTTCTTTCTTTCTTCAAAATGGCAATAGTTACACACGGTGGACTTGAGATAGGTAAGTTCAATTCAATTAAGGTGCTGCCACATCAGAATTACCTTCAGGAGCTAGAATGCTTTTGGTCAACGTACAAGGCTTGAGAAATCTGTGAGCATGGGACATCTCAGCGAGGCAGAGCACAGATGTTGAAGGGCATGGGAGGTGTTGTAAATCCAACTGCTTTGGTGAAGTCCAGGTCTTCTTCAGAGGTTTCAGGTGGTGGCTGGAAGGTGAACCTCTGGAGGAGACTTGTGAAGAACAGGAAGAGCTCCATTTTGGCCAGGGTCTCACCTACACATATCCTGCGCCCTGTAAGAATGCCCAGAGCACAAGAAAACTGGAGTTACTTGCATTTTGACATTGTAAACATTTTCTATAAAACAGGGCTGTTCAACTTTGAACAGGCCAAGGTCTACTTTTTCTGGCCCAGAGTGCCTGAGGGCTACTACACTAAAACCTCTGCTTATGAATTTTATCTGTTCCGAACACATGCTCATAGCTAAAAACTTTTGTAAGTAAGGCAGCAGTTTCCCATAGGAATGCATTGAAAACCAATTAATCAGTTCTGGAGGGAACAGATTTCAATGTGCCATGGCCCTTGAACTGCTCTGCTCGGCTGAGAGAGTGGGCTGGAAGACTCAGAACTTTGCTGGGGCAGTGGTGGTTCTTGGGATGGGGGAGGGAGGGATGGAGAACTTATCCCCTCATTTTTTCTATTGATGGCCGGCGGGCTACTTTTGAACCCTTCACGGGCTACCAGTAGCCCATGGTCTACCTGTTGGGCAGGCCTGCTATAAAACATTGAGTAAAATCCTGTTCAGCAAATACACACAAGGTGGGGCTTTTGGCAGCAAATTACTGTAAGTTAAGAATCTTCCAGATACATGGTATGTTGCATACTGATTCATGTGGCAGGGCAACAGAGAATGGCTCTGAAATTCTTTATACTTTTAACACCTGGCCTCTAAAAGGTATACTGTTTGTGTGAAGAGGATTTCAGGTATTATTCCAGACATCCCACCATAAACAAAGCATTGATAAAATGAAGCATGTTGAAACAGCAAAGTGTTACAGACATATGAGCCAGTAGACAAGGTGGTCATCTCCTGTGGTAGTTTTGTTTCAAATGAGTCTGTTGGCTGCAGGCAATCCCTCCACTTTTGTACAGCTCTGTACCTGCAGAGAAAGGCATGAAGGCATCTCTTTTGACAAACTTCCCTGCAGAGTCAAGAAAGTGCTCAGGATAGAACTCATGAGGCTTCTCCCACTGGGACTCATCATGGAGCACCGAGGTCAGCAATGGAATGATGTGAGTTCCCTGCAAGGAAAGAAGCTGTTTTTTTTAGGGAATTTATAATGCAATAAATATTTATACATGCTTAACACTATGGAGCTGATGTTCACCAACTGCTTAGAGGGTCACTTTTTCTGGAGATAGACGGGAATTTCATAGTTGGGTAGGTCATGAACACAAAGGAAAGGGTGCAACTTAATCAAACAGATTACCTTTGGAATGAAGTAGCCTTTGAGAGTAACATCCATGGTGGTTGCATGTGGCAAATTAGTTGGGATGATGTCAGCAAACCTTTGAACCTCATGGACCACAGCATCCGTGTAGGGCATTTTTATTCGATGCTCAATCCTGGGCTGAGCAGGTCCGAGAACACTGTCAATCTCTGCTTGGACTTTCTCTGGGGAAAGCAAACAGTCCTTGCTATCAATGTATGCTTTTTGGATTTGCATCAACATGTGTAAGAACTAAATCCTAAACATACATTAAGAAATTTTGCCATTCCAAAAACCTGGAAAAATGAACTGATTCATAGTTTGATTTTTTTCCCCCTGATATGTGCCTGGAGGATGGGAACCAAATGCTTCCACCCCCTCCTCTGCCACTGCCATCTTTAGAGCTGACCTGCTGTCTCTGAAGATGCTGGTGGCAAAGGAGGAAGAGGAGGAAGAAGCAGGACCAGTAGAGTATTGAGGAGGGTGGGCAGGGTTGGCATCCATTTTGCTAAAGCAAAACAAATGAGTGATCAGGAAAAAAAGTTTGGCACTTCATTTTGTTTCAGCAAAATGGGTTCCCTGAAGCAAACGATGAACCAAACGAGTTTGGTAAGTAGAGCAGATGGCATCTAAAATTTGTAAGGCGGCAATTAAAACACCAACCTTTTCCATTCTTGAATTGTTGAATAGAGCTGCTCTTAAGTAGAGGTACCACTGTACCCCCTTCATTCCATTCATCTACATTACTATTCTTCCAAATATTTTCAAATTGTGATAAATGAGTTCTCTCTTCCTGTGGTGAGATTTATAAAATGAAGTGTGGATGTGAAGTGATAAAGCATGCAGCCTTTTGCTCTCTTCTGCCTTGTACAAAAATTTAATAAAGCCAGCTGAAACCCATTTCCTATAGCATCTGAGCTAATTGTTGTGTGGGGTGTGTGTGTTTTCAAATGAGAATTTCAAAAACTGCTTTATAGAGCTGAGGGAATGAAGGTATGAAGGAGAATTGAACAGAAAAATAAATGTTTCCTCATGATGGGCTTTTATCTCCTCTTTCCACCAGCAAACTAAAGGAAGAGGCAAGGCTTCATTTCTCTTCCCCAAAGGCAATTAAAATGTCAATCTGGACGAGAGATGTGCAGATGTGTGTTTGTAGACCACAATAGCCAGAATTCCCTCTGCAATGCCTGGAGGAATCTGAGAAGCTATAACTATCTTACGCTGCTGGGTGGAGACAAAACAGCCAAGACGTTGTCATCTAGGGCCTCAGTCAGCACATCGTTTAAGACATGCTCTTGCATGTTTGGCAGTATTTGCTCCCCAATATTGTATTGCTAGGTCTGGAGCTCCTTGGAGTGACTGCTCAAATGAGAAGAGTGAGAGTATCGATTTTGTCACTTTCTTTAGAGGTGACTGAAATGTTGATGCATTCCCTCTAGAAAAAAAAGAATACCTGATACCAATAATTGTGACTTGTGGAAAAATAACATTTGCCGAATACACACACACACACACACACACACACACACACACACACACACACACACACACACACACACACACACACACACACACACACACACACACGCCCATTGGCACCAACAACGTATCCTGGCCTTCCTTGTTCTGGTAATGTACAAATTTGCCCTAATGTTCCCTTCCATTTCTTTCAGTTTTCTAAAAGCTATGTAGAGCTAAGCTGGCTGGAAAGTATAGTGGGTTAACTGCATACAACTGCAAAGCCAGAAATTTGGAGTTCAGTTCCCCAGAAGAAAGTTCCTGTGTAGAACTGGGCAATCTTCACATTCTAAGAATGCCCGCAGCAGAAGGGAATGGTCTGAGTACTCTCCATCTGAAAATAATTTTCATGATAGTGCATTGAACCATAGAATAGCTAAATTCTAATGGGCCTTGTAAGACCATCAAATCCAACCCCCTGCTCTGTACAGAAATCCAAATCAAAACATATCTGACAGATGGTTGTCCAATTTTCTCTTGGACACATTTAGCACTGGCCCGCCCACCACCTCCAATGTGATTATTATTCTTATATAGAACAAATGCCTAAAGTGTATCTGAATACTAGGGGGAGAAAATGAAAAATGCTCACTCTGAATTTCAGGATACTTCATCATTAGCAAGAGGCCCCAGCGCAGAGTGGTCGAAGTGGTCTCCATGCCGGCAGCAAATAAATTCCCCACAACAGCTTTTAGATTTTCATTATGGAAATATCCACCATTCTTTGTCTCTTCCTCCTCCTGGAACAGAAACCATATGAAGTGAAATACATGTCTGAGTACATAATACTGAAACATAAATGAATAATGTTTGTCCAGTTAGACACACTGATGTCACCTGGACTCCTTTTTTTACTTCAGTATCAGTGAAAAATGTGATTTATTCTCATACCCTGAAGAGAGGTAAAGCAAGACTGGCAGCTACATTTCTGGTGATCTAGGTAGTAGCAAGTTAATGACTTATACCTTGATACTCAGATGAACCTGGAAAGATCCTAGAGAAGATTATTAAACAGGCAGTCTGCAAATATTTAACAAACAATGCTGTCATTACAAGAAGTCAACACGGGTTTCTTAAAAACAAGTCATGCCAGACTAATTTGATCTCTTTCTTTGATAGAATTGCAGGCCTAGTGGATGAGGGGAATGCTGTGGATATTGTTTATCTGGACTTTAGTAAGGCCTTCGATAAGGTTCCCCATGGTATTCTTGCCAATAAGTTAGTAGAAAGTGGGATAGATAGTGCTACTGTTAGGTGGATTTGTAATTGGTTGACTAATCGCACCCAAAGGGTGACCATATATGACCTTTCTTCAGCTTGGAGAGACGTGACCAGTGGGGTGCCCCAGGATTCTGTTCTGGGTCCAGTGCTGTTCAATATCTTTATTAATGACTTGAGGAAGGAATAGAGAGTACGCTAATTAAATTTCCAGATGATACCAAATTGGGAGGGGCTGCAAATTCCCTACAGGATAGGATGAAAATCCAAAAAGACCTTGACAGACTAGAGTGCTGGGCCAAAGCTAACGGAATGGATTTCAATAGAAGGAAATGTAGGGTACTACATTTAGGTAAAAAAAAATGAATTGCACAAATATAAGGTGGGGGATA
This sequence comes from Phrynocephalus forsythii, assembly GCA_029282475.1. Lineage (NCBI taxonomy): Eukaryota > Metazoa > Chordata > Lepidosauria > Squamata > Agamidae > Phrynocephalus > Phrynocephalus forsythii. The sequence continues at coordinate 4,422,504 of JAPFRF010000001.1, read as the reverse complement.
CTTGGCTGGAGGATAGTACCTGTGAAAGGGATCTGGAAGTCTTGGTGGACCACAAATTGAACATGAGTCAGCAGTGTGATGCGGCGGCCAGGAAAGCCAATTCGATTCTTGGTTGCATCAACAGAACCATAGTGTCTAGATCAGGGGTCCTCAAAGTTTTCAAACAGCGGGCCGGTCCACCACACCACAGGCACCACTGGGGGCCGGACCACAGTGGGTGGGGGAGCGGGGGACCTTGCCATAGCCCTCCCACTCTAAATTCCCCACTAGCCAGCAGGCTGATCATCTGGGCGGTAGTTGGGGGGAGTGGGAGAAGTGACATAGCCCACTGCTTTGATCTGCCTCAGCAACAGAAGCAGCTGTGGAGGTTGGCTTGCTCGCAAAGCAGGGGTAGGTGGGGGGTTGCAATTGGTCCCGGGGGCCGGATTCAGGACCTTAGGGGCCGCATCCGGCCCCGGGGCCTTAGGTTGAGGACCCCTGGTCTAGATCAAGGGAAGTGATAGTACCACTCTATTCTGCTCTTGTCAGACCCCACCTGGAGTACTGTGTCCAGTTCTGTGTGCCTCAATTTAAAAATGATGTTGACAACCTCGAGCGGGTGCAGAGGTGGGCTACCAGGATGGTTGAGGGTCTGGAGGAAATGTCTTATGAGGAACGGCTTAGGGAACTGGGAATGTTTAGCCTCTCTAAAAAGAAGACTGAGAGGGGATATGATAGCTATGTTTAAATATTTGAAAGGATGTCATATTGAAGAGGGAACAGGTTTGTTTTCCATGGCTTCAGAGACTAGGACTCAGGGCAATGGTTTCAAACTACAGGAAAAGAGATTCCATTTGAACATTAGGAAGAACTTCATGACAGTTAGAGCTATTCGGCAGTGGAATATGCTGCCGCAGAGGGTGGTTGAGTCTCCTTCTTTGGAGGTTTTTAAGGAGAGGCTGGATGGCCATCTGTCGGAAATATTGTGATGGGGGTTCCTGCATGGCAGGGGGTTGGACTAGATGGCCCTTGAGGTCTCTTCCAACTCTATGATTCTATGATTCTATGATTCTATGATTCTATGAACCTTCAAAAGCACATCTTGTAAAAATAAGAGTAAAATACATTTCCTACACCTTTAGCATATTAGAACACATGTGAAAAATATTAAGTAGCAATTGACACGAAATGGAAAAATAGAGTTTTGCTTCATTTCTAGGGTAGTTTCATTTCATTTTGTCACAAAAGGAATTTTAAAGTAGTTTAATTACGAAATGAAATGAAATGAAACACTATGCTCCTCTGGGTCCTAAAGGACCAAGAGGGGAAAGCAGAGTTGAGTTATGAAGCTCCAAAGGGGGAGCCCCCAGGAAAAAACCTTTCTAATTGGAATAGGAAGCTGATTGGGTGAGCGATAGTACTGTCATGACTTCCCATTGATTCCAATTAGAAAGTTTTTTTCCTTGGGTCATCCTCTTTGGAGCACCATAACTCTGCTCTGTGACTCCCAAACCTTTCCAAATTTCCGGGGGTTACCTCAAGTTGCTAGAGGAAGCTAAGCCTGCCACTTTGGGGGGTGAAACATGCCTCAGATCAGTATTTTAGAGTGCATATTTTTAGAGTGCATATGCACTCTAACATACTGATCCCAGGCATGGTTCACCCCCAAAGTGGCAGGCTTAGCTTCCTCTAGTGATTTTAGGGAACCCTCTGAATTTGGAAAGGGTCGGGGTTCAGGGAACAGAGTTATTAAGCTCCAAAGGGGGTGCGGGGGTACTTATTTGAAGGAATGTGTCCAGCGCACTTTAGCAATTATAGGGTTAATGTACAGCTTCCTCTCTATGGTAAAGCCTACCAAGAACACACTCCTTCATTTATGTACCCCCATACCTCCTTGAAGCTTCATAACTCCATTCCCTGAACCCCAAACCTTTCCAAATTTCAAGGGCTACAGGGGAAGAGCTTCAGGAAGCCCCCACTGCCATTTACTCTAGAACAAATTGTTTCATTTTAGAGGGGGGGAATTATGTTTTGTTTCATTTTGTTTCATTTCAAAACGTTTCATAACCTTACTACAAGATGAAACAGTGTGTTGTTTTTTTGTAAGGTGCTCATCCCTAATATGAAGTTTTCTACATGCTCACCCAGCAAGTTAAAATCTTTAGTGGAACATCCATGATTTCTGTGTGTTGCTTGTGTGTTGTCATCTATGATGTCACTTCATCATTTTTTTCTACCTCCCTCTGGTTCCTTTACTCTGCTCACGTCTCCTTCAAACTGGGTGAGCGGTTTTTGCTGATTTTGTGCTGACTGGCATCTTGCTTACAATACATCAGCAGCACTTTTAAAGATGTGCCCTTTTCTTTATCATTTCTTGACTAGTTTGCTGATTCTAATACTAGAAGATTAATGGAAAATCTCATAGATTCTGCTGTAGAGGTGAAACTCTTCTGATTAGTGAAACAAAAATATTCTTTCTCATCTTCCTTTCCCGCGCTATTCTAGTAGACTCAATGAACTTTCATACAGAGTCTGCTTTGGTAGGGAACTCAATGCAACTCAATGGGAGCGGCTACAGTTGCAAACAATGGATCTTTACATATAATCCACCATATACATAGACTACATGGGACTGGATGGGACTTCAGCAAGCCCTCTCCAGTGAACATCATATAACACCCAGCACATTGCTACTTAAAAGCTTACCTTTTTCTTTTCCATTTGATTATTTCATTTTCTAAGTAACATCTCTTTGTCCTGAAATAACCTGTCTGAAGATCATTGTTGTTCAAACCTATATGTTGTGATCATATTTTTCATTTTACCTTTTGCTGCTGGATGAGAAATGTATCAATGAAGCTCCTCTGATCATTTTTATCCAGATCTTTCAGGTGGTTGATGAAGGTGGCAGTTATAAAGGCATGTATTTCATCTCTGTTATTAAGGACAGTCTTACGAGCACCAAAAAGTAAGCCAAGTGCAGGAAACATGTTACACAGCTAAAAGTATGAAAGAAGAGGCAGAAAGGAAACATTGACAAATATCAGTATTTCCTGGCATATTTTATTCTCAGATCAACATTTTGAATAGCTTTTTTTAACAAACAACAATCATGTGTTCAAGTACCTTGGTAATTTTTACCTCTCCACACTGAATATTTTTCTAACTTTCCTTGAACCTGTGATTCCCTCCTTTCCCCACTGTCCTTCAGACATTAAGCTGGCCACTGGCATTGTCAGGAAATTGGAATTATAGAATAGTGATTTCAGCTAGGCCGTAGTGTAAACATGAATATTAAGAGATAGTTTCGTTCTGTAGTTCTGCTGTTATCTATGAGATGTGTAAACAAGGGCTCAGAGAAGACCCAATATAAATCCTATTGGACAATATGATACATATGACTGTTTTTCCCAACACAACGAAGTGTGAGCAGAGCTGAAAGAGAGTTTGAGTTTCGTTTTTCTCCTGAGGACAAGACAAAAGCAGCAAGATGTAGATTAGAAATATATTAGAAGGCCTTTGGCCTTGTAGTCTTTTTGAAGTAGTATAGTAGTAAAAATTAAGCTTTGTTATTTTCCAGATAGAAGCAAATATCACGTGTTATCCTCATTAGTTTCTAATAACTACACCAACTATCTGCTGAAGCATTGCTGTCGGCAACCTTGCTAAAGTCTCAAGGCATTTTTCGATTTGGCTTTCTCCTTGTGGAGCCTGTCGGGTGGTGGTGGTTTGGCTGCTCTTCCCTATCCTGAGCAGCAGGTGCTGCAGTCCCTCATTCATTGGGGGATCACTCACTGAAGAATCTAAGGGAAACTTGCCCCTTCCTTGAGTATATGATGCCCAAGACTTTAACAGCCTGGATGATAGAAATTTTGGCAGTGGGGTAGAAACAGAATCAAGCAAATCATAACTGAATCAGTGGGTAATAAATCAATGGATATGGGGGTAGCTGTATGTCTTAATTGTAATGGACTGTATATTGTTTCTCCTTACTGTAAACCACCTTGGGTCCTTTTCCAAGGAGAAAGGCGGGGTAAAAATTCTCAAAAATACATAAATATGAAAAGAAAAGAAAAGAAAAGAAAAGAAAAGAAAAGAAAAGAAAAGACGTAAAAGAAAAGATGTAAAAGAAAAGATATAAAAGCATCGTCTGCTACTGCTGCTACTTAGGTGTTGAGAGATAGAAGTTAAAGGAATGTTCACTGTTTTCACTAGACTATGATCCTGATTGGTTGAAATCCAATCACAACTGGTTGAAGTCCAATCCCTAAACCAGACTTGCTGTTGAGCAGCAGTATTTATTGTCCTGTCTTGGATTCACTCTGGTTTTCTCACCCTCATCCCATCCACTACCAGACCCAGTAGCATTCAGGGCTATGGACTGCTTCCTTGGTGCTTCCCAGGTCCTAGATGACAAAGGACAGTAGAATTCCATGGGTGACATCCCACTCCAGGGTGTCTTCCAGTGTCTTCCAGCAACTTCTCAGAGATACAGAATGGCACAGGAGAGAGAATGAAACCCTACAATAGTCCTTATAATGGGGGCCAAAAGGCTCTGTTGCCAAAATGAGGCCTAAACCTTTGTTGTGAAGATGGGGGTCGTCAGGATGAGTACAGCAGTCTCATTTCTGGAACCTGTGGCATGAGGGAAGATGCAATCCCTCATGCCAATCCCCAATTTTCAGTGGATCCTGAACAGAATGTTTCCAGGAAAAGCAGTTCAGTTACCATGACTGAGGGGCTTCCAAAAAGCCGGACGTTTTCATTGACCAACTGCAGCAGTCGTTGAATGGTGGGATCTTCGTATTCAAATCGCTTGCCAAGCAGGATGGACACGATAATATTGGCAACAGCTGCATTCATAATCATGGTGGTCTCAAAAGGTTTACCTTTGGAAAAAAGATGTAAGCACAGTAAGGTAAAGGTAAAGGTTTCCCCCCGCACATGCATGCTAGTTGTGTCCGACTCTAGGGGCGGTGCTCATCTCCATATTCAAGCCAAAGAGCCAGTGTTGTGCAAGTACATGGCCACATGGCCGGCGCGGCTGCAAGGAAACACTGTTTTACCTTCCCGCTTTTTTTTATGGCGGTACTTATTTATCTACTTGCATTTTACATGTTTTCAAACTGCTAGGTTGGCAGGAGCTGGGGTTACCAGTGGGAGCTCGCTCCACTGTGTGGCACCCGGGATTCGAACCACCGAGCTGCTGACTTTGCAGTCGACAGTTTTCGGAAGCCTTAGTCCACTGAGCCACCATTCCCCGTAAGCACAGTACTTAGAGAAAATGAAACTATGAAATGTGAAGTTTAAAAGTAAAGCAAAGTGTTCTGCTTATATATTGCCCCATACCACTTCAAGTAGTCTCTGGGTGGTTTACAGTTTTTTAATTACAGTATGCAGGGTACATATTGCCCCTCCCCCAGCAAGCTGGGTACTCATTTTACCGACCTTGGAAGGATGGAAGGCTGAGTCAACCATGAGCCTGCTGCCTGGGATTGAACCCCAGGATGTGAGCACAGTTTTTCCTGCAGTACAGGCATTTAACCACTGGGCCATGGTATCCCTCCAAATGGCTGAAGACAACAAGATCAGGGTACACATGTGAACATTTCATGACTGTTAAAATCTTAAACTGCATTTCTTAGTAGTTTTTAAATCTAAGAAATACTAAATACTCAAAATAACTTTTACACAGGAATTATTTAGGTGTACCAACATGCAAGAGACAGATGTACATTATTTCCAGGATAAATCAGGTGATCCATGTTCTAGGAATAAGCCATATCAAACAGTTATATTGCAGGAATACAGTACAGAGGTCCTGAAGTAAAAATCAATCCAGTCACCTTCATAAGATTTAAACTTTTTTATCAGGACGTTGCACTCCTCAACAATTTTGTCTTCTATGGATCTCTTGCCCATTCCATAGTCACGCAATGTGGCTAAGGCAAACCGTCGCATTGCTTTCCAGTTCTCACCGTGAGAAAAAAGAATACCTTGAAGAGAACAGGAAAGAGTTTCTAGTTAGCTCCAAATGAACTCCACCCAGCCAGAGACTGTAATGAGAAGAACATATAGACATGGTGACATATTGACTGCAGTAGGAAATCAGGAGGCTGGGGTGAAAGATGCAATGTATGTGATCAATGGTTTGTCCCATTTTTCACTCAAAAGCTTACTTTGGTGTTTTGTTTTGTTTTATACCAACTATGGACAACACCTCCATTAATACCCTTCTGATGCCTTGTGAAATCTCTACATGGGATTGCCTGGCAAATTAATCCAGAGGCTCCAAGTGGTACAAAATTTGGCAGCTAAGGTTAGTTACGGGGTTGAGGAAAAATCAGCATATCATCCCTACCATGGCTGCACTGCAATGGCTGCCGATCCATTCCTGCATTGATTTCAAGGTTCCAATGATGACATACAAAGCCATAAACAGTTTAAGGACCTTGTTATCTATCAGATTGGCTCCTACTGCATAATACTACCCGTAGCACCTGATCCCCTCAGGCTGGGCATTTGAGGGTGCCATCACTGAAGGAGGCCCATAAGTCGTTGATAAGGAATCGGGCTTTATCAGTGGCAGCCCATCCTCTTTGGAACCAACTTCCCCCCTGAGATTTGTTTGGCTCCTTTGCTTCCTGTCTTCAAGAAACAACTTCAAGACGTGGCTTCACAAAAAAAGGTTTTTCCTGGGTATTAGCTCATTGTATCTATGCACTGTTATCTTTTCTTGCTTTGTCTTTAGACCATCTTGTTCTCTGTTTTCATCTCATTTGATCTGTCATGTGATAATGTTTTATTATGTTATATTGTATACTTACTGAATAGTTTATTATTCATTATTTGTATTTTGATATTTCTTTGTAGCTTGTAAACTTCCCAGAGTAGCCGTGTTACTAGATGGTATGGTATATAAATATATAAATAATGCTGTTTCTATTACTGGAGGTGTATAGGTTCTGCTATGTCTCTCTTCCTCGTCCTAAGGGTAGTCTTCAGATCTAACTCCTATAGTCCTTAGCCTGCCTCCCACTTTGCCAGTTCCCTCAGTTCTCCTAATGGTGAGGATTGTCCCCCATCTTGTGACTTCCTTTCCTTTTCCATCTCACCCTTATTACTGTTTTCCATGATTTCTTGGTGCAACTCATACTGTCACCCTCACCAAAGCCTTTTGCAAATGCTTCAAAGATTGGGATTAAGGGCCTCACCAAAGCCTTTTGCAAATGCTTCAAAGATTGGGATTAAGGGCCTCTCTGCAAATGCATCTGCCTGGTTGACGAGAGCCTCTTTTATTGTCTCATACCCGGTCAACACCACCATCTTCTGGAGTCCCATCTGGAGGCTGAAGACAGGGCCATACTCTTTGGACAACTGGAATTCAAGAAAAGGAAAGTGAGAAAATGCCTCTGGTCATCAGAAACTGAGTCAGATTTCAATAATCTTCCTCAGTTTAAAGAATAATATTTGTGTTAAATTTCTGATTGAGAGAAAAGTCCCGATGCTTGTGTTGAATACTATTGTGCATTGAATTATGTTGTTTTAACTCAAATCATTGTCTGAAGTTTCACTGAGTAGTAATTACCCCAGAATAAATACAGATTAAGGAACCAAAATCTTTCTGCTATTTATCATGCTCTCCTTTCATATATCAGAGAAAAATCAGGACCACTTCACACCTTCAGCATGAAAGCTAAAGCTAACAACCCATTTTTAACAGGTGTGGGAAGGGCAGCAGAGGCGTGGCTTTCACACACCCATAACCATTGGCCATCTAATGAACCTATTCAGACTAGGAGGAAGTGAAATCAACATGGAATATAAATTGGAGGTCTTCTCCTAACCGTCCTCAGACTGAAGAAGCTGCTTGGATGAATAGTGAAACGTTTCAGTCTTACAAGAAAAGAAATCCAGTTGCCTTGTCTCAGCTTCCAGATAACCTCACCTGAATGACTGAGAATTTCCACAGACATATGGCTGAAATATTAATAGGTTTACCTGCCTAGGAAAGAAGGAACAGAGTCTCTTACCTTCAGCATGGTTCTGTAAGGCCTTTTCTGATCCATTATGAGAAGATTTCCAACAAGCGGTAAAGGCCAAGGTCCTGGTGGAAGAATTTGAGGGTGCTTATTCCGGAAACTCCCATTTTTCAAAAACAACATAATCATAAGGATAACAAGAAACAATATTGAAATAGGAGTACTCCAATCCATTACTACAGAGGAAGCAGTTTTTGTAGAGATTACAATATGCGATATAAGACTGTTTGATTAGGGCAAGTGCTGCTTCATTATATGTCTTTTACGTAAATATTTATTCTCCTCCACATGGTTTAATATTTACCTCTGGTGAATCTTTAACCATATTAACTGAAGCATACTGTCTGCCACTGTCTTGCAGTTTTTGTCTCCTCTGATTCCGCAATCTATAGTTGATAAAAAATATCCTGTACTTCAGTGGTCAGGTTCTACAAATAAAGTCATGATAAACAGGTTGAAACTTTCTTGTTTGTTTTCTTTTTTTTTGTGTGCATTATTTTGCTTTGTTTGTATTTGCTCAAGATGCTTGCACAGACTAACACAACTACCTCTTTTAAAACCACGTGCATACAGCAGTTTGTCTCATCTGATGCTGATCTCATTTGTGTTTAGATATGCTCTAAAGTCGTTCTGCTATTTCTGCAATTACTACTGTTGCCTTTCTTAAGTCTTGTGATTTTTGTGTAATTTATGCCAAGAAACAGTGTAGAACAGGGGTGGGAAACCTTCAGCCCTCCATATGTTATGGACCTCAACATCCACAGTGTATAATTGGCAGTCCAGTCCTGGAATTCTGGGAGTTGTGGTTAGACATGGACACGACTCGACGAAATTCTCGTTTCCGTTTCTGTTTCTCGTTTCCGTTACGCAACGAAACGAAGAACGACAATTACTCTGCCAGAACTCAAACTCGAACCGAAAAAAGAAAAATTGGTTCTGATTTGTCGTGTTGTCATTCCTGACATCGCGTGATCGCGCGCAATGCCAACAGCACAGAAAAAGTTTTAAAAGTAAAAAAACCCGATTCCCGGCCAAAAAAGCAGGCAAAAATATGCCTGCCTGAGTGAGGGCACCTACCAGAGGGGTGGTTTCTGGGGGGGGGTCCCTGGCCTCCCCCCTCTCCTCCTGTCCTTCCTGGGCTGCTCTGGCAGAGTGGTGGCCGGCGGGCATCCTCGTCGTCCCACCAACGTCGCCGGCTCGCGGCTCGCCGCCGCCATTCAAGCGGCACAGAAAAAAAGTTTTAAAAACCCGATTCCCGGCCAAATAAGCAGGCGGAAATATGCCTGCCTGAGTGAGGGCACCTACCAGAGGGGTGGTTTCTGGGGGGGGGTTCCCCGGCCTCCCCCCTCTCCTCCTTTCCTTCCTGGGCTGCTCTGGCGGAGTGGCGGCCGGCGGGCATCCTCGTCGTCCCGCCAACGTCGCCGGCTCGCTGGCTCGCCGCCGCCATTCAAGCAGCACAGAAAAAAAGTTTTAAAAACCCGATTCCCGGCCAAAAAGCAGGCGGAAATATGCCTGCCTGAGTGAGGGCACCTAGAGGGGTGGTTTCAGGGGGGGTCCCTGGCCTTCCCCCCCTCCTGTCCTGGGCTGCTCTGGTGGGGCATCCTTGTCAACGCCATGCGGTGCGGGCGGGGGATCCAAAATGGGGCGGGCGACCGCAATCTTTTTTTTGAAATCGTATCGTCATGGTCCAAAAACACACCAAAGCACCACAGAAACATGCAAAAATTGCTATTTTAAAACTGCCAGATTTTCTACAGTAGCAGTGGGTTTTTCTTGCAACAAAATGTCTCCTTTGTCCTCCTCTCCATTGATTTTATTTTATTTTATTTTATTTTTATTTTTACACCTGCGCAATGATGGGCTGGCCATGGGAGTGACCATGCAAATTTTTGGAGCCATTCCACCAATCGCATGGCCACTTGGCCAGGTTGACCACAGACACTTCTGGGATGTGCCAATCGGGCATAAAAAGCCCATAACCGTAGCCCGAACCCAAACCCTAAGCCTAAGCCTAAGCCTAACCCATATGCCAGCACACTGTCCTTCTAAGTGGGTCAGAGGGGCACCCAGAGGTGCACTCCAATACTCACCCTAGCCTTACCTGTAACCCTAACCCTAGCCCCTGCGCTAACCCTAACCCTAAGCCAAGCCTGTGTACTCGCATTGCACTATACACACAAGTACACTTCCCTTCTTAGTGAATCACAGAGTGGCCAGATCAGCAGTGGGCCTGTGGTCTACAGAGAGGCACCCAAAAGAAGTGCCTCTCTGCCACTCAACTTGGTATGCATATCCAATTGGCTATGCATGCCATTTTGTAGCGGGTGAGGAGAGGAGGCACCCACGAGGTGCCTCCAGGAGCCCGCTTTCCCTTCATAGCGGGCCAGAGGAGGCACCCACCCCACAGAGGTGCCTCCAGGAGCCCGCTACCCCCCCTAAACCAGTACTAATGACAGACAAAAAAACCCGACACCACGAAATGACAAATTTTTGAAAAATTTCGCGAAAAATGGAAACGAGCCGAAATGGACCCGTCCCGAAAAACGACAACTCGAAAAAAAAAAATCCTGGTCGTGCCCATCTCTAGTTGTGGTCCATGGAGGGCCAAAGGTTCCCCACTAGAGACGGGCATGAAACGAACATTTTTTCATTTCCATTATTCGTTATTTGTTCCGTTATGTAATGAAACGAACAACAAAAACTGTGATGAAAATGGAATGAAATGAACAGAACCACGAAAATTGGGTTTGTTACGTTTCGTTTTCGTTAATGGCGACGCGCAATGAAATGAGCTGTCTTAAATGTTAAAAAACACCCTGGACATCCATAAAAACCCAGCAATAATTATTTATACTGTCTGATAATACATACTGTGGGGGGGGGTCCTTAAAACGTGCATTTATGTCTTTTCTCAGATCGCTGTATTTTTTTCCTTTAAGGGGAGTTAGGGGACATCGACCCAAAATGGCTCCCAGATGCCTTATATTGATTTCTTGGGTATTAAAATGCCCTGGACATCCATAAAAATGCAGCGATAATGTGATAATTATTTGAAATTATTAACTACCAGGGGGTTGCGGTCCTTAAAACGTTTGTTTTTGTCTTCTCCCATTGCGATGTATTGTTCTTTTCCCTTTAAAGATGACAAAATGGATGTCGCCACTACAAAATGGAGGCAAGCCATGTGATGGGATCATGTTCAACCAATAGCATGCCCAGGTTGCAAACTGGGCAGGTCTGGCAGCCACAGAGGACATAAAAAGCTCTGGCAGCCCTCGTCCTCCTTGCAGTCTCCGGTGGGAGTTAGGGTGGGATTACTGTCTCTGCGACTCTAGCTTCAGTCCTGCAGCCTCCCTGTGTGTGTGTGTGCATACCTCTCGGTGAGTACCCTCCCCTGCCCCGCAGTGCAGTCACTCTGCAGCTGCCTTGCACCCTGGGCAACGCCCGCCGCTGCCTTTGCAGTCTCCCTGCATACCTAGTCTATACTGTGTCTCTGCCAGCATCAACTTTTTTTTAGTGTTTTCCCTCTGGTCTGGGGCTTTGGGGATGCCCACGCACGGAAATGCTTTAAAAATTGCGCAAAAAGCAGGTAGAAACGAAAAATGAAAAAACGAAAAATGAAAATGATTTTCCCAAAAAATTCACAAAAAATGGAAACGAACTGAAACAGACCTCTCAATGAAAAATGAAAAAACGAAACACCATTTTTTTGATTCGTGCCCATCTCTATTCCCCACCCCAGTATAGAAAAACAAATTCATGCTGTATCTAAGAAATTAAGTACATTATAATATATTCCGACTTAGTATGCTTCTTACTGATAAGCTTTATTTCAACAGACTTTACATCTAGCTTATTAGCAGTACAGACATCAGTGGTTGTCTGTTCTATGGAAAGTGACTCTGAATGAAAGCAATTCATCCAGCCATTCATTTTCTTTGTTTATATCCTGCCTCTCCCCCAATAAAGAAAAACTAAGTACCTTATAATTTTTAATGGTAAATAGATGAAAGAGCATAAGCTCACACAAACACAAATAGAAAAATAATGCATAGTCAAAGAATTTCAACATGAATTAATAATGTGATTGAGAAAGTAGGACTTTTGGGCTGCCATTTCTATCAACACTTGATAGTTTTTGATCCTGATGAAAATGATGATAGCTTATCTCTGGCAATGGTACCCAAAAGAAAAACAAACTAGAGATCTATTTAAGTCTACAGCTATTGTGCATAGATTAGTACTGAAACATGTGGCCCAGAGATAGACATTTAATTATTAACAGAAGAAAACTGCCTGAAATTAGTCAGCATTTCTCAGCTGGCTTTCATGTACTCTTTGGTTATTAAAATGCCCCTTCAGCGTGGACTGTGGCTCTTGACCTAGATTTTCTTCCAGTTGTCCATATCCACAACACCCATTTACACATTCAGGTGAAGTCTAGATTAGCGCTCAAAGTGTAATGCATTTTTATCTCATCCATATTAGTGGTTAAGGACTCGCTTATAGAATGAATAGTAACTTTCAAAACATGCAGATCTGGAAGGCCTTGCCTGATGGGTGGAGGAAGACCAGTCAAGACACAGGCTCTCTGGATGAATGTTTCCAGGGAGCTAAAGGGACAAAGTGTTGTGAATGGGGCTTTCCTCCTTCTAAAGCAGGGGTTCTCAAACTACAGCCCATGGGCCAGGTGTGGCCCGCCAAGGTCCTGAATCCGGCCCACTGGCTATTATAGAACCCCCCACTCCCCCCAATTGAGCCAAAAACTCACCATGCAGCAGCAGCTGCTGCTGCCACCTCAGCCACCAATGCAAGGGCAAAGCCCGCCGTTGTCCATAGTGTCTTGGGGGGTGAGCAGGATGGGCCCTCCCTTATCCCCCTTGGAGCCATGGGAGACGTAGGGTTGTCACATGGGCCAGCAGGCAAGGAGAGCAGCACTGGGCTGGGGGGCAAGCAGGATGGGCCCACCCCTACCCCACTTGGAGCCATGGGAGAAGTGGGGTTGTCATGCACTCTGGCAGACATTGGGCCGGAGGGTGGTGTGAAGTGGTTTGGGCCTTCCCTCTCTCCCCCTCGGAGCCACACCGGGGAGCTGCAGGGTCTGGCCCCCAACAGTGCCTGAGGGATAGTGAATTGGCCCCCTGTTTAAAAAGTTTGTGGACCCCTGTTCTAAAGGAACAGACCCATAGCCTGGGGGGGGGAAGGATCCTTTTTAATGCAAGGTTGTCCCTGTATTTATAATTTATTTATTTTTTCTATTTTAACCCCATCTTTCTCCTTGGAAAAGGACCCAAGGTGGCTTACAATAATGCAGGACAATATGCAGCCCAGAACATTTCAGACATATTCAAGTTAAGAACAGCGAATTAGAAGAGGCATCTTAGAACATTAAAAGTTAACATTAAATCTAGAAAGAGCACGCAAGAAGAAAAAATCCGTTATCAGGATTGGAAAGTAACACTACATGGTAATCCACATAAAACTTTTAACCAGTGACACCAACGGAAGAGGACGGAGCACTTGATCCCTGTCAGACCACCACCTCCTCCCTGGATCCTTGCCAGGCCTGGTTAATAAAAGCAGCCAGGCCAACTACTACTGAATGGGCCATAGCAATAATTAATGGATCTCTCCTTGAGGAGAGATCATTCATTTGTTAATTTTTATTCGTTATTAGGGAATGAAACGAATAGCAAACTGACCCATCACAGGAAAAGGAAATGAAACAAAATGGAAATTTCCATTTTGCTCCACTTCATTTTTCATTTTCCCTTTTCCCATAGGAATGCATTAGCAATGCATTCCTATGGGAAAGGTACCCCCTCCAAGTGTCAATTGGGTGTGGGGGAAGCAAGCACCTAGCAGCTAATCAGCGCTGGCCTGAACCCAGCACTGAGCAGCTGATTGGCGCTGGGTGTGGGGAAGAGCAGGCTTTTAAAACTCTTCCCGGAGGCAGCCCAAGCAGTTGATTGGTGCTGGCTTGGGAAGGGGAAAATATTTTAAAAGTCTGTTCTTCCTCCCACCCCATCGGTGCTCCAGATGGTAAAAAACCCACTGGGTGGGGGGAAGGCATGTTGGGGGAGAAGCATGGGTCAGACCTGCCAAGTGCCCGCATTCCCCAGGAAATTCCCATTTCCCACCTCTTTCCCATTGTCTACCTGGATATTTTATTTTCTGGAAATGTCCTTTATCACAAGGCAGGGTCTGCAGCATACCTCTAGTTTTGCCTAGGAACCAGCAGCCACCATGGTGCTGTTCCGGGCTTGGCTATCTCCCTTCCTATCACCCAGCAGACCAACTCCACTGACCATCCGGAAGGCATCTGCTGCCTGTCCTGCTGCCTGCCATTGCGAGTGAACTTGGCTTAGGCTGAGAGTCGTCATGGCAAAGTCAACCCCCCTCCAAGTCGAGCTGTTAAATTTTCTTTGTTATTTAATTTCCTGTTTCACCTGTCAATCCCCTGATCGGTAATTGTGCCTGATTTACCACTTCACATTGCTTTTGTAACTTCTTCTCACTCTCCGGGGTTATAAACCAGTTTCCCTTCCTTTGTCTCCTGCGTGCACACTTTATGCCTGAGCCTGACCACTGTCTCAGTTTAGGCTGGCCTTATAGGTCATATAAACTCTCTGGTTGATTTTTCTCTAGCTAACTGAATAGCTCAGTGGCTTACGTTTTTGACTCTGGAGCCAAGGGCCAGGGTTCAATTCCCTGATCCTCCCCCACTGCTTGCCCAGGATGCTCCAAGAAGTCTTGTAACAGCCCAGGTGAGCAGCACTGGGGGACCTGATCCTCCCCTGCCACTGGCCCGGGCTGCTCTGAGAAGTCTCGGAGCAGCACGGGCGAGTGGCAGTGGTGGATCAGGTCTCTCAGTGCCACCCCCAAGGCCCCACCCAACCTGCATCTGCATATCACCGATTTTCAGTCATCACGGGTCAGGTGGGTCCCTAACCCCCACAATAGGCACGGGGTTACTTTATCACTGGTCAGGTTGGGTTCCTAACCTCCACAATAAACAGGGGATTATTGCACTTTGCCTATAGCATTCCCTCTATCTATCAGGGAATTTAAAAGGTAAAGGTGTGCTAGTTGTGTCCGACTCTAGGGGCGGTGCTCATCTCTGTATTCAACCCGAAGAGCCAGTGTTGTGTAACTCTGTGGCCATGTGGCCAACATGGCTGCAAAGAAACACTCTTTTCCCTTCCTGCTTTTTACAGTGATACCTGTTTATCTACTTTCATTGACACGCTTTCGAACTGCTAGGTTGGCAGGAGCTGGGGTTAGCAGTGGGAGCTTGCTCCACTGCATGGCACCTGGGATTCGAACTGCCGAGGTGCCAACTTTGCAGCCAACAGTTTTTTGGAGCCTTGGTCCACTGAGCCACCATGCCTCTGAGATCAGGGAATTTACCCGATAAAAAAAAGAAAAAAATAAGAAGAAAGACTTTCTGTCAGATTGTCTGCCAGGATTTGTGTTATTACTGTATTTTTAAAGTGCTTGCATATTGACCCCTTAATAATGTTCCATAATTTTTCCTGGGATTGATGTCATGCTGACTTTTTGAAGAGAGTGACAATATTATCCTTTTCCAATCATCTGGTACCTCACTCATTTCCCATGATTTCAAGAAAATAATGGACACTAGTTCTGAGAGTTCTTCAGATAGTTCATTCAATACTCTTAGATGCAGTTCATGCAGCACTGGAGACTTGAACTCATTCAAGAAGATTGAAGTCTCCAACTTCAATCCTGTCCCCTCCACTTGCACTTCACATTTGTATGGAGGGTCATAGTCTCTCCTTTGGGAAAAGGCTGAGCTAAAAAAGGAATTGAGCACTTTGTCGTCTTGTCTTTGTCATTGGTTATCATTTTTCCATCTCCATTGAGTAGCTAAACCACTGTATCTTTTCTTTGTCTTTTCCTATGCACATACCTGAAGAATGCTTTTTTGTTACTTTTAGCTAACCTCAGCTCACTCTCAGCTTTTGCCCTATTAAGGCATCTTAATTCCTTGCTACCTGTCTGTACTTTCCTTTTGAGATGGGACCTTCTTTCCACTTCCTCAACTTCCTGTTTGTTCATTTTCAGGTCCTCTCTGAGCATTTTTATGAAACCACAGTGGTCTTTTTTTTCATTGCTTGTACTTGTGCCTTTAGAGAGTCTTTTTTAAAAAAGGATTTCCCACACTTCTTGGATGCCTCTTCTTGTTAGGTTCTCCTTCAATGGGCTCTTCCTTATCTTTTTTTCTGGGTTTATTAATATTGGCTTTTTAAAAATCTAGCAGATATGTGTATCTACACTCTGCTCTGGTTCCCTTTGAAATAAAGAATCCTGGTAGAATATGGTCACTCTTGCCTAGAGTTCCCCTTACTGCCACTCTCTCCACCAAGTCATCTCTAATGGTTATAATCAAGTCAAGGCTAGCTAGTCCTCTAGTTTCCTCCTCTGCTTTTTGTTGGATAAGATTATCAGACAGTTCCCGTTATACAACCTTCTGTACAGCAAACAGGTGTGTTATACTCAGCATGTAATAACGTTATGCAGTCAAAATTATGTCAAACCTTAATGTGACGCAGAAACAAATGGATCTGTCATACTTTAGTGTGATCTAGAAACAGAAGCAACTACTGTACATCATACTTGTGTGTGATCTAGAAACAGAAGCCAATGCATCGTGTAGATAAATTACTGAGGGTATAAGCAGATCTTTGATTCTGACACTGCACCAAATGGTACAAAAGCATATTGTTATTTTTAAACTAAGTCATCTATCCTGGGATCAAACAGGATTACATGTGTATGGAAATTAGCATGATCGGGCATAGTGTAAATTGCTAAGATGACTATTAAGAGCACATTGTGGTAAGTATTAGACCTTATCTGAGGAATGTAGAGGAACAGACATAACAAGCTAGCAGCACAGACAATGGTCTGCTAACATTGGTCAATTATATCTGGTGACATCTGGAAGCTGTGAGAAGAAGATGAGGAGAAAGAGAGAAGTCATTATTATTCTGATTATTATTCTGATGATTGGGCTGATGATGTTAGGATCACTTTGACCAATGGAGCTCACTGCAGTTAGGTACAATAGAAAACGTTAGCTTAGAAGAAACCTTGAATGTAATCATTTAGTCAGGATGACTTAGATTTTATTATTTTTAGGAAGTGAGATTTTTTAAGTTTTGTTATTTTTAACACTTTTTGAATTCTTATTTTTGTATCTTAAAAATAGAAAATAAAATACTATTTTTGAAAACTAACTTGGCCTCTTGATTTGAAAAGAACCCAGAGTAAATCAGACGGAGGATATGTTTTGGAGTATTTTGCTTCAGAGAAAAAGAATTCTCTTTACTTTTGAACTTGGCCAGTGCAACCTCCTTTTGATTTACCTTGCCTGGTCAGCAGGGTCGGGATTGCCTCGTGAGTAAGGCGAATTGCTTCAAGGAGAAAGAACCTAACACCTACGATGAGAAAGAAGTGGCTTTGCTTTCTGGAATGCTGAAGAGTAACACTGGGAGTCAGAAGCATTCTCTGCTCCTGCTTTCCGAGTGAGGGAGAGATGGCAGGTCATAAATTTTCCTTATATTTTTGGCACCAGGCAGCTGTGAGTTTCAGAAGAGGATTTTCAGCTGTCTAGGTGACAAAATGAACTCTGCTCTAATTATCTCACCTAGAGGAGGAGAAGCGGCTTGAATTTTAAAAGGCATTTTCCCCTTTGTGTGTTTTGGCAAGGAGCTTACAGAAAAGTTTTGCCAATGAGGCCTTTATTCATTTTTAAACAAATTCCACATTATAGTGTTATTTGTGTTAATTATTTTCCTTAGGATGGCAGGGTTAGAGGTAGATCAGGATTATGATTCCAATCAATTTGCTGATGAAGATGACCTTCCAGCTGTTATGCTGGTGGAAGACACTGTGGGTTGCCGTCAGCCAACCAGCATTGCTTTGGCTGGTGAGTCCTTTGTAATACCCTGGAAGCGGATGTCCAGCAGTGAGCCAAGAGTATATGTTCCTACTGAGAGATGCCGACCTTTATCTGGCCAAATTACTTCACCTCTGGACAGTTGTTTATGGAGATAAGCTGCCCATACAGTTCAGGAGAGCGACCCTTCACTCATTAGGGCTTGCTTTTGTGGAGTAAGGGCAAGAAGATCTTCCCACCAATCATCCTAGGCACAGTCATGAAATGACATGGTTACAGTAGTTCTTTGAACAGCCAAGGATGACCACAGAACAGTTAGAAGAGTGGGCCTCTTTTACCCAGCGAGGAGTCCACCCCAAGCAGTCACGTAGGCTGCCTGAATCAATTGAAGTTACTCATCACCCAGTACAGCATATCCAGGGATACATGGCATTAGAGGAACTCTTAGGACAAAGAGGGAGGGAGACCTTTCTAGAAGCCCTGTACAAGTGGGAGGAGCTGAAAGTCTTCATATTGTGGGAGGCATTGCCCAGTGGAAGAGAGTCAGGACTTGAGAAACAGCAGCAGCAGCAGGTGGAGCCAGAGAGCCAGGTCTGCCACCTCCCAATTACACTCCTTGCTGAGCACCCTCACCACCTTCTCCATGGCATATTCAGCCATCAGTCCCTCCTCCAAGGTGAATCAGAAAACAAGCACCGCCTTTCATGCCCCTCAGGCTACAGGCACCACCACCACCTCAGCAGAATGAAGTAGCATAATGCCTGCAAGCCTGAACTGATTTGCAAAGGCTTACACGACTAGACCAACAGTGGCAAATTATGGACTATCAGATTTGAAAGGATTCTTCGGACAGGGCTTTGAATGAACACCTTAGACTTCAACAGGAGAGAGACCAAATCAGGAAACTTGAGGAAGCTAGAGCAGATTCCAGATCTTATTATCGGAAGTCACTACCAATTTTTAGAAATGGTGATGACCTCTTAACATTCCTAGGGAATTTCCAACAGGCATGTGAAGATCCAGGAGCCCCACGTGAACTTTGGGTTCATCTTTTACACTCCCAAGTATCAGGAGTTTTGTCACAGCTAATGGTAGAAGTCAAAGATGAAACATGGGATCAGTTTTTGTATCTGGTTCATCATAGATGTGCTTACACACCAGAGGCCTTATGCCTTAGGTTCAGAGCCATGAGATGGAATTACCAGCAGCAAAGTGCCTGTTCTTTGCATTATGAGATTCAAAGGAACATTCTTGAATGGTTTAAAAGCACAGGAATAACTAACCTGCAGGATGTTGTAAAATTACTCACAATGGAACAATTACATAATGAGGTTTCAGATGATTTTTGGCAACAGGCTTTACTGAGAAATCCTGGATTATCTCTGAAGTTTGCCCTTGTTTTGGATGAATTAAGTGCATATAAAAAGAGCATGCCCAGATACAGTAAACCCACTCAGGCAAAACCCTCATCATCCAATAAGACTGAGTCAAAGGTTGGTAGGTATAGAGGATCATCAGCTTCACAGCAAGAAGAGAGTTACAGATAGTGTTTTTCTCTTGCAAAAAATCTGGGCACTATTCCAGTTAACATGGGGGAGGTCAAAGGGTACCACCTAAACCAGCACCCACAGCAGCTAAGACTCCTCAGAAACCCAGGAGAAGTGTACCACCATTCTCCAAGGCTACTCCTAAAATGCAATCAATTTCTGGGACTGTGGACTTTGTAGCAGACAGTGAGCAAAATGCTGATTTTTCAGATGTATCTGTGGAAGATGGGAATGGTAGTGAAGCAGTGCTGAGCACCATTCAGCGACCTAGAAATCCCCTGAGCTTTCCAGAAGAAGGGCGGAGTCACCAATTCCCAGCAATATCATTTTTACATCACAAGTTTCAGAGCAACAGCCATATGCTCAATCCATTTCTATGTTTGCAGAATCCTCTGCTGGTGTGCAACAGGAATTGCAACCAAATGTTCAGATATTGGGACCAGATGATCTGATTCCCAGACCGCAAGCAAATTGGGTACAAGAGACTTTTTCTACCTTTGTGATTCACCACACACGTGAAATCCTTATCCCGTCTTTCGTAGACAGTGGAGCAGATATTTCGTTAATTTCAGCTGATTTTTTTTCAACCAAGTGATTTTCTACAGAACTGCAGATTTCTTGTATTGCCTTATGCAACACAGCGGGATGACTTGAGAATTCATGAAGTCACACTTGCCAAGATTAGAGTGAAATACAAGAATGTTGAGGGGCAGACAATAGTCCTTGTTCACCCCCCCCCTGAGCACAAGATCAAAAATTTTGGTCAGGAATGATCTCATATACAAGAACCATCTAGCTGGACTTCAGCTACAGCATAGGGAACTGGTTTCAACCATTAATCGTGTCCAAACCAGGAGCCAGGCCAGGGCAAGACAGACTGAACTGTCAGAATTTGATGAAGCTAATGCTAACCCTTCTGTTTTTCCTTCACAGAAACCACATGGACCTGATGAGGGGGAGATATCACCTAACAATGTACCTTTTCTTTCAGATGATGATGATGATAACTCTGTTATTGTAACTGATGATAATTCTGTTGATACAAATGCTAATGTGTCTGATGATGCTTCTGTTCATTCAAATGATGTTGATGTTAACATGCTTATTTTGAAAACTCATGCTAGGTTCAAGGAACAGCAATTGTGTGTCCCTACCTTGAAAGACACTAGAGAAGGAGCAGACAAGATGTGATGTTGTCAGCAGCAAAACAAACCAGATTTTGTTGGAGAGGGTCTAATGATTGTAAACTTCTGTAGAGAGGAAAACTCATTGATGGAAATGTCAACAACATCAACTGCTAGTACTTCAACGTTACAGGCAGGAAGTCCTTAAACTTTCATATGATTCTCTCGCAGGTCATACAGGGTTTCGGAAAACTCATCCGAGAATCACCAATCATTTGTTTCGGCCAAATCTGACCAAAGATGTAAAGGCGTATACTTCTTCCTGTGATGTTTATCAGCGAGTAGGCTATCCAACTGACAACCACTAAAACTAAAATGGAATATTTTCCTCTAGGACCCATGTTTAGCACCCTAACTGTCTGTACTTTCCTTTTGGGATGGGGCCTTCTTTCCACCTCCTCCACTTCCTATGTTTGTTCGTTTTCAGGTCCTCTCTGAGCTTTTTATGAAAACACATTGGTCTCTCTCTCTCTCTCTCTCTCTCTCTCTCTCTCTCTCTCTCTCTCTCTCTCTCTCTCTCTCTCTCTTTGCATTGCTTGTACTTGTGCCTTTAGAGAGTCTTATTTTTAAGGATTTCTCATGCTTCTTGGATGCCTCTTCTGGTTAGGTTCTCCTTCAATGGGCTCTTCTTTATCTGTTTTCTGAATTTATTAATATTGGCTTTTTAAAAATCTAGCAGACATGTGAATCTACACTCCGCTCTGGTTCCCTTTGAAATCAAGAATCCTATTAGAATATGGTCACTCTTGCCTAGAGTTCCCCTTACTGCCACTCTCTCCACCAAGTTGTCTCTAATGGTTACAATCAAGTCAAGGCTAGCTAGTCCTCTAGTTTCCCTCTCTGCTTTTTGTTGGATAAGATTATCAGACAGTTCCGATTATACAACCTTCTGTACAGCAAACAGGTGTGTTATACTCAGCATGTAATAACGTTATGCAGTCAAAATTATGTCAAACATTAATGTGACACAGAAACAAATGGATCTGTCATACTTTTGTGTGATCTAGAAACAGAAGCAACTACTGTACATCATACTTGTGTGTGATCTAGAAACAGAAGCAAATGCACCATGTAGATAAATTACTGAGGGTGTAAGCAGATCCTTGATTCTGACACTGCAGCAAAAAATATTGTTATTTTTAAACTAAGTCATCTATCATGATGAGCTTTATGGGATCAAACAGGATAGCATGTAGCTCATACAAGAGCATACCCAATTCCACCTATTTTCTTTTCTTCAGTGGCATTCAGTCAAGTGGCTGTCACACCAGCATTATTTTCATGAGCAAGGATGCTTGTCAATGGTTTAATCATCCTGTGAGCATGAGATATATTAGCGTAGCAGAGCACAAATGTTGAAAGGCGTTGGAGGTGTTGTCATCCCAAGTGCTGGGGTGAGGTTCAGGTCTTCTTTAGAAGTCCCAGGAGGTGGCTGAAAGGTGAATCTCTGCAGGAGGCTTGTAAAGAACAGGAAGAGCTCCATTTTGGCCAAGGTCTCACCTACACATATTCTGCGACCTGTATAAATGCCCAGGGAATAAGAAAACATCGGTTACTAAGATTTCAAAATTTTATACAGTTTTTCTGTCACACATTGACTAAAACTCTGTTGTGCAGTTACACACACAGTGTAGCTTTTGGAAGCAAATTGGTTTAAGTTATGAAATCTCAAGACATGATCCATTACATAAGGAGTCATGTGACTTGGTGTGCAACAGAAAATGGCTCTGGAATTCACTTGGCTTCCATAATTATATCTTATATAACAGGATTTCATCTATTGATCGGCTGCGGAGAGAGAGAGAGAGACTTACGACCCGGAGGAGGCTGCTGTGTTTACAGAAGTAGTCCTATAACTTTCATTTACCGGACGGAGAATCCACGGAAGCTGAAGCCAGAGCTTGAAGGAGAGGAACAATAACATCTGGAATACACATGAACTAACTAAAGAATGGGGAACAAGCGCCATAGATCAAGTCCCAGTCACCAATACTCCAAAGCTGTGAAGCAACTGAAAATAGACGAACTTCTAGGGGCTAATTGCTCGGTGAGTAACCCCCTTGAGGGGGCCTCTTTACCTTTTGTTTTACCCGTAAATAATCAGTTTGCAGCATTGGAGAATGTGTCTCCAACTACCCCAGATGGGAGTGTCGAAAAATTTTCACTGACTGTAGAGAAAGCTGCTTTAGATACTGATAAAGAATCACATTTAGCAGAACATTGTCTGCTCACAGCTCAAACTGTTACAGCTATATTCAACAAGCTTCTAAGGGTGTGTCATCAAATGTCTGCTGTCGAACGTGTCCTGGAGAAACTTACAGACCTAATAACCCAGGTTCAAGGAAATCCTCAGCAAAAGGGAAGCAATCAAGGTAACCCGGAAGAGGTCAACAACAACAATGGCACTCTGCAAAATGAGCCTCAACACCAGCGTGTTAGACCAGTAGGAGATGATGTTAGTACTGTAAAAATCTTTCAGCCCACTCAGATAGTGCTGCAGATTGCCCCAATTCCTATAAATAGGAGGAGATGGGACACACGAAAGGCAATCCTATCCTCCTTAAGTCAACTGCTAATGTTAGATCTGCATCAGATAGACCTGACAACCATCAAATGGCTCCCCTGTATTAGGGGCCATAAGAGAATACAGCTTTCCTTTGAGCATGCTGTGATTCCACTAATGTTAAATAAAATGAAAACCTTCCTAATCAAGTTTCAGATCAGACCAGTTAGAGTTTTCTCAGAAACATTTTATCTACCCCCATCACGGACAAGATTACTACAGCAAGATTTGAGCAGTAGCAATCAAGGAACCAAACAAGGGGGTCAAAAAGTAACCTCACACCTACAACAGGTTCATCATCTTTGGAACTCAGGGGTCAGGAAGCTAAGCTTGAGACTAGAGCTCCCCAGCAAGCTGTCTCTGTCAAAACAAAAGCCTTTTCACTGGCAGAAGAAGCTTCAGCTTTTTTAGCCGAATTTAATTCTAACTGGGAGGAAACTAAAACCAGCATAACTTCCCTCCAAGCGATAGCAGAACCTCTGAAAATGCACAACTTGACAACGTTTCAAGCTTCTAGAACAATGGTTCAGCAGAATCAACTAACTCCTTCCAACCAGATGACGGACTGTCACCTTACAGACCGGCTGCTTGCAACCTCAGAATATTTTAAAGATCATCCTGCTCCAAGCCGCCCATTGGAATTCCCTGCGGATTCTGATGTTGTAGCAATATGCAGTCCACCTATTAAAAAGGTGGGGTTAGACATGAAGACTAAGACCACAAATGCTCCAACTTCTGAAACTCCCATGAATACGCCAATCAACCCAATTCATAAGTTTTGTGACTCTATAGTGGAAAACGTGAACACACAGACTACCTCCAGCATCAATGCCTAATAAACCTGAACAGTACTCTAAACATAAATCCAAAAGTTCTGGCAGACTTACCATCATGCAGTAAAGAAGTCAAGTCTAAGCTAATAACTAACAGGGAATTGGACATCTTGGAACCAGAACCTCCAGGAATACCGGGCCCTATTCTGGTGGATGACCCACATCCTGCTGCAGATTGCAGTAACCCTGAGACAGTAAACAACGGACACACTCATTTGGATCACACAGGACCTTCAGAAACTCTGATACCATCGGATTGACTACAAACTAGTAGGAAATCATCACTTTTGAATATTCTTTCCTGGAATATAGCAGGTTGGAGGAGTAAGGCCAATGATGGTGATTTCCAAAAGTTCCTATTTGAGTTTGATATAATCTTGTTGCAAGAAACTTGGTGTGAGGGGGACATCTTTTTGAATGGTTATATCTCAATGTCTCTAGCGGCCGAGGCCCTAGCCCAGAGAGGACGACGCAGTGCAGGTCTTTGCTGTCTGGTTGCAAAACGACAGCAACTTAAATTAGTGTCCTTGCCTACTTGTCCTCCCCTGGCAATGGCCTTCCTAATTGAAAACATAAGACCTACCATACTTGTAGTCAATGTGTACCTACCACCACAAAATAACAAAGGGAAACTACTAGCTCAATGGGACACCCTAAACAAATATTTACTGGAGCTTGAAGCCAAATATCCTTCTGCTGAAGTTTTCTTGGCAGGAGACTTTAATGCTAGGCTGGGAAGTGATGATATGGCCCTAATGCAGGCCTTGGGGAATAATATGAATGACTCCCTGATAGAGTTATCCCATCAGGCTAGACACTCTAAGGACCATCAAATTAACAAAGCAGGGCTTTGCTTTGCAAAACTCCTTATAGGAGCTGGTAAACTCATCTTAAATGGGTCCTCACCACAGGATTCTCCTGGCGAATATACATTCAGCTCCTTAAGAGGAAGTAGTGTAATTGACTATGTCTGCATATCTCAACAGCTGAAAGGTCTAATTGTTGATTTTCATGTAGGTGAGCGTACTGATAGTGACCACTTTCCTCTGATTACTAAAATTAAAGGCAACCAATCCCTGCTTAAGTCTCTGCCATGCTCCTATACTATACCAGGGAATACTCTTCGTTATAGAAGAGGTCAATGGACAAAAAAGGTGGTAGACCTACTTGATAAGGAAATAGACTTCGGAGAACTAGCAAATCTGGGGAAGAAATTATCTAATACATCAAATGTGACTGATGCTATTTATTACTATGGGGAAATGACTTCTACAGTTAACAACATATTAGAGCAACAGACATCAGCAGGTCTATCAGTAGGCAGAAACAAGAGACCTAAAAATAAAACCAACCCATGGTATGACAGGGAATGTTATCTTCTGAAAAATCAGCTCAATGCTTTGTACCAGTCTTATCGAAAGAAACAAATGAATGTACTTCCTAATGAATATTTTGAGCTAAAAAAGCAGTATAAGTTGACATTAGCCTATAAGAAACAGGAGTGGCAAAAGGGAAGGTGGGACCTATTGGCTAATGCTGTCCGATCAAATAACAGCAGACAATTCTGGACCCTGGTCACCGGTATCATGACAACTAATATAGGATTACCGGATTGTTCGATACCAGCCCAAATATGGGAGGAGTATTTCTCCAATATATTCTATGATCCAACTGTTCCTGTAAATGTTCTCACTGACTTAATAACAACTGACCTACCAACTTGGCCCCAGTAATTGCAGAGGATATTAAAGCTTTAATTGGTAAACTGAAGCTTAATAAATCACCAGGTCTCGATGGACTTCTACCTGAAACTTTTAAAATATACTCAGACTGGTGGTCCCTGCCCTTATCAACCCTGTTTACTCTGATAGATAAAACTGGGAGGATCCCTGTAGCTTGGACAAAAGCAGTTGTAGTACCGATCCATAAAAAAGGGAAGCTACACCTACCAGAAAATTATCGCCCAATCAGCCTGTTATCCATCACAGGAAAGCTGTATGCAAGCCATTTGGCAGATAAATTGACAAAATGGATGGATTCCCAAAAGATACTAGGGCCAGAACAAAATGGTTTCCGTGCAAATAGGAACACATTAGATCACTGTCTAACCCTGGCCCACCTGGCTGAAAAATATAGAAGTGGAGGGGGGAGTGGACTGTTCACTGCTTTTTTTGACTTGAAGGGAGCCTTTGATTCAATTTCTAGAAAACTATTATGGGATAAATTGAAAAATACTTCAATAGATAGGAGATTGCTATTTCTTATTCAAAACTTATACTCCCATACCAGTTGCTATGTTCGCTACGGCCACCAAGGCGAACTGACAGAAGAGATTCAGAGTAATCGGGGAGTCAGGCAAGGTTGTGTGCTGGCTCCTCATCTCTTTAATCTATACATTAATGATCTAGAAGCACACCTAAGGACGGTAGAAGGTCATTTCCCTAAACTTGGTAATCAGCAGATTCCACTATTATTATACGCAGACGATGCCGTAGTCTTATCCCAAACTCAACTGGGTTTAAAAAGACTTTTGGCAGCCTTTGTAAATTATTGTGATAACAACAGTCTAAACGTAAATATACAAAAATCAAAAATTATGGTATTCTCCAAGGTCTGGAAAAATTCTGCTGGTCAATTCAGAACAATTCCTTGGACCAGGTAAGAGAATTTAAATACCTAGGACTGAATTTCACACATAACTGTACTTGGACTGCCCAACGAGAGTATGCACAGAACAAGGCTACCAATAGTATGACAGCCATCACTCGCTTTTTCTATATCAATGGAGGCCATCACATTCTCCCTGCTGCCCGTGTTTTTAAAGCAAAAACGAGGGCACAACTGCTTTATGGAATACCTGTTTGGATTAGTGCTCTTAACTCAGGGATAGAAAAGGTACAAACTACCTTTTACGCCGAATCCTAGGTGTCCCCAGCTGTGTAGGCCTGGCAGCTTTATATCTAGAAATAGGCTTTGAGCGTGTTGAGACGAGAGCGTGGATACAGACATTAAAATACTGGTTGAGAATCCACTTTCAGGCAGAACAACTGGGATATATTTACTATTTGCTATCCGACTCATATATTAGTAAGTGGATGCGTATAATCCAAGGCAAAATCAAATCTATTGGAATGCCCCTTGATTCCATCTTACTACTAGGACAACAACAGGCCTTACATGCTCTTAGTCAGCGACTTCATGATATAGAAAGACAAGAATTGTCCTCGATGGCGAATAGAACTTGTTCACCACAGGCATATGGCATTATCCCAGTGTATCAAACACCTCCATCATACTTATCCACACTCAGAACTCCCCAAGCTTGCAGAGCATTCAACCTCGCAAGATTTAATGTTCTCCCCTCTGCCTTACTTCAGGGCAGGTTCCAGGGAATCCCCCGACAAGAACGACTTTGTCCGTGTGGAGCTGGGGTCCCAGAGTTCCTGTCACACATCCTCCTACACTGCAACTTCTATGAGAAAATCAGGAGGGATCTGATTTATCCCTTGATTCATAGACTGCAAGGGAACTCAGATAAGTGGTTGGTTGCATACTGCCTAGCGGACCATAATTCTCATACAACAACTCAGGTCGCTAAATTTTTCTTAGCTGCAATCCATAGAAGGGCCATGTTGATGGCAGAAGGCTGACTTATATGTACCTTTTGGGAGGTTGTAGTTTCTGTGCTGACATTTATGTTTTGTACTATTGCTGTTCCTGTTCTTTGTCCTGTGGTTTTACTGAATTGGGTCATATGACCGTAATAATAAATTAAATTGATTTCATCTATTATTTCAGGCAATCTACCATCAATGACAGACTGGAGTATGTAGAAAATGTAGCAATAAAACAATAGCTAATGGCAGTAGAGTAGTACAGTAGTAGAAAGCTTGGAAATGTCATAAGTTATCTAGATTAACGTATGCAACAAAATTGAAAATGAAAAGATTTTGCACAGTATTGCACAACATGTCAGGCAGTAAAGCACATCCTTCTGAAACAGGTTATTGTCTCTTATAATTAATACTGCTTCAAGCCAGTCTGCCTGTTGCAGAAACCCCCTTTGTATTTGCACATCTTTGTACCTGCAGAGAAAGGCATGAAGGCATCTCTTTTGACAAACTTCCCTTCAGAGTCAAGAAAATGTTCGGGATAGAACTCATGAGGCTTCTCCCACTGGGACTCATCATGGAGCACAGAGGTCAGTAGTGGAATGATGTGCGTTCCCTGCAAAGGAAGAGGCTGTGCTTTAAATAAAGTTTAACATTTCCATGTCAAATACTGTGATAAGAATTAAAAGTACTGAGGTGATTAGATTTTCGGTACTCAGGCATGGAAAAGTTGACATATGAAAATCTTTTAGGCAAAGATGAGAAGAGAATCAAATTTTAGACATTCTTTGCAGTATGGTAGCAGTGCTTACCAAATTTCAAAGACCAAGTTGCTTAAAGGGTCATTCTGCTGAAATCAGACAGGAATTTCATAGCTGGACCATGAGTGAAAAGAAAGAAGGGCAAGTAAATCAGGCTGGTCACCTTTGGAATGAAGTAGCCTTTGAAAGTAACATCCATGGTGGTTGCATGCGGCAAATTTGTTGGGACAATATCAGCAAACCTTTGAACCTCATGGACCACAGCATCCGTGTAGGGCATTTTTATTCGGTGTTCAGTCCTGGGCTGAGCAGATCCGAGAACGCTGTCAATCTCTGCTTGGACTTTCTCTGTGAGAACCAAACAGTCTTTGCTATCAAGAATGATTGTATTTTTAAAAAGATTCATATGAGCATGTGCAAATGCTGAAGCTTCTGTTTTCCATAAAGAACTTAAAGAAAGAAATGTTCTAATAATGTCCCCTTAGATGAGGCTACCCAAATTAATACATGCAATTTATCCACACATACAGTTCCTGCTCCTAATTTCAGACATTGCCTCCCTTCCATCCACTCATTCACATCACAGCTATTTCCAAATATTTTTATATAGTGATAAATGGGCTCTGGCTCTCTGCGTTTCTGCTTCCTTCCATTGGTGGAGTTTCTTTAGTAAGGTGTGGGTGTGAGGTGATTAAGTGTACAGCCTCCCTTTATTGCTTTGCTGGGAAAGGGTGAGGGAGTGAAGGAGAGAAAAATAACTGTTTTTACAACCTGTCACACAGGTTTTAAATCCCCCTCCTCAAAATAAATGTAAAAGAAAATGGGAAGACTCACTACTACTCTTCCCCAAAGGCATTTAAATTACCAGTTTGCAGTGGAGATGTGCAAGTGTGCGTTTTTGGGTGACACCTCACTGAATACGCTGGGCAATGCCTGGCAAACAGCTCAGCTGAGGACTGAGTTATTTTTCTAATAGAAGACACTCTAAAATTCAGGCATGTCCAAACTTCGGCCCTCCACGTGTTTTGGATCACAACTCCGACAGTTCTTTGCCATTGGAAATATAGGCTTGGAATTCTGGGAAGGCCAAAGTTTGGACATGCTGAATTATTGATTCATTCAATATAGAAATGATAATACCAGCTCACAATAATTGTAACTCATTGAAAATGATCACAAGTGATGTCTACTGAATATGTGCATAATCTCCAGGTTTGAAAGCCGTTTTTGATAATTTACCAGTAGTAATATAACCCTTGGCCCCAACAGCATGAACTAAACCTTTCTCTGCTAATGTAGAAATGTGACCAAATATTCCAGCTGGAGCCTGGAAGTTTAGTTTCCTGCTCTGTATCCCAGAAGAACCCTCCTGTGTAGCCTTGGGCAAGTTGCACTATCCAAGGTTGACCTCAGAAGAACGGAATGGTAAACTATTTATGTGCCCTTTCTACTCAGGAAACCCTGGAAAGGGTTGTCATAAATCAGAACTACCTTAATGCCACCTGATAATTATAGTTATGATGATATACAACTAATCAAGTTATACTAGAAGAGTAGGTAACAACAACATGAAAAATGCTCACTCTGGATTTCAGGGTATTTCATCATTAGCAAGAGGCCCCAACGGAGAGTGGTAGAAGTGGTCTCCATGCCAGCAATAAACAAATTCCCCACAACATTTTTTAGATTTTCATTATGGAAATATTCACCATTATTTTTCTTCTTCTCCTGGACCAGAAAACAACTGATTAAACCAAATGAAGTACGAAATGTGTTGGAAACATAGGACAGAAAGGGCTGATTAGACATCCGGAAGGAAGTGAAAATGGGACGTTTGAACAAGGCCTCAGAGTACTTTTAGTTTGTTCTTTGAGGGTTGTACTTGGATTCAGCTAAGTTTGAAGGACCATCATGGATGCAAACCATCAAGAGTTATACTATGAGCTTGTGGTGGTCCATCATAGATGAACAGCTATCCTTGAAAAGGTTAAATACCAGTGTGAATGAGATAGTTTTAACAATTACATCAAAGATCAGCTGGGTTCAAAGCACAAGTCATTTACTTGTAGCTACCTAGATCACCAGAAATGTAGCTTCCAATCTTGCTCCATCACTCTTCTAACAATGAGAATGGAACATTGTTTTCATTCAGAGTGAAGTAAGTAGCTTCTCTAATTGTACAAGCTTTATTCATTTACATTGCTTCTAGGTTCCATAAAAATAAAGATCTTCAATGTTCTTGAGAACACACAACTTTTTCAGGTATGCTACTTTGAAAACCGTTCTTATAGCTATGAACAAAAATGCAGGTAAAATGCTTTCAAATATATTTAGACTGAAACTAAATTGTAGGCAAATACTTAGGACAGAATTTTAGTTTGTCATTTCAATCCAAAAGGAAGAGCTAAGAGCTGTAAAAAAGCAGTAATGTAAAAACATAAAAATCAAACAGTAGCATTTCTCTTGGATAAATACATTGCCTAGCCTTCTAGAATATTTCAAGACACATATGAAACATTTTATACATGCTCACCCCAGCCACCTGCTAGTTAAAACCTATAGTAGGAAACCCATGCTCTCTCTGTGTGTGTTGCTTCTCTGCTGCAGTCTTAGTTACTGATGTTTCATTATTATTTTTCACCCTCTGATTTCTCAGGTCAGCTTGTCTTGGCTCCATTCTGGGTCAACTGGCTTAACAGACTCAGGGCTGGTTGGCATCTTGTTTACATTGCACCAGCCCTGTAGTAGATAAAGGATATTTATGGATCCTTATGTTTATTTCTCTTTCCTCCCCTAACTTGCAGATCCCAACACTAACAAGCCAATGCACAATCTCATAGACTCTACTACCAAAGTTAAACTTCGGTAATAAGGAAAACAAAAGCTTTTGTTTTTATCTTCTTTTTCCCCCTCTCTAGCACATTCAATGTATTCCTATACAGAGACTGTTTTGGTGGCAAATTGAATGCATTATCTCTGGGAGTAGCAGAGTTGAAAGCCTAGTAGACATCTAAATATACTCTGCCACCTACTCAGACTATTTGGGGCTTGATGGGTCTTCATCAATCCCTGGTAAGTGACCTCCAATGGCTATTTAGCACATTGCTACTTAAAAACTTAATGCTTTCTTGCTCTTGTATGATTTTCAAAGCAATATCTTCTAAAACAACCTCTAGCAGCAGCTCATTGTTATTTTAAGCCCCTATCTTATAATCACGTTTTACTAGAGATGGGCACAAAATGAACAATTTTCCGTTTCCGTTTCCGTTTTTTCGTTTCGTTACGCAATGAAATGACAAACAAATTTTGTCTCCAAAATGAAACGAAACGAACAGAAACACCGGAAATTTGGTCGTGCGTTTTGTTTTTGTTACTAATATACAGTGAACTGCTTTAAATGCTAAAAAAAAATCACATAAAAAGAAATAAATGGTAATGAAATGGTAATGAAATGAACAAAAACGAAAATGATTTTTTGCAAAAATTCGTGAAAAACAGACACAAACCGAAACGGACCCTCCAAACGACAAACGAAACGCCATTTTTTTGATTCGTGCCCATCTCCACTTAGCTCTGGAATACCTATTGTCACTCACCAAACTATTTAAATTAGTTTTAATGAATATTGGAAAAGGAGACAAAGCAAATTCCATTGTCACATATAGAACTTGCTTGACATAGAGGTATAGAAGGGCCATGATCCATACTAAACAATTTTATAAACTTTTGAGACAAAGCAATACAGCTGCTTCTCTGTTTTCATTATTATAAGTCAGAAGGAAATACAGCATCATATTGAAAGAGAAGAAAGTTGATTAGGTCTGTATGGGCCAAGGTAATTGAAGGCACAAAGGAAAAGCCAAATGCATCCTTCTTGCGCCGTATTACTCCACGGCGAGATGGCTGTCTTTAAATGACACCAAAATCGTGAGTAAATGATTAAAAACTTCTGGGGAGGATAGTTGAAAAACTGTGTGTTTGGAAGGGGAGAGATAAGAATGAAATAATGAAGCTTTGAGCTACTTTCGCTTTCTGCTGAAGTCGTAACTGTTAATCGGACTGTGAGAGATGATGTTTTTCTTGCTTTGGGGCTAGAAAGGAGAAAGAGTTTTATTACCTGTTTTTTTCTGCATGCCAGCCAAGAAAAAGGCCCCGGCCTTGAGAAAGTGGGTTCGTAAACCTTCAGATTCCACTTATCAGCATGCGTGTCTTGAAAGAGCAGAAGCTGTTTTAGAAGCTGACATAATGGCGTCTGATTCTGGCAAGCTGCCAGCACAACAGTCGGACTTTTCAAAAGAGCTTAAAGATTTGAAATCAGAATTTGGTAGCCTTATTAAATCAGCTTTAAAAGATGTGACCTCTACCATTGAAGATCATTTTCAGTCTTTATAATCCCAGAATAAAGATTTAAGGAGAGATCTGCTAAAAGAAATACAGATGCTCCAGACACAGGTTTCTAATAATGGCGCAGAGCTGAAAAAATTAGCAGGAGAAATTAATCAGGTTCAGACTCTAGCCTCCAAGAACGAACGTGACATCGCTGCTCACGAAGAAGAAATTGACGCCCTACAGAGGAAGCTTATCTATATTGAAGATTACTCCCAGAGGTCTAACTTGAAATTAATTAACTTTGAACTTCAGGATAAAAAAGAAATGAAGAAAGAAATTCTTGCTTGGTTTAACTCTATCCTCCCCCAACGGCTTGTAGAGACAGACATTGAAAGAATCCACTACATAGGCAATGCAACACAAGGAATCTCAAGACCAATTCTGATCAGATTTACCTCCTATGCCTTTAAAGAACAATTGATGTCAGCTTTCAGGGCAAAACCTGACCTGCTGAAGCGAGATGGCAGAGTTGTACAAGTTTACCAGGATATCTCCAGGGAGAGTTTCGAATGGAGGAAAACTATGTGGCCTGTGACAACTGCTTTGAGAAATAACAACTACAAATACAACTGGGGATTCCCGATTTTCCTTAAAGTGTGGAAGGGCCCAACTCTGCATAAAATCTACTCCTTGGAAGAAGGCGAACAACTCCTTAAGGCATGGAATATTCAAATTGAAGAGTAGATCCCTCCAAAATCAGCTCCCAACTCCTCAGATGTCTGAACGGGCAAGCAAATCTGAAGACTAATTTGAAGAGTTCTGCACTATAGAAGATATCGCCTCCTTCTCCTCTCTCCCCCCTCTCTCTTTCCCCTTCCCTCCCCCCCTTTTTTTCCTTCTTTCCCATTCTGTTTCATTTCATTTTGTTTCTGCTTTTATTTGCCCGTCCTATAACTGTCCACTCCCTTTCTGTTCCTTATCCCTTCTCCTTCCTTCCTTATATCTTCCCTCTCCTTTTTGATGTTTTTTATTTATTCCTAGTTATTCTTATTTTTTTCTCTATTGATGTTGTAGCCCTTTTAAATTTAATTTGATTATTGTACCTTCCCCCCCCCCTTTGGGGTTGAGGGAGGGAGGGTTGAAAGGAGGAAGTTAAGATTTACATTGCTACTTTTTTTTTCATTGTATCCTTTTCATTTCAACTTTTCACATATATAATTGTAAGCAAGAGTAGACAGTGCTAACGCTAACTTAGAGCTTTTGGATCTTTATCAGCCATCGGGAAGTGAATGGGTGCCTTCCCCCCTCCCTCCTATAAGGGCGCATACAGGATGTGTATGAGGGCCAAGAGGATGGGAGAACAGAAAATAAATGTAGGTGGTAGAGTTTGGGACAACATTGTTATTTTTTTTATTATATGTAGTGTTTGTTTGTATATATGCACAAGGGGACCATTCCAGATGGACAATAGAATGAAAATATGGGTAGACTGTTGAAATTAGCCACATTGAATGCAAAGGGCCTAGGTTCTGTCATGAAGAGAAAGAGAATAGAGTCACTAATAAAGAAGAATAAACCGGATATCGTCTTTCTTCAAGAAACACAACAAATGAAAGGTCTAAACGAACTGAAACTACCCAACATTAACATATATGAGAAAAGTTTTGGCTCATCTAAAGCAAGGGGGGGTAGCAATTTTAATCTCAAAGCACTGTGATTATATTGTTGAAAAAACTGTGAAAGATTTGGAAGGTAGATATATTATTCTTCAGGCTACAATTGGTTTAGAACAATATACACTGATAAACGTTTATGCACCAAATGCTAATCAAAACTTGTTCTACAAAGAGGTATGGGAGCAGATAGAAAAGGTACAGAAGGGACATGTAATTCTGGCGGGAGATTTTAATATGGTTATGGACAAAATAAAAGACAAAACAACGATTAGCAAGGTAGACTGGAGGACTAGACATACAACCTTAACAAAATTCATCGCAAATACAGGACTAAAGGATGTTTGGAGAGAATTGAAGGGCGATGAAAGGAAATTTACTTTCTATTCACCAGTCCATAAAGCCTATTCTAGAATAGATTTTATATTTGTCTCACAAAGCTTACTATCTAAAGTTGCAAACACAAATATAGAATTGATAAAAATTTCTGACCATGCTCTAATGTCTGTTGAAATAGAAAATAAAAAGAATTATAAGGAAGCTAGAAGGTGGAGAATTAACTCTAGAATTTTCCAATCCCCAGATTCAGTACAAAGAATACAAAGGGAATGGCTAGAAACCTGGAATATTAATGAAGAAGGTGGTGGTCAAATAGGTGTTATTTGGGACACTTTGAAGGCTGTGGCCAGAGGTTATATAATAAAAGAAAATGCTATAATAAAAAGTCAAGAACAGCAAAAAAAAAAAAAATTAGAGGCTACAATAGCAGACCTTGAGTCACAATTTTTCTTAACTAAAGACAAAAAAATCCTAATTCAGATTGAGGCCAAGAAAAGGGAATTAGAAGATATAGATTTACAACAAACCCAAAGAAACCTACTATACTTGAAAAGAAACTTTTTTGAATACAGTAATAAAAACTTGAAGATGCTAGCAAAATTAGCACAGAAAAGAAAAGAAAAAAGCATGATAGGAAGAATAAAGGACCTAAGAGGCAATATCTGTACTCAAATGAAAGAAAAATTAAAAGCTACCCAAGAATTTTATCAAAATTTATATACAGCTAATACAAGCAGCAAGGAAGTTATGGAACAATATATTGACAAATATCTAAAATCAAGATTAGCGGAGGAAGATAGGCTTGTAATGGAAAAATCTATTAAAGACGAGGAGATAGAGGATGTTATAAACAAGCTAAATAATGTTAAAACTCCAGGAGATGATGGATTGGGACCAGAATTCTATAAGATATTTAAATCAATGTTAATACCTAAGTTAAAGAAGCTATATAATGAGATACTGGAAGGAGAACAAGTGCCCACCTCCTGGAAAAACTCGTTAACTATCTTAATTCTCAAGCCTAACAAGGACCCAACAGATGTTGGATCCTATAGACCAATATCACTTATAAATCAAGATGCAAAGATTTTTACAGCAATTTTAGCTAAAAGAATGTATACATTTATAGATAAATATATCAAAGAAGATCAAACGGGATTTATTAAGGGTAGACAAATGTCAAACATTATAAGAAGAACGTTGAATGTTCTTTATGAGATGGGAAGAACACAAGATAAAGCATGCATTTTGTCCTTAGATCTATTTAAAGCTTTTGATTGTGTTCAATGGTCTGCGTTAAAACTTATATTACAGAAATGGGGATTTGGAGAAAATTTTTTAAATGCAATAAATCAACTCTATTCTCATAGCACCTCGTCGATTATTGTTAACGATGGGATGACAGAACAGATCATCTTAGGCCGTGGAACAAGACAGGGATGTCCTTTATCACCAGTTCTGTTTTGCATAGTTATGGAGTTAATAGCTAATGCAATACGGGAAGACCAACTAATTAAAGGTATGGGTAAGGAGGGTAAGATTAAAATTAGTTTATTTGCGGATGACACTTTATTAACAATAAAAAATCCACTAGAAAACATACCAAGAATAAAAGCACATTTAAAAGAATTTGGCGAAACAACTGGATTATGTATAAACTGGCAAAAATCAGAAATTATGCTCTTTAATCATGATAATCGAGACATGGAGGAGATTTCCAACTATGGATTGAAAGTTTGCAAACATATGAAATATTTAGGAATACTTTTAGATAAAGATATTTACAAGACTAAAGAACGAAACTTTATAAAAACAAAGGAAGAGATCAGAAATAAATTACAAAAATACTCTAAACTAAACTTATCATGGTTTGGTAGAACAGCAATGGTAAAAATGAAAATACTTCCAAAAATTAATTTTCTTTTCAGAATGCTACCTATTCAATACACAG
This sequence comes from Phrynocephalus forsythii, assembly GCA_029282475.1. Classification (NCBI taxonomy): domain Eukaryota; kingdom Metazoa; phylum Chordata; class Lepidosauria; order Squamata; family Agamidae; genus Phrynocephalus; species Phrynocephalus forsythii. The sequence continues at coordinate 4,385,767 of JAPFRF010000001.1, read as the reverse complement.
AAGCCGAAATTAAAGCCTATCAAGATCTTATAAATAGATTTTGTAATGGCGGCAAAAAAGCAAGAATAAGTAAAAGCTTATGGTATAGATCCCAAAAAGATGGAGGTATAGGTATTCCTAATCTTAGAATTTATCATACAGCTAATCAGCTTAGTTCTATGGGAGAAGTTTTATTTAAACCTGAAAAACTAATATGGTGGGAACTTGAATCAGAGGAGTTAAATGGCGATATAAACAATTTTCTGTTCACCCTCCCCCCCCAAAAACACTTAATTAAAAATCCGCTGTTGAGTTCCCTATTACTCACTTGGAAAAAGTACGGAAGGAAACTGACATCAGAAGGTTCCCCTTTAGGTTTGGTGATAGATCAGATAAACTTTCCCATGAATATGAAGAAATATGGAGAACTATTTAAAATAAGAAAGTGGCAAGATTAAAAGATTGGATCAAAAAGATGAGAACAAAGCAGGAAATTAAACGCATACTGCAAGTCCAGGAATTATCCTGGTTGAATTATGTCCAATTGGAAAGTTGGACGAAAGAATGGATAAGGAGAAATACACAACTCAGGGGATACACAAAATTTGAGCAATTCCTGTTAACATATGAATCAGAGAAAGGAAATATAGGGAAAGGAGCAGTAGGCAAAATATACAAAATAATTCAAGATTCACTTGAGAATAGGGAGCTGGATACAATAAGAGATATGGAAACAAGACATAGACAAAGAAATAAATAATGACGAATGGAAAAGAATTTGGAATTTGAGGATTTTACGCTCATTGTCAGTTAGAATAAAAGAAAATTATTTTAAACTAGTTTTAAGATGGTATATGACACCAGTAAGACTGAGCAGAATGAATCCAAGATATTCCAAGTTTAGTTGGAAATGTGAAAAAAAGTTAGGTACCTATTTTCATCTGTGGTGGGAATGTGAAATAGTTCAAAAGTTTTGGCAAGATATTTTTAATGAGACAAGAGAAATATTACAAACCGATATTAAATGTGTACCTGAAATTGCACTGCTATCATTACCACCCATTAATGAATATGATGTGAAAACAAAAGAATTAATTGCAAACCTTATGACAGCAGCAAGATTGATTATAGCTAAAAATTGGAAACTAAAATCAGACTTTACAATTGCTGTCTGGTATAAGGAAGTGTGGGATATAGCTTTAAATGAAAAACTATCTTGTAATATAAAAGTTTTGCGTGGGGAAATGAAAAAGGATTTTTTTGACATTTTTTTTTATTTTATGACATTTGGGGAAAATTTATAGAATATGTATTACTAAAGGGGAAAGGAATACAACCGATTTATAATCCAACACAGTTCTGGAGAAAAGAAGTTGACGGAAAACGAAAGGAGAAGATGAAGAAGGAAGAGAAGATTTATGAATACTGAACGGTCCCGGGGGGTGGGGGGCACTTTGTAGTCTTTATTATTGTTTATTATTGTTTATTCTATGTTTGTATGTCTTTTATTATATAAAATATATGCATGTTAGGGTGGATTCGGGTTTCTTCCCGTGTAGAAATCTGGTTGTTTTGGCGACGTTTCGACGAGGTCTCACTCATCATCTTCAGGCTGGTGTTCTGGCTTCTTTCTTCTTGAAGCAAAGCGTGATCTCAGTTGAAGTCCTTCTATAAATACTGCTGATACTGCAGTATTTATAGAAGGACTTCAACTGAGATCACGCTTTGCTTCAAGAAGAAAGAAGCCAGAACACCAGCCTGAAGATGACGAGTGAGACCTCATCGAAACGTCGCCAAAACAACCAGATTTCTACACGGGAAGAAACCCGAATCCACCCTAACATGCATATATTGAAGCAAAGCGTGGTCTCAGTTGAAGTCCTTCTATAAATACTGCTGGGGGTGTGTGGTTTGCTTGCTTTGTTGCTGATTGCAGGTTCCCTTGTTCCTTTGTTCTTTTGTGATCTGCTGTGTGGCTGAGGCGATCGTTAAGGGATTAACTGCTGGTGGCTGTTTAGATGGCTGTTTAGATGCTGGTGGGTTAGATGGCTGGTGGGTTCTGGCAGTATCCTGGGCTTTGGTGGAGTGGGGTCCTGTGTCTTGTGAATTCATTTTGGTCTGGCTACGTGTCTGTGGTCTCCCAATGTTTTTTTGGGGTGTGTGAGTGTGCTCCATGTGGTGACTGGAGTGGGGTGCCGCAGTAGATGGTGCAGTCGTGGTTTTGTTATTGGATGGTGGTTTCGTTTCATCTGTGGGAAGGGTCTGGGTTTGTGTTTGGTGTGGATGGAAGGTGGTGGCATCTTGTGTCCTTTTGGATCTGGTGTCAGTCTTTGTGACAGAGGCTCGTCTGTTGACCAGGGCTAGTTTCCAGATGTCAGGCAAGCGGGAGGTGTCATCACGTTTATTCATGTTGTTTGGGTGTTTCTCTATTTCAATGGCTTCCATGATTATTCGACTGTTGAAGTGTTCAGTTTTGGAGATGAGTTTGGTTCTTTCAAAGTCAATTTCATGACCTGTTGTTTTTATGTGCTGGAAGAGAGAGGAAGATTTTTCTTCTTTTTTGACTGCGTTCTTGTGTTCTGCGATGCGTGCGCTTATTCTCCTGTTTGTCTGTCCGATGTATGTGGCTGGACAGACTTTGCATGGTATTTCGTAGACTCCTTGGTTTTCTAGCTCAATCTTGTCTTTGGGGTTTCTTAAAATGTTGGCTATTTTTTGGTCGGTGCAAAAGGCTGTCTTGATATTGTGTTTGTGGAGAATTTTGCTGATTTTGTCTATATATATATAAAGAAATAAATGGTAATGAAATGGTAACAAAACGAACAAAAACCAAAATGATTTTTTGCAAAAATTCATGAAAAACAGACACAAACCGAAACGGACCCTCCAAACGACAAACGAAACGCCGTTTTTTTGATTCGTGCCCATCTCTACGTTTTACATTTTCAGGGTTCTATTGCCTTATTCAAACTCAGACAGTTTTCTCCTTACCCGAGTGTCTTAATTGTAACTTCTCTCTGGTGTCCAATAGTCCAATTTGGTTATACTGATACAATCACAGTGATGGAAACAATTAAAAAAAACCTGGATATAATGTCTTATACTTCAGGTTACAAGCCACACACTGAAAAATCTCCAAAACATAAAAGGGGGTTTAACCTGTCTGCTTCCTGTTCAGATCAAGTGCTACAAAGCAAAAAGATAAAATAAAATAAAATAAAATAAAATAAAATAAAATAATAATAATAATAATAATAATAATAATAATAATAATAATAATAATAATAATAATAATAATCTCCTTTATTACTTTAAAATATTTACTTTTCCTTTTAGCAAAGAAGATTTGTGTCTGGAAAATAAAATGTGATTTGTTGAGATAAATGTATAAATTGAACTTCCACAGATGAATTTAACACAGACTCTTGCTCCTAAAAAGGCAGGTTGTTTATCAACCATCACCATCTGAGATATTTTGAGAATCCTGCTAATATTTCTAGCTGAAATTAAGCACTCCGTTTTCAATACCAAATTGAATGACTCATTTACCTCTTGCTGCTGGATGAGAAATGTATCGATGAAGCTCCGCTGATCATTTTTATCCAGATCTTTTAGTTTTTTTATAAAGGTAGCAGTTATAAAGTTATGCAACTCCTTTCCGTTATTAAGGACGGTCTTACGAGCACCCAACAGGAAGCCAAGTGCAGGAAACATGTTATACAGCTGAAAGGATGAATAAAGGGAAGAAAAAGCAATATTAAAATATCCCAATTCTCACTTATGTATTTTGTTCTCATGTCAACATTTTCAAGAGTTTTCGGTTTACAGAACTTGCGGTCTAGAACTGAATAACCAATCATATATGAAGTTTTTAAAGTAATTTTTACTCAGTATTCCTTGAAGACTGACCTTGTCTAAATTGAGAGACTTTCTAGAACTCCCTTTCCCCAATATGAGTTTAAGAGACCGGTAATCCAGCATTGCTTTTAAAATTGAAGAAATTTCTCAAAACCTTCAAAATGTACAAGAAAAATAGTATCTATCAACCAAAAGAAAACTCTTCTTCCTTTCTTAAAGCCACAGTAAACTTCCCTGCCTGCTTTTCTTACAGCTACAAGGAAAATACAATCTGCCTACAGCCAACTGATAAATCCCAAGGAAGCTTACAGACTAAAAAGCAAGAGAAAGATCAGCTCCAAGTAATATTAGATGCACTGGAAGTTGTGGAACTAGATGAATTTTACAAAAAATAAAATAAATAAATCCTGGCACAGTTTGAAATCTGTTAGAAAAGCCCCACAGCCAAATAAAATCTCCAAGTAAATTAACCACAAAATGCCCATTAGTCTCACAGGACTCTCAAAGACAAATATCCTCACAAATTAAATAAATGTATACATGCAGAAAAGAACTGAGAAAGAGTTACTTTTTGACTGCTCTTCAGGAGATAAGCTATGGAAGTAGACCAAACCAATTTATTGAACTGGCAACAAACAGAATGCCATGGTAATGTTGCCAGTACATTTGTCACCAAAAGTAGTTCTATCAAATGTTGGAGCCACCAGTCAAACAGCCAATAAGATCAAAACTTTTTTAGACTAAACAAACCAAGATACATAACTGTTTCCTCGGGATCATACAACATTCTTAGCTGGAACAGAGCCATGTTAGAATCTGAAACCCTTCCCTTTTACACAAATTTTATTGTATAATGATACAGAAACCCTGGCTCTGTAATTTCTGTAACATAAATGGGTATAACTGACTACCTGAACAGAAGCTCCAAGGACTCCCCCAAGGGGGACTACGGTACTTTGTTTTAAGTCAAGTAATCTAGCGAAATCATCTCCCCCTCCCCATGTCCCACAAAGCTAGTTTTGGCAGTAAAAATAGTCACTAGCCCCAAAGAAAGTCTGCTGGCAAATATTTACCTTCCTCCAAAAACTTGTGGTATAGTCATAGATAATTAGTGGGTAACCTTAGAAGAATATTTACTAGATCTTCAGAGCAGCCACACGGAAGCCATCTGAAAAATAGGAGGTGACTTTTATGCCAGAATTAGTTTAGATGACAGCAAACTGTTCTTCTCCAAGGATTGGATGGACACCTTTCTTTGCTATAACACCACAGAAGGAATCCACCATTTGAAGGACTAAGACATCAATAGGTCAGGGGCCAAATTGGTGAAGATGGCTTCTAGCTTCCAATTGTTAATGGTAATAATATCATATCACTAACCCCTTTGGAGAGTACACATTTCTCTCTTCACAAGGAGCAAGTGTCATTGATTATATGCTGCCTGAAGATTCCAGCTTCTCTAAAATACTGGGAGTTAAAGTAAATGATTAATGTACACATGATCAACTACCAATTTCCGTCAACCTATCATCAGAGGTAATATTAAGTTCAAACACCAGCCTAACCAGACCTAAGACACTGCCCTCAAGACAAAGATGTTCCAAAGGATCAGACAAATTTGAAATCGAAATACTTCATACTACAGAAGCACAATAACTAAAAAAAGAAAACATTGACTGAGCAAAGCTCCCACTTAGCTCTGGAATACCTATTGTCACTCACCAAACTATTTAAATTAGTTTTAATGAATATTGGAAAATGTGACAAAGCAAATTCCATTGCCACATATAGAGCTTGCTTGACATAGAGGTATAGAAGGGCCATGATCCATACTAAACAATTTTATAAACTTTTGAGACAAAGCAATACAGCTGCTTCTCTGTTTTCATTATTATAAGTCAGAAGGAAATACAGCATATTGAAAGAGAAGAAAGTTGATTAGGTCTGTATGGGCCAAGGTAATTGAAGGCACAAAGGAAAAGCCAAATGCATCCTTCTTGCGCCGTATTACTCCAATGTTAAAACCACAAGCCAACACTGAAATTTAAGTATCAGCAACAGCTGGGGAATATGCTTCAAAGATCTCTACAAAAGGCATAGATGTAAACCGGACTTAAATTTTTGAGATCAATCTCAAACAAATTTCAGAATAGGCACCTCTCAGCTGTTGCAAAGTAACTAAACTGATACAAACACTGACACCAAAGAAATCCCCTGTTTTTGACCCATTTCCTACAGAGCTGCTGAAAACAGCTGCTAAGTGATAGGCAAAGGTGATTATACTTTTATTTACCAAGGATGGAAATATTCTAGTTTTGTGGAAAACATTGCTGGTTGCCCCCATATTAAAAAAGGTATCAAAATGGACCCCAATAATAAGAGATTGATTTTCCTTCTGATTTGATTTATGCATAAGTGATATATACATCACTCTTATAAAAGAAATTGATGCACTGGATAGACAACAAGAAGATATTTGGGTGAGAAACAAGCAGGTTTCAGAAAAAGCTATTTCTGAGTGGACCATTGCTTCACTCTGGCCTCACTGGTAAGCAAATATGTGTTAAATACATCTGATACCTTTATTAATCTTAAAGTTGGCTTTGATTCTGTGTCACATGCACACTTATGGAATAAATTAAATGCTGTGTGGCAGCTGACAAGACAATTTACAGTAATACCTTGGGTTAAGAGTAACTTGGTTTAAGAGCATTTTGTAAGACAAGTAGGGATGGGCACCTTATGAAAAACGACACACTGTTTTGTCATGTCGTAGGGTTATGAAACATTTTTAATGAAATGAAACACCAGCCAGCATTTCATTGCAAAATGAAATGAAATGCCATTTCCCCCTCTAAAGCAAAACAATTCATTCTAGAGGAAATGGAGCAGAGCTTCCTCAAGCTTTTCCCTATAACCCCCCGAAATTTGGAAAGGTTTGGGTGTCAGCAAGCTGAGTTATGAAGCTCCAAAGGGGGTGCAGGTAGTTGAAGGAGTGTGTTCGGCACACTTTAAGAATTTAACACTTTAACATTTTAGGGGGTTACGTAAACTTGTTACAAAACTACTTTAAAATTTGTGATTTAACAAAATGAAATGAAAATACTCTAGAAATCAAACAAAACAAACAAAACACTATCTTTTTGTTCCGTTCCCACCCCTAAAGGCAACCAAACATTTCTTCTAAATTTCTCCTTGATCAACAAGCAATGTCTTGATATACAAGCACTGGAGCAGGTCACATGATCACAAGTCAGCTAATGGTGGTTTTCTTTCCCTCCCTCCCCCTGATGGATTGTGGATGATTTGAATGTTTTATCTCAGGCAGCCTCCAAAGCAGAGGGTGGAGGGAGGAATAGAGGTCTCCATTGCACCAGTCAGGAACATGCAGGTTAGGGTTTTATTTTTCTTTATATTTATATTTTTCTTTAATTTGTTCTCAACATTCTTATTTTTTCAAACCATTTCTAGTCATGAGTCAGCTAGCCAAGTGTGTATATGGCTACAAATTGTATTTTATGATTTTCACATTAAAAACGCAGAGTAAAATCCAGATGCTAGTCCCAAGCAGAGCAGATTCCACAGCCAGGTTTGTAAACCATGGTGTGGACGTGGGCTTCTAGTCAACTTGTTTTTTGAGTTTTGGCATTTTGTGTGTACAGCATGTGGTCTATGGGACCTTGGAACAAATCATCTGAGTTTCCATTATTTCTTATAGGGAAATTTGCTTTGCTATATGAGTATTTTGGTTTACAAGTATGTTTCCAGAACAAATTATGCTCGTAAACCAAGGTATCACCGTAAATCAATCAATCAATCAATCAATCAATCAATCAATCAATTAATCAATCAACATTCCAGCTGTATAAAATTAAACCATACTAACATTTCCATTCTGAAAGTTTTTATTGTTTGTTCTCCATCTAATCTTTTATTCTAATAACCTGTTTTTGCTTGATATCTTCTCTAAAGTAGACAAGATTAGCTAGATGGGTGGTATAAAAGTCTAATAAATAAATCTGCATTCATATTCCCTGGGATATTCTCTAATTCTGTTACAGGATGTAAAGGAGAGATTGATGGGATGAATATTTTTCTAATTATATTTCATATTAATATATTCTTAAGAAAAGTGGTTTAAGTCTTTTTTTAAACAATACTGCTGTTATTTGTTTAAAGAGAATATTTTCCAGGTTGTTGCCAACTTCTTGAAATTCCAGCTTTGACCACATTATTTTGATGGGTTGTATTGAAATATCCACTATATATCTTGTTTGATTACCTATGCGATATAATTTTAAATTACATCCTGCTTTTCTTTGTACAAATACTTTTTTTTAATTCTTACTTTTTTGTCACCTTTACAAAATGTATTGATTATATTTTGCCCATCTTTCAAATCTTCCTCTGACAACTTTATTGGTAACATACATAAAAAGTTCCTTTTTGACAATATCTTCATTTTACATGCCTCTGTTCTTCCAAATCATTATAATCCCATCCTTCTTTAGCTCCATTACTCTATCTTTCACTTCCTGGTTCAGTTTATCAAAATTTTCTTTTTTAAAACATAGCATATTTTTATAATGTTTATCTCTATTTTCTCATTGAATTTTCCCCCATCCCTCTCCATCTTTACAACATCATATCTGACCTGCCAATTTACCCGTAGACCTGTCACCTCCCCTAAATTCCAGTTCAAATTTGAAAATTTATCATTTACTAACATCATAGCTATTAAATTGATTTACCACATCTACCACATTTTCAAAATTGTTCCCAAATTCTAATCTCCATCTATCAGTATTTTTAATACTGGCCATTCCACACAATTGAACACCTTGAATATATCTAATGCATTAACTCCTGCTTTCTGTTTTATCAATAGTATTATTATATTTATTACTCTACTAGTCAAATGTGCCATTTGTCAGTTTTAAATGCTTCATTTTTAAGTGAATCATCAGCTGCAATATCCATATTTCTTTTCCTACTAGAGATTTATTATAATATAAATATATTTCAAGGAAAAAGTAGTTCAGTTACCATGACCGAGGGGCTTCCCAGAAGCCGGACGTTTTCATTGATTAACTGCAGCAGTCATAAACTTTCCAAATGGTGGCATCGCTCTCAACGGCCAATTGCGGGTCAAATCAAAGATGGCGACCAGGCGGAAGAAGACTGAATGCAGGGGTGGGGAAGCAGGATGGACACAATAATATTGGCAACAGCTGCATTCATAATCATAGTGGTCTCAAAAGGTTTACCTTTGCAAAAAGAGATGAAAGCACACTAGTTAGAGAAATAAAATTATGAAACAGGATATCTATCAGTAATAATTTGTCTCAGTGACTGAAGACACTGCCAATATTTTGGGGGAATCCGTCATCCATATCAGGATTTGGCAATTGGCAGATATCTGCATTTTGTTAGTTTTTCTAATTCTTTAGCATCAACTCTGGCATCTCCAGTTTCATTGGTATTGAAATTGCAATATCAATGATCCAGATATTTCTTCAATCTATTACTACTAGGTCTGCTGTGTTATGTTCAAGGTAACCGTTTGGATCCAGAAATCCCAGAAGATATTGACTTTGTCGTCTTCTGACACCTTCTCTGCCTGATCTTCCTATAGGTCAGCTTTTTAGAGACCTAGTGCCCAGACTGCAATTCAAAATCCACTAATTTTTCGCAAAGCGCCAATACATCAATTTAACCTGAATACAGGTGGCTATGAAGGGGCAATGTCAATTGACTAATGAGTAAATATCTAAGTGACAAAGTTCAAATTAGGCACAAAGTGTCAATATTTTGTGTGGCCACCATTATTTTCCAGCACTGCCTTAACCCTCTTGGGCATAGAATTCACCAGAGCGTCACAGGTTGCCACTGGAGTCCTCTTCCACTCCTCCATGATGACATCACAAAGCTAGTGGATGTTAGAAACCTTGCACGCCTCCACCTTCCATTTCAGGATGCCCCACAGATGCTGAATAGGGTTTAGGTCTGGAGACATGCTTGGCCAGTCCATCATCTTTAACCTCAGTTTCTTTAGTGAGGCAAAGGTCATTTTGGAGGTGTGTTTGGGGTCATTATCATGTTGGAATACTGCCCTGTGGCCCAGTCTCCGAAGGGAGGGGGTCATGTTCTGATTCAGTATGCCACAGTACATGTTGGCATTCATGGTTCCCTCATGCAGCCCCAGACTATGACACTCCCACCACCATGCTTGACTGTAGACATGACACCCTTGTCTTTGTACTCCTCACTTGGTTGCAACCACACATGCTTGACACCATCTGAACCAAATAAGTTTAGCTTGATCTCATTGGCCCACAGGACATGGTTCCAGAAATCTATGTCTTTAGTTTGCTTATCTGCAGCAAACCGTATGTGGTCTTTCTTGTGCATCATCTTTAGAAGAGACTTCCTTCTTGGACGACAGCCCTGCAGAACATTTTGATGCAGCGTGAGCACTGAGCACTGATAGACTGACCCCACCCCCATCCCTACATCCTCTGCAGCACTCGTATGTCTATTTCCCAAAGCCAACCTCTGGGTATGACACTGAGCGTGGGCACTCAACTTCTTCGGTCGACCATGGCCAGGCCTGTTCTGAGTGGAACCTGTCCTGTTAAACTGCTGCATGTGCTTGGCCACTGTGCTGCAGCTCAGTTTCAGGGTCTTGGCAATCTGCTTATAGCCCAGGCCAGTGGTGTCCAAACTTCAGCCCTCCAGATGTTTTGGACCACAACTCCCACAGTCCTTTGTCATTGGCAATACAGGCTTAGAATTCTGGGAGTTGTGGTCCAAAACATCTGGAGGGCTGAGGTTTGGATACTCCTGGCCTAGGTCATCTTCATGTGAACCAACAATTCATTTTTTTCAGATCCTCAAATAGTTTGTTACCATGAGGTGCCACGTGGAATTTCAAGTGACTAGTATAAGAGAGTGAGAACGATAACATCAAATGTGAGAGTGAGAATGATAACACCTGCTCCCCATTCACACCTGAGACCTTGTGACACTAATGGGTCTCATGACACCAGGGAGGGAAAACAGCTCCTTGGGACCAATGTGGACAATTGTCAGGAGTGTGCTCAGTTTTCTTGCCAGTGGTTTAGAGATTAATGGCTGTGTGTTGTGTTATTTTGAGGGGACAGCACATTTACACTGTTATACAAGCTGTATACCCACTGCTTTGCACTGTAGCCAAATGTCATTTCTTCAGTACTGTCACATGAAAAGATATACTAAAATGTTTATGAAACATGAGCGGGCGTAATCACTTCTGTGATATACTGTAACAAGTGTGCAACCTTTTTTACTGTGTGGAGGCGGGGAAGTTCAGTATACCTCATTTGCTTTGGGCTTTAGTTTGAGTTAATTTGAAATTTCTAATTTCACCAGATACTGAAACATCAGGATAACACTGAATCTACAAACCACTTTTCCGGTTTTCATACGCCTATTTAGATTATGCAGAAAAATGGTGTAATTAGAAAAGTTCATAAAGGTATGATATACAACCGAAGTGAGTCCTCCAGAAGTTAGACAGCAATTTTAAAAGCATTTCCGTGTGTGGGCGTCCCCCAACGCCCCAGACCAGAGGGAAAACACTAAAAAAAATGGATGCTGGCAGAGACACAGTATAGACTAGGTACGCAGGGAGGCTGCAAAGGCAGCGGCGGGCGTTGCCCAGGGTGCAAGGCAGCCGCAGAGTGACTGCACTGCGGCGCAAGGGAGGGTACTCACCGAGAGGTATGCAGCACACATGCACACAGGGAGGCTGCAGCACTCAAGCTAGAGTCGCAGAGACAGCAATCCCACCCTAACTCCCACCAGAGACTGCAAGGAGGACGGGGGCTGCCAGAGCTTTTTATGCCCTCTGTGGCTGCCAAACCTGCCCAGTCTGCAACCTGGGCATGCTATTGGTTGAACATGATCCCATCACATGGCTTGCCTCCATTTTGTGGCTGGTGGCGACATCAATTTTAAAGGGAAAAGAAAAATACATCGCGATGGGAGAAGACAAAAACAAACGTTTTAAGGACCTCAACCCCCTGGTAGGTAATAATTTCAAATAATTATCGCATTATCGCTGCATTTTTACAGATGTCCAGGGTGTTTTAATACCCAAGAAATCAATCAATATTAGGCATCTGGGAGCCATTTTGGGTCCCCTAACTCCCCTTAAAGGGAAAAAATACAGCAATCTGAGAAAAGACATAAAGGCATGTTTTAAGGACCCCAAACCCCCCCCCCCCGGAAGGTATTATCAGACAGTACAAATAATTATCGCTGCGTTTTTATGGATGTCCAGGGTGATTTTTAACATTTAAAACAGCTCATTTCATTCTGCATCACCATTAACGGAAATGAAACGTAACAACCACAATTTTCGTGGTTCTGTTCGTTTCATTGCATTTTCATCACAATTTTCATTTGTCATTTCGTTATGTAATGGAACGAATAACGAATAACGGAAACGAAAAAATGTTCGTTCCGTGCCCATCTCTAGTGCCTACAGCTTTTATCAGAACTGTAAAATATTTTGATTTTACATGAACTCTGAAGTAATTTTATGTTATGGAATTGAGAAGCAGATATAACATAGAAACAGGTAACTTTTGGAAGTCCCCAGAAATACTGCACCAAAGAAAAATATACAGTATATAATTAGATACCCAGATGAATTATTTAATGGTTGGCAATGATTGTCTGGATAATGTCAGCTTTGACAAATCATAGACATCTGATCTTTGCTCAGGAGCTCTTAAATCTCTGTAGAGTTCCTGGTGGAGTCAGACATCCTTACCAGAGTTTAACAACAATAATTCCAGTATTCCCATATGAATGTAGCATGTACACTGCAATCAAGAACTCCATTCTTCTGTATTTTGGGGATTTTAAGCTAATAAATAGTAGATACTAAAAAGAAAAAAATGGGAATTCTTGTTCTGGATGTAGGTACAATTATACAGTTCTGTTGCAGATATACAGTATAGAGTTCCAGAAGGAAATATCCACCTAACCACCTTTGTAAGACTCAAACTTCTTGACCAGGATGCTGCACTCCTCAACAATTTTGTCTTCTATGGATCTCTTGCCCATTCCATAGTCCCGCAGGGTGGTCAAGGTAAATCGTCGCATCACTTTCCAGTTCTCACCATGGGAAAGAACAATACCTTGAGGAGAACAGACAAGGCACCGTTTCCAGTTAGCGCCAAATGAACACCACCCACCCTGCCGTTAGAATGAGAAGAACAGAAAGGTAAGAAAATGTCTTGAGTTGGTCCCTGGAGATTTTCAGTCATCCAGGTGAGGTTATCTGGGAGCTGGGTCAAGGCAACAGGATTTCGTGTGAGAATGAAATGTCTTGCTACTCATCCAAGTAACTTCTTAAGTCTGAGCCTCTTGATCCCATAAGAAAAGAAATCCAGTTGTCATTTCTCAACTCCCAGAATACTTGAGTACTATAGAAAATAGGATGAATGGGATGAAGGAAGGAAGCAATGTGTGGGAGCACAGATTTGCCCGGGCTATCACTCAAATACTCATTTACCTGGTTTGATCATTCCAATCATTGGCATCACCTCTATTACTTTCTTTGTGAAACTGAACATTGTCCTTTTAGAACATAGTACCCCCTGCTATGTAGTACATAGCATCCCCTGAGTCTTTCCTGCCCATCTTTAGGCTTCTCTTCAGATCTGACTCCTATGGAGATTACCCACCTCCAACTTTGTCTGTTCCCTCAGTGCTCCCCTCCCTTCCCTTCTCGTGGCTTCCTTCTCTCTTCCATTTATTGAAACCCCCTTTACACACTTCCATGATTACTTAGTGCAACTCATCCCAGCAGCCGCCAACAGTTTATATCCACTTGTTAGCCTGCTGCCTTTGGGGCATAGCTATGAAATGAGAGGGTTGTCAAGAGAAGGGGTCTCACCAAAGCCTTTTGCAAATTCTTCAAAGATTGGGATAAAGGGCCTCTCTGCAAACGCATCCGCCTGGTCAACTAGAGCCTCTTTCACTGTCTCATACCCTGTCAGCACCACTATCTTCTGGAGTCCCAGATGGAGGCTGAAGACAGGGCCATACTTTTTGGACAACTGGAATTCAAGAGGAAGAAATGTAAGAAGCATGCTTTTGCCTATTAGAAATTATGATAGATTTCAATAATCTTCCTTGGTTCCAAGACTAATACTATTTCAGTTATATTTGTGTTTGAGGAGAAACTGTTTGTTACTAAGATTTTGTACGATGGTGCTGGGTTTCACTGTGTATTGAACTCTGCTGTATGTTTTAAAACAAATAATGTCCCCATGTTTTACTTAGTAGGAATTATCCCTCACCCAATCATACCCGTAAGAATGCCCTAGGATTTTTATGGAACCCTTTTAAAATAGTTTTCTTATTTTTAATTTTATTCTGCTAAAATGACTTGAGGAGGAGGATGGCAGTGCTAAATTTAACAAAATCACAGCTATAAAAGCAGAACTGATACACCTATTACTAGAAAAAACTGTCATTGGCCATTAATCTGTTTACTTCATTAGACATGGAAATCTATTCTTCTCTCCAGGAGGTCTCGGTCATAAACCAAATACTTTGCACAATGGTGAAATCAGGATGGGTGTAGAAAGAGGAGAGAAAAAGAGGCAAAGCAACTCAGCGTCAGTTCCTGATGTGAATGTTTTTTTCCAGTGGGATTTGGGCCGTCATCACTCTCACAGGTATCCCTACTCTAGAGCAGGGCAATTCATTCACATTGATAGGAGCAGCTTGAGATGGGTACATATTTTTAAAACAGATTGCAAAATTTGTTCATAAATGGCTAATTTGTACAATTTGTATTTGTATGAATTTACAGTATACCAACTAATATGTATTGATGAATTTTCAGCAATTTATGGTTCTTTAACTGACTGGGCTATAAATTGCCCCTTCAAGTTGATTTCAATTCATGGTGATACAGGGTTTTCTACTTAGAGAGCACTGATGTTGTTGTTTTAATTCCCCCTCCCCCAGTACCAACTAGCTGGCCTGGGGGCTGGTCAGCGCTTAAATTTTTTTATCCCCTCCCCCCAGCGTAACCAGCTGTCCTGCAGGTTGGTTGGCACCTATATATTTTGCCCTAGTTCTGACCAGTCGGCCTGTGGGCTGGTTGGCACTAGGGAAATAAAAAAATAAAAATAAAAAAGCACATTAATATTTATTTATTTATTTATTTATTTATTTATTTATTTATTTATTTATTTATTTACATATTTATTTATTTATTTATGCATTTATGCATTTATTTATTTATTATTCTTTTCCCCTAGCACCAACCAGCTGGCCTGCGGGCTGTTTTTTTTATTTTTAACCCCCCCAGTGCCAACCAGCTGGCCTACAGGCTGGTCAGCACTTTTTAATTTTTTATTATTTTTATTTTCCTTCTAGCACTGACCAGCTCGCCTATGGGCTGGTCAGCAGTTTAAGTTTTTTATCCCCTCCCCAGTGCTGACCAGCTGGCCTGCGGGCTGTTTGGCACTTTTTATTTTTAATTTATTTTTATTTTCCCCCTAAAAATAACAATAAAAAATCGCACCTTTTTCCCCACCCCATCGGGTGGGGGGGGATATATTTTTAAACTTTTTCTTTTGCCCCAACCCAAGCACTGATCAGTTGTAGTGTGGGCTTGGGGCTGGCAAAAAAAAAAGGTTAAAAACCACTAATTTCCCTCCACTCCAAAGGATCAATTTTTAAAATGTTTTTGCTGCCCCAAGCCCGAGCTAGAGCTGATCAGTGCCTGGGGCTCAGCCAAATAAATAAATAAATTAAAAATTCCACCTTTAAAAGGTTAGATTTATTTATTTATTTATTTTGGCTGAGCCCCAAGCACCAATCAGCTGTAGCATGGGCCTGCTGAGGGCAAAAAAAAAAAAGTGCTGGCGCATTATAGCTTGGTGGGGAACAAAAAACGAAAAGAACAAAATGAATTTTTTTTTCATTTCAATTTGTTCTCCTTTGAGGGGGAGGTTCATTATTCATTTCATTATGTAACAAAATAAATAACAAATAATGAAACAAATAAAAAAATCATTTCATGCCCATCTCTAGTTACAAATAAAACTAAGGTGTAGTTAACATTTAGACCAAAAATTAGTGTTCTCAGTCTTGGGGGTGGTTATATTCTTGGCTAAAGTGGGTGCCAATTGCTAGATATAATACAAGTAGCAACTGCCACATAGACTGAAGGCCTCCCTTCTCAATACCAATACATGTAGTAATGCATACAATAACTGCAGCTACACTTGTGTACACTATGAACAGGAAGAAAACACAGATACCGAAGCAAGAAGGATTGACTGAAAAAATGTTTGGAAGTTACGGACATGGACATACTGTTGGAAAAATTGAAGGACCAACCAACAGAAAGCAGGCAAAAGCTGAGACCTATTCTACAGAGGAATTTGCAAGAAGTTATAAAAGAGAATGGGGAAACGGAGATTTATTTATTTATTTATTTATTTATTTATTTATTTATTTATTTATTTATTTATTTAAATACCACCAGATTTTCCCAAAAGGGAACTCAAGGCTGTTAACAAGTGTAAAATTCCACAATACAGAGTTCAAAGGAATAATAATCAGTCCCAAAAGAATGAACATAAAAATAATGAACAACCAACAGCTGAACCCAATTTTTTAAAAAAAGAAAAACTAATTGAAAAACTAAGAAACAGTCAGAATGGTAACACTAAAGCAAAATGGCAAAAGAAAAACGGGCAGACATGAAAACTCAAATCCCTACTCAAAGAATGAAACAACCCCCTTGATTGCCAAACACAGACGTATAAAGCCAGGTTTTTAGTAACTTCTTAACTGCTGGGAGGGAGTCCTCATTACTAATGTCACTCGGGAGATGGTTCCACAATGGGGGTGGCTATCAGAAGGCCATGGGACTGAGATGTTCTGGTGGGTCGGGCTGATGTTGATCTTTGGATGATATGCTCTGTCAGATATTCTGGTCCCAAGCCATGGAGGGTTTTGTAAATCAAAAACAATACCTTGAACCTTATTCGGGAGGCAATGCGTAGCCAGTACAAACAGGCCAGAATGCGGTTGATGTGGTCAAATCGACCAGAACCAACCACCAATCTGGCTGCAGCATTCTGCACCCGCTTCAGTCGCCAAATAAGGGTCAAGGGGAGCCCCATGTAAAGAGCGTTATAGAATAGAAATATATGAAAATATATGAAGATGAAAACTACTAAGAGCAGCAAGCAATTGAATAGGCCTAATATAGTATGTAAGCAATACATTTAAGTAAAGATGTAACAAAGAATGTAATTGTACTCTTTTCTCTCCCCTCTTTTTCTGTCTTCTTCCCTCCTTGCCTTTTTCTCTTCTCATTATTTCTCTTTTCTTTCTTTTAATTTTAGTTTTAAAAAGACACCCTTATGCAGTGTTTACAATATGCTTTCCTATAAACCACTCCATTGCATCCAAACTGAAACACAGACTCCAGAAAATATGCTTTCTCAAAGTTTCCTCTCTCTTGACGATCCCCAGCAGATCTCTGACTCCTTCCCTGACTGCGACTTTACATCTGTTCCAAAGACACCAACCAATCAGGACTCTATCACATGTCCTCCAGTTATTCTAGCCCAGGGGTTGCCAATGTTTTAAGCTTGTGTATATCTTTGCACCCATTTCCAGAAATTGTACCCTTCACATGAGGTGGTGGGGGTGGGATTTGTCTTCAGGCTGTTTTCTCTATACCTCTGGCAGTGTGCATGGGTGTAGCAGCAAAGGGGTTAAAACTTGTAAAGAATTTTGTCCTATACAAACTGATGTCCATTGGAAACGAGGAGGTGGCACTACTTCCCTGGTTAGTGGCAGAAGAAGAAGAAATGTTGCCTTGGAGCAAAACCCAACTGGCTGGGCTCTTGTGTGGTGGGTGGGGAGAGAAGGGGGCAGGTTCTAGGGTTTAAATAAACACACCATTGACCTAGTACCTTTCCCCTCCATTATTCAATGCTCTCAATGTCTGCTTTTCTATCCCAGGGAGGT
The DNA here is from genome assembly GCA_029282475.1 of Phrynocephalus forsythii. Taxonomy (NCBI): domain Eukaryota; kingdom Metazoa; phylum Chordata; class Lepidosauria; order Squamata; family Agamidae; genus Phrynocephalus; species Phrynocephalus forsythii. The sequence continues at coordinate 4,367,869 of JAPFRF010000001.1, read as the reverse complement.
ACAAGTCCCCCAGGTTGGTCAGAAATCACTGTTCCAGCACTGTTCCAATGGATGACTGTCAATCATAACCTGTTGCCATACAAAACACAAACTGTTTATTCTTATGTGCGTACATGGGAGTCCTGACCAGGATTTCCTTGGTACTAAACATTCAAAATTGGTTTAGTAATCTGGTGGCATTCTTGGCTGATGCAGCATCAAACGCCTGGATTATGCATGCATGCCCAAGATACCATCAGCCAAACATTGTGTCGGTAATGCTGTCTTCAGAGACAAACCCTTATTCCATCGGCTCTGGCGTCTGCCCATTCAAATGTTTGCTGTTATTTTTTTTCTCAGTTGTTTTATTTACTATCTTAGTTCGCTATTGTATTAGTTTTAACTACCTGATTGTAATTTATATTTATTGTTGTTAGTTGTTATTTTTGAGGTAGTTGTTCTTGTTGCCTGCTTTTTTTTTCTCCCCCAGGTCTCCATGTTAGCAGGGGCTTCTATACCAACTGTGTCCGGCCGTGGACGATACGCTTGGAGCCGTAGGGTGAGTCAGATAAGAAGAACTAGGGTCGGGCATCTCGCACCTGCCCCACGTTCTGACCCCTCGACTCATTGCCATGTGTCCCAGAGCCATCCCACCAGTGCCTCCAACCTGTCCTGCCTCCTTCTGAACGCCAGGTCGGTCCATAATAAGACCCCCAACATTTATGATGCCATCTGCAATGGGAGGGCCAACCTGGCCTGTATCACAGAGACCTGGGTGGGCGCAGAGGAGGGAGCTTCCCTCACCCAGCTGTGCCCGCCTGGGTTTCTGGTCCAGGGAGTGGGTAGGTTGGAGGGTCAGAAGGGGGGAGGGGTTGCCATTGTGTACAGGGAATCTCTTCATGTGACCAGGGCCTCGACATTGGTTAGTCCTGGGTTAGAATGCCTCCACCTGTTGGTAGGTCAGCGGGATAGATTTGGCATTGTGCTGGGCTACCGTGCTCCCCGCAACCCAGCACAATCCCTACCAGAGTCTCGGAGTTCATCGCGGCGGCCCTCCTGAGGTCCCCCTGGATTCTGGTCATGGGGGAATTCAATGTGCATGCCGGCGGTAAACTATCTGGTGAAGCTCTGGAATTCATGGAGTACATGACCTCCATGAGCCTATCCCAGCATATTTTTTGCCCTACCCACAGATGTGGGCATACCCTTGACTTGTTTTTTTCCTCCATGTCAGGGGATTCTTGTCTGGAGGTGGGGGACATTGTCTCCCTTCCTGTGTCATGGTCAGATCATCACCTATCAGCATTTAAGCAACAAATATAATATTTACTTGTGCTTGACACAGAGCAGTGCAGTAGTAATGTAGATAAAATGTCAGTATTGATATAAAGGGTTGCAGAGTTAGGCTAACAGAAAGACAATGACAATGAATAGAGTAAAAACTCATATATTCATATATACATCAAAATATACACAGCATAACAACCAAGCATTATATACAATATAGCAAACAGACAAACAGAGTGTGGGGTAAACTGTTCTCACCATAACAGTCCCCAGTAACAAATGGCAAGCTAGTGCTTTTTATACTATTCAGCACTCATAAGATCTGACGCAATCGCTAATTAACAATCTGATGCAATCTGATCTAACCATTACAAATCATGATGTTGTAATCAGTTCCACCTGCACTTCATCACTTAACATGCCTGTGATTACTAGTCTCTAACACTTGTGAATTAACATCATGACACTGCAGAATCTAACTGCCTCCATTTTACAATTCTCTTTACACATTCTGTTAAATATACATAACATATGTTTTATCAACTTTTACATATCTTGACATCACCTGTTGTCCTTTTCCCTGTCAATTGCGCCCCCCCTCGTGAGGATCACCGGTCCCTTGTTTGGGCTCACCCCCAGAGGCTTCTGGATCCTGTTCGGTTCCGTGAGGCCTTCGGGGAGCTTCCTGGTGGCCTAGCTGACGATTCGGCCGAGGCTACGGCTGATCAATGGTTTGAGACAGCTTCCCGTGCCGTCGACCAAATCGCCCCCAAGTGCCTCCTCCACAGCAGAGCTCAACCTTTGCCATGGTTCATGGCGGAGTTGAGAGCAATGAAGCACGAGCGGAGGAGGCTTGAGAGCAGCTGGAGACGTAGCCGGACGGTTTTTAATAAGACTGCAGTCGTAATCCAGACTAGGCGCTATTTCCGTGCGATCAGGGAGGCTACAACATTATACGACTCCCTGAGAATTGATGAGGCCTCGAACCACCAGGCGGAGGTCTTCCAGGTGATTCGAGACCTCACCAATCCTAGTCTGGCAAGGCCTCCTCCTACTGATTTCAGTAGTGAGAACTTTGCAGTCTTCTTTAGATAAAAAATACAGGCCATCCTGGCTGGCCTCGTATCTGGTTGCACTAGCCCTCCCTCGCCACCCCCTGTTGCTTCACCACCCACCCCCCGCTCTCCTCGATTGGTCGAGTTTGGGCCTGTCTCCTCTTCGGAGGCCTCCAGGGCAATTGCCCATTGCTGTCCCGCGGCCACTCCCTTCGACCCTTGCCCATCATGGCTCATAAAAGCTGCCAGGGGGACTATGCCCGAATGGGCTTCTGCCATCGCCACCGCCTCCTTCAGCGAGGGGATTTTTCCCTCCCGTCTGAAGGAGATGGTGGTAAAGCCCATTTTGAAAAAACTGGGCTTGGCATCGGACCAATTGGCCGACTACCGTCCGATTGCCAATGCCCCCTTCATGGGCAAGGTCATCGAGAGGGTGGCTGCGACTCGGATTCAATCATATCTGGAGGAACAGCGGTGCCTTGATCCATGCCAGTCCGGGTTCAGGCCTGGCCGGGGGACCGAGACAGCTCTGGTCGCACTGCAAGATGACCTAATCCGGACGGCCGACGGGGGTTGTTCTACCCTGTTGGTTCTCCTGGATTTGTCAGTGGCCTTCGATACCGTTGACCACGGTATCCTACTGGACCGGCTCTCTGGGGTGGAAATCGGAGGCACTGTTCGCAGTTGGCTCCGGTCCTTCCTGGAGGGTCGGCTCCAGTATGTGCAGCATCGTGGAGAGTTGTCGGCCCCGTGGACACTCCCTTGTGGGGTTCTGCAGGGCTCGTCTCTCTCCCCCATGCTGTTCAACATCTATGTAAGACCACTGGCTGGGGTCATTTGGAGATTTGGAGTATGCTGTCATCAGTACGCTGGTGACATGCAGCTCTATCCCTCCTTTTCTACTGCTGCAGTGGAAGCTGTTTGGACTCTCGACCAGTGCCTGGAGGCAGTCATGGCTTGGACCAGGGCCAACAGGCTCAAACTCAACCCCGAGAAGACCGAGGTGATGTTCTTTGGGAGTTCTCCATCTGGATACGGAGGCCCTCTCCCCAGCTTGGAGGGTGTTCCCCTCCAGCTGTCGGACAGGGTTCGGAATCTGGGCTTGGTCCTGGATCCGGCGCTATCCTTGGATGCCCAGGTAGCTGCCGTGACCCGGACCGCATTTTATCACCTTCACCAAATTGCCCAGATCCATCCGTACCTAGATGGTGACTCCCTGAGAACAGTGGTGCAAGCACTGGTGATCTCGAGGTTGGACTACTGCAACACCCTCTACATGGGGTTGCCCTTGACTCTCCTCCGGCATCTGCAGCGGGTACAAAATGCGGCGGCCAGACTGGTGGTGGGTGCACGTCATTACAACCACATCACCCCAGTCCTGGCCCACCTGCATTGGTTGCCCGTTGTGTCCTGGATCAGATTTAAGGTTTTGGTTTTAGTTTATAAAACCCTCCCTGCCTTGGGACCAGACTACCTAGCAGAGCGGATCGCTCAGAGATCAACTTCGGCCCAACCAGTTCGGCAGTCGCAAACGCACTCGCTTCAGGTTGCCACCCCCCGAGAGGCCCGAAAAACCTCAACTCGCAATCAGGCCTTCTCGGTGGCTGCCCCTTCAATGTGGAACAGCCTCCCCAGCGAAGTGCACTCTGCAGAGTCCCTGCTGGCCTTTCGCAGAGCCTTGAAAACCATCCTGTTCCGCGAGGCCTTTGGAAACCAAGTTTAAATTGCTTTAAATAGTGTTTTGTTGTTGTTGTTGTTGTTTTAAATTTCTCCCGCCATCTGCTTTTTGATTAGCTCTATAAACATGACTTTTTTACTGAGCTACATTCATTTTAACCAGGGTGCATGTGTTTTAACATGTTTTAACTCATTGCTGCTTATGTATTGTATTGTGTTCCTTATATTTGCTGACTCGATCAGCTTTGTAAGCCGCCCAGAGTTCCTTAGGGAAGATGGGTGGGGTATAAATTCAATAATAAATAAATAAATAAATAAATAAATAAATAAATAAATAAATAAATAAATAAATAAACAAACATGTATTTGTACTTCAAAATTTCTGCAAGTTCAACCCATTGAACTATAACAGCCATGTGAAGAGTCAATCTAAATGCTTCACTTCTTCATGATTCTGGCATGATAAGTTAAAACTCTTTTGCTTCAGAGATAGGAAAAGAAGATTGAAAGAAGATAGAGAGATAAAGAGATAGAGAGATAGAGAGATAGATAGGGAGAGAGTGAGAGATAGATAGATAGAGAGAGAGAGAGAGAGAGAGAGAGAGAGAGAGGTGAACTTATTTTATTTATTAGTTTATTAGTTTATTTGTTTATTTTTTACTTACTTACTTACTTACTTACTTACTTACTTACTTAACAGTTAATCAAAGTACAGACACAATCACATAAATTAACACAGTAAATAAAAATAGAAAGAAAGGTAAATAAAAATAAAATCAAGGGTAGCATAATATTGATAAATAAATGAGTATCACAAACCAGTTGAAACTATTATAAATACTAAAATATAAATTGTCAAATTGTAGGTGATCAAAATCATATAAAATGCTGATAAGGAGTTATTTTAATGGTTGAGTGATGGATCTATGTTTTACTCTGAGCAAATGACCTAGTACCCCCTTCAAGAACTGGCTGTGAGGGAGAAACTAGTCCTCAGATATCACCAAGTATGTTTATGATAGATCATGTCACCCACACCCTTCATTTGAGAGCTTCTTCCACCCCAAAGAAGGCTGCATACTGAAATGGAATCAAAAAGAAAAACAGGATGCCTCTGAGATAGAAGGCAGAAAGCAAAGGGACTAGGAATTGGAAGCTGTGGAAATGAATGCAGCAAAGATGCATGTGTTATTTAGTGCAGAAAGCATCCCCCACAGCAGGCTTTGGTGAACAGAAACCCAAGCCTTTCTTCCCAGGCAGCCTTGATAGCACACTGAGCTGGTGAAAGCCCAGAAGCCTCCTGGCAGAAATTCCCAGAAACAGTATGTCCCTCACCCATGCAGCTTTCTTCAATCACTTATTGACAGCGAAAGAGAAGACCTCCTGCAAGGAAGTAGATTAATTCTTTGATATCTCTTTTCTTGTAGCCTGCAGCCATTAATTGAAGCCCTTCCCTTTGGGACAGCACAACAGGAACCTGTTCCGTTTTTCAAATCAATGGACTTAATAAAAATAGACAAATATGCAACCCTCTAGCAGACACACAGGGGCCCTGATTTGGCAGTTCCTCTGGGAGCTACTTCATTTCCCATGGTCTACTCTAGACCAGTGATGGCGAAACTTTTAGAGACTGAGTGCCCAGACTGCAATTCAAAACCCAAATGCCAATATAGCAATTTAACCTGAATGCAGTTGGCTGTGAAGGGGCCATGTCAGGTGCCCACAGAAAGGGCTCCAAGTACCACCTTTAGCACCCGCGCCATAGGTTTGCCAACACTGGTCTAGATACACAGGAGGTTTGGGGGCATTCCTCTTCTCTGGGCACTGTCCCGTCTCACAGCCTGTTCTGTTGCTCGTCATGTAGCTGCTCAATTACCAACTTTTCCTCTACTCTCATATTGCTGGTCTACCTCAGAGAAAGAGAGCCACTGCAGAGTTAAGGAAGTTTCATTGAAGCCATATGTGGCATACGTTGTGCACATTGTTACCCACACCGAAGGCTCAAATATTAACATATTTTCCTAACATGGAAAGAAATAACAGAAAATCTTGCCTTCAGCATGGTCCTGAAAGGCCTTTTCCGATCCATTATGAGAAGATTTCCAAGAAGTGGCAAAGGCCAGGGTCCTGGGGGAAGACCATGAGAGCTCTTATTCCAGATACTCTTTGTTTTCAAAACCAGTATTATCATAAGTGTAAATAGGAAGAGTATGGAAAGAGGAGTGACCCAATCCATTTCTATTTCGCAAATGGTCTTCTGAAGCAGTTGCTGTATTGATCATGGAAAGTGACCTTCTAAAGCAATATATCTGAAGAAGCATTTTATACAAACATTTAGTTCATTAAACACACTTGAGTTATTTCACCTGGTGAATCATTGAACATTTTATTGTGATCAAATTCTTTCCACTTCCCACCCACCCCGTCTTCTCCTTAGTTTCCAAAATACATACTTGATAAGTTATCCTTTACTTTGGCAATTGGAATGTCCAATTATTTCTTCCAATGAAACCATGGCCAACAGGTTTAAACTCTCTTGAGTTTTGGGAATCAGATGAGCTGCACTGTTGGATTATATTTAATTGTACTGGGTAAACAGAGCATCATTACAAAGTGTTCTGTGTCAACTGCTGAGTGCTATGTTTGAAAGTCTGTAAAACCTTCTCATCATCTTCTCTTGTGAAACCTTGAAAAGACTTTGGTATCACTTGAAGAACATAGGACTCAAAAGGTCTTGAAACAAGGCACTTTCCCTGAAGCTAAGACTCTTTTGGACGTCCTGATGCAGCATATTAACCACAAAAGCAGTGTTCCCAGAGTTCTTTGCATGAAACTAGGGACTGTCTCCTCTTGCAAAGAGGAGACACTCTCTTACACTTTTGTGTTCTTGAATTAGGTAAATTAAACCTTTCATTCTGCAGGGTTACCATGTCAGTCCAAGAGGACCTGGAGAAGGAACAATTGTATTTTCATTGTGCATGGCACATCAGTCCTCATCTAATTCTGTGGGTTTTTTTCAATCTAAAATTTTATGTATAGGTGTTTTTTTTAAAAAAAATCTGTTTCTGATATAATCCTACTCTTAACTAGAAATGGTGGTTCATGGGAAAATTGTACAACACTTTTTTCTCCTGTTCTATTTAGAGCCCAAGATGTTTTTAGAAGCTACTGCAGCTTTCAACTTGAATTCATGACTATATCCCAAAATGTCTTTCATGATGTCCAACATGAACGTGGAGCTTGGATGAAGAAAATGTTGAATTTTGGAGCCTCAGTATTTATGTCTCGCCCTCAGAACATCAGCCTGTGCCACCTGTTCTTCAAAGACCTTGTTTCTCCCTGATGAAGGCTAAAAAGATGCTTGCCAGGAATCGAGCCTCCTTGGCCAAGGCTTCTACCTTGTGGAATGGGCTCCGGTTGGAACTTCATCAGGCTTCCTCCCTCCCTTCCTTTAAGAGGATGTTCAGGACACTACTGTTTTAAGAAGCTTTCAAGGGCATCTTCCCCCATGTTATTTGTACAGGTATTCCCACAGCCTGTCACCTTTGGGTCTTACTTTGTTATTCTATTTGTGTTTTTGACTTGGGATTTTTTTCCTAATCTGTACACTGCTTAGATTAATGTTTTACACAAAGTCAGCAGTAGACAAATAAGTGAACAAATAACTAACCATATGTTTTTTAAAAAGGACAACCATATGATTGTGATAACAAACCATCCCGTGTACATCAAAATATCTAAAGCTGATTGTCCCACTTGATGGCAACCTCTTTCATGCTTAGATAGCCTGTTAAGAAATAGTGCCATTTCTGTTGTTATTATTATTGCCTTTCTTAAGTCTTGAGACTTTGCTGCCATTTATGCCAAGGTTCAGTGGAGATTTACAAATCCATTCCATTACTTATTTTAAAGAATGCCCTAAATGGCACCATCTGACTTTCTCTAACATTGTTTTGAACGCATTCCATGAAGTGACCATCCTTCGGGGTATATGTGTGACTGATGAAGCTTCCTTCCAACAAACTTCACAGCCAGCTTACTAGCCCCAGGGACATCAGGGCTGTCTCTTGTGTTCTGTGGGAAGTGTTTTTCCACGTGTGTATTATTCAGCAGAGCTAAGTGGTTTTACTGTCCAGATGTAGAGCCAAAGTTTGAAAATTTCATTCCTCCCTGTGCCTCCTTGACAGGGGGCTGGGTTTGATGATGCATAGGGTCACTTCCACCTCTCGAATTCTAAGATGGTGGTGGTGGTGGTGGTGGTGGTGGTGGTGAACAGAAAAAGCCATCTATTCATTGATTTTCTTTCTTTATATCCCAATAGCTCTTAGTGGTTTACAAAATATTAAAAAGACAAAAGAGAAAGTTTAGAAAATCCATTTGAGTCCACAGACACTATGTATGAATTAGCACTGAAGCATCAGACCCTTGGCTAACCTTTTAATTATTAACAGAACAACAAAGCCTGGAGTTAGTCAACATTTCATAGTTTACTTTCATGAGTTCTTTAGTTACAAAATACCTTTTAAAAAGAAGACTGTGGCCCTTGAGATGCCCTTCTTTTTCAGTTATTTATTTGGCTACTACTGCCATAGTTACTAGTGGCCCAACCAGTGATCCCAATATTTGAACATCTGTAAATGATCTGCAATTAAATGATTCCTGTGGAATGTGCCCAGGAGAAAAATACAAAGACTCTTTCTCTATCTAAGAGCAACCTTCAGATTTAAAGGGGGAGGAGATGAGGATGTACCGTGGTGGCCATAATCTGAGGAGAACATAATGACAAACAGTTCCCCAAATAAGGAAGGACCTTAACTCTTCAAGGGTCTTTTTGAGACCTCACAGATGGTGCTGCCAATGGTGCCAATTAATTGTCAACAACTGCACACTCAGACTAAATTGATCTGGTGAGGGCTTCCAACCTATATAGAAGACCTCCTATCATCCTTTGCCTTCTTGCAAATACATCAGAAACAGTCTACCTTTAAACTCCTTAAACTTGCCCTTTTAAAAAGATATTATGCATATATTATTAGTAGTACTACTAGTAGATATTATTAGTAGTTATGGCAGTGGTAGTGATATATATTAATTAGGCAACACTATTGTTGAATGTATGAGTGCTGATAATATTAGTATCTCTAGTAGATATTATTGTTAGTATTAATATTTATTGAAGCCCTCAGTTTGGCTCAGATGGTTCATTGGTTTGATCTATGCATCTTCAATGGAAACACCATTGGGGATACTCCAGGAGAATTTCCATTCTGGAGAGGAACTAGGGTGAGTATCCTTAACAATGTGGTTCTGAGTCACCATATATGGAGCTACACTATAAAATTAGCAGGAGGTTGTAGACCACATAGTGACCCTCTGCCTTTAAACCTATATCTGGAGCCACCTGGAGCTTTAACATCCTTTCATAGTTACCCACAAGGTTGAAGTTGCTAGGGATCCTTGGTGCTCTTCCTGTTCCCCTGAAAAGAAAGAAACCTGTTAGTTTCTGAGATTTTCCTTACTCCTTTGCTTCCTGGTGTTCCTGAGGCTCTTCTTTGTTATTTTCTTCCTGATCTTCCTTTTCCTTGGGCTGTTTTGGACCACAACTCCCAGCAATTTGAGCCTAGATTGCCAATGACAAAGGACTTTGGGAGTTGTGGTCCAACCCATATAGAGTGCCAAAGGTTCATCACCACTGAAATTACCACTTAGCATTTTCTGAGGCTTTCATTCTTCCCTCTAGATGCTTTTCACAAATTAAAAAACCATTCTCAGAACAAACTCAGGTGCTGGTGAATATTTTTCCAGACCAAATCTGTAAAAACAACAATTGAGCCACCCAAATGTTTCAAAAGATACCATTAACTCTCTAGTTTGAATCAGCCCTTAAACCATTAGAATGAACGGGATTAGACTGCAGTGCCTGTTGAGTCCTATTCTCTCATGTACATAGGATTAAATCTATGTTGACAAAATCTTAACATCTTTTTTAAACTGCTTAATGGAAGCTGTGTCAAAAGTCAGCCAAACAACTGAAAAAGAAGGTTGTCTCAAGGGCCAGAGACTACTTTTAAAAGGGTATTTTGTAACCAAAGAACTCATGAAACCAAAGAACATATGAAATGCTGATGAACTCCAGGCACTGTTGTTCTGATAATAATTAAATGGTTAGCCAAGGGTCCAGTGATTCAGTGCTAATTCACATTCAGATAGATTTTCTAAGACAAAAACGGGGGGGAAAGTGGAACAACTTTGATCATAATAAAATGTTTAATGAGTCACCAGGTGAAATAACTAAAGTGTGTCTAATGAACTAAATATTTGTATAGAATGCTTCTTCAGATATATTGCTTTATATATATGGCTTTAGAAGATCACTTTCCATGATCAATAGTGCAACTGCTTCAGAAGACCGCTTCCTAAATAGAAATAGAGGGAGATGCTGATTCTTGCTGGACCATCAGAAGGTGGAGATGCTGAAGTTCACCAGTGGAGCTTCTCACCCTCTAGTCCCCAGGGGAAGCCACCGGTGGGTGCTAGTGTTGCAATTTTAGCAGCTCAGTGCTCCATCAAGACTCTGTGGGGAGAAAGCCTTCTGTTCCACTCCTCAAAGCCTGTTGTGTGGAGATGCTTCCCCCACTAGGAATAACAGCACAGGCATCTTGGCTCCATTTGTGTGCACAGCTTCCAAACCCCAGTCCCTTTGGTTTCCTTCTTATATCACAGAGGCATCCTGTTGTTGTTTTTTCCCATTACCATATGCCACCTTCTTTGGGATGGAAGAAGCTCTCTAGAGTTTGTAAATAAAGAGTGTGGGTAACATGATCTTTCAATTTGCACAGTTATATCTGAGGGCTTGTTTTTTCTGTCATAGCCAGTTCTTGAAGGTAGTACTAGGTCTCTCTCTCTCTCTCTCTCTCTCTCTCTCTCTCTCTCTCTCTCTCACACACACACACACACACACACACACACACACACACACACACACACACACACACACACACACAGAGAGAGAGAGAGAGAGAGAGAGAGAGAGAGAGAGAGTATTCCTTTTGGTCTTCGTTCCCTATCTCTGGAACAAAACAGTTTTAACTTATCATGGAAGAATCATGAAGAAGTGAAGCATTAAGAGTGATTCTTCATATGTCTGTTATAGTTCAATGAGTTGAACTTGCAGAGATTTGGAAATTCAAATACCTGTTTGCCTCTGAAGACAGGATACAGAGACATGGCTTCAGAAAGTAGGACATGGGGCAATGGTTTCAAACTACAGGAAAAGAGGTTCCGTTTGAAGATTTGGAAGAACTTCATGGCGGTTAGAGCTGTTCGGCAGTGGAATGTGCTGCCACAAAGGGTGGTGGAGTCTCCTTCTTTGGAGGTTTTTAAGCAGAGGCTGGATGGCCACCCAGGGAGTTGGCATGGATGGCCCTTGAGGTCTCTTCCAACTCTGGGATTCTATGATTCTGTGACAGGATTACCCACACTGTGTTTGGCTGATGGTAGCTTGGACACATTGCATAGGTCAGGAGTTTGATGCTGCATCGCCCAAGAATGCCACCAGACTACTAAACCAATTTTGAGCACCTCCTACCCTTTCCCCAAAACCCAGCTCGGGGGCCAGCTCAACAGCCGGGCTTTCACCCGAAGCCGTCCGGAGGTCCGAGCGCTCTCGGAAAGTCCCTGAGCGCTACACTTCGGACGACCCTGGAACTTTCACCCAGCCTGTGGGGCAATTCCCTCTCAGGCAGGTCCCAGGGCCAAATGGATTAGTGTTCATTCACACTCCCTTTGCCACCACAGACCTCTATAATTGGAAACAGGGCTTGCCACCCTACCAGGAGAGTCCCCAACAGTATGTGGACCCGGTCTCCCGTATAATTTCCACCCATCACCCCGACATCCCGGACCTTTTTGCTCTCCTCTCCGCGTTATTAAATGAGGAGGAGAGGAGGCAAGTCATTGAAAAGGCCTATGTGGCTTTTAATGAATGGAGGAGGGAATATATCCAATCCCTACCTCGAGGGGGAGAGAACAACCCTCAACCCCAATTGCCCCCAACGGCCGAGGAAATTTTATGTCTAAATCCCCCGGCAACCTCCAATGACCCCAACACAGAATTCGGCCGAGCCATGATGGAGGGTGCCCGCCGAGCCATAAAAGAAGGACTGAAAAAGGGAGTCCCCTGGGTGGTAAATTACCAGAAGGCATAAGCCCCAGAGGAGTCTCCCGCAGAGTTTTTGACCCGCCTCAAAGACGCTTACCGTCGGCACACTGATGTGGATCCGGAAGACCCAGGGAACCTAGCAGCAATCTGGACCACTTTCATTGCCCAGGCGGCCCCAGACATCAGGTGGAAATTACAAAAACTCCCCACTCCGGCTGCCCAACCCATGGAGACATTAGTCCAAACTGCTTTTTAGGTCTTCTACCAAAGACCAGAGGTAGAGGAGGCTAAGGCAGATCAAAAATTGAAGAAAAAGGCCAGACTACTGGCGGCCGCCATGCAGCCACACTGGCATTACCCCCTCAAGGGAACCCCCCCGTAGGGAGCCACCCCAGTGGGAGGCAGGCTATCGCCCTGAATATTCGGGAAAGGGATGTTACAATTGTGGCTCCCTGACCCACTGGGCACGGAATTGTCCAAGCACTGTAGACCGGAGGGAGACCCCTGCTCAACATTATCCAGGGCCCCAAAGACCACTGTACACCCCCCACCCGGCTAGGGATGAGGGTTCCTTTCCACTCCCACAGGGAAACCGGTACCCTTGCGAGGTTAGGCCATCCCCATCCCCAGTGCCCAGGGCCGTGATGGCAGTCACCGAGGGGGAACAAGATTGACACCCCTCCAAAGGCGATGTCTTATTTTGAACCCCCGAGCCTCTGGTGGAGATAAACGTAGGGGGTCGAAAAACTGAATTCTTGGTGGACACGGGTTCCACCTTCTCTGTTCTTAACACCCCTGGGGATTTTCCTCTAATCCAGTCCCTCAGCACCCCTATTGTGGGAGTAGGGGGGTCGGTCACCCAAGCCCTGGTTACCCAACCCATCCCTGTTTCCCAGACTTCTCATTCCTTCCTGATCCTTCCTCGGTGCCCCTTGAATCTCTTCAGGAGGGATCTCCTCTGCAAGCTCCGGGCCACCATTCATTGTGACCCCGGGGGAATCCGCATTACTTTTCCCTCCTCTCTATCCCATCTCTGTTATGCAGGCTCCCCCTCGCCTCAGGACCGCCACCTTCATGGTCAGCGGTGAATCCTGAGGTCTGGTACACTGGGAAGCCCGGGTGTGCCACCTATGCCACCCCTCATAAGGTTCCTCTAAAACCGGATGCTCTCCCAGTCTCCATTAAGCAATACCCAGTGAAAGTAGAAGCTCGATTTGGCCTCCTAGACTCAATTAACAATTTCCTCAATGAAGGGCACTTAGTTCCCATTGATTCCCCCTGGTGTACCCCCATCTTCCCAGTCCCTAAAGCGGACAAGACTTGGAGGTTTGTCCAAAATCTGAGGGAGGTTAATGCTAGGACCCAATTGCTCCACCCTATAGTTGCTAACTGCCATACCCTCCTGACGACCCTCACCCGTTCTCAGGTCTGGTATACCGTGATAGACCTGAAGGACGCCTTTTTCTGTATTCCTTTGGCCCCTGAGTCCCAACCTATCTTTGCCTTCGAGTGGGAGGATCCGGTCACTAGAATTAAATCCCAGCTGGCCTGGTCCAGATTACCAGAGGGGTACTGTAACAGTCCCCTGGTCTTCGCCCAGGCTCTAGTCAGTGACCTCCGGTCTTTTTCGGCCCCTGGAGCAACTATCCTGCAATATGTAGATGATATCTTGGCCATACATTCAGACCGAGACCTACTCGAATCTCAATCCGTTGCCCTTCTAAACCATTTGGCTTCCTGCGGGTATAAAGTGTCCTAGAAAAAGGTTCAGTGGGTGACACAGGAGGTCACCTACCTGGGATACATCCTTAAAGAGGGTACCCACCTCATTCACCCTTCCCGGATAAAAGATTTGAATGACCTAACCCCCCCAAATGTAAAGGAGCTTCGATCTTTCCTGGGTGTTTCTGGGTTTGGGAGGCTCTGGGTCCCCAACTTCTCCATTCTAGCCAAACCCCTCTACCAGCTCACAGCCCAAGACATGGCCTGGGAATGGACGAGGGAACACCAAAATGCCTGGGAAGCCATTCGGAAGGCGTTAGCGCAGGCTACTGCCTTAGCGCTGCCAGATCAAACACTCCCGTTTGATCTGTTTGTACACGAGAGGGCATCTATCGCCCTCGGGGTCCTCACGCAGCCGGTGGGTCCCAAACAACTCCCGGTGGCTTACGTCTCCAAATCCCTCGAGCCCACCACCTCAGGGTGGCCAGCCTGCCTCTGAGCTGTGGCTGCAACCACTTTGTTGGTGACTGAGGCAGCAAAGATCACTGCAGGGGCCCCCATCTGTGTTCACTCACCCCACTCTGTCTCCACCCTCCTCGAGCAAAAACTGCCGGCCTGGACAACTTCTGCCAGGCTGGCCCGGCACGTTTCCCTCCTTCTAGATAATGATTCCATCACCCTCCATAGGTCCACTTGCCTCAACCCTGCCACCCTCCTTCCTACCCTCTCTGATTCTCCCCAGCATGACTGCCTTGAAGCCATATCCGTGGTGGTGGGAATTCGCCCAGACCTTTCCTCTGTCCCCCTAGAATCTCTGGATTTAACCCTATGGACTGATGGTTCCTCTTTCATTCAGGATGGCTCTCGGTATACCGGGTTCGCTGTGGTGGGGGAAGAGGGTCCTCTAATCATGCAATCCCTTCCACCCCAATGCTCAGCTCAGGCGGCGGAATTGGAAGCCCTCATTGCCACTGCTAAATTGGCTACTGGGCAGCGGGTTAACATCTTTACCAACAGCCGGTACTGTTTCCTGGCAGTTCACACCCATGCTGCTCTATGGAAAGCCCATGGGTTTGTGGGAGCAGATGGAAAGCCTCTTAAAATGGCCCCTCTGCCGGACCGGCTCATGTCCGCCCTCCTTCTCCCTAAGGAGGTGGCCATGGTCCACTGCCCGGGACATCAAACAGATGAGGGTTTCATCACACAAGGAAACTGGCTGGCTGATGCATGCGCCAAACGTGCTGCCATATCTGAAAAGAGGGGCGGGCCTGAGATGGGCCTAACTGAACCCATTCCTTCCCTCATTCCTCAAGACAGTCCAAATCCCCTCATCCCTCAGTCCCCTGAACTGGAAACTGCTCCCCTCTATTCACCACAAGATTTCCTACAGTCTGGCGGGAAGTGGGAGAATGGCTGGTGGGTGGTAGATGGCCTTGTACAGCTACCAACAGCAATCTTACCTCATCTGGTCCAACGGTTCCATGGAGGTTCCCATTCCTCCAGAAGAACCTTGTTTAAATGGCTTAAACAACGTTATTTCCACTCTGATCTCCTGCCTGTATGTAAAGGTGTAGCCTCCTCCTGTCTCATCTGCCTCCGGAATAACCCACGGGGAACAAAAGCCATCCCCAGGGGAGTTCTAAGGAGAGCCAGTTACCCAGGGGAGGCGTGGCAGGTAGATTTCACAGAGATGCCCAGGGCTGAAGCAAAACGAAACCTTTTGGTCTTTGTAGAGCTATTCAGTGGGTGGTCTGAAGTAATTCCTTGCAGGACCCAGACCGCCCGGGAGGTAGTGCAAGCTCTCGTGGAGCACATTATTCCGATGCATAGCCTGCCCTTAGGTCTGGAGTCAGATAACGGCCCGCACTTCGTGTCTCAAATTGTGCAAGGAGTGGCTACCTATCTCCAAATTAAGTGGTCCCTCCATTCGGTTTATCGGCCACAAGCCTCAGGAAAAGTTGAGAGGCTGAACCAAACTCTCAAACGGCAATTAGCTAAGATCTGCCAAGAGACGGGACTGAAATGGCCAAAGGCTCTACCCATTGCCCTCACCCGGATCCGAGCCACCCCCACCTCTCGCCTAGGACTGTCTCCTTTTGAACTCCTCTATGGTCGCCCTTTCATTGCCTTCCCCTCAAAACCCAACTCTGAGAACCAGTCCCTGCCCGCCTGTTTTAGGGAGTTGGAGGGGGTCTTCTCTTCCCTCTCTGAACAGGTTACTGTGGAACATTCCACCCCGGAGGGATCTCCCAACCGAAGTCCACCCAGGGGACTGGGTCCTGGTCAAGGAATTACATCCCAGCTGTCTGGAAGCGAAGTGGTCATCCCCACGCCAAGTATTGCTCAGCACACCGACAGCCGTGAAGGTGGAGGGGACAAAATCCTGGATCCACCTTTCCCGGGTCAAGACAGTTCCCCCGCCGGAGGAGGAGTGGGCATGCCAGCAGCTGGAACCTCTCTGCCTTAAGATCACCCGGCAGAGAGCAAAGGAGACCTCCTCGCCTAGCCCTGACCCCATTGCCTTTCTGCACCCCTTTTGGGATGAGGAACTCACTGCTGTTTTCCGCACTTAACAGCAGGAGCCAGCCTCATTCCATCGGACTTTACCTGGATTCATCTCGACTTGACCTGCCCCCCCCCCCGGTCTGTTTCCACATTGCTTGGACTTATTCTGGGACTCCCACCTTCAATACCACCCCCGGACCCTCCATTTATCAACATTGCCAGCTGTTTGCCTGTCCGATCTGCCAGGAACTCCAGAGGCCACCTGCGACGCCTGCCAAACCTCGGAGCCCTGTGGTGAGTGCTGGGTCTTTTCTCCCTCTTCCTTGCTCTCTCTCTTGCACCTATCCTCAGAACCCCTTGTATCACCATGACCTTTCTTGTATTCTTATTACTTGCCAATCTGTGGGTCATCTACCTCCTCCTCACCAGGACATTGGCTGGGTGGGAAAAAAATACCTTTCATATGATGGTCCACAATATGACCAAAACCCTAAACGTAATGGATTGCTGGGTGTGCACCTTTGGACCACACCATATTCAAACAGGCTGGCCTATTATGCCAACTGCTTGCCTGGAACCACAAGATTGGAATAAGACTCATTTCTATACTGTCCCTCAAGGGACTGATGCTCGAATTACTGACCCAGACCAGTTTACCCTAAGTTACCAACAATATTGGCCACTGGCGCCCATCTGTGTCACCTGGCACTATCAGCTGACACATAGAGCCCTGGCACATGAGGGGCCTCAAATTCCCTTTCAGCAGCTTGGGGATTATCCTTATTGTAATTGCACAGTGGATGTCGGGGAATCATCCCTCGGGGGAACCCCATCCACCCCCGAGCTGCCTTCCACAATATATCGAAGAAAACAAGCGCGTAAACATGTCTAAATCAAATCCAAATTACCTATTTGGCCATCTTAAATGTTGTGCTCCATGGCCTTCCCCAAGGGGTATTCTGGGTCTGTGGCTCCTGGGCAGGGCGAGTCCTTCCAGCAGCTTGGAATGGATCGTGTACCTTAGGTACCCTGATGCCCGCAGGTATCCAATTCTACCAAAAACACCAGCCCGCATCTGCGTGGGTGCCACCCCACCATCTCTATAGGCAGAAATGGGTTTACGATGAGAAGAAGGGATATGACCCAGACCGCACCTTTCTAGCTGAGGGTGAACGCTTTGCCTCCATCCTTTTTCCTGCCTGGGGGTAGCCATAAATGTCCGCCAGATTCGCCATCTATCATACCAACTGGAAGCCCTGGCCAACGATACAGCTGATGTGGCCTCTGCCCTGCAAACAGAGATATCCTCCATTGCAGAGACCTTAGTCCAATATAGGCTAGCATTGGACTTTTTGTTGAGTAGGGTGGGTGGATACTGCCAATGGTTAAATCAAACTCGAAGCTGCCATTTTATTGATCAACGGGGCGGATCACCACTGTCATAGCTAAAATTCGGCATGTAGCTTCCGCCATTCAAGCCACATACTCGGACAACAACGCCTCTCTATGGAGCTGGCTTACCAGCTGGCTGCCAAATTCAAATTGGATAAAGGAACTCTTTGTGGGCTTAATTGGCTTCCTATTAGTGCTTGTGATAGTGAGTGCCTTGATTCGGTGTGCAATCCATACGCTCTGCCAATAGACCAATATCCCTATTAAATCAGGATGCTAAGATTTTTACTGCAATTCTGGCTAAAAGAATGAATAAATTTGTAGCTAAATACATTAAAGATGACCAATGTGGTTTTATCAAGGGAAGACAAATGGCAAACATTATAAGAAGAAATTTGAATGTTCTTCATGAAATGGGAAAAAGCACCATCAAAGCAGGCATGTTATCTTTAGATCTTTTTAAAGCTTTTGACTGTGTTCAATGGTCCACATTAAAAATTCTGCTAGAAAAATGGGGATTTGGGAAACTTTAAATCAATTATACTCAGAAGGTACTTCCTCAATAATAGTTAATGATGGAATGACCGAACAAATCACCCTAGGCTGGGGAACTAGACAAGGATGTCCTCTCTCTGCAGTTCTCTTTTGTATTGTTATAGAACTTTTGGCAAATGCTATAAGGCAGTGGTCCCCAACCCCCGGGCCGCGGACCGGTGCCGGTCCGTGGACCGGTCGGCACCGGGCCGCCTGGGGAGGCCGGGGAGGCTCCTCCCCTTTTCCTCCGCCGCCCTCCTCCTCCTCTTCTCTCCCGCGGGCCGCCGGTGGAGGAGGAAGGCTGGAGGAGCGCAGGAGGAGCCGCCGCCGCCTTTGCCTCCCTCCTCTAGCGGCGCGTCCTCCTCCTCCACCCTCCTCCTCCTCGCCCTCCACCACCAGCAGCAGCAGGAAGCTGGGGGCCGGGCGCGCGGGGGCCGGCGGGGAGGAGGGGGCGTGCGCGGGAGGCGCTGGCGAGCCCCCCCACGCGCACGCACCGCCGCCGCAGCGTGGGGGCCCCTCAGTCGGAAAGGAGGTGGGTGCCCCTCCTCCTCCTCCTCCCCCCGGGCGTGTGCCCTTTGGCCCCTCCCTGCGGCCGCACTCCAGGGCAGAGTGCCGCCGCCGCCGCCGGACCGCACCTGTGTTGGGGGCGGGCGGGGGCGATGGTCGGCCTGGGTGTTTTCGCCACCGCCGCCCCCCGCGGTTGCGACCCCCCGCATCGCCCCAGCTGCTGCTGCTGCTCCTCCGGTGGCGGCGGCGGGAGGGGGAGGAGGAGGAGGAGGAGGCGCTACCGCCCTCGTTGGAGCCCCTTCGGGGCGGGGCGGGTTCCGCCAGTCCCCAGCGGCCGCCTCGCCGCCTCCCCGGGAAAGCGGACAAGTTCCAGCAGCAGGTGAGAGAGGCGGCGGCGGCGGCGGGAGGCGCTCGGGCTCCCCCTTCTCGGCCCGGAGACCCGGCGGGAGGGGGGGCAAGTCTTGGTGGTGGGGGAGGCGCGCGCGGCGCGGGGTGAGCTTTGCCCGCCTCCCTGAGAGGTGGCCAGGTGTGTGTGTGTGTGTGTGTGTGTGTGTGTGTGTGTGTGTGTGTGTGTGTGTGTGTGTGTGTGTGTGTGGGGGAGGGCTGAGGAAAGGACACTGGCCTCTCCGGGGGCACGCGGGGACGCCACCCCCATCAGCCTCCTCCCCTCCCCCCTCCCACATTAAAGGCCGAAGCCGGAGGTGGGCGGCGGCGGTCCCAGGCGGCTGCCGTGGCCACCGCAGCCGCCGACAGGAAGGAGCCCCAGGCTCCCCCCACCCCGCCCATGCACGCGGGGTGAGCGGCACGCCCGATGCCCCCAGCCGCGAGCGCCGCCGCCGCCGCCGCTCCCGTGCCCCCGCAAGGCATACGCTCCAAGCCCCCCACACCCCCTCCTCCCCTCCTCCCTCCCCCATCCCCGCCCCCCACACCCTCCCCTTCCCCCACCCGACCCCCGCACCCCCATCTCCCCCCTCCGCACCCCAGCCCCGGGCCACGGAAAATCATCAAACATTTACCGGTCCGTGGGGACAAAAAGGTTGGGGAGCACTGCTATAAGGAATGACAAATCCATTAAAGGTGTTGGGAAAGATGGGGTAACCAAAATTAGCCTATTTGCGGATGATGCCCTATTGACAATTTTAGACCCAATAGAGAGTATTCAAAGAGTAAAAATTCATCTAGAAGAATTTGGGGAAATAACTGGATTATGTGTAAATTGGCAAAAATCAGAAAGTTTATTGTTTAATTATGGAAGAGAAGATCTTAAGATAATTGAAAACTTCGGGCTGAAATCTGGAAAAAGTATTAAATATTTAGGATTAGAATTCTACAAGGAGTTTACTAAGACTAAGGGAAAAAATTTAAGATTAAAAGAAGAGATGAAAAATAGATTACAAAGTTATATTAAATTGAACTTATCTTGGTTTGATAGAATAGCACTGGTAAAAATGAAAATATTGCCCAAAATCAATTTTATCTTTAGAATGTTACCCGTTCAGTTTTTAGAAAAGGAACTTAAAACTCTCCAAGACATGATAAACAGGTACTGTAATGGTGGGGGGGAAATCAAGAATAAATAAAAGTTTCTGGTATAGATCCCCAAAAGAAGGAGGATTGGGTATACCCAATTTAAGAAACTACTATATAGCTAATCAAATCAGTTGTTTGGGGGAAATTTTATTCAAACCGGAGAAGCTAATGTGGTGGGAGCAAGAGTCATTGGATATAAAGGGGGAAATAAACAAATTTTTGTTTAGTGATTTTAAAAACAAGGAAAAGATTGAGAATCCCCTCTTGAATGGTTTAATGACTACATGGAGAACATATAGTAAATTTTTGTCACCCAAGGGCTCCCCACTATGTTTAGTAACAGATTTGGAAATTTTCCCTACAAATTTGAAGCATTATTTAGGGTTATTTAAAGCTAAGAAAATAGCTAGGTTAAAAGACTGGATGGCCAAAATTAGAACAACCCACGACATAAACAATATTCTGCAATCTAGTGATTTAATATGGATAAACTATATCCAGTTAGAAAAATGGACAAAGAATTGGGTCAGAAGAAACAGTCAACCTAGGGCCTTTTCACACGACCCCTAAGATCCGCTGGTCCCTTAAATTCGGACCAGAGATCTTGGGGGTTCGTTTCTGTTCCTTCGTCCCCACCCCTCAGCACTTCCTGCTCCTGTCGGCGTGAGGGAGGGGAGGGGAAAAAAGGACAAAAGAAGCCTTTACTAACCTGCTGGTGCCGGTCGAAGTTGCCACGAGCCCCATTACTTCCTGGTTCCTTCTCAAGGGGCTCTTAAAGGGGCGGGAGGCAAAAAAACAACAGACAAGCCAGGAGAGCCCGGCACTCTTATGCGCATCAGTTTTTTTTCACCTGCAGACAGCAGGTACATGAAAAATGCGCTGGGTCGTGCTAAATTGGGCGGGGTCGCACTTAATTGTCTCCAAACTCCGGAGCTGGTGGGAAAACATTTCTAAGCTCCGGTGCTGGGAGCCATTTGCAGCGCATCTTAGGGGTCGTGTATAAACGCCCTTAGAGAATGCACACAGTTTGAACAGTTTTTATTATCGCTTGAATCTGACCAGGATAATATAGAGAAAGGAATAGTATGTAAAATATACAAAATAATAGGGGATTCATTGGAAGTGAAAGAGTTAGATTCTCTGAGAGAGGTCTGGAAACAAGATTTGAATGTAGAGATAAAAAAAGAAGACTGAGCGAAAATCTGGAATATGAGAATCTTGAGATCATTATCGGTTAGGATAAAAGAAAATTATTTTAAACTGGTTTCTAGATGGTACTTGACACCAATTAGGTTGAATAGAATGAATGCAGAATACTCTAAGATGTGCTGGAAATGTGAAAAAAGATAGGTACATATATGCATCTCTGGTGGGAATGTGAAATAGTTCAAAAGTTCTGGAAAAGGGTTTTCTTAGAGCTAAGTGACATGATTAGAGTAGATATTGATTGTAATCCAGGGACAGCACCGTTATCATTGTTAACTAGTAAAGATTATGATGCTACAACAAAGGAACTAATAGCAAATCTTATGACAGCCACTAGATTAATTATAGCAAGGAATTGGAAATCTAAATTAGATCTCAAGATGGAAGATTGGTATGATGAGCTTTGGGATATAGCCATAAACGATAAATTGTCTTGTAGTTTAAAAGTTAAATGAGGAGAAATGAAAAAAGACATTTTTATAACATTTGGGGGAAATTTATAGACTTTGTATTAGTAGAAGGGAAGGGGAAAGAGCCAATGAATACTTCAAGAGTCAAGACAGTTCTGGAGAAGAGGACTTTAAGAAGAATACTAGAACAACAGATGATGGAGTAACAAAGAAGAACTCATGGAAGAACAGGATGGTCCCGGGGGGTGGGGATGCACTTGTATTGTTATTTGTTTGTATGTCTTAAAATTTCAAAAAATCAACAACAAAAAAGAAGGTCTATAAAACTTTGTCATAGTCTTGTGAAATATTGGAAACACTTTGGTGTCACATGAAGAATATAGGGCTCAGAGAGCATGAAACTAGGCATTTTGCCCTGAAATTAATAATCATCAGGGACATGTTCCGATGTGAAAGGTTCATTATAAAAGCAGCGTTCCCTGGGTTTATGAACCATCTCCATCTGCAAAGTTATTTTTCTTTTTTGTTATAGCATCTACTAAATGAAATATTTCACTTTGCATGTTTACTATGTATCACTCACTACTAGAAGCACTGGAAAGGGGGCATTTTATTTTCATTATAAGGTGACATTAGTTTTTATCTACTTCTGTGCTTATTTAATTTTTTGTTTGTACTTTAAAAACCCCGGGGGTCAGCTGTTTAAAAAAACCCATTTCTGAAATAATTGTCCCATTCTTGACTGTAAATGGTAGTTCACTAAGAAAATGTATAACACCACCACCCCCTCCCCAGTTCTACTTAGAAACCTACATGTCATTTTTTTGGAAAATACTGCAGCTGTAACATCTGCCTCTATTCATGATTTTTGGCCAGTGATATTCAGGAAAGTCTCCCATAGTTTTCAACATGAACATGATGTGGTAGAAAGGAAAGCTCATAAAAATGTGGCTTTATGTACCTTCCTATGTAGAGCACCATGCATGATTTTGTATCTTTTTTTGTTGTTGTTGTTGTTGTTGTTGTTGTTGTTGTTGTTGTTGTTGTTCAGTCATTCAGTCGTGTCCGACTCTTCGTGACTCCATGGACCAGAGCTCGCCAGGCCTTCCTATCTTCCACTGCCTCCCGGAGTTTGGTCAAATCCATATTGGTTGCATTGATGACACTGTCCAACCATCTCATTCTCTGCCGTCCTCTTTTCCTTTTGCCTTCAATCTTTCCCAACATCAGGGACTTTTCCCAGGAGTCCTCTCTCCTCATGAGGTGGCCAAAGTACTAGAGCCTCATGAGATGGCCAAAGTACTGGAGCTCCAAAATCTGTCCTTCCAGTGAACATTTGGGGTTGATTTTTTTATTAGTGGCCTATAAAATTGCCACCTGTTAGCTGATTTCCTCACCTGAAGGTGACCTCTTCCATGTGTTGCAAAGAAATCTTGCTATTTCTACCATTAATACTGTTGCCATTCGTATGTCTTGTAGCTGTAGTATAAATTGCACCATCTAGCTTTTTCCCCTTTGCTGTATGTAATAAATTCCAGGAAATTATCTTTCTGTTCAGTATGCTTCTGACTGATTTCTTCCATCTGACTTTACAGCTAACATATTAGCAGTATGGACATCAAATCAAATCAAATCAAAGTGTTCTACTTATATACTGCCCCATGCCTCTTCAAGTAGTCTCTGGGTGGTTTACAGTTTTAATTACAGTATGCAGGCTACACATTCCCCACCCCCAGCAAGCTGGGTACTCATTTCACCAGCCTCGGAAGGATGGAAGGCTGAGTCAACCATGAGCTTGCTACCTGGGATTGAACCCCCAGGGCATGAGCACAGTTTTACCTGCACTACAGTCATTTAACAACTGTGCCACTAGGCTATCTACTGTTTCATCAGTGGCTATCTACTGTTTCCTGAGCAAAGTGATTCTTCATTTGATGCACTGGTTTAACTGCTGTATTGCAACTAATCAATAAGTCAGCTAAGTACATTTTTAAGGTTGTCTGTGGTGTTTTTGAAAAGCGATTCTTCATAAGCGTTACATTCAGAATATTTCCCTGGAGAAACACGTCATCCATCCATCCATTTATTATGTTGCCAATAAAAGACTCAAGATAAGAAAAAGACGTCAAGCTCATAGATTTCTTTGCAGTAATCCCATACACAGAGAGATAGAAAAATGATGCTCCTTCTATCCTTCCAACACTAAATTCTCTTTGATCGTCCTGGTAAAGATGATTACTTGTCTGTGGCACCGGTTCAATAGGACTCTAAAAGAAGAACACACCAGAGATAAATTTGAGTCCATGGATATTTCTCACATTTTGTCCCCAGGGCAGTTATGTGCAGAATAACATTGCAACAGATCACCTTGAGCTAGTAATGTAATTGCTAACAGAAGAAAACTACCTGGAGTTACTCAACATTTCTTAGTTTGGTTTGGCAAATGCCCCGTTTAAGAGTAGACTGTGGCTGTTGAAATAACCTTTCTTCTAGTTGTTGGTCTGCTGACTTTTGACATATATTTCTCCAGCAAAATCCAATGCCCTTTGCAGCAGTGACTTGTTATAATATCCATCTGTAGATGCCTGAGAAGAGGTCCTTCATAATAAGCATGGTCTAATTTACAGCAAAGCCAATGTAAATGGGTGGCGGGGATGTGAATCCCCACTTAATGTCCTGCTCCAAATGTCCCTTCAGTAGAGATAGAGCTCAAAGTGCAATGCAATCCAATCTTGTTAATCTTTCTGGTTTAAGGACTGGGCCAAAACCAGATTAAATAATAACTTTCAAAGCATGTGAATTTCCAAGGCCTGCCTATTTGTTTGTTTGTTTGTTTGTTTGTTTGTTTATAGTATTTTTACCCCACCTTTCTGTTTGGAAAAGGACCTAAGGCGGCTTACAGTAATTAGGGACTATATACAGTCCAGTACAATTAAGACATATTCCACGTTTAAGAACAGGGAACTGAGGGACATCTTACAGCACTAAAAGACAACATTAAAGCTACAAGAGAACATGAGTAATTTAAAAGTGAGTAAAATTTTGTGTGGCTCAGTTTTTTCTTGTGGCTCCTGACTGTCAGCAACTCCACGCGCATCTGAGTTTGCTCTTGGAGTTTGTCAAAAGGAGCCAGGGGAAAAACAACAAACTCAGCATGATAATTCTAGAAGTTTCTATCCCCCCTTTCCATTTGCTCCCATCCAGGGAATGCAGATTGATGTGGTGGTGGGTTGTCGTCTATATGTTCAGGAAGTTCATTTCGGTCTCTTCATTCCATCTGCGTCAGATTGTACATGAGGTGGGCAAATGCCCAGAGGTAGCGATGGGTTAAGAAAAGCAAAAAACTGGAAACTGAATCCTGGCAAGACAGAGGTTCTGTGGACAAATGTTTCAGGGGAACTGAAGAGACAAAGTGCCATGACAGGTGCTGTCTGCGATGGTTCTGTTGTATAGATCAAGTCTACCCAGCAATACTTATCCAAATCATGATTGGTTGACTGATGACTGAGAATGGAATCTACCAGAAGTTGCCTGTTGAAGCTATACATTGGAGAGAGCTGGAGTAGAAGAGAGAGATGAAAGCCTGAGAGAGAGCCTAAGAGAAAGTTTAAAAACTTGACGAAGTAATTTAACACTGGGGGTTAGGAAGAGAGATTGTAGCAATACCTGAGGTGTGAGATGTATCTAAGATCACCTGATGCAATTCAAGCCAGCTCAGTTAAAGGCAACCTGAAACAGCATGCTTGTTGAAATATTTAGAAACTATTATGCTTTTAATAAGCTTTACATTTAGTGTTCAACTAAAATACAATGGTCCCCCGCCCATTCGCAGTTCATATACTGCGATCCTGCTATATTGCGGGACCACAGTATATGAAAAATGCCCCCTAGGTTAAGGGGGGGAACCTGTTTCAGGCCTCCCGTACTTACCCCAGGAGTGGTGCCAGGCTGGGGGCAAGTACAAGAGTCCCCAGCTAGGCACCCCAGGTGCAGTCGGGTCCCTAACCACCGCAAAAGGTGGGATGTCACTGTATCATCATTAATTCTTTAATAAGACTTAAGGAAAGCCAAAGGAAAATAAAAGGATTTAAAGTCATCTTTAAATGAAGTGATTTTAAATGAAGGGGCAGAAGTGGTCACATTGTCCTTCTAAGAATTGCCTTGCTGAAACAGGCCACAGCCCATCAAGTTCAACATTCTGTCTCACGCAGTGACTCACCATTTGCTTCAGGGCATTCCCAAGCAGATGTCTTCAACTGTTTAAGATTCCCTGCAAAATGTATTGAGGGGTATCCTGCCTATCTCTCCAACCTGGAGGTTGTCCTTAGGCATCCATCATGATAGCCATGGATACCCTTGTTCTCCATGCATTTGTCCAATCCTTTCTTAAAGCTGTCAAGGCTGACAGCTGTCACCACTTCTTCTGGGTGAAAAAGTACTTTCTCTTATTTGTTTGAGATCTAGCACCCAAACGTTTCATGGAGTGCCCCCTAGTTCTAGTGTTGTGCAACCTACTTTGTCCACACCGTGTATGATTTTATAAACATCAGTCAGGTCACGGCTTAGGCGCTGTTGCTCAAGAGTGAAGAGGCCCAGCTGTTGCAGCATCAGATGGTAAGGATGGTGTTCTAATCCCCAAATCATTCTGGTTGCCCTCCTCTGCAATTTTTCCATTTCCATAATATCCTTCTGGAGGTATGGTGACCAGAATTGTACAGAGTACTCCAGATGGCCTCATCAAAATTTATAAAGAGGCAAAATGACACTTGCTGAGTTATTTTCTATACCCTTCCTAATTTCATCTTTAAGTTCCTTGAGAACTCATGGATGGATGCCATCTGGTCCTGGTGATGTTGTTAGCATTTAGTTTAACAAGACACGCAAGAATCTCCTCCCTGGTTATTTCTATCTGGCTTAATTCTTTGGTTTTCCTTGCTATGAAGATAGGCTCTGTTTCTAGGTTGTTTCTACTCAGAGGTGGAGGTAGTGTGAATAGCAAAGAATACTTAGGTCCAGCTCCAACAGGTCTGGTACCTGTGGTGTTACAAATCAGGGATAGCTTGCACTTCTTTTGCAATGCTTGAATAACCCTGTGATGGGATTTCTGCAATTTGTTCTCTATGGGATCCTCCAGCCAGAAAACTGCAACAGCCAGATGGTTAAGTCATATGCCTTGGGGGATCATGTGTCTCCAATCTTCAAAGCATTAGATGTGTAACTTGTGAGCTACCAGACACAATCCAGATTACATTTCATAGTTATTTCAGTAGTACAGCCCACTTTTACACCGAAGCCCCTCTGTCTTTCGGGATTCTATCATATTAAATCTAAGAAGAGCAGCTGACCATGCTTCCCTGTTGCTATGGTGTTGGAAGAGAATTGGAAAGAGCCATTTGCTGAGAATTTGGCATCGCTTGGAAAAACAGTTCTTTTGAGGCTATTGCTTCCCATGTCTCCCAACTAACGTAGAAGATGCATCATACCACTCCTCAAAAAAGAAACTTTTCAAAAACTGATTTGATTTATTTGATAGGAGCTGTTAACTGGGAGCATATTTTGGGAAACAGTTGAGACCAGGGATGTTTGTGGTGTTCCCAAATGGCTTGGGAAGGGGTGGGAACAGCGCGCCTTATATAGCAGTGGTGGTGAACCATCGGTACTCCGGATGTTTTGGACCATAACTCCCAGAATTCCAAGCCTGTATTGCCAATGAGAAAGGACTGTGGGAGTTGTGGTCCAAAACATCTGGAGTGCCGAAGGTCCACCACCACTGCTATATAGGCACCCTGCCCTCTCCTCAATCTTTCTTTTCTTCTGCAGTACAGAATGGGTGAAACTGCCAGAACTCAAGTCTTGTGGGTTGCAGTTTCGTTTTTGCAGTGGTGGCTCCACAGCTCTTCTGCCTGCCTTCTAGCCTGGGACAGGCTTATTCAAGGGACAATGCATCAATAACACCTCATGGTTTGTTGGTTGTGGGACAAAAGTTTCCACTGGTGACTGGGCTGGACCATATGGAGGCCTCTTTGGCCTTTCATGGACTTGTATCCCCAAGGGCATGTGGGCCAGGTAGTTTTCTGCCCAGTTTCTGGCTCTTGCACCTCCTCACTGTGGCACCAGCAGTGGGGAAAATTACTTTTATTGGTTCCCTCCTTCAGGCTGGGTAATAGACCGCAGGGACCTTTAGTTGTTGGCTTCACATGAAAGGAATAGGAATACCGGGTCCACTGCCTGCAGGCAGAGGCACTGCAAAATGCAATGAGCAGTCTGGGTCTCGAAGACAGGAAAAGGATTTATTTGGTTGGCAACCAGAGAAATCTCACTTGATGCAAAACAAGTGAGAAGTCCACCGAACAAAGGAAATGCAGTATATTTTATAGACTCACAATCACTCTTCTTTCCCCCCGCCCGTCCGAATTTACGTCACACACATCTGTTACATACATCAAAGATTAATTGACATCTTTGGCAATTTATTTTTATTCTGACACCAATGAAATGTATTCTTAGCGTTTGATCTTTACACAGGCTGGGAGTGCCTATATCCTTGGCATCATCTTTGCCAGGGAAGCGCTCCAGGTGAGCTCACAAAGAGAGAAACAGAGATAAGATTTTCTTGGCTGGCTACATGTTAATTAACTGTGTAAAAGATAAATTGGCCTCTATGTTTATCTTAATTGACGTCCTTGGATTCATTGCACTTGCTCAGAGACATTCCAGATCTACAACGGATGTCTCTCTTTTTAGTGGTCTGCCTTGCCGGAAGGCTTTGACCAAAGTTTGTTTTGCAAGGAATCAAGGTTCGTCTTGTGACATGAGAATACACATGTGATGAGAATATACATGTGGATACATGTGGAGTGCTGAGTGGATATCACTATCTTTAAATATATAATTTGTGTCACTTGTGTGGCTATATATAATACATTGCTATTGAGGATTGTCAATGCCTGGGGGTTACTAAAACAGCTACAGATGCTTGATCAATACCCTTCACACACACTTCCCATCCTGTGGAATAGCTGGTTGAAGTTTTTGTTTTCTTTTGTTTTTTGTTTTGCTGTTGTTCTTGTTTAGCCTGCTTTAGTTGTTATCTCATCCCCCCCCCGCTAGGTGGCAGGCTAAAAGAGGGGAATTGTTTATCAGATTAAGTAACAAGTTGTGGTGTGAGCCGGAGTCCTAAGAATGGTCAGGGCAGTAGCAATGGGAAGCAACCAGGGAAACGCATGGTGCCACACCAATTCCCTTCAGCTCTATCTTCCTCAGATGATGAGGATTGTCCAGGAATGGAGGCCAACCAAAGTATTTTGAGGCAGGGATATGGGATGTGCAGGGTGGTGGTGATCATGAGGCTTGGGCAGGTGGTGGTCTGAGGGAGGGATCATCTGATATTTGGCTGGCTAACAGCAGGTAGCCTTGTGAATAGCATGACTTTGATGCTTCATATTTGCCTGCTAAGGTCCAGAGCAGGTTAAACCCCTGGCTCCAACCCAGAATTCCATCCCCTCCTTTTTTGAGAGTTTAACATTCAAATATTAATAAAGTTGTGGCCCTAGTTTAAACCCATGTTTCAACTCTTTATTTTTGGGCCAATATTGATGTTCTAAAAAGGGAATGAATGGGAACTTAGAAAGCATTTCTAAGGGCCTTTTTACACGACCCCTAAGATCTGCTGGTCCCTTAAATTTGGACCAGAGATCTTGAGGGTTTGTCGCTCTCCCTGCGTTCCCACCCCCTCCGCACTTGCTTGTTCTGTCTGCGTGAGGGGAGAGAGAAAAAAAGGGAGAAAAGAATGCACTCGTGGAAGTTGTTCCCACCCCGTCACTTCCTGGTTCCTCTTAAAGGGGCGGGAGGCAAAACAACAACAACAAAAAGAAGCGAGGAGAGCCCAGCACTCTCCGCATCAAAATTTTTCACTCTCCCAGAGCAGGTACTTAAAAGGTGCGCTGGGTCGCACTTAGGTAGGCGGGGTCGCACTTAATTTTCTGTTAGCTCCGGAGCTGGTGGGGAAACATTTTTAAGCTCCGGAGCTGGGAGCCATTTGCAGTGGAGCTTAGGGGTCGTGTATAAACGCCCTAAGCTAAAGGTCCTCATGGGATGGACAGGAGCCATCAGCAGATCATGAATGTGAAAAGCAAGTGGGAAGGGCTCCCTCTGCTGAGAGTTTTAAGGGAACTCTTGCCTGCTCAGATGAGGCACACCACTGCAGTAATTGCCTCTCAGTCAGAAAAGGCTACTTGAGGCAGCAAGGACCATTAACTGAGCCTAGCTCACAACATCACACACACACACACACACACACACACACACACACACACACACACACACACACACAGTTCATACACGAAGAGAAGGGCAAAGCAGGAACAGGAAATATTAATGATCCCAATACTTCTCCTCTTGAAGATGGAGCCCCAGATAAACCAACAGTAAATGCAATGGCTATATTTGTCACGTGGGTCAGGAAATGGATGACTGCCTTTATCTTAGACCAGTGGTGGCAAACCTTTGGCACCTCAGATGTTTTGGACCACAACTCCCAGAATTCCGAGCCTAGTTTGCCACTGACAAAGGGCTGTAGGAGTTGTGGTCCAAAACATCTGGAGTGCCGAAGGTTCACCACCACTGTCTTAGACCCTCAGATCAGAGGGAGAAACTAGCTATTAAAGTCTTTTGACAGAATGTTACTGAGTTGGGGGGAGGGAGGTGTCTAATGACAAAGGGATTTTAAAAGTATCTTAAAGTTTTTGATATTGCCCTATCACAATAAACCTGGGTGCTTGATCAGGTCAGATTGGAATAGAGATGGGCACAAAACGAGCGATTTTTCATTTTTGTTTTCATTTTTTCGTTTCGTTACGCAATGAAAATGAAACAAATTTTTTTAAAACAAAATGAAAACGAAAACGAAACGACCAAATGTTTTTCGTTTTCATTGCAGCAGATGCATTGAACTAAAAAGAATGCTAACAAAACAGCAATTTTTCATTTTTGTTTTTGTTTTTTCATTTCGTTACCTAACGAAACGAAAATGATTTTTTTTGCAAAAAAGTCACAAAAATGAAAATGAACCAAAATGGACCCCTAAACGACCAAACCACAAACGAAACACCAGTTTTTTGAGTCGTGCCCATCTCTAGATTGGAAGGGTTTAGTTCTTACTGTATGTCAGTTTTTAAGGTGAACCCAAAGGGGAGACCTCTGGCAGGTCTGACTGGGCTGACTTCATAAAATGTATGCAGTTAAGATTAGGGATGGGCAGGAAACGAAAAATGAAATGCTGTTTTGTCATTTTGTTACATAACAAAATGAAATGAAATGAAACGAAAAGAGTAAGCAGCATTTCATTATAGTTGAAGCGAAACGGTCATTTTCCCATTAAAACTAACGGTTTCATTCCATCATTTTGAGGCTCCTGTTGAGCTGTCAATGGCTGGAGCCCTTTATACATGGCCCAGTTGGCACCAGGGGGACCCTATGTTACTGAATGGGCCAGGTTTAAAGGGCCCTAGCTATTGGAAGCTCGGCAGGAGCCCTGAGAAAAGGTTGGGTAGGGAGCGCGTTCCCACAGAACTGCCTACCCAACCATTTCCAGAGGGCTCCTGCCCTGGTGCCGACTAGGCCAAATGTAAAGGGTTCCAGTCATTTACAGCTTGGCAGGAGCCCTTTAAAATGGCCCCTGGAGTCCCGGACACCAAATCTGGTGCCTCTAGGACCCAGGGGAGCCATTTTGTTTCACCTCATTTCATTTTGTATGAAATTTTTAAAAAATTGTAAGAAGGGAACTGAAACAAAACAGGATGAGCATGATATGAAATAAAATGAAACATTATTTTTTTCATTTCATGCCCATTCCTAGTTAAGATGACTCTTCTAATACTCTGTTCCTAACCTGAATATGTTTTGAATGTTCTGTATTGTCCTGTATTATTGTAAGCCACCTTGGGTCCTTTTCCAAGGAGAAAGGTGGGGTAAAAATATTCAAACTAAAATAAATAAATAATTTGTATATCCCTTCCTCACTGATAAAGTCCCCCCCCAAAAAAACCCAGCAGTGGACCCACTTGATTGGTGTTATGGAGGACATTGAGTGGTGTTTTCCACAGGCCTTCCTTGTTTGGGCTTGGAATTTTCACACAAGGACATGGAGTGGGTACCTGATATTTTATAAAGAAATTGGAGTTGATACTGACACCTCACTATTCACTTTCTATATGCATGGAAGATTATTTAAAGATATGCAGTTTAATGCAGCAGGACTAACAGCTGGCATGGTTCTGTTTGCAGCATAACAGCATCTGGTTTAATAATCTATCTCTTTACAATAATTCAGGGGATTCCACATTTATTTCCTGACAAAGTGCACTAGCATCAACTGCCTTCTGATTCCTGTGATTTTGTAGGCAATCACCTTATCAGCTACCACCTTCTGCAAATTTGCCATTTGGAACTAGAGAACCCAATTGATATGGATTTAAATGTTTTCAGGAAGGATATGGAAATGTTACCTAACATCAGGCAGGCACCTCTGCCCAATAAAAAAAATCTCATTACTTACTGCAATCATTAGCTGATTTGGGGTATTTCACCCTCCAATATCAATGGCCCACTAGAGCAAATCAGATTTTACAAAGGGTTAATTGTGCATATCATAGCAAAACTGGGCCACTTTCCTAGCCTCACTAGTGTGAGAGAGTTTTCTGAAATATGGACCTAGCTTAGAAAGCATGTGGAGTCACATAGGTTTTGGGTCTGTGTGTGTGTCCTCTTGGGAAAACTTGTAATCCATTTTTAAGAATAATGTCTTGTCATACAGTCCACTTCCTGTTCCGTTGGAAGCAGAGAAATGCTCTATTTCTCTTGTATTCAACTTTTTTTTGTTCAGTGAAATGCTACTCTCTCTACCTCCCAAAGGCCTGCAAAAACATTCTTAAAGGGACAAAAGTAGCTTTGCCAGCAGACCCTCCTTCTCCTGCATCTTTCCCTCCCTCCTTCCATCCTGTAGTGTCTCCCATTACCTCCAGAGGTCACCCGATGGACCCTACATTGTTTTAAAACAGATTGCAGCAAAACCATGGAATCATAGAATAGTGAAGTTGGAAGGGACCTACAAGGCCATTGAATCCAACCCCCTGTTCAATGCAGAAATACACATCATAGTCTATCTGCCAAGTGGTCATCTAAATGTCTCTTGAATGCCTCCAGTGTTGGAGCACTCATGGGCAGTTACTTCATGTCCTTCCTTGTTCCAAGATTACGTTCGTTTCATGATAATGTCGTTCGCGGTCACGTGGTCTTGTCCCTGTTCTGTCCCTGTTTTCGTTTACCCATGGGCGTGATTGATGGTATCATGACAACTGTTACTTCACGTCTTGTTTCATGACAATATCTGTACTTTTCCACCTTCATTTTTCCTCTTTTTTTTTTTGGTCCGACCTTCCGTTTTTCGATATTTTGATTCTCCATAAATTTGCCTTCATTCGTTAAGCAGCAAAGTTTGAGGTTTTATGCCTTCTTATCTCTCTGCGATGCATTGTTTATGCCATTGGGATTGTACTGGAGAATGCAACTTCGCACTCTTGCCACTAGATGGAAAATGTGTACGTTGCGTGACGAGCCTTACTTCACGGGCACTTGTCTCGAAACAGGAACTGAGACAAGAGAATTCCCGAGGTCAGGGAGAGGTATGGCTCATCACGCTTAAATCCCAGTTCAGGGGGCGTGGTTGGACGAGATTCCGCTGTAATGCAATGAACATAGAGTAACATTTTCTCATATCGGTCCCAAGTGTGACCGCAAACCCTGATGAGAGGGACGTGAAGTAATCTTCACTTAGTAACTTCTCAACAGCCCGTCTATCAGACTTTGTAGAGAGCAAGTCTTGTTAAAAAAACTGCAGGAAAACAAAACAAAACAAAAACCACATGCATCCTGGAAGGGAGACAAGAGCAATAACAGATACCAAGATATTACCAGGCAAAACCAACATGTCTGGTTGGAAGAGTAATAGTGAGAAAGCACTACACTCATTAAATTCATACAATGACTAACAAGAGAGGAGAATGAAAATGAAATAAACTATAAGTAAAGGAAATCATAGGTGAATACACCACCCCAGGGTGGGTTGTTGATAATTCTTCATCAAGAGAGGCCTTATCCAAGCATTGCTGAGGCTTCTGAAGTTTTATTTCATGTCCTTCCATAATGTACATTATTATACCCAAATATGCTGTAGAATAATGGATTGATTCCAGTATTTATTTATTTTTTAAACAGTGTGTCTTTCTCTAATACTATTTTAAATAAATTCCAATAAAAAAGCAAAGTGTTCTGCTCATATAACACCCCATAGCACTTAAAGCACTCTCTGGGTGGTTTACAATTTATTTATGCAGGCTACACATTGTCCCCTCAGGGTGCTGAATGCTCATTTTACTGACCTCAGAAGGATGGAAGGCTGAGTATACCTTAAGCCAGCTACCTGGGATTGAAGCCCAGGTTGTGAGCACAGTTTTAGCTGCAGTGCAGCAATTTAACCACTGCATCACAAGGCTTAGTAGGTTATATTCGTACACAGTATGCTTCTTATTGATAAGCTTCTCTCAACTGACTTTATTGCCTGCTTTTTAGAAATACACTTTTCTAATGCTGTTTGTTGTGTTCTCTGGAAAGTCATTTATGTTTGTAATATTCAGAATATTCCCCTAGAGAAATAGTCAGTCAGTCATTTACTTTATTTATCTATTAATATCCTCCTGCTCTCCCAAAAAAAGGAAGTCAAAGTGGCTTACAAAATATTTGAAAGACAAATGGCAAATATTTGAAAGTGAGCAAAGCTGACACAAACGGATAGAAATATAATGTATGGCCAAGACATTTAGCAAGGAATCGATAACATTATAGGAAGACTGGGTAGTTTTGGGCTAGTTCTTCTATCCTTCAACACTCAGTTCTCTTTGATCTTCCTTGTAAATATGATTACTTGTATGTGGCACCTGTTCAATAGGAACCTAAAAGAAAAACAGACCAGAGATCAATTTGAGTCAATAGATATTTCTCCCATTTTGTTCCCAGGGCAGTTAACAGAAACAGTTAAACTTGGGCTAGTCATTTAATTGATAACAAAACAACACTGCTTGGACCTAGGCAGCATTTCTTAGTACAATAATGCCTTGGTTAACAAGCATAGGCAATTCATTCTGGAAACATGCTTGTAAAAAAAAACTCAGAAGATTTGTTCACACAAAATGCCAAAACTCATAAAAGAAGTTGGCTAGAAGTCTACGTCCACACCATGGTTTAGGTGCCTAACTGCAGAATTTGCTCCGCTTGGGACTAACAATTGGATTTTACTCTATGTTTTTAATGTGACAATAATAAAATGAAAGTTGCAGCCCTATACACACTTGACTAGCTGCCCTATGACCAGAAATGGTTTGAAAAATAATAAAGGATGTTGAAAACAAAGAAAAATATAAATGCTCATTAGTATCTTTGGGAAATTCTATCACCTTTCCTATTTGATACTGAAATGAAAGCACCTGGAGCCCTGATTACAGATTACAGTGTGTGGGTGATGGTGGGGAGGCTCAATGTAATCTATTTGTTGATGGTACTCAGTCCTGTCTCTCCCTGCCAGCTGAATCAGGGGAAGGTGGATGTCTGGTAAGGAGATAACCAGAGACAGTGGTGGTTGAGGAAAGCCCAAAAACCAGAAAATGAATCCTGGGAAGACAGGGACTCTCTGGACAAGTGTTTCTGGGAAGCTAAGAAGATCAAGTGTTACAAATGAGGCTGTCCTTCTAAAGGAAAAGACGTGTAGCCTGGTGGAAGTTTCTTCTTGTTTCTAGGTTGTTTCTACTCAGAGGTGGAGGTAGCCTGAGTAGCAAGGAACACCAGTGAGTGTTACAGATAAGGGAAATCTTGCACTTCCTTTGCCATGTTTGAATAACCCTGTGATGGGATTTCTGCAATTTGTTCTCTGTGGGATCCACCAGTTAGGAAGCTGCAACACTCAGATGGTTATGAAAGGTACTTTGGGGGAAATCACATGATATCAGTCTTCAAAGCACAACTATATGGACTGTTTCTGAGCTACTTGATTCAATCCAGAGGGACTTTAGTTGTACAGCCCAGCTTTATACTGAACTTCATTCGTTTCCTGGGATTTATCAAGTTATAGCAAAAGATAAGCAGCTCGTTTTTTGGTTTGGGGTTGCTAAAAATAAGAAAAGTCCTCTGCCTCACCTTTCCTACCATTTTACCTTTTTTAAAAATCTCGAAATCTTGCACAGAGAATGGTGTGCCTTTTAATTTAGTCCATTAAAGGCATCGATGAAGATTTTAGTCCCTGTCTGATGGTCAACACAAGATTCCTCTGAATTTCAGAAGCTTACCATGAATTTTATAAATGAAAGGAATAAATATTGTATATCTGCTCTATGATGATATTCCTACCTCCCAGTACACTGAGTCGTCATAGCAGTTCTGGTCCGGTGGCTGTCCCAAGAAGGGCAGATTTATAATGAATCCTGTATCACAGGGAGAAAATTCAAGAACATAATCAGACCAATTTCCTGGAACATATCTTACATAAAAATAGTGAGATTGAGTATCAGTAAAGAAAGGGCTCTCAGCACTTTCAGTTTTGGTGAAAGGTTCACCTGCTAAACAGTCTGAATTTTCTACAAACAAGCGACAAGGTATTTCATGAATTAGCACGTATGAAACAAAATGCTTACTTATTGTTAATTTATAACAAAGCATAGCATCTTATCCTTCAACTATTTTAAGTGGATATAAACAGTTTTTTCTACCTAGGATGTGACTAGTTTCACCCGATCTGTGCTATGTTTCTCATTGGGGTTTTTTGGTCTACATTTATTCAATTACACCAATATAAATTCTGTTCTTTAGTAGATCTGATACTATGGGATGAGAACAAGGTACTTTTTGTTTGGTCAACAGGATTTGCGATTTTATGTAGCATTTCCACTTTCATTACTGTGTCTTGCGTATGGCTTCATTCAGCCTTTTTCTGGGACAAGACATGTCCTGATCGCATTGATGGTGATATATTCATTGGGGCAGAGTGTGGTGCTTGAACATGATTTCCACTTTTCAGTCACCAAGTGACATCCTTAGGTTCAATAAATCTTAAGTTTCCTGAAAAGCAAAGCTTAAACAATTCCATTTGTACATTCACATTAGACCAGTAACTGATGCAGCATGACTTCAGGTGAAATAAAATTAAAGGATTTGAATGCATGAGGAAGTTGGAAGCTAGAGGGATGGGCAGGGGAAAAGAAGACCATGAAGAAAATTGTATTGAGAAACAGATTTGGGGAGTAGGTGGGAGGAGTGGAATTGTAGTAGCTGGTAAAGGCAGACGGCAGGAGCAAAGTGCGGAAAGACAGAGGAAGTTGAGAGAGAATTGTGGAAAAGCAAGTGGTTTTGTGTGGCTTGTGTGAGCATATTTATTCAGGGGACAGAATAAAGAGAAGAATGGAGACTATATTAAAAGGGATCAATGGAACTGGAAACATCCAAATTGCAAGGCACACCACTTGAGTGAATTTGGGGTTTCTTGTGAGTAGGATAAAAGAAAGAGAGAGAGAGAGAGGATCACTTGAAATAAAACAATGCTAGATTGAGGTCACACTGGCTAGGAGGACCACGGGTACATTGGTTTTGGCATCATTTAAAGCTATTTATAAATTCCCAGACACATGCCACGAGGGTAAACTTGATTTGTTTGGACTTTGAAGCAGTTAAAAAAAACTTGTCAGCAGAGGCTTTTAAAAATACCTTGCTTCTAAATCGACTCAATTTAAATGTGGTTTTGTGGGTTTGAATGCTGCTGTTTTAATTTTTGGCAGAGCAGCAGAAGACCAGCCAGTGCAGAGTGGGCACAAAGCAGGTACAGAGCAGGCATAGTTTGTCCTCTGTGCCCTGGTGTGCTCGCTCTGTGCCTACCCCGTGCCCAAAAGAGCTTGTACCCCTGCTTTGTGCCTGCTCTCCACCCACAGAGCGAGTGGACCAGAACTCAGAGGATAGTCTGCAGCATCTGTTCTGCATCCTCAGAGTGTGCCAGGACACAGTGGGCAGTCAGTACATCAGGGCCATCACTGGGCAAAGCAGCTGACCAGCCCAGTGACCCGGGGAGCCACTTCAGCCTGCTCAGCAGCCCAGGAATGCACTGGCATCATGGGAAGAATGGGTGTGCCAGGACTCAGAGGATGGCTGACATGCAAGAAGCAGAGTGAGAAGACACTCAGTTTATCAATGTATATATTTCGGGGGGAAATGTGTTATACAAATGGAACACAAATATGTTAAAGTAATTTACATCAAGATGAACATGCCTACCAAGTTACATACCATATGAATTTATTTTTAAAATAAACGATTTGTAAAAAGTTGGGACTGGAGAAGCAACTGGATCAAGAGTTAGTTGGCATAAATCAGAATGTATGTTATTAAACTATGAGACCAAGGAGAAGGAAAGAATGAAGGTTAAGGTGTAGGACAAAATGAACAATACTATTAGATATTTGGGCACAAATTTGACATGAACTTTTCAAGATATTGCCAGAAGGAATGTTGATATACTGAAGAAAAAATTAGGGATCAAATAAAAGAATGTCAAAGATTAAAACTTCCATGGTTTGTTTGGCAAACTTTCTTCATGTAAAATAAAAATGATACCCAATATATTTTTTGTTTAAAATATTGGATGTTACACTTTAGAATTACTGAAAAGGAGTTAAAACTTTGGCAGACAATGATTCATGAGTTTTGTAATGGAAATAGCAAGCCAAGATTAAATAAAAAGTTATAGTATATACCACAAAAAGGACGTCTAGGATCTATTCAGGAGGGATGGATTGCAATTGAACCATGATGGGACCAGATTGCTGCCACTTAACATCAAAAAGGCTGCAGAGCAGCTTTTAAACTGATAACTGGGGGAAAGCTGACAGGAGCTGGGCAGTGTCCAGTTCGGGAAAGTGTCTACTTGAGTAGTGAGGAGGATGCAAAAATTACTGAGCAGAGCCAGGAGCTAGTCACTAGCACTCCAGCAGAAGGATGCAAGACGCAGGGTACTGATGCAAGCAGACTCAAAAGACTACATCAGAAAAGCATCTATAAATGCTTGCATGCAAATGCTAGAAGCCTCTGGAACAAAATAGGGGAGCTGGAATACTTAGCAGTAGATAAAAAATATTGATATTATTGGCATCAGTGAAACCTGGTGGATGAATAATAACCAATGGGATACAGTTATCCCAGGCTATAAACTAGTGTACAGGAAGGACAGGAAGGGGCAAATGGGAAGTGGTGTAGCCTTCTATGTCAAATAAGTGATAAAATCCTATGAATTGGAATATCCAGGTGATTTGGAGTGACCATTAGAAACTCTGTGGGTGAGAGTATCAGGCCACAAGGATGGCCTGACAATAGACATATGGTATCAACCTCTGACCCAAGCCCCTGAGGGAAACTGGCAGTTGGAGGATATTGTAAAGGAGGCATCCAAGAAGAGAAGCCTGGTTATAATGGGAGACTTCAATTACCCTCACATAGACTGGGTGAACTGTTTTTCAGCACATGATAAAGAGATAAAGTTCCGAGATACGCTAAATGATTGTTCCCGGGAACAGATGGGTGAAGACCCAACTAGTGGTACAAGAATCCTTGACCTGATCCTGAGTAATACACAGAATCTGGTCAAAATGTTAATGTTCGGGCATGTTGGGGGGGGAGCATGGGTTTTTTAACTCTCTTTGAGCCCCCGAAGCAAGTGGCGGTGTTGGCCATCTCCACTTGC
The DNA here is from genome assembly GCA_029282475.1 of Phrynocephalus forsythii. Lineage (NCBI taxonomy): Eukaryota > Metazoa > Chordata > Lepidosauria > Squamata > Agamidae > Phrynocephalus > Phrynocephalus forsythii. The sequence continues at coordinate 4,328,077 of JAPFRF010000001.1, read as the reverse complement.
TTCAGGGGCTAAAAAAAGTTTCAATAGTGCCTGTAGCAAGGTTAATTGTTACAACAAATTGTAATACAATGGTCACTTTAGTATGGAATATTAGTATGATGAACTGTGGAACATGTCTGTCAGTGATAAACTAACCTGTGAGATTAAAATAAGAAAAGGAGTATTTCACACTAATGATTTTAACAACACATGGAAGCCATCCTTTATATATTTATCTGAGAAAGGGAAAGGTTTAATTCCCAGTAAAGACTTATCTTGAGAAAATGAGGACAATAATATAATAGGTAATAATAAACAAACAAATAATAATATAAATTGACATATGAATAGAGGAATAGTCCTGAGGGTTAAGTTAACACAAAGTTACATAGAGATGTGTAGTTGCTGTTCTTCATTTCCCCCCTTTCCTTTTCTATCATGTTAATGTAAATGTGTGATATACAGTAGGATCCCTGCATCTGTGGGGGATTGGTTCTGGGACCCCTGGAGATACTGAAATGTGCAGATAAGAGCGAACACTCTTATCTGGGGTGACAGTGGCAACAGGGGTGCCGGGGTGCCAGGGTATTTATGTAGCAGAAAGCAGTAAAAGTGAACACCATGTTGAGATAAGAGTCGCATGGAGTTGGTGTGCGCATGCACCCCCACTGTGCCTCAGAAAACAGAGCGCCCTCTGGAAAGGCTGCTGGGTGGCAAGCGGCTCTTGCTGTCTCCATTAGGGCAGTGTGCAAACCCACGTCAGAAACTCGTTCCCTCTGGTCTCTGGCTTGCCAGCAGCAGGTCCATAGTTTCTGCCCAGACGGTGGATGGCCTGCCCAAAATCTCTGAAGTAGCCTGCCCGAAAGTGAACCTGCACCACGCACCTCCACCAAGTTTACATTGAAAGGGGTTTTTCTCGATGTCTTAGCAGGAAGCCATTAACCTCCAAGGACTCTATTCGTTTCTATCGGAGGAGGAAGATCAGTGGAGGCTGTTAAACGGCTAACTTGAAGAAAGGATTATACCCGAAGAAACGAGAACTGACCTGATTATATCGGAATCTGTTTGGAGTGTGGTGGAAATTAAGCCATAACTCTCCTTCGTGATTCAAGCTGAGCCGTGCGGTGAGGGTTGAGAGATACCCCTTCATTTACGAAGTGAGTTTGAACTATTATTATCTACATTGAAGTGGTGAGAAATACGGGACTTGGGGAGTCTTGACCGGAATCTGCAATTCAGAGCTGGTGTTTGCAGTCACCCCCCCCTTTTTTTTGCGAATAGGACTGAGTGAGCAAAGAAGAACGCAAGGGGGGGTGGAGGGGGCAGTTTTTTTTTTTTTTTTTCCGAATACATTTCAAAGGACAGCGGTGCTTGGAGTTACTTCCCCCTGTGGAGCTTATATTACTTGATTTTTACATTTCCAAAGACTTTGGAGAACTGACTTTTGGAGCAACCTCCCCCTTCTTTTTCCTTTTCTGAAAGGATTAAATATCTAAGAAGAATCTGGGAGATAGACAAAGAAGAAAATCTGTTTGGTTTTATATCCCAAAAGACCTTCATTAGAGCTGGCGTTTTTGAGTTACCCCCTCTTTTCTTGGGGAGGGTGTTATCTTCGTCAATTTGGATCTCTCAGTGCTCTGTTTCACACTCTGTTTCACACTTTTTGGGGGTGTTTTTGTGAGTAACTTTGGAGTAACTTTGGAGATACTGCCATTTGATTTTTGAACTAGTAAGAACTTTACCTTCAGAGAATTTTACCTTCAGAGGCTTCCGTGAATAGGGGTCTTTATTTTCTTCATTTTTTCCTATCTGTGTGGAACTAGGCTCTTGGAAGACAGCTGAAGGCACTTTTTCTTTTTCTTTTTAATTCTTTCCCCTAATTTTTAATTATTAAGGGCTTTTGGATCCCTCCTTGGGTATCTGGCTGCTGCGGAATTGAAATTAAGTCATTATCTGTTGTTTTTTTGAAGCTGGAAGGTCGCGCTGTAGCCAAAACAACATCATGTTGCAGCTGTGAAAGTGACTAGAAAGTTCATCTCCTAGGTTGGAGTGCCATCTGGTGGCATCTGGTGGATTATAAAAATTAATGTGTCTGACACTGCCTAAGAAATTCATTTTTTATGCTGGAGCGCCATCTAGTGGATTTTGAAAATTATTGCATGTAAAATTTAATTTGAACGCTGTTTGGGGTGGGAAAATGCTTGTTTATGTAGAAAAACTCACAAAATTTGATATATAGTTATTAATTTGATATGTTGGTAATTTAAAGCCAGAAAGGACAAAAGGAAGTCAGATTAAGTTAATTGAGTATTATTGATGGTAAATAGGTGATTATTAACTATTGGAGTATTAATTGGTTAAATTTGACTGGTTGAAGTTTATTATTATTTACTGATTGAATCAATTTGAATTAATGTCAATTTGTGATTAAATTTATGAAAATTGTGCTCCATTGGAATAGAAGCTAATTAATTAAGATGGCAGAGAAAAAAAAAAGATGACACCTCTAACACAGAGGAGGGACTCCAGAGAGGAGGGCAAAGAATGGGAAGGATTAATGATACATATAAGGAGAGAATTTGAAAAAGTGAAGAAAGTATGGTCAGGAAATTATCAGAACTAAAGGAAGATATGCAGAAACAAATTAAAGAGGCAGTTGGAGAACTATCAGCTCAAGTGAAGGATTTAACGGTGAAAACAAAGAGCATGGAAAACAAAGTGAAGAAAGTGCAGACAGAGGTTAAACAATGTAGAGAAGAAACAGAGAGGAATAAAGCAGGTGTGACAGAATTAAAGATGACACAAACGAAATTGGCTGAGGATCTGGCTTTTCTTGAAATGAGGCAACGGCAACAGAATCTTCGTTTTTCGCTTGATACCATGGGAGGAAGGAGAAGATATTAAGTCCAAAGTAATAACTGAACTTGCGAAGTGGCTTGGGTGGCAAGAAGAAGAAGTAGCTGGTGCAATCTCCCAAGTGTTTAGGATAACAGTTAGAGCAAAGAAATTGAGAGCGAAGAAGACACCAGGGGATGTTATTGTGTCAATGACATCTATGGACGTGAGAGATAGAATTCTGAAACATAGTTATGACAACAGATTTGTGATTGAAGGACAACAGATCCTGATATATAAGGAGATCCCTCTTTATTTTTTGAGAAGAAGAGGAAGTTATAAACCTCTGGCAGAAACATTGAGAAGAAACAGTCTGAGATTCCGCTGGGAGTTTCCGGAAGGTCTATCCTTTATCTACAAAACGAAGAGGTTTAAAATAACATCTGAGTCGGAGATAGGTAAATTTATAAGAAAATATGGAGAAGAACTTGGGTACAGGAAACCATTGAAGGGGGGGGATAGACTGCCTGAGGAGAAGGTGGACCAAGGTCTAAGAAGAGGTGAGGGCGAAGAAGAGGAAGAGGGAGAAGAAGAGGAGTTAGATCTCTCGGATGAAGAGGAAGGCAAAGCTGACTTAGCTATGGCCAATATCTGAATAGAGATTGATAAAAATATATTTAATCTGAAATTTGCAATGGTGCTGAGAGTATTAACATGGAATGTTAATGGTCTGAATGAAAAGACCAAGAGAAACAGGATCACACATTTATTGAAGAAAGAAAACTTAGACCTTATTTGTCTGCAAGAAACACATGTTGCAATGAAACACATGAAGATTCTAAAAAACAAAATTCTGGGACAAGAATTTGTATCATCTGACAAATTGAAGAAAAGAGGAGTTGTGATATATGCAAAACACAAACTAGAACCTAAGTTGATAATGAAAGATGAAGAGGGAAGATTTTTGATGGTGCAAATTACTTGGCAATCTGAAAAAATTTTCATCGTAGGAATTTATGCGCCAAATGAAAGGAAATCAGAATTTTACAGAGATTTAGAACAAAGACTGCTAGATTATATGGACGAAAAACTCTTCTTGATGGGAGATTGTAATGGAGTAATGATGCGGATTTGGATAGATCCCAGAAAAAGAAAGGCTCAGAAGGGAAATTACCAAAATCCTTTTTGACTTAGTCGAAAATTTTGGATGGACGGACATTTGGAGATTGAGACACCCAATGGAGAAACAGTTTACCTTTTTTCTGAACCAAACCGGAGTTGGGGAAGAATCGATTACATATTTGTTCCTAACGACACTTCACACAGAGTGACGAAAGTGGAAATTCTACCTAAAACGATCTCAGATCATAATGCAATTGTGATGGAAGTTAAAACAAAACTGCAAGGATTATACCGCTGGAGATTGAATGAAAGCTTATTGGATGAGACAGAGACTTTGCAAATAGCGAAAAAAACTTTTAGAGACTATTTGGAAAATAATTGGAGAAGAGAAACACCAATAAACTCTGTATGGGATGCGAGTAAAGCTGTCATGCGAGGTCTCTTTATTCAAAGAAATTCATATCAGAAGAAACAGAAAGAAAAAAAAGAAATATGAGATCCTAAAAGAAATGGTGGAGACAGAGGGAAAATTGGTGGAAAAACCAAAGGAACAGAAATGGATTCAAAAATTAAAGATGCTCCAAACCCAGTTGTCAATGGTTATCAATCAAGAAATTGAATGGAAGGTTAAGATGATGAGACAAAGAAACTTTGAATCGGCAAATAAAGTAGGGAAACTGTTGGCCTGGCAACTTAAATGGAAGCAAAAACAAAAGGTGGTGAACAAATTAGTAATAGATAAGAAATTAGTGGAAGACCCAAGAGAAATTATAAAGGTGTTTCGGAATTTCTATAGCGATTTATATATGAAGAAAAAGAGGATCCGGAACAGATTGATAGATATTTAAGAGAAAATGGATTGGGGAAAATTTCAACAAGCCAATTGTCGATATTGAGTGAGAAAATCACCCCACATGAAGTACAAAGTGCAATAGAGAGGGCGAAATTAGGAAAATCACCGGGTCCAGATGGCCTGACTGCAAAATATTATAAAAAACTGTCAGAAGAAATGTTACCAATAATGGTCGAGGTGATGAATGAAGTGTTAGAAAAAGGAGTTAAACCTAATACCTGGAAGGAGGCATATATAACATTGATTCCAAAGGAGAACTCGGATGCGACGGATGTCCTGCAAAAACTATAGGCCTATTTCTCTTTTGAATGGAGATTATAAATTATTTGCCGATGTTTTAGCCAATAGATTAAAAAGGGTGCTAAATGAATTATTACATAAAGATCAAGCGGGGTTTCTTCCTGGCAGACAGATGAAAGATAACATGAGAAATATAATTGATATAATAGAATATCTAGAAGTCAGGAAGGAGAAACAAGCTGCTCTGATATTTATTGATGCTGAAAAAGCTTTTGATAATGTTTCCTGGCAATTTATGAAGAAGAATTTGGAATATATGGGAGTGGGAACAAAGTTCTGGAATGGTGTTAATGCAATATATAATGAACAGAAAGCAAGTTTATTGGTTAATAATGTGATAACAGAAAGTTTCTCGATTGGGAAAGGTACAAGACAAGGGTGCCCATTGTCTCCGTTGTTGTTTATTACAGTATTGGAAGTATTGTTAGTTAAACTGAGAGATATGGGGACATTTAAAGGTATAAGTGTGGGGGATAAGGAATATAAACTAAAAGCATTTGCTGATGACTTGGTTTTGACATTAGAGAATCCTAAAGAAAGTATTATTGAGGTGATGAAGGCAATCGAAGAATTTGGTAATTTAGCTGGCTTCAAACTGAATAAGAATAAGACAAAGGTTTTATTGAAAAATGTAACTAAGAAAGATAGGGAAGAATTTGAAAAATTGTCTGCTCTCTCAGTTGTGAAAAAAGTTAAATATTTGGGAATTAATTTATCTCTTACGAACTTGAATCTCTTTGAGGATAATTACATTAGGGTTTGGAATTTGATTAAGAGAGATTTGGAAACATGGAATAGACTGAATTTGTCATTGATGGGAAGAATTTCGGTGATAAAGATGAACGTGCTACCAAGGTTGTTATTTTTATTTCAAATGATCCCAATAATTAAAGGGACAGGCCACTTTAAGGAATGGCAGAAGATATTGTCTAAATTCGTCTGGCAAGGCAAGAGACCGAGAATAAGATTTAAATTATTAACAGATGCTAAGGAAAGGGAGGTTTTGCCATGCCAGACCTGAGATTATATTATGAAGTGGCCTGCCTCGGTTGGATAAAAGAATGGATAACTTTAGTTGATCGAGATCTTTTGGATTTAGAAGGTCATGACAATAGATTTGGTTGGCACGCTTATCTTTGGTATGATAAAGTGAAAGTACATAAAAGTTTTATGAATCACGTAATTAGAAAGTCATTACTTCAAGTCTGGGAAAGATTGAAACCTTTATTAGAGAGACACACCCCGAGGTGGTTATCTCCGATTGAAGCATTGGCGATCAAAAGGAAAGATGCAGAAGGAGTGGGGATCACATATGGGGATGTGTTATTCTTCTCAGAAAAAGGCCCAAGACTGAAATCTTATGAACTGTTAAAAGAGAGGTTAACAGGTTGGTTTCAATACTATCAGTTACACGACACTTTTCAGAAAGACAGAAGGATGTCTGGATTTGGAGAGAAGGAATCCAAGTTTCAAACCATAATTATGGGCCCAAAAAAGAAATTGTTGACTAGATTATATAATTTTTTGTTGGAGTTGAATTTAAAAGATGAACAAGTCAAAGAATGTATGATAAAATGGGCTATGGATTTGGGTCATAATATTGAGTTAGATGTGTGGGAAAGATTGTGGAAAAAGAATATGAAGTTTACCGCATGTACTTTGATAAAAGAAAACTTGTTGAAAATGATGTATAGATGGTATATTACTCCAACGAAATTAGCAAAGATGTACAGGATGAAAGATGATTATTGTTGGAAATGTAAAAAGAAACAAGGTGACTTTTATCATATGTGGTGGACTTGTGAGAAAGTGAAGGAGTATTGGGCATGGATATATGATGAACTCAAAAGATGTTAAAGTGTACATTCCCAAAACGACCTGAACTTTTTCTGTTAGGGTTGGTGGATAATGAAATTAAAGGAGCAGACAGGACGTTATTTTTATATGCAACAGCAGCGGCACGAATGCTCCTGGCCCAGAATTGGAAGATAACGTATATACCGTCTTTGGATGAATGGAGGGCGAAATTACTGGACTTTGCAGAGATGGCCAGACTGACTTGCAGATTGAGGGATCAAGACAACCAGAGGTTCCAAAATGACTGGCAAAAATTTAAGAACTACATGGAGATCAACTGTAATGAATTAAAGACTCTTTCCGGATTAGGATAGAACTCGAAGGACTATTACCTACTTTTAGAACCTTTTCTATAAGTATATAGAATGGGTTCGTTGGAAAGGAAGGCTGGGAGATGAGCAACGTTAAAACCGCAAGAAGAACAGAGGGAAGCCGAACTTTAGTGATAGATTGACTTTATATGGTTAATGTTTTGAATATGTTCTTTTTTCTTTTGTATTTTAAATTCTTTAATAAAAATGTTAATAAAAGAAAAGAAAGGGGTTTTTCTTTTACTGACCTGTCAGGACTCCTCCAACCAAGCCAATCCCAATGGAACATCCCAGGGCAGCAGCCTGCATCCCAGCAGATAGACTGTAAGTTACGGGGAGTAGGGGTGGAAGGGGGGATAAACACAGCATACATCACTTTCAGCTCTGCTGAACAGAGTGTGTTAGTGTGCCTTTCTTTGGCATAGAGAGACAAACAAGAGCAACCTGGAGAAATAAAGATGATGGCAACTTCAGGACAAAAACACAAAATTATTCACTAGGTAAGAATCATGTACAATAGAGATGGGCACAAAACAAAAATGACACGCTATTTCATCATTTTGTAATGTAACAAAACAGCAGACTGTGTTCTGTCAAGAAATGAAAGGAAATGCCATTTTTGTTTCAGAAACAAAACAATTCATCCTAGTGGTGAGAGGCCTCTTTCTTGATCCAGCCAGCATGAGAACTGGAGGTTGATTTTTAAACTGATTGTTTTCCTTCCCTCCCTCCCTGCACTAATCAGCTGTTGATGGGCTAGTTTATCTCCAATCTTGATCTGTGGTGTAGCTAGCCAGGACTCAGAGCTCTGCTGGTTTCTCTGCTGCCTGTCTCTTAGGATGGCCATTTTAGGACCACAAGGCTGATTGGATCACACCTCCCTTTCCTTTCCTTTCCCTTTCCTGGACTGTGTCTGTGTCTGCAAGCTGATTTAAATTGATTGTTTTCCTGATTAAGTAGGAGATTTATTTTGATGTTTTCCTTCCTCCCCTCCCCTCGCCGATCAGCTGTTGAGCTTATTTTGCCAATCTCGATCTGAGGTGCAGCTAGCCATTAGGTTTCCTGCTGGCTGAGAGCTATGCTTGTTTACAGACAGAGGGTTCTTTGTTTGAAAGCAAATTGCTTGGATGATTTAAGGAGAGATTTTGATTTAAAGCTATTTAAACTGGGGCAGTGGGCTCCCTGGTAAATAAAAAAGAAAAGCTCTCAATTATTTCTAGCCTAACAAATCATTTCATTTTTTGTGATGAAAATTCTTTAAATTTTTTTGTTATAAACGAAATGAAACGAAATGAAATGAAATGCTATATTTCCATCTCTAATATACAATAGTGAAATTTTCCTCCCCTGTGTCTATGATTTTTGTCCAACATTCAAAGGTCCTTTGTGGCCATTGATTTGAAGCCATATCCTCTTTCTTTAAGACCCCTCTAGGGTCATTTTTGCCTCTCAAAACATAAATTCAGAACCCAGTTAAGAACATTGCTGCCTTGCCAGAAAAGAACACTTAGGAATTTCAAATATAAACTCACTTCTGGCCAAGCTGCACAGCAGCTGCAATTATGCTTGCAATGCCTCCCAAAAGGCCAGGCAAGCCATGCAGGTTATGGATGCCACAGGTATCTTGAATTTTCAGCACAGAAGCAAGACGTGGCTAAAAAGAGAGAGAAGCAAAAGAAAGATTAGTCTCTCCCTTTTCTCCCATATCCTTCTTGCATTCAGACAAACGGTGTGATCTTTATAATGTGTGAAAGATACTCCCCCTCCCCCAGTGATTCTGTAGAGAATGATTGTTGTTCTTTTCAACCTGTGAGACTTCTGAGGAACAAAAACCAGCTACCAGCTCCTCAAATGACTAAGAGTTCTCTCTGAAAATCCTGGAGTGTCAGCTATTGACCAGGGCTAGTCATGGGCCTCTTCCTCATGAAAACTGTATGTTCTACACGTATTAGCCACTATCTCAACTGGGGGAAGATCCGGATATAGTGAGCATCCAGCTTTTCTTATTTCTTGGTCACATGATTAAAGATGTGGGATCTCTGTTCCCATGTACAAATATTTTTTTAAAAAAACACAATTCAGTCCCACGGCCAGCAGGTGGCACTAGAAAAAATGAAAAATATTTTTTAAAAAACAGTGCTGACAGCCTGAAGGCCAGCTGATCAGCACTGGGGGGAGGGGCATTTTTAAAAAATTAAAAAGCGCCAACCAGCCCCAGGAGCTGGTTGGGCTAGGGAAAAAATGAAACAAACAAACAAACAAACAAACAAAAAACAGCACTGACAGCCTGAAGGCCAGCTGATCAGCACTGGGGGGAGGGGGAGGAGAAATTTTAAAAAGCATTTAAAAATCACTGACCAGCCCCATGAGGAGCTGGTTGGGGCCAGGGGAAAAAAAAGAAAAGCAGAAAACCAGATTATATGTGTATTTATTACCAGAGCAAAAAATTCCCAACTTCTCTGGTAGGTCATGGGAAACTTGCTAAAAGGGGCATAACCAGGTTGTTTTTAAAAGCCCGGTGGCCATGGGGACAATATTTTTGGAAATGCTTTATCATGAAATTTAATCAGCATTTTAAAGGACTTGTGATAGAGCCCATTTTGTTTACAATAAGATTAAGTGTGATTTAGTGGGAATGCTTTTTTCAGCTCCAAACATGGATACCCTTTTGACTAAAAGTTAGCGTAACTCAACCCTCTCGAATACTTTTCTTTAAAGATCACATATTTGACTTATACAAGTCACCTCTGTGTACATGTGGCAGTCTGATGCACAAGAAAAGAAAGAGAAGCTGTGCTAAATTTCAAGAGTGGCCATCATTAGAAGAAAAAAGTGTACTTGGTGGGGACAAGGGACAGGGCTTAGTCGTAGTTGCTCCTGCCAGGCTCTGGAACTCACTCCCACTTGAAGCTGTCATGCACAGTTGTTTTTAGATGTCTCTTGGTGTTGATTTTATTTACCTTTTTAATATAATACTTGTTTAATTAATGTTAATATTTCAATATTTCATTTTAGCGGTTAAATGGTATCTTTTAACTAACATAAGCCACCTTGGGTTATTTTGATTGTCACAACATACTATTTTCACATTTCCCATCAAATTAGTTTGCTTTATTGCATGAAATGCTAAAGAAAGCCTAACATAAACTCAGAATGCTTGCTATCAAAGTCAGCTGAGTATGAAACAAGGAGTGCTGCATCAAAAGTGGGGTTCATTGGCCTGCCGTTTCTTTTGGAAGTGATACTTACAGTCAAGTATTTGAATCCAATAACAGAGACAATTCCCGCTATGCTGCCAATTAGCATGGCACCAAAAGGCATGATCTTCAGGTCTGCACAGGATCCCACAGCTACTCCTCCTGCTAAGGTTGCATTCTGAATGTGCACCTGCGAGGCATAAATATTGGCCAGTGAGATGCTAGCTCGCAGAAGTAGATGTTTGATCCCTCCATAGAAATAACTTTCTGGGTTGGGTAATATCTTTCCTTGCTCACTAAAATTTTACTTGTAGATTCCCCAGAACTCTGCATTGGGCAAAGATGGTCTAAAAATGGGTTAACTCTTAATTAATGTGTGTGTGTTGTGTCGTTACAGTCGTGACCGACTCTTCGCGACTCCATGTCCATGGAGTTTTCTTAATTAATACTCTGTCCTTAGTCCCCAGTTTTCCCGTATGTAGTCGCCATGCCCACAGCATCTCATTCCCTGGTACTTCAGGACACAAATCTTTGACAAGAATCTTGTGATACCACAGGAGCAGGCTCTCATATAGGAGGAACAGGGAAGAGTTGTGAGGCCTAGGAAACAGGCAGTGCCCCCCCCATTAATTATTGCTATGAGTGATTATGAAACAAGGAGGTTCTGGAGTGACATTCCTCACCTTTCTCTTCCTACCTTGTTTCAAATAGCAGAATGGGCCCACTATTGGTAGTGGTACACGTGTTAAACCAGAAGCTAGACTGAAGCTGTGCCATAAAGCCTTCCAGCGAGGCAAACTCATTTTATTTGGCTTTAGCATTCCTGCAGAGAAGTGGGTTACAGCAGATGCTGCAAGGCTCTTTGCTGTTTCAGTTCCAAAAACTGTTCTTTCAGGTTCTGTGGTGATATACCACAAACTACCTCTTGGAAAAATTATATCAATGGACAGGCATGAAGATATTTTGTAAAAATTGAATGAACCTTTTAAAAAAACGACTATGGACCTGCCCATACTGGGAACTTGGTTGTGGTCTGGTTGAAGCTTAAAAGGTTCTTCTCATGAGTGTGATCCATATTAACACTCATTTAAAGATTCCTTCTGTCCACAAGTGTGGGTCCTCTTTTTCCTATGCTACGGGTCTACACAGAGCAAGGTTCTCCCAGTGTAATAGTGAGCATGGTGCTCCCAGTTTACTTATGAGCATGGTTTGGCTTGTTTACTCGCAAGTTAGGAGGCAGCAGCAATAGCATCTGAGGAGAGCTGCAGAACAAGGGGAAGGGGCAAATGTTGGGAGATGAAGGGAAGATGAAAGGAAAGTATCCCCTGCCCCTTTTCCTGCCTTTCTCCTCAGCTGGGGCTTTCCTGGGACTGCCTTGATGGGGCAGAGCTTTCTTTCCTGCCTTTTTTCTTAGCCATCAGTCAGGAGGTTGGGGTGACTTCCCTTTTGTTTTGTTTTGTGAAATATAGTATGTGGCCTTTCAAAATGGCAGTACATCAGCCGGGTTTGATACTATAGAGGCAGAGTTTCTCCACCCTCTCTTTTAATGTCATCAGTACCTAGTGCATTAAGTGTTATTTCCTCAGTTAAAACCACCCACAGTTCCTTGGTGCAGGCTAACTGTCCATACAGGTATACAACATGTATATCGGGATCACACTGAACCATACCAAAAAGAATGCATGCCCTGCTACTGTGCTAGAAAGGAGCAGGACAGCTTTTAAAGGAGCAGGATGGATCAATGTAAGTAGAAACACTGCTTCACACTGGCATTGGGTTAGAACCGAACTGTACCAACAGCGATCCATATACTCATCTATATGCCTGACAGTTTTTATAATGAGATGCTAAAGCCATGCTTTACTATCGAGTGGTAAGGTAATGCTCTGGGACCCACACTGTCCATGTTATAGATGGATGACATCGGTGTCTCATATTCCTATTTCTGAAAAGGGGCTCTCCAAGCTGTGCTTTTTGGAATCCATGAATCATAGATTTTAAGCCCAAAAAACTCACAACAACTATCAGATCCTGATTGTGAAAGCCTTCGAGAATAGAAATCCATAAAATCTTGTCCAGATTTTGAAAATTCTCTTATCCCTTCAAAGGAGCCCTTGCCTTGGATGGATGTAAGGCTCCAATCACATGTTGCCTCCTCAAACACACTCCTGACCCCCTTACATAGCAAACTCATTTTACTCGTCATATGAATCAAATCAAGAAGTTGAAGATGATACTTACCATGTCAAGTTTGCCTCTGTGTTCTGTTAGAACAGAGAAGGCAAAAGCCGTGAGGGTGGATGCTGCGAGAGAGAGATATGTGTTGATGATGGCTGTTTGCTGACCCTCCACATTCGGTGCAATTGCTGAGTTAAAGCTGGGCCAAAACAGCCAGAGGAAAAGGGTCCCTGCAAAAATATATTTAAAAGGGGGAAGAAAACAAAATGTGGGATGCTATTAGCTTATAATCCCTTGAGGTTATGAAAGGACTTAGGTCTCTTTTGACTGGTGGTAACTCTCTAGATCCATTCTAAAGAAACCAAATCTGGTGGCAGACCAAACTGACAATTATAGGCCTATTGCCAATATACCATTCATTTTCAAGGTAGTTGAGAGAGTGGTGGCAGACCAGTTTCAGGGGCTTCTGGATGAAACTAATGCCCTCAGTCCATTCCAGTCATGGTTCAGGCCGCACCATGGTATGGAAACAGCATTGGTTGTGCTGCATGATGACCTTCTGAGGGAAACTGACAGGAGCAAATTGTTCTTGTTGGTCCTCGTAGATCTCTCAGTGGCCTTTGATACCATCAACCCTGATATCCTCCTGGAGAGGCTCTCTGAGTTGGGGACTGGAGGCACTGCTCTGCAGTAGTTCCACTCCTTCTTAGAGGACTGCCCACAGAGAGAACAGCTGGAGGAGATAGCTTCCACCCCTTGGTCCCTCAACTGTGGGGTGCCACAGGGTTGGACATCTCCCCCATGCTCTTTAACGTCTTTATGAGGCCTCTGGGAGAGATCATCAGGAGGTATGGGGTTTCGTGCCATCATTATGCTTATGACACCCAGCTCTGTACAGTAGGACCCCAGTATCTAGAGATGGGCACGACTAGGGAAAATGACGTTTTCGAGTTGTCGTGTGTCGGAGGCAGTCCGTTTCGGCTCGTTTCCATTTTTCACGAAATTTCGCAAAAATTAGTCGGTTTGTTTTTTCGTTGTCGTTAGTACTGGTTTGGGGGGGTAGCGGGCTCCTGGAGGGAGCTGCAGGAGTCAGCCAGAGCCACAAGTGATGGACTGGCAGACTCTTTGCACCCGCTGTGTCTCACGTACTTGCATGTAGTGCAATGCAAGTAGATCTGGCTTAGGGTTAAGACGGGTTAGCGCAAGGGCTAGGGTTAGGCTAGTTACGGGTGAGGTTAGGGTGAGTATTGGGGTGCACCTCTGGGTGCCTCTCTGACCCACTTAGAAGGACAGTGTACTGGCGTATGGGTTAGGCTTAGGCTTAGGGTTCGGGTTTAGGCTACGATTAGTGGGCTGTTTATGCCCGATTGGCACATCCCAGAAGTCTCTGTGGTCAACCTGGCCAAGTGGCCATGCGATTGGTGGAAAATTTGCATGGTCCACTCCCATGGGCGAGCCCATCATTGCAAATGTGCAGGTGTAAAAAAATAAAATAAAATAAAATAAAATAAAATCAACGGAGACTTTTTTTTTTTTGCAAGAAAAACCCACTGCTGCTACTGTAAAAATTCAAGCATTTAAAATAGCTAATTTTCGCATGTTTCTGTGGTGCTTTGGTGGGGTTTTGGGCAACGATTTCAAAAAAAATATTTCGGTCGCCATTTTGGATCCCCCGCACTGCATGGCAAATGGCTGCGCCCTCCCAGCCTGGTACCAGCAGCGCAGCAGTAGCAATAGCCAAGGAGAGGGGGGCGGGGAACCCCCCCCAAATAAAACACCCTTCTGGCCTGGTAGGTGCCCTCAGACAGTTTTCGCCTACTTTTAGGGCCGGGAATCGGTTTTATTTTTTACTTTTAAAAACTTTTTTTCTGTGCCGCTTGGCATTGCGCAATCGCCGCAATGCAAGTAACGAGCACGACAAATCAGACCAAATTGTTCGTTCGTCAGTTTGAGCTCGAATTCTGGCAGAGTAATTCCCGTTTCCGTTTCCGTAGAGTAACGGATACGAGTAACGGAAACGGAAACGGGAATACAGCTAAGTCGTGCCCATCTCTACCAGTATCTGCTGGGGATTGGTTCCAGGCCTTCCCGTGGATAATGAAAACCATGAATAAGAGAGAATGCCTGCCCATCCATCCCCAAACTGCTCTTTCCTGACAGTAGCTTGCTTTATGACTGCTTTTTTGAGACAGTAGCTTAATTTATAGCTGCTGTTTGTGATAGTAGCTTGGTTTACAGCTGCTATTTGTGACAGCAGCTTGCTTTGTGGCTGCTGAATTATTTCATTTTTTTCCTCTGCCAACTGTGGATACCTGAATCAGTGGATAATGAATCAGTGGATACGGGGATCCTACTGTAGCTCCTTTTTTCCATCTGCAGTGGATGCAGTTTCATCCCTGGATTGCTGCCTGGATGCCATGCCGGGGTACATGACAGTGAATAGACTGAGGTTGAACCCAGACGAGATGGAAGTCCTGGGGGGGGCTGGTGTTAGTGGTTTGGGAATCCCCCTCATTTTGGAGGGAGTGACTCTTGCCGCGCAGGATGAGGTGTGTACTGTGGGTGTAACATTGGACCAGGTGCTCATCATAGAAATCCAGGTGGTGTCAGTGGTCTGCTCTGGCAGATTGTTCAGCTACGAGCTTTTTTGGAGCCAGATCCTCTCACTATGTGGGTTCATGTGCTTGTAGTCTTAAGATTAGACTACTGCAATGCTCTTTACGTGGGGCTGCCTTGGAGGTTAATATGGAGGCTGCAGCTAGTGCAAAACTCTGCAGCCAGATTAATAATGGGGTTGAGAAGATACCAATAGAGATGGGCACAAAATGAATTTTTGGTTTGTTTCATTATTCGTTATTCATTTCATTACGTAACAAAACGAATAACAAACCTAGGGATAAATTTAAAATGAAACAAAACAAAACAAAACAAAAAATAATAATGGTTTGGTTCAGTTCATTTTGTTACGCGGCCAATGACAGCAGTCGCGCACTGTCATTGGCTGCAGGGAAAACTGTCTAGAGAGAGCCCCGTTCTTGTCTCCACATGTGGAGGTGGGATCAGGGCTCTCTCTCAAGGGATCTTCCCTGCAGGCAATGACAGTGTGCGCCATGCACTATCATTGCCCGCAGGGAACACTGTGGCCACATTGACTTCAAGGTTTTAATGCTGATATACAAAGCCCTAAACGGTTTGGGACCTTGTTCTTTGGCAGACTGGCTCTTCCTGAAAAATTCCACCTGCATCACCCGATTGTCTTAGGCAGGTCATTTGAGGGTCCCAACACAGAGAGAGGCCTGCAAATCAACAACAAGGAACCAGGCTTTCTCAATAGTGGGGGCCCTTGTTTGTGGAACCAACTTCTACCTGAGATCTGTTTATTTCCCTATGCTGTTGTGCTTTAAAAAAACAATTATAAGGCATGGCGATTTAGATCTGCTCTCCCTGACCCTTAATTATTTGTTTCACAATCTGATATCCTAATATGTCTGCTCTGCCTGTTGCTCTATGTTTCTGTAAACGTATTAATGATTTTATTGCTGTTTCAGTTGTTTTGTTTTATTTGTATATTATTTTCTTGTTGTATTATTTATTTTGTTATGATGTACCATGTAAACCACCCAAAGTGGCTGTGTTGCTAGATGGGTGGTATGTAAATCCAGTTAATAATAATAATAATAATAATAATAATAATAATAATAATAATAATAATAATAATAATAATAATAATAATATAGCATGCCATTCCACTCATGTGCCATCTGCCAACTCGTGTCTGCAGCATGACCCAGAAGATCAGTTCTCCAATGTCCCAGGGTATGTGCAATGACACGCACGAGTAGCAGGATGTGGTGGATCAGTTGTCTGAGGTCCTGGAGAGGGTGGAACGTGCACCTTTAAAAATTCCCTGGGTCTCAGGGGAAATGACATGTCAGGTTGCGCTGCTGGCACATGCCACTCCACCCCACCCCCGCAGGACCACAGGGAACTCATCTGCTGGGTCATCCCTTTCGCCCGTGCCTTTCCATGCAGCCCAGGACCTCAAGCAACTGATCTGCCGGGGTGTGCCACTTCACACACCCCAAGACCTCAGGCAACTTGGCAGCTTTCATAAGCCACAAACGGCAGGGGTCCAGCAGACAAGTGGTAACCTTCACCTATCCAAGTCTCCTGACCACAGACTCAGGAAAAAAAAACTAAAACTTATCCATTAACACAGGATAAGCAGGGGCCATAGTTACATCCATAGGACCTGTATTAACTACAACGTCCAAGTCAGAGCAGATTTGAGTGATTTTGCTTGCAAACTGTTTACACCCCAAACAGTTAGTGGCTAGTGCTTCATACCTTAGGATCAAGCCACCTATCAATAGTACTTGGCACCTGGCACTTTGTGTTACATAAAGCAGAGAGACAAGGAAAACCTAGCAGATGGCACATATATACAAATTATAGATCTGATAATTATTTTCTGAAAGCCTTAAAAGTTATGCAATAATAAGCAATGTTAACTGTTTCTGCCCCCTTCTCACCAGGAGCATTAATGTCCATATAAAAGAATAGCAAATCCAAGATAAATCTTCTATAACATGATGCTTTGTTAGGGTTTCATATAATTACATCTGCATGCACATAGACTGAAGGCCCACTGATGTAAACAGACAGTACATTCTGAATTTCCTGTGATCAGACCTAAAAAACTTAAAAGGCTATAGCTTATGCCTTTTAATTTTTTTTTTGTACAGGCTTGAGTATCTGATTATCCTAATACAATTGATTTGAAGCCCTAAGCATATCAAAAAGTCATAAACATGTCCGTATGATACCAGGGTGTGATATTATTTGAGAGATATAAAATCAAATCAGTTGCCACAAATTGTACTTTAAATATATACTTTAAATTTGAAAATAGTTCAGGGTAGCTCAGTGGTTTAGATTTCTGTAGCCAGAGGCTTAGAATTCAATTCCCCACTGTGCCTCCTTGACCAAGGAGAGCCAAAGGGTCCTTTCAAGTTCTGTGGTTCTATGATTATGATTATTATTAAAAAGAAAACACATGAGTGGTTCAGTGATGCTGTCCTATCTCAACTGTATCTAAGAGTATGCAAACTAAGCTACACTTTAACTGCCAATGGCCAATCACAAAACAAACTAATCCGCAATCTACAGAAGATTTGAAAAGTTTTATGGGATTGTCATAAGGCATTTTTTTTAACTCTTAAGGATTTTTAGCATCGACTTTGACCTATGATGTCATGAGTGTTCTCTGCAGTCAAGTTGGAAATGGCTTAGAACTGCTGAATAGCTCAGTGATTTAGGTCTCTGATTGCAGAGCCAGACAGTAGGAATTTGGTTCTCCACTGTGCCTGCTTGACAGGTGCTAGTCTCAGTGATCTACAGGATCTCTTCCAGCTCTGAAGTTCAATGATGGTGGTGGTGATGGTGGTGGTGATGGTGACCTTAATAGGACTTGCAAGGTAAATGAGATGGCTTTGCCAGTTCCACTACCCAAGTGACTTCCATGGCTGAGCAGAAATTGAAGCCAAATCTCCAGCACCCTTGCACATCACTCTATTCATAATACCACAGATACAGTGGACCCTCATATAACAAACAGTTTGTATAACGTAAAATCTGTACAACATAAAAAATTTTGGAGATAGGGGAAATTTGCTTAACAAAATCGCCTATGGGGCGAATCCGTACAACATAAAACTGGTCGTGATTAGGGATCATTCTATTTTCAATGCATTCCTATAGGAAATTTGTGTAAAGGAAAATTTGCTCAACAGAATTTCATTTGGAACAAATTAATTCCTTTATACAAGGTACCACTGTACTGCAGTGCTATGATAGTTAATCCCAAACAGATGACAACAAGTACTTTACTCACCTATCATAGCAAATAAGTCTGAATGGTAAACTGAACCTTCATTCTCATGCCCTTTTTTAAGGCCGGGGCGGTAGATGACTCGGGCCACAGCTAGACCAAAGTATGCTCCAAATGAATGGATGGTCATGGAGGCCCCAACATCGGTTGCCTGTAAAATTGCAGAAATCACTTTAAGACTTTGTTTTTATGTTCTTATACAAAGCACTTAACCACCACTTTAAGGCAAACCCTGTAAACGACCAGCTAATAACTTTGTACATATGAGTCACGTATTAATAGGTTCTTAAATATCTCGGCAGCTACTAGGACAAAGGTGTATAAAGGAATCTGTAGGTTCCTTCTCATCTTC
This sequence comes from Phrynocephalus forsythii, assembly GCA_029282475.1. Lineage (NCBI taxonomy): Eukaryota > Metazoa > Chordata > Lepidosauria > Squamata > Agamidae > Phrynocephalus > Phrynocephalus forsythii. The sequence goes on along the minus strand of JAPFRF010000001.1, from coordinate 4,309,203 downwards.
TTCATAAAGAGGATCAACAAGGGTGAGTTGGGCTCCTGGAGTTTAAAATCGAATGGGAAATCTTTCTGAGAAAAATGGGCCCAATCATAGGATGAGGGAAAGGGCAAAACTGGATTTTTCAAAAAATAAATTGTAGGGGGAAATAATCGGTCCCTCTGTGCCATTAGGGTAATTGTCTAGAACAGTGATGGCAAAGCTTTGGCACTCCAGATGTTTTGGACCACAACTCCCACAGTCCTCTGACATATTTCCCTCTGACACATCTCAGCCAGATGCATTTCTAATATATAGTATATTGTTTCTATGCAGGAAGATTCGGCTGTCGATTTTAGCTTAGAGGTCTCTGTAGTCCTTATTATGGGGGGGAAACAGACTTTGCTCAACCTGGCTCTCAAAGAGCACATTCAAACAGTTGTCTGTTTCATGTCAACAAACCGAATACCTATTCACAGTGCTTTTAATCCTAAACCCTCATAAATCTGGTATCAGCTTTAAAAGAGCAGGAGAGAAACATCACTATCACTTTCAGAAAGCTACTGAAATCACTGGAATAACCATGCTGCCCAGACAATTTCTATTTGTAGATGATATGTACGTATGGATTAGTGATAGACACAGCTGGTTTAGTAATGAACAAAACAGACTAGCAGAAGTCACCTTTGAAATATTAAATTGGAACATCAAGGGAGATGAAGTTCAAATTAATTTAAAACTTTAAAAAATATTCTCCTATCAATATCCAGTTAATTAATCACTGCCGAGAATCCCGGCACCACTCGCAGAAACAAAAACCGCTGCCCTTGGAGGGGAGGGGGGAGGGGAATCTCAATCCGGTAACTTTAAACATCAAAACATTACTCTTTAATTTATTCCAGTTGCTTGCTTTCCTGTCATTTATTTCCTACTTTATTTTGACATATCATTAAACATATTTCTAACTCAACTATAATTTTACACATAATTGCAACTGATTACAAAGGAAAGTTTGTAGTGGGAGAAAATTCATTGGCAACTGTAGAAAGAAAGCATTCATGTTATTCAACCATTGTCATTTTAAGACAAGAGGTTCTCACATTCTTTGCAGCACAAGGTTCAATGAAGTGTCTGCTTATCAAAGAAGTTATCACCACAGTGTTAAATGCAAACTGACTTTCTTACCAACCAACCATGATGTATATTTTTATGCATAAACATATGTCATGTTATATCTCATTCCCTTATGTCTGAAGTGGACTTGTCCATGAAAGCTCACATTAAGAAAATGTTATTCTTTCGTGTGCGGCACTAGGCCTTTGTCTTTTTTTTATTTGTTCTTATATCATTATTAATTTTTATTCTTATTTTGTTTTTAACTATAACATTTTAATATGGATCATGAAATATATTTGTTAATCATTTCAAGCGGTAACATTTGGCATTTTAGTCATTAGAAACAGCAAACTGATTTTGTAAATTATTCTTCCTGGGAATAATTTTTGATGGACAATAATTTTTACAAGGAAAGCCAGCAAAGTGGAAATTTGCACATTTGTTTTTCGAATTTTAACAAGAGGGATGGGAATCCAAGTGAATATTCAGGCCAGAGTAAATACAATGGTATAACTCAGATTAGCAAAAAAGCTGCTTAAAATAACCTGGGGTTCTCAGCGGAGAGGTGGGGACATGAGCAGAGACTAGCCAGCCTGTGTGTGGTAGCCTGTCAAGAGGGGACAGCAGTGGTGATGGAGAAGGAGGCAGGAAAAGACCAGGAAGCATTGGGGGACACTGGAAGGGGGTGGGGGCAGGCTGTGTGGGTGAGGAGGCAGGCAGACAGTTTTTTGTTTTGCTTCTTTTCTCCCGCTAGACAGCCATTGGGTTGTCGGGGGGAAAAATCCCAAACAACCCAGCTTATGATTCAGTCAGGAAAAAGTACAGAAATTCATGGTTCGTGGATTTCCACAAACCATGAGCTAAGACAAGCCACCATTTTGGCAGTTTGTGCCCATCTTTAGTCACACAATCATTTAGATATCGTAGTTGTTTTTTTAGACTTGACTTTCCAACATTTATCTAGTTCCTAATGCTAATTAGTGACCATGAATTATCTGTCTACTGTGCAAATTAATACTCTGTGCAACATTATTTTGTAAAGGTGCACACATTTGATTTTCTTATTGTCCCTACACATGTTAACTTTTGAGAGTGTGGAGAGGAATACTATGACATTATAGCAAACATGGGGATGGAGCTTTAATAAGGGGCTTGGGGGCTAAAGCCCCTCTGTCAGAGGCACAGCAGGGTCCTGTCATCACCAGGCAAAGAGGTGGTACTCTTCCTCATGGCAAGTAATCCCATATAGCCGATGGCAAGAAAGTGTGTGTAGTTACTGGTTTGTTCATTGTCTCACTCTTTTTTATATGCATTGCACACAATGAAAGTGTCCCAGTATGTCATTTTCCCCCTCTCCATTTAACAACAAATATCCAAATCACTTGCAGATAAGAAAAAGGCATTGGGGATAGGCCCATAATATCAGCAAACAAGATGTTAATGTTACAGAGAGGTGATAGAAGCAGTCTTTTCCATGACTAGGAAACCAGACTTCAAACAAAATTCATTCTTAAATCCTGAAGACTGAGCAAAGCAATCTAACCTGGATTATATATTCATGCAGTGACACTCAGAGGTTTACGTTAGTTGGGAGTTTTCAACTTCTAGATGTCTCTAACATCTGTTTCTGGCCCTGGTATGTTAGGGTAGAACATAGGATATCCCTCATGTTTTCCTAAAACTGAGTCTGCCTAAGAAAAAAGTTAAGTAGCTATAGTCATGTTGGCTTGTGAAAAAGGGAGACCCTGCTCCCTGGATGATACACTCTTCTTAATCCATAAACCATTCAGGGGTTATACTATCAAAGTTTAGTACAGTATTATAGGACAATAGTCATCATCTTCTTCTTTCTAGCATTTTCCCACAGGTGTGGGGTCCACTTATTATAGGATAATAGATCTCAGAAGCTAAGCAGGGTCGGGCCTGTCTAGTACTTGGATGGACGACCACAACCACCAGGGAATACCAGGTGCTGTAGGTGCCTGGAGCAGGAACTGGCAAGCCAGTATTCCTGCCAAGAAAAACTCCATGGACATGGGGTCCTGAAGAGTTGGTCACAACTGTAATGATACAGCAGCAACAACAGTCTACCAAACTGCAACCAAAATATTATAGGGAAGAGATTTGGAGAAGCAAAACTTAGCTGAAAAACCGTAGGAGACACCAGACAAGTGAATGTGACACATCTGATAGATCTTCTCTCTAAACGGACATTTCACAGTGAGTAGAACCACTTTTCATACCTCAGTGCTTATGTTACAGAAAACCCCTACCTGTAGGACTTGCACGACAAGGTGCTCATTGCAGGCAAAGATGGTGATTTCCAAAATGGCCATGATCACCATCTGAACTGGACTTGTCCTTCCCAGGACAGCTCCAAATGAAATCAGAACGGTTGCTGTGCTGAAGTCTGCATTGATCATACTTTCCGTTCAAAGAGGAAGAGAAAAAGAAAAATGAAGGCTGGTTAACTGTAAAGTCATTTTTATTTTTATTTTTTTGCCCTGTGAAAGGAAGGAAATGACATGGTGATATTTCCCTACAGTGCAGCAAAGGCATGGCTTTATAGTAGAGGCTGGCTAGATAGTAGACTATGGAGGAGCTACACGAAAGCACAGAATGGCACATTCTATTATCCTTCGGGGATAGTTTGGAGGGTACATACATAAGAAGAGCCATGCTGGATCAGGCCAAAGGCCCATCTAGTCCAGCTTCCTGTATCTCACAGTGGCCCCACCAGATGCGTTTGGGAGTGCATGAGACTAGATATCTGTCTCCTGGTACCACTCCCCTGCATCTAGCCCTTGAAGTACCCTGGTTTTAAGCCTGGAGATTACACATCTCCATCATGGTTTGTAACCTGTGATGGACTTTTCCTCCAGGAATCTGTCCAATCCCCTTTTGAAGGCATCCAGGCCAGATGCCATCCCCATATCCTGTGGCAGGGAGTTCCACAGACTAACAATGCGCTGGGTGAAAAAATATTTTCTTTTGTCTGTTCTTACTCTCCCAGCCCTCAATTTGAGTGGAAGTTCTGGTATTTTGTGAGAGGGAGAAGAGCTTCCCTCTATCCACTTTATTCATGCCCTGCATTATTTTGTACATCTCAATCATATTCCCCCCTCAGGTGCCTTTTTTCCAGACTAAAGAGCCCCAAATGTTTTAGCCTTTCCTCATAAGGGAGGTGCCCCAGCCCAGTAATCATTTTAGTCGCTCTTCTGCATAAAGTAAACTTAAATGTTAAGTCACTTGTCTTTGAAAGAAAATGCAGGAATAAGAGTCTGGTAGACTGGTAACTGCCTTTTCTTCCGAAGAAAAACGATCTAAAGTTTATCTCATACTTTTGTAAAAGTATGATTAAGGTAGTCCATCATTGGGTCTCAAGGACCATTGAGACCAGACACAGACTTCACTGATAGCCCATCACTGCTGCTGGAGACACAGCCATCTTAGAGAGGGGATTTAGGGCCATAGAAATCCCACGCTTAAGTCCCGGAAACAGTTTGTCAAACAGAAACAAATAATATGAAAATGCCAGAAAGTGAGAGAGGCCTCTGCTTCTCAAATATTTAGGCAGTTTCACCAGTTAAGAGTTTTCCTGTTCTGCTTGAAGGCTGTCTGTGATACCTGGTTTTCCCTGAAAATCAAAACAGATATTATAAGAAACATGAAACATCTTTCCGTTTGACTGTGTCACTCATCCTTTCTCTTTCTTTATATCATCTAAGAGTGGTGGGTCAGCAGATTAAAGCACTGAAACAGTCAGCTGCAAAGTCAGCTGCTTAGCGGTTCAAATCCCAGGTGTCACGCAGTGGAGCGAGCTGCCACTGTTAACCCCAGTTCCTGACAAGCTAACAGTTTGAAAGCATTTAAAGTGCAAGTAGATTAATAGGTACCACCCTAAAAAGTGGGAAGGTAAAACAGTGTTTCCATGCAGCCATGGCAGCCACGTGGCCACGGACTTGCACAACACTGGCTCTTTGGCTTGAATACGGAGATGAGCACCGCCCCTAGAGTCGGGCACGACTAGCACACTTGTGTGGGGGGAACCTTTACCTTTTACTAAGAGAAGTAACAGGATCTGTCAGCACAGTGAATCATCGCATTGCTCCTGGCTTTTCCCTGCTGTTGCAGGTGAAGAAGCAGGAAAGAAGAAGCGAGGTGGAGCAGCCACTCAGTAGGTTTGTAGCCTGGCCTTCAGCTTCTTGATTGTAAAAAAAGAAAACAACAACAATATATTAGAACTGAAGAGTAAATGGAATGGTGATGTTTTCTTTTTTTGTTTGTTTGTTTTTTGCCAAAAGCCCAAGTGAAGCATGGTCCAGCTACTTATGTTTCCTTTGATTTAAAAGATAAAGGTAAAGGTTCCCCCCTCCCCCCCACACACACGCATGCTAGTCATGTCGAACTCTAGGGGCAGCACTCATCTCCATTTTTAAGCCAAAGAGCCACTGTTGTGCAAATCCATGGCCATATGCCCAGCATGGCTGAATGCATTTCTGTTTATAGAACAGTGTTTTTATTAGATCAAGCATATATGTGTGACAGGATAGAAGTGAAGGGAATTCCCTGCTCAGGATTTTTGCCCATTTCATTTCCCTTCTGTCCAAAATGTAGAACTCTCATTTATTCATTTTCTTATAATCACTGGAGAGGCATGCCAGTATGTTCTACAAGTAGATATAATTTCCTTCAGCCTAATAACTTATAATTCATTTAAATTTTAATAATATATCTAATTATTTGAATTTTGCAGAAGAAATAAGGGGCCTGTTCTGAATTTTACTGACATTTGGTACATTTCTACTTTGCCTTTAAATTCTATAGCCATTGGAGTGGCATTTAAGGGCAACAGAAAGGAAGGGATGTCCTGCTCAGAAAGAAAAAAAGGGGGAGGGTCAGGAATGGTTTCATTCTGTGAGATCCAAAGCTTTCTCTTTCACCAACAACAACTCCAGTGTAAGAGGAAAAGTATGTCAATGATGGTGACTTGCATAAATACTTCATCTCCTTTGCTTGGGAAAGGGGATATCCTAAGGGCAGAAAACACTTCCAGGGTGAGAACATTCCAAGCCTGCAAGTAAGACTAGATGATTTTTCATTCTTTGGTGGCAACACTGGAAGAGTACCATCATGCCAAAATTTTGAGGAGACACAACATGAGTTGTTTTTCTAATCATTACAGTACAGGTAATACTGTACAGTTCAGCAGGTGCCTTGAACTTGGGACACAATTGCTAGTTAAAGGAATGCTATATAGTAAAACCTTGGTTTACAAGCATAGTCTATTCCTGAAACGTGCCTGTAAACCAAAACAGTCTTACATCAAAGCAAATTTCCCCATAAGAAATAAAGGAAACTCTGATTATTCATTCTGGGGCCACAGACCACATAATGTGCACACAAAATGACAAAACTCACAATTGAAGTTGGCTAGAAGTCCACATTCACACCATGTTTACATACCTGACTGCAGAATCTGCTGTGCTTGGGACTGGCAACTGGATTTTACTCTGTGTTTTGATGTGACAATAATAAAGTGCAGTTTGTAGCCCTATACACGTATGACTAGCTGCCCCATGAATATAAATGGTTTGAAAAAATAAGACAACGTTGAGGGGGAAATTTAATAAAAATATAAATGTCAAGAAAAATAAAACCCTAACGTGCACTCTCCTTTGTAAACATTCCTAGATGGGAAAAGGGAGACCTTCCTTCCTTTCTCCTCCCTCTGTTTTTGAGGCTTGCCTGAGATGGAACATTCCAGACAATCACCCACAATCCAGCGGGGGGGGGAGAATTGGCTCACTTCTGATCATGTTATCCTATTCTAGTGCTTGTATTGCAAGACATTGCTCGTTGATCAAGGCAAAGCTGATCACCCCCCACCTGCAGTGCATTGCAAACATGGACAAAGACAAACCCCAGCGTGTTCCCACCAAAAGTTCAATGAAAAGCAAGGGAAAGATGATCAAAAGCAAGCTCCAAGAAAAACCTCAGGTTGTTCCCCCAAATAGTGCAATGAAAAACAACGGAAAAACAGCTGTACATAATAGCTATTCTGGGATAGATTTTATATTTGTATCCCAAAGTCTGATTTCTAAAATAACTAACATGGATATTATCGTAATAAAAGTAACAGATCATGCTTTAGTGTCAATGGAGTTAAAAGTTAGAAAAGATTACACAGAGGCAAAAAGATGGGGGATAGAATCCAATATTTTTCAGTATCCAGAGGTAATAAATTGAATTAAAAAGCAATAATGGATAGATACATGAACAATTAATGAAAAAGGCGGTTGTAAAACGGGATTAATATGGGACACATTAAAGGCTGTCTTTCAGGGTATTGCCAAAAGAGAATCTTGCACAATAAAAAAAAGAGATGAAATGACACAAAAATTGGAAATGTCAATAAAAGATCTATAATATAAATATTTTGTGGATAGAAATAAGAAATTGATGGATATTCATGCTAAAAAGAAAGCATTAGAGAATACTGAGCTACAGAAAGCTCAAAGAGATTTGTTATATCTGAAGATGAATGTTTTTGAATACAGTAAGAAGAACTCAAAACCTTTAGCTAGATTATCTCAAAAGAAAAGATCAAAATATATGATAGGTATGATTAAAGACAAAGGAGGTATTGTAATGTGGTGAAAGGAAAATTACTGATTATACAAGAATGTTATCAAAATGTATATAAAGGAAGTAATATATTGAAAGAGGATATAGAAAGTTACATTAATCACAATGTGAAAAATAAAATAAGTGAAAGTGATGCAAGAGAGTTAGAAAAAGTTATTAAAGAGAAAGAGATTATACAGGTTATAAATAAATTTAAGAATGGCAAAACCCCAGAATGTGATGGATTGGGACCAGAATTTTATAAAATATTTAAATCAATTTTAGTGACTAAATTAAAAAAGCTTTATGATGAAATAAATATCTTGGGAATACTCATTAATAATTTTAATTCCAAAACCCAATAAGGATTCAACAGTTATTGGTTCATATAGACCAATATCTTTAATAAATCAAGATGCAAAGATTTTCACATCAGTATTGGTAAATAGAATGAATAAGTTTATTACAAACTACATAGAAGAGGATAATTTTTTTAAGGGAAGACAAATTGCCAATTTAATTAGGGGAGCTCTGATGATATGGGAAAAACTAAAGAAAAAGCAAGTGTTTTATCTTTAGATGTATTCAAAGCCTTTGATTGTGTAGAATGACAGGCATTAAAATTATTTTAAAGGGATGGAGGGTTGAAAGGAAGTTTGGAGGGGTAATAGATCAACTATATTCAGACAATGCCTCTGCAGTAATAGTAAATGATGGAATAACTGAGCAGTTATATCTAAGCCGAGGAACTAGACAAGGTTGTCATCCGTTTTGTTCTGTTTAGCTATTGAATTACTAGCAAATGCAATGAGGAAAGATGATTTAATTATAGGCATGGACAAAAATAATAATATAAAGATCAATTTATTTGCAGATGACTCTTTATTGACAATCAAAATCCCACTAGCAAGTATGGCAAGATTTAAAAATCATTTAGAAAAATTTGGGGCAATAACTGGATTACTTATAAACTGGAAGAAATCATAGATTATGTTGTTTAATCATAACAAGAATGGGAAAGAATTGGAGGAACAAGATGGCCGCGATCAGCAGAGGCGTTAGCTGAAAGCAGTCCCAGCTAACGTCAATGTATCCCAGGTCCCAAGAGGGTATCTCCACTCAAGACGACCCGCTGGGAGCAGAATCCATCCCAGAACCGATCCGGGGCACCCAGGTGTGGTTCCTTCTCCTTCGGGAGAGGTTTGAAACCCCTGGTGCTATTCCTGTGTGGCCGAGACCTTGGGAGATCCTGACGGAAGTTTGAGCTGCCTCTATTCCTCCAGAACAGTGAGTGGCTTTTTTCCATCCGAAAGCCCCTTCAAAAATATTAATTCAAGCAACTTACCGAAAGAATCTGCCTCTATTCAATCATCTTTCCTGTTTTATCTGTTACCATCTGCCTCTCGGAGGACTGCAACTACTGTTTTCACTTTCATATTCATCTAACGGCAGATTTAACTCTAAAGCTCCCGTTCTTCGGACTCTGTTGGCAAAGTGGGTACAGCACGCCATCTACTGGATTTTTCCATGTTTGCGACTCCACATATATTTCTTGAAAGCAGCAAACCAATTAGAATAAGATAAACCCCTTAAAGACTTTGTAATACTTCTGAGAAGAGGTAATCGATCCTTTTACTACTACAATATAGTAAAAACAATATTCAACAATCTGGATTATCTCGATTAGGCAAAACTCCTGTATAAACAAATCTTCAGCATGAGCAAAACCCCAATTATACAAAGGAAGTCTGTTTTTGTTCCTTTGGCCCATCCAGCAACCATGACCCAGCAATCAAGTCAATTAAGCCAATCTAGTCAAATCCTAGATGCGCTTAATCAGTTGAATCTTACTCAGGTTAAAATGATTTCAGACCAAAGCACTGGGTTTTCCAACTTAAGAGCAGAAATGAAAGAGGGTTTCTCGAATGTGGACGCAAAACTAGAAACTTTTGGTGGTCGTTTACAAGCGTTGGAAGAGAACATGAATGTCACTGACTTTCGCCTTGGAGAAATTGAAGCCACAATGAAATCAACAAGTAGACTGGTTCTTACACAGGAAATCGAAGCCTCTTCCAAAATTCTAAGAATTCAAAACCTCACTGTGGACAAAGATGAAAACCTCTACACCACAGTTGGAGACAGCCTGGCCACCCTACTAGAGGCACCTGTTGAAGACTTTCTTTGCGAGGTAGACTTGATCTACCGTCAACCAACGGCTTATACCAGAAGAAACAAAATCCCTCCTGAGGTAATAGTCAAATTGGTTAGAAGATACACTCGTGATTGCATCCTCAAGGCTACTCAGGATAAGGAGGTGGAAATCAATAAATCCAAAGTGACAATACTGAAAGATGTCCCTTGGGAGGTTCGCCAACTGCGGAAAGAATATACATTTCTTACCAAACTTTTGCTCAAGCATGACATAAGATATAAGTGGCTCTATCCCCAAGGTCTGTCCTTCCAATGGGAAGGTAAACTACAGAAAATTGAATCCCATCAGAAAGCTAGAGCCTTCGTTGAAAAAAATGCAAGGAATTTGGGTTACTCCCCCTCTTCTTCTTCATCATCCTCCACCGAAGGTGAGGACACGACCGGAACTCAAACCACTACCAAAGATGACAACCGTGACAATCAGACTTTGAAACAAGAGCCTTCAAAGCATGACCAAGACTCTTGTGGCGCAGTGGGAGGCGCCAGGCCGAAGCACTATCTTAGGCCAAAATCAGGGAAGAAGAAATATCGTTGGAAGTAGTAAGATGGCTCAAAAAATTCTAACATGGAATATCAATGGTTTGAACACCCCGCAGAAACGTCGGAAAACTTTCAATTTCCTCCAAAAACAACAATGTTCAATCATCTGCTTACAGGAAACCCACATATTGAGAAAACATGAACATTATTTAATACAAAATAAATTGGGAAAGCTATTTTCCACATCAAACAAAGAAAAGAAGCAAAATGGGGTGGCACTGTATATTAAACCAGAGCTTTCCCCAACCCTTCTGGAAAAAGATGAATCAGGCAGATGGATTCTTGTCCAAGTAAAAATTCAATCTAAAGAAACAACTATCGCTGGTATATACACCCCCAACGATAAACATGGAAGACAAACCTTTTTTGAACAACTGGCTCAGAAACTGTTGCAATATGGGAATCATCAGCTTATAATATTGGGAGATTTTAATGCTGTACATATTCCCTCAGTAGACAGGAAAACACCAAAAGGGAAAAAAATTCAAGACTTCATCTTCCACACTGCCCAAATCGTTCCTGGACATGTCCGATATTTTAGAACTTCATGACATCTGGAGAAGGAAAAATCCACTAAAAGATGGTTACACCTTTTACTCAAGACAATATGCTTCCTTCTCCCGTATAGATATGTGTTGGGCCACATCTGATCTTCTACTAAATACAAGGGATATAGAAACCTTACCCGAATGTTATCTGATCACAATGCCATTTTATGGACACTGAAATCTTCAGGTATGCCCAGGCACTGGAAAATTAACTCAACTCTTTGGACTGATAAAGAATTCATTTCAGAGGCTGCTTGAGATCTGAACTTGTATTTTGAAACTAATCTAAATAAGGGTACACCACTCAAAACGGTATGGGATGCCTTTAAACCATACTTCAGAGGATTTGTTATCCAATACATGGCAAGATGGAATAAAGAGAGGAAAAAGAAATATGAATCAATTCTTAATATGATGAAAAAGCTTGAAATGGACTTAACACAAGACCCCCGTAATGACAAGCTGAACAAAGACCTGGCCTCTTGTAGGCATGAACTCAACCTGATCCTGACTGCAGATATAGCTCACAAAATTAAGCTGGCCAAACTGAATTTTGTGGAAAATGCAAACAAACCAGGTAGATGGTTAGCGTATAGGTTAAAAAAGGTACAATCACAAAAATTCATATTTTCACTCAAAGACAAAACTGGGGAAAATCAGACAGAGCAACTATTAATCCAAAAAATCATAGAAGAATATTACCAAAGATTATTCAAGCCGGAGATGATTGACAAAGATGCTATCTTCCAATATCTTGAACAAGCCAACTTTCCAAAACTTACTGAAGAACAGAGAGCCCAGACGAATGCTCCTATCACAATGATGGAAATAACAGAGGCTATTAATCATCAAAAATTGAATAAAGCGCCGGGACCTGACCAAATACCAGCCATATTTTACAAAACATTTTCGGAGACAATCTCTGGAAATATGAAAAATCTCTTTACATCTATATTTGAAGGCGAAGATATACCAGATTCCTGGAAATCATCACATACGACACTGATTCCCAAAGAAGGGAAATCCAAAGATTTGATACAGAATTACAGGCCAATTGCCCTCCTAAATGTGGATTACAAAATTTTTGCAACCATTCTGGCTAATAGATGGCGGATGATTTTACCTTCTCTGATATCACGCGACCAGACTGGCTTCCTTCCGAAAAGGAATCTCCAATCCAATATCAGAACTTTTCTCAATGTGTTGGAATATTATGAATCTCACCCCGAGAAGCAAGTAGCTTTTGCATTCATCGATGCTGAGAAAGCCTTTGATAATGTATCCTGGTCTTTACTTAAAACTCAATTAGATTACCTTCAGTGTGGCCATAGAATGTTGCGAGCTATTGAACAAATCTACTCTACTCAAAATACCAGGATTGTAGTCAACGGTCACCTTACAGACAAAGTTAATATACACAAAGGTACTAGGCAAGGATGTCCTCTTTCCCCTCTTTTGTTTATAACTACCCTGGAAGTTCTTCATGTTATAAGGGAAAACCCTGACATTCAAGGCCTACAAAACAAGGGAGAAGTTTACAAGGTACAAGCCTTTGCAGATGACCTGATGGTTATCATGGAGAACCCTCAGACATCCTCCGTAGAACTCCTAAAGACCCTGGAGGCATATTCTAAAATCTCTGGATTAAAGGTGAATAGAGAAAAAACATTGGTTCTAACTAAAAATATGACTCCATTCATGATTGAAAAACTGGTAAATCAATCTGGTTTTCAACATTCAAATAGGGTAAAATACTTGGGTATTACTGTATCTAACTGATGTAACTCTTTACTCAAAGACAATTATGTCAATGTTATAAAAACAATCAAAGCCGACCTCGAAACTTGGTCAAGACTTCAGCTATCCCTAATGGGCAGAATCGCTGCAGTTAAAATGAATGTCTTACCTAAACTGCTTTTTTATTTCAATCTCTGCCTATATTGCCAAACTTTAAGATCATTTCAGATCTGGAAAAAGTATACGTATATTTATATGGCAAAGAAAAAAGCAAGGATTAAAAATATTTATTTGCAGGATAGAACCAAATTTGGTGGCTTTGCCCTTCCTAATTTGGTACTATACTACAAGGCTGCCGCCATGACTTGGATCAAGGACTGGATCTTGATGACAAATAAAAGAATATTGCAGCTTGAGAGTTATGGTCTTGATAAGGGCTGGCATCACTATTTGTGGCATAGGGGAAATTTACCCACCCTCTTTAAAAAGCACTGGATAAGGAATGCCTTACTTAAAATATGGCTAATGATCAAAAACAATTTTATCTCAAAGCACCTATGTGGTTATCCCCACTGGGAGCAATTTACAGCTCCCAGGCAAGTGAAATCTCAAATTTTATAACTTACAGACACCTTCTGAATGATGACTTCTCATTGAAACCACTTGGGAAATTAGTATCAGAAGGTTATAATCTGGATTGGTGGAAATATCAACAAATACATTCACACTTCAAAGAGCTTTCCAAAGAGGGTGGTTTTATGACTACTGATACCTCATTTGATAAAATACTCTCTTCTGGTGACTCCAAGGTTCTTAGTAAATTCTATAGCATATTGTTAAATGAAAAAATGATTGATACATTGGTTAAAGACTGTATGATAAGATGGGCAGAAAACTTAGGCTATACTATTCATTTAAATAAATGGGACTCCCTGTGGAACACAGTTAAAATCTTCAAATCTATTTCGTTCAAGGAAAATTGTTATAAGATGTTTTATAGATGGCATTTTGCGCCTCATCGGTTATCCAAGATGTATAATTGTTCACCTAAATGTTGGAAATGTAATTATGACTGTGGAACCTTTTATCATATGTGGTGGACTTGTAAAGAAGCTAAGGCATATTGGAACATGGTAAAACTTTTCTTAGAAAGATCTTTGAAAATTAAAATAGAGTTTAGACCACAACTATTCTTGTTAAATATAGTAGATATAAATATTTCCTATAATCAGAGATATGTACTTCATCATGTAATTGTTGCTGCAAGAATACTGTACGCGAAACTTTGGAAACAACCAATCACGCCAACAGATAAGGATCTTCAGGGAAAGATAAGAGAATGTATCGAAATTGATAAACTCTCTGGTTATCTAAAGGGGAGACTACGACGAGATTTTTCGGGAAAGATGGCAAGAAGTAACAAATTTATTAGTATTGTGATAACATCTGGCAATTTTAGCAATATGTTAAATTACTATTTCTATTTTGCTTGATATACTCAATGTAAATCTTAAAAACTGTATCCCCCCCTTTCTTTTTTTTCCCTCTCACCCATACTCCTTCCCTTTGTTCCCCCCTTAAAAATCCAATAAAAATTGAAAAAAAAAAGAATGGGAAAGAATTGCAGATGAATATGGATTAAAATGTATTAAATATCTAGGTATAGATTAATCAAAGGACATTCAGGAACTTAAAGAACAGAATTTTAATTAATTGAAAAGGGAGATTAAAAATAAATTTGAATAACATTCTAATTTAAACCTTCTTAGTTTGGAAGAATTGCTTTGGTGAAGAGGAAAATTTTGCCAAATATTAATTTTTATTTTTGCAATGATGCCTATCCATTTAACAGAAGAAAAATTTAAGTCTTGGGAGGGATTGATAAAATTTTGGCAATGAAGGCAAAAAAGTAAGAATGAACAAACATTATTGGTATAAGTCATAAAAGATAGGAGGTATAGGCATACCTAAAATTAGAAATTATTTTGCAGCAAACCAACTTAGATGTATAGTGGAAATAGAATATAAAACAGAGATTACTATGGTGGGAAATGGAATCATGAGAGTTACAAGTTAATATTAATAAATATCTAATCAGGACAATCAAGAAGATACCTGAGTTTAAGAATACTTTTCTGAGTACTATATTAAATGCATGGCTTAAATATGTTAAAAAATTATGTCCCCCTATATCACCTTTGAGTCTAGTCACTGAAGTACAGAATTTTGCCACAAACATGAAAGTTCACTCAGAACTATTTAAGTTAAGAAAGTGGTTAGACTGAAGGAGTGGATGGAGAAAATGAAATCAAAGGAACAAATGAAACAAATATTCCAAAGTAATGATTTATCATGGTTAATCTGTGCCCAATTAGAAAGATGGACCAAAGAATGGTGTAAGAATAATAGAGAATGTGGAGTTTATACAAAGCAAAGTGTTCTACTTTATACCACCCCATAGCACTTCAAGCACTCTCTGGGCAGTTTACAATTTAATTAGAATCATCGATTCACAGAATCATTGAATCACAGAGCTGGAAGAGGGCCTTCCAGTCCAACCCCCTGCCATGCAGGAACCCCCATCAGAGAATTTCTGAAAAATGGCCATCCAGCCTCTGCTTAAAAACCTCCAAAGAAGGAGACTCCACCACCCTCCGTGGCAACAAATTGCACTGCCAGAGAGCTCTAACCATCATGAAGGTATTCCTAATGTTCAAATGGTATCTGTTTTCCTGTAGTTTGAAACCATTGCTCTGAGTCCTAGTCTCTGAAGCCATGGGAAGCAAACCTGTTCCCTCTTCAATATGACATCCTTCCAGATATTTAAACACGGCTATCATACCCCCCTCTCAGCCTTCTTTTTAGAGAGGCTAAACATTCCCAGAACCAGTGTGTGAAGAATTGCTTCCAGCCTGTGCCCCCCTTCAAATATGCCATTCCCACCCCCTGGAGGCCACATGACCCCCACTGAGAATGACTGTTTTAAAGGTCCAAAGGTGGAGATAAAATTTTATCTTCTGTCTTTTTAAAAGAAGTTTTATCAGTTAGTGCCTAAAATAAAGGAGTGGACAGAATGGAAATGACTATGAGAAATGCATTTTGTAAAAAAATAAAAAAAGGCTTCTCTCTATTACCACCTGATGTATCCTTGATCGTGAGTTTGCTGAAAGGCTTCAGAAGAAGATTTAAATGCTTGGACAAATCAATTGTATGTCCTAAGGGCTACACACCTGACAACATAGAATAGCAGCTGTCAACTTAGAGTAGGGTTTAGAAACTTAGGCCATAGTAAAAAAATTTAGCTTTAAGTACTTAGTACAGTACTTCTGAGCTGCATAGATGCCCTGAGCACATCTGATCTCACCTGATTTCGGAAGCTAAGCAGGGTCGGCCCTGGCAAGTTCTTGGATGGGCAACCACCAGGGAAGATCAGGTGCTGTAGGTGCCTGGAGTAGGAACTGGCAAGCCACTCCAGTATTCCTGCCAAGAAAACTTCATGGACATGGGGTCAGGGAGAGTTGGTCACAGCTATAACAATGCAATAACAACAGTACTTCTAAGAGTGCTACTGAAAGAGGCTGCTGTTGACTGATCCTACATCTTTGAAGAGACTACAGTTTTTCCGGACTTACACTCACCTTGCAATGCCAAGATGGATTTTATTTGATGTCATGTGCCAAAACCCTTGGAGTAGGATGGCCCACTGGAGACCCAAGGCAGCAATGAGCAAGTTGATGCCAACACTGGTGAAGCCATATTTCTTCAGGAAAGTCATTAAGAAGCCAAATCCAACAAATATCATCACGTGGACATCTTGAAAGTCTACAGGAAAGAAGACAATGTGATTGGTTGCTTTTATTTGGCAGTTACAAATATCCAATTGTTTCCAAGAGTCTGTCAAAAATAATTAAATTCTTCTCTAAGGACATTAGAAAGCAGAGTCAGTCTTTTCTAATAACACAAATTAACAGATAGGAAAAATATAGCCACATTGAACAATAAACAAATTCCAGAAAGCAATTCTGGGATGGTACCTTTATTAAGCCCTCGAAAAAGGGTATCGAAAAGTGGCAAGAATTCAAGATCACTATTCTCTTCATTGGTCAGGAAGTTAAAGAATTAAGGAAAGGGGGGAAGACATGACCACAAGTTCTTGTAGTATGTGTGGTGTCTTGAGATGATCTGATATAGGACTCATCAAATGAAGAAGTGGCGTTAGGCTTCACATGGTGTAAACCACAGACTTACACATCACAGGAACCTTAGAAAAAGTTTGAATTGAATTATAGAAAATACAAGTTGCCACTAGGGTTGGGAAAGTAATGGAAAAATAGTGTTTCGTTTCTAGAGTAGTTTTGCTGCATTTTGTTACAAAATGAGTTTTAAAGTAGTTTTGTTATGAAATGAAATGAAACAAAACGAAATGAAACACTATGCTCCCTTTTGGGGGTCATAGAGCTGAGATTTGATGCTCTAAAGGGGGCACCCCTAGGAGAAAAATGTTCTAATGTAAAGGCTGGTACCTCTATTTTCTACTGGCTAAGGAGCCTATGTGATTAATGAGGATGTATTCTGGTGTTCTTGTTTTGTCTAAGATGGACAGTCCAATATTTCTAACTTTTCTAATTTTTTAATTTGTCAGTGTCCTGCAGACTTAAGGAATGCTTGAAATGAAATTATGCTGACTACACTCCATGCACTATTATGCAAGCCTCCTCCCCCAAACCCTCCATTTTTGTAACATGTTGTTTGATGTGAAAAAGGATCTTAAAATATCACAAATATTGTGAGGGGAAATAAGTCTACTTTAAAAAAAATCAGACCGATGTGGATTTTTAAATTTTCAGCACAAATCACTTAATAACAAAATGGCTTATTGTAATTTCATTCACACTTCTTCATACCAAAGCTTTCACCATTCTGAAAAACAGAAATGTGAGAAACAGACATGGAGCAACCACCTCAAGCAAATTCGATCAATTACAACAAAAATTATGTAAAATAGTTTCCTAAAATAGTTACCCATTAAAGCAGAGCTAGGAATGTTGGTCCTGAGGCCAAATATGTCACTTTCTGGGCTTTGCCAGAGGGTCACATCTTTTGCCCCATGATAGCATCCTTTGGGGATTTCCTTGGTTTTGCGTGCATTTTTTTCCTAGTCTGAAGGGTGAATACTGTTTCTTAAGGCTTTGTTATTTGCAGTACAAGCTTTCAGATGAAGTGACGCGTATTTATAAATTTACTTCTGTCTCTTTGCTTTTGGTTTTCCCACCAGAGCACTGTCCCAGAACTTCCTTCAAATTGAGTTAGCTCTTGAGCTACTAGATGCTATCCATCTTTTGGGTAGAGACTAACACCTGAATTGTAGCATAAGCATTTGGGTGAGACTGGAGGTTGAGTCATGGCTACTGGACTTCTTTTTATTGAGAGATACAAATGTTTTGTTGCTCATTCAAACAACTTGTACACATATTAGACAGAGAAGATTGGTGGTTTGAGAGAGGAGTCAGGGAAGCCATTCATGTGAGCATTGAAAACCCCTCCCTCAACAGAGGTGGGGGCCTCAGGCATACTCTATCTGCTACTTATCAGGGTGTGCTTTCAACAATACCCAGACAAATAAAAAAGCCTTCACCACCAAGGCCATAGCTAACGACCGTTACTTTATAGGTTTCAACACCTTAGGCCATTGTTCACCTTAAGGCTATGGATACTATTGGCTACCTAACTAGCCTATTCAGGCCATTGTTCATCTTATGAGCCCATTTCAGACCAGGGTGACAAGAGTCAAAGCTGACTATAAGATGGAGGACTCGCAGTAGCTGTATTCAAACTGATGAAGCTGTTTGGATGAGCAGCGAAAAGTTTCTCTCTCTTAAGAAAAAGAAGTCCAGTAGCCATGACTCAACTTCCAGATAAACTCACCTGGATGACTGAGAATCTTCACACACATTTGGGTGAGAGACTACTCAGATTTACTTAGGAAAAGAAATATAGGCTGTGCCCTATAAAGCAGTGCTCCCCAACCTTTTTGTTTCCAGGGACCGGTATTTATTTTATTATTTTCCCGTGGCCCGGGGTGGGGGGTGGGGAGGGGGAGATGGGGTGTGGGGGGCAGGGGAGGGTGTGGGGGGCGGGGGAGGGGGAGGGAGGAGGGAGGAGGGGGAGGGGGAGGTGCGGGGGGGCTTGGGGTGTGTACCTTGGGGGCCACGGAGCGGCGGCGGCGGCGGCGGAGCAGCGGCGGCGGTGGCGGAAAAGACGGGCGGGGGAGCCCGGGGCTCCTGGGCGGGCGGGCCCCCGCCTCCTCCTCCAGTCGGCGGCCGGAGGCAAGCGGGGCGCAGAGGTGCCCCAACTGAGGCGGGCGGCGGCGGCGCTGCCCGGCTGGGGGTGGCGGGCGTGCGCTCCCCCCGCGCACGGGCGGGGGAAGCCCGGGGCTCCTGGGCGGGCGGGCCCCGCCTCCTCCTCCAGTTGGCGGCCAGAGGCAAGCGGCGGCGCAGAGGTGCCCCAACCGAGGCGGGCGGCGGCGGCCGTGACGCGGCAGCCGCCCGGGTTTGGCTGTGGCTCCGCGGCCTGCGGGGCGCCCGCCTCGGTGGGGCACCTCTGCGCCGCCGCTTGCCTCCGGCTGCGGCCTTGGGGAGGAGGCCGGTGGGGGTGGCGTCTCCGGCCCGAGGGCGCCACCGGGACCGCCGAGCCGGCCACGGCGGCGGCGGGGCGCCCCACCACCGGCCGCGGAGTCGCGGCCGAACCCCGGGCGGCTGCCATGGCCGCCGCGGCCGCCGACAGGAGGAGGAGGCGGGGCCCACCCGCCCAGGAGCCCCGGGCTCCCCCCCACCCCGCCCGTGCGCCGTGCCCGGCGGCGGCGACTCCTCCTCCGGCTGCCCGCGGGACAGAAGAGGAGGAGGAGGAGGGCGGCGGAGGAAAAGGGGAGGAGCCTCCCCGGCCTCCCCAGGCGGCCCGGTGCCAACCGGTCCACGGACCGGCACCGGTCCGCGGCCCGGGGGTTGGGGACCACTGCTATAAAGAACCTCTGCTGAATGTTCACCCATCTGCAGAATAGCTAATGAACTAGAGCAATTCATCCATGGATATTCCTGGATAGAGATGAATAAGCTATTTCACCATGAATTAAAACTGCTGACCTTTACAATTTCAGAAGGAACATTTGTCCTCTTGGATCCCTGAAAATTGCAAAAGACTCAGTTGCAAAACACATTTGCTGCTTTAATATGGCAAGTAAGCCCTGCATGTAAGCAAACTGTTTTGAAGTCAGGATAGCAAATGAAGTTCTTGTGAAGTCAGACAAGTTCAGAATCAGACAGACTTAAGCCATTCTATGAATACTCCCCATCACAAAAAAGTTAGTGAACTCCCCAAACAACAGAGTGAGCTCTCGCCAGAAATAAATCAATTGCCTTCTTGTATAACAACAGAACAGCCAGAATGAAGCACCACAACTGATGGTGAGTTTTACAATATGCCTGTTTTTAAGAAACAGTTGTGTGCCATTAAGAAGGAACCTGCTGCCTCGATTATATACTCCTAAATAGATGGCATGTGAAAGTACACATCCAGAGGGAAGGTAACACGTTCTGCTTGAATTGTCCAACAAGTCAAAGAACAGAAGGCTGTCGGTTGGCAACACTTACGTGGGTATAGTGAGGGTTGGAGGTCTTTCTCTTCATATCTTACAAATATCCCAAATAAAACGATAATGGCCACTTCCAAAACAAGAACCAGCACAGGGAATTTGATCCGCATGTTGGTGGTGAAAAATGGAATTTGTATTTGGTAGCTTTGCAGTAAGTAGCCTGCAAAGGGGTGATAATGAGCTGGAGGCTTGTGTGTTTGCCTTCCGAAGATTGCATCAGCGTGACAGGGCAAAAACACAGCCCATGCCAACAGTTAAGCCCAGCAAAAGAGGGTCTTAATTCTACTGAACGGTTCCTGCTCGGAAACTTTCCATCTACTAACGTGTACTTTATGGTTTACATCATGCCTTTCAAAATCCTTCCTTGGTCTGTAATAATTCTCTTGGCTGCCTAATGGCAGGAAGCGATCAGGGGACTCATACTTGTATTGTTTTAAAACACCTTTTTATTTCAAGTTGCTTTGTCCTACATCATGTTTACAACTAACTTCGGGAAAGCAATTAAAATATATTCAGGGTTAAAATAAACAAAAGTCAAAGCTCAAATAGGGTTTGCATGGTATTTAAGCAGCAGATAGTGTTCACAGTACCATGTTTCCATAGAGAACATGAAAACTTTTATGACATTTATGCCAGATAGGAAGGCGTACAACCAAGATTTCAAATGAAGATGCCACTTCAATACAAGCATATTATTATTCTTTCTCACCATGTACATATATAACATAGTCACAAAAGTAAGCCAAAGTTTAAGAGCAACAATATAGTTAAGCATTGTACGGAACTTTTTTACTCCAAAGTGAAACTTTTTTAAAAAGTAAATTAGTGTCACTGTTATAGGTAGACTCTGACTTTTTACTGCAAAATATATGATATTTGCTTTGAAGATAAACCTAGCTTGTAACATCAATGATTGCCGAACATGTGCCTCAAGGTTATTCCAGGCTGCATATTCGTTTTCCCACACAAACTTTATTTTCATTGACAACAAGGGAGTGCAAGGCTCAAAAATCTTAAGAAAAGCACTTTTCTGTTTCAGCTTTTCATCCAGAACCTTTTTTCCCTTTCCTCAAGTGCACATTGAATGCTCATTGGGCTCTTCCTTCTAGTGCCTCTTCAGGGTTTGCAAATGGGAAATACTAAAATCCTGCTCCCTCACCCACCCATCCCCATAATTTGTCAAGAACAGTGGACGCCTGTTTAATTGAACAAGGATGAACAAGTATGATACAAAGTGAAACCTAAAAAATGCACCATGATTTCAAGAGGCATAAAAGGGGAAGCGAACCAAGGGCAGCATTGTATGGATAGCATGAGAAAAAACAATAATCCCAGAACTGAAGGGCTGGAAGGGACCCCAATGGCCTGTCAAATACAGCCCCTGTCAAGGAGGCACAATAAGGAACTGAACTCGCAACTATTGAGCTATCCGGCCTTTCATAATGATAACATCTGTGCTGGGTTTGGAAGTGCCCTGTTTGGAAGTGCTGTTATTCATTCATTCATTCATTCATTCATTCATTCATTTTATAGTCCACTGCTGATTCTGGTTCTGAGCAGAATCCTTGTGTTTCTGCTCAAGGATTCTGCTCTGGGTCCCATCACTAAAACACAAAAGGAGCAATATAGTATATGTGGTCCAATGCAGTGAGGAATGTGAAGACCTCTGCACTGGAGAAACTAAACAGCCATTAAACAGAAGGGTGGCCGAATGTAGGAGGGGCAACAGGTCAGGACCAGAATCAGCAGTACACCTCCACTTGAAGGACAAAGGGCACTCATTCAAAGATAAGGATGTATACATATTAGACAGAGAAGACAGGTGATTTGAGAGAGGGGTCAGGGAAGCCATTCACGTGTGCATTGAAAACCCCTCTCTCAACAGAGGTGGGGGGGCTCAGGCACAATCTGTCTGCTACTTATCAAGTGGCCATTTCAGCAATCCCCAGACTAATCAGTAGCACTTCACAAATCCACCAGCAAGGCCATAGTTAACAACCCATACGGTGTTGGGAAAGGTTGCATAGGTGGGATTTCCACACACCTTAGGCCATTGTCCAACTTATGAGCCTATTCAGATCACGGTGATGTGAAATGAAGGTGAACTATAAAATGGAGGATTCACCACTAACTTTCCTCAGACTGACAAAGCAGCTTGGAGGAGTAGAGAAACATTTCAATCTCTCCAGAAAAGTCCAGTTACCATGACTCAACTTCCAGATCCAAGTATAACAGCCCATCCAAAAGTCTCTCAGGGAATGTTTGCCTAAAGAGAAAAGTGTCTGCCTGCTTCAGGAAGGACAGCAAAGATGGGGCCAATCTGGCCTCCTATGGAAGGGAATTCCAGAGAGTGAAAGCAGCAACAGAGAAGGCACTTTCCTGTGTGTTGTCAAATGAGCAAAACATTCTAGTCCGCAAGACCATCAAGAACCATCAACTTCCATCATTTCATCATTAATTTCAGTAATTTCACCAGTGATGAAGAAAGTTGCATTTCAATAACATGTGCAGGCTCAGAGGTTTCTTGTCATTCCAATCTTATAAAGCCTATTCTAATAGAGATGGACACAAAGCAGCAAAATGGCATTTCGTGGTCGTTATTTGGGACCTTGGGTCCGCTTCGTTCCGCTTTCCATTTTTCGGGCCCCCAGGGCCCACTTCATTTCCGTTTCTTCATTTTTCGGGTGCGTCAAGCTGCGGCCGCAGGGAGCCTTCCCAGGGCTGGGCGCCACCACAGCCGGCGGCATGCAGGCCAGGAGAGCATTCCAGAGGCCGCAGGGAGCCCTCCTGGGGCTGGGACAAGCCTCCTGGGAGAGCCTTCCCGCAGCCACGGGGAGCCCTCCTCGGGCTGGGCGCTGCCAGAGCCGGTGGCAAGCCTGCCAGCAGGAGAGCAATCCCGCGGCCACAGGGAGTCCTCCTGGAGCCGGGCGCTGCTCCAGTCACCACCCCCAACAGGCCGCCACCCCTGGAGCACCGCCAAGCACCGCCCTTCCTTGGGCCCCCTTCCCAAGGACCGATTCGCCGCACCATCTGCCACCCTTGTTGGGTTGCTACTCCCGGAGCCTTCGCACAGTGCTGCCCTAACTGGGGCCCTTCTCCCTGGGACCCACTCTGCCCCGGGAGCTGCCGGCCCAGTAGACCGCCGTCCTGCAACACCCCAGGCCTAGACCCGGGAAATCCTGTGTGGGGGTGCTACTGCACTCCCTCCGTGCTCCAATGACACCCTCTGCTCCAGCTTCCAAGCACCTGCACCATTGCCACTTCGCCACATGGCCGAGATCCCGGAGGCCAGACCATAAGGGCTCGGATCCCGCTTCTTCTTGCGAGATTGGCAAAGTCTCGCGTTGTCAGCTCTGGAGGGGAGGGGGCAAAGAGGCTCCACCCTCTCACCAACCTCTGCTGCTCCATTATTCATCGTGCAAGCGGCACAACAGCAATAACAGAAACGAACAGAACTGAAAAAAATTTTCTTGGTTCTGTTCGGTTTGAGCCTGCCCCATCGCAACAGTCATTATTCGTACCATTACGTAATAATGGAGCACAGTAACGAAAAAATGGTCATTTTGTGCCCATCTCTATATTCTAACCATGAATAAGGTTATAGGGTATATAAATAACATGTCCATATTGAATGTCCCCCCAATGAATGGAGAAGTTCTAATCTAAGCCAAGTATGGGAAATCCATATGAATAAAAAATCTTAGAACACAAGAGTTTCAGTACTGTATGATCTCAGCTCTTGATTTTCTGGATGTTCATTCATGTGTTCAAACAAAGCCTTTTCAACACCGTCGTTTGGATCAGAGTGAAGAGTGGGAAAAGTATGTACATTGGCCTGTCCAGAAAAGCAGTGTCCTAAAACTGCTTTGAAATAGTGTTGGGTTATCTTTAGAACTTATTTGAACTGAATCAGGACAAAAATAGATCAGAATAGTATGTGATGTTACCACAGTTGTCTGTATAAAAGATGGGCAGGAAGGAGCAGCAAGCAATTGCTTCTGTACAATTTAGAAAAGGCCTTGCCTGCTGTTGGAGGCCTACTGTGATTCTGTCAAAAGATAGGCATGGGGAGTTTTTATGCCTCACCAGTTACAAGTTGTATGGTGTACATCTACTGAAGGATCCAGAGGGTATAGACTGCAGCCATTGACACATACTGTAGGTTGCCTATTATACAATGGTGTAAGGTGGTTCCATCCAACCACTGATAAATCATATGCTGTGTATAATACAATCTCTAATATTGCCATTTATATCACTAATATCCTTTGGATGACCTGAGACATAATACAGGAGGGCAGTTTTTCTTTATTACAGGGTTGTGAGGACATTTTAAAAGGTTGTTTCCTATTCTCAGGGACTTAGACTGGCCCTTACATAAACAACATGTGCTGTGCCAAGTTTTTTTTTAAACGCATATAAACAATTGGTCTATCCTGTGATTGTTTTTCCAACATAACAAGAGGTGAGATTAGCAGGTGAGTTACAGAAATGGAAAACAGAGTTTATCCCGTGAATGTTAAGGTGAATATTCTATTGCTAGTCCCAGCTAGACTCATTGATTCGATGGGATATATATAAATGCTGACTTACCATTAAGCAAATCCAGTAGCATGTCTCTACTAGTATTGGCCCACTGAATCAATGAAATTTATGGAGGAGTTGACTAACCAAATGACTCTTCATTTAGTGAGTCTATTCTAGTGTGGCCTGCTGCTGGGTTTCAACCAAAGGGTCTGTTCTAGCGGAGAGTAATATTGTGATGAAGGGCAAAATGTTTTCCCCACATTTATGACACACTGCACTTTTGTTTCGGCAGGCACCACACCAGCAACAATATCCAGACCCAGTAAGTCGGGTCCTTTACTTTTTGGTTACTTTCCCCTCATAATCTCTTCTCAATATTTACATGACCTCCTTCCACAGGGTGCAAATATCTGAAATGAGTAACTCATTCTTGTTCAATTAAACAGGCTTCAACCGTTTTTGATACATTACAGTCATGTTTGTATTGTAATAACGCAAAGTGAATTGATTAAGCAACTGTCCAGCCCCGTCTCATCACTTTTCTGCCTTTCTTGCCTCATCCAATACAGGATGCATCTTATATTTTTTTAAAAGAAAGAAGTGGGGGAGGGGGTTTAAAAACCTGGTGGAGTGGTTTTACCTTACATTGGAAGGAGTCTATAAGATATACTTTCAAAGTTAAGTGGTATAAACAATTAACCTCTATCCCATGTTTCTCCATTCATAAGTAGATTGGCACATGTTTAATAGTATATTCCTGATTATTCTACTGACAGGATTTCGTTATACAGTTTGTATAAAAACCTCAAATGTCAATATGTCTATGATGATTTTTGTATTCGGATCTACTGGGGTTCCTCCACCCACATGCATCAGCTCTCAAGTAATAGTCCTCTTAAATCATTGTCTGGGATTAAATCAAAGGGAAAGTCAAACCTAGATTAGGAATGCTATATGACCAACAGGGAAGCCCACTATCTGCCCAAGAGAAAAGAGAAGGTGGAAACAGGGGACTGAAGACCTATACAGAAGGGATAAAAAACAGACTTTTTGAACATGAATCCTATGACGAAGGACCTGAAATTCTAGAAAGTGAGGTGAAAGCTACTCTGAAAGTACTTGAAATAAATAAATCAGAGGGGGTAGATAGGATACCAATAGAACTGGATTTCAAAAAGGAAGAGATACTCAAATTCATGTTGCAAATACAGAGCTACCTCAAGTTACAAATGTCCCTAATTACAAAAAAAAATTAATTTACGAAGGGAAATCCATGGGAATAGGGATGCTTCCTGATACAAAGATTTAGCTCTGTTTTTTTTTTTCAAGTTACAAAAGGGAAACGGAAAGTAAAGGTTCCTTTTCAAAATGGCTCCTGCTTGTTTGCAGAAGCAATACTTCCAGCTTGTGGCCACACAACTAGAGTTCTGCAACTGGAAAGAAGAAGGAGCCATTTTGCAAAGGGAAGCTGAGAACTAGGGCTTCTGTTTTTCAGTGGCCTACATGAAGTGCTCATTTTCCAGCAACTATGATACTCAGGGCAGTTGGCTCTTTTAAATGGGTAGTACGGGTTGTTGGATAGGAGCCTGGTGTTTGGTGTTCCTGGGATTATTAGATGAGAAATTAAAGTTAATTATTAACCTATGTTTTTGCATCATTTTCAAACCTCCTCATTGCATGTATCTTGGAGATAATTTGAATCTTTTTGGCAGTTTATTAACTTCTGGAAATGTTTACATTGGATGTGACATAATAGATTCCATCTTACATTTGCTTTAGTTTAGGTTGTTTTGTTTAGTTAAAATGGTCACCCCACCCTGAGAAGCAGGTTACAACTTCAGGGTAGGTCTACAAATCCCAGAAGCCTCTATGCCCCAAAAGTGCAGGAAAGCTGGGGAGGGGGGCAGAGTCGGTTTCCGGTGGTGGGGTGTGAGCGTGCAGCTTCCAGCCTCAGTGAGTCTGTCGTCTTGTCTTATGCTCTTATCTCGGCTATTTGGCTCAAACTTCTGTCTCTCCTCTTGGAAGACTGCCGCTTGCCTTGCTTACGCTGGATTCTATCTTCTGTTTTTTACGGGAATCTCTTAACCCAGAGCATCCGGGTCTGTTTTGTTTGAGGCCTTGAGGCACTCCCCCACCGCTCCCCTCTCAGCAGTTAAGCAGCTCAGCAGATAACCAGCTCAGCAGATTATTTCTTACCTCCTAGGCAGCGGCACGACATGGAATTTTTTGACCTCACCTTGTCTCCTCCAGTACTCAGGAGTATACACGCTACGACCCCCATATCAATCACACCTTTCTCTGATTTGACTGGGAAACCATCTATTAGCTCGAAGGTTTTAAAGTCACCGGACTCTAATCATGCTGTCTCTCTCTGCTCCACTGCATCTTCAGCCTGCAGTGGCAATCCGTCTCTCCTCAATCTCCGTATCCCAACAAGAATTTATTCAGCTACTACCAAAAGCCTTAAACAAGCCAAGCTGACTGATTTTATGCCACTCCGAAAATCCTTCTCAGTTTATGCCAAGGCCCCTCCCACCTCCCCACTTGAATTACCTGGCAACTCCATGTTAAGTAATCATCTGTTAGAAGACCTTCAGACGACAGGAAATCTTTTAAACAGCACCCTGAATACGGATTTTGGCAAGTTCAGAGCGATGGACCCTGCCTACCCCCAGGACTTCGCTTTGTGGACTCACACTTGGGTACCCCCACAGATATCGAGAAACATGGTGTCTTCCCCTGTGGTCTCCCCTGGCGAGCCCATCTCTGAGGTCGTTAGCTCACCTCAACTGGCATGGAGCGATAGTCGGTACCCAGGCAAGCCTGCTGATTTTAATACTTCTCTTGTGACAGAGAGCCCAGATGCTTCTAACTTAAAACCCCTCCTCCTTGAAATTAGAGATATTCTAAGGACCTTGAAACAATCTGTTGCCTCCATAGCTGACTATCTGGAAGTTTTTAAGTTTCCTCCTCCCACTGACAAGGATGGACTTCCGAGGCCTCAAGTGAATGACCCCCTGAGATCCATGGATGAAGTAACAATCTGCCACGGCCTATCTCCTGCCACTGTTGACAAAATCAACAAACTTTCCTTGGAGGAATTACTGCTGTGTGCAGGCCAAAACTCAAAGCATCTGGCAAGCGTGGTCCCACTCCCTCCTACTCCAGCAGAACGGCCTTCCTCCCCTATGTGCCCTGATACCACTGGCTTTTCATCTCTTCCCTCGCTGCAACCTTCTCAGCCACAGGGAAGGCAAGGACCCTCTGCCACAGCACCAGCACACTCAAACTCTACCAAGAGCAAGACCAAAGGCAAGCCCACCAGGAAATCATCAGACAAGAAAGCAATGAAAGGAAAGGAAAGTAAAAAAAAGTCATTTGAACTTCAAACCTCTGTTTAAATTATTAGACTCCTCTGAGCCTCAATCCAGCGTCCTTTCTTCAGATGTAATTACTCGGCCTACCCTTTCAACCGACTGCCTAACTCATGGCCACAAGAAGACTAAAATCCACCCCCTAAGAAAGGGAGTATTCTCAAACCGAATTTGCCGCCTGTAAAGCCTCCTCTAGCCCATGTACTGTTGGGCCAGGAGCCTCCACCTGATGCTAACAATCTTCAAAAACCAAATTTATTGGTCTCTGCTCAGCTCATCCACCCCTCTGTAATCTCCGCACCTCCAACTGGACACCCCATTCCTGTACTTATCAGAAACAGAATCCCAATGCATAGACATAAGAAAAACGGCAAAAACCATCACCGCCCACAGTATTCCTTTAACCCAGGACACAAACCTTTGCAAGTTTGATACCATGAAAGTACTAGAGCCATCGGCTTCAGTGTGTGATGCTCCAATTCAGGCTCCGTGTTATCCCATTATATTTAACTCTTCTTCTAATATCGACTCTACATGGAACTTCAAGCCTGAACAAAGTATAAAAACTGTCCTCCCTATAAAGCTTTGTACAACCGATGTGCTCCCGCCAGATCATACCTCTTCATTTGGAGTTCAGAACACCTCCCCGTTAAAATCTTCGGCAATAATGGTTGATGAGGCACTCCGGTGTAAAGATCCTGAACTTAACGACGAGATGCCAAGTCCTCCTAATCTACCCAAGCAGTCTCCTCGAAGTAATAGTCTGCAACATCGTCTTCCTGCTCCCTCTGCTAAAAAATCATTTCCTTAAAGCTGTATCTTGGAATGTTGCTGGTTGGCCCTCCAAGCTTGCTGACAGATCCTTCAAGTCTTTTTGCTCTCAATTTGGGATTATTTTCATTCAAGAGACTTGGGTGACTGACGTGCCCTTCCCAACCCTCCCTGGATATGTTGCCCATTCTTGGCCAGCCACCAAGTGTTCCACCAGGGGGCATGCAAAGGGAGGTCTGGCTACTCTTATCTCTGTCGATGATAATCCCAATATTCTAGTACTGAATATGGGTTTTAGCCATAACATTCAAATTATACAAGTTACCTGGCCGAACAGCTTAAAATTCTTTTTGATAAATGTGTATTCGCCTCCACACAATTCAAGGTTACAAGGTAACACTACAATGACAGAACTGGATCTTGTCTTTTCCAAATTTCTTGAGCAACAAATGAATTCCTGGATTATATTAGCAGGGGATTTGAATGCTAGAATGGAGGAAAACAATATTTTAGTTGGAGACAAATTGGGCATTGCTTCTGAAGATCTGTGTTATCTACCAAACAGGAACTCCAAAGACTCAGGAATTAACAAACCTGGTCTTGCCCTTTTCAGCCTTATTTTTAAGTATCACTTATATATTTGTAATGGAGTTGACACAGACCATTCTGCTGGTTTTTGCACATTCATTGGCCCAACGGGCCAAAGTGTGATTGATTACATAATTGTCTCTCCTGCTGTACTTCCTTTCCTTGACAATTTCAAGGTTCTCTACAGGCCCGAAAGTGATCATATGCCAATTTCTCTCTCTCTCGCTTT
The DNA here is from genome assembly GCA_029282475.1 of Phrynocephalus forsythii. Taxonomy (NCBI): domain Eukaryota; kingdom Metazoa; phylum Chordata; class Lepidosauria; order Squamata; family Agamidae; genus Phrynocephalus; species Phrynocephalus forsythii. The sequence continues at coordinate 4,279,314 of JAPFRF010000001.1, read as the reverse complement.
ACCACACATAACAGAGCCAAATATCTTACACCTTAAGGACAATCTGACAGTACAGGGAATGAGAAAACTGCGCTGGTCTGCTACCTTACAAGAGCAGGTTAACTCTTTTTTGATGTCCCCGGAGATGTTAGCCATCAGGGAGCAAGCTCTCACCTCCCCCGATCCTGTAGCCATTTTTGAAAATATCACCCATCTAGTCAAACCTATGTTGACCACCTCCAAGCCTATCTCCACAAACTTTCATTCCCACTATGGTTGGTTTGATTCTCATTGCGCAGTTCAGAAACGTCTATTGGCAGGAGCAATCAGAAAACTTTACCACTTACATCCAGCGCCGTAGAGAATATAAAAATCTGCTCCGCCAAAAAAAGGATGCACATTTCAGGAGGTCATGGCTAGAGTTAGGGCTGGCTGCCATGGATAAAAATATGGCTAAGTTCTGGTCCCTGGTGTCGAGAGGACTCAGATCCCAAGCAGATCCCCTAGAAAACCAAATTACCTCTTCTCAATGGTAAACCCACTTCTCTGCTCTCTTTAGCCTTACTAGCGACAGAACCAACATCATGTCACCCCTACATTCAAACTTACTCCATTTTTCCCAGTATCCTCCTTGGGAACCAGTCTCCCCTGAGGAAGTTAAAATCTTAATCAGCTCTTTGCCTAGCAATAAAGCGCCTGGTGAAGATATGCTCCCAGGAGAATTGTTTAAGTCTAACCCCTCTTGGTGGTGCGGAGTGTTTGCTAAAATGTTTACATACTTAAATCAATATGGGAAAATCCTCCCGAGTTGGGCCTCTAGTATAATTGTCCCTATTCACAAAAAAGGCTCTAAGACTGACCCTAAAAATTTTAGGCCTGTAAGCCTCCTCGATATAGTTTCCAAACTTTATTCTAAGTATCTCCTGGACAAACTAGTACATTGGGCAGTCACGAATAGAGATGGGCACGACTTGAAAAAAAAATTTTTTCGACTTGTCGTTAGTCGGGCCGGTTCCGTTTCGGGTCGTCTCCGTTTTTCGCGAAAATTCACAAAAATTAGTCGGTTCGTTTTTTGTTTTCGTTTCTGCCGCGATTTCGTGCATTTTGACGTCCGACCAAGACTTGTGGCTTCCGGGCGCAGCGCGGGCGGCGGCGGCACGGGGGTACATGCGTGGGCGGCGGCAGCGGCAGTGGCAGGGGGAGTGGCTAGCGCGGGGGCGGGCGCGCGGGCGGGTGGGCGTGGGTCCCGCAAATGAGCAGGCGAAATACAGTTTAAACCTGCCTGGGTGATGGACTTGCTGCTGCACAACAAGGCTAGTGCATCCTAAGCAAACAAAGTGGGGCAGAAACAAATTTGCATTTCTTTTTTTTTCTCTTGGTCTGCTGTGCTGAATCTGCTGATGCTGAACCAGCCAGCCACCCTACTTGGTCTGGCTGATGTGCCTGTTTGTTGTACTTTTTTGTTGTTTGGTTTTGAATCCATCCCATCTCCCCTCCACCTCTCTCAGAGGCAGCAGGAGAAACAGACATTCCGTTCCTCCCCAAATCTGGATGAGGGGTCAACTACTCTACTCCTCTCAAATTGGCCCCCCATCACCAAGGTCCTTCTGCCTTCACTTCACATTCACAGTCAAAGTCACACACACTTAAAGGACAAGCAATAAAGCCAAAGCCAATGCAACCCTGCTTTTGGTCATGGTCAACAAAAACATTAGCAGTTAGAGCCTGAGGTGGTTAAGCTACGTACCTAGCTAGTAGCTACAGCCAGGAATAGTTTTGGTAGGGATGGGAATGGGATAGGGCTCTGGGTTGCTCTGACTTAAGTTTTACAGCCCACAGCCCAGCCCACTAGGCTATACAAGGAGGAGGACTATCTCTGGTCGACGCGTCCATAAGGCCAGAGTAAGGGCGGCCACTCCGGCCAGGCCACAAGGCAGAGTATGAGAGCACCACAGCACAGAGCCAGAGTGCGGCAGGCTCATTGCCAGCTCCAGTATAAAAAGGATGGAGCTGAATGGCATGACAGGAATTTAAATGCCACTGGCCTTGGGTCACAATGTCTTGCAGCCCAGAGGACTGAGTTGCGGAGGAGGCCAATCACCTTGAGTCTGGTCTGGCACCACACTGCCTGCGATGCACCACATGGCACTTTCTGACAAACTCTTGGGTGGTGCTGTACATAGTACGAACGCTGTTCAAATCAGTACCCCCCTTCTGTGTGAAACACGGCGTCTTGCAGCCCAGAGGAAAGACTGGAGGAGGAGGCCAATCACGTTGAGTTTGGTCTGGCATCACACTGCCTGCGATGCACCACCGTCCACCACATGTCACTTTTTGACTAAGTCTTGGTGGTGCTGTACGTACGAACGCTGTTCAAATCAGGAACCCCCTTCAGTGTGAAACACGGCGTCTTGCAGCCCAGAGGAAAGACTGGCGGAGGAGGCCAATCACCTTGAGTTTGGTCTGATACGACAAAGGCTGCAAAAAGGACAGCAAGCCACATTCTGAGTCTGACTCTTCCTCCCCAAGTCCCCAGCTGTGTGCTGGTAGACTTGCTAACTGCCAGCCCGGCAGTCTACTACCATGCCCTTCTTTGTGAATCACAGTTGGTTCCCACACAACTCCAAGAGCCAAGCCTGCAACTTTGCAATAAACTAATGGAGTGCTGGCACCCAACTCCTCTTCCCTTCCTTGTGAGGCACAGTGTCTTGCATCCCAGAGGAAAGAGTGGCGGAGGCCACAAGCTGGAGTAATTGAATGCTGGGCCAGCAATCCACGACCATGGCCTTCGTTGTGAATCCCAGCTCCTACAACTCCAAAAGCCCAGCCTTGAACTTTCGGAAAACTGTTCTATTTATAAATGGTGGTGCCACCACCACGCAACTGGTACATTTTTTCCCTTCTTTATGAGCCACAGCTGGCAGCCCAGTGGAAAGAGTGGCGGAGGAGACAGAGCTAGGTCTGTGTGAATTAGAAACTCCCCGCAAACTACTACCATGCCCTTCATAGTGAATCCCAGCTCCAACACAACTCCAAGAACTAAGCCTGGAACTGTCCGATAAACTACTGGAGTGCGTGCTGCACACAACTACTCTTCCCTTCTTAGTGAGCCACAGTGTTTTGCATCCAAGAGGAAAGAGTGGCTGGAGGAGGCCACATAGCCTGAGTCTGAGGCCACAGGGCCTCCGTAGGGGAGGATCATTGCCAGGAAGCTCCAGCTCCCCAGCGTAGCTGAATGGCCTGAGGAGGACGCCAGGAAAATGCCCTTCTTCTTGAGCCACAGTGGGTTGCAGCAAATGGAACACAGTTGCCCTTCCCTCACAGACTCACAGTCAGTGACTCCAAGTATCCATCCACCAACAAGGGCCAGGCTGCACCTTTCCGACAATATGTTATGTACACCTACGCAGGCTTCCCTTCTTCGTGAGCCACAGTTGGCAGCCCAGTGGAAAAGCAGAGTCCACATGGTGTCTGACTCTGAGGCCTGAAACCACTCTGAAAAAAGGACTGCAAGCCAGAGGGTCTTCCTCCCCAGCTATGTGCTGGTTTCCTGGTAAACTCCCAGCCCATCCATGTTCCGTTCTCAGTGAGTGACATAGCTTTTCAGCCCAGCCCACGGAAGACAGTAGGTCTGAGAACCACAGGCTCACTGTCTGTGTGAGTCAGAGTACCCACACAGAACCAATCCTGGAGGCTTCCTTGCTCCCTCCCTTCACAGAGAGCCACAGTCAGTGCATTGCATCCCAGTGGCATGCCCTTCGTAGTGAATCACATTCCCCACAACTCTAAGAGCCAAGCCTTGAACTTTCTGATAAACTGTCCTATTTATAACGGTGACAGAGGGCCACCAGCACGGCAGTAAGTTGTCCTTCTTTGTGAGCCACAGTGTATGGCAATGGCAGCCCACTGAAGACTAATTGGCGGTCTGGAGGCTGACAACACTCCCACACTGCGGCACTCCTTCCTGCAAAGTCCTGTCACTGTCCCAGGCAGAGTCCAAGGGTGCTTTCGCATGAGGTGGCTGCGCAACCACCTTGAGGAGAGCAAGGCAGAGTTCTGCCTAATCACGGGCCCACCCCACGGCTGTTTTCTAGCACACAAGCACAATGCCCTTCTCTGTGAGGCACAGTGTGTGCAACCCAGAGTGAAGGGTAGGGGAGGCCAGAAGGCCAGACTACAGGGGGTTGAAGGAGAACCACCGAATCGCCCCTCCCTCAGCCAAGGGATTTCCCAACCTAGACTGCGTGAAGAACCCCCAATGTGGGATGACAGAGTCCACCAGTTCTTCTAAACAAAATAGTTGATGAGTGAATGCACTGTTACAGTTGGTCTTCAAGTGGTTTTCCACCAAGAGGCGGGCGCAGCCGTGGTTGCTGCATGGGCAAGTTGAGGGCAGTGGCGACAGGGCTGAACTTGAAGAACTAACTGGACCAGTGAAGGAGAAGTGGCTGGAAGGCCTCCTCTAAGCCGGAAGGGGGGGAGCCTGACAGGCAGGCAGGGAGAAGACACAGAGCTAGAGTGAGTCTGAGTCTTTGACCACACAGGCTTCCAAAAGGACAGCAAGCCAAGCTTTCTGACTTTCTTTCCCAGCTGTGTGCTGGTAGACTGCTCCTAACTGCCGTGCCGGCAATCCACTACCATGCCCTTCGTAATGAATCACAGCAGTTCCACAACTCCAAGAGCCAAGCCTGGAACTTTCGGGAAACTCTTCCATTTGTAAATGGTGACAGAGTGCCACCACCACGCAACTAGTACATTTTCCCCTTCTTTATGAGCCACAGCTGGCAGCCCAGTGGAAAGAGTGGCGGAGGAGACAGAGCTAGGTCTGTGTGAATTACAGACTCACACAGTCAGTGTGCGTCAGAGTATCCACCAAGAACCAAACATGGAGGCTTCCTTGTCCCTCCCTTCACAGTGCATTGCAGCTGAGAGTGAAAATTAGCGGTAGCGGAGGCGGACAAAACTCCCACACAGCGGCAACACTTCCTGCAGAGAGGCCTGCCTCTTCCCACTAGAAGCGGAGCTCCTGTCTTTCCCTTTCCACAGCCCTTCTTAGTGGTTCACAGACCAGCCCAGACGACAAAGTATGGGACTGGGAGGCCAGAAGGGCAGACTGGAGGAGGTTGAATGAGAAGCAACTTGAAGGCATGCTCAAAGCCGGGACTGGTGGAGTCTGACAGGCAGGCAGGTTGGCAGAGGGCCGGGCAGGCAGGGAAGCATCTAGTCTGGCTTACAGGTATGTGTGTGTAGCCTAGGCGCATGCTTAGAGGATACCATCCTCCAAGGCTAGGGATTGGGAAGACACTAAGCCAAAGTGCCGGTAGGGAGGATTGTTTCCGCCTTGGCAGTCAGAGTTTCTATCGCCACCCCAGGAGACCGGGTTTTGGCAACCAAGGAGACAGAGTGGAAGCAGGAGAACTGGGTGGGTCTATTTCTTAAAGGCTGTAAGGAGGGGAGCTTGCCCCCTGATACTCAGTCTTTGAGGTAGGTTGTTGTAAAGTGCTTCCTCACCACTTTGTTAGCAGATTGGTGCCTAAACCCCAGGGAGCGGTGTGAAGCACCAAGGAGGGCAGGTATTAGGGTCTCTCTCAGACCAGTCATGGCAAAAGGGGAAACATTGGGCCAATACAGACAGACCCTTTCCAATGACACTTTGAGTGGCCCTGCCTGGTTAGGAGACAGGCCAGGGCTAGAAAAATTGCGCCACTAATAGTACCCTTCAATTGTGTGTGAGAGAGAATACAGGTAGGCAGGCAGGCAGGCAGGCAGTCAAGCAGGCAGTTTTGCAGGCATTAGGCACTGGAGCCGGCAGGTAGTCACAGGGCCAGGCAGGCAGGCAGGCAGGCAGGCTCGTAGGGCCAAGGGGAGGCAGGCAGGCTTGCAGGCGGGCATGGAGGATTGCAGGCAGGAGGTTAGGTTACAGGCAGCAATTTAGTTCTTGGAGTGTTGGGGTAATCCCAAGGTGGAAAGGTTGAAGCGGATGAAAGTCAACCTTTCCACCATCTCCGGGTCCAGGCGACAGCGGCGCGGCCTCAGGACATCTCCCATGTGGGAGAAGACACGCTCACTCTGGACACTGGTGGGTGGGATAGACAAGAGGTCCAATGCCAGAGTTGAAAGAACGGGCCAGAGGTCTGCCTTTCTGGCCCAGTAGTGCAGTGGGTCCGAGCTGAGGGGTTGGAGGGGCTCAGCCATGTACTCCTTCACCATGGTCTGAGCGGGGTCTGCTACTTCTTCCTCCCTTGCCTCCACTGAGGAGGAAACTGCCATGGCTAGGGCAGAGGCCAAGTAGTTGGCTGCTGGACCGGAACCTGGTCTCTGGGTGAACGCTCCTGGAGTACAGAGGGATGTGGATCCTTGCAAGGACTCCTCCTCAGCATCGCTCTGGCTTCCGTGCACCCTCTGAAACGCCTGGCCCTCATCGGAGAGAGCCCTGACTTGACGGCATAGCTCCGTCTTCCAGGATTTCAGTTTGGCAGTGCTGGCCGCCAGGGAACCCTTGACGCGAGGGTCGCACAGGCAGGCCATCTGGTACAACTTTTCCCTTCTTAGTGGGCCAAGGCGGGTATCCACACCGGTCAACAGCCTGTCTGCCAATGCCCTGCTCTTAGGGAGAAGATTGCCTTCTTCCCGGATACTGGTCTCTAGGCGTTGGCGAAGGGCATTGACCAGGGGGAGAACGTGGCCCAGGCTGGCGTTGTAGCTGCTGAGGACGTGGGTGGTCTCCTCAAAAGGCTGCAGGATACCCGCCATCTGGGAGAGGGCGAGTCACTCGGTAGCACCAAGGTCCAATTCCCTCCCCTCATGCAGGACTGGGGTGGTTGACATGATGTATTCCACCACTTCCTTCTGCTCCACCAGACACTTGACCATTTCATGGGTGGAGTTCCACCGGGTGGTCACATCCTGGATCAGGACGTGCTCCGGTCGGCTTGTCTCCGCCTGCCTCTCACGCATCATCCTGGCTGCCTTGACGCTGCGAGCGAAGTGCCCCACGATCTTCCGACACTTGTCCAGCAAGGCCCTGGTCTCCCTGGTCCCCTCACTCCAGGAGTCCTTTGGTGCACCCAGGCCAATGGCATCGCCCACCACTAGATGCAGTTTGTGTGCTGCGCACACGATGCCCTGGAACCCTGCCCCAAGAACCGCGTTGGTCATGTTACGGCCCGCGTCTGTAACCATGACTCCACGATTGACCTGTCCCTCTGTCCCCAATCCCCACTCTCGCATTGCTGTCTTGAGAACGTCAGCAATGTTGATCCCTGTGGCGTTGTCCTCCATGCTTTGTGCCTGGAGAAGCACCACCCTATACCCTCTTGGGGTGCTGCCTTGTGCCTCCCCCTGCAGCTGCTCATGGGCTGACCGGGGCTCCAGGACCTCCTTGGGTTGCCACCAATGAGCCATCAGTGAGAGATATCCGTGGTGCCCACCGGTCCAGAGGTCGGAAGTGAAGTGGATCTTCCTCCCTCTGGCCGCCTGCAGCAGGGCCCGGATCCTGTCCCTGACAGACTCATAAAGGGAGGGAATCACCCGCCTGCTGAAGGTACGCCGGGATGGAGTCTCGTACCATGGTGCCACTTGCTTCATCAGGTGCCTGAAGCCTGATGACTCCACAAAGGAGAGGGGCAACCCGTTCATGGCCACCATTTCACCCACCACTCGAGTGGTGGTCTCCTGTGCTTTGGCCCTATTTCACGGGCTGACAAAAGTCCCACCCAACAGCCCCACTTCCTGCAGAGTGGCCTGCCTCTTCCCACTCTCACTAGCGGAGCTGTGTTTTTCTTTCTCTAACCCTTCTTCCCCTCTCTTCCTCCCTGAAGAGCAAGGGCCTGACAGGGTTCCAGGCAGAGTCCCAGGGTGCTTCCTCATCAGGTGGCTGCGCAACCCACTTGAGGAGAGGTGTTTGGGGTCATTCCCCCTGCGCAAGACCACCCCGCATATCTTGCACACCGCCATCCTTGCGTCTTGGGGGCTGTTCTCAAAATGCTCCCAGAGACACCCTCGTGGCTTACAGAAAGTAACGCCCCCTCTGTTATTGCCTGCCGCTGCCGCTGCTGTGGTGCTGGTGTGGCCTCTGCCCTGCCAGGAAAGTAGAGTAGTACTACTGCTCTCACTGGTGGTACTCTGGGTAGAAAGAGGGCTGCTCCTTCCGTCACTGCCTGGAGCCTGCCTTAAGTCTGTCCCTGCCAACAGGTCCTCAGAATCTGGCATGTTTAGATACAAGGAGCCCGATTCTGATTCTGATGCCATTTCAGAATCAGAGCCCTTGTCTTCTTGCTGATTAAGGGTGGGGCTGTTAGGTAACGAAGATGGGATTTGGTACGCCTCATCCATGCTTCCCTCGGTGACAGACGATGGCACAGTGCTGCTTGTGCCACTGGCACTGCTACTCGGGGAGGGAGTTGCACCAGTATCACTTTCTGCACTACTTCCTGTCCCTTCCCTCAGAAACGTGCCCCTATTTATCTTAGTAGGGGTCCCCCTCCCCTGCCCTCTAGCTGTGCGACCCCTCCTCATTTTTCTCACTTCTTGTGGCTCAGGCCAGGGAATGTATAATGTGATAGTAAAGAAAAGCACCAAGGAACTGTGCAAGTAAATGAGTGAGATGGACTCACACAACAGCAACACAACAAACAAGGTAATAGGAGCAAGGGGTTTGCCAATCCTGGCACCCAAGTCTCTCAATGCCCTGCACAGGGCATGTGTAACAAAGAGAACTGTAACTACTTCACAGTTGTAATTGGATTGTGTATGTAGACTGTAAGTAAATGAGTGAGATGGACTCACAACAGCAACACAACAAAACAAGGTAATAGGAGCAAGGGGTTTGCCAATCCTGGCACCCAAGTCTCTCTATGCCCTGCACAGGGCAAGTGTAACAAAGAGAACTGTAACTTCTTCCCAGTTGTAATTGGATTGTGTATGTAGACTGTGGTGGCAAGTAAATGAGTGAGATAGACTCACAACAGCAGCACAACAAACAAGGAAATAGGAGCAAGGGGTTTGCCAATCCTGGCACCCAAGTCTCTCAATGCCCTGCACAGGGCAACTGTAATTAGGAGAACTGTAACTTCTTCACAGTTGTAATTGGATTGTGTATGTAGACTGTGGTGGCAAGTAAATGAGTGAGATGGACTCACAACAGCAGCACAACAAACAAGGAAATAGGAGCAAGGGGTTTGCCAATCCTGGCACCCAAGTCTCTCAATGCCCTGCACAGGGCAACTGTAATTAGGAGAACTGTAACTTCTTCACAGTTGTAATTGGATTGTGTATGTAGACTGTGGGGGCAAGTAAATGAGTGAGATGGACTCACACAACAGCAACACAACAAACAAGGTAATAGGAGCAAGGGGTTTGCCAATCCTGGCAAACAAGTTTCTCAATGCCCTGCACAGGGCAAGTGTAACAAAGAAAACTGTAACTTCTTCACAGTTGTAATTGGATTGTGTATGTAGACTGTGGTGGCAAGTAAATGAGTGAGATGGACTCACATGTTACAGCAGCACAACAAACAAGGAAATAGGAGCAAGGGGTTTGCCAATCCTGGCAAACAAGTTTCTCAATGCACAGCACAGGGCAAGTGTAACAAAGAGAAATGTAACTTCTTCAAAAATGTAATTGTGTATGTAGACTGGTGGCAAACTGGCGAGTAAATGAGTGAGGTTGACTCACAAAAACAGCAGAAAAACCAAGCTAGTAGAAGCAAGGGGTTTGCCAATCCTGGCAAACAAGTTTCACAATGCACAGGGCAAGTGTAATTAGGAGAACTGTAACTTAACTTCTTCACAGATGTAAGTTACAACTGCACAAAAACCAAGCTAATAGAAGCAAGGGGTTTGCAAAATCTGGCAGCACCCAACTTTCACAAATAATGCACAGTAACTAAGATAAATGTAACTTCTTCAAAGATGTAGTTGAAGAAAACGTTCTCTAGAGGTGGCTGGGTGCCTGCCCTTCAACAAATGTTTGTTTGAGTGCCTGACTGCAAAAAAATGAATGAGGTGTTGGACAAGTGAAAGAATATCTATAAGTGTTAAGTAAAATGAAATTGTAAAATGTTCTATAGAGGAAGGTGCCCTAGCCTTGTTGCCAACAAATGTGTTTGAGAAATTTGAGTGCACTGGTTGGCGAGGGAGACTGCCTACTCAGTCTGTACTCTGTATAATATTTTTAAAATAATTTAATCCACAGCCTCCAACCTCCCCTTCTAAGCACTAGTACTGGACCTTGGCTGTTATTTGCCACTTGCTAATAAACTGTAGAATAGAAAATAAATGGAATAAAACTATAAGCTGCTACTAGGGTAGGATAGGGTTGCTGGATTCCCTTCCAAAACCCCAATCGCAACAGCAGCAAAAAAGCTGTAGGCGCAGGGTAAAAGGACCTTGGCCAAGTAAATGAACTTGGTGGGAAATTGGGATACAAAAGAAATGGTATGGTAGTGTAAAATAATATATTTTCAAAATAAATCCGCAGCACCTCCCCTCCCCTACCGCTCCCACTCAAATCTTCCCTCCCCCTTGAAGCAAATATAAGCAAATAAAAAACGGAACTCTTCCTCAAAAATGCAGAAAACAAAAAAGAATAAACACTGCGTTGCTATTCCCCACAGGGAATAAAAGAAATTATTATGTTTTGCAAATTAAAATCAATTCAATTCCCTCCCTGCCTAGCGAGACCGAGACCGCGACCGCAAAATCGAAACTAGACTGAGTGCAGCAATCCAGCCCTGATCACCCTCCACAAGATCCAAGCCCAGACTGTGACGGACTGGAACTGCCTCGGCTTTTTATGCCCTCTGGCACATACAGAAGTGTCAGTCAAAACCTGGCCATGCGATTGGTGGAATGGCTCCGAAAATTTGCATGGTCCCGTCCCATGGCCAGCCCATCGTTGCGCAGGTGTAAAAAAATAAATTAAGAAAAAAAATAAAAAAAAATCAACGGAGACGTATTTTGGCAAGACAAACCCACTGCTGCTACTGTAAAAAATCAAGCATTTAAAATAGGTAACTTTCGCATGTTTCTGTGGTGCTTTGGTGGGGTTTTGGGCAAGGATTTCAAAAAAAATATTGCAGTCACCATTTTGGACCCCCCCCCCCGCCCGCACACTGCATGGCAAAGGCAGACGAGACGATGCCCCCCCCCGGGCCTGGTACCAGCGCAGCGCAGCAGTAGCACTAGCCAAGGAAAGGGGGTGGGGAACCCCCCCCCCCAAAAAAAACCTTCTGGCCTGGTAGGTGCCCTCAGACAGTTTTCGCCTGCTTTTAGGGCTGGGAATCGGTTTATTTTTTTAACTTTTAAAAACTTTTTTTCTGTGCCGCTTGGCATTGCGCGATCGCCGCGTGCAAGTAACGAGCATGACAAATCAGACCAAATTGTTCGTTCGTCAGTTCGAGCTCAAATTCTGGTGGAGTAATTCCCGTTACCGTTTCCGTAAAGTAACGGATACGAGTAACGGAAACGGAAACGGGAATACCGCTAAGTCGTGCCCATCTCTAGTCATGAATTCGGTTATAGCTGAAGAACAGGCTGGTTTTCAAAAAGGAAAATCTACAGTGGACCAATGCTTTGTACTCTCCCATCTGATTCAGAAGTATGTTTGTCATGGAAGGAAAGAACTTTATGTGACTTTTGTAGATTTTAGCTCTGCCTTTGATCTGATAGATAGGGGCCGTTTGTGGCAAAAACTCTCTCTGTCAAACATAGACAGAAGACTTTTAGCTTTAATCCAGCAGCTACACTCCAATACTCATCTCAGGGTAAGATTGGGGGCAAACGGGCTCCTGTCAGATTCTATACCCACGGACAGAGGGGTCAGGCAAGGTTGTCTTCTGGCCCCTTTTCTGTTTAATTTCTATATTAATGATATTGTCCAAGAACTGAGTGGCCCAGTATTTCCCCCCCTTCTATAGCAGACGCTAAGATCTCTGCCCTTCTTTATGCAGATGACATTGCAATCATTTCTACAGCGCAAGTCGGTATGCGTAGACTTTTGGCTAAGCTGGGTAACTTTTGTAATAGAGAACATTTGTCCATTAGCTACTCTAAAACCAAAGTAGTTGTCTTTGGGAGGAAAAGAACTAGACATAGGTGGTCACTTGACAACAAACCTATTGAGCAGCTAAAAAACTTAAGATATCTTGGTCTTTATTTTAATGACCTGCTCTCTTGGAAACATCATCTGAAAGCAACAGTTTTGAAAGCCTCCCACTCCACTCAATCCCTTTTGAGATTCTCTTCAACCCAAGGTGGTAAGCTGGTTGCTCCTGCAGTCGAGGTGTTTGCAAGAAAGATAGTCCCCCAATTAACATATGGGGCGGAAATCTGGGGGTATACTAAAATACCACACCTTGAGGTGGTTCAAAATTCTTTTATTCGATCTCTCCTTGCTGTACCCCGTGGCACACCCTCTGCATATGTAAGAGCTGAAGCAGGGCTAATTCCTATTGAAACACACATACACATCGCCTTAGCAATGTACTGGTTGAAGCTAGCTGCCATGAGCAACTCCCACTTGCCAAAGAAATGCTATATAGAACAACTCCAGCACCCCTTGCAGGAGTCCTGGGCAAAGCTTGTCAGACCCATATTACACCTTTATGGGATCAATACTGAATTTATCCCCTCTTTTGTTTCCCCCAGTATCAAAAAATTGGTCAAAGACAAGATTTATTTATACACCAAATGGAAGGAATTGGCTGCGGCTTCACTATCGCCATTCTCTCTTTATTATCCTTTGGTTAAAACATCCTTTGGGCTGGAAAGTTATTTCCACAATTTAACCTCTGCTCCCCTGAGGTTTTCAGACCATGCCTTCTGCTTTTTTAGAGGGGAGACGTGACAACATCCCTGTTTCGGACAGACTTTGCCCTTGTGGCTCAGGTGAAGTCGATGACGTGCTCCACTACTTGCTCACGTGCCCCCTCCACGACCAACCCAGAGACAAATTTCTTGGTGGAATTATTGGTTCACTGGCCGACAGGTCCCCTGGAGCCCAACTTAGTATGCTACTTGTTGGTACAGACAGGTTTGTCACACAGCAAGTTGCAAAGTTTGTGCTGGCAGCTATGAAAATCCGGGTCCATCTCTAACTTTTGCTCTGTTAGTGTCACACGTTTTTCCCCCCTAATGGTTTTAATTATATTTGTCGTAGATGTAGATGTAACCTCATAAGTTTTTTTTCTCGGTTGTAAATCAAGATTGCGGTGACCAATGGTTTTTAGCAATAAACTTTTACCTTACCTTTTACCTTACCTATACAGTGGAACCTTGACTTACATCATTAATCCGTTCCGGAGGTCTGGACTTAAGTCAAACATGACTTAAGTCAAACAAACTTTTCCCATAGAAAGTAATGGGAAAGTGGATTAATCCGTTCCAGATGATGAAAAAGACCCCGGAAAACAGCAATTTAACACAAATTTGACTGTCTAACCAGACAGCAATAATCCATGCTGTACTATAAAGTAAGACAGCATTGTAGATGAAATAAATGAACTTTTATTAAATTAACAAATTTTAATTAACATTAACAAATTTTATGCCCGCCAGGGAGAGGTGGAAGAAGGTGACGGGGAGAAGCAGGCCTAGCCCGGAGCTGAGGCAGGCACTCGCTTGGGCGGAGCTCAGCCTAGTCAGAGGAGAAGGAGGAAGGCCGGCCCGCTCCGGTGTTCACTGCGCTCCAGCAGCGGTGGTGGCTCCCGGTGAGGCCAACTTCGAGTTCCGCGGCCTTGCCGAAGCCGCCGCAGGATGAGAGGAAGAAGGGCTGGGACCTTGGCAGGCAGAAAGTTTGGGGTGCAGCCCCAGGGCCAGGCCAAGTGTGAAGTGATCAGGGAGCCCCTGGTGCCACCCCCTGTGTGTGTGTGTGTGTGTGTGTGTGTGTGTGTGTCCTCTCCCCACAGTTGCTCAGGGGGAGAGAGAGAGGGACTGTGTGTGTGTGTGTGTGTGTGTGTGTGTGTGTGTGTGTGTGTGTGTGTGTGAGAGAGAGAGAGAGAGAGAGAGAGAGAGAGAGAGAGAGAGAGAGAGAGTGTGTGTGTGTGAGAGAGAGAGAGAGAGAGAAAGAGAGAAAGAGAATGTGTGTGTGTGAGAGTGTGTGTGTGTGTGTGTGAGAGAGAGAGAGAGTGAGAAATAGAGAGAGAGAGAGTGAGAGAGAGAGAGAAAGAGAGAGACCCTGCTGCCCACCAAGGGAGTCTGGGTGGCCCACGAAGCCCTCCCAGACCCCCCCCTCACCCCACCCCCACAGCTGAGGCTGCTTGGCTTCTCTTTGCCTCCCCTCCGCCCCCTCCCACCCCGTTCTCCTGGGGCCTCTTCCCAGGCTTCCTCCCCTTCCCCCGCTAGTTTCCCAGGTTCCCCGGGGAAGTGTGTGTGCCAGCCGCCGGCACTGAAGGAAGCTGCCCGGACCCAGCCCACTGGAAGGCGGCAAATGAACCACCGCCCCCCTCCCTGCCGTGACGGTGGCGGATGCAATGTTCGGAGGCTAGTCACGGCGGAGGAGGCGAGGGGCTGGGGCGGCTGGAGGAACCGGCAGCGGAGGGGCCCCTTCGCTTGCGCTGGCGGCCAACGGAGCGCAGGCAGGGGCAACAACAGCAGCGGCAGTGGCTCCTGGCAGTGGCACCAACTCACTTCTGTTGCGGTGGGGAAGGCTGAAAAGGAACCTTTTGGCCGCCGCCGCTGCTGCCTCGTCCTCACCCCCGCTGCCGTCTTCCTCCTCCTCGTCCTCTTTGGCGACTTTGGTGGCCTCCGCTGCCGCATTGGGGACCCGGAGCCTGGATTGGAAAGCCCTCCTGCGGCAAGGCCGAGGACCAGCTCTCGATGCTCGGAGCTGGACTCGCCGAAGCCGCCGCCACCGGCACCGGAGGAGAGGAAGAAAGCAGAAGCTCCCGGTCCTTCTTCCTCTCCTCCGGTGGCAGCGGCGGCTTCCGCCGAGGCCAGCCCCCGCCAAGGCCAGCCCTGAGCTCCCTCCAAAGGCAGGAGCAGTTTGGAGGCGGCAGCCGGGACGCTGGGTCCTGGCTGCCACCCGATGCGGGGGCCTTGCGCCGGGGCTCCAAGACGTAACTCGGAGCCCCGTAACGCAAGTCAAACACGCCCCTCATGGACGCAAGTCAAATATGATGCAAGTCAAGCAGGACGTAAGTCAAGGTTCCACTGTAAATGCTCCAGCCAGCCTGGGAGTGGGAAGTCACTCTGTAACCCTCAGAGAGGCCAGGAGGCATTTGCTGCAGATTGCCCGCAGACAGAGAGAGGCCTTGGAGAATCATGGAAGGCAGCAGTGGGAAGGGATCCTGGGAGGGATCCAGAACTCTCAGTAGAAGGCAGGAGGCCAGGATGAAGGTTGGTAACTGGACCTCATCTCAAAAGAGTCCAAAAATGTGCAGGTGCCAGCCCTCCAGGAGAAACATAAAGCTAAGGGTTTTTCATCTCCAAACCCCAGGGAGTCAACCAGAGGGTCTCACTGACCCTCTCAAGGAAGACATAGGGAAACCAGCCAGTGGTGGCAACTACTGAAGACAAGCCCATGATACACTTTCCAGGCAATATAATTTGTAAACTCAAGGGTTTTTTTTTAAGAATAAAATTACAACTTCATTTCCCTATACATTTATGATTATTCCACAAAAGGTTTACAAAGCAATACTCATCATTATCCTTGGCTTAACTCAATTTGTTTATAACACTCTTCCATGTTCTTCTAGTCGCGAGGGTGGGGGAATTGAGAGGGGCCTCACAAATGGATTAGACAAGGGTTTCTCTTCATCTAAATTCGGCCCTGACTGTAACAACTCAACAGAATGGATATAACAGCCACATACTGTTCTAGTAAAAATCAAATGTGAAACCTGTGGTGGCGGGGTGGGGTGGGGTGGGGTTGTTGTTCTTTTCCATAAGTTTTCATGGTTGCTGTTTTGACTTATTAACTGCCCCATAGCACTCAGAGGTCTGTCTGGGTAGATTACAACATAACTAGAGAAACAGCAACTTGTGCCACACCCACTAAGCTGGACATTCATTGTACTGACTTAAGAAGTGTAGAAGGCTGAGTCAACCTTAAGCAGGACAGAATGGGTATACAACACTATGCCATGGGGCTCTAGTGTGTGATTTGGTATATATTTGAGAGTTGGTCCATCCCAAACAGTATGGAAATGTGTGTTTCAGACAGTTCAGTTTCCACATTGTGTTATGTGCTCAACACTGCTGAAAATGAAACAGCTTCTGTGCGGGGCTCTATCAAGGTTTCCAGCCAGAGTCCATTGCTTGAAGCTTGTTTCCAGAATAGATGCATCTGTGAGTCCCAGCCAGAGACCCAAAGAATAGATGGGAATGTAGTACTTAGTTCATGTCTGTTATACTCCATCAAAATGCATATGTAACAGCTATTGGATAGAATTAGCTGGGCAGCCCACAGCCAGCTGTTTGACAAAGATAATGGCTCTGTGGTCTATCACCATATACAGTAAGTACCTCAGGAAAACTTCTAAAGACAGCCCATTTCGTTGTTCACCTCTCCCACGCTTCAGGCTTTATCCAAGTACTGCATCTGGAAATAAAAGGATAAAAGTGGTGAAACTGAATATCAGTTTGCTTAATTATAGTCCTTGGTTATACTGTACTTCTTAATGTAAAGTTTGTTTCCAGCGTAGATGCAATTGGTTATACTTCTTAACTGTGACCCACTTTGTCTTCATATCTCATTTAAATCTAACTGTGAAGGGGGGGAAATGATAATGGACATGTCTCTGAAAGCCTAGGAATAATTGTTTTCATTAAATAGTTTTCAAGAATGTAGCCATGTTAGGTTGTTTCATCATCAGCATTCATCATCAGCATCAGCAACAGCAACAACAGCAGCAGCAGCAACAACACAAGCCAAAATCAAATTACACTGGAACTTTTAAAGTTCACAAATTTATTCCAGTGTGAGTTTTTGTGGATTACTATATTCATTTTGGAATAGAGTTATAGTCATATTCCACAATGAATACCACTCTCCTGCTCTAATAGATTTTGCTAGGTCCCCCAAGCTGTTTGAGACTCTTTGAAAAAAAAATGAACTGACTTTTGGTTTATGGTATTAAAAAGCCATCACTGGATGCAAAACAGGTTATAGGAACCTAAATGTACCCATACTGGCTTTATAAAATCCATGGGCGGCGGCGGGGGGGAGACGAGACATTATTTTATATTGGAGGGGGAACTATATGGAACCAATAGATGTTGGCTGGATAAGGCATTATGTCAGCATCATAGAGTAGATGGGGATTTAGGAGCGCTGGGGGGCGGGGGGGGCGGAATCTGATAAACTGAAATAGGTTGCAAATTGTCACACCAGTGAATGATTACTGCTCAGAATTAGTCCATGTTCCAGGCAAAAATCATCCTTCCTTTTAATGAGACAGTTATGCTATAGCTGAGCTTCCATGCATGGATAAAATGGGAGCATCATTTGACCTGAGTGTGTGGGGAATGTGCCATTTATACCCTAGGGCAGTGGTGGCAAAGTTTCCAAACCCTTTCCAACAGCAGCCCCATATAGAGCACAACACAGTAATCCAGCCGAGATGTAACTAGGGCATGTGTCACCCACCATGGTCAGATCAGACCTCTCAAGAAATGGGCACCACTGGCACACTAATTTTAATTGTGCAAAGGAACTCCTGGCCATGGCTGAAACCTGGGCATCCAGGCTTCGAGATGAATCCAGGATCAACCCCAATCTGCATGCCATTTTATATAAGGCAAAAAGGTTGATAAATGAAATAAAATAAAATAAAATAATGCACTTTGGTCTATGCAGAAAGATTGGACCCATTAGGAGGAAATGGTACCAAAAACTTTTCTTGCAAATATCAATGTTGGGGAGCCACAAGCTCTCCTCCTGATGTTATTGGGCTCTGTCTCTTAGCATTCCTCACCATTAGTTGTGCTGCCTAAGGATGATAGGAGTTGCAGTTCAACATCTGGTGGGCCCTACACCTGTTGTTGGTAACCATGTATTGAGCAGGAGTCGGCTTCTGGATCGACCTATGAACACCTCTCATATCATAATAAACGCCAAATGTTCTCATGCAAGGACATTGTGTGTCCTTGTGTTATTTAACCTGGGAAGGGAACTTCCAGTGGTTGCAATGAAAGGCATACACACACCCGAAAGGTGCCCTCTTTTATGGTCTTTTTAGTTCCCTTGATGTGTTCTTGGCTGACAACCCATTGCATAGTGCAGTGTTTTTCAACCTTTTTTGGGCAAAGGCACACTTGTTTCATGAAAAAAATCACGAGGCACACCACCATTAGAAAATGTTAAAAAATTTAACTCTGTGCCTATATTGACTATATATAAAGTAATTTTTCAATTTTTCCCACGGCACACCAGGCAACATCTTGCGGCACACTAGTGTGCCGCAGAACAGTGGTTGAAAAACACTGGCATAGTGTAGCAAGTCATACAACAATGGGGCCACTGAATCGGTGGGGATTTGGTGAATCAATTCCTCTGTAAATTCCATGGATTCAAATGAGCTTACTGTCATGACTAGAGATGGGCACGACCAGGAAAAATTACGTTTTGAGTTGTGTGTCGGAGCCGGCTCGTTTCGGCTCGTTTCCGTTTGTTGTGAAATTTTTCAAAATTTTGTCATTTCGTTTGTCGTTTGTCGTTAGTACTGGTTTAGGGGGGGTAGGGTAGCAGGCTCCTGGAGGCACCTCTCTGGGGTGGATGCCTCCTCTGGCCCCCTACAAAGGGAAAGGAAGGGTACATGACCGTGTAGCCATTACGTACCAAGTGGCACTGGCAGAGGCACCTCTCTTTTGGGTGCCTCTAGCTCACCAAGAAGGACAGCATACTGGCATACAGGTTTGGAGTTTTTTGGAACTTTGGACTGTGAGCGAGGTGAGAGAAGAATGCCTCTGCTGGGTGCCCTCTGACTCACTAAGAAGGACAGTGTACTTGCGTGTAGTGCAATGCGAGTACAGATCTGGCTTAGGGTTGGGGTTAGGGCAAGGTCTAGGCTTAGGGTTATTACGGGTAAGGTTAGGGTGAGTTAGTGGGCTGCACCTCTGAGTGCCTCTGACCCACTAAGAAGGACAGTGTACTGGCGTATGGGTTAGGGTTAGGGTTAGGGCTAGGGCTAGGGCTAGGGTTATAGTGGGCTTTTTATGCCCGACTGCAACATCCCAGAAGTCTCAGTCAAAACCTGGCAAAGTGGCCATGCGATTGGTGGAATGGCTGCAAAAATTTGCATGGTCCCATCCCATGGCCAGCCCATCATTGCGCAGGTGTAAAAAATGCAAATAAAATTAAAATAAAATAAAATCAATGGAGACATTTTATTGCTAGAAAAACCCACTGCTGCTACTGTAAAAATTCAAGCATTTAAAATAGCTAATTTTTGCATGTTTCTGTGGTGCTTTGGTGGGTTTTTGGACCACGATTTAAAAAAAAAATATTGCGGTCGCCATTTTGGATCCCCCCGCACCGCATGGCAAATGGAGACGACGAGACTGATGCCCCCCCCGCCAGCCTGGTACCAGGTCCAGCAGCCCAGGACAGGAGAGGGGGGGAGTCTGGGGACCCCCCCCAGAAACCACCCCTCTGGTAGGTGCCCTCAGACAGGCATATTTTCACCTGCTTTTTTGGCCGGAAATCGGGATTTTTTTATTTTTAAAACTTTTTTTCTGTGCCGCTTGGCATTGCGCGATCGCCGCGCGATGCCATGAACGACAATGACAAATCAGACCCAATTTATCGTTTATCGGTTTGAGTTCGAGTTCTGATGGCTTAATTGTCGTTTCCGTTTCCGTTACATAACGGAAACGAGGAACGAAAACGAAAACAAGAATTTCGCCAAGTCATGCCCATGTCTAGTCATGACTACAGCAGTCTATTTGAATCCATAGAATGTATGGAGAAGCTGCCCAATTCCCACTGAATCAATGGCTTTATGCTGGTGTGACTCACTACACTAAGCAATAGGATTTCAGCTATTGTATATTTATGCTACTGAATCAAAATTAAGATTTCCTGTACAGGCAATGCTGACATTTATTTTTAAGGTATTATATGTTTGGCTGTAATCTTGCATTTATATCTGAGTGTCTATCCTATTGTATTTAATTGGCTTCATTCTGTTGTAAGTAGTTTAAAAGCCCGCCCTTTCCCCACAGCCAATTGGGTGGGGGGAAAGAGCAGCCGTTTAAAACTTTTTTCCTACTGAAGCCCCACGCTCCAGGTCTTTGGTGGTGGCTTTGGTGAGGGGAAAAAAGCCTGCAGTTTCCCAGTGCCAATCGGGTGCATTGGGGGGGGGGGACCACTGGCTTTTCCCCATAGGAATGCATTGAAGAAAAAACTAAGTGAGCAAAATGGAAATTTGTTTTTTTATTTTGTTTTTCTTTGATGGGTCTGTTTATTATTAGTTTCATTCTGTAATGAAATGAATAATGAATAACATAATGAATTAAAATTCATTTCATACCCATATCTAAAATGCAGCTTTAAATGGTGTGGCATATATTGGATAACAAATATCAGCTGTATCTTTTTACATATATTGTAAAAAGATACAACTGATATTTCATTATTTCTCCGAGTCTTGTGTATCACTCACCAGCAGCTCTAGTAAACAGACACAAAACATCTAATTGTGGGACGTTCTTATATCTAAAAAATACATAGTTCCTAGTGGTACCAGGATAGGAAACCCATATAAGTGAAACAGAGCTTTCTAAAGAAACAATGAGATTTTTAAAATATATATATATATAACCTGTAGGAAGACGTGAGCTAGTCAAAGAAAAAGACCCTCTTCTCAAGGGGTACTTCTGCAAGATTGGAGATTGTGTGTGCTGAATGCTGATGGTGGAGTGTGAGATTCATCCTTGCAACTTTCCCTTGTTCGCCAGTGGCCTCAGTTGGGCATGGCATGGCAAAACACAGCAGACAATGCCTGCCTGTGTGGAGAGTTGACACTGGTGCCCATTTCCTCTTAGCTACAGACAATGAGTCAGTTCACTATTTTCTGCCTGCTTGCTCATTCATTTCTAAAACATATTTCTGAAACCATCCATACAAATTACACTGTATTGAGAAAAACTATCTATGCATTATGATAGGTTTTTGAGTGAAGTCCTCAGAAATTTCACCATGTCAGATGCTTGCATATGATCTGGATGTCAGCTTGTTGGAAGATTACATGCTTGGTTGAGTCTTCTCATACAGTAGAGAATAAATAACAATTATTATGGATTTGATATCCACTAAATTCTAAATGAATGTGTCTTGCAAAATTGGTTTCATTTTTATAACCACTGGAAAGACTGAGGATAATGAATGATACAACTTCCTTTTAAAAAAATCCTTTCAACTCTCTCTCTTGATGATGTAAAAAGAGAAACAAAACAATAATGGAATGGTATTCTGAATCTTAAACATAAATAGGTTACAATCTTCCTTTTCAGGGAGAGTACCAGGTGTTCTGGCAGAGTGCTCCTGAACCCTGCTGGTCTCCAGCTTTGTTGTTGTTGTGTCGTGTCCTGACCGAACTCTTTGTGACCCCATGTCCGTGGAGTTTTCATGGCAGGAATACTGGAGTGGCTTGCCAGTTCCTACTCCAGGCGCCTACAGCACCTGGTATTCCTTGGAGGTCCCCTATCCAAGTACAAGCCAGGCCTGACCCTGCTTAGCTTCCAAGATCAGGTGAGATTGGATGTGCTCAGGGCATCTAGGCATCTTGGTCTCCAGTTTACAATTATGCTAATTAAAGAGTGTCCCATCCCTTTAAATGGGGCTTCCAGCTCCTGCAAAAGATGGCCATTGCCCTCCTCACACTAACAGCAACCAGGGAGGAACTGGGTACAGAACAGATTGTTTGATAGTACCTTCCCTGGCAACACAGAGTAAAACACACAAAATAACTTTTAATAATGAGAGTATTTCTGCTACTGATTTGTCCAGAAGTGAAATCAAACCAAAATTCAATGATTTAATTTGCTTTTTTATAGCAGTGCAATAAAACAAATAAAACACACAAAGTGGACACTGGAGCTAATAAATTTATTCATCCTTATGAATAATTCTCAGAAATAGTCTCTCTTTGCTTCTCAACCAGATATATATATATATAAATTTCCTCCTATGTTCCTCATACATATTACTTAGATTCTGCTGGGCATTTACAGGTGGCTGCACAGATTTGTTGGATATATTCTGACTCACAGGTGTACATTGTCAATATGCTTTTGCAAGCTGCTGAAGAATCAATGAAGCCACATGTGCGAGCTGAAAGAAATTAAAAGAAAACAAAGTTAGATGAAAAAGAAGAAAGCCACTAATTAAAATTAAATATTACTCTCTCCTCTAGTCTACATGTTGCATTATAATGTACCTTGCTACAGACAACCTTGTTCATCTTAATGCTTCAATATACATTGTTCACCTTATTCTGAAACCTTTGGCTCCAGAGGCCTGGAATCTCATCATTTGTGTCTGGTTTGTTGATTAATTTGAAACTGTTAATTCTTCCAATTTGATGTTGGGAAGAGTTGAAAACAGCAGGAAAAGAGGACAAAGAAATAAACGATGGGTTGACTCCATAAAGGAAGTCACAGCCTTGAGTTTACAAGAGATTAGCACAGGTGTTGAGGACAGGACATGTTGAAATCCACCAAATCATGGCTTCCCCTAAAAATCAACTTGATGGCACATAACAAAAATAATCCTTATTACTTTACTTATAAAATCCTTTTGTACTGGATGTTGTATAGTGGTGTTTCTAGGCAGTGGCAGCTGGTGACTTCAATACTGGGGTGCTGTAAATCCACTCTGATCTTTAGTCTGAACTGAGTTGTCCAAGATGGTATTTGGAAGATAGAGGTCAACATCCACTATGGCGCCTCATGAAACCAAGAGTGGAATTACAGCACCCTTAAAATTGAAGTCACGGGCAGCCATATTCCTCCCATCTGAATGGCAAGCAACCATTCATAGCACTGTGTATGTGTGTTGTGTCATTACAGTCGTGACCAACTCTCTGTGACCCCATGTCCATGGAGTTTCCTTGGCAGGAATACTGGAGTGGCTTGCCAATTCCTATGCCAGGTACCTACAGCACCTGGTATTCCCTGGTGGTCTCCCATCCAAGTACTAACCAGGGCCGACCCTGCTTAGCTTCCAACAAAATCAGGTGAGATCGGATTCACTGTGTCAATTAAACACTTCCGTGATCCTCTGCAGAAGGTTAGAAGAATATATATATATATGGCTGATGCAATGGTTCACTTTGTTTTTTAATATTCTTTGCCCGCCTGTGTTTTGTCAAATTAAAATCTCCTTACATCCACAGTTTCAGTTAGCAGTACACAGACAGGAAATGATTTTTTTAAAATGCAATGATTCATCACATCAGTGATGCTGTAGCAGACATTATTTTAAAAAATCACTTTATTTTGCCAATTGTGGACAATCAAGGGATGGGTTTAATTTCAAATTAACAGAAATTTGACACAAAAGGGAGCTATAAGGCTCTGTTTTAGCCCCTTTCAAGTGGCCATAATCACTGGGAATAGAATGGAACACTACAACACATACTAAAATAGAAGAACCTCCTGTCAGGGGTTCAAAAATGTGCAGGTTGGGGCAAACTGGCCTGCTCCAGTGAAATCCAAGTGTGGGACACTGGGGGGGGGGAAGAGCAGACCAACCCAACCCATCAGTGGACCAAGCCATGGTACAAATGCCCATGTGGACAATCTCTGTGTCTTTGGCTTCCCCCTCCTTCCCCTAAAAATATTTAATTTACTTATTTGATGTTACAGTAGTTGTGGGGGGGGCAGTCAGGCTGGGAAGTCCTCTGCCCTGTGAGTGAGCCACTGATAATCATCATCACTCATGCAACTACCGAGACCCGCATACCCAAGCAGCAATCAGAAAAGGAGGGAGTAGAATTTCAGGGTGAGCTCACTGTTCAGCCACTTCTGACTGACTTGTAGCCCACCCTCCCCACCTTGGACTCTAAATCTCATTATTAGAAATGGCCATTCCTCCCAGATGGCATTTAAAATCACTGATACCAACCCAAGAGCTTAATACTGCTGAAACAAATAAGGTATGCCCTGTGGGGTAATTAGGGCAATTTAAACAAACTGTCCAAGACAATAAAACAAACAGTTAAAATGCTGCTCAGCTGAATCTTCTCTAGCCATAATATGCTCAGCAGCAAAGACCGAACACGATGGATTCTAAAAAAGTACAACAGCCGCAGTCATATGGAGAGTCAGTGGCAAGAGTCATAAGGAGGGTCAGTGGAGCTAAAGGAATAGTAACAACAAGGAAGCACTCAGAGCCATCCGTCTTGAAGCACTGGAAGTAAAGACAGCTGCACAAATGAGTAGAGAATTCACAGCCACTGCTCCCTTGCACAGGGTCTGTGAAGCCTGATCCAGGCAATCAGAAAAGGGGTGATCTGAATATGTGAGGAGGAGAAGGATGATGATGAACTTCTCACCTTCCTGTCACAAGCTTCATGGAGGGGAGCAGAGGACAGGCTCTGCTCCATGTGGATATTGCCATGCATCTGAAGTAACTAAAAACCTGGGTTTCTGTTCACACTGTCATTCTTCACACGAGGACAGTAATGGGGAGAGGGGTGATTGATGTTATTCAAAAGAATAGTTGACATATCAAAATTAGTAACTTACTGCAGAGGTTATTCTCACAGTGTTTAGGACAATCTGCACATGGTAGGCCTTCTTTGTAAGGTGTTGAAATCTCATCTACATAGTTTCCTCTGAAATTACAAAACACTGCTATCACTGATTTTCAAATTGCAGTTCTCCACTAATAGCTATACAGTGGTACCTTGTATAAAGGAATGAATTCGTTCCCAAATGAAATTCTGTTAAGCAAATTTTCCTTTATTCAAATTTCCCATAGGAATGCATTGAAAACAGAGTAATCCCAAATCGCGACCATTTTTATGTTGTACAGATTCGCCCCATAGGCTATTCTGTTAAGCAAATTTCCCCTATCTCCAGAAGTTTTTTATGTTGTACAGATGTTATGTTATACAAACCGTTTGTTATACGAGGGTCCACTCTATCCCATAATGTAGAATTACCATTACCTCTTTGGGTAAGGTGACATTTGGGTAGTGGGCGGCATACAATTTGTAAAAAAAAAAAAAAAAAAAAAAAATAAACATGATGCTAAAGAAGAGGCTAGATTAATATTATTTTAACTAGGTGGGGGCTGCATTGCTAAATTTAATTTTGAATATTTTAAAAAAATTAAATCTCCAGAACTTTAGCCCTGCCTAGACTAAACTTCCATTTCTCTCCATATTTACGTCCAACCACTGATTTAAGAACATCCACAGCCTATCAGCAGAGAAACACACAAAGAACCAAAACCATCTCTCTCTAGATTCATGGAGCAGCCACAGGTAATATTGCCCCCAGAACTGCCATTTGGATGATGGCTGCTCTTGAAAATTGATACATTTTACCTCATTCTAATATATTTTTGATTGGTACTGCAGTTACTAGTTCAATGGTACCTCTTAAGATGAATTTAATTTGTTCTATGGGTCAATTCGTCCTATGAAAAATTCATCCTACGAAATACAGTTTAATGCAGTTTCCCATAGGAATGCATTCAATTCGTCTTGCAAAGCATCCCATAGGAAAATTAGTCTTACGAGTCCCAAATCTGCCTTTGCATTATTGAATGCATCAAGCTCTTGAACAAGGCTAAGAACAATTTACTCATAAGTGATACTTACGCAGGGCAGTAGCGGCAGATATATAAGAAATTGTACTCATTCTCTGGGCAAAAAGCCATTGTACATCCAACTTGATTTGAATTATGCCAAATGATCTGTTAACATAAAGGAAAGAATTGTCAGATTTAAACTTTTTTACAGAGTACAAATGTGTAACATTCCACAACTTCATTATCAGTCATGGGGGAAAATCTAGCTTTGTTGATCCTCCCCATAGAATCATAGTTTTGTGCGAGCTAGCCGTGTTAGTCTGTGCAAGAATTCCAGGCAAATTTCAAAACAAAACAAAAGACAAAAACATGTGGCACCTTAAAAACTATCATATTTTAATGTAACTTTTCATGGAGATGTCCTATGGGCTACCTTGGATAATGTTTCCTATGGGCTACCTCGGATAATGAATATTTAATCGTGCCTTGCAAAAAAGTATACCCAGGATGCATTGCATCCCCCCATAGTTTGTGGGGGAGAGGGAGGAGTTACAGCAATTTTTTCATGGTGTTTTGGAGTCATTCTGGACATTTTTTGTGGGGGGATTTGAATCTTTTGAACTTGGAAAGGTAGGAGCTGAGGTTTCCTTGCTTTTTCCTGTGTTTATGTTGATTTCTACTTCAAACTGGAGGGGTGAGCTGAGGAGGGGTTTGCATAGAATTGTCCTGGCTTTTTCTGGCTTTCCATTGCTTTCCATTGCAAAACAGAGGGATGAGCTGAGGAGGGGTTTGTAGATAATTGTCCTGGCTTTTTTCTGTCTTTCCATTGCTTTCAGTTGCAAAACAGAGGGGTGAGTTGAGTAGGGGTTTGCAGAGAATCGTCCTGGCTTTTTTTCTGTGTGTTTGGTGGGGATGACCGGGTGCTTTTATTGGAGCTTGGTTTTATTGATCTTTGAACTGCTTTCCATTGCATTTTTGGCAGGAAAAGGCTGGGTAGTCCTGCTCGATTCTTTTGTCCATGTTCTGGGGGATGCTCCAGTGCTGCAGACCTTTAAAGTGCACTTTATAAAGAGGTTTGAAACCTCCCAGCTTTTTTGCCTTTTTTCAGACATCCAGAACGAATTAATCGGTTTCCCATTCATTTCAATGGGAATCCGCATTTTGGATATCAAATTGCCTTGGATAACAAATTGCCTTGGAGAATGAATTAATTTTTTTATCAGAGGTACTACTGTACATACTTTGACTCATTATATAAAAGTGGAAAATCATCATTATGCTGAAATGTATATGTGTGTGTGAAAGAGAGTGTGTGTCTGTAATATACATTTATGAACCAAAGGACAATTTTAAAAATCTGACATAACATGAAACATGACATAATGAAACAGAATATGGTTCCCTTGCCTAGAACTGTTACAGTGCATTTAAGGTATTGGTCTTCTATTAACAGCCGTGGCCATACCACCCTGAAGCCTGATTTGGTCAGATCTCTGAAGCTAAGCAGGGTTGGGCCTGGCTAGTACATGGATGGGTGAATGCCTAGGAATACCAGATGCTGTAGGCTAGGCAATAGGCCTGCCGAACTTCCCAAATAAAGTTGCATCAAAAACAATACATCCGTCTAGCGGACCCTACCACCAAATTAATGCTCTACAAAGGTGTTTCTAGAACTGCAGGGTTTTTTTATTTCATGAATTATATTAAGAGGTTTTCATTAATAAAATTATTTATGTTATGATTTTTTATAGTGCTGCAGTTTTGTGCATGAGTGTGGGGAAGTTTTATTCAAAAAGTTATATGTACTGCACATTTATTGCAAATGTCCATGATATACAACAATTAGGATTTGAAATGGACTGGATTGCAAGAGATAGTTGATCCCACTATGCCATTTTTCCCATACCTGAGTATAGGTATAAATGTCTTTCCTTGGGTCAATTGCCCCAGAGCCATACTTGAAGTTAGACGCTTTACGATTCCATAGGTCTATGATATCTGACCAAGAAGTGGGATAAGTTGTTTGAAGTCTGGTGTCACCACAGAGGACTCCTACAATAAGAAGAAATTGGGTTGTGTTAAGTGTGTACTCCTGAAATCCCTGAGCACAGATTCTTGGTGACAATTCCCAAAAAGAGTGAATCAAGAGTTTGCAGCACTTCAGATATTTCAACCATTGTTACTCACTGAAACAACACAAAATGCCTCTGATAACGAATGTTTCAGATACTGAATGGAAATTTTCAGGTATACGACTGCCTCATATAGTGAATGCTCCCTATGGGCTACCTCTGATAATGAATATTTCACCGTGCCTTGCAAAAAAAAAAAAAAAAAAGGATACCCAGGATGCATTGCATCCCCTCATATGGGTGTTCCTGGTTACTGCTGAGGAGGACACTCACCTGGCCTTGGAGTATCAAGGCAGAGATGGCGGCAGAAGTGCAGTCTGGTGGAGCAATCAAGGGTAGCAGCCAGAGACTCAGATACTGACTCTGGCCAGTG
This sequence comes from Phrynocephalus forsythii, assembly GCA_029282475.1. NCBI lineage: Eukaryota > Metazoa > Chordata > Lepidosauria > Squamata > Agamidae > Phrynocephalus > Phrynocephalus forsythii. The sequence continues at coordinate 4,251,126 of JAPFRF010000001.1, read as the reverse complement.
GGAAGTGGAGTTCTTTTGGCAGCAGGTCCCTCATCAGCAGTGCATGTGTTGCAGCTCTCTCACTTTACGCACCTCCCAACCCCACTATAGGCCATTGATAGTAAGGAGTTATCTCAAAGGCTCATCCTAAATAATTTTACTGATAAGCTTTCCACCAGTGCCAAGATAAATATTTTCTTTTCTTTTCTCTATTTTGTTCCACAATGGTGGAGATGGGGGGGGGATGATTTCAGAGAACAAACTATTGAGAGTGGAGGTTCAAATATCCATTGTCCACTGGCACTACTCAGGATCCAGGTTGCTTCCCACCATTCATTGTGACAAACATATCTTAGTCTATACCAGTTGAGGTGAACCTTCAGCGCTCCAGATGTTTTGGACCACAACTCCCAGAATTCCTAGCCTGTATTGCCAATGACAAAGGACTGTGGAGGTTGTGGTCCAAAACATCTGGAGTGCCGAAGGTTCACCATTATTGGTCTATACCCTTCTACTCACCATCCACTGTTCGCTCTTCTTTTGGACTGGCTGTTGTTCGACATTTTCTAGCCCATTTTCCAGCATTCTCAGCAGCATTTTCATTCCACACCTTAAAAAGCAAGAGAGAGGGAGAGAGAGTAACCACCCTACCCTGCCTTCTGCTGCTTCCTCCTGATCTACCTCCTCTGACACTGCCATCTTGATAGACAGTGGCCGGGCTTCACTTCCAGGAGCGAGGCCTAGTGTCTTTGTGGATAGGATGCATGTCAGGTGCTAGGCATGCACATGTGCAAAGACTGGCTTCCATGAGCCATTTCTGCTATCTCTGCACATTCACCTGTTCTGCCCATATTCAGGGAGATCAGCTGGGATCCTGGCACATGCACAGAAAGTAGCACCCAGGATCCTGGAAGCTGTTCTACTGCCACCTAGACAATGATGAAGGAAGAGGTGGCAAGACCAAGTAGGGAGATGATGGAGGCAGCAGGAAGAGGGAGTGCAGGCTATGGGGGAGAAGAAAATGAGAAAGACCAAATCACCAAGCAAAAAATCACGTTAAAAGTGTGTTGTTTTTGTTCATTTTGCAATGTCGGTTCTGACAAACCCAAACCAACCTGAACCACCAAACCAGCAGAAGAAGAAGAGTTAGAATTGAGCAAATCTGGCTTTCATCAATGTGGTCTCTGTGCAAAAAGTTTAGCCAGCTCACTTCTTGGTAAGAAGCAGGGGGGAGAGCACATCATTGCAGGAAAGGAGATAACACTCTTCTAGAAAAGTATCCTTGTCAGGCTATAGTATCTAGATAGTAATAGCCCATAAATGTTGATGGCAATGTTGAAGTCACTTTCTGATGCAAGTCTGGTTTCTCTACAGGCCATATAAATCTTCACTTTTTACTAAAGATTTCTGTGAATAAGAACATTTATGAGTTTGCAACCATTCCACCTCCCCCCCCCTGCCCCGAGCTTGCTCTGCCCCTTGGTATATCAAAGGGCTGTGAACTATAAAGTCAGCAAGGAGATGGCTAGAGAGCAGGCAGAGAAGGGATCAGTTTGTGCCAAATCGGATGGCTGTTAAGAACATGACCAGTAGGTATGGCAATGTCTTCAAGATGGCGGAAATGGCCTTTAACATCAGGATTATTGGTGAGACTGCAGTCCAACAAGCACAACTATTCTGGGTGGTTGGCAGCCTGACCAACACTGGCCAGTCCTCTCCTCACTTTGATTTTTCTAGTAAGCAATTTGCAGCCATTTTTAGATCTAAAATCAAGGCCATCCAGGCTGATCTTGATTCTACCCACGGTTTAACTGACTGAGGGAAGACCACCACTACACACTCTCTGTCACCCAACTTGATTCAGTTTGGAGGAACACGAGAGGAACTTCCAAGGTACTTCTTAGTTGCAAAGCCACTACCTCGGTGCCCGGCCATCACCCAGCGTGGCTCATTAAAGCTGCCAGTAGGGTTGTGGTGGCAAGTATTGTCATCTCTTCACTGAGAAAAGGATTTCTTCCTTTCCAGGTAAAAGAACGATCATTCAGCCCATGGCTGGTTATGAATTTTCTTAATAATTTTCATCCAAACAACAACATACTTTTCATGAGCAAGGTGATTGAGCTGGTGGTGGCTAACAAGCTTCAAACACACATGGAGGAGCAGGGTTGCCTTGATCCCTTCCAGTCTGGATTTAGGCTGCAACAGCATATTGAGACAATCTTGTTCTCACTGTATGATGACCTTTTTAGGGAGGCAGGCAGGGGCCATTGTACCCTGCTGGTTCTTCTTTATATCTTAGCAGCTTTTAATACCATCGGCCACAGTATCTTTCTGGACAGGATCTCAAAGATAGGGATGAGGGGGCTACAGTACCATTAACCTGGCTTTGGTCCTTCCTAGAAGACCATGTCCAGGGAGTTCAGCTTTGGGATGGGTTGTTATCCCCTTGGACCTTCAACTGTGGAGTGCCCAAGGGTCATCGGTATCCAAAATGATGTTTAACATATATGTGAAGCTGCTGGGGAGGTCATCAAGAGATTTGGAGTTAAGTGTTATCAGAATGCAAATATCACACAACTCTCTTTCCCTGTTATCACTTCTACAGTGGAAGCCACCCAGATACTTGAGCATTGCCTTTACTGGAATGGACCAGGGTTGATGAAACAAATATCTTGCACCTGAAACATTATCCATTGAAGCAGGTGGGGTCTTTCTTCTTCTCTGTCTTTGTAGGAGTGTGGCCTGAGAAGAACATATTGGCGTACGTGGGTGGCAGGCCCTGATAAAAGATTATCTGTAGGTGTACTAAAGGTTGTGAAGGGAGGGAGTTGTGCTGTTCACTCCAACCAAGCAAACCAATAGGTCTGCCATGATAACTGATCATTATGAATATGACAATATAAACTAGGGCCTGCATAGGTCTAATAATAATTTTTCTTTCTCATTTACATTTGCGTGCTTTTGGCATAATTTGCTTCTGTGTTGCTGTGGCACTTGGATTTTTTTGGGGGTAGTTTTTAGAGGTGTGCAATCCTTATTCTGTTAAACAAAAGCATTAGGGCAAAAAAAAAACCAAGAATTCTTCCCAATAATTCCACATAATAATGGCTCTGGCACCACCTACAGTTTTGTTTGTCCATGACTGAGAAACATCTACAATGTCAACTATAATTTCTCTCAATGCCCACCCATGTCAACATTTTCCCAAAGATTAGAAATGCTTCCTCAAAGGCAGTTCTGCTCCTGCTGCAATTTAATTGTTTCTTTCAGGGTGGTGCCAGAAATACCACCTGATTAGGACTGACTAGAGAAAAACTTATTAGTCTTATCTTGATGTGTAAACAATGGGTGTAGCAATATAGCCTACTCGATTGTGCCTACTCATGAACAAGACTGGGGAGTTCCTTTTCCTGTTATTCCCCCCTTGCTGGCATTGTCTTTTTCAGAAAGATCAAATGAAAGAAGAAAGGGAAGATCAGGAAGTGGGCTGGTGGGCTTGTCCAAGTTTTGGGCCCTCAACAGAGGCCTAGGGGTGTTGACTTCTGATGCTGAGAATTAGGGATGGGCACCTTACAAAAAACAACACAGTTTCATTGTTTCTTAAGGTTTTGAAACATTTCAAAATGAAACAACAGACAGCATGTCGTCACAAACTGAACCAAAATGATGTTTTTGGTTCAGAGGAACTGAACCAGGAAGCTGTAGCCAGATCTCCCTTCAGGCAAGGGATGCAGTCTGGTGGCTGCTTCCCTGTTGGGTTCTCACCACTGCCACACAGCTGATTTTGACAGTTCAAACTGTCAAACAAACCCAGCTGCAAGGCAGGGCAGCTCCGGAAAACTGATCAGGCACCAGTAAATTCAAACGAGCCCTGTTTGAATTTACCAGTGGGGAATCCCACACCAGGGGACTGAGAGTGGGGAGCACTGACATCAGCACTTCCCTCTCAGCCCCCTGCTGTGGGATTCCCTTCCCTGACAGAGCAGGAGGCGGAGCCTGCCCCAGCCTCCTGCTCTGTCCAGTAATGAAATCCCACAGCAGGGGATAAAAGCCTTTAGTGCACCACAAAGGATAGTGAGCTAGAGGCTTTTTATAATGTCCCACCACCAGTTCTATCGCTGGGGTGGCAGGACATTTTAAAAACAGTTTTTATCCCAGAGCTATAATTGCACTTAATAATGAACTCAAGAAGCACCAGCAGTGAGCACTTGGACAGGATTACCTAGCCTGTTGTGTAGATGCTTGTGTGTGTTTTTTTGGGGTGGGGGTGGGGGGGAGTGTTCGGGAATTTTTATGTGTGTGTGTTGAAGGGTTTTTTTTAAATGTGTGAGAGAGTGTTTGGAGATTTGTGTGTGTGTGTGTGTGTGTTGAATCTGGTCTCTGGGTGTCTGAATTTTGTTGTATGTGTATACTGTGTCTATACACAATGATGAAAATTAAATTATTATTATTATTATTATTATTATTATTATTATTATTATTATTATTATTATTATTATTATTATTATTATTATTAAGCATCGAGCCCACCACAAAGGGTAGTGATCTAGAGCCCTTTTTGAATCCCCCACCACACCAACGAGAGCAGTGGTGCGGCAGGGGAATCAAAAGCCTCCCCACCACACCTGCTCCTTTCTCTCATGCCACCCCCACCTCCCAGGTGGGTGTTTTGGACAAGGAGTGTTTTGGGCAGTGGGGGCAGCCCACACTGCCCATAGCATTCCCTGTCCAAAACACACCCCTTGGGAGGAGGGGGTGGCAGAGGAGAAAGGAGCAGTCAGGCAGCAAATTTACTTCTGCCTGGCTGCTTCATTTCCCCTAGCCACCCACCTCCCAGCTGGGATTTTTCAACAGCTGCAGCTGTCAAAACCAGCTGAGAGGCAGGAGGCTAGGGAGAACAGAGCTGAAGATCAAGAGAGGGCTGGTGGGCTGGAGCCTTTGGAATCCCGCACCACCACAACAAGAGCACTGGTGTGGCAGGGGATTCATTTTGTTCCTCATTTCATTTCGTAACAATTTTGTTTAAAAAAATCTGTTAAATACAAAATGAAATGAAACGGAGTGAGAAATGAAACAAAATGGTATTTTTCCATTTCATGCCCATCTGTACTGAGAATCACATCAAGACAAACAGTGTTTCATTTCAATGAGTCTTATGCAAATAGGTACAGGTATTGCACTGTAAATGGACTAAGGATATGATTTTCAATTGTACAGATGTTATCATAAAATGATATTTGCAATGCAATGTTTCTTTTATTTTGACTTTCTAAAGTTCCCTTCCCCAAACTATTAGTTGCCTTTAGACTGAAAATCTTTTAGGGAGAGAGCTATTAAGAATTAATGGAGGAAAGCAGCTCTGAGCCCATAGTTTATAGTGGGCTAATCAACAAATAAAACAGGCAAACATCACGGAAACATCAACAATAGCAACCGAGACCATTTTCAATCCTGTCTTTAAATTTTCAAGATACCTATATACTCGGATATAAGCCAAGTTTTTCAGCCCTTATTTTTGCCTGAAAAAAAATGCCCTCAGCTTATATTTGAGTGAAGGCAGCGATGGGCTAGTCCTGCCTGTTCCACCGCCTCCCAAGCTCTTGGCCACGTGCTGGAACACATGCCGTATAATACTCAAACACAAGCCCTCAACTTATACTTGAATCAATGTGTTTGACCCGGGTTTTGTGTTAAAAAAACTGCCCTCAGCTTATATTCGGGTCAAATGATATACGGTACATCATTCTCCTTTTCCAAGGAGAAGGATTGGGTAAAAATATTCTAAATAAATATTATAAATAAATAAATAAATAAATAAATAAATAAATGTCGTAAAGTTCATATCATCTGGTAATTTATGGGCTGCAGCAGGAGAAACTTTGCTACCAAAAATGCCAGAGAGAGGGCTCTGGACAATTTCTAGCAACATGAGAGAATTATATCTTACCATTTTCATCATGTTTGTGGCAGTCGGCTTTACTCCTCCTCTGACAGCATTAAGTTTGTTAATAATTTCCTCCTTTATAGCTTCTGGGAAATTGGCCACCTTTCCTGGGTATTCCTGAAGTTTTAAAATAGTGATTATCATTATTATTCCAGAATATGTTTTAATCTGAAAACTTCTACTTCTTAGCTGCCTTGTAGCCCAGTGCTTAAACTGCTGCACTGCATCCAAAACTCTGCTCATGACTCAGGTTCACTCAGCCTTCCCGCCTTCTAAGAATATCCAGCTTACTGATGGTGGTGGTGGTGGTACAAAGTATAGCTTGCCTTATTTAGTACTACAGTGAACCCTTGTATAACAAACAGTTTGTATAACATAAAATCTGTATAACATAAAAAATTCCAGAGATAGGGGAAACTTGCTTAACATAATCACCTATGGGGAGAATCTGTACAACATAAAAATGGGATTACATTGGGACCTTGTATAGCGTAATTAATTCGTTCCAAACCCTAATTTCCCGTAGGAATGCATTGGAAGTGGATTTAATCCGTTCCAATGCATAGTCAAGTAATGAGAGAGAGAGAGAGAGAGACACTCCCCCTCCTCCCGCCAAGGCAGTCCTGGTCCCATCCCTGAGGGGGCTGGGTGCCCACCGACTCAAGCCCCCTCCCCCACGCGCCCCTGCCTCCCTCAGCGCAGCCCACCACCCCGAAGCGTGCCGAACAAGCCCGTCCCTGGCGAGGTTGCTGAGGCAAGAGGCGCGCGCACCGGGAGAAGGCAACAAACGGGAGCCGAGAAGAGCATGCTGTGGGGAGTGGAGGGGAGGGGCGGGAGGCGGGCCTCTGGGGCTGCGCATGGGTGGGAGGCGGTGAGCAGGAAGAGGGCGCCCGATTGTCTGCCGTGGCTCATGTCACCCCTCCTGGCCTCCCCTCCCCTCTTTCCCCAACCGCCCCACGTCCTCTTCCCCGGGCGGCCGCAGGTGGTGGCCAGAGGTGGCCGCGGGGGGGAGGGGGTGCTTGGCCTGGGGTTGGGGGGCCACCCTGGGAATTCACCCCCGCTCGCCTCTTGCCGGAGCCCCCCCCCCTGCCGCAGGCCACGCACCCCCTTCCCCTCCCAGCATCCGCGGCAGCGGCAAGAGATGAGCGAGGGGGGGGAATCCCAGCACGCCCCCCGCCCCAGGCCACGCACCCCCTTCCCCTCCCAGGATCCGCGGCAGCGGCAAGAGACGAGCGAGGGGGGAATCCCAGCGCGGCCCCCCCCACCCCAGACCACGCACCCCCTTCCCCTCCCAGCATCCGCGGGGGCGGCAAGAGACGAGCGAGGGGGGAATCCCAGCGCGGCCCCCACCCACCCCAGACCACGCACCCCCTTCCCCTCCCAGCATCCGCGGCGGCGGCAAGAGACGAGCGAGGGGGGAAATCCCAGCGCGCCCCCGCCCCAGGCCACGCACCCCCTTCCCCTCCCAGCATCCGCGGCGGCGGCAAGAGACGAGCGAGGGGGGAATCCCAGCACGGCCCCCCCGCCCCAGGCCACGCACCCCCTTCCCCTCCCAGCATCCGCGGGGACGGCAAGAGACGAGCGAGGGGGGAATCCCAGCGCGGCCCCCCACCCCAGGCCACGCACCCCCTTCCCCTCCCAGCATCCGCAGGGCGGCAAGAGACGAGCGAGGGGGAATCCCAGCACGGCCCCCTGGCCCCAGGCCACGCACCCCCTTCCCCTGCCAGCATCCGCGGGGCGGCAAGAGACGAGTGAGGGGGAATCCCAGCACAGCCCCCCTGGCCCCAGGCCACGCACCCCCTTCCCCTCCCAGCATCCACGGCGGCAGCAAGAGACGAGCGAGGGGGAATCCCAGCACGCCCCCTGCCCCAGGCCACGCACCCCCTTCCCCCCCAGCAGCATCAGCGGCGGCAAGAGGCGAGCGAGGGGAGGAATCCCAGCATGGCCCCCCGCCCCAGGCCACGCACCCCCTTCCCCTCCCAGCATCCCAGCGGCAAGAGATGAGCGAGGGGGAATCCCAGCACGGCCCCCCTGGCCCCAGGCCACGCACCCCCTTCCCCTGCCAGCATCCGCGGCGGCAGCAAGAGACGAGCGAGGGGGAATCCCAGCACGCCCCCCGCCCCAGGCCACGCACCCCCTTCCCCTCCCAGCATCCGCGGCGGCGGCAAGAGACGAGCGAGGGGAGGAATCCCAGTGCGCGCCCCCCGCCCCAGGCCACGCACCCCCTTCCCTCCCAGCATCCGCAGCGGCGGCAAGAGACGAGCGAGGGGGGAATCCCAGCACGGCCCCCCCGCCCCAGGCCACGCACCCCCTTCCCCTCCCAGCATCCGCGGGGGCGGCAAGAGACGAGCGGGGGAATCCCCAGCGGCCCCCTGGCCCCAGGCCACGCACCCCCTTCCCCTCCCAGCATCCGCGGCGGCAGCAAGAGACGAGCGAGGGGGAATCCCAGCGCCCCCCGCCCCAGGCCACGCACCCCCTTCCCCTCCCAGCATCCGCGGCGGCGGCAAGAGACGAGCGAGGGGGAATCCCAGCACGGCCCCCCGCCCCAGGCCACGCACCCCCTTCCCCTCCCAGCATCCGCGGGGGCGGCAAGAGACGAGCGAGGGGGGGAATCCCAGCGCGGCCCCCCTGGCCCCAGGCCACGCACCCCCTTCCCCTCCCAGCATCCGCGGCGGCAGCAAGAGACGAGCGAGGGGGGAATCCCAGCGCGGCCCCCCGCCCCAGGCCACGCACCCCCTCCCCTCCCAGCATCCCGGGGCGGCAAGAGACGAGCGAGGGGAGGAATCCCAGCGCGCCCCGCCCCAGGCCACGCACCCCCTTCCCCTCCCAGCATCCGCGGCGGCGGCAAGAGACGAGCGAGGGGGAATCCCAGCACGGCCCCCCCGCCCCAGGCCACGCACCCCCTTCCCCTCCCAGCATCCGCGGCGGCAGCAAGAGACGAGCGAGGGGGGAATCCCAGCGCGGCCCCCCTGGCCCCAGGCCACGCACCCCCTTCCCCTCCCAGCATCCGCGGCGGCAGCAAGAGACGAGCGGGGAATCCCAGCGGCCCCCTGCCCCAGGCCACACACCCCCTTCCCCTCCCAGCATCCGCGGCGGCGGCAAGAGACGAGGGAGGGGGGGAATCCCAGCACGCCCCCCCGCCCCAGGCCACGCACCCCCTTCCCCTCCCAGCATCCGCGGGGGCGGCAAGAGACGAGCGAGGGGGGGGAATCCCAGCGCGGCCCCCCTGGCCCCAGGCCACGCACCCCCTTCCCCTCCCAGCATCCGCGGCGGCAGCAAGAGACGAGTGAGGGGGGGAATCCCAGCACGCCCCCCGCCCCAGGCCACGCACCCCCTTCCCCTCCCAGCATCCGCGGGGGCGGCAAGAGACGAGCGAGGGGGGGAATCCCAGTGCGGCCCCCCTGGCCCCAGGCCACGCACCCCCTTCCCCTGCCAGCATCCGCGGCGGCAGCAAGAGACGAGTGAGGGGGGGAATCCCAGCACGGCCCCCCGCCCCAGGGCACCCCCTTCCCCTCCCAGCATCCGCCCAGCACAGCGAGGGGGAATCCCCGCGCCCCAGCCCCAGGCCACGCACCCCCTTCCCCTCCCAGCATCCGCGGCGGCGGCAAGAGACGAGCGAGGGGAGGAATCCCAGCACGGCCCCCCGCCCCAGGCCACGCACCCCCTTCCCCTCCCAGCATCCGCGGGGGCGGCAAGAGACGAGCGAGGGGGAATCCCAGCGGCCCCCTGGCCCCAGGCCACGCACCCCCTTCCCCTCCCAGCATCCGCGGCGGCAGCAAGAGACAAGCGGGGGGCCACGCCCCCCGCCCCAGGCCACGCACCCCCTTCCCCCCAGCATCCGCGGCGGCAGCAAGAGACGAGTGAGCGGGGGAATCCCAGCACGGCCCCCCGCCCCAGGCCACGCACCCCCTTCCCCTCCCAGCATCCGCGGGGGCGGCAAGAGACGAGCGAGGGGGGAATCCCAGCGCGGCCCCCTGGCCCCCGGCCACGCACCCCCTTCCCCTCCCAGCATCCGCGGCAGCGGCAAGAGACGAGCGAGGGGGAATCCCAGCGCGCCCCCCGCCCCAGGCCACGCACCCCCTTCCCCTCCCAGCATCCGCGGCGGCGGCAAGAGACGAGCGAGGGGAGGAATCCCAGCACGGCCCCCCGCAACAGGCCACGCACCCCCCCCCCCAGGCCGGGGCGCACGAGCGAGGGGGAATCCCAGCGCGGCCCCCCTGGCCCCAGGCCACGCACCCCCTTCCCCTCACAGCATCCCGCGGCGGCAAGAGACAAGCGAGGGGGAATCCCAGCACGGCCCCCCGCCCCAGGCCACGCACCCCCTTCCCCTCCCAGCATCCGCGGCGGCAGCAAGAGACGAGTGAGCAGGGGAATCCCAGCACGGCCCCCGCCCCAGGCCACGCACCCCCTTCCCCTCCCAGCATCCGCGGGGCGGCAAGAGACGAGCGAGGGGGAATCCCATCCCGCACGCCCCCTGGCCCCAGGCCACGCACCCCCTTCCCCTCCCAGCATCCGCGGGGGCGGCAAGAGACGAGCGAGGGGGGGAATCCCAGCACGGCCCCCCCTGGCCCCAGGCCACGCACCCCCTTCCCCTCCCAGCATCCGCGGCGGCAGCAAGAGATGAGCGAGGGGGAATCCCAGCAGCACGCCCCCGCCCCAGGCCACGCACCCCTTCCCCTCCCAGCATCCCAGCGGCCAAGGCGGGGGAAAAGAGTGCGAGCGAGGGGGGAATCCCAGTGCGCCCCCCCGCCCCAGGCCACGCACCCCCTTCCCCTCCCAGCATCCGCGGCGGCGGCAAGAGACGAGCGAGGGGGAATCCCAGCACGGCCCCCCCGCCCCAGGCCACGCACCCCCTTCCCCTCCCAGCATCCGCGGCAGCGGCAAGAGATGAGTGAGGGGGGGAATCCCAGCACGGCCCCCCCGCCCCAGGCCACGCACCCCCCCCCCCCTCCCAGCCCGCATCGGCGGCGGCAAGAGACGAGTGAGGGGAATCCCAGCACGCCCCCCGCCCCAGGCCACGCACCCCCTTCCCCTCCCAGCATCCGCGGCGGCAGCAAGAGACGAGTGAGGGGGACCCCAGCGCGCCCCCCGCCCCAGGCCACGCACCCCCTTCCCCTCCCAGCATCCGCGGCAGCAGCAAGAGAAGAGCGAGTGTGGGGGGGGAATCCCAGCACGGCCCCCCCGCCCCAGGCCACGCACCCCCTTCCCCTCCCAGCATCCGCGGCAGCGGCAAGAGACGAGCGAGGGGGGAATCCCAGCGCGGCCCCCAGGCCCCAGGCCCACACCCCCTTCCCCTCCCAGCAGCAGCAAAGAGACGAGCGAGGGGGGCAGCCCCAGGCAAGGCCACGCCCCTTCCCCTCCCAGCATCCGCGGCGGCAGCAAGGGGAACCCAGAATCCCAGCGCCCCCGCCCCAGGCCACGCACCCCCTTCCTCCCAGCATCCGCGGCGGCGGCAAGAGACGAGCGAGGGGGGGAATCTCAGCACGCCCCCCGCCCCAGGCCACGCACCCCTTCCCCTCCCAGCATCCGCGGCAGCGGCAAGAGATGAGGGGGAATCCCAGCGCGGCCCCCGCCCCAGGCCACGCACCCCCTTCCCCTCCCAGCATCCGGCGGCGGCGGCCCAGGGGGAATCCCAGCACGGCCCCCGCCCCAGGCCACGCACCCCCTTCCCCTCCCAGCATCCGCGGGGCGGCAAAGAGAGCGAGCGAGGGGGAATCCCAGCGTGGCCACCCCCCGCCCCAGGCCACGCACCCCCTTCCCCTCCCCGCATCCGCGGCGGCCGCAAGAGACAAGCGAGGGGGAATCCCAGCGCGGCCCCCCCGCCCCAGGCCACGCACCCCCTTCCCCTCCCAGCATCCGCGGGGCGGCAAGAGACGAGCGAGGGGGGGAATCCCAGCACGCCCCCCCCGCCCCAGGCCACGCACCCCCTTCCCCTCCCAGCATCCGCGGGGGCGGCAAGAGACGAGCGAGGGGGGAATCCCAGCGCGCCCCCCGCCCCAGGCCACGCACCCCCTTCCTCCCAGCATCCGCGGGGGCGGCAAGAGATGAGCGAGGGGGAATCCCAGCGCCCCCTGGCCCCAGGATACGCACCCCCTTCCCCCCCAGCATCCGCGGGGCGGCAAGAGACGAGCGAGGGGGAATCCCAGCGTGGGCCCCCTGGCCCCAGGCCACGCACCCCCTTCCCCTCCCAGCATCCGCGGGGCGGCAAGAGACGAGCGAGGGGGAATCCCAGCACGGCCCCCCGCCCCAGGCCACGCACCCCCTTCCCCTCCCAGCATCCGCGGCAGCGGCAAGAGACGAGCGAGGGGGGAATCCCAGTGCGGCCCCCCCACCCCAGGCCACGCACCCCCTTCCCCTCCCAGCATCCGCGGGGGTGGCAAGAGACGAGCGAGGGGGGAATCCCAGCACGGCCCCCCCGCCCCAGGCCACGCACCCCCTTCCCCTCCCAGCATCCGCGGCGGCGGCAAGAGACGAGCGAGGGGGAATCCCAGCACGGCCCCCGCCCCAGGCCACACACCCCCTTCCCCTCCCAGCATCCGCGGGGGCGGCAAGAGACGAGCGAGGGGGAATCCCAGCACCCCCCGCCCCAGGCCACGCACCCCCTTCCCCTCCCAGCATCCGCGGCGGCGGCAAGAGACGAGCGAGGGGGGGAATCCCAGCGCGCGCCCCCACCCCAGGCCACGCACCCCCTTCCCTCCCAGCATCCGTGGCGGCGGCAAGAGACGAGTGAGGGGGGGAATCCCAGCGCGCCCCCACCCCAGGCCACGCACCCCCTTCCCCTCCCAGCATCCGCGGCGGCGGCAAGCGGAGGACCCTGCCAGGTAAGGGCGCCCCTCCCCGGCTCGCCCCCCTCCGTGCCTGCCGCCCCTCCCCTCTTTCCCCGACCGCCCCGCGTCCTCTTCCCAGGCAGCCGCAGGTGGTGGGCGGAGGTGGCGTGGGGGAGGGGGGGTGCGCCACTTGGTATACAGTGGTACCTCGTACAATGGAGGGATTGGTGTGTGCCGGGCATCCCCCCACCTCTTGCCAGAGCCCCGGAGGACTTAGTTCTGAGGGGCTCATGGGGGGGAGGGGGGCGGAATTTTTCCGTTGTACGGATTTTTCGTTAAACAAACCCTCCATTATACGAGGTACCACTGTACTCCGTTTTCAATGCATTCCTATGGGAATTTGTATAAAGGAAAATTTGCTTAACATAATTTTATTTGGAACGAATTAATTCCTTTATACAAGGTACCACTGTATGGGGCAATAGATAAGCAGCATGCTTCCCCACCCACCACCCACCCCTGCAATCTATCATGAGCCTAATGGCTATTTAAACATCCTGTTACTGTAAGATAAGAAGACATAAAGAGGGAAGTGTAGTACGCCAAACCCCTCTGTCATCATTTTGTGTGTCAAGCAACAGGTCCCAAATGAAGTGAGTCCTGGCCAGGTGAGGGCTCTCCACACAGTGTTGGACTTTGATTCCCCAGGGATCTGGCCTTCCTAGACAAGAGTTCGTGCCGTACATATAGGAAATCAGAATATTCATTCATTCATTCATTCATTCATTTTATACCACCCGTCTTCCCAAAAGAACTCCGGGTGGTTAACAGAGGGGATAAGTATCCCGTTACAACAATACAGTTTCTTTTTCTGCAGTGTCCTGGTGGGTTATGCTTCCAAGATGCTTTCATCTTGGATGTTGACCCTAGTCCCCAGGCCTCTGATCCAATCCAAAGTCAGAATCGTATGGGCTTCTTCACGTTTGCATCTGACTTGCCCAATATTAGAGACCATGTGCCCATTATTTCCGCTCTAGCCTGATCTTGCCTGATCTCGGAAGCTAAGCAGGGGCGGACCTGGCTAGTCCTTGGATGGGAGACCACCAGGGAAGACCAGGTGCTGTAGGCGCCTGGAGTAGGAACTGGCAAGCCACTCCAGTATTCCTGCCAAGAAAACTCAATGGATATGGGGGGTGGAAGAATCAGTCAGGACTGTAATGCTATAGCAACAACAACCCATTATTCCCAAAACGAGAAGCCCTCTGTTGTTTAGGTAGTGAGCACCCCATAGCACTATTGCTTTTTTATTGTTCCTTCTCAAAATGAAGCAGAGTTTCATCTCATAGGGAAAATAACCCCTTTCATCCCTCTGGGCACACCTTGCAATGATTTATTCAGAATTGGGGTAAAGAGTGTTTTTTTTTCCACATTGTCATTTTCTTTTTAAAAATGCATGATTTTCAATCTTGGACTGATCCTCTAACTCTATTTTTCATCAGCAGTTTTTTTGTTTTCTCTTCTCATAGCCCTCTTGCATATAACAACCCACCTGTGTTTCTCAATGACATCATAAAAGTGATGCAGCAGCCATCGGTAGAAAAAGACCGTAGTAAAAAAACAACCCTGGCATCTCATATGCGTTGGGCGCAATGAGTTTTTTTTTAAAAAAATTCAAAGTCAGATTGGGGTTTTTCTCTACCTAGACTGCAGAATATTTAGTTCATCTCTGCTCTCATTGGTGCACCATAATAGCAGGGATCGCAATGCCAAGGAGGGCCTATTCCTCCTCCTGCTGAGTCATTTTACTGTATTTACATACTCATGTCTGCCTTGCCCTGTCTTTGCCAGGAACAAATCTCAGGGACAAGGAACAGAAATGGAACAAAGGGGAAAATGAAAGGGCTCCATTTTCTCTTCTCTCTCTCTCTCTCTCTCTCTCTCTCTCTCTGTGTGTGTGTTGTGTTGTTACAGACATGACCTACTGTTCATGACCCCATGTCCATGGAGTTGTCTTGGCAGGAATACTGGAGTGGTTTGCCAGTTCCTACTCCAGGTGCCTACAGCCCCTGGTATTCCCTGGTGGTCTCCCATTGAAGTACTAATCAGGGGCGACCCTGCTTAGCTTCTGAAATCAGGCGAGATCGGATGTGCTTAGGGCATCTAGGCAGCTATAAAGGGAAAGTGTGTGTGTGTGTGTGTGTGTGTGTGTGTGTGTGTTGTGTGTGTTTTGCGTTGTTACAGTTGTGACTGACTCTTTGTGACCCCCATGCCCATGGAGTTTTCCTGGCAGGAATACTGGAATAGTTTGCCAATTCCTTCTCCAGGCATACAGAGGATCAAACCACGAATGGAATTTGGAATAGAGTCATCTCATCACACACGGATCACAGACCAAGAAAAAAAGAGGAAAACAAGATCAAACATAAGAGGGCGAAATCCCCTGTCTATCTGTCTGTCTGCCTGTCCATGTGTCTGTCTTTTGAATATCTGTATGTATGTATGTATGTATGTGAATATACATGCATGACAATTTAAGGAGCTTGAATAATTGAGCCAGTTGGTGTCACCAGAATGTACCCAATGTGTCTCTTAAACTTATGATCTGGTCACATTCTCTTATACTTTAGGTGGGTGGGTGGGGGCTTGCAGGGAAGGGATGTTATTAGTTTTAATGTTGCATTGGGGAAATCTTTGAACTTTCTAAATGCATACATTCTTTTAAACAGAGTTGCCAGCTCTTCTCTGTTTTCTTCCCTTCCCTTTTCTTTTCCTCTTTGGAAGGTTCATGTCCTATAATAAACTTTCCTTTAGAGAACTGCTAGATAGCTCAGTGGTTTAGGCATCTGGCTGTTGAACCAGAGTTGGGGAGTTTGATTCCCCACAGTGCCTCTTTGATGGGGCTCCACTCGATAACCCACACGGTTTCTTTCACCTCTGCAGTTCTGAGAGTACTACAGGAATCCCCCACTTATGGCAGGGGTTAGGAACCCGACCCATGGTAATGGAAAATCTGCGATATGCCAATGTTGGGTCAGGTCGGGACTGGGGGGGGTGCCTATCTGGAGCCTCCTACACTTACCCCAGGCCTGGCACTGCCCTGAATGGGCCTCAGACAGGCTTCCTGGGCCTCTTGGAGGCCCAGAAGTGGTTTTAGGTGATCCTGAAGACACTTTGAGTTTTTTGAAAGTGACTTCTGGATCACCCGGAAGGTCATGCTGCTGGGATGACAATGGAGGAGGAGGTCATAGGTTGGACCTCATAGGAAAATGGCAGGGCAATCTGAATGGAGTGGAGGGGACAGAATCACCAAACCATTTTTTTAAAAACATTTGTTGGTTCAGTTGATTTTGATGAACTCCAACCAACTCCAACCAATGATCCAATGATTTTGGGGTTCATGCCTATCTCGGATTGTAGCCACAAGCGCTGCTCACTAGCTTGTTGTGTTTGACTCAAGGAATTATTATCAAATTTCCTACAGGGCGAGCCACTCATTTAGGTTTGCCCACCCTGTGAAGACATGAGCTGTTGTGAACCATATATCTGCAACAATGGAATTGTTGTACACCTAGATCAGGGTTCCATATGCCTAGATCAGGGGTTCTCAAACTATGCACCATGGGCCAGATGCAGCTTGCCAGGATCCTGAGCCTGGCTCTCCGGACACTGCAGAACCCCACCCCACCCCACCCCACCCCCACTTGAGCTGAAAACTTGTTGTGCAGCAGCAGCAGCAGCTGTTGCTGCTGCCTCAGCCACCAATGTAAGGGAAAAGCCCGCTGTTGCCATAGTGTCTTGAGGGTGAGCAGGATAAGCATTCCCCTACCCCCCCCCTTGGAGCTGCGGGAGAAGCAGGGCTGCCATGCAGGCCAGCAGGCAAGCAGAGCAGCATTGGGCTGGGTGGGGTGAGCAGGATGGGCCCTACCCTACTCTCCTTAGAGCTGTGGGGGAAGTGGGGCTGCCATGCGGGCTGGCAGGCAAGGAGAGCAGTGTTGGACTGGGGGGCGGGTGAAGCGGGTTGGGCCTTCCCTCTCCCCCCTCAGAGCCATGCATAGGAGCTGCAGAGTCTGGCCCACAACAGTGTCTGAGGGACAGTGAACTGATCCCATGTTTAAAAAGTTTGAGGACCCCTGACCTAGATCATCTTATCCATAAAAGCTGTGTGGACAGAACAGGGACATGTTGGATGTGGGACATTGAGATGGGCAAGTATAGTGGTTTCCAGGGAACTACTTGTGCCCCCCATCCCCACAAGTGGCTTTCAGGAAACTGCATATGGCCCCCACCTCACCCCACATTAGCTGTGATCAGAGGTCTGAAGATTAAGTGTCTGAATTAGAAGGACAGCCTAAACATATAAAGAAGGATCTCCCTGCCCATGCTGAAATAGTTAGGCTGAACCTCGTGATGCTGCCTTGGCAGGTGAAGGCTCATTCTTTCTCTCTCCACATAATAATTATTTATATGTTGTAGATGCTTGAGGCATCTTGAAACTCATACCTCTCCTAGGGATGGTTTCACCAGAGCAGCCAAGGACAGAATTACCATTGGAAGAAGCATTTCTGCAGAAACAGAAGCAATCAGAAAACATGATTAGTATTGGTAGCATCTAATTGTGTAAGGTGCTTGTGCATACACAGTAGTACTTTGCAAGATGAATGCCCCGTAAGATGGCTTCTTCATAAGACAAATGAAATTTCCTGGAATAGGCATTTTTCAAAAGATGACAGTTTGCCTACTGGATGTCTTGCGAAAAAATCCATTTTACAGGGCAGGCGTTTGAATTTCGCATGCCCACAACCCAAGGGGGTTAAGGACATGTGAAATCCAAAAGCCTGGTCTTCCATCCTGGATTTCTTGACCATGTAGCATGGATCCACGGGTGCTACATGGGTGCTACATGGTCAGGGAAAGGCAGGATCGAAGCGGCCACTGCCTCCCCTTTGGCTTGGGCTCCATGCATGGAGCCCAAGTCGAACAGCAGGCAGAGGCTTGTGTGCCTGCCAGCTGCTTGCTCCCCTTCGCCAGCTTTGTGCATGAATCCCCTAAAAGAGGCCCATGTAGGGAGCCCAAGCCAAAGGGAGGAAGTGGCTTGCAAGAGCTCCATGCACAGCTCTTTAAAGGGCTCTGTGCACGGAGCCAAAGCTTTCCCATAGTCATGCTTTGAAACAGATTAACTCTGGAATGGATTAATTGGTTTTTAGTGCATTCCTATGGGAAACTGTGCCCCTTATGATGATTTATTTGTAAAACGAATTGACACATGGAACAAATTAAATTCATCTTAGGAGGCACCACTGTAGAAGACAAGGCAAAGCTTATACACCCAGGCATAAATCCAAATGTGTCCAGTGGGACTCACTCTGCATTATGTAGTGACATGGCGGAGGGAAGGGGGCACAAGGGCAGTCATCCCAGATGAAAGGTTTTAAGGCTTGCATTCTAACCGACCAGGGTGGCACTGCCCACCTCCCTCCTTTATCCACTGGGGCCATGGTAGTGGCCAGGGGGAAGAGCTACCCAACAGCACTGCTGGTGAGGCTCAGGGGTGGAGGGGATGGAAGGCATCCATGGGGGAGAGACAGAGGGCCAATGGGCAGGGCTGAGGCAGCCATGGTGCTGGCTGGAAAAGGAAGGGATGGTGAGCCAGATGGGCCTCCTGGCCAGACTCTGCCATGTGTCCAAAGGGTCCCAGCAGGCAGAAGGCAGGCAAGTGGGTGGGCAGGCACTTCTCCTAGCTGGTATCACCACAGTCCCATCCCTCAGGAGCAAGAGGAAGCCAGTGTCCACAGAGGCATAGCCTCTCCTGCAAAGATCTTCATGCAGCCAAAGGGTCCCCTCTGTGCTAAAAAGTGTGCATGACTGAGAGTGTGGAAAGACAAATCCTGGGCCAAGTACAGGCGGGAATCCCTCTCCGTTCCTCTTTTTACCTCTCCCTTCTCCTCTCCATCCTTCTTGCCTTTCCCCATGCAGCACAGGCACAGTAGCCCCTGCCGTATTATGTGATGCAAGAGGGAGGGGGTCCTGGAGGAAGAAAAGGGGGCAGAGCCCTCCATTCTGGGCTGAGGAAGACTTTTGAAAAGCTGTGGAGCGGGAAGGGGCCAATCCAAGATGTGTCAGAGCGGCTTTCAGTTGCCCTCCCTGCCTGACCTCTCAGACTCTGGGGGTCTTCTAAACCTGGTTTCAGACATGGTGGCCACAATCATGGCCACCAGCATGAGTGAGGAACTGTAGTGAGAGGATGAGTGGGAGGGAGGGGCCACATCAAAGACAGCATGACAGGGTCTCTTATTCTGAGGAGAAAAGGCAAAAAAATGCCCATCTCTCTGGGTCCTCATTTGTGACTGCCTGGGAGGAGACGGAGACTGCTGGGGTTCCTCTCTCCTCCTGCTGTGCAAGGGCTCCTCCTGATTGGTTGTGTGTTTCCCAGAGGAAGGGAAGGCACAGCAATAGGCCAGCTCTCTTTACTTTGGGTGGGAGGGACTAAAACCTAGTGGCATAGCACTGGGGGCAAGAATTGCATCACGATCTTGCATATGATCCACATCTATACAGTATTTGCCTTGTCTTGGGTGCTGGAATCCCATGCTATGACGTGACTAGTAAATAGGATTGTGGTTATAGACTCAGAATGGATCTATTCCACACATATTTCACCCCACTGGGAGGTGACTTTTTGTAACAGAGGCCTTTGGAGCACTTTGTTTCTCCTAAGACTAGCAAGTGCAGTATTCAGTGAGAGAGGCACCAGATGATGGTGAGCAGGCCTGTCATGGCAACCATGTACAAGGGACAGTCTCCTCCTACAGTATATAGAGAGTATATCACAGAAGTGAGTAGCCTCCCTCACATTTCAAACATATTTTAGTATATATTTTCATGTGACAACACTGAAGAAATGACATTTGGCTACAATGCAAAGCAGTGAGTATACAGCTTGCATAAGAGTGTAAATGTGCTGTGCCCTCAAAATAACACAACACACAGTCATTAATGTCTAAATTGCTGACAATAAAAGTGAGTACACCCCTAAGTGACAAGGTCCAAATTGGGCCCAAGGAGCCGTTTTCCCTCCCTGGTGTCATGAGACCCGTTAATGTCACAAGGTCTCCGGTGTGAAGGGGGAGCAGGTGTTATCGTTCTCACTCTCACATTTGTTGTTATCACTCTCACTCTCTCATACTAGTCACTTGAAGTTCCACATGGCATCTCATGGTAATGAACTATCTGAAGATCTGAAAAAACAAATTGTTGCTCTACATCAGGGGTCCTCAAAGTTTTCAAACAACGGGCCGGTCCACCACCACCCAGACACCACTGGGGGCCGGAAAACAGTAAAAAAAAAAAAAAAGGCTGACATAGAAAAAAGGGGTGAGGGAGGGACAAGTGGGCAGAGCCCCCCACGATTGGCCATGATCATTGGCTTGCTTGCAAAGCAGGGGGTAGGTGGGGGGGTTTGCAATTGGTCCCAGGGGCCGGATTCAGGACCTTGGGGGGCCGCATCCGGCCCCGGGGCCTTAGGTTGAGGACCCCTGCTCTACATAAAGATGGCCTAGGCCAAAAGCAGATTGCCAAGACCCTGAAAAAGTGCTGCAGCACAGTGGCCAAGACCATACAGTGCCATAACAGGACAGGTTCCACTCAGAACAGGCCACGCCATGGTCAACCCAAGACGTTGAGTGCCCATGTTCACTGTCATATCCAGAGGTTGGCTTTGGGAAATAGGTCAGCCCTGGTTAGTCCTTGGATGGGAGACCACCAGGGAATACCAGTTGCTGGAGGCACCTGGAGTAGGAACTGGCAAACCACTCCAGTATTCCTGCCAAGAGAACTCCATGGACATGGGGTCATGAAGAGTCAGTCATGACTATAAAAACAACACACACACACACACACACACACACACACACACACACACACACACACACACACACACACACACACACACACACACACACACACACACAACCTTGTCATGGCAATAAATGCTGAACATCTGAAGCAAGTGTTAGAACAATTTCTAGTTTTAGTAGTTGTCTTAAAAATACGGTTTCACCATTTAGGTACTGGAGTTTCTGCTGCTACAGATAAAGAGTTTGCTCACGGCAGATAGCAATAAGATTGAGCAATTTAGGGGAAAAAGTAGTGCATACATGGAATATACACATTAATAAAATAATAAGCAGAATATGTTTTAACCAATATAGTGTCAAAGATTTGGTTGGCACGCTTATCTTTGGTATGATAAAGTGAAAGTACATAAAAGTTTTATGAATCATGTAATTAGAAAGTCACTACTTCAGGTCTGGGAACGGTTGAAACCCTTATTAGAGAGACACACCCCGAGGTGGTTATCCCCGATTGAAGCATCGGCGATCAAGAGGAAAGATACAGAAGGAGTGGGGATCACATATGGGGATGTGTTATTCTTCTCAGAAAAAGGTCCCAGACTGAAGTCTTATGAACTGTTAAAAGAGAAGTTAACAGGTTGGTTTCAGTACCATCAGTTACATGACATTTTTCAGAAAGACAGAAGGATGTCTGGGTTTGGAGAGAAGGAATCTAAATTTCAAACCATAATCATGGGCCCAAAAAAGAAATTGTTGACTAGATTATATAATTTCTTGTTGGAGTTGAACTTAAAAGATGAACAAGTCAAAGAATGTATGATAAAATGGGCTATGGATTTGGGTCATAATATTGAGTTAGATGTGTGGGAAAGACTGTGGAAAAAGAACATGAAGTTTACCGCATGTACTTTGATAAAAGAAAATTTGTTGAAAATGATGTATAGATGGTATATTACTCCAACGAAATTAGCAAAGATGTATAGGATGAAAGATGATTATTGTTGGAAATGTAAAGAGAAACAAGGTGATTTTTATCATATGTGGTGGACCTGTGAGAAAGTGAGAGAATATTGGGCACTGATATATGATGAACTCAAAAAGATGTTAAAGTATACATTCCCAAAACGATCTGAACTTTTTCTGTTAGGGTTGGTGGATAGTGAAATTAAAGGAGCAGACAGGACTTTATTTTTATATGCAACAGCAGCGGCACGAATGCTCCTGGCACAGAACTGGATGAATGGGGGGTGAAATTACTGGACTTTGCAGAGATGGCCAGACTGACATGCAGACTGAGGGATCAAGACAACCAGAGGTTCCAAAAAGACTGGCAAAAATTTAAGAACTACATGGAGACTTATTGTAAGGATTTAAAGACTCTTACCGGATTAGGGTAGAACGCGAGGGACTACTATTTACTTTTAGAACCTTTTTTATAAGTATATAAAAGGGGTTCGTTTGAAAGGAAGGCTGGGAGATGAATAACGTTAAAACCGCGTGAAGAACAGAGGGAAGCCGAACCTTAGTGATAGATTGATTCTGTATGGTTAATGTTTTGAATTTGTTTTTCTTTTGTATATTAAAATTTTCTAATAAAAATGCTTTGAGAACCAAGCACTAACCAGGGCTGACCATGCTTAGCTTCCAAAACTAGGCGAGACTGAATGTGCTTAGGGCATCTAGGCAGCTCATGACAAGGTTACTTGGACACAATAAATTAAAGCAATAAAACAGTAACAAGTGAAGCAGCAGACTGAAACAACAAAAGGACATGGCAACCAACACCTCATACAATTGCAATTAATCTTTCAAAAGGAGAAAGCACTCATAAGAAATAATTAAAATGCCACTCAAATCTTGAAAAGACAATAAGGAGGAGAGCCTTATGGCTAGGGGACTACTTTCTCTCCAGTAGTCAGACTTCAGACACCTAATTTCCAAAGAGAAATAGATGTAAGTTTTTCTGCAGCTGATGAATAATGTCTCTTTAGCAACAAATTCAGATATAGCTTTGTAAATATAAAACATATTTTGAGATGGCAGGATACCTTTGAAAGCAATTAGCAGACATCTGCATAGAATGTGAATTATTGCTTGCACAAGCAGAAGCTGCTTTCTTGATAGTACAGTGGTATCTCTACTTATGAGTTTAATCCGTTCTGAACACATGCTCTTAAGCCGGACAACTCTTAAGTAGAGCAGCCCTATCTAAAAAAAAAAATTAAAATAAATAAATCAAAAAGATAAAAAAATGTAAGTAGAGCAGACAGCATCTAAAGTTTGTAAGGCCAACATTTTTTTCACTCTTAAGTTGAATTGCACTTAAGTCGAGCTGCTCATAAGTAGATGTACCACTGACTGTATATTAAATAAAGGCTTGTTGGAGTTACCTGATCAGGTCTGTTCTTTCCTGGGACTTGGCAACAGTGGGAGAGCTGAACTACAGAACCTTGTGTATATTTATATATAACAGGTACACTTCCTGGTGTGTAAAATGAACCTCTTGGCCCAAATTCAGTTGTTAGTTCCAACTAGAGTAAGGTCACCGAATGAATTACAGAATGATAAATCCACAACTATGTAGATTTCATTGATTTACTATGTCTCCTCTACTTAGCACTAGAATTTAGATTAAAGCCTGCAGGGTTTTTCCCCAGGTTATAATTCATTTTATTTCCCATTTTTTTGCACATCCAAACAACAAAAAATAATAATGAAAAAACAATTAGGAAATAGGTAAGGGTTGAAGAGAAAACTAAATTATAAACATAAAGTATACTTCTGTCTTGTGGTTGCGTCACCACACTGATGCTGATTATTTCTGAGCCCAAAAATAGAACATTCTCCAGCTCTCTTTCACAAATACTCTCAGCTTCTCACATAATGCCTTTGAGA
This sequence comes from Phrynocephalus forsythii, assembly GCA_029282475.1. NCBI lineage: Eukaryota > Metazoa > Chordata > Lepidosauria > Squamata > Agamidae > Phrynocephalus > Phrynocephalus forsythii. The sequence goes on along the minus strand of JAPFRF010000001.1, from coordinate 4,227,691 downwards.
AACTATCAATCTCTGCAATGCCCAGTATTTTTTTTACTAGCTCCTGTATTTTAGGGATCTCTTGGTCCTCCCATTTTTGAGCCCATATCATCCTTGTGACTGTTCATATATAAATCAATATATATTTCTATTTATTTTTTTCAACAATTCCTGGCATTATATTCAATAAAAACATTACTGGATTGAGGTCAACTTTCTGTTGTATAATTTCTTTAATGATGTCCTTTATCTTTATTGAAAAGTTTTTAGCTTTGTCACATGTAGAGATGGGCAGGAAATGAATACAAAATTTGTTTCATTATTTGTTATTCATTTTGTTATGTAACAAAATGAATAACAAACAGCCACCTCAAAGAAAAATGAAACAAAACGAAGCAGAAATTTCCATTTTGTTTGGGTTTGTTTTTTTTTTTTTTGTCTCCCACCGGTGTCTCTTACCTCCTGATGTCTGGGTCAGGGAGGCCTCCTGGTCACTCATCGCCGCTCCTGCAGCCAACTAACCTCACTGCCACCTTTGGAGCCCTGGCAGCGGCTGTGCCAGGCAGCAGGAAGCCTCACCAGGGAGTGATAGGCCTCACCACCAGCTTCGGAGGCCATGCACCAGCTGTCCGGATCCCAGAGCAGCCGGCGCGGAAAAGAAGCCTCCGCAGAGGGGGATTCATAGGCCTCCTGCCACCCAACATGGCCACTGCCAGGGCTCCGAAGGTGGCAGTGAGGTCTATCGCTGTCCGGCAGGGCTGCCCGCTGCCCGCCAGGCCCACTGCCAGGGCCTTCCAGGCAGCTGCCACTGCTGCCAAGATAACAACCCGTCCCCACCGATCCACCGAGGTGTGGCCTAGTGAGGCAGCAAGTAGGCTTCCAAGCCGCTGTCACTACTGCTGCCAGGATTGCTGCGGCAGGAACCCCGCCGGCCAGCTGCAGTGGCTGAGCAGCTGGCAGGCTGGCCTAGGCCCCCCACCACCACCACTGATATCGCCACCACCTCTGCCAGTCAGGTAACCCAAACCAGTTCGTTTTGGTTTGGTTCGCATGAATTTTTGTTTTAAAAATCTGTACAAAACAAAATGAAACAAACTGAGGGGGCCCAAAACAGAACTAACTGAACCATTTTTCTGTTCCATGCCCACCTCTAGTTGCAGGTCCACCATACATGGAAAAAGGTCCCAGGTAGCTTAACACATTTCCAAGCCTGCGGGTTTTCATTTAAAGACAGTGTGGTGTAGGTGGAAAGCATTTCAAGCTAGAATCCAGGAGATTTGAGTTCAAATCCTTGCACAGCTATGGAATCTAAATGGAAGGGTGGCAAGGGTGCAACTACTCTGTAGACATCTCAGATACATTGAAAGCCCTATTAGGATGACGATGCATCAAATAGGATGTGACATCACACAGCAGTTTGTTTCTGAGAATTTTACAATAATGTAAGACATAAATGGTGCTTGATATGCTGTTCCAGAAGATATTGGAAAAGTTTTTTGGACTATAATTCCCAGAATTCTCAATTAAGTTAGGCCAAAATGTAAATTTTCCAAACTGTGATTGGGAAAGATTGAGCTTCTTTCTTTCTTTCTTTCTTTCTTTCTTTCTTTCTTTCTTTCTTTCTTTCTTTCTTTCTTTCTTTCTTCTTGTTCATTGCACTTTCTTGGTGGTCTACAGCAGTACAGTTTAAATCAATAAATAATTAAACAAGCAAACCCAGTTCTAAACAAAATAACTTTTACTGGTGTGATGTGGCTCAGACTGGTCTGTGGATGAAGGAACTTTTTTAATAGATGTTCTTAAGGAGAGGTATATGTGTACTCAGACTTAAACTGCAATGAAACTGCAGTAGTGAGTTTTGGATATTTTGCTGTTATTTCTTCTTTTCATTGTCTTCTTTCCATGGGACTTATTTATGAATTCAATTTTCAATTGTATAAATCTGTCTACAATAAATAAACAAATGAGCTTTAATACACTATGATTAAGCAATGGTGGGGCATAGCATATATCTGTTGTGTAATGTTTGTGCTCTTCTTTAAAGATGAATTCCCAGTCACAGAAAGTGTTTTCCAAAAATTATTGCCCCTAATTAGACTTGCTTTTAATTAATTTAATTAATCAACTGTGAAGTGTGAGCTGCAGTTAGGGAAAGAATTAAAAATCAGACAACCAAACAGTTATCAGTGGTCAATTATATGTCAGCAATGCATCTTGGATCCACTAGATTCAAGATGCCCTGTTATGGCCAATACCATTAGCTTTGTTCTGCTTCGTTTGCTAAGTGAACATACGGAGACCTTATGTTGGTCATCACCATCTCAGGAAGATGTAGTCATATCTAGTGTTGTCTAGACAAGCGCTGGCAAAATAGGAATTTCCAATCAATAACAAGACCAAAGCCTTTTTGTAATTTAAAATATCCACAAGTGTTATGTAGGGGTGAAAGAAGTGAATGACCTGGGCACATGTAGGAAGGTATAGTGAAGCACTTTGTTAAGAACATAACTTGAAATAGCAGCACTTTGTTCAACCCGCTTTAACACTTGTTCTAGCTAATGGTTACATGAGCAGATTGCCAATTCAGTCTTGGAAATGTACATGTAGATCTGAATAATTGTCCTCCTCCTCTGTATATAAATAAATTCTTATCCTGGTTCTTGATCCCTTACACCATGCTCTCATTTTCTCTGATCACAATGTTTAGCATCTCCCATGTTCTACAAGCCCAAGCAGCCACCTATAAATAAGGACCTTAGAATAGCTCATTTAGAAGAGAAAATTGTGGGCTCACTTTTGTGGTTTTGTAATCCCACCCCTTTGAGTAGCAGATGTTTTCGGTGAGATATGTCCTATCTCAGAATATGTTGCTCAAGCAGAACTTTGAGCAGCACCCTAGCTGTTCCTGGAAGTGGTGGTGGTGGGTGAGCCTTTACAAGTAAAAGGTTATGATTGAAAATGTGGCCAAAAGTAAGTACATTTGGATCACAGGCCATAAAAGCATAAGAAGAGCCGTGCTAGATCAGGCCAAAGGCAAATCTAGTCCAGCTTCCTGTATCTCACAGTGGCTCCAGCAAATGTGACTGGGAGAGCATGAGCCTAGATATCTGTCTCCTGATACCACTCCCCTGCATCTGGTCCTTGAAGTACCCCAGATTTAAGCCTGGAGATTATACATCTCTATCATGGTTTGTAACCTGTGATGGACTTTTCCTCCAGTAATCTGTTCAATACCCTTTTGAAGGCATCCAGGTTAGATGCCATCACCATATCCTGTGGCAGGGAATTCCAGAGATTAACAACACGCTGGGTTAAAAAAAATTCTTTTGTCTGTTCTCACTCTCCCAACCCTCAGTTTGAGTGGATGTCCCCCCGTTCTGGTATTTTGTGAGAGGGAGAAGAGCATCCCTCTATCCACTTATGCACTGCATTATTTTGGACGTCTCAATCATATCATAAGAACATAAGAACATAAGAAGAGCCATGCTGGATCAGGCCAACGGCCCATCTAGTCCAGCTTCCTGTATCTCACGGTGACCCCACCAGATGTGTTTGGGAGCGCATGAGACTAGATATCTGTCTCCTGATACCACTCCCCTGCATCTGGCCCTTGAAGTACCCCGGTTTTAAGCCTGGAGATTACACATCTCCCTCATAGTTTGTAACCTGTGATGGACTTTTCCTCCAGGAATCTGTCCAATCCCCTTTTGAAGGCATCCAGGCCAGATGCCATCCCCACATCCTGTGGCAGGGAGTTCCACAGACTAACAATGCGCTGGGTGAAAAAATATTTTCTTTTCCCGCCTCAGCTGCCTTTTTTCCAGACTAAAGAGCCTCATAACGGTGCTCCCCCAACCCAGTAATCATTTTAGTTGCTCTCCTCTGCACCTTTTAAAGTTCCACTATGTTTTTTTAAGATATGGTGACCAGAATGTATGCAATACTCCAGGTGTAGCCTTACTAGACTTTTGTACAATTGCATTATAATTAGAGATGGGCATGAAACACTAATGTGCTGTTTTGTTTTGGTTTTAGTTTCATTTTTCTTTTCTTTTTTTCATTTCATTTGAAATTGTTTTTTTAATTATTTTTTGTTTTTATTTGTTTTATGTGCTTTTTATGTGTTTTATGTTTTGGAGGGAAGCTCGGGGTTTTTTAACTCCCCCCCCCACTGAAGCAAGTGCTGATCAGCTGGCATGCGGGGCTTCAGTGGCAAAAAAAAAAAAAACGCTTTAAAACCCCACATTTTCTCTGATCCAATCAGGTGCATTGAAGGAAATGGTGCGGGCTTTTAAAACTTTTTTGTTACCAAAGCTAGCGCCAATCAGCTAGAGCCAATCAGCTGGCAGAAAAAAATTAACCCCCCATGCCATTTCCCCACCCGATCAGACGTGTTTGGGGGGAGGAAATGGCATGTGGTTTTTAAAGCGGTTTCCCATAGGAATGCATCAATGCATTAAATCCCTGGGGCCAGGGCCGGCGCTAGGTTTTTTTGCACCCTAGGCAAGGGGTGGGGGGTGGGGTGGGTGGCGGGCAGGCGGGGCAGGCGGGCGGGGTGGGGCAGGGGGGACGGGCAGGGGCAGGGGGACGGGCAGGGGCGGGCACAGGGGGCGGCGATGGGTGATGGGTGTGGGGGGCGGCGGGCGGCGGCAGACGGTGACAGGCGGCTGGCGGGCAGTGGGATGGATGGCGGTGGCCAGTGGTGAGGGGGCGGCGGGGGGGTGGCGGCAGGCTGGCCAGCGCCCTCTTTTCATTTTGGCGCCCTAGGCAACTGCCTAGTTCGCCTTAATGGACGTGCTGGCCCTGCCTGGGGCACACCACTTTTTACTTCTCTCCATTGTGAAGGTTGCCCATTGACACCTACTCTGTGTTTCCTGGATTTCAACCAGTTCTCAATCCATCAGATGACCTGCCCTCTTATTGCTGGACTGTGCAATTTTCTCAGCAGCCTTTGGCTCAAAAGCCTTCTGAAAATCAAGATAGACGATATCCACTGGTTCACCCAGATCAACATGCCTGTTGACCTTTTCGAAGAATTCTAAAAAGTTTGTCAGGCAAGACTTACCCTTACAGAAGCCATGCTGATTTCCCCTCAGCAAGGCTTGTTCTTCTATGTGTTTTAAGATGTTCTCTTAGATGAGGCTTTCCACCATCTTCCCTGGGACAGATGTAATGCTAACTGGCCTGTAGTTTCCTGAGTTTCCCCTCCTACATTTTTAAAAACTGGTGTGACATCTGCTATCCTCCAGTCCTCTGGAACTGTGGTTATTTTAAGAGACAAATTGCATATTACCATTAAGAGATCCACAATTTCATTTCACAGTTCTTTAATAACCCTTGGGTGGATGCCATCTGGGCCCGGTGACTTGTTGATCTTCAATTTATCAATTAAACCTAAAACATCCTCTCTTTTATCCTGTATTTGATTTATTTCCTTAATCTGCCCGAGGTCTTTGGTCATGAAGACAGATGCAAAATTTAATTTCTCTGCAAATTTCAAGTTTTCCTTTACATCCCCTTTACCTCCCTCACCATCCAGAGGGCCAACTGGTTCTCTGGAAGGTTTTTTACCTCTAACATATTTAAAGAAGCTTTTATTATTTCCCTTTATATTGCTAGCCATGCATTCCTCAAAATCTTTCTTTACCTCTCTTATCTTCTTACATTTCTTTTGCCAGAGTTTGTGTTCCTTTTTATTTTCCTCATTTGGGAGGGATTTCCACATATAGAAGCACCTCTCCTTGCGCTTTAGAGCCTCTCTAACTCCACTCGTTAACCATGCCGGCACCCTCTTGGACTTAGAGGAGCTCTTCTTTCTTTGTGGTATGCACTTCTGCTGGGCCTCTACAACCATTGTTTTAAACAGGCTCCATGCTCTCTGGAGATATTGGATTCTTTTTACGTTCCCTTTCAATGCCTTTCTAACAGTTTCCTCATCTGAGGGAAGTCCGCTCTTCAGAATGGAAGGGTTTTTGTATTAGACTTGCTTTACTCTCTTCTGACACTCTTCCCTCGACATGCATGGCAAAGGAGATTGCTGCATGGTTACTGTTCCCCAGAGGCTCAGTGACATTCACATCTGTGACCAGGTACTGAGTATTACACAGTATTAGATCCAGAGTTGCCTTTTCTTGGTTGGGCTCCATGATAAGTTGCTCTAAGGCACAGATATTCAGTATGTTGAGAAACCTGGTTTCTCTTTCTTGTCCCGAGCTCGCATTGGCACAGTCAATGTGGGGATAATTGAAGTCCCCCATGATTACTATCCTATCCCTCTTAGACATCTCCAAGATTTGTCTCCTCATTTCGATGCCCCCTAAAGTTTTTGATCTGGTGGATGATAGCACACCTCCACTATCACATCACTCCTTGAACCTGGTAATTTAACCAACAGTGATTCTATAGTGGAGTCAGACCCAGTGCCAATCTCCATTCTTTTGGATTTTACCCCTGGTTTGACATAGATGCCCACACCTCCTCCAACCCACCCCTTTTTATCCCTCCTATAGAGTTTATAGCCTGGGAATGCAGTATCCCACTGGTTCTCTGCATTCCACCAGGTTCTGTTATGGCTATTAGATCAATGTTAACCCTAGCTACCAAATGTTCAAGTTCTCCCATCTTTGCTTGGAGGCTTCGAGCATTTGCGAAAAAGCACCTGTACAGTGGGTCCCTTAAGAACGGCTGCTTCTTTGTCTCTCCCCCCCCCCCCCGCAGTGTGTATTCAAGTACACACTTTAATGAACCGGATGCTGCCCAGCTCCTCTTGGCTTTCCCCCACACAAGTCAACGCACGACACTGACCCACAATTTTTGTATCTTAATTTTAAGCTCAAATCAACATTGCGGCATATTATCTTTACTCACCCTACTGGCATTATACAGAATCACTGGTGGTGTGGTAAAGGGAAAATTAAATACTGTTTTTGATGGTGTGGACATCTAGAAACAACATATTTCCAGCTAGCCCTGTCACATAGTCTTCACTAATCCAGTCTAACATGCCTGCATTTGGGTGAAGGACTTGCATTTAATGGATTTAATTACAAGTAAGCAGAGGATGTTGGACTCTTTTTTTAAGGTATTCAAGGAGTGGAGATTGCTCTTGAGGTCAAAGCCTCAGTGGTTTCCCTTGACTGCTCTGAGGTTAGAGCTCTCTACTATCTATCAGTATTATGCCCAGACTTGTTGACAGGAGTTTGGGAAGTCGATCCAACACAGTAGTAAGCAGAGTACCATACTATGAAGAGAGAAGCTGTCCTGAAACTATCCTGGCTAAGAATTTAGGCCGAGAGGGGAAAGTGTTGACCGGGGGGGATCAGTGGGCCTTCTCTGACTCGAGACTCTCATTCCCAAGATGTGAGACTGAGGGAGGAGAAACTGTAATGCTGCTGCCAATATCATCAAGAATGAACATCAAAGACTTTCTTTCTGAAAAGATAGCAGAGACTCTGGGAAATAATCATTTTTGCTGCAAGCTAGCAGTTCCTTCTTTACACCATGAGGAAGGAGGAGTTGAATGTTTGACTTAATGTTGACAGTTCCTTGGATTTGCCTAAACAAAAAATGGATGTTTTGGAACCTTTGGGTCAGACATCTTTATTTATCCAGAAAGAGGGATGAACCATTCATACCTCTCCTGACATAGGCGAACGCTCACAGATACTAAGGACAAGAAGACCTTATTTCAAATCTCACTGCAAAATGAACTAGACTTTTGCCATATTGTGCAAAAAAATCATCTTTGTTCTGGTTTCTTAAAACATATTATTGGAAGAATAAGCTTTTCTGCTAGAGTTACTGTGTGTGCAAAGACTCTGAGTATCATAGTTCTATGCTTGCTTCTTTCATATAGCTTGAATTGCATCCTCCCAATCTGTAAGCCTTATTGAGACTCCTCTTCCACAATTTCATAGAACCATAGAATCATCATAGGGTTGGAAGGGACCTTAGAGGTCCAACCGTCCAAGGCACAAGACCTCATACCATTCCAGACAGATGGCTGATTTCCAATCTTTTCTTGAAAATCTCCAGTACTGGGCCACCCATAACATCAGGAGGCAAGCTGTTAAACTGTTTAATGGCTCTCATTGTCTGGAAATTTCTCCTTATTTCCAAGTTGGCTCTCCCTCTGATGAGTTTCTTCTACCCTTTGGTTCTTGTGATACCCTAGGTGCAATTGAAAATAAATCAATGCTCTCTTGCTTGTGGCAGTCCTTCAGGTATTGGAAGACTGCTATCATGTCTCCCCTGAGTCTTCTCTTCTTCAGGCATGCCTAGTTCTTTTAGTCATTTTTTTAATGATTTAGCCTCCAGTGCCCTTATCATCTTAGTTGTTCTTCTCTGTACTTTTTCCAGGGCCTCTGTGTCTTGTTTTATTGTGGGAACCAGAACGGGACACAGTATTCCAAATGTGGCCTGACTAGGGCAGTGTGGTACTATTACTTCCCATGGTCTGGATGCTATTCCCATCTTGATGCAGCCTAAGATTATGTTCGCTTTTTTGGCATCTGCATCACCCTGCTGCCTCATCCTTAGGTGGTGGTCCACCAGGATACCTAAATGCCTCATACAGGTACTATCTTGAGCCAGATACCACTTTACTTTTCTCACTGTTCAACTGCATCTTGTTGGACAGGGTCCAACATTCAAGTCTGTCAAGATCCTTCTGAAAGTTTAGTCTATCTTCCAAAATATTGGCACTTTACCCAGCTTTCTGTCTTTTGCAAATTTGATGAGTTCTCCTTCAATCCCCTCATCAGGGTCATTTATGAATATGTTGAAGAGCCATAGAACCAAGACAGAATTTTGAGGGATCCCACTGCACACTTCCCTTCATGTAGATGTGATCCCATGGAGGACCACACATTGTGTGCAATTGGTCAGCCAGATGCCAATTCATCTGGTAGCTGCACTTATTTCTTCAATGGAATTCCATCATTATTTTTCTCTTTGACTCTTGTGACATCCTTTTACCTTTTTAAAGGTGCAGACAGTATCCCTTTCTAAAAGAGCTGGAGGAGGGTGCCATGGATATCAAGGAGTAACTCAAGGAAGGAAACCATAGTTATGATTTAGCAAGGGATAAGGATGATAGTAAATAATAAATACAGTGGTACCTTGTATAAAGGAATTAATTTGTTCCAAATGAAATTATGTTAAGCAATTTTCCTTTATACAAATTTCCAATAGGAATGCATGGAAAACAGAGTAATCCCTAATCGCGACCATTTTTATGTTGTATAGATTCACCCCATAGACAATTCTGTTAAGCAAAGTTCCCCTATCGCCGGAATTTTTTTGTACAGATTTTTGTTATACATAAAATCTGTACAACATATGTAGAAGACCATTTATTTATGATGATTTCCCTCAGTCCGAAGTTACTTTGCAGTGAAAGTAAAACTTATTTATGTCATTCATTTAATTTATAGGTCACCTTTCTCCCAATCAAGGGACCCAAAATGGTAAAGCTCATGTGCTATGACATCCTCACAATAACAACATACAAAGCAGAGCTTAATAAGGTTACAATTTTGGAGCTCCCTCAAGTCCCCTAGCCAGCATAGCCACAGGTAACAACAACAAATGCCTGTTTGGGATCATTAGTTTCATCTAATTTTTGAACACTCAGATCAGTGATTTCCTAGCTTGAGATACTGATGGGTTGTTACAGTTGTCATGGATATAGCCTAGACCAAACAGAAACAGAATGATGTCAGAATGAGGTCACAATCTAGAGAGGTTCTGCTCTTCTGCAAACTGAGAGATAGTTAACAGTCAGGTTGAGCCGTAACATTGTCAGGATGGATCTTCACAGTAGGGAAAAACAAGGTTTGGAGGTGAGCTATATTAAGTTTTCAGAGACACTGTAGTCTAGAAGGCAGAGTGTTGGATGGTGACTCATTTCTAATACAAAAATATAGCGTGTCTAATCTCAACAGTATATTCAATCTCAATGTTTAACTCTTCAGTACTAAACAATTTAGGATACATTTTAGCTAACTATATTCTAAATGTCATTCACATTATATTTACCTATTCTTCCAAGAGTTCCTAATTTCAAAAGCCATCTCTAATTCAAGTTAGTACTTTATGAGCTAATATAAAAGAGCTACCTCCTGGTCTACAGGTTTCACTTCTGTTCTGGCTCTATCTCCTGATCAAGACTAATTTTAGTTATTTTCACAAGTTCATCCTGCACAATTCTTGTTGTAGTTGTCTGTAGACTAAAATCAGCTCTCTGTTGTGCCTCTGTGTCCTTATCAGGGTTAAAAATATTTGCATCTTCAGAGGGTGGGTCTGTCTGTGACGTATAAATGTCTATATTTTTTTTGGTAATCTGCATAGGATTATATTGGCAAATTCTTCTTCTGATAGGTTTTCCCAATTCATTGTTTTCTTGTAGCTTACAACAAAGAGTTAACATTGCTTATAATTGTAGTTTCTGCCACTCAGTTTCCAAAAGGGAGGAGTATAGAGGGAAATGACAGGATTGAAAAAAGGAAGAACCAAAGAGGCGGGAAACAGAGATTCTTTAGCAGTTATTTTTAAAACATGGAGTCATTGCAAGGTCAAATAAACATTCATTTGAAAAACAGCTTTCCCAATGCTGCCCTTAAAATATGTCTTTCAATCCACCGCATACAGAAAGCATAAAACAAAAAGCAGTTTCCGCAAGAGTATTTTTCTACCAGCCCACAAAAAAGCAATAGGTAGAAAGGTATTCATAAAATAAATGTGAGAAAGCTTGCTTCTTCATATATGTGCTTGTCTTTCAAAACATTCACACCTCTTTGCCAAAAGCCACTTCCACAAAAGGGGGAGCGGGGGTTGGTGCTTGTTTGAAGAAAAGATTCTAAATCACCAAGCAGAAACTTTGCATAGAGACACAGAGGGATAAAAGCAGTTTTACTCACGACATGCCAAATATTTACAACTTTCTACAGTTCTCCAGTACCAACAGCTTCTGCCTTCACCAAATCATAGAATCATAGAGTTGGAAAAGACCTCAAGGGCCATCCAGTCCATCCCCTGTCATGCAGGAACCCCCATCACAGTATTCCTGACAGATGGCCATCCAACCTCTGCTTAACAGCCTCCAAAGAAGGAGACTCCACCGCCCTCTGTGGCAGCATATTCCACTGCCTAAAAGCTTTAACCGTCATGAAGTTCTTCCTAATGTTCAAATGGAATCTATTTTTTTGTAGTTTGAATGGTGATGATTTTCCTCCAGTGGCAGATAAGGCATGTTTTTGTTTCAACAGTTCACCACCATTTCCTTCATGGTCTGCAGGCACTGCCTCTCTTCATTTCCTCTCCAAGGAAAACTTACCGTTCTTAGGATCTCTTTTTTCTGGAGGAATTCAACATGATAACCTGCAGCACTTATCAAGTTGTCTCACTGCAGTGTGACAGGAACTGGAACTCTTGTAAAGAGTCCCTTTCTCTGAATATCTGCGGGTCTTCTTTCTCCTAGATCTGAATCTGAAGTGGGTTTTTATTTTAGGTATTCACTCTTCCTCTACTACCCTATGTTATTTTGGAAGGCTCTGGAAAAAAGGAAAAGGTTTCACTGAATAAGTCATGTTTTAGGGTAACAAAAGGAGTGCCATAATTCCAGTGCTCAACTTGAGAATACAAATACAGTCACCCCCCGGCATTTCGCAGTTCAGGTACTGCGGTCCCACTATATTGCGGGATCACAGTACCTGCACCTTGGGCCACGCAGGATGGGCGGTGGGGGGCAATTGCATCACCCCGTGCTGCCCCCACTCCAAGAAGCCTCAGGGCTACTGGAGGAGGTGGCAGGCGGCAATCTCATCGCCCTGTGCCGCCCCCCCCCCACTCCTCCAGAAGCCTTGGGGCGGCTGAGGTGGGTGGCAGGCAGTGATCGCATCGCCCCATGCCGCCCTGCGCTCCTCCGAAGCCTCAGGGCTGCTGTGGGGGGTCGGAGGGGGGCGATCACGCTGCCCTGCAATCTCCTTTGAAATGCATTACCAATGCATTTCAATGGAGAAATTTTCCCCATTGGAATGCATTGAGCCAATGTTTTCCAATGGGGATAATTTTCTCCATTGAAATGCATTGGCAGTACATTTCAATGGAGACGGCCCCAGACTAGAAGTCTCGAGGCGGCGGGGCGGGCAGCGGGGAGGTCAGATTGCCCCCCCGACCCGCTTCTACATATCACAGATTTTCAGGCATCACGGGTTGGGTGGGTCCCTAACCCCCGCGATAGGCAGGGGGTTACTGTACATCATAAATCTCACATGTTCTCTTCTGCCTCATGTGTCATTAGAGTTTTCAGGGTGTGTCTCAAAGTAGAAACTGTTTCCTTCAATTTATTTTATTTTGCATTACTATTAATTATTTTGATTCTTTTTAATTCTTTGGCTTCTTTTTTTCTTCCTAGAGTTTTCACACGTGCAGGGTCTGCTTTTTGGATCCTGAAATGCCACTTTCCCTGATTGACCACGTCTTCAGGTCTCAGGTTGACAATTTATATGTCCTTATTGATGTTTCCTGACATCTTTGTTTTGGTCACCAATGTGGCTGCTGGCCATCGATTTTCAGGTGGTTTGCCATTTTTGTGATGGTGGAAAGTGATGCTCTGAGGACATGCCCATATTAGTGGAGCTGGCTTTCTCTCATCTTCTCTGTTATTGATACCACATCTAGATGCAGTTAGCTAGTGTGGCCATCACCCCTGATCCATGAATATTTATTATTTAGAATGTTGTTTTGTGTATTCCAATAGGGTTGGAGTCATCAGTTTCATATACCTGTGAGAGCATTCATAAAGACAGATAGGGTCTGGCAAATGGACAGCGATAGCCTGGCAGAGTATGTTGCAGAGTATATTACATGTTTCATATTAGAAAATTGTATCTGAAGTCAATATCCTAAAGCATGAACAGGGGATAAGAGGGCAGGTCCTCTTATGGATTGAGAACTGGTTGAGATCCCGGAAACAAAGAGTAGGTGTCAATGGGAAATTTTCACATTGGAGAGAAGTGAAAAGCGGTGTGCCCCAGGGCTCGGTCCTGGGACCGGTGCTTTTCAATCTGTTCATAAATGACCTGGAGACAGGGATAAACAGTGAGGTGGCCAAGTTTGCAGATGACACAAAACTTTTCCGTGTAGTAAAAACCAGAGAAGATTGTGAAGAGCTCCAGAAGGATCTCTCCAAACTGGGGGAATGGGCTGACAAATGGCAAATGCGTTTTAATGTAACCAAATGTAAAGTAATGCATATTGGGGCAAAAAATCCAAACTTCATCTATCAACTCATGGGCTCTGAGTTATCCGTGACGGATCTTGGTGTGTTGGTGGACAACTCCATGAAGGTGTCTCCCCAGTGTGTGGCAGCAGTGAAGAAGGCCAATTCCATGCTAGGGATTATCAAAAAGGGGATTGAAAACAAAACAGCCAACATTATAATGCCATTATACAAAGCAATAGTAAGGCCCCACCTGGAGTATTGTGTACAATTCTGGTCACCGCATCTCAAGAAAGACATAGTGGAACTGGAAAAGGTGCAGAAGAGAGCGACTAAAATGATCACTGGGCTGGGGCACCTCCCTTATGAAGAAAGGCTAAAACATTTGGGCCTCTTTAGTCTGGAAAAAAGGTGCTTGAGGGGGAATATGATTGAGACATACAAAATAATGCAGGGTATGAGTAAAGTGGAGAGAGGGAAGCTCTTCTCCCTCTCCCAAAATACCAGAACTAGGGGACATACACTCAAATTGAGGGCTGGGAGAGTAAAAACTGACAAAAGAAAATATTTTTTCACCCAGCGCGTTGTTAGTCTATGGAACTCCTTGCCACAGGATGTGGTGATGGCATCTGGCCTGGTTGCCTTCAAAAGGGGATTGGACAGATTCCTGGAGGAGAAGTCCATCACAGGTTACAAACCATGATGGAGATGTGTAATCTCCAGGCTTTAAACCAGGGTACTTCAAGGACCAGATGCAGGAGAGTGGTATCAGGAGACAGATATCTAGTCTCATGCGCTCCCAAACACATCTGGTAGGGCCGCTGTGAGATACAGGAAGCTGGACTAGATGGGCCTTTGGCCTGATCCAGCATGGCTCTTCTTATGTTCTTATGTTCTTATGTTTATTCTCTACACTACAATAAAACATTCTTACAGTGGTACGTTGCTTTAAGTAATTAATAAGTTATCTGTGACGCTACGTCAAGCAGAAATTACGTAAAGTGGATTCACATGGGGTGCAATGCAGCACAATGCATCCTGGGAAATGAAGTCTTTCGGGAAAATGGGTAAAGCTGAGGGTTATAGGATAAAAATGTGTAAACAGACACATTATTTCCAAAGGACTTCATTACATCATGGAAACTATGTAAAATGGGACATTTGTAAACCGGGGTATCACTGCATCAGTTCTGAACAAATAAGACTTGAACAAAAGATTTTTGAACAAAAAGATGTCTAAAGAAAGTGCAATGGTTGACTAAAGAACTTTCAGCTCAGCTAAGTATAAAAAAAATCAAGTACAGGAAATGGAAAAATAGGGAATGCACTAAAGAGGAGTATAAGCAAGTAGCCAGTACAGTAAATTGAAACTGCTATGCCTGCTCTCATTCATTTTAGTTCTACATTTTTGTAGAGCTTAATTTGAAGCAAAGAACACAAAACACACTTCTCTTCTAGATTTGCCAAGAACTTAAATCTATGATGATTTTAGGGTAATAGAAGTTGATGACAGTGTTACAGTATTTAAGGCTTTACCTTGAAAGCAGCAGGGTAAAAATCCTGATTCTCTAGTTCTTTGCTGAATCCCACTTGCATTTTCTCCCCTCTTCATTTCAGATCACAGATATGTACAATATGGACTGTATCTTATCGTGGCATGTACAATATGAAGATGTTGTATGGAATTTCATGCACTTCCCCCACCCTACCCATCTTCCTCACTGATCACACAACTTTTGGCCATCTTTCTTCACTTATGTGTATTTCAAGCTGTTCAGTTTTTACAATGTGTGCATTATTTTCTGCATGTTACATCTCTCCGTAACATATGGACTCTCAAGGCCAGAATCCTATTTTATCCCTACCACAAGCCCTGTGAAGGGCAAACATGTTGCAAGAAAATATATTTCATTCTCTTCTAAAGTTTTTTTTTTCTTAAAAAGACAAAAGGTGGATATAGCATGAAATATTGTCTTGGTCATTTTCCAAATGACATTCGGATTGCCAAATACTAGAAGCATTTTCATGTTTATTTTCTGTTGTTTCTTAGTTAAGAGAAGTTCTTTAAAGATTATATCTTGCAATGTGTCCTTTTTTTAAAGGGCACCCTTTGGACATTTACAGGTGGCTTGACAATTTTCTTCAGCATACGGATTTGCACAAGAGAATGTTTCTACAATATCGCTACATTCAGTGTATAAATCAGCATACTCGCATGAGCTGTCTGAAAGAAATGAAACCAAAATGAGATTAGATGGATGAGAGAGAAAGTAGCCTGGCATTTAAGTTCATTAGTCTTGCCTCTGGTTTATGTAGTGTATCACTCCATGGACCCTCCAAATCTGAAATACCTCCTGGAATCCAAGGGATTCTACTTTAGTACTCAGTATCTTCCCATTTTCATTTATGCATTAACAATTTCTTGAGTTAATTGCTGAAATACTCTTTATTTGTATCTGCCCTTGAAAATATACAGAAGCTGGTACTGCTGTAGAGAACAGTGGTTGTTTGTTAGTAATAGAAATAGCACATCATAAGACCCCTATATTACATCAGTCCTTTTATGAACATGCTAGTGATTTGAAGAGAGGCTTAGATAGCCTGCTTCCACCTTCCTTTAGCTGCCTACCACAATTATACACCTGGTTATACAGATTAGGAGTGCCATTAGTGTTCAAACAGAGACCTTTGCAAAAACACGAACTCTGGTCCAAGTCTTCATAGACAATGTCAAAGGGCCTCATGAATGGAACACTGCTTCACAGCCATAACGAGGGTAAAGTAACTGGGGTTTTGACCCAGAACACCAAACTTTCAAGGGCACTGAATAACTTAAGATGACGCTACTGCGGAGTGTTAGGGAGATAAACAGGGACAACTTCTGCCCTGTTCACCTTGCCCTTTTCATTTCCCTACTAACAATAAAACCACATCTTCCTTCCCTCTTCACTTGCATTCCCTCTTGAAGTGTTCAAATTGCTACTCATGGCTGTTCGCTGCTTCCTTTCAGACTGAGAATACTGGTGTTTTTCTCCTGTCTGACATCAAAGGCCTAATATTCCCAAGAACCTTTGGGAGTGATAAAACTAGTAGGGGCTCTCAGCGCTCCCAAAGCAGTGCTGTTAACTAGCCATTTTGTCAGCTGGGGCAAGCAGTGCAAAATGTGTTACCAAATCAACATTTAATTCATGGCTTGTAAACAAGTAATTACAGCACTCTTCACCTTGCTAGATCAGGATTAGAACTACTATTAGAACTACAAAATGTTATAAATGTGCATGATATTTGGTGGATGTCCCTAAATTGCCTTTATTTGTGACAGCACCTACATGATGAAATTTGCCATGCTAGAAAACTCACAGCTCCAAATCAAGAGGCAACAATTTATTTATTTATTGGATTTTTTTATACCGCACGTCTGGCAGTGAGGTCACTCTGGGCGCTTAAGGACTATAGTCAATACGTAGTGATGTAAAGCTCTTCATAGATGATCCATAACTCACTTCAAGTGGGATTCTTCTGCAATTCACTGTATCAGCTGCACATTACTGTTTTTATAACTGTTGTTAACATATAGATTAAATGTTTTATATCATTGGAAACTTACTGCAGAGTTTATCCTCACAGCTGTCAGGGCAGTCTCCACATGATGGCCCTTCTTTGTATGGTTTCTCCAGTTGTTCTAGTATATTTCCTCTGAAATGACACAGCACAGCTTAAGATTTCTCCACACAGAAGACATAAGAGGAAGATAATATAATTGTTTAAAATAAATTATTGATACCAAATGAAGTAAACAGGGCATTACCAGATTAACTTGATAAATTACATTTATCAAATTTATTTCCACATGTTTTAAGCACCATCTCCATGCAACTTTATAGCAATTTCCTTTAATACCTATTGACATATCTTAATCAGATCTCCCCCCTTAATTTCCTTAGCTCAATCTTCTTGCCATACTTCTTTTAAAACTATTGTTGCATTATTATCTGCCTATGTCAGCATCTTGCATGTTACATTTATAGTATCTCTACCACTCTAACAGAATTCCAGTTTCACTTTTTTCTATTATTTCCTTAAATTTTGTAAGTGATCTTCCCTCTCTACGCTTAGTTTTCCATTCTTTTGTGAAGTTGTAATATGTTTAACCAAGAAATTCACTCTCCTCCTTATATGTTTCTTACTTTCTGCCTATTATATATCCTCTTTATCCAATATTTTATGTTTAGAATTCCCTTCCAAATCACTGCATTCTTTGTTTTCCTCAGATTTTCTGGGAAATTCCTTAGCAGTACCACCTGGCTAAGGGAGGAGATAAATTGGTATATTATTTTTCTCTATTCTTTCCAGCTTTCCAACATAGTAAATGCTGGAGATAATATTATTTGTATTTATGCCTCTGCAGACTTTCCTGAATGTGGCCTAGAATTCTCAGCTGTACCACTGAAGCTCAAGGACTGGACCAACTTTACACGAAACCTGAACAAATCAGAGAGAAAGTGTTGCTGGTTTTCTCCTAGAGGAAATATTTTTATATGGAAGGATATTTTTAAAAATCCAATAGGACTAGCCAAAGCAGCCTTGACAGCAAGAACATTTAAGGACTGGGGAATTGCAAACTTCATTTCTATTAATTCGGTCTGATTTTCTCCCATTCCCGTCCCTTTCTAAGGGACATGGACATGCCAAGGAGAAGTTTGCAGGGCAGGAGATGCAGAGGATGCTTTATTTATTTTTGGATTTATATACGGCCAAGCTTAATTAAAAGAACAACTCCAGGCGGTATTGTGATGGAAAGGTTGCTTCATGTCCTTTCTCCTCTCTTAAGAATCAATGTTTAGAGAAGCAGAAACAACAGGCTAATCAGAGCACAAAACTGAGGCTAAAGAGTACTCAGAAAGATTCAAGACAGATGAACAAAATTCCTTGCATAAAATCTTGGTACAGCTAATGATATAGATGAAGTCCAGTTCTGAAGGGTGTAGTGCAGATGAAATTAGTTACCGTATATACTCAAGTATAAGTCGGCCCGAGAATAAGTCGATGCCCCTAATTTAACCCCCCAAAACTGGGGAAACTTATTGACTTGAGTATAAGTCTAGGGTGGGAAATGCAGCAGGGCCTGGCAGCTCCTCCTTTGTGAGCTCAGGGAGCGGGGTGTGATGTTTAAAATGACTTTTAGCCACCAAGGCAAGCACTTGCCTCGGTGGCTAAAAGTATTGACCTGAATATAAGTCAAGGGCCCCCCTTTTCAGCCCAAAATTAGGGCTGAAAAACTAGACTTATATTTGACTATATACAGTACATAGAATATGAAGAGGTTAAGCAGTTAAGGCAAAAAGGCAGGGAAGGCTGATGGCATGTATAGGTGTGGGAAGTACATATCTGAATTCATGAGAATTGCATGTGATTTTTTTACAAGCCACAGACATACAGTAGATAGCAAAATTTAGAGTGACTACATGGAGCCAATCTGACATCTGAGAGGAAGGATCCAGATCCTCCCTGTCCTCTGACATACTTTAGCAGTAGAAATGACTCGTTTTTTTCTCTGTTTTTGCATGTTGGTTGCTGAACAGGTCAAATAAGGAATGTTTTATTAGGGGGGATACTTACGGAGGGCAGTATCGGCACACATGATAGAATACATTTTCATTCTTTGGGCAGATGGAACCTGCACATCCAACCTGGTTTGAGTTGTGCCAAATGATCTGTGAACATAGAATGGTGCAAGTCAAATGGGGAAGCATCATTTTAAAAAGAAGCAGCAAGTAGTGGTGTGGATGGAAAGCCTCGTGGTTATGCAACAGATTTGTAATATAACCAATACAAGACGAGGAGCCGTATAGCCATCACAAAAACCAAGTACAAAAGTGGAACAGGTGATACCTTTAGGCTACTAGAAAAAATAAGAAAACATTGCTAATATTTCGAGGGTGAAACCCTCTTCCTCAGAGCAGTACTATAGCATGGCAAAAGATGCATTTGCCAGGAGTTACTTCTTAGGTCCTTGGAAAGATGGGGGGGGGGGAGCCAGGCAGTTTATTAGCCCTGTGTGACCTGGCAGGTCCTATATTTGATGTCCTTGGGATTAAATGTCTTGCCTTTTTCCTCGTCCAACAAGGCTCCTCTATTATTAGCAGTTGAGGCTCGGAGCCTGGGTGTTCTTTGGCTGCATTCAAAATGAAGGGAGGGACGTGTTTTTATTGTCCCAGCCCTTCCAAAGACATGTCACCAAATAACTCCTGGCAAATCCATCTTTTGCCATGTTATAACCTATTGGTACTGCTCTGGGGACGAGGGTTTCACCCTCAAAATATTAGCAATGTTGTTTGTTAATTTTCTAGTAGCCTAAAGGTATCACCAGTTCCACTTTTGTATTTGATAATATAACCAAATACTTCTTTTAGAAAGGCAGATCTTCTGCCACACCCTTTCCTGTTCCATACATTATGCAGGGTGGTCAACCTGGCCAGTCAATAAGAAGAGCAAAGAATGCTAGATGGAGTTACGCTCCCTCTGAAAACACAGATAGGCAGATTGGGGGGGGGAGGGTGTTCCAGGATTCATCCCTGACCCTGGATACTCAGGTTTTGCCAGTGGCCAGGAGTGCCTTTGCACTAGTGCCGCAGCTATGCCCATTCCTGTAGAGGTCTGATCTGGCCACAGCAAAACATACCTAGTTACATCCTGGGATTGTTGTTGTTGTTGTGTTGTTACAGTCATGACTGACTCTTCATGACCCCATATCCATGGAGTTTTCTTGGCAGGAATACTGGAGTGGCTTGCTAGTTCCTACTCCAGGCGCTTACAGCACCTGTTATTCCCCTGGTGGTCACCCATCCAAGTACTAGCCAGGGCCGACCCTGCTTAGCTTCTGAGATCAGGCGAGACTGGATGTACTCAGGGCATCTAGGAAGCTCACATACTGTCATTAGATAACTGAAATTACATAATTGTAATATTCTCTACATGGTGCTATCTTTGCAACATCATGTAGAGAATATATGTTGCTCTCTCTTGGTCTCAAAATATCGCAGATACAGTGAAGTATCTCACAGGCTAAAGAATAATGGTGAAAACCCATACATCACAAAGGAGTGGGATGTATCCATTGCTACCTGCATGTCCCAAAACCTGCACTTACCTATTCCATGTACAGTGATACCTCAACTTACGACATTAATCCATTCTGAATGCACATTTGTAAGTCAAATTATTCATAAGTCAAACAGCAGTTTACTATTGGGATGCATTGAAAAATCAATTAATCTGTTCCAGATGTTGGAAAAAAGGCAAAAAAGGGAACAGATTAATTGGTTATCAGTGCATTCCCATGGGAAGGCAGTCCCAACCACCCTCTCCAGCAGGCTTGTGGAGAGCAGCCTTCAGCTGCCCTTGATTGAGAGAGATCTTCAGGCAGCCTGGGCACCTTGCCAGGGAAGAGTTTACATCCCAGTAGGCACTCACATTTGCTTACCTCTGGGCTAGTCAAAGACTGATTGGTCCAGCTCAGAGATAAGCAAAGGTAAGCGCTTACCCGGAGGTAAGTGCTTCCCTTGCATGGCACCCAGGCTGCCCGAAGATCAATGGGTTTATTCTCTGCCCAACACTTTGTTGAGCAGAGCAGGGATGGGTGGATCTTTGCCCAACCTGGGAGGCTTGCAAGGCAAGCAATGGTGGTGATCAATGGGTATGTGTTCTGCCCACCACTTTGGTGAGCAGAGCAGGGACTCATTGGTCTTCACCCAGCCTGAGTTCCTTGGAAGGGAAGCAAGAAAGGGGGGTTAGGTGATGGAGACAGAGATTGCCACCACCTCCTCCTCCACCTTCTCCTAGGTATTTCAATCTCTTTTGCAAGAGATCGAAGCAACCAAGAAGGAGGAAGAGGTGGCAATCAATGGTGAACGCTGCTCTCTGCAACTCCGCAAGACAGCTGACTTTGACAGATCAAACCTGTCAAAATTGGCTGTTGGGGGGGGCTGTGGAGAGCATTCATAAGTCAAATTATTTGGTTGTCAAAGCAAGTCCAGATACCACTGTATAACATGTGAAAAGATTGAGGTGCCTGCAAAAAGAATGCAGTTTGAGTCCAGACGAGCAATGGCCAAGTTAAAGGGGCTAGGTCAGTGGAAGTGAACCTTTGGCACTCAAGATGTTTTGGACTACAACCCCCCAGAATTCCGAGCCTAGATTTTCAATTACAAAGGACTGTGGGAGTTATGGTCCAAAACACCTGAAGTGCTGAATGTTCACCACCACTGGGCTAGGCAAACCAGAGTCAGACAGATCAAGAGTCAGGAGCCAGGTGAAGCAACCAGGGCAGCAGATATCAGAAGAATCCAGCAACATGAAGTAAGGTGAGGAAGGAACAAGGGAGGGGTTGAACTGGAGCACAGTTACTACCTGGGTAGCAGGAATTCAGGCCAAACCAAATCAAAAACACCTGAGCAGGACCCATGAGCTTTGTTGCCTGAGGCAAAGATTTGCATGGAGAAGCCAGACCTTATATCAGGCATGCCCAAACTTCGGCCCTCCAGATGTTTTGGACCACAACTCCCACAGTCCTTTGTCATTGGCAATACAGGCTTGGAATTCTGGGAGTTGTGGTCCAAAATATCAGGAGGGCCAAAGTTTGGACATGCCTGCCTTATACTGTCCAGCCCTCTGGCTTCACAAATGAGGCTCCTAAGGAACTAAGTAACTATAGCCAAGAGAGGACCCAATCTTGTAAATTCTAGAACAGCTTTCTTCTCCAGGAGTGAAGCTGATCCTGTACACAATGGAACGTTCAGGCATGGCCCTGATCCTGACAGGTAGAGTTGGAAGGGGCCTATAAGGTGCTCGGGTCCAACCCCCTGCTCAGTGCAGGAATCTAAATTAAACAGATACCAACATATCTCCCCCACTCTGGTTGTCTTGCACTGGTTGCCTGCTCATTTCTACATCATCTTCAATATGACACTATCATATAAGTCCCTAGACAGTTTGGGACCTCAATATCTGGAAGAATGCCAGCTTGCAATGGTTTCTGCCCACCCTACTTGTACATCTCAGGCAGGGTGGTTGGGGACACTGACCCTACAAGAAGTGCAGAAGACCAGAAATCGGGCCTTCTCGGTGATTGTCATTCACTTTTGGGATCAGCTCCCACCCTATGTCCACCTGACCTTTCCCCTTCACTGGCTACCTTTAAGAGATGGTTGAAAACTTGTTTGTTCAGAAAGGCCTTTCCAGAATTTTCCTTCAAGAGGATGAAGAGTACCTATGAACTCCTAGGCTTGTAATCCCACTATCTTGATCACTTGATCTGCGCATGCCATCAGCCTTCCCTTACTTTGGGCCTTACTCCTTAACCTATTCATATGCTATGCAAGTAATTTTATCTGCACAACATTCTTCAGAACTGGACTTCATCTACTGTATGTCATTAGCAGTACCAAGATGGTATGCAAGGAATTCTATTCATCTGTCTTGAATCTTTCTGGGTACTCTTTAGCTTCAATTTTGTGCTCTAACTAGTTTATGGCTGCTGCTTTAAACAGGCTTCAGACTTGATCCTTAACCATGTACAGTGGTACCTCAACTTATGACATTAATCCATTCTGAAGGCATCTTCAGAAGTTGATCAAGTCGTAAGTCAAACAGCAATTTCCCATAGGAATGCATTGAAAATCAATTAATCCATTATGGAGGGAACAAATTAATACCTGTAGGTCAATGCATTCCTATGGGAAGGCTGTCCCAACCCCACTCAAACAAGAGCAGTCAAAGGCTGTTTTCCATTTTCCCAACAGACAACTGACTTTGACAGGTCTGAACTGTCAATATCAGCTTGGGGGGTGGGGTGGAGAGCAACCTCTGGTTGCCCTTGATTGAGGGAGAAGCCCAGGCACTGTGGAAGAGAAGTGCTTACCTCCATGTAAGCACTTACCCAGAGGTAAGTGCTTCCCTTCCAAGGCACCTGGACTTCTCCCTCAATCAAGAGCAGCTGGAGACTGCAGTCCACAACCCTCTCCCCAAGCTGATATTGACAGGTTGGACCTGTCAAAGTCAACTGTCTGTCAAGAAAGCAGAAAGCAGCCTTTGACTGCCCTTGAATGAGGGAGAAGCCGAGGCACCTTATGTAGTAAGGTAAGTGCTTATGTAGAGGTAAGCGCTTTCCTTCAAGCCACCCAAGTTGCGGGAAGATGCACCCATCCCAGATATCTCCTGGGACAGATGCATGTTCACCCACCCTGGGTGGTTTGAAAGGCAAGTGGTGTTGGCAGATTACCACTGCCACTTCCCTTGCAAGCCTCCTGGGCTGCACAAAGATCAGTGGGTCCGTGCTCTTCTCACCAAATTGGTGGGCAGAGCATAGACCCATTGATCTTCACCCAGCCCAGAAGGCTTGCAAGGGAAGTGGTGGTGGTGATCCGGCACCACCGCTTGCCTTGCAAGGCGCCTGGGCTGGCCAAAGATCCATGGTGCTTGTGATCTTCGCCAAGCCCGGGCTCCTTGCAAGGTAAGTGCTTACCTCTGATTCCCTTGCAAGGTGCCTAGGCTGCCTGAATTTGCATTGTTCCCAGGGAATGATGCAACTCTCGCAAGTCCAGGAGGTTTGGAAGGGAGGCACGATGGCCATCTCCTCCTCCTTCTTGATTGCTTCAATCTCTTTTGCAAAGATGGAAGCAACCAAGAAGAAGGAGGTAGTGGTGATGGGTAGCAAATGCTGCTCTCCACTTCACATGATGTGTCAAAGTTAGCTGCCATGCAGAGCAGAGAGCAGTGTTCGTATGTCGAATTATTCGGTTGTTGAAACAACCGTAAGTCAAGGTACCACTGCAGTTGAGAAAGATTACTTAGTATTAATGTTTAGTGCATATTTATTCTTTAATGTTATTCGATGTGTACTTTATTTTAATTTTATGTTGTTGTTGTTATTGTGAACCACCCAAATTGGCCTTGGTAGTCAGATGGAGAGTATATAAATCAATCAAATCAAGTCAAGTCAAGTCAAGACAGTCATATATCTCAAAATTGCCTAAGAAAGTCACCTCCCACTCCTCTTTTCTCTGCTCATAAAGCCAAAGGAATTTATCAAGTGTGCAGTATTTTTCCTACCTGAGTATAGCCATAAACTTCTTCTGTTTTGTCAATTGCCCCAACACCATATTTGAAATTTGTCGATCCCTTTGAAAACTGATCAATTATATTTTGCCAAGTGGGGAAATAATTCGTTTGCAGTGAAATTTCACCACAGATTCTCCCTGCAACAGAAGAAATAGGTTTCTAATGTTCAAGGCGGAATATTCAATGTACCTTTAAACATCTCCACAAATATTAAGAACTAAATGGATTCCAGAAGGTATACAACAAAAGATAAGTTTGGTAGTTAAATTATAATTTTCTCTGAGAAATTCATCAACTAGAATTACTACAAAAGAATATTTGGGAATATTATCTATGAAATGTGCAACCATAAAAGAAGATAACTATGTCAAAACATTCCATTAGAGATAGGCACAAAATGATTTTTCTTTCATTTCATTTTTCATATTTTGTTTCATTCTATCTCAGCGCTCCCCTCTCAGCCCCCTGCTGGGGGATTCCTTCTACCTCACTTCATTTCATCATTCGTAAGTAACTAAATTCTTTTGAATATTTTGGTTATTTAGAATATGAAATGAAATGTGGGGGGGGGGCAAAACGGAACAAAACAAAACTCAATTTTTCTGTTTTGTGCCCATCCCTAATGCTGAACATTAACAGCCACAGGTCTGCACCAGCATGGTTTGATGCTTCTTTACCACCTGGTCCTGTCAGGAAGACTACTGGTTTGCCAAATCCCTTAGTGATTCCTGTGGATTCTCCAACTGCTCTTTCACTTTCTAGACCATTCACTAATGGCAGTGCACATACAGAGTCACATAAGAGCCATATAATCAGGTCCAACAATTGACTAATAGTCTCTAACTCCCGATTTTATAATCCTCACTCCACCCTAAAATTTACATCCTGGTACATTGCTGGCTGGGAGAAGAAAACTCACAAGCCAGATTTTTTATTATTATTATCTGAGATAGTTTGACATTATATTCTTCCAAGAAACATAGTCTATGGAAGATTTTTGTTTTCTGGGTTTGAATGTCCATGCTGTTCCTTCCTTTAAAACCCATTCAAAGGGGATGCCCTAAAGCAGTTCTCTCCTGCCTGGTGAATCAGGTATCCAATGTTACAGTTAACCAACTTTTGACAAAACCTCCATATGTCCAAGCTTTCCTGCTCAAATGTTTGTCCAGACAGATACCCATGCTAAATCTCTACGTTCCTCCATTTTCACAGTCTAATTCTCCAACCTCTATATGGAAAAATCTGAAGAATTATGTTGATCTCCTAATTACCAACTATCCACTAGATCCCCTTGTTATAGCAGGTGATCTGAATGCTAGACTTGGTGCTTATAATGATAGCCTCGCCACTCACATGCAATGGGATAATGATTATTTGATTCCTCCCTCGTTTCAAGCCAATGGGCCTTCTAAAGATCCTGCGATTAACCAGGCAGCCTTCCATTTGGTGGACTTGTGCGCCAGATACAATCTTAGGATCCTTAATGGCTCCACTGCCAATGACACCCTTGGATAATTTACTTTCTTTTCTTCTCGAGGACCTAGTGTTGTCGACTACATTCTTCAAGATTGTTGTCTGCTCTGACGATGACCACTTTCCCACACAGATGTCTCTACGGATGACTCCTCCTCTACCTTTGGAGCCTCCACCCAAATCCCCCTGCTTTCTCCATCAGAGACTAAAATGGTCCAAAAACTCAGAGACTCATTTGTTCAATGGTCTACCTCAGCTGTAATCTAAGACAAAATATTCTACTAGCTAAATCTCCAGTAAAGGTCATCTGAATCAGCTATGAATCAGCTATCAACTCCCTATTCAACTTACCAGCAGCACTCCACCCATCTAGGCAAACCAAAGAAGCCACCTCTTGGATGATTATGAATGTTGGGCTGCTAAGAAAAATCTTTGTTACCTCTATCAATTATCACTTTTCTCCCAAGTTAATAGCTTTCTTCTTCGAAGCCAAGAAGGAATGCCAAGTTTTATTGAAAAGATATGCTTATGCATTAAACAACTGGTCTAGACTACTATATGCATCCCGCTCTAAGAACATGAAAGAGTTCTGGGCTTTGGTTTCTTGAACTAACTATTCTAATACAGTACTTACTTCACCAATCTCTGCTTCTGACTGGACTGCATACTATTCCAAATTATTATCAGAGTCAGTATTACCAGATCTTCCTACTGATCCTCAAATTTTTCCTGAGGAATCTGCCTGACCTACAGTTTCTAAATAAATTCTTGAACTTGTAGCCATCATGAAGCCTGGTAAGGCATCTGGCCCAGATGGTTTCCGTGCCAATCTTATAAAAACCAACCAGCAATGGTGGGCTGAACCACTGTCTTGTGTGTTCACTCTGGTTGATAAATTTGGGATACTTCCTGGTTAACCTCAATCATTGTTCCAGTTTTCAAAAAAGGCAACCCAGAAATCCCCAGTAACTATTGTCCCATAAGTCTACTATCAGTTATTGAGAAATTGTACTCTAAACATATTTTGAATCATCTGTCTGATTGGAAGTCCAATTCCAATCAACCAGGCAAAGAACAGGTGGGCTTCTGTGCTGGGCACTCTACACTTGACCATACTCTTATTATAACTTTTCTGGCAGAGAAATACTCCCAACATTTCAAAGGCAAACTATATGCAGCATATATAAACCTGCAAGGAGCTTTTGAGTCTATTAACAGATCTCTGTTGTGTGACAAACATGCCAACATGGGAATTGGCTCCCGTCTACTATCTTTGATACGTCAGCTCCACGCGGCAAATAGATGCAATGTTTGCTTAGACCACAAAGGCCTTGTAACTCCAAAGATCCCCAAAGGGTGAAACAGGGTTGCCTCCTTGCACCTGCCCTCTTCAATCTTTTTATGTTTGATTTGCCAAATTGCTTAGCCAAATTTGGCAGCCATGCACCATATATGACTCAAATCCCTATCCCTCTGTTACTCTATGCTGACAACACTGCGTTTCTATCTACTTCCAGACTGAGCCTCCTGCGCCTTCTGTCTGCCTTCACTGCCTTTTGCTCCAAGAATGACCTGAACATCAATACCGAGAAATCCAATGTTTTGATATTCTCCAAAACTTGGAAATCCAATTCATGGAAAGTAGACTGAAAACCTGTTGAACAAATGAGATCCTTCAGCTATTTGGGCCTCTTTTTTCACCATCAACCCAATTGGCTCCACCACCAGAAAGCATCTCCTTGCTGTTTCTTGGCTCCATTTCCACAATGTGAACCAATATGTACCAGCTGCCCTCCAGATCTTTCAGATAAGGATCTTAAACCAGCTCCTATATGAGATTTCAATTTGGATTGCAGCTACCAACCTAGAAATAGACTGGACTGCAGCCATCTTGGGTTTGGGTGTCCCAAACATGATTGACCTCTTCACAGTTGTCAATGAGCTTGGCTTTCACCTGCCATCAACCACTGCTTTGACAGCTGTCCAACTATTAGCTGAATCATTGGGGGGGGGGAGGTTGGGGCCCCTTTCCATTGCCTTGGGAGGACAGGAGCCCAAATCCTCCCCTCTCAGTCTCCAACCAGCCTCTGTTGCCTCCCCCCACCCCGTTGCCTTTCACTCTCACCATGATTGACTGGCTATGCCTCCTCCCACCATTGCCACCACCACAATGCCAGATCCAGGCAAGTCCACAGAGAGGGGCACCCTCTCTTTCTTGCATGCTGGGAGCTGTGGGCAGCCTCAGAGATCTCTGGATGCAGCAGTGGCCGCCGGGTGCTTCCACAGCAGCCACCTCTGGGTCCGGAGGGCTGTATTCACTCTATAAGATGCACAGACATTTCCCCTTACTTTTTTTTTTGCGAGGGGGGGGTAGTGTTTTTTATAAAGTGAAAATTACAGTACATACTTGGCTTATTAGAGTGATTAAAAATACATGTTGCCTTTAGGCCAGAACTGTTTTGACTAGGCAGTAGGCATATTACCAGAAAACTTAGACAAACAAAATACCTATCTAGTACTACACATTCTGACAGCAGCGAGGATAGCTTGGGCACAATATTGGGAAAATGAAGAAACACCAACAGATGAAATGATAGTTAAAAAAACTTTGGAGTGTGCAGAGATGGACAGACTGTCAATGAGAATTAAGGAAAAAGAGGACTCACAATATTACCAAATATGGAATCTGTTTTATCAATGGCTAGAAGAAACAAAAGGATAAGAGTAAGGTGGTTGTAATATAGTCATGACTGAAACCCCTATAAAATGATGTGTAACAAATATCACATTTTAATATTTGGAAAATGAATAAAACATTTAAAATAATAATTGTTGTTGCCTGAAAAGGATGTTTCCACCATTCCGTTCAGTTACCTTTCACAATTCGTTCTGCTGGAGGACTAGGCATTGCCAGACATTTCATAGCCCATTGTGCAGCACTCTTGGCAGCTTCCTCATTCCACATCTTGCCACAGGAGAGAAAGAAATAACCACACATTAGGCAGACAATGACAGTGAAGGATAAACAAACCACACTAGTTAACTGGGAGCAAAAATACCCTGTCCCATAGGTTGGAATAGAGTAGCAAGTAGAGATGGGGACAAATTTAGGGAAATGGTGATTCATTTCGATTCATGTTTCATCAAGGTTGATGAATCACTAAATCACTAACATATGTTTTTTTTCTTACAAATCGACAAATTGATTTGTTGATTTCGATTTGACTTTAAACTCCTATAAAATGGCCCCCAAGGCACCTAGAGACATAAAAAATGCAGGAAGGCTTCCCCTGACCTAATAAATTTGTAATGAATTGATGAATAAAAAATACTAAACATTCATCCATTCATATTCTTTGAGAGAACTTCATTTATGACACATACAAATAAATGAATTTTGATGAATCTGGGATATTGAGAGCCAATCCATTGCAGCAGGTCTCAGCTCCACTTGTTCCCCTCGTTTTTAAGGTCTGATGCCAACTTCAAGTCTAGGAGTGAACTTTATTTATTTATTTATTTGTTTGTTTGTTTGTTTGTTTGTTTGTTTTGATTTTTTTAACCCAACCTTTCTCCTTGGAAAAGGACCCAAAATGGCTTAAAATAATGAAGGGCAATATACAGCCTGGAACATTTAAGACATATACAACTTAAGAACAGGGAATTAAAAGAGGCATCTTACTTAGAACATTAAAAGGTAACAAAGAGAATGCAAAAAGAAAAGAAAAATCCATTATGAGGGTTGGAAAGTATGATGGAAAACATTGGTGTTCTTATGAAATCCATCAATGCAGTCATGTATGGTAATCCATATATAGTTACATAGTAGGAAGTCCCTCATTCAGGGAAAGCCAGTGTTGGGTTTCATGCTCGCCAGACTGAACATCCTTCCTTCGGCTGTCTTCTCAGGAAGATATCACAATGTACCATTTGACAACAGACTATGTAAACATTGTCTACTGGAACCAGATTCAACCTCCCATATTCTTCTTTCCTTCCCCACCCATCACAAGTTCTGTCAATGGTTTCTGGCCCCATTCATTTCCAACCTTTCTGGATTCCCAGAGAGCATACCTCAGTGCCTACTTGAAGACAACTCTTCCACATTGATGGTTTCAGTGGCTGAACACCTGCCCAGTGTGTTATATACCAATAATGAGACCTCCAGGATTAAGGGTGGCCAATAATCTGTTCTCTTTCATCTCTTTATGTATGCATATTTTAGTTTTTTATTCCACAGTTTGACACTTTTGTTCTTAATTTATTTTATGCCATTAAAGGTTTCTTGGAACTTGGAACTTGGACAGAAAATACATTGTAGTGGGTGAATGAAATTCACATGGTTCTATACAATGGAACAGGCTTATAGAATGTTGCTTTAGGCAATATATAAATACATTTGAAGATCTTTTTCCTCCTTCACTAACTATTTCCTTGAAAATAAGCATTTTGGGTTGCTATTTTCTTTTGCCTAATGAAAGTCTCCAGAATTATTTCTCTTTAATTGTCACATGCTCTGCACGAGGCTTCTGCACTTCACCAGTAAGATCCCAAACAAACATGATACCGTGCCTCCAACCCAAGAGGCCTGCACTGTGAGGATTCCAACAGCTAAATAGGAGAAGAGCACCCCATCTGCTACTCTTGTCTTCCTGTGCAATTGTCAATTATACACACATAGGTGCAAATTGCAGGAGCATATTGCCCAAGTTGGATTGGGGTCAGGGAATTCAGTCTTGAATGCAGATTTCAGATAACGTATTTCAGTGATTACAGACTCTTGACTTTCTACTCAAACTCCACATTCTAAGCTAACTTTAAGTTTTATTTATGGGGTTGCTTTGCATTGCTCTACCAGGCTATGGTCTTTCTCCTTTTAACAAGAGATAGGTGAGAAGTTAAAAGGGGTGTGGTGGCTTAGCAGGCTAGAGTGCTGAAACTGTTGGTTGCAAAGTCAGTACCTCAGCAGTTCAAATCCCAGGTGCCACACAGTGAAGTGAGCTCCCACTGTTAACCTCAGCTCCTTCCAGCCAGCAGTTCAAAAGCATAAATACATACCACCATAAAAACTGGGAAGGTAACAGTGTTTCCATGTGCAGAAATGCATTCAGCCATGTTGGCCACGTGGCCACGGACTTGCACAACACTGGCACTTTGGCTTGGAAACAGATGTACGTCACACCTAGAGTTGAACACAACTAGTGCGCATGTGCAGGGGAACCTTTAGCTTGGGTGAGAAGTTGGTCAAATGCCAGCTGTCAGGCTTTCATAGTTTTCAAGCTTGCGATTGGATTCAAATAACAAGTTGGGAAAATGCATAAGGGCAATGCAGCATTTTGAAAATACAGTGGATGCCCGACTTACGTACCGCTTGACTTGCATCATATTTGACTTGCGTCCACTAGGGGCCTGTTTGACTTGCATCCCAGGCTCCGACTTACGTCTCGGAGCCCTGGCGCAAGGCCCCAGGATCCGGCGGCAGCCAGGACCCAGCATCGTGGCTGCCACCTTCAAACTGCTCCCGCCTTCTTCCTCTCCTCCGGCGGAGAGGAAGAAGGGCCAGGAGCTCGGGTCTGGCCTCGCTGAAGCCGCCGCTGCCGGATGAAAGGAAGAAGGGTCGGGAGCTCCCGGTCCTTCTTCCTTTCCTCTGGCGGCAGCGCGGCAGCAGCAGGCTCTCGGGCGGGCATGCCCCCCACCTCTCTCTCTCACTCCCCTTCCCTCGCTCGCCCAGAACGAGAAGAGCGCTCTCTTGGTTCCCTTGGCAGCCTCGGCGAGCAGGAAGAGCAGACGGGGAGCCCCAGCCGCCCGTCGAGGCAGCACCGCCGCCGCCTCAGCCTCTCTTTCCCGGGCGTGCTGTCCAGCTATTGCCGAGCTCGCTGGCTCTGGTCTTGCGCTGCTCTCCGCCCTGAGAAGAAGCGGTGGCGGCAGCAGCAGCGGCAGAAGAACAGGCAGCAGCAGCCGCAGCCCAGCCCCAGTCCAGCGGCAGCGGCGGCAGCAGCGAGGAGGAGGCAAGCGCCGGCGGGGCCGCCGTCTTCCAAGCATTCTGGCATGCTAGCAGCGCCTGCCACTGGAACGCTGGCTGGTGCGCGCCGTGGCGCCTGTCCGGCTATAGGGCTGGCTGCGCGGGGGCGTGCTCCTGCTGCAAGGCCCCGCCGCCCGCTCCAGCTCCTACACGATGCCTGGCTGTGTCGGTCGTTGCGCCCGCCCCAGGGCTTCCTCATCCAAGCTGTGGGTGAGTGAGAGCGCAGGAATGAGAGCCTGCCTCCTCCCTACAGAGGACGTCCTCTGTCTCGCCACCCGAAGGGGTTCTTCACCACCAGGGGATGGTTGGGGGGGAGTTGCTAAGAAGGGGGACACCGCCCATCCGCAGTCCTGCCCATCCCTGCCCCTCGCCCGCCCGTGTCTGCGCCCTCGCCGACCCAACCCAGGCTCGTCTCCTCTCGGAAGCCAAGGTCCGCCGAGAAGTCCCACGCACGGGCGGCATGAGGCGCTTTGAAAACGGATGGTGCACCTGCGGGCACTGACTGGAGGCACCTGCCCAGGAGCAGCCAGCTTTTCGAGCCCTTTGGCGTTTTGAAAAGACGCCAGTGAACAAGAGGAGGGCGTAGGAACCCCCTCCTCTCACACACACGCCCTTGGGTCCTTGCTCTCTGGGCAGTGGCTTGAGTGCCTCTGAGGCGAGCAAGGAGGAGGCCTTTTCCTCCTTCCAGAGTTGGTGCCCTCTCCGCTGCAACATTAACAGACTGAATGCCCGCCTGTGCCCTCCTTTTCCCAGCGTTTAAGTTACCCACTCCCTTCTGCAGTGCTGCACTGGCCGAATGACTTATGCCTGAGGAAAGAGCTCAGATAGTGTCCTTCATAGGTACCCACCCAGTGAAGAGGGTGGCAAAAAAAAGGAGGTGGTGGGCATGGGCTTTTGTGCAGGATGCCCCCCACCCCATTTTTCTATGGAGGAAAGGGGTTTATTCCATCCAAATGAAGGTGGATGCTGAAATCCAAGGGAGCAAATAAAGTCAAGGGAATAAAGAAAAGAGGAAGCTATATCTACTAGTGGTTAACAGTAAGAGACTGATAGCACAGTAAGGCCTCACCGAAGCCGCCTCTCTCTCTCTCTCTGTGTGTGTGTGTGTGTGTTTGTGTGTGTGTGTGTGTTGGGGGACAGTCAAATTTGTGTTAAATTGCTGTTTTCAGGGGGCTTTTTCATCATCTGGAACGGATTAATCCACTTTCCCATTACTTTCTATGGGAAAAGTTCGTTTGACTTAAGTCATGTTTGACTTAAGTCTAGACCTCCGGAATGGATTAATGACGTAAGTCAAGGTTCCACTGTATCAGCAAGAGGCATTCAATGGGGGAGAAATCAGCACAGAAAAATGTACAAAGGTTGAAAACTGGAGAGAAACGAGTATATGAATTTATCTGCAGAAAGAGTCCCATAATGAAAAGAGAAGCTGTTTTAGACCAAGCTTTCCAGTGGAAAAACCAAGACCCTCAATAAAATCACACTTTTCTTTTCTAGCTCTTTAATTAGTCCCTGAGTTCTCCAGATAAGCCGACTCCACTTGCATCTGCTGAAGTGTCCTTTAGAAAGTATTTCCCATGATCTGCCCAAGACTGTGCTTTTCACATATAGCACCAGGAAAAGGCTATGAATCTCTCTTCCTCACCCCACCCCATCATAAGCCTGGGCGGGAAATGTGGGGAAGAGGTCTTGGGATGAAGGAGAGGTAGATTTAGTGTGGTGGATTTAAAATGTTAGAACTAGCCAAGTAATAATGAATATGTTTCAATAACATTTCATTTTAGATATTGCAAACTTAGCAAAATCTTACATTTATATGTAGATAAATGAGCTGTGTCTTACCATTTTCATCATGTTGCGGGCAGTGGGTTCCACCTGTCTCCTGACAGCATTGTGCAGATCAACAATTTCCTTCTTATACTCTTCTGTGATATTGGCCAGTTCCTAAAGGTAAGGGGAGGTCATGCCAAAGTTTTCTTCCATTAAAAAAAAATCTTCAAAATGAGTTTTCTAGTCTCACTAAGCTGAGATTCCTAGACAGATTTACCACTGCAACAGTGAAACTTCCCATTTTCTCATTAGAATGACCCTCTGGTTCTCTCTCTCTCTCTCTCTCTCTCTCTCTCTCACACACACACACACACACACACACAGAGAGAGAGAGAGAGAGAGAGAGAGAGAGAGAAATACACACACCATTTCCCCCTGGTATGAAATTCACATCTGTATGAATTCCTGATAGAAGGATGCATGGCCTCTTAAACATAGGATCTAAAAATGTCCAGCTATAGAATGCAAAGTAGGAAGAAGATACTATAATTTTTCTTTAGCATTTGTCCCACTGGAGGATGGGGTCCGCTAGACAGATCCATTGTTTTGCTGCAACTTTTGGGGGAAGTTAGGCCGGCTTGTTGCAGGCCCTATCACCTAGCCTATAGCATCTGGTATTCCCAGGTGGTGGCCCATCCAAGTACTAACCAGGCCTGACCCTGCTTAGCTTCCAAGATCTGACAAGAGTTGAAAAAGATACTATGATTCCTAAATTTATATTTGAGTAATCATTGAACTTTCCACACATACATGTTCTCTTAATACTTTGAGTGGGGTTGGGTACTTTGAGGGGGAATCCCGCTACTTTGATAGGGGGTTCCTGCATGGCAGGGGGTTGAACTGAATGGCCCTTGAAGTTTCTTCCAACTCTATGATTCTATGATTCTAAAATACCTCCCTGTTTCTTGTACTCCAACTTGTATTCAATGACAGGGGATTCTGGTTTATTCCCAGAGGTGAACTGAAGCAGTTTCTTCCAACTCTATGATTCTATGATTCTAAAATACCTCCCTGTTTCTTGTACTCCAACTTGTATTCAATGACAGGGGATTCTGGTTTATTTATTTTATTTATTTATTTTAAGGCGTATATACCGCTCATCTTCCCGAAGGAACTCCGGGCGGTTCACAACACACAAAATAGAAACAGTTAAATACAGAATAAAATAATCATAAAATCAATTTAAACCAAGGTAAAAAGTGTGTATAGGCAGATGGCGGGGGAGGGGGGGAGTCATTCTTGGAATGACTAAGTGACTAGTACCAGAACACTGAAATAGAAAGAGATCCATTTCCTGTTGTTCAGTGGGCTAAGGATCCTTCAACTCTTTCAACATTTGAACACTAGACATAGAGACAGCAATTTCATTGCATATGCATACTTATTAAAACATTGGGACACTTTTTAACAGAATTTATGTCTTTTAATTGAGATTTTTCAATTAAGTTTGTTTTTTTTTCCTTTTTTCCTTTCTGCTGCCTACCCTTTTTCTTCATATGATTTATGCCTGAAAAAAGTAATCTAAAATAAAGAATGCACCATACCTCACATATTCCACATCTCACATATTCCATACTTTGTGTTCTGTCCATGTTCAACCCTTGAAGTAATTTGGGGCACAATCAAACAGTGAAAAGGGATTGCAATACAAACACAATGGAAAGGGCCATTATGCTGGGAGTGACTTCCCTTAAAGTGACCTGTCCATCCCTGGAATGGGCCAACAGCTGAACCTAAAAAGTCCTGCTTGTACAGTGATCGGGGTTGGACTGGTTCACAGTCCCACATCTGTTGTGTGACCATTGGGAAACTGCACACACCTGACTTGTCACAAATGGTCCAAAATGGAAACTACATCATATGCCAGTCTTATCCCACCCTTAAAGGAAGGTTCCAAAGGGACCATTACTTCTACTTTCTGCTTCTTTGTTTTTGGATAAGACTTTATCAAATCAGGACAGAAAGAAGCTGGCTTGGCAGGTGAAGGCCTCCTCCCCCACCCCATCCAACCCCTAGATCATTATTATTTCTGTGTTACATACACCTGGAAAGGAGATAATTAATTGTAAGATATAGCAGAAACTCATACCTGTCCTAAAGATGGTTGTACCATGGCAGCCAAGAAGATGACAGTTGGAAGAAGCATTTCTGCTGAAAGAGAATCAATCAGCAAATGTGATTGGAATGTCCACTTGTGTAAGTCATTTGTGCATATGCTGGGCAAATCCAAGCGTGTTTACTCAGGAGTAAATGCAAATGGTACCTAGTAAGTGTGCTTCCAGTCAAAGACTCAGAGTTGGATCTATTCCATGCAATACATTGCCCACTGTGAAGTGACTTTCTGGCCTTCACTTAGTGGAAGTGTTGTAAAATGTCTGGTCTGGTTCCTCTGGCAGATCCAACCCTTTTGGGATACCTGAGAGGGAGAGATAATACCAATGACACAAAAAAAGATTGTCTTTTTATTTTGGATCAAAGAGTCATGTTTTCTGTAAGCACTTCTAGTCTTTATCTTTCATGTTAAAATGTCAGTTCATTCATTTTCTGTCATTGGGATTTTCCTCAGCTCTTACTCCCTGTCTCCTTGGCTCCCAGATGGGAGGGGGAGTACTGTGGTGTTTTTCAGCATATGGGACGCTTAACTTGTAAGAAAGGAATGTGCTTAGGGAGAACTTCTAGTGAACGGGCTTCCTTATATTAGCCCTTATAACGGAGGCTTAAAGGGGTTTTTGCTCCTCTACCCAGAACTACTGTCTGGAGGAGTTAATTACCCTGGTTCCAAGTGGGTCCTTTAATAATCCACCAGCCTGGCTGTATTTGATTATTAAAACAGTTATTCACCAAGTACTCACCATAGGCACCTTCATTTGAATAATAAGTAAAGGCTTTTATTGAAAAGTTGAAATTTCACAGGAATATTGGCTTACTGGAAAATAAAGACATGATTTCCCTTCCTGACTTTAAAGAAATCTAAAGCAAACTTCAGAGGCAGAAGCCTCTCAAATACCTTATCAAAACTACATGATTAATCATAGTCCATTAGTCCATATGCAGAGATCATTGATCCTTCTTTCTCTGTCTCTCTCAGTCTCTCTTCACAGCATGGGAAAAACAATCACATGTCCTTTTAGGCCAATCAGAGTTCACTTGCTTCTTGGATTGAATGCATCTTCGGCCTTTGCTTACATTCCTTCATGATTCAGATCTACGTCAGTCTAGGCTTTAAGCTTAACATTAAAGATGTTTACGTTTGGCCTTTAAGACAGGCTTCCTCACTCTCAATTTATGTTACATGCCTCTCCATGAAAATTAAATATTCTAAATTAACATTTAGCTTTTTTAAACTACAAATTACAAAAAGAATAAATGTAAACAATATTGCATAATAATAAGAGGAAATTAAAAATCAAAGTGCAAAAGAAATTATAACATGTGTAATAGAAAGCAATTAAAAGAGGCAGTACTAATGATGAATATATGCACCCTACATGTAGATATAGCAAAATATTGAATAACTGGGATGTGTGCAGGCTTGAAAATTCTCAAATTCAAAATCTTGTAGTGATAAACTCCATCGAAGTAGATGTTGGTTATTTGCTTTCAGATGGTGCAACCACTTCAAAGCTTGATGATCTGTTGGTAGGATTAAGTTTCTTCCTCAGAGGTATGGGTGCAACTTGTTCAAAGTCCACACAATACCTTGGCATGCTTTCTCAGGTACGGAATAATTTATTTCCCTGTGCAATACCTTCTTACTGAAGAAGGACACTGGATGGAGTATACCTTCTTTTTCCTCTAACAAAATACAAGCTAGACCAAACTCTGAAGCATCTGTCCCCCCCCCAAAAAAAAGGTTTATCAAAATCAGGTGGAATCAATATAGGCCAGTGATGGCAAACCTATGGCACGGGTGCCAAAGGTGGCACTCGGAGTCCTTTCTGCGGGCAGTCAACATCGCCCCTTCATAGCCACCTGTATACAGGTTCAATTACTGTGTTGGCACTTCGCAAAAAAAAATTAGTGGGTTTTGAATTGCAGTTTGGGCACTCGGTCTCTAAAAGGTCCACCATCACTGATATAGGCTATAGCATTAAACAATTTTAAAGCATCGAGAGCATATTGACATTCACATGTCAATACTACTTTAACAGGCATTCATTTACAAGTCAGTTCAGTCAATGGAGTTGCCACTTGACTGAAATGAGGAATGAGCTTTCTGTAATAACCAAGAAAACCCAAGGAATGATTGAATTTGCTTATTGTTTTCAGGAATTGGCCATTTTTGCACTCTCAATTTTAGCTTGCAAAGGTTCAATCATTCCACTACCTACCCAGTGACCCAAATATACAACTTTCCCTCTCAACCATTGCCATTTTGAAGCTTTGTCAATCCTGCATCCTGCAAACACTGTAGCACAATTTTGACATGTTCCAGGTAACCTTCAAAGGTGTCTGAGAAACTCATGATGTCATCAAGATAAGCATGAGCAATTGGCAGTCCTTGTAGAACAATATCCATGAGCCTTTGAAATGTAGTGCCAGCATTACATAACCCAAATGGCATTCTGAGGAATTCGTAATTTCCTTTGTGCGTGATGAAAGTACACATGACTCAGGGTCAAGCTCAATTTGCCAATAACCTGAGGATAGATCCAGACAAGATACAAAGTTTCCTCTTGCTATTTTCTCAATCAAATCTTCTCTGGATAAGGATCTGAGGCTGAGACTTGATTCACCTTCCAGTAATCAACACAAAAACAAACTTTGGGTTGTATTTAACCATCTGGTGTCTTCTTCGATACTATGACCACTGGACTAGCTCATGGGGATTCACTAGGTTGAATGATTCCCAAATCCAGCATCATTTGAATTTCTTCTTCAATTTGCTTAGCATGTTCTCCAATAGCTAGCTGTCTATGGTGGAGACTTGATAACTGTGTCATCTTTCATGTTGATCTTGTTCAGCCTTTGAGATAGGCTTCCTCACTCTCAATTTACATTATAGCCATTTTGCAGTGAAAGTAACACAAAGCATTTGATACACATTGCTAGGAAAATTGTGTAAAATAAATTTTATATCAGCAGTATACTCTTGGGCATAGTGGCTCTTCTACAGATGCCAAATCCAGAGCTCTGCAATCTCCAGAGAAGAACATCACCGGAGCAGACCAATTTGTTCTGACCTACAGCTTTTTGAAACCTATTAGGGGGACTCCATTATTTTGGTACAGGTTGGAGGGTTCCAGCTGAGTCTGTTCCCAGCTAGTGTGGTCACTTGGAGTAGACTATACAAACCTTGCCGCTCCTTTCCTGCATCAGTTTCCAGCATTCTGGTTTATTCCCCTGACCCTCCAAAGACAATCAGGTGAAGTGTTTAACTAACAGATGATTGAGCTGCCATTTTAATGGGAGGAGTGCATTAAATTGCTTCTCTCTTTTCCCTGCAACTCAACAATCCTTTGTAACTCAATCCAGCCCACACCAAAATGACCAGTCTGGACAGAACCTTAGTCAGCAAAGAATAGGGAGTAACAGTGATAAGATGCAGATCTCGCATGGCAGTGGTATACGATGGCTAAAAGCCTTGACCATCTACCATCTTGTTGTTCAGTGTCGTGTCTGACTCTTTGTGATCCCATGGACCAGAGCTCACTAGGCCTCCCTGGAGTTTGGTCAAATCCATATTGGTTGCATCGGTGACACCGTCGAAACATCTCATTCTCTGCCATCCCCTTTACCTTTTGCCTTCAGGCTTTCCCAACATCAGGGACTTTTCTAAGGACTCCTCTCTCCTCATGAGGTGGCCAAAGTACTGGAGCCTCAGCTTCAAAATCTGTCCTTCCAGTGAACATTCGAGGTTGATTTCTTTTAGGGTGGATAGGTTTGATCTCTTTGCAGTCCAGGGGACTCTCAAGACTCTCCTCCAGCACTACAGCTCAAAAATATTGATTCTGTGGTGCTCAGCTGTCTTTATAGTCCAGCTCTCACTACCATACATCACTACTGGAAAAACCATAGCTTTGATTATCCAGATCTTAGTCGGTAAAGTGATGTCCCTGCTCTTTAAGAGCACCATCTTGTTTCTGTTTCGCTACTTAATCATGGAGACATGCTGCACATGCCTCCTGTCACCTCACTTCCTTGCTTCCAGCTTCATTTCCATAGAAAACAGGCCCCAGAGGTACTGCAGGAAAATTAAGATGGCAGTCCTTGATTGAAGCCTCACCCAGAAACACCTTTGATATTGTAAAACAAACTTATCTAAGTACAATACAATTTAAAACCCACTGCTTTCCTGCCCTCTTTGGTCACATATGCTGAGAGAGTGGTGAGAAGGAAAGAGAAATGGGAAATGAGGACAGGGGAGAAGGAGAGGACAGCTGGTAATGGGGCAGGAGAAACTCCAGCCCTTGTGGGCTGTAGCTACATTTCACAGCAATTAAAAAGATGAAATGATTTTAATAGTCATTT
Source organism: Phrynocephalus forsythii (assembly GCA_029282475.1). Lineage (NCBI taxonomy): Eukaryota > Metazoa > Chordata > Lepidosauria > Squamata > Agamidae > Phrynocephalus > Phrynocephalus forsythii. Next base: position 4,187,576 of record JAPFRF010000001.1, on the reverse strand, counting down.
CAGTGGTTCAGCATATGTTACTATGGCAATCCAATTCTAAACAAGCAGCAGTAAACAATTAAGGTTTTTAAAAGTTCAGTGGTCAAAATCCTGTGGCTTAACATAGTGAATTGCACTAAGATAGGCTCATTAGATCAGTTGAGGTTTGATGAATCAACTGCTCCATATGTTCCACTGATTCAAATGGGTCTACTAGAGACACTACTTAAGCACGGTAATTCAGAGCTGCAGTAGTCCCATTTGAATCAGTGGACCTTTGGAAGAGTTGACTCACCAAATTTCCACTTTTTATAAAACCATGACACAGATAAAGTTGGAATAATGAAATAAATTCCATGATTAGCATCCACTGCAGAAATATCCTCTCTCCCCAATAGTCACATGCCTAATTTCCAAAGGCAAACAGAATGAGATAAATGTCCTCATCTATAACGGATAAATTTCCCCACTTAACAATGACATTTGTAGATGGTTTTCTAACTGTGAATTATTGCACTTGGGGGATGAGTGGTAAAGGAATAATTTTGGAAGGAATTAGCAGACAACTACTTGGACTGTGAACCACTGCTTTGAGGAGCAGCTTCCACCCTATCCCTCCTCACACAGGATGGTAAAGTAACCTTACCGTGTGTGTTCTTTTCTGTGACTTCTGAATTGTTGCGAATCTGAACTGCGCTGTGGAACTGTGTATATATAACAGGAATACTTCCTGCTTTGTAATGAGTATTGCCTTCCTCTAAGGAAAAATAAATTTAGCACAAGGCTGATTTCAAAAAGCAAAACCTCTTCAGCCTAAAATGAGAGGCTAATCCCAACTATTTATTATTATTATATATTCTGAATATTTTTACCCCACCCTTCTCCTTGGAAAGGGACCCAAGGTGGCTTACAATAATGACAAGAACTAGAACAGGATCACTGGGTCAATTGCTGGATTATAATTCAACACTTCTGCAAATTTCATTATTCTACATGGTCTGCTCTAGTTAGATTGGAAATTAGATTTAAGATAATTAGTTTTGCATTAAATATGTTGTATTCTATAAGTGCTGTCATGGTTACATTCTAATATTTTAAAATAAAAAATTCTCATTTAAAATGTTTTAAAATGAAACATCCAAAGACTGTCTGTGAAGATTCTCAGTCATCCAGGTGAGTTTATCTGGAAATTGAGTCATGGCTACTGGACTTCTTTTATTGAGAGATAGAAACATTTCGCTTTTCATCCAAACAGCTTTGATGAAGCTGTTTGGATGAACAGCGAAACATTTCTATCTCTCAATAAAAGAAGTCCAATAGCCATGACTCAACTTACAGAAGAACATCCAAAGACATGGCAAGGTCTGGATTCTAAAAATATGTTATTGTTATGTTATATGTTATATGTTATTGTTAACTGCCCGGAGTTCCTTTGGAAGATGGGTGGTATAAAAATAAATAAATAAATAAATAAATAAATAAATAAATAAATAAATAAATAAATAAATAAATAAGAATCTCAAAATTATCTGAGAATAGACTAGAACTTGGTATACATTTATGGTGTTAAGAGAACAGCTACAGCTGCCAAAATCCCATATTCAGCATGCTAAAAAGTAACTTTTCCAAGCAGAGATGAAGAACTCCTTGGATGCATTGTATTGCTCCTAGAACTGATCTGAACATTAGCAAACATAAGAGAATCTTGAAGAGAGTTCAAAAGGAGCGGGGGGGTGCCATGTGGTCCTGTGCAGAATAAAAAATAAATAAAAGGAGGGATGAAACAAATATCAACAACATATTTTCAGTGGTATAATAAGGCCATGTGTGTGTGTTGCCTCATTACAGTCATGACCGACCCTTCGTGACCCCATGTCCATGGAATTTTCTTGGCAGGAATACTGGAGTGGCTTGCCAGTTCCTACTCCAGGTGCCTACAGCACCTGGTATTCCCCCATCCAAGTACTAACCCGGGCTGACCCTGCTTAGCTTCCGAAATCAGGAGAGATCGGATGTGCTTAGGGCCATAGTCTGGCTTTATTTCCAGATTGAGGAAAGTTATGTGTGAATGCTGACTTTGAAGGAACGAATGAGACACTGGGTAAAATCTTGCTGGGATTTTATGCACACAAAAGAGGAAGCAGGCAAGTTGCTACAACTAATTGTGGCTAATTGAACAAGGTGTCAGACCTGTTCCTGGTGTGTGTCCAGCACGTTGTCAGCTAGCCATAACAATACATGGTAATTTGTTCTCTGAGGTTAGTTGTTATCCGAAACACGTCGTTACCCGAAACGCAGTTTCCCATAGGAATGAATGGGAAACTGTTTAATCCGTTATGGAGCCTAGGGAAAAGGCACAGACAACTAGTTTTTTGCTCAAAACTCTTTAAAAAGTGCATTTTAAAGGTACAGATGCAATGCCACCCGGGATAACTTTTTTACTGATGCATACTGAAAATTCATTATCTGAGGCAGTCCATGGGGAAAATTCGTTATCCGAGGCAGCCCATAGGAAGATTCGTTATCCAAGGCAGCCCATAGAGAAAATTCGTTCTCCAAGGCAGATCTATACCTAGGAATTGCAATTCGTTATCCGAGGCAGCCCATAGAGAAAATTCATTATCAGAGGCAGCCCTATACCACTGTACATGATTACCGTTGCATGTACATAAAATCCCAGCAGGATATTTGTGATTTCCCAAGAAAGGTTGTCCAGACTTCGCTTTTTTCTGCCTGATGTGCTGAATGTGTGAAAAGCTTGTGATAATCTTTGAATGCCTTGAAATGTTTTGAAATCCCCATTTAAGGAAGGAAGGAAGCAAGCAAGCCTGCTGTTTGTTTGTTTTTAATTGTAAACCGCCCAGAGTTCTGCTTCCGAAAATGGGCAGTATATAAGTGTAATAAATAATAAATAAATAAATAAGGAAGGAAGGAAGGAAGGAAGGAAGGAAGGGGTAGTGAAGGAGAAATGCCCACTTGGACAATCATTTACAAATGGGGACTTGCTGGCAACACAAAGGATATCTTGTTGATCAGCCATAAAATGCTTGCCAACATTTCCTGACAGGAAGGCCAAGGCCTTTTGTCATTTAGGGCACCCACATTTGTTATGCAGATAAGAAGGAAGCTAGTAAAGGAGGTACACAGTAGGAAGGTACAGTGAAGTATCTTGTTGGTTTTAAATAGAAAGGTAACAACACTTTGTTCAACAAGCTTTAACATTTGTTCCAGTTAATGGTTGTATGAACAAATTACAAAACCAATCTTGGCAATTCATATGGATCTTTCTGTATCCTTTAAATATTCCATGGGGGTGGAGGTGGGGGAGGGAAGGAAAGACTCCGGGGGGGGGTGGACAGAGGCAGGGAGGGCAAGCACACCCTAAAACTGCAAGCTGACATCTCTATCTGGTATGGGAAGGGCCCAGCTGGCGGGATGCATGACAGGCTGAGCCGGCGGAAGAGAAGAGACCACAGGCCACTCAAAATTTGAAAATTTTGGCCCCTGGGCCTGACTTTGGACATGCCTGCTTAAGTAGTGTTCTCTTTGGTTCACTCAAATTGGAAACCTCTAGAAAGAAAGAAAGAAAGAAAGAAAGAAAGAAAGAAAGAAAGAAAGAAAGAAAGAAAGAAAGAAAGAAAGAAAGAAAGAAAGAAAGAAAAAGAAAGAACCTGATTGGGGACCCAGGCTCTACTTGTGCATAATGTGGACACAAGGAGATCAGCCATTGCCCAAGGCTCATGCCAGGTCATTGGCTGGTGTGATGGCTTCAGTCCAGTCCACCAACATGGATGCACCTCACAGCCATTCAGCTTCTTCCCAATGTCGCTGTGTGCCTCATGGATGGAACAGCAGAGGGATTAGCCAAGGTGACAGTCCAGAGGCATTGGAAGTGTGGGGTGTGCAAGGTGCAGCAGCAGTGGAAGCACCAGCAGAAGTAGTGAAGGACAGCCATGGCAGTATTGAGGAGGGGGCCAGCAACAACAAGGGTGGTGATAAGGGGCAGCTATAGAGGCAATGAATAGTGGCAACATCTGCAGTGGAGGCAACCAGACAGGCATTGAAAAGCAGTGGTGGCAAAACATGGTGAGGATTAAAAACACTTGGGATAAGGACTCAAAAGAAACCCACAGAGGATGCTGGACACAGCAGAGGACACAGTAGTTCATTTGGCTACCTCACATTCAGGTGGCCAACTTCAAGAGCTGGATCACAATAGTGGGCCTGTGGGGAGTCATTGAGCACATGAGGGCCTAGTGCTGGTGAAGTCCGACTTGGGTAAGGAAACTAACTGCCCACACCTTGACTATGTAGTGGCCAGTATAAAGGCAGGTACCCGCAGGCAAGTGACTCCATGTTTATATAGTGGGAAGCTTGAACGTCTTTGGCTAGTCTCTATTTTATAGGCAGGTGCTCCAAGCAGGCAATACCTGCCTAGATATTATACAAGGGAAAGCTACCCCATTTGCTGATGGGATTGGGCTGCTGTCTGAACAGCAACTGACAGTGCCATGCTGCCCCCAAAAGAAGGCATCAGCTGGATTGCACATGGGGTCAGGCAGGAAAGGAAAGGTGCTACCAGAGCATTGCAGGAGAATAGAAGTGCCATGGCAAACCCAGCCAACTCTGGAGGCAAATGGCCAGCAGGTGGCATGGAAGAACTTCTCCCAGGCACTGGCAAATATTACGGTACAGCTAGGGAGTCTGGTGCTGCCTAGATGCCCTAAGCACATCCATTCTCACCCGATTTCGGAAGCTAAGCAGGGCCGGCCCTGGTTAGTACTTGGATGTGAGACCACCAGGGAATACCTGGAGTAGGAACTGGCAAACCACTCCAATATTCCTGCCAAGAAAACTCCATGGACATGGGGTCACGAAGAGTCGGTCATAACTGTAATGATACAACACACACACACACACACACACACACACACACACACAGAGGGGGAAGTCTGGTGCAACCTGGAACCCTAGCACTGTCACAAGAGGTGACAGCCCTACTGGCTGTGACTAGCCAGGCCAAATTGGCAGGGATCAAATCCACCAGATCAAGTCCAGAAGACCAGCAACCCAAGCCAAAAAGGGGTGGCACACTTCCTGCCGAAGGGACAAATATCATAGCAGATGCTGTGATACATCTAAGAAGGACAGCGGCTTTGGGTAGTCCTCCTCTGATGGAGATACACATAGCATATTAGATATCGACTGGAAGCAGGCAGTGGAGGTGCCAGATCTCTCCAGAGGGGCATCAAGAGAGCACAAGTTGACACAAGGTGGGCCTGGGGAGGTTTGAGATAAGGAGCAGCTATTCACAAAGAATGAAGACCACCACCACCCCAGGCACCCGCCTTCCCAGTAAAACTAGGGAGAGTATCCCTGATGGATATTATGTCAACATATTTACCCTCTTTAAAACAGAGAGAGAAGAGGGCTACATGCCTAAAGGGAAAGATGGCAGGAAGAAAAACGCAGAGGGACGAGGCACCTAGGGGCTTCAACAATTGTTTAGTGGGCTGCACTGTTTTATGGGGGTTGTGCAGACTGCTTACTGTGAAAGTGGCTAGCATAAGACGCCTAGTAGGTGATAGGCCAGCAATGGAATATAATGAAGCATACAGGAAAAGCTACGGTTTGTTATGGTGGGTCCTCTTATGAAGGACAAAGACAATGGAAGCAAGGCTATGAAATGGGGGAAGGAAGTAGGCTCCCAAACAAGTGTGTCCAGGGTATTATATGGGAAAAGGCCAGCAACTATGTTGTAGGCTAGATCATGAGTGTGATACCTACCCTCGGGTGTCCTGTTTCCATCAACAGGCTGGCTAGAGGCCCTTTCATAGAGCCCAACTGTCTCCAAAGATGTGGCCTGAAGAGAAGGTCCCTCAGTGGGGCTTCTTCAGCCCTCAAACTAGGGTTGGGTGCCTGAGAACACTGGGCCCAGCAGCAGTCTGTTTATTTTAGTCCACACACCTATCGAGCTGCCATTAGGGATGGGCACGAAACGGGAAAATTGTGTTTTGTTTCATTTTGTTTTATTTCCCTGCATTTTGTTTTGTTTCATACAAATGTTTATCAAAGAAGCGTACATAATGAAACAATTTGTGGGCTCCAATGGCACTGGAGGACCAGGGTGTTCTGCTGGGCCCGCTTGCCCTATGCGGCCTGGCTGAGCGCCCACGGTGGCGGCAGAGGAGGAGGGCCAGGCTGGCCATGGCAACCTCTTTCTTTGGCCCTCCTGGACTTTCAGCTACTGTGATCCCCGGCGTGGCCCAGCAGTGCCACCAGGGACCTTCCACCCAGGGGAGGGGACCCTAAGTGCTTACAGAACTCCCCTAGGGCCTGCCCCCCCGGCTTATCTGGTGATGGATTACTTTAAAAAATACAACTGGGTGAGGGACAGTGAAACACACCATGGCTACCCTGCAGTGCTCCGCGGCCCCCTCCCCACTGACCATAGCCAATCACTGGATGGCCACCCCCTTTTGTATCTCCTTAGACCTGGTAGTGGGCCTGCTGCCACCGCCACCACCCTGCTCACTCGCCCACACTCGGCCCTGGGGTCCCTGGGGCTTGCTTACCTACCCTTCCAGAGAGCATTCGCCCACCACCAGGGCAGCCTGCTAATGGACCCAGCACCACCCATGTCTCCTCCTTCACCCACCACATGATTGGCTAGAGAGAGGGCTGGATGCGACAGCGGCTTGATCACCGCAAGTGCAGCCACTGCCATGCTGATTGTGCCCACCCACCCTCTCCATCTAGCTCAGTGGTTCTTAACCTGTGCGTCCCCAGATGTTCCTGGACTGCAACTCCCAGAAGCCTCCACCACTCGCTGTGCTGGAAGGGGTTTCTGTGAGTTGCAGTTCAGGAACATCTGGGGACCCACAGGTTGAGAACCACTGCTCTAGCTGGTGGGGTTCTGGTGGCAGTGGCTCCAGCAGTAGCGGGCCTAGGCCTTCCGGCCAGGCCCACTCAGCCTCTCCAGCCAGCTGGCTGGGCTCCTTACCAGCAGATAAGGGAGCCTTTTTACAGAGAAATGAAACAGTTCATTTTAAACAGAAAAAAACCTACCATTTTGTTTCATCCGTAACGAAATGCTGCTTCTCCAGTTTGTTCCATTTCATTTTATTATGTAATGAACTGATGAATCAGCATTTCAGTTTTTTGTTTGGTGCTCATCCCTAGCTGCCATCCTTATGCCTACTTCTGTCATCCTACCAGATTGGTAATCTGCCTTATACCTGTGGGAGGGTTTCAGCCTGTCAGATTTCATATGTTGTAACCACAGTCAGGAGATGCTGGTGATCTGAAATCAACCTGGAACCTCCCAAAAATCCAGCAAGAATTCGCAGGAAGACTAGTGGAACCCTTTCCTCACTCCCTGGCCGTGGGTTTGTTCCCTGAGCAAGGTGCTGAAAAAGCCCCAGACAAGTAACACTTTATTCACCACTAGAGATGGGCACGACTAGGGAAAATGACGTTTTCGAGTTGTCGTATGTCGGAGGCAGTCCGTTTCGGCTCGTTTCCGTTTTTCGCGAAATTTTGCAAAAATTAGTCGGTTCGTTTTTTGTTTTTTTGTTGTCGTTAGTACTGGTTTGGGGGGGGAGCGGGCTCCTGGAGGGAGCTGCAGGAGTCAGCCAGAGCCACAAGTGACGGACTGGCAGACTCTTTGCACCCGCTGTGTCTCACGTACTTGCATGTAGTGCAATGCAAGTAGATCTGGCTTAGGGTTAAGACAGGTTAGCGCAAGGGCTAGGGTTAGGCTAGTTATGGGTGAGGTTAGGGTGAGTAATGGGGTGCACCTCTAGGTGCCTCTCTGACCCACTTAGAAGGACAGTGTACTGGCGTATGGGTTAGGCTTAGGGTTAGGGTTAGGGTTCGGGTTTGGGCTACGATTAGTGGGCTGTTTATGCCCGATTGGCACATCCCAGAAGTCTCTGTGGTCAACCTGGCCAAGTGGCCATGCGATTGGTGGAAAATTTGCATGGTCCACTCCCATGGGCGAGCCCATCATTGCAAATGTGCAGGTGTAAAAAATAAAATAAAATAAAATAAAATAAAATAAAATAAAATAAAATCAACGGAGACTTTTTTTTGCAAGAAAAACCCACTGCTGCTACTGTAAAAATTCAAGCATTTAAAATAGCTAATTTTCGCATGTTTCTGTGGTGCTTTGGTGGGGTTTTGGGCAACGATTTCAAAACAAATATTGCAGTCGCCATTTTGGATCCCCCGCACTGCATGGCAAATGGATGCGCCCTCCCAGCCTGGTACAGTCAGCAAAACCTGACAATGCGATTGGTGGAATGGCTCCAAAACTTTGCATGGTCCACTCCCATGGGCGAGCCCATCATTGCGAATGCGCAGGTGTAAAAAAATAAAATAAAATAAAATAAAATAAAATCAACGGAGACTTTTTTGCAAGAAAAACCCACTGCTGCTACTGTAAAAATTCAAGCATTTAAAATAGCTAATTTTTGCATGTTTCTGTGATGCTTTGGTGGGGTTTTGGGCAACGATTTCAAAAAAAATATTGCGGTCGCCATTTTGGATCCCCCGCACTGCATGGCAAATGGATGCGCCCTCCCAGCCTGGTACCAGCAGCGCAGCAGTAGCAATAGCCAAGGAGAGGGGGGCGGGGAACCCCCCCAAAATAAAACACCCTTCTGGCCTGGTAGGTGCCCTCAGACAGTTTTCTCCTACTTTTAGGGCCGGGAATTGGTTTTTTTTTAACTTTTAAAAACTTTTTTCTGTGCCGCTTGGCATTGCGCGATCACCGCGATGCAAGTAACGAGCACGACATATCAGACCAAATTGTTCGTTCGTCGGTTCAAGCTCGAATTCTGGCGGAGTAATTCCCGTTACCGTTTCCGTAGAGTAACAGATACGAGTAACGGAAACGGAAACGGGAATACCGCTAAGTCATGCCCATCTCTATTCACCACCTGTTCCATCCCAAAGGAGCATCAGGCAACAGTCCATACCATCAGAATACTGCTTAGTGCATTATGCATCATTTAATTATACCTTTCTTTTGCCCAGGCAGCCAGCTCCAAGGGTCTGCTTGCAAAATGTGGTATACAGTCCAGCTTTCAACTGGTGATTTCTCTTCATTAGGGTTTATGTTTCAAGGAAATTGACACATGGACAAGGCGATGCCCATGGGCTTCTCAGGGTCCTGAGTGGCATTTGGAACATGGGGTGGGAAACAAGTCTATATAATATAGATTGTGGGTCCGCTGATGACAATTTTAGAATAATGATTTTAGTGTAAGGTTTTTATTGATGATTTATTGATATTTTACTCTTAACTATTTTAAATTGTTTTATATTCTTAATAACCATATAAGTTAAATAAATAAATAAATAAATAAGTCTTGATATTCTTAATAACCCACACACAAAAAGGAAATTATGTGATGAAAAAGACATCTTGAGAATATGGTTGTTTAAGTAATTTGAACTGATGTCTTAATTTTTCCATTAGATACATATGCTATGTCCCATGCATGTAAAGATAAATAACAAATTTCCTTCCAGTTTGTGGCAACTTTGAAATGTGCTACCATGCAGAATGAGATAGTCAGCTGTTTTAAATTAGCAGTTTATTAATGCCTGAAAATGAGGAGGGAAGAGACATATCTAGCAACCTTGTAGATTTTTATCTTTGGATGAATTTGATTTCTGAAAAAGGTATGGACTAGGGGTAGGCACTTTATGAATAAAGAAACACTGTTTCATTGTTTTATAATCTTACAAATTGTTTCATAAGCTTATGAAATGCCAGGCAGCCTTTTACAACAAAATGAAATGAAACAAAAAGGCGTTTTGTTTTGTTTTATTTCATTTTAAATGAACCGCTTTATTACAATGTAAAATGGCTCCCCTGGGTCCACGTTTGGTGCCTCTAGGACCCAGAGGGCCCTTTTTTTAGAGTTACAAAATGGTTCATAAGTGTTTCTGTTTTGTAATGAATTGTTTTGAAAAAAAATCATTTGAAACAAAACAAAACAGAGCCTGAAATGAAAAAAAATGAGACTAAACACAATTTTTTTGTTTTGTGCCCATCCGTACTATGCACCAGAACAACGAAATTGGAGGGCACATCAACCACATATGAAGACTTGTACTATATGTTGTTTTTGCTGCTACTGCAGCTTCTGTGTCCATGTTTTTTTTTCAATAAGGTTATATATGTTAAAAAATAGGACATTCCTTGAGCTGGTGATGAAGTCCAGGGCCAACACCAATGCAGTCATGCACTATTTGGATGATTTCTTTCTTGTAGGGGAGGTAGGGACCCCTCAGTTTATTAAAGTCTTGAGGCTGTTTCAGAATCAGGCAACTGATCTGAGCTTTCCCCGAGCCAAGGACAAGATACAGAATCCAGGGTCTACCTGTGCATCCAGCTGAGCACTGTTGCTTGTACATCTCACTTCCCTGAAGATAGGTTGTCAACTGAGGTAGCTGTGTGCTTAAGGAGCAGCAGGTGGTATGGGGTCAAATCAACTTAGCATACATAATGATCACATCAGGCCATACATTGTATGCAAAGCTTGCCAGGGCCACCTTTGGATTAATAGCACTGCACCATCACTACAAGGAAACATGCAACAAATTTTATAGTGCTGTTTTGAGTTGCTGGCCATGGTAACCAGGCATATGGAAAAAAACCACCTGGTCTGGCTTGTCTTTCTGGCTGTGTTTGATTGGGTTGTGATTTGGCAGAAGCCTTGGGTTACTGGTACTAGGCTGCATCAATGCAGAAGATGTAGGCTTCAGAGTTTAATTTGAGTGCTGATGGTGTGCACAGGGGTGGCCCCGCATCTGAGTTGGCTTTGATATGCTGAGAGGTTTCATCTTTCTTGAGTGATTTCCTGTTGCTGTGTCTGTCAACACTCTGGCAAGGGAAGTTCCAGTGGTGACAACCAATTGGTTTTCTGGGTAGTTAACAGATAGTCCTTCAAATCAAATATGGTGATGTAGGTAGTCTGTAGATTGGTTCTTCTCTTCTCTTTTTCAGCCAGATTGATTACAGAGCTTGATAACAGCAGTGCAAATGTCCTATCTTGTTTCCAAGAATGCAGATTCCATCAGGGGGCACTGTGGGCACTACCTGACCAGTTCTCAGAGGAGCTTTGGAGCCTTGGGAACAAGAGCTCACCGGGGGAGAATTTGCCCCATTTGCTCCTGCAACATTAAGGGTATAAGTCCTTCCTTGCCTTTTTAATAAATCAATATAAATCATTATTTTTCACCTGATTTGGACAGGGATGTCAGCCCATGAAAAGGACAGTGTTCCAGTTTGGGTGCTTCCAGATCAAGCTCTCTCTCTAAAGTCCTAGCTGGCTCCAGATATATAGAATAACTGGTTTGACTTGTCTACCAGCTCCAAGCATTTCTAGACAGACACTGCCTGGCACTGTGTGTGTGCATGTGAGTGCGAGCCCACATTCATATCTGTGAGCATTAATATCATTTTGCCAGTAGTGTGGCATGTCATCCTTGACTCCACCCACTTCGGCAGCATCTTCTGCCCCACCAGATCAACATCTGACACATGTAGTTCATTTGGTTGATTGCTATTGACTAAAGGCTTTCGTCTGATATTCTGGAAAGTGTGGGAACAGTTAGTTCCATGTCACCTTAGACTTTCATGGATGTTCCGGAAGGTCTTGGAGGCCCCTTCAGGTCTAGCTGGATTGAAAAAGTGGTGGCACTGAAGTCCCCTTAGCAGCTTTGTGTCTTTTTAAACCTAATTTTGTTGAATCTGAGGCAATGATGACTAGCAGCAGTGGTGGTGCCTTAGGAGAAAACAGGCACTTTCTGTGGATCACAAAACTGATATGATTACAGCAGGACCCCATATCCATGGGGGATTGGTCCTGGGCCACCCCACAGATACCTAAATCTGCAGATAAGAGCAAGCACTCTTATCCAAGGGTGACATTGGCAACAGCAGTGGTAGGGCAAAATAATTTGCCCCAGACACCCTACCACCCCCACTGGGCAACACAGCAGACTGGGTGGCGTGAGGACATGCTACTGCACCACCCAGTAAGCATGAATGGTCAGGGGTGCCCCCGGCCATTTGAGCTTCCCAGGTGACGGAATGGGCAATACATCAGTGTACCTTGGTGGAGGTGCGGAATTCCCCCTTGGCAGTGGCAGCAGCAGCAGAAACAGCAGCCACAGTGACGGGCGCTGGGAGAGGAAGGGAGCGGAAAGAGAGGCGAGAGTTAGGGGTGCTAGCGAGCAAGGCAGGCAGAGAAGCAAGCAAGAAGGCAGGGGAATTGAGGGAGAGCTCTTGTCTTTCAGTTGTTCCAGGCGGGAGAAAGCAGGTAGCTGAGAGCAAGCAAGCAAGCAAGGGAGAGCCAGGCAGATACTGGGGGCCGAAGAGGCAAGACCGAGTGGAGTTGGCGGCCTGAAATGGACAGGGCGCCGAGGCTCCCAGTTATTGCAAGAGGCACTGCTGGGAGAAGAAGGAAGGAGAAAGAGAGGCAAGAGGGAGGGCTTCTAGTTAGCAAGGCAGGCAGGCAAGCAAGAAGGCAGGGGGATCATGGGAGAGCAGGTGAGTTTTGCCGCCTGCCACCACAGCTGTTGTTTCTGCTGCTGCTTCCGGGGGGGGGGGCTTTGCATTTGGTTTGCCACCTGGGAAGCTTGAATGGCCGCCGGCACGCCACTCCTACCCTGCTGATTGCCAGCCACAGGTAACTGAATCCATGAATGGTGAATCAGCAGATATGGGGATGCTACTGTATATATTTATTTTTTAGTTTTTTTCTCATTAACTGTCGGGATGCAACTAAGTGCTTGACCTTTATCATAGCCCTTCTAGGGCAAATCAACCCCAAGCAGTTTTGTTGTTAATTCACCATGAGTTGTGCTGGCTGGCTGGAGTTCCTGGGAGTTCCTGGAATGCCCAAGTCTGGAAACCACTGGTCTAGAACATACTGGACAACCTACAGCACAGAAACTTCTGACACATGTTTGTCCAGATTTGAAACCTGTTGTGACCATCGGGGGAAGTGATGAAATTGCAAGATTCAAATCTTTCTCTTGGAAGCAGCAATCTAACACTGTCAATATTGCTGTCTTTCCTGGAATCCCACCTATACTTTCTTCTCATCTATCTTTAGAATCATACTGCAGGATTATGGAAGGGGGAATACATGGAAACTGCTGCACATTTTGTACACATTTTTCTCAATTAATACAAGTATGTTTGTGTATATTTTGGCTTAGGAACTAGATAACTGAAGGACCCCTTCCTTCTGTATGAACCTACGAAGCAAGTAAGATCCAGCCAGAGGGGCCTCCTGAAAGAGCCATCCCTCAAGGAAGTGAAAGGGATGGTTTGTAGTAGAGATGGGCACGGAACGAACATTTTTTCGTTTCCGTTACCGTTTGTCGTTTCTGTTACGTAACGAAACGACAAACGAAAATTGTGATAAAATGCAACGAAATGAACAGAACCACAAAAATTGTAGTCGTTATGTTTTGTTTCCGTTAATGGCGACGCGCAATGAAATGAGCTGTTTTAAATGCTAAAAAATGCCCTGGACATCTGTGAAAATGCAGCGATAATTATTTATATTGTCTGATAATACCTACCGGAGGGTTGGGGTCCTTAAAACGTTTGTTTTTGTCTTCTCCCATCGCAATGTATTTTTCTTTTCCCTTTAAAATGGATGTCGCCACCAGCCACAAAATGGAGGCAAGCCATGTGATGGGATCATGTTCAACCAATAGCATGCCCAGGTTGCAGACTGGGCGGGCAGGTCTGGCAGCCACAGAGGGCATAAAAAGGTCTGGCACCCCCCGTCCTCCTTGCAGTCTCTGGTGGGAGTTAGGGTGGGATTGCTGTCTCTGCGACTCTAGCTTCAGTCCTCTCAACGACAAATGAAAAACCGAAACACCATTTTTCTGTTTCGTGCCCATCTCTAGTTTGTAGGTATAGGGCCTTTTCAGCAGCTGCCCTCAGGCTATGGAACTCCCTCTCAAGTGAGAGCTGCCTGGTGCCAATGCTGATGACATTCCGGTGCCAGGTACAAACTTTCCTGTTTCAGAAGTTTTTTAACTGACATAGGCTGTGGTCATACCTGCGTGTTCTCTGTAGTTTCCCTTTGGCTAACTGCGCATAAAAAGACCGCATCCTTACCGTGAAGAGAAGTAAATTCCGGTCCCAGCTGACCACACCCCTTTAACAGTAGTTTTAGCAAAGTTTCAATAACCAATGCCAGGGGTTGAATTTAGAAACTTCACTCGAAAATGCTTACTTAGGGCCTTTTCACACGACCCCTAAAATCCACGGCAAATGGCTCCCAGATCCGAAGCTTAAAATTGTTTCCCCACCAGCTCCGGAGTTTACAAAAAATTAAGTGCAACCACGCCCACTTTTCAAGTACCTGCTCTCCGGGGGTGAAAAATTCCTGATGCGGATGTAACATAGTGAGTGCTGGGCTCTCCTCGCTTCTGTTCATTGTTGTTTTGCCCCCCGCCCCTTTAAGACTGGAATGCTGCCAGGAACAGAGTGAGCCGGCAGAACGGAGGTGAGCTGGCATTTTTTCTTCCTTTTTTTCTCCCTCCCCTCACGCAGACAGCAGCCAGGAGTACGGAGGGGGTGGGAACACAGGAACAGCCACAAACCCCCAAGATCTCTGGTCCGAATTTAAGTGGCCAGCGGATCTTAGGGGTCGTGTGAAAAGGCTCTTATTTGTTTCTGTATCCACGACAGGACACAGAAAATACACAGTAAAATCAGTTGTTCCCCTTTTTCGACAGCTTCCCGAGGAAAAAATGTGAAGTAGTCAGGTAGAGACGGAACCAGAATAGGAAAATATGATGCAGAAGAGAGGACACTAACTGCACATTAAAAACCACATGACCGCCGGAAAAAAATGCATGAAATTTATATACACAGAGAACGCTGGTGTGACCCACGACCATAATATGGATTGTGGGTCCTGGTGGCAATTTTAGTGTTTTGTATTTAAATGTTTTATTGTTTTTAATTGTTCATTGACATTTAATGTTTTAATTGTTTTAACTGTTCATTTTAATTGTAAGCCTTTGAGACCTTTGAGTAGTGGGCGGCATATAAGTTAGATAGATAGATAGATAGATAGATAGATAGATAGATAGATAGATAGATAGATAGATAGATAGATAGATAGATAGATATTTTCTTCTGTTTTACGTATGTATTGATATTTTTGTTCATTTCCCAAGTTTTTTTTCTCACAACAACTTCTGTGAAATGCTACTTTGATCAATATGGTTGACCTAAACCAAATTCTTTCTATCCTTTTCAAGGGCAGAACAATAAACAGAGAAGAAAAAGATGAATACATGCTGATTATTGTCTTTTAATTTCTTTCCTAGTGACATTTAGCCTGGTGTATTTTTACATAATATCAAATGCTATATTTTAGTACATTTTCAAGAAAAACTAGGATATTTTAATGTTCGGTTTTCTTTTTTTCCAGATGACTTGCTGTTTTTTCTTAAAGATCACTATTAAAATGACAGTGTACTTATTATGAACTTTGCTTTCAGCACTTACAAGTACGTGCACAACCTCGTTCAACAAATGGCTCACTACAAGAATACATCAGGATTAAATCGGAACACGAGTCATATACATCAATATATGAACATGTGCTACCTGGAAGGAATAAAACCAAAACAAGGTTAGATGCAAGAGAGACAAAGCAACCCCCTTATTTACTTTCACTGCCCTCTCCTCTGGTCTGTGCAGTCCATTACCTCAGCCTTCTTGTAGTTCATTGGCCCTAAAGATTCAAAATATTTGTTTGCCCCATTTTGATAGATTCTACCTTCAGAGGCAGAAGTATGTCATTATCATTCGTACCTTGCTACTTCTAGATATTACAAGTGTCACTAGCATTCAAATAAAGCCCATTTTAAAAGCAAGCACCTTGGTGTGCTTTTATTATGGTATTTCCATAATAAAACGTTTTCTCATAGTGCAGACAGGAGTAGGGTTAACCTCAGAGAGCATTCTGCCTAGCAGCAATGGGAGAAATAGCACCAATATTTTCCTAGTGATTAATGGAACTGATAGCCTTATTCTTATCCTCAGCAGGAGAAAATGCTTCACTTGTGTGTTCTCTTTGTCCATTATTTATTAATTCATTTTTAAAAGAAATATTCTTTATGTGCAGGACCCAACACAGCTCACAACATGAAATCTGCTGTTTCCCCACAAAGCTACACACACAACACACACCTGGAAAAGGTGCAGAGGAGAGCAACTAAAATGATTATTGGATTGCGTCACCTCCCTTATCAGGAAAGGCTACTGTGTTTGGGGCTCTTTGATCTGGAAAAAAGGCACCTGAGCAAGGACAGGATTGAGATGTACATAATTATGCAGGGGATGGATAAAGCGAATAGAGGGATGCTCTTTTTTCTCTCAAGCAATATCAGAACCAGGGATCATCTATGCAAACTAAGGGTTGGGAGAGTGAGAACAGACAAAAGAAAATATTTCTTGACCCAGCATGTAGTTCGTCTGTGGATGTGGTGATGGCATCTGCTCTAAATATCTTTAAAAGAGGATTGGACTGATTTCTGGAGGGAAAGTCCCATTGCAGATTACAAGCCATGGTGGGGAGATGTTATCTGCAGGCTTTAAAAAAAGGTGCCTCAAAATACCAGACTCAGGAGAGTGGCATCAGGTGACAAGTATCTAGTTGTCTCATGTTCTCCCAGAGGCATTTGGCAAGGCCACTGTGAGATATGGGAAGCTGGACTAGATGGGCCCTTGTCCTAATCTAGCAGGACTCCTCTTATATTCTTACGTCTACTGCAGCTGGACCTGGTGCCTTTAACCAGCACTGCCGTTGGACCAGTGTTAGTGATGTCAGAGTCAGTGAGTCCCTTGTCTGAAGCAAAAGGAGAGACCTGACAGTGGTATTAATTCTGAAATTTGACTCTGTGCAGGTGAGCTGGTTAGCACTATTTCCGAGGAGGGAAATGCCAGTAACGTTTGCCTCCATGCACAAAAATTTTAAATGGTGGCAGCATTACTGCTGAACTATCAGCTGCTAAGCTGATTTATCATGCTGTTCTGTCCATACCATTGCCAGAAATGTTGCCCAGAAGTTTCTGAAAGTTGAGGGGCTGCAAGATTTATGGCTATAATCAATCAGTCGTCACATAGATAATGGATAACAAAAATTTACAGTTAGAGATGGGCACAAAATGAATTTTTAGTTCATTTCGTTCGTTATTTGTTGTGTGACATTACGAAATGAATAACGAACCCCACTCTGGAGGAGAAGCAAAACGAAATGAAACAGAAATTTCTGTTTCATTCCATTTCATTTCGCTTCCCCATAGGAATGCATTAGCAATGCATTCCTATGGGGACAACCCCGCAGTTCCCTCAACGCACCCCTTGGGGTGAGGGAAACCGTGGGCTTTTGGCCTTTCCCAGTGCCATTCAGCTGGCACGCAGGCTGGGGAGGCAAAAAAAAAAAGTTTACAACTCCCGCCTTTTCCCACCAGCTGATTGGAGCTATGGAGGAAAAAAAAAACCACCCCAAAATTCCAGCATTTTCCCTGCCCGATGGGGAAAAGGCAGGATTTTTTTTTCCTCCATTGAAATGCATTGGCTCAATGCATTTCAATGGGAAAAAATCCCATTGGAACGCATTGGTTCAATGCATTCCAATGAGGAATCATTGGGGAACCTTTTTTTTTTTTGCCTCCTCCAGCCTGCAAGACATCTGATGGGCACTGGGGGAGACAAAAAGGTAAATAAAAAACCTCCTGCCTTTTCCCTGCCTGATCTGGCACAGGAAAAGGTGGGACATTTCTTCTTCTTTTTCTCCATTGAAATGCATTGGCTCAATGCATTCCAATGAGGAATAGCTCCCCCCCCCTTTGCCTTCCCCAGCCCGCAAGACAGCTGATGGGTGCTGGGGGAGGAAAAAAACAACACATCACCTTTTCCTGCCTCATTTATGCCAGAAAAGGCAGGAGGTTTTTTCTTTTTCTTTTTCTTTTTTTTTCTTTTCTTTTTATGCCTCCCCCACCGCCCATCAGGTGGCACGCGGGATGGGGGAGGCAAAAAAAAAGTTTAGAACTCCCACCTCCCCCCCCCATCGTGGGAGTTTTATACTTTTTTGCCACCCAGCAGCCAGCTGATCTCTGGCAAAAAAAACCAGTCATACACAAGCACCACACCACACATACACCACACACATAACAAACCCGAACCAAAACGAAATCTGAAATAATTTTTTTAAAATAAAATCAGTTCATAGGAAACGACCCCCCCAAACTAAAAACAAAACGAAACGGAATGGAATTGTTCATTTTGTGCCCATCTCTACTTACAGTACTTCAGCAAAGATTCTGATTTACATATGTCACTGCTGATTGCTATGCAGATGTGAGGATTATGCAACTCCCAAAGGAAGTTAGTCTGTTTTAGGATCCTCTGTTTAGTAACTTGATAATTTTGTTCCTGCACTAATGAACCACTGCCACTCTTTATATTATCTGCATCCTCAGAACAGATGAATCTCAGCATCACTTGGATAAATATAGGGACACATATTTGCACTCCATGTGTCTGAAGAAATGGAATTTGATCCTGGAAAACTTCCACTGAACTAAATTAAACAGCTACAATATTTTCTCTTTTTTACCTTTGCTTTTCTCTCTGTACTTCTGAGAAAAGGAGAACTATAATTATAGTTAATTCAGAGGAAAAACTTTATATCATTGGTAACTTACTGCACAGGTTATCCTGGCAGCTGTTACGGCAGTCTCCACATGGTGGGCCTTCTTTATAGGGTTTTTCCAGTTGCCCTACTATGTTTCCGCTGAAATGACAACACAGGGGAATACATTTTTCAAGACATAAGAACACAAAGCAGGCAGGTAACCTTTAATGTTGCCTCTCAAGATAGCAAATATTTCCCTCGGTACTTAAGCAAGTTATATAGCTTGACAGAATTCTGGACTGTCCCACTGAGACTCAGGGGACAGAGACTGCTGCTATTCCCATGGCAGAGAGAGAGGGGGGAGGAGAACACAACATAATCCCTCATCTCAGTCATCCCAGAACACAAGGTAAGTAATAGTGAGAAGTTAGGGGAACCCAGTTATGATAAACATCAGAAAAAGCTTCTTAACTGTAGAGCAGTACAGCAATGGAACCAACTACTTCAGGAGGTGGGGAGCACACCAACACGGGGGGGGGGTTAAGCGAAAATTAGATATACTAATATCTTCCCTCACAACTTCCCTGTGAGGGAAGTGCTAAAATGCAGTATTATATATATATATATCTAAAACCAATCAGATTTTTTATTTCCCCATCTACATCTCCCCCTACACCTTGACTCCAGGTTTTCACGAAATTTTCCAAAAATTTGTCATTTCGTTTGTTGGTTTTTCATCTGTCATTAGTACTGGTTTTGGGGGGGGTCCTGGAGGCACCTCTCTGGGGTGGGTGCCTCCTCTGGCCCGCCATGAAGGGAAATGGCTCCTGCAGGCACCTCTCTGGGGTGGGTGGATAAATGGCATAGCCATTGGATATGCAGCAGTGCAGCAGGCAGAGAGGCACCTCTCTTTTGGGTGCCTCTGTGACTCACTGCCTGCCTGCATACGGTGCACTTGGGCTGGGGAACGAAGTGAGAGAAGACCCCTATGGGCGCCCTGTGACTCACTAAGAAGGAAAGTGTACTTGCTGTAGTGCAATGCGAGTACACATCTGGCTTACTGGTTAAGGGTCAGCACAAGGGCTAGGCTTAGGGTCACTGGTAAGGTTAGGGTGAGTTACTGGGGTGCACCACTGGGTGCCTCTCTGACCCACTAAGAAGGACAGTGTACTGGCGTATGGGTTAGGGTTCGGGTTCGGGTTCGAGTTCGGGCTAGAGTTAGTGGCTTTTTATGCCCGACTGGCACATCCCAGAAGTCTCAGTCAAAACCTGGCCAAGTGGCCATGCAATTGGTGGAATGGCTCCAAAAATTTGCATGGTCCACTCCCATGGACAGCCCATCATTGCGCAGGTGTAAAAAAAAAAAAAAAAATAAAATAAAATAAAATCAATGGAGACGTTTTGTTGCAAGAAAAACCCACTACTGCTACTGAAAAAATTCAGGCAGTTTTAAAATAGCTATTTTCGCATGTTTCTGTGGTGCTTTGGTGCGTTTTTGGACCACGCAATTTCAAAATAAATATTGCGGTCACCCCATTTTGGATCCCCTGCCCGCACCGCATGGCATGGTGACTCGGCAAGACGACGAGGATGCCCCCCACCAGAGCAGCCCAGGAGGAGGAGGGGGAGGACGGGGACCCCCCCCCAGAAGCCACCCCTCTGGTAGGTGCCCTCACTAAGGCAGGCATATTTTCGCCTGCTTTTTTGGCAGGGAATCCGGTTTTTTTATTTTTAAAACTTTATTTTCCTGTGCCGCTTGGCATCGTGCGATCGCTGCGATGCCAGGAATGACAACGACAAATCAGACCCAATTTTTCTTTAGTCGGTTCGAGTTTGAGTTCTGGCAGAGTAATTGTCGTTCTTCATTCCGTTACGTAACGGAAACGAGAAACGGAAACGGAAACGAGAATTTCATAGATGCCGCTTTTGAATGCAATGAGGAATGGGAATACATGACTTTACCAGTTGGGTAGTGGTAACTGGAGCAGCCCATTTCTGTTCCCAAGTAATAAGTAACAGAATAAATTAGTCTGAAGAGAAAAAAATGGCATCCTGAATTCACCGTCCACCTACCTTAAAGGACATGTGCTGCAGAAGAGGGAATTGAGGAAGGAAGATGGAGGAATAATCTGGACAAGGTCCAGCATTTGAGAGCCCTAGTTCTGTACCACTGTGCATGCCAGTTTCCCAAACAGCTCAAATAAAGAACATGTTATTCAGAAGTAATACTTACGATGGGCAGTAGCGGCAAAGATAGAAAAATTTATTTTCAGCCTGTGGGCAGATGGCAGTTGCACATCCCACACGATTTGAGTTATGCCAGATCATCTATGAACATAAAAAGATCCATGTGGTTTTAGGACACATTTAAAAAAACACACACAGCATATGCTAGAGTCTGGATAGAAATATTATTAGTAGTGTATACAACAAAAATGGTTCTATTTTTAATGAAATATGTTGCTTTCAGAAAGATAGAGCTTCTGCCACATTCTTTCTTGCTCCATACATGCATCTTGTGGCACCAATCATGGCTTCCAACCACATGAGTATTATAAGAATATTGCTTATGCTCACTCTGAAAGATATTAAATGTACACTTTAAAATGTAGCGTGCGACATGGCCCATAGTTTGAAGGTTAATATGAAACATCTATAAAGCAAAAAAGGAGGAAGACAGTCACCCATTTCTCCCCTGCAGTTTTCATTTGTATTGTTCATGTAATAATAATTTTAGAGCTACAGAGCTGGAAGGGAACCTATGGATTACTGAGTCCAGCCCCTGTCAAGGAGGCATAGTACGGAATTGAACTCCCAACCTCTGGCCACATGTAGCCAGAGACCTAAGCCACTGAGCTATGGAGGAGGGTGGCTCTTCACAACTAGGCATCCTGTCAGGAATGCATAAATTTCCATGGAAATGGTGGAGATAGCTACACATATTTTTATGAATCTAAACTAGGAATGAGGTGCAGGCTCCTCCTTTTTGCTACATTTTAAATAAGAGTGTTATGGTCTGGCTATAACCTGAGAGAATTCATCAAGTGACCTCAGTGCTCGTTTAGCGCTCACAAGAATGGGACTATGCCTTAGGCCTCCTACGTCTTCCTCAATTCTTTCCCAGTTTCCTTTTCTTTACATGTTTGTCTGCCAATCTCCAGCTAATGGAGTGGTGATAATTAGGGACTCATGAAAAATGACACACTGTTTCTTTGTTTTGTAAGGTTATGAAATACGAAATGAAATAACAAACAGCATGTCGTCAAGAAATGAAATGAAACACCATTTTTTTTTTGGAAATGAAATTATTCATCCTAGTGGCGAGAAGCCTCTTGATCCAGCCATCTTGAGAACAGGAGGTTTATTTTTAAACTGATTGATTTTTTCCCCTTCCTCCCCTCCTGTACCTCAACTGTTACTTATCTCCGAACTTGATCTGCCTGCCTGCAGCTAGCCAAGAGCTGAGCTCTTCCCTTCCCTTCCCTGAGATGGCTGTCACTGTATCTGCAAGTTGATTTAAAGTTTAAACTGATTATTTTCCTTTCCTGATTAAGTAGGACTGTGGAAGTTATTTCCAGTCTCTCCATGGGGCAGTTACCCCTTAGGATTTTCTGCTTGTTTACAGAGCGTTCTTTGTCTGAAAGCAAATTGATTGGAAGGTTTAAGGAGGGTCTTTGATTTAGGGCAGTGGGCTCCCTGTTAAATAAAAAAAGGAAAGCTCCCCATTATTTATAGCCATTATTTATTTTTATTCTTTTTTAAAAATCGTTATTAATGAAACAAAACAAAATGAAGACTGAAACGAAACGAAACGAAATGAAATGAAACACTATATTTCTGTTTTGTGCCCATCTCTAGTGATAATCACTGCATGTGGCCCCATGCCTGCTTTTCTCAGCCCCAGAGCTCTTGGAACATTTCCATTGCAAGAGAAAAATAAAAAATGGGGAAGCTCTTAAGCCCTTTTTTTGAGAAAAATAGAAGTGACCTTCCAAGTATTTATGGTTATGCTGGAAGCAGCTGGTGCAGAAGTGGCTGGTGTGGACTAAGAGGATGGGAAATGGACTTGAGGCCCCACACCCCTTTCCCCTACTCTGTCCATGCCTGAGACTGTTTCCAAAATGCAGAGAGCTGTGTTTCTCTTCAGCATAATTATTCAAGGGGGATAAATGGGGAACAAGGAGGAACAATCCCCATGGCCTGGTTAACACCTCAAGTGTGGGAAAGCATGGGGAGGTGTTCCAGGTTTGTTTCCCATAGCTTCAGAAACTAGGATTCAGAACAATGGTTTCAAATTATAGGAAAAGAGGTTTCATTTGAACATTAGGAAGAACTTCCTGACGGTTATTGCTGTCCGGCAGTGGAATATGCTGCCACAAAGAGTGGTGGAGTCTAGGGATGGGTACGAAACAGAAAAATAATGTTTCATTTCGTTTTGTGCTCACCCCCATTTTGTTTCTTATCATTTTAAAAAATTCATATGAAACAAAATGAAATGAAATGAAATGAAATGGCTCCCCTGGGTCCTAGAGGCACCAGATTTGGTGCCCGGGAGCCATTTTTAAAGGGCACCTGCTAAACTGTTATCGGTTGAACCCCTTTAAAACTGGCCCAGTCAGCACTAGTGGGATCCCCTGGTACCGACTGGGCCAGGTTTAAAGGAGTCCAGCCATTGACAATTTGGCAGGAGCCCTCTGAAAATGGTTAGGAGGGCAGTTCCGGTGATTGCACTGCCCTCTCAAGCATTTTCAGAGGGCTTCTGCCAAGCTGTCAATGACTGGACCCAGGCGATGCTGACTGGGCCAGGAGACTCCAGAAAATGATGAAATGTAAAGGTTTGTTTCAATGCAAAAATGACAATTTCATTTCGTCTATAACACAATGCTGCTTCCTCGTTTCATTTTGTTTCACTACATAATGGAACAATGAAACAGCATTTCATTTTTCGTTTCGTACCCATCACTAGTGGAGTCTCCTTCTTTGGAGGTTTTTAAGCAGAGGCTGGATGGCCACCTGTCGGGAGTCCTGTGATGGGGGTTCCTGCATGGCAGGGGGTTGGACTGGAGGGCCCTTGGGGCCTCTTCCAATTCTATGATTCTATGATTCTAGTATGACCAGTGAGAATGTGATGGAGCAGACCACTTTCCTGCCACAGACTGTGACTCACATATACACATATCAGTACTTGAGGAGAAAATGAGGCTGTGTTGGAGACCAAGGAGGCCTACAGCCTCTTCTCTCTTTGTCTAGTCTTGCATTTCTTTCTGCAGGGGAAATAGGAATGACAACAGTTAACAAGAACAGGAAATGCAGCTCTGCTGGCAGGGGGTTGCCTGCAGCTCAGTCTTGCTTTCAGTTATTGAATAAGGAAGACAGCTTATATGTTCCATCAGATCAACCAAACTTCAGTTACAGTGGTACCTTGGTTTATGAGCATAATCTGTTCTGGAAGCTTGCTCTTAAACCAAAATACTCATGTATCAAAGCAAATTTTCCCATAGGAAATAATGGAAACTTACCAGATCCTTTCTGAGGCCCCAGTTTCCATTATTTCCTATGGGGAAATTTGCTTTGTCCATGAGCTGCAGCAACCGCCAGAGCTCATCCAGAGCCCTCTGCTACCCAGGATGAGCTCCGGAGACTGCAGCTGAAATGCGCCAGGCCTGGGATAAGCTCCAGAGGCTCAGCGCAGGCCCACCATGCAGCCCGGAAGTCACTTCCAGTCAATGCCAGAGTCCCAATCCGGGCCCACACTGAGTTACGTCTCGATTGCAAACCTGAGCAAGGCTTGCAAACCAAGGCAAGATTTTACTAAAAATTTTACTCAATTTTCAATATGCTTGCCATCCAAAGTACCTCTAAAGTGATGTACCACGGTATTTCTTTGTATCTGAACAGTCTTATAGGTCCCAAGCTGTTGACAACACAAAACTTCATGTCATCAGGATGTTATCAGGCTTACTTAACAGGCTAAAATGGCATATATTTTCAGTATTGTTTCTATAGTATTACTTCCCACGTCTTTTTATTGCAAGTTGACAATGTTTGATTTCCTACCTGAGTATAACCGTAAACATCTTTTGTTGGGTCTGTTTTTCCAACACCGTACTTAAAATATTTATACCCCTTTGAGAAATTTTCAATTATACTTTCCCATTTGGCAGGATAATTTGTTTGTAGTGAAATCTCACCACATATTGTTCCTGCAAAAGAAGAAATTTGTATTGTTCAAGGATGAATGCTTAAACTCCCCTAAAAAATCTCCACTAAAGCTTGTCTGCTTTGTTAGGGAGCTGAGTTATGAAGCTCCAAAGGGGTCTGGGTAGTTAATTGAGAGAGTGTGCAGCACACAGGCCGGCAATTTAGGAGTTAATAGGAGTTAAGCTAGTGGTTAAATTAACTCCTAAATTGCTGGTGCACATGCTGCACACTCTCTCAATTAACTGCCCATATGCCTTTGGGAGTTTTATAACTCAGTTTCCTAAACCCCAAAACTTTCCAAATTTCAGGGGTTTACATGGAAAAATCCAGACTTGAACCCCAGTGATTTTGGTGCTGAAACATGCTTGTGAATTACTATTTTGGTGTACATTAAAATATGTATGCCAAAATAGTATTTATTGCAAGCACATTTCGGCACCAAAATCGCTGGGGTGCAAGTTTGGAATCTTCCCTGTAAAATCTTTCTAGTTGGAATCAGAACTTCGGAAGCCAAGCCACAGGCAAGCCGTGCAGCTTGGCTTCCAATTTCAACAGAGAAAAATTCCTTGGGGCATCCCCTTTGGAGCTTCTTAGCTCACTGACCCCCAAATTTTTTTCCAAATTTTGGGGGCTCAGGGGAGTGTTTTGTGACAAAATGAAACACGTCCTACTGTTTCGTTAGGTAAGGAAGTAATTTGTTACCTAATGAAATGACAGAACAGCATTTCATTTTTCATTTCGTGCCCATCTCAATGCATCACTTATAAATATAAATAAATAAATAAATGGAAACATCCTCCTGGAAGCAGGAGGAAGCCATTAAGGGAATTTTCCTTCCTTCCTTCCTTCCTTCCTTCCTTCCTTCCTTCCTTCCTTCCTTCCTTCCTTCCTTCCTTCCTTGACCCAGCATGAGCCCTGGGCAATGGCTGATCTCCTCGTGTCCATAGTATGCACAAGTAGAGCCTGGGTCCCCAATCAAGTTCTTTCTTTCTTTCTTTCTTTCTTTCTTTCTTTCTTTCTTTCTTTCTTTCTTTCTTTCTTTCTTTCTTTCTTTCTTTCTTTCTTTCTTTCTTTCTTTCTTGAGATTTCCAATTTGAGTGAACCAAAGAGAACACTACTTAAAAGCCATCCCTTAGGGCAGGCATCTCCAAAGTCAGGCCCAGGGGCCAAAATTTTCAAATTCTGAGTGGTCTGTGGTCTCTTCTCCCCGCCGGCTCAGCCTGTCATGCATCCCCGCCAGCTAGGCCCTCCCCATACCAGATGGAGATGTCAGCTTGCAGTTTTAGGGTTTGCCTGCCCTGCCTCTGTCCATCCCCCCCGGTTACCTGCCCAATCTACCCACCCCCAGCTCTCTTGCTGCAGCATCCTCCCCACCTCCTTGCATGTTATAGAGACTTGTCCAAAGTCCGGCCCGGGGGCCAAATGTGGCTGAATGGTTGGCCCCCACACATTTTCAGCTCACCAAATCTGGCCTTCCTTGCAAAAAATTTGGACACCCCTGCCTTAGGGTGTTTATCCAATCACACAGGTTTCCCACTCTGCCAACAAACTTTTTTAAAACCAAGAAAGTGTGAAGGCCTTGTTAGTCTATTCACTTCACTTACCTTGGACCGTCCTGTCTTCTATGGAACTAGGAACAAGCGAGCACTTCTCGATACATTTTGCAGCATTCTTGGCAGCTTCCTCACTCCACTCCTTAGCACAACAGACAAGGGAGTAATCTCACATTAGACTGACCATCAAAGGGATGGGACACAAACAAATCACTTTAGCCAGCAGGTGCAGCAGGAGGGGATAAAGAAAAGGAATTCATACTGCCTTGTTCCATATTTTAGAATAGAGTGCCTATGAATGTACTGTATACAATAATACAAACCAGTATTGGACAACCTGGAAGATAGAATGTACTCAACTAGCTGTGTTGAGTACATTCCTTTGTTACAGAAGTCCATTTTCTCCCCTCCATTGCACTATGTCCCCGTTCCCCCTATCACAAAGAGGTCCAAGCAAGAATCAATGATAGTTTCTCTATACAAACTCATGAAAACACTCCAGAAGAAGCTGAGTCTGAAAATGGAAAGAAGAGGGGAGTGGTCTTTATGATAGTCCACCATGTGGTGGCCTAAAAATATTTTAAATAATCAATATAGAGCTATACTTCATGTATATATCATCTTAGGAAATATAAGGAGCATCTGTGCCACAGCAAAGCCTTACAACTATATCTAGGAAAATCACTGAATTGTCTCTTACCATTTTCATCATGTTGCTGGCAGGTGGCTGAACATCACTCCTGATGGCATTATGCATGTTAACAATTATTTCCTTATGATCGTCATTGATTTTGCCCAATATTGCATCATTCCCCTAAGGATAAATGTCAAAGTTTTCTTTGATTTGAATGAATCAAAAATACTTATATAACAATCCATTATGCTACCAAAGAGTGCTGAAATCTTTGCTTATAGTAGTATTAACGACAAACAACAGGCTTCTAAGTCATCAGAACTTCTCAGAGGCTGAAAGTGCTATTTACAGGACCACAAATCCCAGAAACCTCAAGGTAGCATATCCATTGGCTAACCTGGCCATATGAGATTCTGGGACTTGTAGTCTCAGAAAGTAGAGGATCCAAACTCTATAAATCCTTCCTATTTACATCTAATTTGTCTGACATCAGAGCTCAGGCATACATTATCCACCAATTTAAAGACTGGGCAAGAACTGAAACTTCTGCTACTTTGTTCCAGTAATGAAACTTAACTCACATTTTTGTCACTGCCTGCCCACTGTTCCTTCTCAAAATTGTATAGCAGAATTTCTGTTTGATTTCACTTGAATAGCTCAGCTCAGCTCAGCAACCTTTATTGGCATACAACAAAGCACAGATATGTAGTGTGGCATAATGAATATCCCTTCTAAAGTGAAAGATTACATTCTTTTTTGAATATTCCAGACTACCACAAAGACTGAAACATGAGTTAAATACAAAGATAAAATAATAATACCTTCTTTAAAATGAATACTAATAAGCATCCTAAGTATGTGCTGTGACTATCACCGATAAAAACATAGCTACTTTTTCAGTTATAGAATCAGATTTGGACCCCAACAGATAACGGATTTTATCCTGGTCAGACCCAACTTTTAGATTCCTTAGGACTTGTTCCAAAAATTTCTTATGTGACTCGTTATGTAAGGGACAATAAAAAAAGCATGTGAGCAAGAGTTTCCACACTGCCCAGACCACAAGAACAGCATCTCTTATCCATAGGTAAGCCTTGAAACCTGCCGTACAAAACAGCAGATGGCATGACATTGCATCTGGCTAAAATAAAGGCTCTACGGTTTCGTGGAGATTTAAGCAACCCTAGATATGGGGCCTGCTGGCTAGGTGTAACCGTAATATGCCAGTGCAGTGGTGATCATACACTGTGAGCTAAGCTCCACAGTGTCTGTTGTTCCATGTCTAGCACCCGTCTTTTTATAACCCCGAAAGCTTGCTTCTCACCAAGTGAACCAATTTGTTCAACATGTAACCCCCATGTCTGCAATTTTTTAATCCAAGTTGATGATCCAAATGGTGGAGCCCTATCTTTTAGAAGGTGATATAAGAGAGTATGGTTATCTGTACTGTAGTAGATTTTTAGCCAGAATTTGGTTATTTGCAGCCACGCTGTGGTTTCCAACAATGAAGACCCAGTCTCTAGGCATAAAGCAGCATAGGGGACACATCTGGGGAGTCCCAGGATTTTCCGAAAAAACTGGGATTGAACTTGTTCCACTGAAGAGTCTATAGCTGCCTGCCAGAGTGGAATACCATATAATAGCTGTGGGATGATCTTTGTTTTCCATACCTGAATAGCTTGCCTTGGTTAGCATTGTTTCTAAACAATGATTGTTTTTTGTACATTATGGCCTTTTCTGTGATTTTTCACTCTCAGGAACAGAGAAAGAAATTGAAAGGGGAGGTA
The DNA here is from genome assembly GCA_029282475.1 of Phrynocephalus forsythii. Lineage (NCBI taxonomy): Eukaryota > Metazoa > Chordata > Lepidosauria > Squamata > Agamidae > Phrynocephalus > Phrynocephalus forsythii. Next base: position 4,158,724 of record JAPFRF010000001.1, on the reverse strand, counting down.
AAAAGATTCCAATATCTCCAGAGTGCATGGAGCCTGTTTAAAACAACAGGAGTAGAGGCCCAGCGAAAGTGTATACCACAAAGAAAGAAGAGCTCCTCTAAGTCCAAGAGGGTGCCAGCATGGTTAACAAACAGAGTTAGAGAGGCTTTAAAGGGCAAAGAGACGTCTTTCCATAAATGAGGAAAATAAAAAGGAACACAAACTCTGGCAATAGAAATGTAAGAAAATGATAAGAGAGGCAAAGAAAGACGTTGAGGAATGCATGGCTAGCAATATAAAGGGAAATAATAAAAGCTTCTTTAAATATGTTAGAAGTAGAAAACGTGTTAGAGAACTGGTTGGCCCTCTAGATTGTGAGGGAGGTAAAGGGGAGGTAAAGGGGACTTGGAAATTGCAGAGAAATTAAATGAAGACCTTGGGCAGATTTCATGGCCCGAATGGCCCCCTCTTGACTAAACAATTAAATTAAATACAGGTTAAGAGAGAGGATGTTTTAGATTTAATTGATAAACTGAAGATCAATAAGTCACCGGGCCCAGATGGCATCCACCCAAGAGTTATTAAGGAACTGAGAAATAAAAATGCAGATCTCTTAACGGTAATATGCAACTTGTCTCTTAAAACGGCCACAGCACCAGAATAATGGAGGATAGCAGATGTCACACCAATTTTTAAAAAAGGAAGGAGGGGGGACCCGGGAAACTACAGGCCAGTTAGCCTTACATTTGTCCCAGGGAAGATGGTGGAAAGCCTCATCCAAGAGAAAATCTTAAAACACACAGAAGAACAAACCTTGCTGAGAGAAAACCAGCATGGCTTCTGTAAGGGTAAGTCTTGTCTGACAAATATTTTAGAATTTTTTGAAAAGGTCAACAGGCATGTGGATTTGGGTGAACCAGTGGATATAGTCTATCTGGATTTCCAAAAGGCTTTTGACACAGTCCCCCACCAAAGGCTGCTGGGAAAATTGCACAGTCAGGGGATAAGAGGGTAGGTCCTCTTATGGATTGAGAACTGGTTGAGATCCAGGAAACAAAGAGTAGGTGTCAATGGGAAATTTTCACAATGGAGAGAGGTGAAAAGCGGTGTGCCCCCAGGATCTGTCTTGGGACCGGTGCTTTTCAATCTGTTCATAAATGACCTGGAGACAGGGATAAGCAGTCATGTGACCATGTTTGCGGATGACACAAAACTTTTCTGGGTGGTAAAGACTAGACTGTGAAGAGCTTCAGAAGAATTTCTCCAAACTGGGAGAATGGACTGCAAAATGCATCTTAATATAGGAAAATGTAGAGTAATGCATACTGGGGCAAAAAAATCAAAACTTTATCTATCAACTCATGGGCTCTCTGTCTGAGCTTTCTGTGACAGATCAGGAAAGAGATCTTGGTGTGCTGGTGGACAGCTTAATGAAAGTGTTTATCCAGTGTGTGTCAGTGGCGAAGAAAACCAATTCCATGCTAGGGAACATCAAAAAGAGTCTGAAAATAAAACAGCCAACATAATGCCATTGTACAAAACAATAGTAAGGCCATGCCTGGAGCATGGCGTGCATTTCTGGTCACCGCATCTCAAACAAGATATAGTGGAACTGAAAAAGGTGCAGAAGAGAGTGACTAAAATGATTACTGGGCTGGGGCTACAGCATTTGGGGCTCTTTAGTCTGGAAAAAAAGGTGCCTGGTGGGGAATATGATTGAAACGTACAAAAATTAGGCAGTAAAATTATGCATTAGTAAAATGGATAGAGGGGACACTCTTTTTTCTCTCACTCAATAGCAGAACCAGGGGTCATTCACTCAAACTAAGGGTTGGGAGATTGGGAACATACAAAAGAAAATACTGTACTTCTTTACCCAGAGTGTTGTTAGTCTGTGGGACTCCCTGGCATAGGATGTGGTGGCCCGGAAGCCTTCAAAAGGGGATTAGACAGATTCCTACAGGAAAAGTCCATCACACGTTACAAACTATGATGGAGATGTGTAATCGCCACCAGGTTTAAAACCAGGGTACTTCAAGGGCCAGATGCAGGGGAGTGGTATCAGGTAGAGATGGGCACGACTTAGCGGTATTCCCGTTTCCATTTCCGTTACTCGTATCCGTTACTCTATGGAAACAGTAACGGGAATTACTCCGCCAGAATTCGAGCTCGAACCGACAAACAAACAATTTGGTCTGATTTGTCGTGCTCGTTACTTGCATCGCGGCGATCATGCAATGCCAAGCGGCACAGAAAAAAAGTTTTTAAAAGTTAAAAAAAAAACCGATTCCCGGCCCTAAAAGTAGGCGAAAACTGTCTGAAGGCACCTACCAGGCCAGAAGGGTGTTTTATTTTGGGGGGGGTCCCCGCCCCCCTCTCCTTGGCTATTGCTACTGCTGTGCTGCTGGTACCAGGCTGGGAGGGTGCATCCATTTGCCATGCACTGCAGGGGATCCAAAATGGCGACTGCAATATTTTTTTTGAAATCGTTGCCCAAAACCCCACCAAAGCACCACAGAAACATGCGAAAATTAGCTATTTTAAATGCTTGAATTTTTACAGTAGCAGCAGTGGGTTTTTCTTGCAAAAAAAGTCTCCGTTGATTTAATTTAATTTTATTTTATTTTATTTTATTTTATTTTTTTACACCTGCACATTTGCAATGATGGGCTCGCCCATGGGAGTGGACCATGCAAATTTTCCACCAATTGCATGGCCACTTGGCCAGGTTGAACACAGAGACTTCTGGGATGTGCCAATCGGGCATAAACAGCCCACTAATCGTAGCCCAAACCCGAACCCTAAGCCTAAACCTAACCCATACGCCAGTACACTGTCCTTCTAAGTGGGTCAGAGAGGCACCCAGAGGTGCACCCCAATACTCACCCTAACCTCACCCGTAATTAGCCTAACCCTAGCCCTTGCGCTAACCCGTCAACCCTAAGCCAGATCTACTTGCATTGCACTACATGCAAGTACGTGAGACACAGCGGGTGCAAAGAGTCTGCCAGTCCGTCACTTGTGACTCTGGCTGACTCCTGCAGCTCCCTCCAGGAGCCTGCTACCCCCCCCAAACCAGTACTAATGACAACGAAAAAATGAAAAAACGAACCGACTAATTTTTGCGAAATTTCGTGAAAAAGGAAACGAGCCGAAACGGACTGCCTCCGACACACGACAACTCGAAAACGTCATTTTCCCTAGTCGTGCCCATCTCTAGTATCAGGAGACGGATATCTAGTCTTGTGTAGTCCCGGACACATTTTTGTGGGGCCACTGTGAGATACAGGAAACTGGACTAGATGGGCTCTTGGCCTGATCTAGCATTGCTCTTCTTATGTTCTTATGTTCTTATATTCATATATTGTTTTGCTGCTACTTCTGTAGTTCCATCTTCCTTTATCATTTTCTCTTTTCTTCTTCTTTTATATCTCCCCATAGCACTTAAAGCACTCTCTGGATGGTTTACAGTTTATATGTGCAGGGTGCACATTGCCGACCACACACATACTCACAGCAAGGAGAATACTCAATTTATCAACCTTGTAATGATGGAAGTCTGAGCGAATCTCGAGATGGCTACCTGGGATTAAAGCCAGGTCATGGCCCTGGTTTTGGCTGCAGTTCTTCAATTTAACTATGTGCCAAATGGCTCTTTTTAGTTTGGTTAAGTTTGGTCTTGTGTTTACGGTTTGAAAGTATGATGATGAATATAATAAAAATCTAAAATTTCTTGCTTGGAAGGAAGGAAGGAATGAAGGAACGAAGGAACGAAGGAACGAAGGAAATTATCTTAGCCAAAAATTCACACAGAAGAGGCAATATGTGTTGGGGGTGGGCGGAATTAAAATACAACATCTTGACTGATGTATTGACTGCCCCGTTAGGATTTGGTCACACCAGGGCCCTGAAGACAGTTGTAGCCTTTAAGGCCACTTTCACAAATCTTCTTTTCCATAAGCTTTTGCATGAGCTTTTCCATGGCTTAATACAACAACCTGGCAACAGGGATACAGAAAAAGCCTTTGCCCACATAGTTTGCACACAGTTTGGTGTGACAGAATCTTTACAGACATCTTAAAGTCATACTTGCACTGGAGATGGGTGCAGCATAACAGCCAACAGCAGGAACAAGATGTGAAGTAGCATTTCTGGAAAAGTAAAAGAAATTATTAAACTTCATTCAACTTTCCACTTGTGGCAGCGAAGCCACCACCAAGCTTGTTTAAAAGTGTAAGTACCTTAGGCTCAGCAGGACTTATTCCACTAATATCAGTGCTTATGACAGCATCTGTAGCTTGAGATAACAAGGATTAACTGGGGTGGGGGTGGGGAGAAACCCTTTAACCTGATGCCAGAAGATATGATTAAAACAGCACTTCTGAAAATTGATATATAATTTTCATATCTATTCTTTGGTTGCCAGAAGGGAAACAACCTCATATACCAACAACTTAAATACATTCCATATATTCAGGCATCTATTAATCCAAATATGGATTGGTTGGATTGGATTAATAAAGATGATGTTGCCAGAAGTAGGGCTGTATTGCAGTCATGCTGCTTTTACACATTGTCAAAGCCGGTGCTTGATTCCAGCCCTTCCCCGGTACTAATGAAATTCTAGGAGCACATAAATATCAATAGAATAAAAATAGGCCTTTAACGAGCAATGGAAGATGAGAAAAAAAGTTTTAAACCTGATTTATACACAAATAGCCCAAACAGTCAATGTAATCCCTTAGCTTCACTAGGCAAAGACCACAATCACTTACAAAAACTACCATTTAAACCGTTTTCAAGGAGAAAAGTGCTGCATATTGGAAGAGGTGGTGCATTGTTCTGTTCCCTGTGACCAGCTGGCTCACTGCTCTATATATGCAAACATGTTTTTTTTCCCCAGAGGGGAAGGTATCAGTAGCACATTATTAATAAGCAAAGAAATGAGTTACTTTTGTAGCTGGAATAACTAGGACAACCTACAACTGTTCATGAGCTGTAAGAGAATATAGAGAAATTTCTCTCTCCAGTAATTCTCCTTCTAAGGTCTAGTAAATAGGACTGAGAGTTATGCCACTGCCAGTGCTCTTACTGACCTTTTGCTTCTCATAGTAAATTATGATGAGTTCATGTCTACAAAATACTTATTATTACCATTCAGTGCTAAATGAATGATTTTGTAAGCCATTGACTGGCATTTGTTTGAACTGTAAATGTCTTCTCTGTGAAGTAGCAGATTTTTTTCCTTAAACTGGTGGCTCTTATCATCCAACCTCTGCATTTCCATTATTATTATTATTATTATTATTATTATTATTATTATTATTATTATTATTATTATTATTACTACTACTACTACTACTACTACTACTACTACTACTACTACTACTACTACTACTACTACTACTACCTTTCCCAGAGTGTTCTTTTCTGTGTTTTCTTGAAAGATTGCAGGATCTGCTTCTAAGATGAGCTGAAGGGGTGTTTTATATAGCCAGATCACTTCCTGCTTTGTAAATGAATAATGCTAGAATATTTATTTATTTATTTATTTATTTATTTATTTATTTATTTATTTATTTATTTCTGAAGCTACTACAAAGCAAGAGCTGAACAAAGTACAGTGTACATCTGTACAAAATTACAAAACAGAATTAAACTTCTCATCATTGTAAATTGTATAATCAGTAATCTAATATCTGGAGTCTGCATGGAGAAAAAAATGGCTTATTTTTTAAGATGGTTCCCCAAAGTTAAAATGCATTGCTAATACAATTTACACAAATCTAATTAAATCAATGTAAAACTTGAATTAACTTGTATAACACAAAAGCAATCATGAATGTATCTAGCAATACACCCCCTATTCTCACATTATGAACTGCAACTGATGGAAAACATGAAGCCTCTCCGATTCAATACATACATTGCCTATAGAGAAGAAAGATTGCTGTCTCATTATACAAAGAGTAACATACAGCAACTTGGAAAAGGGCTTCTATCCATTTTAAAGTATGTTTACAATATGTTATTTTGGGGTTGTGAAAATTTATTATTTCAGTCTACAGATCCTAGAATTCACCAGGAAGCATGATTTGTTTTATTTGTATCATATTGCTCCATAAAATCAGTTAAGTCTATGTGTATGTCTTCAAAATAATCAATTAATTGTAGATAATAACTAACAAATAGTGGTGTGCGAGCAAATAAATTTTCAGACTGCTACATCTACAGTTGATTGCTTCTTCCTTTTATATCATCTTATTCAGAAACATATTGTAAATTGCCAAACATTTTATTTCTATTTTACTCATTTGTAAAAAAAAAAAAAAAGGTGACTCTGGAAAACCACTAATGCTTCATAGAAAGGTAGGATGTTTCTACTGCCGTGAATGCAAGTGGCATAGAACTAGTAGATTGATGCAGATGGCAAAGAACTAATAGATTTAATAGATTTACAATGCCTTCTTCAATTTGGTAATTATTGTGGCGAATGAAGGCTTGTATAATATGGATGACCAAAATGATTCAATTGTTAGGAAATTGTTAGATCTTGCAATGCTAATTAATAAGGATGGGGACTGAGCAAGTAAGATTTTAGAGTACCTAAGTGCAGTGTTTTCACAACAAGTTGGACATAATGCCATAGTATGCATATTATGACATGTCTGGACTCCAGATTTTGCATTGGAAGCTACTCCTAAGGACACATGCTGTAGAAACATAAAGGTTATTCTGCTGAACAAAGTTGGAGAGAAGCTATTTTATGATACTATTCCTCCTCAGATTTCTCTACTCTGTCGACACTTTTTTAAATGAACCCTGCAGGAAATGGATGTCTAGCTAAATACTGAATTTTCAGAGCTGTAAAGCATACCAGGCATGCTGTACATGCGAATGATAACTTCTTGGTCAGGCAGAAAATGTACGCTAGCTCTTGTTCAAAGAGGGATAGCTGTTTCCTGATGCCAACAATTTTTGTCACATCTGTTATGTAGGAGTGAGAGAAGGTGATGGGCTGGTACATGGTAGGAAGGTACAGTGAACTATTTTAAAGAGTGCCGTGTTCATTTTTTTTTCAAACTAATGGTTCAGTTTAGTAAGTTACAAATGCCATCTTAGATATTCATGTCAAGATCTAAGAGGTGGCCCTCCTCTTCTATATATAAATAGTTTCTTCTGTGTAAAAATAATTCCTTATCTTGCCCAGTGTATAATTTCATTCTCTTTCATAATACAGAGGGTGGTTCTAGCCATATGCCAGTGAGTAGGCTGGGAAGCAAGGCTCCCCAAGACAAAGTGGTTTTTGAAGTAGTAGCTGTGTTAGTCCATGTAAACATATCATCCAAAAAGGAGAGAGAATGAGCAACAAGAGACCCAAATATTATGACACCTTTAAGATGATATGTTACATTTTGATATAAACTTTGTTGGATCAGACATTAGCGTGAGACCATGTGACTATCATATATATGGCATAGAGAGGGGTGTAAAACAAGCAAAGAGTGAGGGGGGGAGAGATTTATTTTGAATACGTGCTGTGTCCATTCAAGGTCAGATAAGCCTTTGAAAAGTTTTTCTAGGCTCCATGCCAGTGCAACTCTCTTAGTCTTCCATTAAAAAAGGAAAGCAAAGCAAAGCAAAGGGAAGGGAAGTGATAGCACCACTCTATTCTGCTCTTGTCAGACCCCACCTGGAGTACTGCATCCAGTTCTGTGCGCCTCAATTTAAAAAGGATGTTGACAATCTCGAGCGGGTGCAGAGGAGGGCAACCAGGATGGTTGAGGGTCTGGAGGAAATTCTTATGAGGAATGGATAGGGGAACTGGGAATGTTTAGCCTTTCAAAAAGAAGGCTGAGGGGGGATATTATAGCTATATTTAAAATTTTGAAAGGATGTCATATTGAAGAGGGAACAGGTTTGTTTTCCATGGCTTCAGAGACTAGGACTCGGGGCAATGGTTTCAAACTACAGGAAGAGAGATTCAATTTGAACATTAGGAAGAACTTCATGACGGTTAGAGCTGTTCGGCAGTGGAATATGCTGCCACAAAGGAGGGTGGAGTCTCCTTCTTTGGAGGTCTTTAAGCAGAGGCTGGATGGCCATCTGTCGGAAATATTGTGATGGGGGTTCCTGCATGGCAGGGGGTTGGACTGGATGACCCTTGAGGTCTCTTCCAACTCTATGATTCTATGATTCTGTGATTCTATGAAAGAAGGCTCCTTATTAAAAAGTTCTTTTCTACCAGCTCAGAAAAGCAACAAGGCAAATAAAAACATCAATCACTTCTTCAAGTAGCTATGTCTTCACACGTCCACCCCCCCTTTGCTGAAAACCACCCTTTTTAGACAGGGGGGGGTGAGTGCTTATTTGAAGAAAAAGTTCCAAGCAACATCAAGATGAAACTTTGCATAGAGGGATAAAAGGTGAAGAGCAGTTTTTTACTCACTACAGTAAAGTACCAAAATATACAGCTATAATTTGTCTGGTACCAACAGCTCTTCAATTGCCATTAATGGTTTTCCTACAGTGGGAAATAAGATTATTCCTGGACCAACGGAGTCCACCGCCGCTTTTCGCCATGGTGGAACAGGCAGTGTCTCTCTTTATCTACCCTCCAAGGAGATGTGCCTCTTTTCAAAGAGGCCCAATCTGGAGAAAATTCAGCCTGATAAACTACAGAACTTATTAAGCTCTCTCACCACAGTGTGGCCTGAACTAGAAGCCTCGAGTCTTGCTTTTTGTATTCAGCTAGCCTTAAGCTAGCTGCTAAATCTTAAATCAATGTCTCTCTGACATAATTTTGTACAAAGAACTTCAGTCTCAAAATGGAACTTCTTGATGACCAATCCTCTCCATCAGTACTCAGGATATACCAGGCTAAATCCAAAGAAACCAAACCAAAGACAAAAAACATGTAAAGACAAACATGGTTTAACATGCCACATGTTTTTGTCTTTTGTTTCGTTTCTTTGCATTTTGCCAAGTAGGCTTGCACAGACTACCTCTTTCAATTCTCAGGAGAGTACATTAGGATAGAATGCGGTGTTTTCAGCTCAAGCTGGTATAGCCTTGAGTCAGTGAAGAACAGCCAAAACAAATCTTATGTCTCACACAAACACCATCAGTTGAGAGCAGCCTGGGAAAAGTACTATATAAAGTTCCTTAAAAACATGTTGTGTAATGTAGCTTTTCTTTCACAAGTTGTCTAGCCCACAGAAGGAATTTCAAAATTGAGCAATAACAATATAGTCTGTATTCTGTAGACAACATTAGTCTATCTGAGAGGTTTAAGAGTTTGTATGTTTCATTCACACTTTTGCTTTACCATTTCATTCCATCCAAAACAGTCTTCTGACTATTTTGGCACAGAGGGACTAGATCCACATCCAAGAAGTTATTGCTTCTGTCTTCTCCCTGCAACCACAGTATAGATCATGTGCTCAACTTCTAGCCTTGTATATTTCTGTCTGAGGGAAGTTTCTGTTGGAATTTGTGTATAGGTATGCATATGTAAACTTCCATTTTATAAAGCTAGGAAATTAAGTTCTTCCAAATCCAATCAACCAACCAACATCCAACCAACCTCTGATTTATGAATGCGGGATATTGTGCTTTCTGTTTGGACAACCCCCATTTTTAGAATTGACTTTTAAAATTAGCCACACAATACAATAGCTGCATCTCATGCACATATAATATCTCATGCATCATAATATATCATTTAAGTTCCACATGATCTTTTGGTTTTTTAGTATGCCAACTCCCCTGGATGACTGATACATCATGCAATTGATTCTTATTCTAGTTTTATTTTCTGGCAAAACAAGCAAAGGGCCTGTGTGTTTCTGTGGGTGGATGGCAGATTAGGACAGAATGTCCTACAAACAGGATGCAGGCTCTCCTTCACAGAGGTTAAGATGACCTTGCCAATCTCACCAGCCATAGTCTAAATATATGCTCTGCAGAGAAAAGAGTACAACATAAAATCTGCCCATGCCGTACTTATCTTTAATAGTCATGGGGGTTACTTCACGTCCTTCCTCGTTCTGAGATTACGTTCGTTTCATGATAACGTTCACGGTCACGTGGTCTTGTCCTCATTCTGTCCCTGTTTCCGTTCACCCACAGGTGTGATTGATGGTATTGTAACAACTGTTATTTCAGATCCTTGTTTTGTGACAATTACTGAATTTTCCTGGCTTCCTTTACCCTTTTTTTTTTACCCGAGCTTTTATTTTTTTGATATTTCAAATCTCTGCAACTTTGCCTTTCATGCATTAAGCGGCAAAACACCCAGTTTCATGCCTTCTCCCCTCTCTGTGATGCATTGTTTACGCCATTGGGATTGTACTGGAGAATGCAACTTCGCACTCCTGCCACTAGATGGAGAATGTGTGCGTTGCGTGACAAGTGTTACTTCATGGGCACTTGTCTCGAAACAAGAACCGAGACAAGATAATTCCCAAGGCCAGGGAGAGGTATGTCTCATCACACTCTGTTCCCGGTTCAGGGGGCATGATCGGGATGAACTCCCGCCATCAAGCAATGGACGTGGAGTAACATTTTTTGTACCAATCCCAAGTGGGACAGCGAACCGCAATGAGAGGGACATGAAGTACCTGTCAGAGAGAGAGAGAGAGAGAGAGAGAGAGAGAGGCAAGCAGATAGCTGTAGAGGGGGGGAGGCTTGTGAATGGGATGGGGAAAGAGAGGTTATTTTCCTAAATGGAATTATTGTTGTTTCGAGATGAATGGTTCCCAGCTTTGGGTCCCAAGTGTTCTTGGACTAAAGTTCCCGAAGCTGTTACTGGCCAGGATTTCTGGCAATTGTAGCACAAGAACATACAGGGCCCCTACCTTGGGAACCACTGCTCTAGATAGTGCCTCACTTGCTATAAACATACACAACAATAGTTTAATTCTAGGCAATTCTCTCTTGCACAATCTTTAGAAAGGGTATTCTCCCAGCTCAGTGGGAAACAGCTCAAGGCCTTGATCTAAGAGTTGTCAAGTCATGTTAGTTTCATAAATGAGTGAACTTGAGACCTCCTTCATTTGGTAGTGTTCAGTTGTCCACGCTTTTTCTCTTTTGCCCACTTTTCCTTTCCCTCTCATCATCCTCTCCAGTGTCCTGGCTTTGATTTGCCAGTCAATGGCATCTTCCAAGGGCAATCAGATGCACAAGAGGAAAGGTTCCTAATCCCTTATGAGATGTACAGGCAAGAGATGGTTGGAAGCAAAGAGAAAGAACAGCGTAGTTTTGACTGTCGACAGCAAACCCGCCCACCCCCCAACAATGGCATGGGGACATGCCATTAAGTAGACAGCAAGACTTGATACATTACTTATTCAGCATAGGGGTGGATTATAGCACCATAAATACTCCACAATTACATCAAAGGTAATGTGGCCAAGTTGACCTGAAAACATGATAAGAGAACCAGACAAGTTCTTCATCATGAATTCAGTGTTTATTGTACTTCCAGTAACCCATATGAGAAACTTTTCTATGCCTGGGATATTCAACTAGGCTTGTTCTCACTGCTGAAGCTTCATTTTCAAGGAGTAGAAAAAGTGGGAACTAGGATCATTGAAGTCTGAGGATATACAACTGCTAAACATTTTTTAAAAGGAAATTCTTAATGAGTTAAATTTCTGGGACCATCTTCCTTCCTAATATTTGCAATTATAAAAGCAGCTAGACTGCTACGCCCGCAGATATTGAATATGTATATATGTAGGCAAGTGTACAGGGAGCATGATTATGCCTCTTGACTCTGTCCATAATATGCCTGATACCTTGGTATCTGAGACAATGTTAACAGCAATGTGTGAAAAGGGAGGACTTCATATGCATACCTGTCTGCATAATGGCTTCCCCATGACTGTGGGGTGCAGTCTCATTTCATATTTATGCACTTAATCTCTTAAGCGGTTGACAGTAAATATAAACTATTGCTACCACTTTGCATAGCAACACATAGATCTACAATTAAACTGGTTCCAACATGGCAAGAACCTTGGATATTTAGCCTTGTAGTGTCTGAAATATTAAAAAAAACAGAACAATAAAGGAAGCACAGAATTGTAAGTGTTGGGAAAAGGCATATAATTATCTGTGGAAATCACTTTTGCAAATGATCTGTGGAATCACTTTTGCATTAATAATTTTAAATGCCAGCTTTTAAACTGGACTTCCCTCTTCATCCCAAATTTTCTGTCTTCAACAGGAATAGTTTTCTCTAAAGAGTGATATTTGTAGGATTTGGTGCATCAATTACTTAATTTCTGTCGGGCAGTTACAGGTGGCTTGGCAGCTTCTCTGCAACAGTTCTTCACTACAGCTGGACATTTTTACTAGATGATCACAGCCCCTCATACGATCCACATACTTGCATGGGTTGGCTGTAATGATAAACCAAAATCAAGTTAGAAGCTAAGGAAAGACACCCACCCACTTTATAAATCATGATTGATCAAGTTAGAAGCTAAGGAAAGACACCCACCCACATTATAAATCATGATTGATATTGCTTACTGGTTTGTACATTGCATTATTTTAATCTGCTTGCCACTCAAATCTTTTTCAGTGGAGGCTCTTAGTTGACCAGCCGTGCACATTCTTCCCTGCATGACCCGCAAGCTGCCTTTACAATTCTCCAATGTTCTCCATTTGTCGTTGTCTTGCAGAACGAAGATTACTGATACAATAATACCTTGGTTTAAGAGTAACTTGGTTTAAGAGTGTTTTGCAAGACAAGCAAATGTTTCTTCTAAATTTTTCCTTGATCAACAAGCAATGACTTACAATACAAGTAACTAGAACAGATCACATGATCACATGATGTGAGCCAGTGGTCATTCTCTCCCCCCCCCTTGGATGGTGAGGGATTATCTGGAATGTTCCATTTCACGCAAGCCTCCAAAGCAAGAGGAGAGAGGAAGGGAGGCCTGCTTTGCACCAGGCAGGAACATTTTCAAAGGGGAGTGCAGATTAGGGGTTTGTTTGATATTTTTTTGTATTTGTTTTCAACATCCTTTCTTATTTTTCAAACCATTTCTAGTCATGGGGCATCTAGTCAAGTATGTATAGGGCTACAAAATGTATTTTATTACTGCCACATTAAAAACACAAAGTAAAATCCAGTTGTTAGTCCGAAGCTGAGCAGATTCTGCAGCCAGGTGCCTAAACCATGGCGTGGACATGGACTTCTAGCCAACTTCTTTTGTGAGTTTTGGCATTTTTTGTGTACAAAATGGGGCCCCAGAACAAATCATCTGAGTTTCCTCTATTTCTTATGGGAAAATTTGCCTTGATATAAGAGTGTTTTGGTTTACAAGCATGTTTCCGGAATGAATTATGGTTATAAACTAAGGTATTACTGTGTATCATACTGTGGCTTCTTTATTAATGATAGGATGATATATAATGCAATCGTATTCTGCCATTTTGGCTACTTCCCCATCCATTCTGGCTCAATATGAGAAAGGATCTAGACATCCAGATAGGCAGGAAAGGCCTGGCCCCAGGGGATGTTGCCGTTCTAGAGAATCTCTGTTATGGATCTTCTCCAAAGCAGACATCATTCTGAATGAGACCTTCTTCGTGTTGATTCTTAAAGTGACGGGATTTCCAAAGCATCTTAGAGGTCCAACCCTCATAGGATTTTCTAAGCATGTGATGTATTTAAGGTGTGCTTTTGCCAGTGCCACCCCATGGCTTGAAGAGTTTCAATGTGCAAGCCAGTATTTGAACCCAGATCTCCTGAGTCCATGTCCAGCCATGTCCCCAACACTACACTCTCTTAAAGGCTGATAGACATGCCAAGAAATGACACAGATGAGCCCGTCAGGCAGGGGGTTTAACCAAATGCTGTTGGAACACAGCTCTCGTGATCTTTGGCTCCTGCTTCTGCAAGCTGGGCAAGACAGAAATCGTAACCCAACACATTTGGTGACCCAGGTTTGTGTTTCATGCCACTAAAAGGACTAGCTTTGTAACAGCTTCTCAAAGAGTTCTACTTGATCGAAAACTGATGGCTCAGAACTCAAGTAACTCTTTGTTTTGTATGTTCAGTCACTTACTGCAGAGTTTATCCTCACAGCTGTCTGGACACGCTCCACAAGGTTGGCCTGCTTTGTAGGGTGTTCGCCATAAATATTTTATGTTTCCTCTGAAATCACAGAACAATATGCAATCTGTTTCTCATACAAGTGTGGTTCTTCAAGTCAAGAATGCCATGCCGAAAGGCTCCTGTTACTTACCTTCTATGGGAGTTTTCATGGAGCTCAATTTACCTTTAATTTATCAATGGGATCTAGCACATGTCATTGAAGCATTAGGTAGAACAGGGAGGAAAGACTTATCAGTAACCTGAGATGGGCATGAAACGCTAAAATAGTGCTTCGTTTCATTTTTTGTTTCATTCTGTTCCATTCCATTTCATTTCGTTTGAAACAATTGTTTTAAAATTTGTTTTATTTTTCATTTTGTTTCATTTTTGATTTGTGTGCTGTGTGTGTGTGTGTGTGTGTGTGTGTGTGTGTGTGTGTGTGTGTGTGTGTGTGTGTGTGTGTGTGTGTGTGTGTGTGTGTTGCTTGTGTTGCAGGAAAAGGCGGGATTATAAACATTTATTTGTTGCCCCAAGCGCCGATCAGCTATAGCGCGAGCTTGGGACAGCAAAACAAATGTTTTAATATGCTGCCTTTTCCTCCACCTGATCAGGCACAGGGAAACTGGTTTTTTTTCTGAGTCCCAAGCACCGATCAGCTGTAGCACTGGATGGCTGAGGGTGTTTTTTTAAAAAAAAAAACAATCTGCCTGCCCTACAGGTGATAGGTGCTTTTTGTTTCAGGAGGTCTCCCTGCTGCTTTGGAAGCCCCCTCCACGGGGGCTGGTCAGCAAAAGCAGAGGTGCCAGGCAGCCAGGAGGCCTCCCTGACAGGAGGTAAGAGAAGATGCCAGATTGGTGGGGAACAAAAAATGAAATGGAACGAAATGAAAATTTTTGTTTCATTCCATTTAATTTTCCTTTGAGGGAGCCATTTGTTATTCATTTTGTTATGTTGTTTCATGCCCATCTCTATCAGTAACATTTCAGCCAAGTGACTCCATATTGTATTTGACTGCTCTGTCACTCAAGCATTTGGCCTCAGCTCTCTATCAGGAACGATACACACTACTTAACCCAATGCATCTTTAATATGCCTCCAATCTCAGACTGCAGATTCTTTCTTCTAGAGACCAGTCATCTCCTATGAAAAGGAAACCCCAAGAATATCTGTGTAGATTTATTATCTATTATTTATTATTTATTATTATCTAAGATAGTCTGTGCCTTCCTTGTGCGACACCTTGCTAGGGAGTTGGTCAGAGCTCCTGCTTGAAGAACAGATGCTCACTCATTCTAGATCTGTTGCAGGAAGTGAGCGCAGGGGAAGGTGTTGTACTTGTACAGGTAACGTAGTGCACAACCAGTGGCAGATCACATGGGCTGCACACTATATGTCCTTAGTATCCTGCCTCCATTCTTGAGTGTACCACTTTGGTTCACTGTGCCTTCCCCTCCCCCAACCCATGCACCACATAAGAACATAAGAACATAAGAAGAGCCATATTGGATCAGGCCAAAGGCCCATCTTCTCCATCTTCCTGTATTGCACAATGGTCCTACCAAATGTGTCCAGGAGCGCATGAGACTAGATATCTGTCTCTTCATACCACTCCCCTGCATCTGGTCCTTGAAATACCCCGGTTTTAAGCCTGGAGATTACACATCTCCATCATGGTTTGTAACCTGTGATGGACTTCGCCAGGAATCTGTCCAATCTCCTTTTGAAGGCATCCAGGCCAGATGCCATCACCACATACTGTGACAGGGAGCTCCACAGACTAACACCACACTGGGTAAAAAAATATTTTCTTTTGTCTGTTCTCACTCTCCCAGCCCTCAGTTTGAGTGGATGTCCCCTAGATCTGGTATTTTGTGAGAGGAAGAAGAGCTCATGCCCTGCATTATTTTGTATGTCTCAATCATATCCCCCTCAGCTATATTTGCCACATGGATTTTTCTATAACATTTTCCAGTCAGAACTTAATGGGCATTACTGCCGAGAGGTTGCTACATCAGATGATCTATGTGCAAACAGCTGGAAACTGTCGGCAAATTGCAGAAAAATATGATCATCTGTGTAATCCCCATCCATCCTTTGACTCCATTCTACACACAACCTCACTGCCAACAAACTAAGGTACTGCTCATGCCATCCCACTCCACCCATGTTATGCCCTCAACTTGGTTTAAAAAATGTAATGAACCCCATCCCAAAAGCTATCATTTAAGTAAATTACATCACTTCACAATGCTGTCATTTGTCACCTAAAGTCAAGCTGTAACAGACTTATGGCAACTTTTTTTCCTTACATGAAGACTGTTTGCAGAGAACATGGACACTTTATGGAGAATGGTTTAGGAGATCCTTTTTGGTTTACTTACTACCTAAAGCTCAAGGATCTATGTAAGCACAAGAGGATTTTGAACAGGGTGAATTAAGAACACCATAGGTCAGAATGGATACTTACGCAGGACAATAATGACAGATATATCTGAAAGGTATCGATTCTTTCTGGCATATAGCAGCACCACATCCAACTCGGTGTGAATTATACCAGATCAGCTACAAACATAAATGTGATGGGGGAAAGTTCAGATAGGATTAAATGTTGCATTTTAATTTAAATCCAGCTCTTTATAAATATTTAGCATCCCTCTCTTTTTAATACCTCCAACCCCCAGCATTAATATCTTGTGCGGTTTATCTTTTCATGGTGTACTCAAAGCATGATCAAATCATTTTTATTCAGACAGAATTCAGGCACAATTATCTATATGATGCAAAATTCGTGAATGAGCTGAATGAGTGCTTTCTATCATGAAGCCTAATCCCCAAACCCATCAACTGGTTTAGACTTCAGAGTGCAGACCTGAGATCAGGTCTGGCAGTAGAAAATATACAGTATAGTATGGAACCAACTAACTGAGCCTGTTATTTCTGCTGCCTTTGAAGAGAAGAGCAAATTATAACAGGTATCAAAGCTACTTATTGGTCTGCTTAACTAGAAGTGCACATTTGAATCTTCTTTTTTATTTTTGAAAAAGTCTTAAGTTTTTGGTTAATTTCCCAAATCTAAAATACAAGTTCATACGGTTGATGAGTAGGAAACTTAAGTCAGCAATCATACATAATGAAACTATAGCTGGTTATTTAAATTGATTATTATCCCATAATCTGCGGTAACAATAAGGGTGTGTTATAGACCCCTGTAAAGACAATAGATGGAGACAACTGATGACTATCTGCAGTGCAAAGCTTACTTCATACGTTTCTGCACATGCAAGAGATTCTTAATGGTTTGCTATACTTTACAGTAGTGTAGAAAGCCATGCCATAATGTACCCCAAAACCCCACCCTCAGTTCAGACCATAACCTGCATTCATGAATGGAAAGTGTGTGTTAATGTTTGAATATATATGATTTCAAAATTAAATATTCAATTAATTCATCCTTCCTCTAGCTAACTCAGATAATAATAATAATAATAATAATAATAATAATAATAATAATAATAATAATAATAATAATAATAATAATAATAATAATAATAATAATAATAATAATAATAACAACAACAACAACAACAACAACAACAACTATTACTACTACTACTCAGATAATAAATGCCCATTGTTGTTTTGTCTGTACAGCAGCAGTGGCAAGGCAGATTATAAACTAAACACTAATAAGAGGGCCTTTTTGAGGTTATCAATTCATTGGACCACCATTAGAGATGGGCACGACCAGGGAAAATGACGTTTTCGAGTTGTCATGTGTCGGAGCCGGCCCGTTTCGGCTCGTTTCCGTTTTTCGCGAAATTTTTCAAAAATTTGTCATTTCATTTGTCGGATTTTCGTCTGTCGTTAGTACTGGTTTTGGGGGCTCCTGGAGGCACCTCTGGGTGGGTGCCTCCTCTGGCCCACCATGAAGGGAAAGCGGGTTCCTGGAGGCACCTCGTGGGTGCCTCCTCTCCTCACCCGCTAGCCGCTAGCCCGCTACAAAATGGCATGCATAGCCAATTGGATATGCATACCATTAAGTTGCAGCAGCAGAAGCAGTCAGAGGCACCTCTTTCGGGTGCCTCACTGCCTGCTGGAGAGCGAAGTGACAGAGGACTGGAGTGAGTCACTGGGGACCCCTAAGGGCGCCCGCTGTGACTCACTAAGAAGGGAAGTGTACTTGCTGTAGTGCAATGCAAGTACACAGATCTGGCTTGGGGTTAGGGGTTAGCGCAAGGGCTAGGCTTAGGGTTACGGGTAAGGTTAGGGTGAGTTACTGGGGTGCACCTCTGGGTGCCTCTCTGACCCACTAAGAAGGACAGTGTACTGGCGTATGGGTTAGGGTTAGGGTTAGGGTTCGGGTTCAGGCTAGGGTTAGTGGCTTTTTATGCCCGACTGGCACATCCCAGACGTCTTGGTCAAAACCTGGCCAAGTGGCCATGCAATTGGTGGAATGGCTCCAAAAATGTGCATGGTCCACTCCCATGGACAGCCCATCCATCATTAATGTGCAGGTGTAAAAAAATAAAAATAAAAAATAAAATAAAATAAAATCAATGGAGACGTTTTGTTGCAAGAAAAACCCACTGCTGCTACTCAAAAAAAGACAGGCAGTTTTAAAATAGCTATTTTCACATGTTTCTGTGGTGCTTTGGTGTGTTTTTGGACCACAATTTCAAAATAAATATTGCGGTCGCCCCATTTTGGATCCCCCACCCACACCGCATGGCATGGCGAGCGAGTTGGCGAGACGACGAGGATGCCCCCCCACCAGAGCAGCCCAGGACAGGAGAGGGGGGGAGGCCGGGGACCCCCCGCCCCCCAGAAACCACTCCTCTGGTAGGTGCCCTCACTGAGGCAGGCATATTTTCGCCTGCTTTTTTGGCCGGGAATCAGGGTTTTGTTTTGTTTTTTTAACTTTTTTCCTGTGTCGCGCCGCTTGGCGAGTTGGCGTGGGCGAGTGCGACTCGACGACGAGGATGCACACTTTGCGCAGCCCAGGAGAGGAGGGGAGGGAGGCTGGGGACCCCCCCCCCGAAACCACCCCTCTGGTAGGTGCCCTCACTCAGGCAGGCATATTTTCGCCTGCTTTTTTGGCCGGGAATCGGGGTTTTTTTTTAAAACTTTTTTCCTGTGCCGCTTGGCATCGCACGATCGCTGCAATGCCCAGGAACGGCAACACGAAAAATCAGACCCAATTTTTCTTTAGTCGGTTCGAGTTCAAGTTCTGGCAGAATAATTGTCGTTGAAAGAGCCATCCCTCAAGGAGGTGAGAGGGATGGCTTGTAGACAAAGGGCCTTCTCGGCAGCTGCTCCCAAGTTATGGAATGCCCTCCCTATTGAGATCCGCCTGGCGCCAACATTGATTACATTTCGGCGCCAGGTAAAAACCTTCCTGTTCCAGAAGGTTTTTAATTGATACAATATAGATTGTGGGTCCGCTGATGACAATTTTAGGATGATGATTTTAAAGAAGGTTTTTATTACTGTTTGATGATTTACTGATATTTTATTTATAACTATTTTAAATTGTTTTAATTCTTTGATTGTAAGCCGCCCAGAGACCTTTGGGTAGTGGGCGGCATATAAGTTGAATAAATAAATAAATAAATAAATAAATAAATAAATACCGTTTCCATTCCGTAACGGAAACGAGAATTTCGCCAAGTTGTGCCCATGTCTAACCACCATAAATCTTGGCAAGACATACAGTAACAACAAAACACAACTGAAAAACATCTGTTCTAAGATCCATTGCACAAGGAAGGCTCTATGATAATTCAAGAACAATACGTATACACTGTTTAGGCCAGTTACGTTTGATAACATCTCATTGTTATCTCTCCCAAAGTAGAACAGAGGAAATGTTCAATTTGCTGATATCCTGAAGTGGCTCACTTTTTAAGCCACTCCACACTACTGGAAATTCCAATTAGAAGGAGACTTGGCAGCTTCAGATGGATTGTTCCAAATCGTACATCTTTTTCGTAGAATACAAATGTCCCTTCTTATTTGTGCTTAGGAGTTGTTATTTAGACATTTCTCTTTACACACTAGCTTAGGAATTTCTCTTCTAGCTGCATTTTCTTTTTCCTTTTTAATAGTGTTGTAATAATGCTACTTGTCTCAACAACAACAAAAAATGTAATTGTGTGTTTTGTTACATATATTATTACCATGGTTCCCATGTCTCTGGCACCCTTCTTGCGGGGATTTTTTTACCCCCGTGCACCCATTGCAATAGTTTTTCTTTGGGTTGCAGCAGAATTCACAGTAGGTAAGTTGTTGACATATGCACATCCAGTGCACATACATGAAAGAGCCCCCCCCCACACACACAAAGAAAGCCCTGTCCAGTGAGCAGCAAAACTGGATGGCATATTGCATATTACCATATCTTATTGGTCTTTTTTTTTAAGAACAGAGGTTTTGGAAGGAAGGAAGGAAAGAAGGAAGGAAGGAAGGAAGGAAGGAAGGAAGGAAGGAAGGAAGGACGGAAGGAAGGATCCTGCCTGTTCAGATGTACTGGCCCACAATTAATTTTATTTCCCAAACTATATCACAAATGTTCTTGAGGCTTTTGTTCATACCTGAGTATAGAGATCACTTTCGTTTGTGTTATTATTAATTGGCCCAGTTCCATATCGAAAATTAGAGCTTTTTGAAGCCCAGTGTTCGATTATTTGCCCCCAGGAAGTGGGTACAGTTGATTGGTAAACATTCTCACCACAGTAGATCCCTGCAATGAGAGGATTTATCAATGTGTTTAATAAACATGCACTGAATTGCTTTCATGATAAAAAAATAATCCACTAATTTGCACCCAAATACACATTGTCACCTTCACAAGAAGGCCAAGAAGCAGTGCATCCAAACAGACTTTTAGATCTCAGCCAAAATAAGAGTAAGTTACCATTACTATAATAGCTGCCTAGATGCCCTAAGCACATCTGATCTCGCTTGATTTCGGAAGCTAAGCAGGGTCGGCCCTGGTTAGTACTTGGATGGGCGACCACCAGGGAATACCAGGTGCTTTAGGCACCTGGAGTAGGAACTGGCAAGCCACTCCAGTACTTCTGCCAAGAAAACTCCATGGACATGGAGTCACGAAGAGTCAGTCACAACTGTAATGACACAACACACACACACACACACACACACACACACACACACACACACACACAACATTACTATAATATATGATATTATATTAACCATTAAAATGTTGTAGAAACATGATCTAATGTTGAATTATATTTTAATCATATATGCATCATTTAATATTACCTTATATTTTTACAATAGTGCATATAAGGTTTCATTAAACATTGCCTCAGGAAATGTTGAACACCAGCCCTGGAAGCATTCAAGAGAAAATAGGACAACTATCTGTCAGATCCACTTTGATTTGGATTCCTGCATTGACACAGTGTTGGACTTGATGGCTTTATATACCCCTTTCAACTCAATTAATCTATGATTCTATATTTGAAGAAGTATTGCATTATTTGTCACCTTCCTTTCCAGCTCTTGATAAAAAAGTTAAGTAAATAGAACCCCCCATTAAAATATCCCAAAAAACGACCTCCCCTAAGCAACATTTTAGAAATAACGAATAAATGTTGTGCCCTAAAAAGTGTATTGCTTTTTAAAAGTACAAGTGTTGATAGCATTATTACCCCAAACTAGGGATGAAAAATGACATGTTGTTTCATCGTTTTGTAAGCTTACATAACCTAATGAAACAAAATGAAACAGCAAACAGCACGTCATCAAGAAATCAAATGGAATACCATTTTTTTCTTGCAAATGAAACAATTCATACTAGCCTCTTGATCCAGCTGTCTTGAGAACAGAAGATTTATTTTTAAACTGATTTATTTGTTTTCCTTTCTTCCTGCACCTCAGCTGTTGAGATAGCTTATCTATGATCTTGGATCTTCCTAAAGCTAGTGAGGAGCTGAGCTGCTCCTTTCCCTTGATATGTCTACAAGTTGATTTAAAATGATTGTTTTCCTTTCCTTTTTAAGTAGGACTTTGAAGATTATTTTAAAAAACATTTTCTTTCCTTCCCTCACCGTGACAATCAGCAGTTGAGCTTATCTCTCCGATTTCTCTGTGCAGCAGCTAGCTATTAGGTTTCTAGCTTTTTTACAAAGGATGCTTTGCTTGAAAGCAAATTGATTGGAAGCTTTGAGGGTCTTTGATTTAGGGCAGTGAGCTCCCTGTTAAATAAAAAGGGAAAGCTCCCCATTATTTATAGCCTTAAGAAGCATTTTGTTTCATTTTGTTTTGTGATGGAAATTCTTTTCAAAAATCCATTACTAACAAAACAAAACAAAATGAAGACTGAAACGAAACAAAACACTATATTTCCGTTTTGTTCCCATCTCTACCCACAACATATCATTGCAGATATTTGTGTTAGATACTTACTTATTATCCTGCCTTTCTAAGAGTGTAGGACCCAAGGCAGCTTCCCATGACACTTCATCTGACTTACAATTTGTAATGTGTTACTTTCAAGCTCCGTTCACATCATTGTGGTCCATATCCTGTTGGGTATTTATAAACATATGCAGCTCTGATGGCAGAAACGTGCTCTGATCTTACAACTGGCACTCCACTGATCACTTTGACAAGCTCCTGCGGCTGGAGTCCCATGCTTACATAAATGTTGGACAGGATATTGGCCATTGTATGAACAGGTGATAAACAAGTACCTAGAAGACAACTCAGCCATAACATAAGAATTGCACTTAACTCTCTGGAATACTATGATCAGAAAGTTGACAAACCTGCTGCTTGGATCTTTTTAGATGCAGAATGTATCTTGGGCATTTCTAAATGAACAACTTAGAATAATGGACTTTGGGGAAACATTTGGAGGAGTAATCTCAGCAATATATCAACATCAAAGTATGAAAGTAAATCTCAAAGGGGATCTAACCAAAAGAATAAAGATATCAAAAGGTACAAGACAAGGATGCCCTCTTTCCCCATTATTATTTATTTTGACATTGGAAGTCTTGATGCGAAACATTAGGGAAAATTCTGAAATCACTGGAATTAAGATTAAGAAACACCTATTAAAATACAAGCCTTTGCAGATGATTTGATGATAATATTAGAAAATCCAATAAATACAATTTCAAAGTTGATGGACTCTTTACGGGAATATGGAGGAGTAGCAGGCCTGAAAATAAATTAAGAAAGCACTCAAATGCTAGTAAAGAATATGACAAAGACAAAAGTCAAAAATTTGGAACAAAAATCAAATTTCAAGGTAGTTAATAAAGTCTGCTATTTAGGTATCTATTTTACTGCAAAAACCAGCACTCTTATTCAAGATAATTATACCAAAGTAATAAAAGAGATACAAATTGAAATAAACTCATGGAAAAAATTACAACTATATTTTATGGGAGGAATAGCGGCAATGAAAATGAATGTACTACCAAAACTATTATTCTTGTTCCAAACATTACCGGTCCTTAAATCAACTAAATTACTGCAAGACTTAGATAAACAGATAAGAAAATTTATTTGGAATGAAAAGAAACCCAGAATCAAAATTAAAGTACTGCAGGACAAAAAGGAAAATGGAGGCTTTGCGTTACCAAGCTGGATTTTATATTATAAAGCCTGTTGTCTGACGTGGATGAAAGAGTAGATGACCCTTGAAGATAATCGACTACTTTCGTTAGAAGGATTTAACTTGAATTTTGGATGGCATGCATATCTATGGTATGGAAAAGCTAAAGCCCAAAAAGATTTTGCAAACCATTGTATAAGAAACGCCTTGTTATGGGTTTGGGACTCATTGAAGAACTCTATCTATACAGCAATGCCACTTTGGGTTTCCCCACAACTGGCACATACAAAACCCTCTATAACAGAGGAAGAAGAAACTCTGAAATATAAAGATCTGTTAACAGAAAAATTACAACTGAAATCAAAAGAAGAATTACAGTTACAAGGAATTAGAATAGATTGGTGGTTGGAAATGCAAATGAAATCTTGGTTTAGGAATGATAAAAAGCAATATAGCTTCTCAAATCAAGAAGTTGAATTGGAAAAAAAATCATTTTTTCTTCTAATGAAAAGTTAATTTAAAAAATTATAGCTGTTTATTAGCTAGACAGGTAGAAGATGAGATAGTAAAATAATGTATTATAAGATAGGCACAGGATCTAAAGTCAGAAATTCAGTTAGTTGAATGGGAAAAATTATGGAAGGTTAATATAAAGATCCCTAAGTCAACAGCATTTAAAGAAAATCTTTATAAAATGTTTTATAGGTGGTATTTAACACCTGATAAGCTGGCTAAAATGTATAAAATATCCAATGTTTGTTGGAAATGTAACAAAGGACGAGACTACTATTTTCATGCAGTCACTTCATTAGCAGAAGGGGTCTTTTATCAATATTTGTAATTTCAAATGTGGCCCATAATTTTTCTCTGGATATCAAATCAAATGCAGACTTAAAATCTATAAATGTCACATACAAGGAACCCCCATTAGGAGTATTTAATCACTAGATGGTGTAGAACAAGTGCCTGATCTATGGTGGCCCTGCCAGATGTAAACCCAGATTGTTCCTCAGCAAGGATATTTTCATCATGTAACCAGTCCTGAAGCTTCCCCAACAAGTGCCTTGCATATAGCTTGCAAATAATGCATAATAGACTTATTGGAGGTAGTTTCTTGGGGCCATTTTACAGCCTTCCTTGAATATTGGCACTGTAATAGCAAGCCCCCCAGGCCTCTGGTATAACCGCTGTGCGGTCAATCCATGTAAATAACAAGGTCAGAACCGGGGCCCACAACTCCAAATTGTACTGCAATAAATCAGCTGTTATATAATCAGTACCTGGGGCTTTGCCTGGTTTCAGCTGATGAATCAGCAAGATGATTTCCTGCATGAAAATGCAGAGAGCGGTGCCCTGCTAAGCCTACAGGAGATTCTTGAACTCTGCTTTCAGTGTCCAGATGCTGTGAGTAGATTCCCCTAAAATATGCTTCCCACACCTTTACAGGGATACATATCTCATTAACCACAGGGTGGGTGATCAACCCCCTTGTCACTATTTTACAAAAGCATAAGAAATTCTTAGATCTAGTTGAAGCAATTAATTGTTGCCATAATTCCTTCTGGACTTCAGCCTTCTTCCTCTTAATCAGGGATTTTTATTTCCTTTTCAGTGTGAACCATTCAGGTGGAATTCTTCCCAAGGTCTCTCCTTTGTACAATCTGTATTTATTCAATAAATCATACTTCTTTTCTCTACATTTCCCATCGAAACATGGTTTCAAATAAATGCTGTTGGAGGTCTTTGTCCTATTATAATTAGTCTAATACTTTAAATGATCTTCTAAAAAGTTTATAATGCTAGATAGGTCTCTAGGTCTCACAGTTGTAACTGAATGAGTTGTACTAATTAGATGGCTCAACTGGATGTAATGCTCCTTATATAGTAATGTACTCAATATCTCTCTGCCTAACTGACCGCTTTATGTGGGAGGCTCTGGTTTCAGTTCCAGGGAGAATTGTTAGATCTTCTCCTGCAGACGAGTTAGCTTCCAAGTTAAAACTTTTTAAAAAAACTTTAATACAGTTAAAATATCAATCTTTCTGCATGTATACCCATCATGAAATCTTCAGGATATCAGAAACTACCATTACTGACTAACATTGTATGTTAGATAGCAGAGCATTCAGTTTCCTTACTGCTGACCTTATGCAATTAATTACAGGCAGCCATGAACCGCTAAGTTATTGCCCATCCTCCTGGTTCACCACATTCTCCCTCAAATGTATATCTAAAGACTCCCTTATCAGCCTTAAATTCCAAGAGCGAGATTGGAACAGCTTTATTGTTTTGATAAAGCATTTGCTATGCCCAGTTTCCTCACCATGTTTACCTAACACAGACTTTTCTTCTTGGGCCAGTCTAAGGTAACGCTGATGTTCTTTACATCAAATCTCAATGCTTCTTCCCATCTGTCCAACGTAACTAAAACCACAAGAACATGGGATCTCATAAGCACCTGGTACTTTTAAACCCAAGCTATCCTTTACAGCCTGCATGCACCGAATAATCTTTTTAAAAGGTTTGAAGACAGCGTTTATCCCTACCTTCCTTAACAATCTGTCAAGATGGTTAGCTACTGTGCTGCAGTAAGGCAACATCGCAACAACTCTTATCAGTTCTTCTTCCTTGTCTTTCAGTTTCTCCCTCTCTCCACCTTGCAGCACGTTAAACAAATCTTTCTCAGTATACTCATTGATCTGAAATGTTTTTCTCAAGAAACTCAGTTCTTTTGCTGTATGATATTTACATGCTATGTTTTTGGCTTGGTGTGTTAATGCGTGTGTCACTGAATGCTTTTGTGTTGGGTGATGATAACTAGCACTGTTCAAATAAAAGTTGGTGTGAGCTCGTTTCCTATATACACATCTACCTAGTGAGCCATCTTTGTTTCCTGTATACCAGCACATCCAGAAAAAGTAATTTTTGTCACTTTCTTTTTCTACAGTGAATTGTATATTATTATGGATCTCATTTAAATGTGCTTCAAACTCATACAATTCTTTTCTCTCTAAGTGGCCAGATCAAAAAGGTATCATCCACATACCAGTAAGTGTATGGTTTAGCCTATAGGTCTTCTTTCTTTCTTTCTTTCTTTCTTTCTTTCTTTCTTTCTTTCTTTCTTTCTTTCTTTCTTTCGATCCAGATTCTCTCTCTCTCTCTCTCTCTCTCTCTCTCTCTCTCTTGATCACTCTTTCACACACACCACCACCAAACTAGGCATAAACTTAAGCATATATTTATGCTTATGAATTAATATTTTGGTATACATTAAAATATGTATGCCAAAATAGTATTTATTGCAAGCACATTTCAGCACCAATATTGCTGGGGTGAAAGTTTGGAATCTCCCCTGTAAAATCTTTCTAATTGGAATCAGAACTTCGGAAGCAAAAAAAAAAAAAAAAAAAACTTCCAAAATTTTGGAGGCTTTCAGGGAAGAGCTTGAGCTCCCCTGCCATTGATTCCTCTAGGGCAGTGATGGTGAACCTTTTAGACACCGAGTGCCCAATCTGCAATTCAAAACTCCCTAAATTTTTTGCAAAGTGCCAATATAGTAATTTAACCTGTATACAGGTGGCTATGAAGTGGCGATGTCGGGTGTCCACAGAAAGGGCTCCGAGTGCCACCTTTGGCACCCGTGCCATAGGTTCGCCATCACTGCTGTAGGGTGAATTGTTTCACTCAGGGGTGTGTGTGTATGTGTGTTTCATGGCAAAACGAAACACGTCCTACAATTTCGTTCGGTAGGGAAGTAATTTGTTACCTAATGGAACAACAAAACAGCATTTCATTTTTCATTTTGTGCTCATCTCAATGCATCACCTATAAATATAAATAAATAAATAAATGGAAACATCCTCTTGGAAGCAGGAGGAAGCCATTAAGGGATTTTCCTTCCTTCCTTCCTTCCTTCCTTCCTTCCTTCCTTCCTTCCTTCCTTCCTTCCTTCCTTCCTATCCAGATTCTCTCTCTCTCTCTCTCACACACACACACACACTCTTTCACACACACCACCACCAAACTAGGTACAAATTTAAGCATGTGGTTATGCTGTTAAATGCAGGCTCCTTTCCTTTCTCACAAGTAGAAGTGCAGGAATTGGGGGATTATAGTAGGGTCTGCAAGGCTTTATTGCTGCACAGCCTTGCACAAGATTTCTCCTCCCTCTCCCTCCCCTCCCCCCCCCCCTCTCTCTCTCTCTCTCACACACACACACACACACACAAAGAGGGGGGCTGGGCCAAGCAAATGGACAGCATCAACAATGGGCACTCTCCAAGGAAAGTCTCTCCCCTGAGTAACCCTGAATGTGGCAACAAACCTACTTTCACCTGTACAATAAAATCCATATGCAAAAGAGCACTTCATCTCTTCACATCACTTACCATCCACAACTCGCTCCTCTGGGGGACTGATATCTTCTTCACATTGGGAAGCCCATTGCTTAGCAGTCTCACTGGCTTTTGGATCCCATGTCTTTGCAAAACAAAAAAGGAGTGGAGGGGGTGGGGTGGGGTAGAGAAACGTTTTTACAAGGCTGTAATACAAACAGTATGGCAAAGCACATGCAAGAGTACTTATCTTCCTGGTCAGCTATTTGCTGGGAGAATAGACTATATCTAGATCTCTAATTTCCCATTGTCAGGGATAAAATTTTAGAAAGCCATTCACACACAAAGCTCCAGCTGCTCAAATACAAAGACAAACCAGATCTACAGTACTTAATTTATCATGCATTTCTCTATCCAGATGTGTGTGTGTGTGTGTGTGTGTGTGTGTGTGTGTGTGTGTGTGTGTGTGTGTGTGTGTGTGTGTGTGTGTGTGTGTGTGTGTGTGTGTAAAAGCCAGTTGTGTCCATCAGTGGTGTAGTAAAGCCAAGCACTAACACTTCTTGGTTAGCAAGGCTATCATCTACCACCCACCTCAGACTTCCTGTTTCCATAGAGCATAGCCATAATCCTTAGAGCAGCTGAGGAAAAACAGCTTTTCTAACAGCAGTACATGTTTGTGAGTTTACCCCATTGCAATATTTAGGTATACTTAGGTGTTCTTTTGTCTTGAATGGGCTTAGGAGCTCAGCAAAATGCTCACAACTGTTGGAGATGAACAGTTTAAAAAGTTTTGTAGAGATGGTACAGCTCTGTTTCCTGGATTTTTGAACTACCTTTCCCCACCAGCGCTTAGGAGATGACCACTACATTATTGGCCATTAGAGGTGGCCACAAAACAGAAAACCCATGGTTCAGGTTCATCTGTTTCGGGCCCACCCTTGGTTCGGTTTGGGTTCGGGTTCGTACGAATGTTAAAAATAATTCGTACAAACCCAAACCGATCTGAACCGGTTCGGGTCCTTATCGGGTGGCGATGGCATAGTGGCGGCTGATGCTGTCCCCTGTGGAAGAGCCTTTTTGAGGTGCTGGTGTGGGGCCAGTGCCTCGTTTTTTTGTTTTTTGTTTTCTTCAAGCACCGACCACATGGCCCGGGTCAGCATTTTTTTTATTTTTTTTTATTTTTTTATTTCCAAAATTTCCATTTTGTTTTGTTTCTTTTAGAGGGGGCAGTTCATTATTTGTTTGTTATATAACGAAATGAATAATGAAACAAACCAAAAAGTTCATTTCATGCCCATCTCTACTGGCCGTGTAAATACAAGAAACAATCTGCAGATTAATGAAGTGTTTATTCTTGCCCTTGGAATGATTAATTGCAGCTATTATATCAGCGGATCGGAAAGGTTTCAGCAAAAAAAGAAAGACTGAACATCCACACTTGTTTTTAATAGGAAAGAGGTCTGGGGCCGAGACTGGTGTTCCCACCCAATGCCAGTATGTCCTTTTCTCCCAATATGCTGAACTCTGTTTTTGCTTTTGATGAAGGGTGCCATCTTTGTTCCAGCCAGTTTTCCATTTTCTTTAGACTGTGATGAATGTAAGCCCTGCTTGTCTAGAGCCTTAGCTATCTACCTCTCCCAGGTGAATTTTCCCCAATGATATCATCATTGATGCCGTATTTTATAGATAATCAGGAGGATGGTGTAGAGGAATTGCTGGTCCAGTTTTCAGATGACCAAAAGGTAGGAGGGAAAGCCAGTCTCTTGAAACACATGAGAATGTTAGGAGAGACATCTTAACAGTTGTGCAGATTTGTGCAGCAGGAAATCCGAGGGTGGGCAGGCATCAGTTCAGGTCGGATGTTGTAACTGCATTGCAAAGACTACACTGAAGGCTGCCACCACTCTACTGCCAACACCAGGTTTGGAGTGGAAATGGACACCCTGCTTTCCTTTTTAACAGTGCTTTTATGTTTGCATCTTTTTCGTCAAAATCTTTGGACACACAAATCTCGAAAGTCTCCTGTTTGGGCCTTAAACTTTTCAGATGAGCTTTGGCCAAGCTACATATGGTTTGGGAGGAACTATGACTGTAAAAATCACAGTGAAACATTTCCACACGGCAATGTCTCTTACCATTTTCAGCATGTTGCTTGCAGGTGGCCGAACCCGCCTTCGGATGGCATTATGTTTGTCAATAATGTCCATTTGTATCTTTGCAGGAATGTCAGCCAATGCTGCTTTAGGCTAAAGTTTTAAAAAAATATGCCAGACAAAAGTGGTGATTTTGAAAATTCAAATTCTGTCATATTTATATCAATATTCTATTAAGATGCCAAAGGATGTTATAAACGTCATCATTGGTTTTATAAAAACGGTGGATAATATCCAACCCAACCAGAAATGCATTTATCTAAAGGGAACAAGGTATGACCTATGAAGGCTCTCTAGCCATTAGTGCCGGTAGAGGAAGAGGCCATGGTGTTCCTTTTCCCTTAGAAGGTAAGCAGCAAAGGGGTTGCTCTACCATCTACATAATATTTTCTTACAAAGATATCATACAAATTACTTGTGCCTTGAAGAGTGAATTAATACAGCTCATCTGCTCTTTTTACAGACTTGTGTGAAGACTTGTGGATCAAATCATACATTCAGGAAACTGCATATTTATCACTCTTGCACTGTTATCCTATCAGGCATGTAAGTCTTGCTTAAGTCATCAGGCATGCAGAGTGCTTTCTTCCAGTTGGCCAATCACAAAACAAAAGCAGGCTCATTTGCCAAAGTCAGCTATGCAGATTGAGCACACCGAACAGAATGTTTTCCTCTTAAGGCAGCTGTGGTTTTCATGATATCTCAGACCCCTGGTTTGGCCGTTCATCAATCTCAAAGTGTGTCTTTTCTGAATCTGTAGAAGCACTTAAGAATGCTTTCAAGGAAAGAGAGCCCTGTGGTACAAAAACATTTGACTAGTAGTGATGGGTTATTTTCCTGACCATTTGATAGCCAAAAAAAAAAAAAAAAAAGAGGTCTTGGTTGAGACAGTCAAGGACTATGCAAAATGCAAAGCAGCACAGTTGTCAACTCCATAAAAAGATCCAGCAGCTATGGTAGCAGCAGCTAAGTAAGGCCTTCCAAACAAGTCTCTTTTTAATGTCTCGACATTAAAAATCGAGGAAGATTCTAAGTGTTTGTAACAAAGCTGTAGTTCAATTTGCCTAATGTTCATTGACTGTTGGGTGAGAAAAACCTCAAGATTTCTTGAACAAAACTAAATGGTACACAAGACAAAGCCTTCAAATATATGGGAAAAAGGTGTTCCATCATAATTCATTAGCCCTGACAAATCAACAAATCGTTCAGTTTCCAATGTTGGGTCAATGAATTGACCCCTTTACAAAGCAATAGGGGGGGGGCTGGTATCTGGAGGCCCTGAATGTGCAGGGATGCCTTCTCCATCTCTCCTGTACAAGCCCTACACATTTGCTTAAAAATGGGGTACAGAAGTCTGAGCTTTGTACTCCCAAATAGTCCCCCCCAGCAAAGTGCTCCTATTGCTCCTAATCAAATATGGATAAAATTGCTATTTTAAGACAGAGCTCTATATTAAACTGAATTATTTCATATATTTCCTTGGAAAGGAAAGCATGATGTTCCATTAAATGGATAGCATTAAAACATTTGGAATATAGCTATTGATGGTAGGCTAGGGTGTAAAATTAAAATAAAGACGAATTTGATAAATAAGAATATTTCATTGCTATTTGGGGATAATTGATCAAGACTGTATTAATAAAGGGGAAGGGCTGTGCACCTTCACAAAAGTCAATGCTGTTCAAGAGTGGGAGAGGTTTTGTGGTCAGTTCACTACACCCTTAATTCCCAATCAAAGCACAGGTGACAGATTGTCTGTGAAGGTCTTGAGGCGCCTACCTGTGCTAGAGATTCTTGAAGCACAACAGCCAAGGGCAGAAGGATGACAAGAAAAAGCATTTCTGTGGAAACAGAAAGAATAAGCAAATCTGATTAGGGAAATTTTCCCTTGCTTGACTGGAATATGGAGATGCATGGCAACCTCTAAACATTTTTGCAGCCTTAGAGTTAGGTGGGGGCAATGGAGGTGGTGACCCTAATTTTCTGGGGTGGTGAATTTAAGTCCAAACTTTTAAGGGCCTATTCAAATTGTTCAGCTTGTTTGGGGGACAGAATTCCACATGATAGATCACTCGTGCAGGGCTCAAGCTAAACCTCTTCAATGGATTCTCTCCCTGCTCCTCACACCACCTCCAACATTCAGAGTCAACAGTCTTGACTGGTGGGGAGCATTCCTGCTTTGGAAATGCAACAGTCAGCATTTGAATGTGTGGGAGGTTTCATGCCATGCCTGTAATAAAGCGAACCCCCCCCCCATGCTGCATCAGGGCACAAAGGATAGCAGGTGAAAGTCTCATTGACCCTCTTACTAGGATTCCTGTCTACTTCAGACCTGCCACACTGATGGTTTGTGAAAGAACTATCTTACACTCAAGGGCAAAACAACTGCTTAGTAGAGATGGGCACGAAGCAAAAAAACGACATGCTGTTTTGTCATTTTGTGACATTTTGTAACGTTACGAAATGAAATGAAATGACAGACCTTATATCATCACAAACCGAAATGAAATGATGCTTTCGGTTTGGAGGAAATTGAACCCTAAGCTTAACCTAATTTGGCTTCAAGCAACGGGCTGCAGTGAGATCTGGTGTCTGTTTCCCGGCTCTCTTGCCACCGCCAGCCAGCTGATTTTGACAGGACAAGAGAGAACGGAGTGCTGCTTCCTCCGTTCTCTCTGGTGACCCCCACATCCTAGCTGGATTTTTTGGACTGGTAGGGCTGTGGAGAGATGGGGCAGCCCCCCCTCCCCACAACCCCACCAGTCTCAAAAACCTACCTGGGAGGCAGGGGTTGCAAGAGAGAAGGGAGCAGCTAGGGGGGGATTCAAACAGAGTGCTCGATTTGAATTTCCTGCTGGTTGCTCTGTTCTCTGTTGTGACCCCCACCTTCCAGATGGAGTTTTTGGACTGGCAGAGCTGTGAGGAGAGGGGATGGGCCCACACCCACACCATAACCAGTCAAAAAAACCCAGCTAGGTGGCGGGGGCTGCAAGGCAGAATGGAGCAGGCAGAGGGAATTCAAATGAAGCGCTGCTTGCTCCGTTCTGTCTTGATGCCCTCACTTCCCAGCTTGCTTTGTTTGTTTGTTTGTTTGTTTGTTTGTTTGTTTGTTCTTTTTGAATAGGTCTGGCCTTGGGGATAGCATGACCTGTCAAAAAACCCAACTGGATGGCAGCAGCTTGCAAATTGTTTCGTTTCTCATTTCATTTCATTACAAAACGTCTATTTAAAAGTCATTTAATAATGAAATGAAACGAAACGAAATGCTATGTTTCCATTTTGTGCCCATCTCTGCTGCCTAACCTTAGATGGAGATCTGACTCATTGCTTTTCACTAGTAAGAGACTGGGCAAGCTATTTGAGTCATCCAGGAGTTGAGTCCTCAATCACCCTCAAACAGGAGAAGCCACTTGGATGAGTAATGAAACGTTCTGATCCCACAGGAAAAGAAGTCCAGTTGCCATGACTCTACTCCCAGATAACCTCACTTGGATGACTGAGAATCTCCACAGACCTATCTGAGTCATGTTGCTTTACATCCAGATAGAGACTCCCACCGTCACTTCTGAGTTATGGGCACCCCGTGAACCTTCAAAAGACCCTCCACATCATTAACAGCCCTTCTCGAGTTCTGAAAGAAGGTATGAAGTAATAAAAGTCACCACTGCATTGCTACCTCTGGGATTTGACTTCCCAATGGTAATGCAGCATTGCTTTTTAAAAGACTACTATCGTTTCCTCCCCCTGTCCCAAAGTTTCCCAAGGCAAAGGGGGGGGGCTAGGGGACCTCTGAACGTAAAGGAGGAGGAGGAGAGGAAATTTTTAATTGCTTCAATTACTTTAAATTAAATGTTTCCAAGTTACAGTGAGTGAAGTCCCACCAATAGGATTTTGTTCATTTATGTCTGAATAGCCATGAGAAATAAAGGGGAAATGACAGCAAATCTCCTGAATCTCTGGTATCTCAAGCAGTATCAGAACCAGGGATCACCCACTCAAACTGAGGATTGGGAAAGTGAGAACAGCCATTAGTCTATGGAACTCCATGCCACAAGGATGTGGTCATGGCATGCAGCCTACATGTCTTTAAAGGAGGATTGGACCAATTTCTGGAGGGAAAGTTCATCTCAGAACTCTAAAGGTATCTTGCTCTGAAATTATCTTGGAAAATAAACCAGAATAACACATTTGCCATTAAAGAGAAACCAGAAACAATCATGTACCACTTGAAATTTTCAGGAAGCTTTCTCCAGGACATTTTTAATTAAGGACTTGTGAAGAAATGACCAGGGACTTTCTCAGTCTTGAATACTGAAGAAATTTCAGTTAATATATCCCTTTAACTATTGGTGGGCTTTGCCTTCAGAACAGTTGCTTGGACAAGGAACGATTTAATAGGTTAAGTTGATTACAATGTAACCTGATCATGATCAAAGACTCAAATGCTGTTGCTTAGTGTGGTAAGTTGCACACTTAGGGCAATTATTCAATGGGAGTGAAAGAACTGATTTGCTGAATCCACACTTATCCAAGGGGCTTTCTGTAGTGTGACTTACTATGCTAAGCCACAGGATTTCATCAGCCAACATGTTTTTGCTTGTGGGAATTCCTATGAATTTTACCAGTATAATAAAACTATTCACTTATTCAGTGATTTCATTCCCCTTCTTGGAAAACATGTTTTGTAGTTTTTTTAAAAAAAAAAACAGTATTGTATAATAAATCTCATCAGCCACATCAGTTTTATTTTTTCTTTTAACAATAAAATCAAAAAGAATCTCATATATCTGAAATACTTATTTTTATTTTGGAATGTAGACATGAAAGCATTACTTGAGAAAGAAGATTTCTCCCCTCCCCCCAAAAAATAAAGGCTTTTACTTTACCTCTTGCTGAGAGTTCTTTTCTGTGTCTTCTCAACAGCCAAGGGCAGAAGGAGGAGTTAGCTCTAAATTGTTATAGAAAAGTCAGTATATATAGCAGGAACACTTCCTGCTTCAAAAACAACAACAAAAAACAACCACATTACACTTGCAGCAATCTGTATTGTTTAAAAAGTCCTGACTAATAACTGTCAAGTTGCTAGCTCATCTGAAATGCTTTATGGTTTATTGATGGATTATTATATTTCAGTTCATGGATTTATCATTTCTTATTTTCAAACCAGTTATCTCTTGTGTTCATCAGCAACAAATTGGTAGAGTCGATGATGAGCATATGACCCTGCTAGAGAGATAGGCCACTTGTATGTCCACAACATCAGAGTTACATTTGGGTCACTCCCAACCAGCATGGAGCCTGTAAAGCTGATGGGAGAGGGAGCAACAGCTTGAAAAAAATAACTGACAAGAATGCTAATAATGGCCACATGCTCCACGTCCATGAACAGATAAGTGATGCTCAATAGCCATGACCACCAGGTATGGCAGCAAAACTCCACCAGCTCCTGAATGCCAAGGGAGGCAGCAGTGTATGTGTGTTGTTAGCATGCTGATATTCCTTAACTGCACAATACCCTCAGTTGAACAAATCAGTCAACATGCCACCCTAGATTTTAGGAGCCCTAGGTAGGAAATGCAGAAATTGTAATTTCTGCAAAAGAACTGGAAGTTGTCCATGACTTTGTGTATCTTGGCTCAACTATCTCAGATACACTCTCACTAGAGTCTGAGCTGAATAAACATATAGGTAAAGCAGCAACTATGTTTTCCAGACTAACAAAGAGAGTATGGCTCAATAAGAAGCTGACAGAACATACAAAGATACAGGTCTATAAAGCTTGCGTACTGAGCACACTTTTGTATTGCAGCGAGTCTTGGACCATCCATGCTCAACAGGAAAAAAAGCTTAATACCTTCCATATGCGCTGTCTTAGGCGAATATTCAACATTACCTGGCACGACAAAGTTCCAAATAGCATAGTCCTGAATCGAGCTGGAATCCCTAGCATGTACACTTTATTGAAACAGTGATGCCTAAGCTGGCTTGGACATGTTGTGAGAATGGATGACAGCCGGATACCAAAAGATCTTCTATATGGAGAATTAATGAAGGGAAAGCGCCCCAGAGGGAGACCACAGCTGCGGTATAAGGATATCTGCAAGAGAGACCTGAAGGCCTTGAGAATGGACCTCAACAGCTGGGAAACCCTGACCTCCGATCGCACTGTCTGGAGGCAAGAGATACAGCATGGTCTACATAAATTTGAAGAGGCATTTGTCCAACAGGCAGAGGAAAAGAGGCAGGCACGGAAAGAACGAAACTCGAGGACCGGGCAAGAAACAGAATACATCTGTCCCCAGTGCGATAGAGACTGCCATTCCTGAACTGGTCTATTTAGTCACACTAGGTGCTGCTTTTAGGATCTCTACTCCAGGCATGATACCATAGTCTTTCGAGACTGAAGGATGCCAATGTTATGGTAGGAAAAATGCAAATGTTTACACAGGCACTCTGGCAGGTTAAGGAAAGCAGCTGGAATGCCGAGAGTAATTCAGTGGCTGAAATCCTGCTGCATACTGAAGTGTGTCACAACTGCAAAATGATCTTCTCAGGAAGCCTGTCTCTAGAGGGGAGAGGAAAATGCAAATCATAGCATGAGATCCTGGTGGGTTAGGCCAAAGGCCTACCTATTCCAGCGCTCTGTTTCCACCTTGGGACATTGGTTGCCTGGTGGATGCTTGTAGTGTAGAATGGTAGTTTCATTTGCATGAATTCAGTTGCATGGGTTCTCTGTCTATTCCTCAAACCACCTATCTTCTCTGACTCTAGTATGTGTACAGCCTCATATTTGAAAGAGCATCCTTTGTCCTCCAATTGAAGTACACTGCTGATTCTGGTCCTAAGCTGGTTTGAGAGAGGAGTCAGGGAAACCATTCATGAAAATTGAAAATCCCTTTCTCAACAGGGGTGGGGACTCAGGCACAATCTTCTCCCATTTATCATGCTGGCCCTTTCATCAATCCCCAGACAAATCAGAAACACTTCACATCACCAGGAAGGTCACTGCTAACAACCCATACTTAATGGGTGTTGGAAAGGGTTGAATAAGTGGGACTTTCACACAACCCGGGCCATTGTTCACCCAATGAGGCTATTCAGACCAGGGTGGGGTAAAACCAAGGTGAACTGTACATTGGAAGTCTCCCAGTTTTCCCAGAATGAAAAAGCTACTTGGATGAGTAGTGAAATGTAGAGATCCTGTGAGAAAATAATCCCAGTTGTTGAAAATTTAACTCCCAGATAACCTCAGCTAGATAACTGAGAATCTTATTATTATTATTATTATTATTATTATTATTATTATTATTATTATTATTATTATTATTATTATTATTATTATTATTATTAATAATAATAATAATAATAATAATAATAATAATAATAATAATAATAATAATAATAATAATAATAATAATAATAATAATAATATGCTAAATAGCACATTATTTCTAGGTATAGAGAGTTCTGAAGTGGTTGAACATTTCTTTCGTATGGAGAACCCTTGTCCAAGACTACACAAGCAGTCTTTTCACCCTGAAGGGACACTGGGAAATTGAACTCCAGTGCATGGACATAAAGTACTTCAGACCAAAGTCCACTGTTGTATCACAAAGGGCCAAACAGCTCCAAAGTAGTAGAGAATTTGGAGATAAATTCAGGAATCCCAACCATACCGACAGATGGCATCTCTGTAATTTCCTGATAATTTGAAGCTGGAGTGAGTTTGTTAACATTAGGTCTCAACATTAGGGCCCAACTGAATTTAGGACACTTGGTCGACCGTATGAAAGCAACCTTTGCATTCCTTGAGTGCCCAAGATTGAACAGATTGAGACTAGAGATGGGCACAAACCACTAAAGTGGTAGTCTGTACAAGTTTATCCTTCAGATGAACAGGTTTTTGGCACTTCCCAGCCTCACCTCTTCCGGCATGCACTCACTCAGAGGTGGCAGGGAACCCTGTGCGCTGCCCCTGAGCCAGAACTCATTGGAGGAGGAGGGTCTGAGAAGCATGAAAAACCTGTTAGTCCAAAGAACAAAGTGGCATGAACCTCTGAAGTGGCAATTCGTGCCCATCTCTAATGAAGACCTCAACTTCACTGCCAAAATGGTTATGTCAGATATTAGTTAGTGAAACTATGTATTAGACAGGTGTATAAATAAATGGTCTGTATATATTTAATTGATTTCTAAGATGGAGTCTGCAAATGTGCAGTCACAGTGATTCAGTCTAAAGGGTTTTTTTTTAATTAGACTGCTGGGGAAAAGAATGGGCTTAAATGGGTTTGGCTGACGCAAGGTGCTGCAATAGCCATGATGCAATGTGTTACCTAATTGGACAAACAAATGTATATAAGCACTCTGTTAATTGGTGCTCAATGGGCCTTTTGTGAGTAAGGCACCCATTCTTGTCTCTCTCTATGCCATGTGCTAATTATATATGTCATGTATGAATAAATGATATTATACTGTTGATTTGTCTCCATCTAACTTATCTGTGTATATATGTAATATAGCTGGTTTTGTTTTAAGTGAGCTCTGACTTTGTCTGATTCTGATTCTGTCTATGTAATTGTTCAGCAAGTATTAGCTTCCACTGGCAGAACATATTACAAAATACTTTGACAGGGATATTGGTTCTCAGATGAAATAGAAGCTATCTGACAGAGGGCCTTTTCACACGACCCCTAAGATCGGGTGGACCCTTAAATTCAGACCAGAGATCTTGAGGGTTCATTGCTCTTTCTTCCTCCCCACCACTCCGCACTTCCTTGCTTCTGTGTGCGTGAGGGGAGGAAGGAAAAAAAAGCCTTAAAAAGGGACAAAAGAATAAAGCCTTACCTCCGGTGCCGGTGGAAGTTGCTCCGAGCCCCGGTCACTTCCTGGTTCCTCTTAAAGGGCTGGGAGGCAAAAACAACAACAACAAAAAGAAGCGAGGAGAGCCCGGCACTCTACGCATCAAAATTTTTCACTCTCCCAGAGCAGGTACTTGAAAGCTGCACTGGGTCGTGTTTAGGTGGGCGGGGTCGCACTTAATTTTCTGTTAGCTCCGGAGCTGGTGGGGAAACATTTTTAAGCTCCGGAGCTGGGAGCCATTTGCAGCGGAGCTTAGGGGTCGTGTATAAACGCCCAGAGTTATCTGGAAGGAAGGTTAATTACCAGCTTGGAAGGTCTGAAGACGGATGGTGGAAAAGTCAAGAGACCAGGAGCTGGTGGATGGTGGGCGCTGGAAAACACATTGAAGGAATATGAGTCGTCATTTGCCATGAGTTTTGAAGGTAACAGTTTGAAGTGTGTTTTCCAGAGCTTTTCAAATACAACAGCTGTGTTAAATGAAAGCAAGTGATTCTGAAGAGGAGTCTTCAGATAAGAAGAAAGACTTGGCCAAATGCCCAGGAGTCTCTAATCTTCAAGGACAACAGACAGCAGCAAGCATGGCTGTAAATATGAATACTTCTATGCCATTTATTCATCTTTCTGACTTTAATTACCAATCTTGGTCTATGATGATGATTTTTTTTAAAAATTCTCAAGGTTTATTTGAAATTATAGAAAATGCTCCTGATCTTGAAAAAATGGATGAAAAACATAAGGCAGGGGTGCCCAAACTTTTTGTAAGGAGGGCCAGATTTGGTGGCTGAGAATGTGTCAGGGGCTGGTTGCTCTCCGACCCTGCCACCCCACTGCAAGCCCCACCCACTGACCCATAAGCCCCACCCACTGACCCCTTGCAACCCCACCCACAGGAAGGAAGGCGGGGACCAAGGGAGGGAGGGAGGAAGGGAGGTCTAAACCAAGAGAGGAAGGAAGGAAGGTGGGGAACAAGGAAGGGAGGAAGGAAGGAAGGTGGGGACCAAGGGAGGGAGGGAGGAAGGAAGGAAGGTGGGGACCAAGGGAGGGAGGAAAGAAGGAAGGTG
The DNA here is from genome assembly GCA_029282475.1 of Phrynocephalus forsythii. Taxonomy (NCBI): domain Eukaryota; kingdom Metazoa; phylum Chordata; class Lepidosauria; order Squamata; family Agamidae; genus Phrynocephalus; species Phrynocephalus forsythii. Next base: position 4,118,627 of record JAPFRF010000001.1, on the reverse strand, counting down.
GGGACCAAAGGAAGCACAGGGAGCCATGGCCACAGGTCGCCCCTTGGAAGAGGTGATCTGTGCGACCTTGCACCCCCAAGCTCCCCAGCGGTGGTGACGGCTCGCCCACCAGCCCACCCCAAAGCTCCTTGGTGGTGGCAGAGGCCCGCTGGCCTGCCCACCCCCACACATTCCCCTGCGGTGCTGGTAGCGGCAGACCAGCCATCTGCCCAGCCGCCCAAGCTTCCCAGCGGTGTCAGTGCTGGCAGATTTTTAAAAAAAAAAAAAAACAATGGGGCGAAGGAGGGGGAGGGAGGGGTGGGCCAGCCAGCCGCGGGCCACTCAGAATGGCCTGACGGGCCGGATTTAGCCCCCGGGCTGGACTTTGGGCAGGCCTGATATAAGGTTATGGATCAGAAAGCTATGGCAATAATAATTCTTGGTCTGGAGGATTCTCAATTAGTTTACATAAGGGAAAAACACTAGTGCAGCATCTTGGCAAGCTTAGAGTGATGTTTAGAGATAATGCCAGTTGTAAATTGTCCTTGATGCAGCAACTTTTCAGAACAAGTTTAAAGGAGGATGATTCTGTTAAAAATCATATCAGATACTTGATGGATATTTTCCAGCAGCTGGAGCAAGTTGGCATGGAACATTGTGAAGAATATAAATGTCTGGTTATTCTCTCTAGTTTAAATTCAATATTTGAGTCACTAGTAATGGTAATGGCAACTATGATAGTGAAGACTTAACTCTTTCATATGCTACTTCCAGATTACTACAAGAGGACCAGAGCAGAATGGAAAACAAAATGTCTGTGTCTAAACAGCAAAGCTCAGAAAACATTCAGGTTGTCCATAAATGTTTTCATTGTGGGAGTTCTCAATATTTTAAAAGGAATTGTGATAAACATAAAACAAGGAATTCAGAGCCAGGAAGAAAAGGGGAGATTTTCAAGTGTGTGTTCTTAAAGTGCAGTGTACCAAATGCTTTTTCTGGCAGTGATCAGTATATAATCATTTCAGGGGCTTCTATTCACTATTTTAAAGATAAAAATTTTTTTCCAAATCTAACACAGTTTGATTCACAGAGCATTTTTGACTGATGGTACTGATGCTCAAATTAAAAGAAGGTAATTTATTTATCAAGACTTTGAATTGTTTGTTTGAAAAAACTTTGTATATAACTTCTCTAAAATAGCATTTAATAAGTGCGTCTAACTTGTTGAAACAAGGTTTTGAAGTTGTGTTTGTAAATGATACGTGCAGAATCATAAAAGATGGCAACACAGTTGCAACAAGTTGTTTGAATGATAATCTTTTTGTGTTAGATGTTAATCAAACTTCTGTAAACACAATACATAATTATTTGCATGAGAAGTGCATATATGTATTACACCGCAGAATGGGACATATTAGTTTTCCTGTTTTACAGAAGACTCTTCAAAGTGTACAGGACACAGATCTTAAGAGTTGTAAGTCTTTTCTTGATTGTAATGTATGAAAATCAACCAAAAGCAAGTCTGCTCCAGTGGCAAAAGTGAGTAATAGGAAGTCCACTAAGCCTTTTCAGCTGATTCATATGGATGTAATTGGTCCACTAATATGGTTCAAGGTTTTGTCTAGTAATAACTGATGATTTTTCCAGGTATTCATGGGTTTTCATAATGAAGCACAAAAGTCAAGTGTTTACTTTCTTCAAGGAATGGACTGCTATGGTGGAGAGAAGATTTGAGGACCATATCAAATCTTTTCAGACAGACAGAGGATCTGAGTTTCTTTCAAATGAGCATGTAACTTCTTAAAAAGAAGGGAATCTTTCACAGATTAACCAATCCTTCAGCATGGAATTTCAGAAAGAAGAAATGGTGTTCTTCAAAACATTATGAATGCTATGTTGACTGATGCAAAGTTGCCCAGAGGTTACTGGGCAGAGGCCATGCAATGTGCAAATCATGTAGCAAATAAAATATGGAATTCTGCAATTGATAATATTCCTTATTTTTATTACATGGGAAGCAGCTGACGCTGGAATATATGACAACATTCGGAACTGAAGCATGGGTGCACATTCCAAGGAAGTATCATTTAAAGAACAGCCCAAGGTCACATAAATTATTTTTGTTGGCTGTTAGCCAGGATGTAAATCCTGGTGCTTTGTTGATAATCATGGGGAAATATATTTAAGCAGGTCTGCCACGTTCTGTGAACACAAGCATTAGAAGGAAAAACATGCAAATGATGAGGTTTTTCTGCCAAACATGTCTCACACTCAGTCATGAAGTCTCTATTCACAAGAGAGTGAAGGGGTTAAGGAGGGGACAGAGAGAACAGACATGAAGAGCATGAAGAAGGAGGTCATAAAGCAGAGGAGGTAGAGGAACAGGTCTTGCCAAGATGTTCCATAAGAACCAATTTTGGAGTACCACTTCAGAGGTTTTCAGTTAATTTTGTGTCTTATGAGCCTCAAACATTCCCAGAAGTGTTAGATTTACCACAACACGAGTAAAAATTGTGGGAAAAGGCAGAGCTTGGGGAGGAAACCCTGAAGAAACCATGGAAGTTGTAGAAATGGGGTGCCTCCACCTGGCGGTGTAAATCCGCATATTGGGGGACAGGCAGGTTCCCCAATGGAATGGATCTGACCCAGTGCCTGGCCAGAGTACTGTAATATGTATCCAAATGTCAATAAAGCTGTAGCCTACAGATTTCTCCAAAAGCAGCATGTTGGTATGGTTTGTTGAGTTGGCAGGAGCAGAGGCATAATGTTAGACCGCAGTGCACAGCTTGTTAACATTTCCTGATTATATAGTGTGTTCTGTAAGGTTTCAGGACTTCTTTGTCATTTAAATCAACCACATTGTCTATGCAACTATGAAAGAAGGTTATGTACTAAGAACTTGGAGGTAAAGACTAATGAGGCTTTAGGTAGCATTTGTTCCATAACATGCTTTAGATAGCATTTGTTCCAATTAGTGGCTATAACAGCAGGTTACAAATATATTCTTACAAAATCATCTGTAGAACGTTATAATGAGTTTCCTCCTTTCTTCAGAAATACACCCTTCTCCACCAGGTACATAATGGATACTTTGGCCAGTCCCTATCTTTTCTCTAACATGGTTGACTTCTGGAGTGGGGAAATGGCAAATGCCATTTAGAGAATTGCTCCTACTAAGTGGCTCCTCCCACAAAGGTGAACCAAACTGGATGCTTGCTTTACTAGGGGGTAACACTGAAACAAGGAGAACATAGGCTTGAGTGATGATGGCAGAAAACCTGTGATAGAACACAGGCTATGACCTATTGGAAGGACTACTTCATGGCAACTGTGGCAGCAAAGAAGTCATTCTTCTCTGCCATCATTGTGTCTCATAGAATCATAGAATCATTGTAGGGTTGGAAGGGACCTTGGGTATCTTCTAGTCCAACCCACTGCCCAAGGCAGGAGACCTCATGCCATCCCAGACAGGTGGCTGTCCAATCTGTTCTTGAAAATCTCCAGCAATGAAGCACCCACATCAGGAGGCAAGCTGTTCTACTGTTTAATGGCTTTCACTGTTAACAAATTTCTCATTATTTCCAGGTTGGCTCTCCTTTGATGAGATTCCACCCATTGGTTCTTGTCAGGGGGTTGGACTAGAAGACATCCAAGGTCCCGTCCAAGGTCCCTTCCAACCCTACAATGATTCTATGATTCTATGAGACACAATGATGGCAGAGAAGGATGACTTCTTTGCTGCCACAGTTGCCATGAAGTAGTGCAATTGAGAATAAATCAGTGCCCTCTTCCTTGTGGCAACCCTTCAGGTATTGGAAGACTGCTATCATGTCTCACCTCAGTCTTCTCTCCATCAGGCAGGCTAAATATATACAATTTAGTCACTAGTCCCCTTATCATCTTAGTTGCTTTTCTCTGCACTTTTTCTGGGGCTTCTATGTCTTGTTTATATTGTGGTGACCAAAACTGGACACTGTATTCCAAATGTCACCTCACTAGGGCAGCATAGAGAGGTACTACCACTTCCCATGGTCTTAATGCTGTCCCCCACTTGATGCAGCCAAGGACTGTGTTCGCTTTTTTGGCATATGCAGCACACTGCTGCCTCATCCTTAGGTGGTGGTCCATCTGTGCAGTGTTGCCCAGTGGAGCTTTTTGGAGTGGTAAGAGGCCTAATATGTGATGGCCCATAGGAACAGAATGCAAACCATATTCCCTGAGCCAATATTAGTGTGAGTTATTATCAATTTGTCTACCCCCTAGCCACTAATTTAGGGCGTTTATACACGACCCCTAAACTCTGGGGCAAATGGCTCCCAGCTCTGGAGCTTAAAAATGTTTCCCCACCAGCTCCGGAGTTTACAGGAAATCAGGTGCGACCACGCCCACTTTAGCGTGTCCCAGCGCACCTTTCAAGTGCCTGCTCTTTGGAGGTGAAAATTCCTTGATGCGGTGTAATGATAGTGAGTGCCGGGCTCTCCTCACTTCTGTTTGTTTTTTTTGGCTCCCGCCCCTTTAAGAGCTACTTTACAGAGACTGGAATGTTGCCGGCAAGAGCGAGAGGCAGAACAGAGGTGAGCGGCATGCTTTTTTCTTTCTCTTTTTCTCCTTCCCCTCATGCAGCCAGCAGCCAGGAAGTGCGGAGGGGTGGGGATTACAGGAAGAGCGATGAACCCCTAAGATCTCTGGTCCGAATTTAAGTGGCCAGCGGATCTTAGGGGTCGTGTGAAAAGGCCCTTAAGGTTTAACTGTAAGACCAGATTTGTGCTGAAGAGAATTGGTGGAGGATTGATAGCAGTGATGGGGGGCTCAGTAACAGCTATTGTAAGTCCTTGCACTTACTAGCAGATAACAATCCTAGTTTAACATTTATGGTTACCAAGGTTTTGTGATATCTTCTGTTATTCCTTATATCCTTCTGCCATTCTTCACAGTAGTGTTCCCTGTTTAAGATTGCCTTTTTTTTTCTCCCTTCCCCCTCCTCCCCTCTTTTAAAAATAGCCTATGGCTTACACCTAGGGAGAGTGGGAAAGCTCTAGCCACAGCTTGAGTGTGTGGCCTTTTGGGGTGCTTATGGGCAGAGGTAGATATGCCATTGGGGCTCCACCTATGAGAGCTTCAAGAATGAGACACAGATATGTGAAAGCTCTGCCTTGTTCTGGTGTTGTCTCCATCTGTCAGATGCAAGGTAATCAGTTCAATCAGTCCTTCACTTTCTTCTTGGTGCTGTTAAATGTCAGGTCTGCTGCTAATAAGACTCAGATCATCCAGGACTTGATCCTCAATGAAATGGCATTACCTACCCTCTCCTTCATCTGCCCACCTGGATACGCTATTTGGCATCAGGGTTAACTGGGGGTTAGGGGTGGGGGTAGCCATTGTATATAAAAACTCTCTGAAGGCTCTCGGTGATACCAGGCCTAGAGGACCTCTATGTGTTGATAGGGGATAGGGATGGAATTGGGATTGTGCTGGTGTACTGTGCTCCCTGCAACCCAGCACATTCTCTTTCAGAGATGGTGGCCTTCATGTACGCGGTGCTGTTGAGGTCCCCCAGACATCCAGTTCTAGGCAACCTCAACATCCATGCGGAGGCACAGGTCACTGGGCCAGCTCTTGAGTTCTTGGAGACCATGGCCTCCCTGGACTTATCCCAACTTGTCAACGGTCCTACACATGTGGGGGGTCGTACTCTAGACGTGGTGTTTTCTAATGTACACACAGAGAGAGGCCTGATGGTGACCAACCTTGTGTCGGTCCCCTTGTCATGGTCAGACCACCACCTATTGAAATGCAGCCTCACAGTGGCACCTCCCCTCCACGGGGAGCCTGGACCCACTAAGATGGTCCACCCATGCAGGCTTATAGATCCTTTGGGATTTCAGGAGATGATGTATGAGATTCCCAATGAACTGGTTGGTGCGCCTGTTGATGCCTTGGTGGTAGGGTGGTACTCTGCTGCCTCCAGGGCAGTCAACACACTTGCTCCTGAACACCCCCTTCGCTGCTGGGTCCATGGTGCACTGTGGTTTAACCAGGACCTTCAGGCCCTAAAGCAGAATAGAAGGAGGCTAGAGAGCATTTAGAGGCAGGCCCCAACAGTATGTAAATTAGCGGTCATTAACTATTTACTCAGCCAAGATTAGAGCATCAAGAAGATTTCACTTCACTATCCGGATAACCAAAGCACAAAACCATCAGGCTGAGCTCTTTCATATACTCCGTGATCTATCTGGTGCTTGCAGTGATAGGCCTCCCCCTAGTATCTCCTGCAACCAATTTTCAGCATTTTAAAATCTAAAGTAGAGGCCATCCGCCGGGACCTAGACCTCCAGTTGACAGCAGTAGATTGAGCAGAGATGTCCAGTGCTCCGCCTTGCCTGGTTATTCTAACCACCTTTCAACCTGTGACATTGTCTCAAGTAGACAGGGTCCTTGATCGTTATCGTGCCACCACCTCGAAACGAAACGAAACGAAACGAAATCTTTAATACGGCCGTAGGCCAACATCCAAATACTATATACAAGAGCAAGTTAAAACATACTACATTTCTAAAAGAATTAGGTGCAAAGTTAAAATGGCCTAACAGAAAAAATAAACACCTTTCACTCACATCTTAATTTGAAGGGGAGCAAGAAGGGAAAAGAGAGGAGAGGAGAGGAAGTAGACAGGGTCCTTGATCGTTATCGTGCCACCACCTCTGCGCTTGATCCTTGCCCGGCCTGGCTTATAAAAGAGAGCAGGCCGGTTACCACGGAATGGGCCACAGCAATGAGTAATTGGTCTCTCAAGGAGACTCTCATTAGGCCCATTCTGAAGAAACCTAAGCTGGCAGCAGACCAAATTGGCAGTTATAGGCCCATTGCCAATTTACCATTCATTAGCAAGGCTACGGAGAGAGTGGTGGCCGACCAACCTCAAGGGCTCCTGGATGAAACTGATGCTCTTGATCCATTATAGTTGGGGTTCAGACCACGTCATGGAATGGAATCGGCATTCGTCGCCCTGCATGACGAACTTCTGAAGGAGGCCGACAAGGACAAATTGTCCTTGCTGGTCCTCCTTGATGTCTCAGTGGCCTTTGATACCATCGACCATGGTATCCTCCTGGGGAGGCTCTCTGAGTTAGGAATTGGAGGCACTGCTTTGCAGTGGTTCCATTCCTTCTTGGAGGATTGGCCTCAGAAAGTGCAGCTGGAGGAGATTGCCTCTACCCCTTGATACCTCAATTGTGGGGCACCACAGGGGTTGGTAATCGCTCCCCCCATGCTTTTTAACACCTATATGAGACCACTGGGGAAGGCTGTCAGGAGCGATGGGGTTTCGTGTCATCAATATGCTGATGACACCCAGTTCTACATCTCCTTTTTTCCATCTGCAGTGGTACTGGATACCATTTCATCCCCTGACACACGTTTGGATGCTGTACTGGGATGGATGAGGGAAAATAGACTGAGGTTGAACCCAGAGGTCCTCTGGGTGGGGGCACCGGTAGTTGGCGGTTTGGGAAGCTCCCTCAGTTTGGGGGGGGGACTCTCTCCATGCAGGATGAGGCACGTAGTCTGTGCATAATATTAGACCCTGCACTTTCCATGGAGCCCCAGGTGGCATCAGTGGTCCATGCAACCCATTTTCATCTTAGGCAGATCGCTCAGCTATGTGCCTTCCTGGACCACAGTGTGTGCGCCACATTGGTTCAGGCACTCGTAGTCTCAAGATTAGACTACTGCAATGCACTCCTGTGTGGGGCTGCCTTGTAGGTTAATGTGGAGGCTCCAGCTAGTGCAGAATTCTGTGGCTAGACTGGTTATGGGGATTATAAAATATCAACATATCACCCCCACGTTGGCCGAGCTGCACTGGCTGACAATTCGCTTCCACATTGATTTCAAGGCTTCAATGATGACTTACAAAGCCCTAAACAGTTTAGGACCTTGCCTTCTGACAGAACGGCTCCAGCCACAAAATTCTGCCCATAGCACCCAATCATCTCAGGCAGGGCATCTGAGGGTGCCATCGCTGAAGAAGCCCGTAAATCTTTGACAAGAAATCAGGTGTTCTCAGTGGTACCTCCTCACCTCTGGAATAAGCTTCCCTGAGAGTTGTTTGACATCTTCCCTCCCTGTCTTTAAGCATCATCTAAATATGTGGCTATTTAAAAAGGCAATTTTAATAGGTATTAATATATGCTATGAAGGATTCGCAGCTTATGCTCTTCATTTTTGTTTGTTTGTTTGTTTGTTTTTAGGCTATCTTGCTCCTGTTTGATGCTCAGATAGTTATTGTTTTATTTCTTATTATGTTTTTATTATTAGATTATTTATTTATTGTGTGTCTTGATTGATATTTTTGCAAAGTTATAAACCGCCCAGAGTAGCGTGCAGCTAGATGGAGTGGTATATAAATTTAATAAATAAATAAATACTGTATGTCACTGTGAGCATTTGGCACATCACTTTGCAGTCAAAATTGCTTGACTCTGCTCTGACTTGGATGCTGTAATTGACAGAAATCCTGTGAATGAAACTACAACACACACACACCCCGTGCTCTTGTGTTGATTAATGACTTTCAGTGTCTCCAGCCTGATGATGTTGGTAAAACGGCTGGCCCATGCCCTTGTCTTACAAAAGCTGCCAGAAAGGGACAAGTGGGAAGTAGTAGGAGGGGTGAATGCCTCTTTGCAATGGCATAGGATCCCAGCATGCTTAAAGGAAGCAATCGTAAAACCACTGTTGAAAAAGTCCTCCTTAGAGCCTGTAATGCTGAATCACTACAAACCTGTAGTTATGCATTTCGTTCTTGATGCTAGAGTGCCTTGTGCCTTCTCGACTCCAGGGATTCCTGGATGAGACTGATGATCTAGATCATTTCAATCTGGCTGCTTTGGCTGGCTTGGAAGATGACATATGGACAGGAGGAGAGTTTCCCTGTTGGTTCTATTGGCCTTCTCAGCAGAATTTGATACTATCATCCATGGTGTCCTTCTGGCCAGTCTCCCTCGGATGGAATTTAGAGGCACTGCTTTACAGTGGTTCAGGTCCTTGCTGGAGGAGAGAACTCAGAAGGAGGTGGTGGGCAACACCTGCTTTATGTCCTGGCCACTGGTCTGCAGGGTCCCTTAGGGTTCTCTTTTATCTCATATGCTATTTAACATCTGCATAATAACAATGGGAGAGATTATCCAGAGTTCTAGGGTTTGCTGTCACCAGTATGAGGATGGTAACCAACTCTCTCTCTCACCTTGCCCTCTGAATCTGAGAAAGCTGTTTCAGATATAGATTAGTGTCCTCTATCAGTAATGAATTGGATGAAGGAGTTTATTCAAGTGTCCCCCATGTCTTTAGCAATCACATACCTTCTTTTTTCAGTAGGGAGCAGTATCTCCAGGATTAGTGTGTAATTATCCAAACCACCACCACCATCACCACCACTTAAAACTATGTGTACAACCTTGCCTGACCTTAAACAAGTTGAAAGATTTTGTAACTAGATGGTTGATATATTTTTAGAATGAACTGCAGTCAAGGACTATTATCAGTGAAGCTTTAGACTGTATTGATTTTGCAAGATTGTTTTCAAGGGAAAAATATATGCCTAAAATAAAGGCAGAGATGCAGGAGTGAAATTTAAGGAGCAATCAGCAAGAAGTGAATTGCAAACAAACAACCTGAAGGGCTCTTTTAAATATGAAGAAGCTAATAGGAAAAAATCGCAAACAATAAGCATTAATTTATTAATTTATTTGACTTTGCAATCAACTCTTGAAATTTTTTAAAAGTTCCTTTTCCCTTCCAATCATCCTAATGTTATACAGTAGAATAATTATGAAGTTACACCAGTTGTGCAAAAAAAGAATTGATGTTTCTGTTTGAAGCTCGATTTCCAATCTTTCCCGGTTATCTCAAGGTCAACTTTATGGCACACATGCATGTTACTTAATCTCTGTTTGGCATTCACAGGAAGCCTTGCAGCCTTTGTGGACCCAGTCCTGTTCACAGCCATACTCTTTTATCCTATTTGCACAGTTCAGATGATTATCTCTGTATTTGCATGGATTGGCTAGAAGGAATAAAAATCAAAACAAAATTAGAAAAGAAAGGGAAAGATTGAGAGAAGTGTGGCCATTCTGGCTGATAAGTTTCCCCACTGCTAAGAATGCTTTGCTGAGGGCTCTTTTTCTTTTTGTGACAAACGCCATTTTGAGCTGACTTTGAAATGACGAGAAAGTAGAGCTGACAATGAAAAGCAGTGGGCCATGTATTGAGGTACACCCTTGGCTGAAGGCTCTGAAGGACTAGCCCCAGCCTTATTTAGGCTATGTTGACATCAACAGTAATCTCCTTAGATCCTCCCCACAGCAGAACCAGTCCTCTAAGTTCAAAACTGGGCCTACTTCATGACCAATTAAAATTCATGGCAACAAATCATGACACAACATTGACAGCTATTCCTCTATGAGAAATTAATACTATGCTGAACGTTTCTCTGAATTTTGAATTCTAATTGGAGGGGAGAGTCATTTCATCTTTTGAAACTGATTTCAGAGGAGGAAAAATCTCAGAGAAATCCCCATGGTGGAGGTTCAGGCTTATGAGGGGGCTGAGGAATCAGTGTCCTGTCTTTCGTGGTTCAGTCATCTCTGTGGCAACCAGCAACCCCTTCCCCCAGTTTGCACAGCTCAGTGAAAGCCCAAAGGATGATGACATAACTCCTCCCATAGGGCTTCTTCACAGATCAGGAGGTGTGAACAACTCCAGAAGCTCCAGAGTGACAAAGAGACATGTCATGGAAAGAGGGATCAAATGCAGTAACCTCAGCCATCAAGTAATATTGTGGTAACCTCAGAAATGGAACCAAAATAAATTCTAAAGAGAACTCAGAATGAGGCTGGAGAAATGAAAGCCCCTTTAACTGAGAAATAAAGATTTTTGCAAATTGGTGGACAAATAAGAGCACAACACAACCTCCCCTATTCCAAGATCTGGGTGCAACACTGCACTCATGTACCTGGTACAGGACTTACAGGTATCTGCTCTACAGACAAAAATGGCCCCTTTAATGTTTGATGTAACATTTAGGAGGCTGGGTAATGAATGGTGCTACAGCCAATGAAGACTACTGATTAAATTTGGAGATACTGTGTAATTTCTAAGTTTTGGTCTGCACTTTACATAAGGTGTCCAAGGTGCAGAACCCTATCCTCAAATTAGGTCCAGTTCTTTCAATAGCCCCATGTATAATGCAGATTAAATCCTGCAGTGGATTCACAGCATGTCAAAATAGGAGTCCCCAGGATTCACTAGCTGAGCCCTGAACTGAATCAAGTCAAGATCCCAGATTTTTATCTTCTTGAGAAATATTCTGAGGTCTGTCTTTTTCTTTCTCCCCTAAAGATGGACGATCACTTTGAAGCATAATTTCCAAAATATATTCACTAATTTTTGTTCTCTGCCAGTCCATCACCACAATTGCTATACCCGAAAAGGAGAGCAGGTGGAGGACATTGTGGAGGAAGCAAAAGGGTGGCTGTTGGCACAGTTGCTCTAGTTGCTGTACTTGCCGCTTTCAGAGGCAACACTAATAAAAGGTTTTGCAAGAAACACTTTGTGGGGGAATGGAACAATGGGGTACTGTGGCCAATGCTAATGACCCCATTTGGTGGGAAGTTGCTCACTCCCTTGGAGACATTTGGTGAAATCTTTCACCCACCCAACCTCCTCCTCTGCCCATAAGCTTGAAATTAGATAATTGCAAAAGGTCATTTATACACAGCTGTACTGATCCCCCTAGGTGGTAAAGCTTCAAGTGTTTCTGGAGAAGTTTGCTGCTTCCAAAACTGGTCCTTTTTTGGGGGGGGGGGGAATGCTTCCATGTGTTAACCAAAACTTACTGCAGAGTTTATCTTCACAGTTTTGAGGGCAGTCTCCACACGATGGGCCACTTTTGTAGGGTGTTGTTATTGTTTCTAATATGTTGCCACTGAAATCAGAGAGGAATGCATAGTGTTGATCAACCATCAAATTACAGTTCATCAGATACAGACAGACATATTGCACAGAACGTTGCATACGGTGACTATTTTAAGTCGAGCTGTTCTTAAGTGAGGGTACTACTGTCATAAGATTTTAGCCAGCACTGGCCACTTTAGAGGCCTGTTGTTCAGCAGAAAGATGATAATACCCAAACCGTCTCAGTAAATAATGCCCCTCACCAACATCTTCAATCTGAAATCATACAACTGAGACTTCTACTGCTTCATTTAGGGCAACCTGTAAAGCACTTCTGCACCTTGGGTGTGAGTAGCATTGAAGTTACGGCAATGTGCTGCAGTCAAGACCTCAATATTCCGAAGAAGGGCCATCTCTGTTACCCAAGGTAATGAATAAAATGGCACCCAACTGATTCCAAGTATGCAAGTTGAGGCTTACATCAGGAGCCGTGATAGGATAGTAACCTACACAATTTTTGTTGCACTGTTACAGTCGGACAAATAGCTGGTTCAAGGGTTCATGGCAGACTGCATCACACCCATAGCTCCATCCTCTAGGTTTCATTGACTATGCTGCAGTGGCAACAAAAGCTTTTATCTGAGACAGCTGCAGCACTTGGCCCAAAAGCCTGCATCTGATGTCAATTGTACAAATATGACAAACTGTGGTTTGCTGAGGATAGATCATGGTTTGGTGAACCTAAGCCTTCGCAGAGGGGTTTTTCAATATATTGTGCAAATTCCTATGAAAAATAAAATAATAAGCAACACTGTGTGTTTTCCTTTTAAAAAACAAAACAAAATTACAAACTTTAATCAGAATTATACAATTCTGTGCTACTTGAGTGCTGGATATCCAGCATTAACATAGAACTACTTTCAGTGACATTTATACAGTTACATATTGTTGCATACACACAGTTTCCTTTTATTTGATGAAACTCGTGAAGGAGCTGCAGTACACAAGATCTCTGTATGTGCACCATTGATCATGTAGAGGGTACCATAAGAACATGATATTTATACTTACACAGGGCAGTAACGGCAGATATAAATGTAAGGGTATTCATTCTCTTGACAGTAGGCAAATGAGCATCCAATCATATGTGAACTATACCAAATCATCTATGGGCATGAAAAAGTTTTTTTTTAAAAAAATAGTAAATTTCAGCACAAAGTTAGTCTTATAATTATACCATCACAGAATATCATTATTTCAGTAATATTAATAATGTCTACTTTGAACCTATTAAAGGGACACAATTCTTCATAAAGCACATATGACTGATTTCATTCAGCCTCCCTGCCTTTTTCAGGCATTTACCCAAAGCAGCAATCCCAGCTTCCTGGTAAAGGTGCCTACATAATACAGGCTTCCCCATTTAGGCACAACATAATTTAAGAGGGGAAAACAAATAAAAATTACCAGGACAACTAAACATCTAAGGGCTGAAATCCAATTGACACAACTACATCATGTGAATGATGAGGATGTCATCACTAGACATGGGCACAACTCGCCGAAATCCTCGATTCTGTTTCCATTCCTCGTTTCCGTTACGTAACGGAAACGGAAACAACAATTACTCCGCCAGAACTCGAACTTGAACCGACTAAAGAAAAATTGGGTCTGATTTGTCGTGGTCGTTCCTGGCGGCATCGCAGCGATCGCGCGATGCCAAGCAGCACAGGAAAAAGTTTTAAAAATAAAAAAACACCGATTCCCGGCCAAAAAAGCAGGCAAAAATATGCCTGCCTGAGGGCACCTACCAGAGGGGTGGTTTCTGGGGGGGGGGGTCCCAGGCCTCTCCCCTCCTCTCCTGGGCTGTGCAAAGTGCGCATCCTCGTTGTCTCGCCAACTCGCCAAGTGGCGCGGCACAGAAAAAAAGTTTTACAAATAAAAAAAAACCGATTCCCGGCCAAAAAAGCAGGCGAAAATATGCCTGCCTGAGTGAGGGCACCTACCAGAGGGGTGGTTTCTGGGGGGGGTCCCCGGCCTCCCCCCCTCCTCTCCTGGGCTGCGCAAAGTGTGCATCCTCATCATCTCGCCAAGCGGCGCGGCACAGAAAGAAAGTTTTAAAAATAAAAAAAACCCAATTCCCGGCCAAAAAAGCAGGCGAAAATATGCCTGCCTGAGGGCACCTACCAGCGGGTGGTTTCTGGGGGGGTCCCCGGCCTCCCCCCCTCACCTCTCCTGGGCTGCTCTGGTGGGGGCATCCTCGTCGTCTCACCAACTCACCATGCCATGCGGTGCGGGCAGGGGATCCAAAATGGGGCGACCGCAATATTTATTTTGAAATTGTGGTCCAAAAACACACCAAAGCACCACAGAAACATGCGAAAATAGCTATTTTAAAACTGCCTGAATTTTTTCAGTAGCAGCAGTGGGTTTTTCTTGCAACAAAACGTCTCCATTGATTTTTATTTTATTTTTATTTTATTTTTTTACACCTGCGCAATGATGGGCTGGCCATGGGAGTGGACCATGCAAATTTTTGGAGCCATTCCACCAATTGCATGGCCACTTGGCCAGGTTTTGACCGAGACTTCTGGGATGTGCCAGTTGGGCATAAAAAGCCCACTAACCCTAGCCCGAACCCGAACCCGAACCCTAACCCTAACCCTAACCCATACACCAGTACACTGTCCTTCTTAGTGGGTCAGAGAGGCACCCAGAGGTGCACCCCAGTAACTCACCCTAACCTTACCCGTAACCCTAAGCCTAGCCCTTGCGCTAACCCCTAACCAGTAAGCCAGATGTGTACTCGCATTGCACTACAGCAAGTACACTTCCCTTCTTAGTGAGTCACAGGGCGCCCGTAGGAGTCCTCTCTCACTTTGTTCCCCAGCCCAAGTGCACCGTATGTCGGCAGGCAGTGAGTCACAGAGGCACCCGAAAGAGAGGTGCCTCTGCCTGCTACTGCAACTTGGTATGCATATCCAATTGGCTATGCATGCCATTTTGTAGCGGGCCAGAGGAGGCACCCACCCCAGAGAGGTGCCTCCAGGAGCCCGCTTTCCCTTCATGGCGGGCCAGAGGAGGCACCCACCCCAGAGAGGTGCCTCCAGGACCCCTCCCCAAAACCAGTACTAACGACAGACAAAAAACCGACAAACGAAACGACAAATTTTTGAAAATTTTTGCGACAAACGGAAACGAGCCGAAACGGGCCGGCTCCGACACACGACAACTCGAAACGCAATTTTTCCTGGTCATGCCCATCTCTAGTCATCACCCAGTGCCTTTCATTTCCACTTCCATTTAATTGACCATTTCCTGTCCCTTTCAGATTCCAAGGCTCCCCAACGACCCCTGGAAGTGTTTGGGAGCAGGAATTGGGGTGGGTGGGGAGAGTGATCAGAAAATCACTCCTGGATCACTGACAGGAGTCCCAATCTGACTGGAAAGCTGGTGGTGATTTCCTGATTTTCAAGGCTTCCTGCCACCCAGTCATCTCCACCATTTTAGACAGAATTAAATTCCTATTATACTTCCAGAATACGCCTCTTAAATAGACAGTAGTTTTCTTAATTCCTTAAATAAGAAATCCAGAAGTGATCACTTTTCAAGCATAAAGTGTGCTCCACTAACCGTTCAGACATTTTGGAGAGCTGAATCAGCTGCTGAATGTAGCTACGAACAGGCAGTTGTCCTAATAACTCACAGATATGATGGCTGTGTTGGATACAAGCTTGTTCTGATTGCTTATCTCAAGGATCTCCGGGCAAGTCACAAAAACATCAACCGTGTTTCTTCTGCCCAGGAAAACTTACTTCAGTATGGGTACAAAATTAACCTATGGCAATGGTAGACTGAAATAATTTCCACCATTTGTATTCTGGGAGCGTTTGGATTCAGCAGAGCTTCATTCAACTCAGCTGGCTCTCAAACATATTGGCACCAGGGCCAGCGGGTCCATTAAGGCGAACTAGGCAGTTGCCTAGGGTGCCAAAATGGAGAGGGGGCGCTGGCCAGCCTGCTGACCCCCTGCTGCCCCCCCGCCGCTGGCCACCGCCGTCCTCCCCCTGTCGCCCGTCGGCACCACCCATCGCGCCCATTGCCGCCCACCCCCCGTGCCCGTCGCCGTCCACCCCCCACGCCCGCCGCCGTCCCCCGTCAACCGCCTCCCCCCTGACATTTCTCAAGGGAACACCAATAAGCACGTTTTCCTACCTGAGTATATGCAAAACTCCTCATCTGTTCCTTATATTCTTTTTCTTTTCCATACTCAAACATCGCACTTGAAGAATTCCATGTACGGATAACATCAGACCAGCTTCTGGAAAAAGTGGCTTGTGATAGACTCTCACCACAGAGTAATCCTAAAATAAAGGTACACTACTTTGTACGGGTGTATAACGTTAATAACAATAATCTATGTTTCAACATTGAATTCAATGGATCTCAAACAGCAGATTGTAATCCACAAAAGCTCACACTGAAATAAATTGGTTAACCTTCAAGGTACCATAATCCTGTTTAAATTTTGTTTTGTTGTTTTGATTATTTAATAAGAGATGAACTGGAGCAATCCCAAAATTTGAGTGCCACTGATTGGACCATCTACTTCTCCCACATTATCAAGACTGTAATCCCTTTCCTGTTCATATGCATTAGAAAGATGGGCATGAAATGGAAATAGTGTGGTGCCTCTACTTACAAGCAGCTCTACTTACAAGCAATTCAACTTAAGAGCGGAAAACCATTGGTGTTTTAACTGCGGCCTTACAAATTTTAGATGCAACTTTTTAGATACAACTTTTTTATTTTTTATTTTTTAATTAGTATTATTTTTTTTTTAGATAGGGCTGCTCCACTTACGAGTTGTTCGATTTATGAGAATGCATTTAGAACATATTAAACTCATAAGTAGAGGTAACACTATATAGCATTTCATTTCATTTCATTTTGTGATGAAAATTCTTTTTAAAAATTGTTATTAATGAATCAAAACAAAACGAAGACTGAAATAAAATGAAATGAATTGATTTGTAAGGCTATAAATAATGGGGAGCTCTCCTTTTTTTTTATTTAACAGAGAGTTCACCGGAGTTTAAAATCAAAGACTCCTTAAACCACCCCATCAATTTGCGTTCAAACAAAGAACCCTCTGTAAACAAGCATAGCTCCCACTCTTCAGGAAACCCAATGGCTAGCTGTACATCAGATAGAGATCAGAGAGATAAGCTCAACAGCTGATCAGCATGAGGAGAGAAGGAAGGAAAACATCAAAATAAACCTCCTACCTAATCAGGAAAACAATCAGTTTACATCAACTTGCAGGCACAGTTCAGGGAAGGGAAGGGAAGGGAAACGTGACCAGCCTCGTGGTCCTAAAACAGCCATCCTAATGCAGCCCAGAGACAGACAGCAGAGCTCTGAGTCCTGACTAGCTGCACCGCAGATCAAGATAGGAGATAAGCTAGCTCATCAACAGCTGATCGGAGCAGGGTGGGAAGGAAGGAAAACAATGAGTTTAAAAATAAACCTCCTGTTCTCTTGATGGCTGGATCAAGAGGCCTCTCACCACTAGGACAAATTATTTCATTTCCGAAACAAAAATTGTTTCATTTCATTTCTTGAGGATACGCAGTCTGCCATTTTGTTACGTTATGACACATTTTGTAACCTTACAAAATGACAAAACAGTAGGTTATTTTTCATTTTGTGCCCATCTCTAGTACGCACCCTTCGTATACTGTCCACACGAGATGTGGCTGCTGTGGTAAGGAAGGGGAAGATCTGGTGCAGCTGAGCAACAATTCCAATGCAATTACATTATACTCTTTTTGATGCATGCCATGGTGGGAAGTATTTTGTTACTAAGCTTAATAGTCTGTTTAATTAGTGCTCTCTAAATAGCTTTGCACATAAACCTCAGCTCTGCTTGCTTGCCCAAAAGCTACTCTTTTATAATTTCTTCTTAGTTGTGCCTACAACTGAGCAGTGATTCACTCCTTGGGTGGTAATCGTACTCCTCCTGGATGCTCCAAAATGGCAGTGGGCCAGTCTGTTTTCTCCTTGGCCCCACTTCAGGGTTGTCAGTGCCACCTTCTGGTACTATGATTTTTTCCCCAAACTAAAATGTGGACCCTAGCTAATAAAAGTCATCTCCTGAAATGTTAAATATAATAATCGTGGGAGCTATCAAGTCAGTTCTATCTTATGATGACCCTTGCCAGGGTTTTCTAGGTGCAGAATACTCAAAAGTGGTTTACCTCTCTCTTCTCATGGTGAATGGGACTTTCCCAAAGCGACACAGGCTGGGTCTTTGCCCACAAGACGCAGTACGAAATTAAACTCCTGACCACAACTCTGCAGCCAGGTACTCTAAACTCATTGAGTTAACCAGCCAGACCTGCTGCATTGGGGTCCTACAATTGTATACAGTGGTACCTTGTATAAAGGGGTTAATTTGTTCCAAATGAAATTATGTTAAGCAAATTTTCCTTTATACAAATTTCCCATAGAAATGCATTAAAAACAGAGTAATCCCTAATCACGAACATTTTTACGTTGTACGGATTCACCCCATCGGCGGTTCTGTTAAGCAAATTTCCCCTATCTTCAGAATTTGTTATGCTGTACAGATTTTATGTTATACAAACCATTTATTATACAAGGGTCCACTGGTGTGTGTGTGTGTGTGTGTGTGTGTGTGTGTGTGTGTGTGTGTGTGTGTGTGTGTGTGTGTGTGTCATTACAGTCGTGACCAACTCTTTGTGACTCCATGTCCATGGAGTTTTCTTGGCAGGAATACTGGAGTGGCTTGCCAGTTCCTACTCCAGGCGCCTCCAGCCCCTGGTACTTCACTTTTATTAGCTATAAGGCAAGTCAAGATTCAGAGTTCTCTCTCCCATGGTACTTACCATCCACAGTTCTCTCCTTCATAGGACTGATTTTGCCTACACATTGCTGAGCCCACGCTTTAGCACTGGCTGCCGCTTCCTCATTCCATGACTTTGTAAAGCAAAGACAGAAATGTAATCATTGATTGTTTTGTTGAACTCTAACAGACAACACCATACAATGGAGCACACAGAGAGAACAGCTCAAATCCCACCAATCAAATGTTCAGCAGATAAAGGAGCCAGACTCCAGTCCACCCCCTTCCCTCGACTTCCCTTCCTAAGCCATTTTGTGGCTGGTGGCGACATCCATTTTAAAGGGAAAAGAAAAATACATCGCGATGGGAGAAGACAAAAACAAACATTTTAAGGACCCCAACCCCCCTGGTAGATATTATCAGACAATATAAATAATTATTGCTGTGTTTTTACGGATGTCCAGGGCGTTTTTTAACATTTAAAACAGCTCATTTCATTGCGCATCGCCATTAACGTAAATGAAACGTAATGACCACAATTTTCGTGGTTCTGTTCGTTTCGTTTCAATTTCATCACAATTTTCGTTCGTTGTTTCGTTGCGTGTGTGTAGATTCAAGGTCCTGGTTTTAGTGTATAAAACCCTCCATGGCTTGGGACCGGACTACCTGTCGGAGCGAATCGCCCAGCGATCCATCTCGGCCCGACCCGTTCGGCAGGTGCGAGCGCACTCGCTCCGGGTTGCCACCCCACGAGAAGCCTGGAAATCAGTCACCCGGAACCGGGCTTTCTCGGTGGCAGCCCCTTCTCTTTGGAACTCCATCCCATGTGAAGTGCGCTCTGCAGAGTCCCTGCTGGCCTTTCGAAAAGCTTTAAAATCTGTTTCGAGAGGCCTTTGGCGAGCCCTAACTAATTTATTTCCTTTATTTTTTTCCTCCCCGCCATCTCTTATGACCAAGCGACCAATGTTTGTGCTTAGTTGATTATTTGCCTAGTGCTGTTGTTTATTCATGCTCGCTTGATCTTTAAGTTTTATGATGCCAACTTGGCCCGCTGGGGGCTCCTGGGTTTTTAAATGTTTACTCTATGTTTTGTTGTTTTATATTTGATTGTAATTTTTTTGTCTATCTGGCGCATGTCACTCACTGTAAGCCGCTTAGAGTTCCGCAAGGAAGATAAGCGGGGTATAAATACAATAAATAAATAAATAAATAAATAAATAAATAAATAAATAAATAAATAAATAAATAAATACGTAACAGAAACGACAAACGGTAACGGAAATGAAAGAATGTTCGTTCCTTGCCCATCTCTAGTCACGGACATTTGGAATGGGAATTCCCACTGGGGGAATCCCTTTCTGGAACTCAGATAAGGCACTATCCATCCCATCAGCATGCCAAGATATTTTCCCCATCCTCAGAGGGGGGAATAGACATAAAGCAGGGCAATAGGCAGAAAGCCCTACGAAGGGATGAATTAAACAAGGGAAAATCCATTCCTTTGTATTTGTCAAGTTCTCTGGAACCAACAAATACAAAGGAATGAATATCTTATGAATAAGCAATACTTGCCCTTGGAGACCCCATTGCCCTTCATTTTTGCCAGCTCTAATATACTGTATACTGAAATCCACCCACACAGAAGCACATTAGAGTAAAAGGGTGGGAGGGAGGAGTTTTCCTGTCCCAAGACAGCACCAGCTGATAAAGCAAGAACCAGACACCTCATGGCACAAGATGAAATCCAACTGCTGCTTGATTGCTGCCAGTGAGTTTGGGCCTGCCACTGGCAACAGGATTTTGCCCATTACAACGATGGCAGAGATATCATAGGTAGTCCACCATATGAAGGTGAAAAAGAAATTAAAGGCTTGTGTGTCACAGTGGCAGCAGTTTTTTTTTTTCCTTTCCTGGAATCTGAAAGTTGAATTTCTGTGCTTTGCGACTGGTTTCCAAGACTTAAGCATAAGATTCTTTTGAAGTCTTACTTTCCAAACCAAAAGGCCTCCTTGGTCATATCCTTCAAAAATGAACGCACTTTCAGCCTTGAGGAAGTGCTTTCTGTCACATCTGCCTTTGACTCTAACAAGCACCACCCCTACCTTTCCCAGCAGGAAGCCTGTCAAAAGGTGCCTTGCTTTCCCTTTGCCCCCAAGGGAAAGGAGAGGCAGCATGGCGTTGGCAGCTGCTATGCCAGGAAGGGAAGGAAGGGGAGGAGGCAATGGTGAATTGGGAGCAGGAGGGTAAAGATTCTTCTCCATGAGATGTTGAAATCTAGAGCTGGCATTGAACCGATGCCTAACAAAGCAGGAGGCCAAGGTCTGATTCCAAGGCAATCTGATTCCTTAGCAATTATTCTGAGATTTTGAGGAAAGGGGAAAGCACAGAGAAGAGCGATACCAGAAACCAGGCCAAATTGTTAGGTGAATACACTGAACATTTAGCAAGCACTGAATGATTGGGGAAGGCTGTAGCTCACATATCTCAGGTCCTCAGAACTTTAACCATTTTTAATACTTGGGTTTTCCAAGTACACTAGGACACATATCAGCTCTGAAAAGCTTGTCTGCAATGTGTGGCAGAAACTTAAAACATTTAGCTAGAAACAAAAATGAATTACATTGTACCATTTTCAGCATATTGCTGGCCGTTGGAAGCACATTTCTCCTAATACTGTTGTATGTATCAATAATTTCTTTCTGTTGCTTTTCAGACAGGTTCAGCACCAACCCTTTTCCTCCCTGAAATTGAAAAGAAATTTGCCAGTGGTTTCAGACAATTTCACTTCTTTTCATTTATCTTGCTGAATATTAACAGGCAAGAAAAATGTAGGTGTTAATCTAACAACAACAACAACAACAACAACAACAACAACCAATCCATAGGGCCTGTTTATGCTCTGCAGTTCTTTGATTCTTGTTAGCTCCTATCAAGGAGGCACAGTTAGGAATCAGACTCCCAGTATCTAAACTACAGAGTTATCCAGCAGTAAATAAATGCCTTTTCACACGACCCCTAAACTCCACGGCAAATGGCTCCCAGCTCCGGAGCTTAAAATTATTTCCCCACCAGCTCCGGAGTTTACAGATAATTAAGTGCGACCACGCCCACCTAAGCGCATCCCAGCGCACTTTTCATGTACCTGCTCTCAGAGGGTGAAAATTCCTGATGCGGATATAACAGTAGTGACTGCCGGGCTCTCCTTGCTTCTGTTTGTTCTTTTTTTGCCCCCCACCCCTTTAAGAGATCTGAATGCAGTGCTGGGAGCAAAGCGAGATGGCAGAACGGAGGTGAGCAGCATTCTTTTCTTCCTTTTTTTCTCCCTCCCCTCACACAGCCAGCAGCCAGGAGTGTGGAGGGGGTGGGAACGCAGGAACAGCGACAAACCCCTAAGATCTCTGGTCCGAATTTAAGTGGCCAGCGGATCTTAGGGGTCATGTGAAAAGGCCCTTCGTGGCTGTAGGACAGTGATGGTGAACCTTTTAGATACCGAGTGCCCAAACTGTGATTTGAAACCTACTATTTTTTCGCAAAGTGCCAATACAGCAATTTAACCTGAATACAGGTGGCTGTGAAGGGGCGATGTTGGGTGCCCATAGAAATTGCTCCGAGTGCCACCTTTGGCACCCGTGCCATAGGTTCTCCAACACTGCTGTAGGATGTTTACAACATTGTTAGCAATGTTCTCTGCAAATCAGCTTCACTGCTAATTCACATTCAGTTTGGCGAGCTTGTGAAGCACTTTGCACATTCTTCACATGATAAAAGAATGAGTAAAATGGAGTTAGCAGTTGCTTTTATTAGGCTAATTAGCCATCCATTTAGCTGTGCCACACCTTCTCCTTTTGAAGCAAATGTCAAAGAGGGGAAACTTTAAAGGCAGTCTTATTTATTACCTCTTTAGCAACTCTACCTGTGTGGATGAGATTACAGTGGCAGCCAAAACTTGTTTACAGCCACTGTTTCCCACCCACCCCCCTTTACAGGTCATTTATTTTTGTAAGGAAGCCACTGTGGTGGAGTGGAAAGAGTGTAAGCATACAGATAAGTGGCTTCAGATTCCCCAATAGGCTGTAGAAACTCATGGGGAACAATGGTAAACTATTCATAGAATATTTTGCATGTCTCTGAAACCTTTATAGGGTTGTTGTGAGACAAGAGTGACTTGATAACACATAAAACACAGAAAGATTTCTATAACTCTATTTCAAGAGAGATAGGAAAATAGTGTTTCTTCAGAACTAAGCCTCACTCTCTGCATTTTGATTTATCGCCTAGGACTACAGTATTAACCCAATATTTAGGAAAGGCTGGGCCATCAAATCATACCTGGCTTAGAGAGAGATGCAGCATAGCAGCCAAGGGCAGGAGGATGACTGGAAGGTGCATCTCTATGGAAACAAACAATCAACAAACATTATTAGCATCTGCATTTGCATAAGCTGTTGATGGGCATGTCCACACAAAGGTTACTTCCACTGAGTCACACAGACCTCTAAGAATGATTGTAAATGTACATTTTGAATTAATCTATAGAATGGTGTTTCCCTTCCTTGTAGGGTTAAAGCTACGTGTAGTTTCATATGAATGTTAAGGTGTGGTAAGCAGAAGGGAAGAACTAAGGGCCTTCACCATAGCTCCCAACATCACCTTCAGTACCTGTGCACTAAGAAGTGATGGGGCCTTCTCAAAACATTGCCCCCAAGATCCCTCTCACCCAGATGACCCACAAGACACCCTGGTCAAGAGTAGCAATGGGGATGAAGCGTCAAAATGGTGGTTCATTCTGATTTGTGATTCATCAAAGATGACGAACCATGAATTTTGGCCATAGCAACCAACAAACCATGAATCGATTAATCAAGGCTTTTTTAAAAAAAAGACAGCCCATGGCTGTCTTTAAAAAGGTCAAACAAATTCTTTAATCTTGTCATTAATATATGTAATGTATTATATTTTATGAGCCCCTTGACATGTAATTAGAATAAGATATTGAATACTCTGTTTATGTTTTAGCTCCTGACAAAGGCTTTGCCAAAAGGTATAGAGCTAGAGCTTTTTAACAACAAGAATAAAGAATGTACATTCTGAGACATCATCCCTCTAATATATTTTGTAGTACAATGGGTGTATTTATTTATTTTATTTATCATTTACACTTATATACCGCTCCATTTCCCATAAAAAGGACTCAGGGCGGTTTACAACAATAAAGATAAAACAGCGAGTCAATACAATAGCTAAAACAATGGTTTCCAAGAATAAATAAATCGGGGGGGGGGACACGGTTGGATCCCTAGAGATCACCAAAGGCGTCACAGAAAAGATAGGTCTTTAGGTTTTTCCTAAATGACACCAGCGAGGGGGCCAGCCGTAATTCACCGGGAAGCTTATTCCACATAGTTGGTGCAGCCACCGAGAAGGCCCGTCTTTGGGTTCTTGTTTTACGGGCCTCCCTCGGGGCAACAATCCTCAGTGAAAGGGCCATCGAGGAGCGGGTGGGTCGGGCTAGATCTGATTGTCGGGAAAGACGCTCCACCAAATAGGCAGGGGCCAAGCCATGGAGGGTTTTGTAAACCAAAACCAACACCTTGAACCTTATCCGGGAGGCAAGGGGTAGCCAGTGCAGGCGAGCCAGGATGGGGGTGGCGCGGTCAAAGCGGTGCGCGTCAACGACCAGCCTGGCCGCCGCATTCTGGACCCGCTGCAATCGCCGGACAAGGTTCAAGGGGAGCCCCATGTAAAGAGCGTTGCAGTAGTCCAGCCTCGACATGATCAGTGCCTGTACCACAGTCCTCAGGGAGCCCTCATCGAGATATGGGCGAATCTGGGCGATAAGCCTTAGGTGGTAAAAGGCCGACCTGACCACGGCTGACACCTGGGATTCCAGAGTCAGATCTGGGTCCAGGACGACGCCCAGATTCCTCACTCTTTGCGCCAGCTGGAGGGCGGACCCGCCCAGACTGGGAAGAGGGCCACAATACCCCTCCGAGGTACCCCCGAAGAACATAACCTCGGTCTTGCCGGGGTTGAGCTTGAGTCCGTGCGTCCTGGTCCAGTCCAGAACCGCAGCCAGGCAACGGTCAAGGGTCCGAACGGCCTCCACTGCACCGGTGGAAAAGGAGAGATAGAGCTGCGTGTCATCAGCGTACTGATGACCGCAGACTCCATAACTCCGGATGATCTCAGCCAGTGGCTTCATATAGATGTTAAAGAGCATTGGGGAGAGTGACGACCCCTGAGGCACCCCACAAGAGAGTGTCCAGGGAGCTGACAACTCACCCCCCAAGCTCACTCGCTGGGTGCGGCCCTCAAGGAAGGACCGGAGCCAGCACAAGGCCTGGCCCCCAATCCCCACCTCTGAGAGCCGCTCCAGCAGGATACCATGGTCGATGGTATCAAAATCCGCTGGCAGGTCGAGCAGGACCAGCAGGGTAGAGCAACCCCTGTCGGCCCTCCTCAACAGATCATCATGCAGCGCGACCAGGGCCGTCTTGGTCCCATGACGCGGCCTGAACCCGGACTGGAAGGGATCCAGGACATGGTTCTCCTCCAGGAACGACTGGAGACGCAGGGCGGCAACTCGCTCAATCACCTTGCCTAAAAAGGGAACATTGGCTACGGGGCGATAGTTGGACAGATTGTCCACAGCCAAGCTGGGTTTTTTTAATAATGGGCTTCACCACCGTCTCCTTCAGGAGACTGGGAAAAATCCCATCTCTGAAGGAGGCTGAGGCAATAAGTGAAGCCCATTTCGGCATGCTCCCCCCTGCGGTCTTAATCAGCCAGGAAGGGCAAGGGTCGAACGGAGAGGCCGCAGGCCTGCAATGTCCCAGGGCCCTGGAGGCATCCACAGATGTAACGGCCCCAAACTCAACAAACCGAGGCGACCGAGGCGGCCCGACACCAGCCACCTCAGGGGCTAGACCAGTGCAACCGGCGTCCAGCTCGGAACGGATGGCCTCTATCTTAGATTTTAAAAAGGCTGCGAAAGACTCACTAGTGAAATCACTAGGAGGAGGCCCTGGCGGACTGGGATTGGTGAGGTCTCGGACCACCCGGAACAATTCTGCCTGGCGATTCGAGGCCTCACCAATTCTCAGGGCGACAAAAGATCTCCTGGCCGCCCTTATCGCATGAGAATAGCGACCGGTCGACGCCGTAACAGCAGCCGTAACAGTGTACCAGTTCCTTTAGTTTGTCTTTTAAAAAGAACAACACCTGAGCCCAGCCCCCCCCGCCACAGCCTCCCCCTTGTCCCATGCCTACCATATCCACAATCACTGTAGCCTTGCTAGTGCTGCCATCTTCGCAAAGATGGTGGCCTAGTTAAGGGAAGCCACTACTGCCATCCTTGCAAAGGTGGCTGCAGCAGCAGCACTGAGGGAGGCCGGCGTGTCAGCGAGGGAGGCTACAGCAGTAGACAAGGTAGAGACGGGGCAGTGGGAACAAAGTGGGGTGAGGGTAGGCTGAGGGTAGTAGGTTCCTTTCATTCATTATTTCTTCCTTTGACAGACATCAGCTGTCTGAAAAAATGGGACATATCCATCCCTTCATATTTGTCGCTGAATATATTGATTCAGTTTTTATTCATCCCTATTCCTAGTCAAGAGCTATTGAAAGGTCCAGCGGAAACTAAAAGAGGGCATGTTCTCTATTCACTTGCTCACAGAAGTTATTTGCCAAGGAAACCGGACATATGGAAAGCCCTGGAGATGGGTCATTCCAGATAAATAATCCCACCTCCTGGCTCAGGATACCCCTAGTACAGGCATGTCCAAACTTCAGTCCTCCAGATGTTTTGGACCACAACTCCCACAGATCTTTGCCATTGGGAATACAAGCTTGGAATTCTGGGAGTTGTGGTCCAAAACATCAGGACAGCCAACGTGTGGACAACTGGACATGTCTGCCCTAGTAGGTCCAATTCTGCCTGTCTACTTATTTGCTTGCTTGCTTGCCTGATCATGGGATTGCACTGGCTGTCAATTTCCTTCATCACTCTCCCACTCATGTCTTGGGAAACTCAGCAAAGAAGGCTCACCCTTTTTTTTCTTTGAAGATATAGGACACTATTGTTGGGGAGTACCCTCCTGACCCATAGAAGCAATGACAGGGAAGAGCAAAAGAGGTTGGGAAGAAAATGGAGCCTTATGGTTATGTTTTATTATGCTATATTGTATATTCACTGTGCAGTTTATTATTCATGATTTGTATTTTGATATTTCTTTGTAGCTTGGAAACTGCCCAGAGTAGCCATGTTGCTAGATGGTGCATTATATAAATTTAAGTAATTAATTGATTAATTAAAGAACCTCTCTCTCATGCTGCTTTGGCTTTTTGGATTGTAAGGAAGGTCAGCACAACAGCATGCCTGAATCAACCACTGTACCTTTAAAGTTGAGCACAGTTCATTCATACTATCTATGTTAGGTCTGGAATTGTGAGAATTCCATTATGGGTTAGAAAATGAAGAAACCCTGGTTCCTTCTGCCTGTTTAAATGTGAGACACTGAATTGCTGCAAGAAATGAAAGAGGAGAAGAGAATTGTATAGAAGAAAGCATGGAAGTCCTCTTACGAAGGACTTCAGGCAGAGCTCCATGTAGCTACCTGGCAATTCTACATCCCATTTAGTTCATGGAACATTTGATCCAGTAAATTGGTAGAACTGTGCGAACCCATTATGAATGTGACTCATGGATCGGTATTGTTTGGAAAAGCGAACAAATAGTTGGGATTAGCCTGCAATTCTTAAATATGTGTGCCTATAAGAAATGACTTTAAACATAAAATTTGTTTCATGTAGCTTTCACATATTGATATGTCACAATATAAAACAATTTCTTTTTTAAAACACAAAAGCCATTAATAGAACCAGCTAAAAGCCAAAACAGGTTGTCCAGTAAAAAATAAATGGTTGCATAAACTGACAGAGCTAAAAGCCACTTCTGTGAGCCATCAAATCTGTTATACGAAAGTGTCAGATCAATCAATGTAGTCTTGAAAGCTATCCCACTGGCCTGAAGTGGCAGGACCTAAACAGGTGTCAAGGAGTTCCACAAGCTAAGCCCACTCCCTCCTGCTCACCAGTCTGATTCTTATCATCCTCGCCAGTAGGCACACAAGCAGAGCATCCAATCTGGGTGAAATTATTTCCCCTCAAATCCTTAAGGCTTCTAAATATTAAAACTGGTCCTTTAAAATGGAAATACACTGGAAATGCACTGGCAACCAGTGCAGCATAGATGTCACTTGGTGTGACCATTGTGCCTGTCAAAACTCAGCTAGTACATTCCACACCAGCGGAAATGTTCAAAGACGATCAGGCTCCCATCCCAAGTGCATGGCTTTTCAGGGGAGATATTTCTCTGTGAACTTGTTAGAAGTCTCCCTCAGGAGTTTGTTTCCTCACTGTAGCATTTTCCTCTTGCCTCATGCTCCATTTCTACCTTGACCCCAAATGACAATAACCAGACACTGAAGAAGCAGACACTGAAGTGGCTGTTTCTAAACCAATGGCTATTCACGGGCACAGTGTACCTCAGTAGTAAGGGGAAATATAACACTTCTCACTTCTAGAACAAAAGTAATTCATATGTGCTGCTTCTGTGCCGGAAAATAATTCTTATAGCAAAGAATGTTTCAAATACTTCAGTAAAAATTACTAAATGTATGAGATTATCTTCATTGCCTATATATGCTTAATTTCCCCTTTTGACAATAAATTTTAAATGTCATTATATAGTATGTATTAGATTTTTGACTTTAAAAATAAGTCATATCACAGCTTTGAGAGCCAAGAATAAATATCTACTTCATTTGTGAAAAACAGATCCATGAAGCAGGTACTTTGTCAAAAGAAAGGTTTTTCATATTACCTTTTTCTGTAGTGTTTGTTTTGTGTCTTCCGAGGCACCAAAATAGTTAGACTTAAATAGCGCTGGAGAAGTATATATACATAGCAGGAACAGTACCTGCCTTGTAAATGACAGCTATTAAACCCACACACATACAAAAACACACAAAACCCCTTCTTTCATCATCAAACTGTATTTAATGGTGCTTTTTAAAAAGAAAATCTACTGTATTTCTTCAGCATGTAGGTGTCTGTAAAACTATTATTTAGATATAACAATCTTTTCCTTTTGATAGGGGTTCCTGCATGTAGGGGGTTGGACGAGATGGCCCTTAAGGTCTCTTCCAACTCTATGATTCTATGATTCCTGTGCCATTTTAACAAAAGTATTGTCTAGGGATGTGGATGAACTGGTTAAACAGAGGAAGCCATGGGCTGTAGTCTGCAAGATTTCCGCAGGGTTGTTAGTGACAGGATCTGTTGGAGGTTGATACTTCATCACAAGGTCACCTAGCCATCTAGTTTAGTGAGATTATTGAGCACTGAGCAGGACTGTATGGAACCAAGCTGTCATAAACTCATCTGAGCACTTGAGAGAGTGATGTCTTCAGCTAAGAAAAATATGCAGCTGTTTCATGGAATAGCTAGAATGGCTCAAGAACTCTGGAAGCCTTGTAAATCTGCCTGTTCCTTTGGCATTGTCCGAGCACTGAATTATTGCTACAAAACAAAGGGCTTCTTTAAAAGGTGAGGATCTCTGGGAAGGTTCCCAATGGACCTGATCCATTTGTCACATTCAGTTTTTCTGGGTGGGATTTATTTCAGTGAGACTGGGTGCAAACAACAATGGGAATATAACGAAAATGCCAGGGCATTACAGAAATACTTCCTCAGATACTTTTTGGGTTTTGAAGATGTGGAGACATCTTCAATATCCTTTGAATTGTTAATCTGTCTTTACATCAAAGTTTGTGTCTAATGTGTAGTAGACATGGGCACGGAGCGGCGAAATTCTCGTTTCCGTTTTCGGTTATTGTTATCGTTACGTAACGGGTAACGGTAACGAGAATTACTCCGCTCCAGCTCGAACCCGACCCGATAAAGATAAATTGGGTCTGATTTTTCGTTGTCGTTCATGGCATTGTGGCTATCGCGCGATGCCAAGCAGCACAGAAAAAAAGTTTTAAAAATTAAAAAAAAAAGGCCTGATTCCCGGCCATAAAAGCAGGCGAAAATATGCCTGCCTCAGTGAGGGCACCTACCAGAGAGGGGTGGTTTCTGGGGGGTCCCCAGCCTTTCCCCCTCTCCTGTCCTGGGCTGCTGGTACCAGGCTGGGGGGGGCATCCTCGTCGTCTCCATTTGCCATGCGGTGGGGGGGATCCAAAATGGTGACTGCA
This sequence comes from Phrynocephalus forsythii, assembly GCA_029282475.1. Taxonomy (NCBI): domain Eukaryota; kingdom Metazoa; phylum Chordata; class Lepidosauria; order Squamata; family Agamidae; genus Phrynocephalus; species Phrynocephalus forsythii. Next base: position 4,088,573 of record JAPFRF010000001.1, on the reverse strand, counting down.
ATATTTATTTTTAAATCGTGGTCCAAAAACCCACCAAAGCACCACAGAAACATTTGAAAATTAGGTATTTTAAATGCCTGATTTTTTATAGTAGCAGCAGTGGGTTTTTCTTGCAATAAAACGTCTCCATTGATTTTATTTTATTTTTATTTTTTATTTTTTTACACCTGCACAATGATGGGCTGGCCATGGGATGGGACCATGCAAATATTTGGACCCATTCCACCAATCGCATGGCCAGGTTTTGACTGAGACTTCTGGATGTGCCAGAGGGCATAAAAAGCCCACTAACCCTAACCCTAACCCTAAGCCTAACCCTAACCCTAACCCTAACCCATACACCAGTACACTGTCCTTCTTAGTGGGTCAGAGGCACCCAGAGGTGCAGCCCACTAACCCACCCTAACCTTAACTGTAACCCTAAGCCTAGCCCTTACCCTAACCCCAACCCTAACCCAGATCCGTACACAAGTACGCTTCCCTTCTTAGTGGGTCAGAGTAGAGGCACCCAGAGAGGTGCCTCCCAGCCAGAGCCCACTACCCCTACCCCTAACCTGTACGCCAGTACGCCAGTATGCTTTCCTTCTTAGTGAGTCAGAGGCACCCAGAGAGGTGCCTCTGCCACTTATCCCCCAACCCTAACATAATGTAATGTATGGTACACGGCGGCTACGTGAAACGCTTCCCTTCCCTTCTCAGTGGGTCAGACGTCAGAGGCACCCAGAGAGGTGCCTCTCAGAGCCCACGTACCCCAACCCCTACACAAATGACAAACGACAAACGGAAACGACAAATTTTTGAAAATTTCCGCGACAAATGGAAACGACACGAAACGGACCCGTCCCGACAAACGACAACTCGAAACGTCATTTTTCCTGGTCGTGCCCATCTCTAATGTGTAGTGTAAATCAACCAAATCCTAACATATGGCATGGCCTTAATCTTCACATGACTTCAGTGGAGTGATATATGGGGAAGTTACATCAGAGTGATGAAGCTACTTGGATGAGTAGTGAAACATTTCAATCCCACAAGAAAAGAAGTCCAGTTTCATGATGACTCAATTTCAGGACACATGGGGGGAAATTTAGAATTGTAGCATGCATGCAATGAAAGATACAGAATCATATAATCATAAAATTGGAAGGAGACTCTACGGCTATCAAGCCCAACCCCCCTGCTTAGGCCAGGAATTAAAATCAAAGTATATCAACAGGTGGTTATCTAAATCTCTCTTGAATGCCTCCAGCGTTGGAGCTCTCCCTACCTCCTGAGGCAGTTGGTTCCATTGCCATACTACTCTAACAGTAAAAGTGTTGTTTTTCTGATATTCAGCCTAAATTAGGGTTCCCTTAACTTAAGCCCATTATTATGTGCCCTGCATTCTAGAATGAAACAGTCTTTCAAGTATTTGAGCAGTGCTAGCATGTCTCCCCTCAGTCTTAATTTTTTCTAGGCTAAATATGCTGAGTTCCTTCAGTCTGTCCTCATAGAGCTTGGGGTCCAGTCCCCTGGTCATCTTAGCTGCCCTCCTGTGGACTTGTTCTAGTAGGCTGGCACACTTCTTAAAGTCTGGTGGGCAGAACTGGACACGGCACTCACGATCAGGCCTGACAAGTGCCGAACAGAGAAGGACCAGTACCTCACAAGACCTGGAAACTATGCCTCTGTTAATGCAGCCCAAAATAGCATTGACCTTTTTACTTGAAGCTACATCACACTGCTGGCTCATCTTCAGCTTGTGATCTACAACAGTTCCAAGAGCCTTCTCATTTATGATGTTACTGAGCTCAGTATCCCCCAACTGTGCATTTTGGTTTATTTTTTTCTCTAGGTAAGGAACTTTACAGTTATCCCTGTTAAATGCCATTATGTTGTTTTTAACCCAGTCCTGAAGCCCTTCAAGATATTTTTGAATTTTGTTTCTGTCTTCCAAAGTACTGGCTAGTCCACCCAATTTTGTGCCATCTGCAAGTTTGATTAGTATTGCACTTCCTCATCCGTCATTACGAAACACATAGAAGAGTACCAGGCCCAGGTCAGAGCCTTAAGATACTCCACTTGTTACTTCCTTCATTCCAGTTTGAGAAAGAGCCATTGATAGGCTCTATCTGAGTAAGATCTTGTAACTGACTGTGTGTCCATTTTACAGTTGTTCTACCTAGTTCCCACCTGGTTACCTTGCTAATGAGAATATAATGGACCACTTGGTTAAAGGCTTTGCTGAAATCAAGATAGATGGATTTGTCCTTTAACCATACTAATCTTATCTCAGTTTTTGATCAGGTAGCTTCCCTGATAAATGGTGGGACTACAGTATTCCCACCATTTATCAGGGAAGCTACCTGATCAAAAACTGAGATAAGATTAGTATGGTTAAAGGACAAATCCATGTTGGCTTCTAGTTTTTACTGAATTGTACTGAATGTACATATAAGTGATAGATTTTGAATGAAATGATCATTGATTGTTTTGTAGTGATAGCAAGATGTCCAAAATCTATCACTTATATGTACATCTGTTTATGTGCTGTGAAGCGGTGTGGTGACCTTAATAGGGTTTCAGGTGAAATTGCACTTTTAAGGAGTGGTTGTGCCCTCCACCTTCCATGGCTAAGTGGGGAATCAAACCCAGATCTAAATTCTAATACATCACTTTATCCATTGGGTACACTCATAATTCTGGTTAGCATCAGGAAACATGGTGGTCTCATAATTCATTCTGAAAAGGCTTATGTGTTTGTATTCACCCTGGTAAAACAATGCACAGTAGAGTGGCAAGCTCTATAGCCAGTACCTACCTACCTGCCTACCTATCTGCCTACTTACTTACTTACTTACTTACTTACTTACTTACTTACTTGCTGGGGAGAAGCAGTGAAAATGGCTCCAGCTTCATGGCTGAGTACCCTTTTCTGCTAGACTATATACAGTAAGTCTCGGGGCCTTTTGCTAGGGCAGGTCAACTGCAGCTTTGCCCCAGGACATCAAATCTAGAGAGTACTGAAATTTAGAGGTGAACCTACTGCTCAACACCACACAGCAATATTAACTTACCTTTCTTTGAAAGTAGAAGCCTTCTTTACGGGCTTCTTTTTTTCTTGAGGAGGGGCCATGCTGGGAGAGGGTGGGATCAGGCACTTCTTGCCTGAATTAGTGCCAGAGTTAATCATGGCTGTGTCCAGGTCCCCACAGACTGTGACACATCTGTCTGAAGTTCTAGCAATGAACATGAATGAACATGAATGATGACCTGGATCTGTCACGCTACCACCCTGCGGGATATGAAACTTTGCACTGCTGGATCTCAGTTCCCTGCCACCTTTGTTGCTGGCCTCTTAGGCCCCAAGTAACCAAAGGAGGTTCTTGTGGGAGCAGGAAGAGACAATGAATAATATAATACCACTAGACTTTTTTCCCCACCCTAAGTTTCTTCAACTGCATGCCTATGAGTTACATTTTTTCCAATTGCACACCCAAAGCAAAGCAAAGCGGGGAGAGGGGGAATCTACGTAGGTCTCTGTGTGGATCCGCTTGACTTTTGTGGCACCTGCTTACAATTTAAAAACAGACTGAGCTTTTCCTTTGAGGAATCATGCCAAACATTTTGTCTGTTTTCATAAAGGCCTCCTGGTCAAGGCCTGAGTAAAGCCCAGCTTATAACAGACTTGAGTGACTGACGCCAAGTTTGACATTCAGTGCCTAGTGCTGGAGAACATACTGAACACACTGTGCACATTTTGGATTACTGAATGTGTTTGATAAGTAATAGATTGAGACTTGAAAGACTTCCTCAAAACACATTATGCTTTTCATGGTTTCATGGTTATGAACAGAGAAAATTGGTTGTACTGACTAAGGCCACTGATCCAGGAAGGAAAAAAAACAGTGTATATGTGTGTGTGTGTGTGTGTGTGTGTGTGTGTGTGTGTGTGTGTGTGTGTGTGTGTGTGTGTGTGTGTGTGTGTGTGTGTGTGTGTGTGTGTGTTCTTGTTTTGTTTGGCTATTTTGACAATCCCATTTGCTAAGGGAAACTAAGGTTACACGAGTAGCTGACAAACACAGACTTAAACATTCATCACTAGAATGAGTGAAAACCTTCCTTTTGCCTAGAAACCAAACCCATTATGTCACTTTTGCCTTGCTTCAGATCCCTACTACTGCTTCCAAATTATATTCAAACAGATCCATCACTACTCATCTGCAAATGCAAGTAGTTATAAAACAAAAAGGACTGTGATGTGATAGCTATTCCTAGAAATTACATAGGAGGATCATTATATTAATTCTGTAAAATTATGTAATTATGGATTGAATCAGTGTTGTAAAAGCAACATTCCATCACTAGAAATTTGTTGATTCATCATTTAGTCAGCCCCAATGAATCACAAATCACAATTAATCATTATTTTTAATCTGTCCCCATCTTTAATTATCAATAAACCTAATCTCGTTCAGTTAAATTGTCATCCTTAGACAGTAGATCTTTCTCTGTGCTCCAGACTGTGGTTCTTAATCAACAGCTGTCACTTGAGGACATGTGCAATACTTTCCCCTGCTCAGATACCACAGCTGATCATGATGGTGCACTGCTGAAAGCTGTTAGACTAATTAAGTCTTTTTTAAAGGAGGAAAAGAGTTTAAGAAAGGTTACAATCTCATCTGTTGCAAACCTTCTCTCCTCTCTGTTCATCCATTTTATGACTCAAACTTTGCACATAATGGAGAACTGATCTTGCTTGCTCTGCCCCACGTCTTTCAGGAGGGCAATCTGAGCAGAATACTGGTGGCATTGGCAGCAACCATTTATGTCAAGGAATATAGTTTTGACAAAAAATGTCTGTAATATAGATTTAACATATTACAAAATGGATTCTGTGTAAATATGCCACGTCATGTGCTAGACAACAATGTGTATTAGGTCTAGGACACAGGCACAAGGAATAATTAACACTGGAAGGTCAGGAGGGTTAGGTACAGGTGGCATGGCATGATCACCTCACCTCATGTAATATGTGATTGGTCCATACCATAATGCTTTATGTATAAAAGTCTCAGGCAAACCAATGTTTAATTGGGACTGCCTAAGGTGAGAGGCAGTTTTCCCCATGCTCTGTTATTTCCTCTTCGTGTACATGCTGTGCTTTGTGTGTTGTTATTGCTTATTTTTTCATGCCACGCGTACATATGTAAAATATAGTTTTGGACTAAGTTCTATTGTCTTATTTGTCTCCTAGCTCCATAATCACTAAGTGCATTATTCATTATTCATTATTCGTTTCATTGTGCAAGTCGGCGCTAGGGTGGGGAAATATTTTTTAAAAAAAGAAGAAGTGCCAAACAGCCTGCAGGCCAGCTGGTGAGTGCTGGGGTGGGAGGTTAAAAATGTAAAAGTGCAAACCAGCCCACAGACCAGCTACTCAGTGTTGGGGGTGGGGATGGGGAATAAAAATAATTTTAAAAATTAAAAGCACTGAATGGCCTGCAGGCCAGCTTGTTGTCACTGGTTTTACAGGCCAGCTGGTTGGTGCTGGGGGATTTATTTTTTTAAAAAAATTAGCACCAACCAGCCTACAGGCCAGCTGGTTGGCACTGAGGGGAGGGGGATAAAAATTAAAAAAGAAAAAACGGATGAACCAGCCTGCAGGCCAGCTGGTCGGTGCTGGGGGGGATTAATTTTTAATTAATTTTTTTAAAAAAAATTAAAGTGCTGAACGGACCACAGGCCAGCTGGTTGGCACTGGGGGGGGATAAAATTAAAAATACAAAAAATCAAAGTGCTGACCAGCCCACAGGCCAGCTCGTCACTGCTGGGGTGGGGGAGGGGAGAAACAAAAAGTAAAAAATAAAATTATTAAAAAATTAAAATGCCGACTGGCCCACAAATAAAATGAAGCAAAATGAAGAACAAAATGATTTTTTAAAAAAATTTATTTCACTCCAAATGAAACAAAACAAAACAAAACAAAACAAAAAAAAAATGAAATGAAATGCCATTTTGGCGTTTTGTGCCCATCTCTAGTATTGATTCAAGGGACCTACTCTCCTTGTAACTTACTAATGGATTTCAGTCACCATTTCATATACACATCAACAGGATTGCACAAAGGCAGTATCTTTACATGAACTGTTAACTGCCAATGCACCTGATTTCTGATGAGATTGCCCTCCCTAAGAGAGATGAGGTGAAATGGGCAATTTACCATGTTCAGAATTGGAGGCACAAAATGGTTGGAAGGAGGGTGAAAGAGCTTTGCAAGAGAAAGAAGTAAAAAAGGAACTTTCTAAAGTCAGATAATTTTCAGCCACCTATTCAGAACTTACCTGCCTCTGATTAGGATCCTTGAGGCAAAGGCAGGGAGGAATGGTCAAAAAGTACTACCCCTCCCGCAGTGCCTCAGCTTCAAGGCCTCTGTCACAGCTAGACTTAAAAAGCAAAACAAAACAAGCAGAGATGGCCTCATTTGAAAGATATGTTGTAGAGAACCTAGGACGCTCCTGGGTCAAGGGCTGTTCTGCCTGTTCATCACCAAGCAGATATCACCTCAGTATTTATTTATTTATTTATTTATTTATTTATTTAAGCTTTTTGAGTTACAGGTGAAAAGGAAGAGATAATAGAGATGGGTAAAGGAAAGCTAAAAGGTTACATAGAGAGAGGAAGCACAATAGTCATTATTTTTTCTTACATCTTTCAAACAGTTCTATATGGTAACATTTTATTTTCTATAGAATTTGTTCCCATACTTTCATTATATCACATCCTTTGGCCTTAGTGTTTAATTAACAAGCTACTGTGTTTCTTAAATAATTTCTGTCTTGAATCCATCTGTATACTGTTTTCCAGTTTCCCTTTGCATCTAGACTTGTCCTTTCTTTCAGGAGTTTAGTCAGAATGTCCATTTCTGCTACTAGTTCTTCTAAAATAGGTATTTCTTCATTCTTCCAGTATCTAGCCCATAAAATCTTAGCTGGTGTTACTAGATGGATCACAACATGTCTGATTTTAACATCTAAACTTTCTGGCATGATATTTATTAAAAACAATTCAGATGTAAATAGTACATGAAAGTCAAATATTTTTTGCAATCATCATCCAACAACGTTTAACTTCTCTGCAGGTCCACTAGGCATGATAAAAGCTCCCTACTCGTGCCTTCCATTCCCAACACTTATCCGAAATATTTTTGTACATTTTAGAAAGTTTTTCAGAAGATAAATACAATCTGTAAAACATCTTGTATATATTTTCTATAAAGCTTACAGATTTAGTGATTTTATATTGTTTCTCCAAATTTGTGCCCAGTGATCCATTCTATATCAATGTTATGACCTACATTCTGTGCCCACTTTATCATAGAATCTTTCACCAACTCGCCTGCTATTTTCCTTTCCAATAAGTATTTTTACATTTTAATAAGTTTTTACTTTTTTATTATTTTTATTATTATTTATTGTATTTATATCCCGCTTAATATCGAAAGATCTCTAAGCGGCTTACAAAGCCCAAATGGCATTGATAATCACAATAACAATGCTACTGCTTGTCTTCTCCTCCTCATTGCAGTGCTACAAGGTGTTGTGGTGGGCAACTCGGGCAGCAGGGAGTGGGTGGTGGTTCTGTTGCTGTCCCAAGTTTTTGACTACCTAGGTTAACCACCTCAAGGCTGCTAAAGCCAGGGCCAGCTGTAGATATCAGTACCCAGTCAGCAACACACATGGTAATCCACACATTAAAATCTTTAAGAATGTATACTTCACAGCAGTAGCACTTGAACTATCATTGCACCATTCGAAGGAATGTTGGAATTTGTAGTTTGAGGATGTGTATTAAAAAGTTCTAAGCTGCCTCGATGCCCTAAGCACATCCAGATGGGAGACCACCAGAGAATATCAGGTGCTGTAGGCACCTGGAGTAGGAACTAGCAAACCACTCCAGTATTCTTGCTGAGAAAGCTCCATGGACATGGGGTCACGAAGAGTCGGTCACGATTGTAACGACACACACACACACACACACACACACACACATTAAAAGTTCTGCTAAGAAGCTATGTTTAATAGCTATGTTTAAATATGTTTAAATGATAGCTATGTTTAAATATTTGAAAGCATGTCACACTGTCATATTGAAGAGGGAGCAGGTTTGTTTTCCATGGCTTCAGAGACTAGGACACGGAGCAATGGTTTCAAACTACGAAGAAAGAAATTTTATTTGAACATTAGGAAGAACTTCCTGATGGTTAGATCTGTCTGGCGGTGGCAGTGGTGAAGTCTCCTTCTTTGGAGGTTTTTAAACAGAGGCTGGATGGCCATCTGTCGGAAATACTGTGATGGGGGTTCCTGCATGGCAGGGGGTTGGACTGGATGCCCCCCAAGGTCTCTTCCAATTCTATGATTCTGTGATTCTATGATTCCCCTGAACTGCAGCAGATAGTTCCAAGTACAGTACCTCACAAGGCACAATTCGCAGGATTCCTTAGAATGGAGTTTGACTGTTCATGATGGTGGCATCGAACTGTTATACAATGGTACCTCGGATAACAAATTTAATTGATTCTGTGAGTCAATTTGTTAACTGAAATATTTTTTATCCGAAACATGGTTTTCCATTGAAATGAATGGGAAACCAATTAATCCTTTCCAGAGGTCCAAAAAAGGCAAAAAAGCTTGGGGTGGGTTAGACCTCTTTATAAAGTTCATGTTAAATGCATGCTGTATTGGAACACACACACCCCTTGCAGTTTAATGCAAACATGGACAAAACAAACCAGCAAGACTACCCCTAGCCTGTTCCCATCAAAAATGCAATAGGGGAAAATGCAAACATAAGCAGAAAAAGAAACCCAGCCTGTTCTTGTCTGCAGAGCAATGGAAAAGATTGCAAACATGGACTAAAGAAAGCAGCTAGACTACCCCAGCATGTTCCCACCAAACATGCAATGGGGTGGTGGGAAAGCAATCAGACAAACATAAACTGCAAGAGAAACCCAGTTTGTTCTTCTCTGCAGAGCAATGGAAAAGACTGCAAACATGGACTAAAGAAAGCAGCAAGACTACCCCCCAGCCTGTCCCACCCAAAGTGCAATTAAAAACAGGGCAAAAATGAATAAAAGCTAGCTCCAAAACAAACGCCAGATCATTCCTACCAAAACTGCAATTGAAACCAATGCAAAAACCCAAGAGTAAGCAAGGAAACCTCAGCTCCCTACCGTTTTAAGTTCAAAAGGTCCAAATCCCTCAACAACAACAAAATTCCAAAATGGCTCCAAAACACCATGAAAAAAGCATTCTAATTCCTCCCACCCCTCCACAAACTACAGGGGACACAATGCATCCTGGGTACACTTTTTTTTGCAAGGCATTATGAAAAATCCATTATCCGAGGCAGCCCATAGGGAAAAAAATCAATATTTGAGGCAGCCTTATTCCCAGAAATTTCAATACACTGTCTGAATTATTTGTTAACACAGGCATTCATTACCTGAGGTAATACTGTATCTCTGTAGAGCATACTGTATATGTTTGTCCTTTAACTAAGTGCAGAATTATCACCATAAATCATTCTTTTTCAGGTAGCAATAAAAAGTAACTATTTACACGCAGACTGAAACAGGCATCAGTTTGAGAACAAATTTATTTCTGAAGTTTATGTTCACTTTTACACCCAACAAGAAGCAGTGACAAAAGACATGTAACTCAATAGGAAAGGAATAACTGTGTTAATATTAAAACATTTCTTTTATACAGTTCCCATTAAAGAAAGAAATATTGAACTTAGGTTTCCAATTAACAACTACTGTTATATTCAAATTGGAATCTGATGCAACTGCACAATTAAAGTGTAGCATACTGAACAATACAGTACTTCAAAAAAGTGTATGACAAAGGAATACATATTCAGCATTTTTGTGCCAAAGTGAAAGTCAAGCTGATGTTACAGTTTGTAATAGTGGAAAGTGGCAAGCCCTAAATCTAAATATTTGCTTTCAGATTACTCTATTTGAAAAATGTTTATAGAAAAATAATTTTACAACACAAACCTTATAAATTTATTTGTACACATAATTTTAGCTATCAAACTCTTTTTTAAAAATACTAAATGTTATATTTCTGTGAGTTCTAGAGAAAAAAAGGTTTTTACATTGGTTTTTAATTTTCTGTACCTTTTAAATAGGGAACCATCATTTCGAGTTTATGACAAATTCCACAATGCTCATGTACATATGTAGTCATACTATTTCTGCCTCGCATTTACAGGTGGCTCTGCAAACTTCCGCCATAAACCATGATTCACAAGAGAATCTATCTTTTATTTTAGCACAGTGATTATAAGAATTTGTATATTCACATCCCTTGGCTGAAAAGGAATGAAATCAGAATAAAATTAGCTATACTGTATATGACAACACAGAGAGAACAAAGTAACTTTTGATTACAGAAAAAAATGTTTTGCCTCACAGGTTTTCACTGTGGCTAATTCTGTCCTTTAAACTAATTTAGCCTTAACAAGACAAAAATACTTTATGGCTTCATCTCTTCAAAGGCTGTCGTATCATACACTAGCTTGTCGTTATCATCACTGTCTTTACATTCTTACACTCTCACGATTAATACATTCTCAATTGTTCCCACCCACCCCCGGCAATAATCTTCATTGGAAGCTACCCTGCCTTCAGAACCTGGAGCAAATGTAAGACAGCGTGGCTCCTTTTTTTGCAAGAGGATATCATTCAACCATAGTGCTCCACTTTGGGCTCCTTGCATTGTCTTGGTATCCAGATTAATTTAAGGTACAAATCATTATTGCTTAGAAAGGCCTACGTGGCCTTTAAGCAGTGCTATTGTTCATCTCTAGAGATGGGCACGACCAGGAAAAATGACGTTTCGAGTTGTCGTGTGGCGGAGCCGGCCCGTTTCTGCTCGTTTCTGTTTGCTGCGAAATTTTTCAAAAATTTGTCATTTCGTTTGTCGTCTGTTGTTGGTACTGGTTTAGGGGGGTAGGGTAGCGGGCTCCTGGAGGCACCTCTCTGGGGTGGGTGCCTCCTCTGGCCCGCTACAAAGGGAAAAGGAAGGGTACATGACTGTGTAGCCATTGCGTACCAAGTGGCACTGGCAGAGGCACCTCTCTTTTTGGTGCCTCTAGCTCACTAAGAAGGACAGCATACTGGCATACAGGTTTGGAGTTTTTTGGAACTTTGGACTGTGAGCAAGGTGAGAGAAGAATGCCTCTGCTGGGCGCCCTATGACCCACTAAGAAGGACAGTGTACTGGCGTATGGGTTAGGGTTAGGGTGAGGGTTAGGGTTAGGGCTAGGGTTATAGTGGGCTTTTTATGCCCGACTGGCACATCCCAGAAGTCTCAGTCAAAACCTGGCCAAGTGGCCATGCAATTGGTGGAATGGCTCCAAAAATTTGCATGGTCCCATCCCATGGCCAGCCCATCATTGCGCAGGTGTAAAAAAATAAAAATAAAAATAAAATAAAATAAAATCAATGGAGACATTTTATTGCTAGAAAAACCCACTGCTGCTACTGTAAAAATTCAAGCATTTAAAATAGCTAATTTTCACATGTTTCTGTGGTGCTTTGGTGGGTTTTTGGACCACGATTTCAAAAAAAATATTGCGGTCGCCATTTTGGATCCCCCCGCACTGCATGGCAAATGGAGACGATGAGACTGATGCCCCCCCCAGCCTGGTACCAGGTCCAGCAGCCCAGGACAGGAGAGGGGGGGAGGCCGGGGACCCCCCCCCGCCAGAAACCACCCCTCTGGTAGGTGCCCTCAGACAGGCATATTTTCGCCTGTTTTTTTGGCCGGAAATCGGGATTTTTTTTATTTTTTTAACTTTTTTTCTGTGCCGCTTGGCATTGCATGATCGCCGCATGATGCCATGAACGACAACGACAAATCAGACTCAATTTATCGTTTATCCGTTCAAGTTTGAGTTCTGACGGCTTAATTGTCGTTTCCATTTCCGTTGCGTAACGGAAACGAGGAACGAAAATGGAAACGAGAATTTCGCCAGGTCGTGCCCATGTCTATTCATCTCCCAAGAGGACTCATTTAGGGTTCTGCTCCCATGGAAGGTCATTCTAAACCAGTCCTTCTTTGTACAGGCATTCGAATTATGGCATTTCAAGACATTTCACAGGATTGAGCCTTTTCATGCATTTAGCTGACTATTGTTATTGCTATATGTCACACCTCGACTTATAGCAGTCCTAACAGGTTTTCCAAGATATGTGATTTTAAAAAATAGAGTGGCTTTATTCATCGGAAATACTGTTACGGGGGTTCCTGCATGGCAGGGGGTTGGATGGGATGGCTCTTGAGGTCTGTTCCAACTCTATGATTCTATGATTTTATTATTCTTATCCCAATGAGTTTATGTGATTCAGTGAGGATTTAAATCCTATTCATGAGACTCTGCATCTGTCACTCCTATTATTACACCATACCAGCTTGAACTGACTGTTAGCCTACAAGAAGTAGCAGGTGTCAACATTCTCTGACCTGATGCCCTCCAAATGTTTTGAACTACAGAACAGCCTCTCTTATTTTCAGCCAGTACGATGTGTATGCTGACTAGAAACAATGTGCTGCTTGTTCAATGCAACTCTTAGGCAGGCAAAAGCTCTACAAGAATCTGTGGAATAATTTTCTGTATCTAACATTGATAAAAAGAAGAATGTTACTCAGGTGAGTTGCTATCTATTATGAGTAACTTACTGCAGAGTTTATTGTCACAGTCGGAAGGGCAGTCTGCACATGGCAAGCCTTTTTTGTAGGGCGTTGCTATTTTATCTTGAGCATTACCACTGAAACCACAGAGCAAACAATGCTTATTATATTTTCTTTGAAAATACAAAATTGTTTTGATACTTTACATGACTTGGTATAATGCAATTCATGTCTAATTATAGGTTTCAATAATTTCAGGAATTGTTCAAGAACTTCAGGAAAAAAAAACTTCCCCAAAGGGGAGTTGTGTTAGGCAGAGTGACTACGTTGGTAAATAATATCGGAAGTACTCCAAGACTGGGATTCACATTATCTTCCATTGACTGCACAACATGGAAGTCAATGCAAGTCAGCCAAGAGTTTTCCCACCAATTCATTTTTTCTTTGCCCATGAGGCTTCTGCTTTTTTTTTTAAGCAAAGCAAAGTGTTCTGCTTATATACTGCCCCATACCATGTCAAGTAGTCTCTGGGCAGTTTACAGTTTAATTATGCAGGCTACACATTGCCCCCCCCCCAGCAAACTGGGTACTCAATTTACTGACCTCGGAAGGAGCACAGTTTTACGTGCAGTACAGGCATTTAACCACTGCACCACGAGGCTCAGTGAATTGAATTTAAATGAAGTGAAGTGAAGTAAAACTGATGAATTCTCATCCATTTTGGTTGTATGACTGCTTGAGCAAATAAGGAAGACTTTTGTGGCCATTCTCTTTCAAACCATTCCACTTAGCAGGAGCAGCAGTGAAAGAGATGGGCCAACAGGAAAAATGACTCTCATTTGAACCCTCTTTTCCCCAAACCTGATGCTTGCATTTGTTTATATTCATTTCCCCTTCCCATCCTGTTTCATATTTCTTTCCTAAGGCTTGGTGCTATTATGCTAGAACACCTAGGTGGCCAAAGGGGGCAGGGAAGAACGGGGAGTCAGCAGAGAGAGAGAGAGAGAGAGAGAGAGAGAGAGAGAGAAGGAAATTATCAATCAGCCTTGTTTCCAGCTTCTTAAGATGTGCTATAACCATGCTTCCTGCAAATCTGACATTCCAGAGCTACCTCAACAAGCTGCAAACAAGGCAGATTCCTAATGTCCTCCTCTGCTTCTGTTAACTCCTGTATGCTCAGTTAAAGCAAATTCATCCACAGATGTGACCTCACAGTGGATTTGATTCACATTTTTCCTCTGTGTAGTTGCATCCTTACACTGTTTCTAAAAAAAAACAATGAAGAGTTTCATAGCACTTTACAGACCAGCAAAAATAGAAATCTGTATGGAGAATGAATGTAATGGAGCACATTCAAAGAAGGGAGCACCTTCAAAGAAGAACAGTTTGTAATTAAAAATGGATTAAAAGCAAAAAAAAAATTATTTCAGTTACCTTCATTTGAATTGGGCAAAAGGATATTTTGGTCATGAGAAAGAAGTATACATATTTGTATTTATGGTTTTAGATCAAAGTAGGGAAAGAAGTAAAATTTCTAGCAAGCCTAGAGGACTGTGACAGAGAATAGTTTGTCATGGACCTGATAAAGGAAGAGATGGCACTGAACATAATTCAAAATGCTTTCCAAACCCATTTAAAAATAATTTAAGAAGATAGTAAGAAGAAATACAAGAGCCTATAAGACTGTAACAGATTTTTACTAAAATGATGTGTTTTACCTTGTATGTCTTTGCATTTTCAAGCCCTTGTTCTTCCTACCTACATATAATTTTGCAATTTTTAAAATTCTACATAAAGTTTATTTGCACTATTATGTGGACTTTATGCTAATCTATAAATTTCTGCAGAGAATCTTCTTTACTGTATGCATCTTTCTGTACTATTTCCCCTATATAGAGTATATTTTTGTATGCACACTTTCATTGGATAACACCAAAGGGAAAGCGAAAAGATAATTGTCTCCTGGAAAACATGGTCAAGTGGTCTTAACACTCAAACCAAAGGAAATTCTTCCTCTGGTGTAGAGAAAAGAGTGAGTTAGAAGCCAGAGCGATTGAAAGAAAATGAACAGTGGTAGAGTCAAGACAGACAACAGGATTTTCTTCATCACACAACACATAGTTCCACTTTGGAATTTGCTAGCACAAAATGTGGCAATGGGCACCAACTTATGGGGACTTGAAAATTGCCTTTAATAAGCCCTTGTTTTGACCCTGCATAGCTTCTCTTATGCTAGTATGGCAGGACAAACACTTGTTGCTAAAGTTTAGGAAGCAGGTGATTATGTTGAATTTCTCCTTTAATATCAGTACAGCCGTTTTGATAGCAGATTCCCCAGACATTACTATGAACCTGTCCTTCTTCCTTTTTGTTTTCCTCATATTGAGTGGATGAGTGAAGCGTGGGGGGGGGGTTATATAATTTAGTTATGGAGATACAACATATAGTGGCTAGAGAGCCAAATGGCACTTGCTCCCACAATAAGATTCAGGTATGCATTTCTTTACACATACAGATATGCTTCCCGTGTTAAGCAGTGACAGGGCTGGGCTCAGTTAGAGGAGCTCTGTAGTTGTATCAGTTGAACCATAGGGCTCTTGAATAAACTGGATAAGAAGATTGTGTTCAAAATGGATACTCACCTGGGACAGTAATGGCACAGGTACAAGTAAGGGAAAGTGTTCTCTGAACAGTAGGCAACTGCACATCCAACCTTATGTGAATTATACCAAATGAGCTATGGCCATAATAAAAAAAAAAGATATTGATTAAGTGAGAGATGCATCTGAATATAGAGCAGAGGCTGTTGTCAGCAAGATGCCTTTCACTTATCCAGTCCTAGATTATATAGTTTTGAAACCAGAATGAAACTGCCTAGTTTAGTCAACAAGTAGGAAGCAAGATCAGTTATTAATCATAGAAGGCACTTTGTACCAGACTTTCCCATATTTCGTACATTGCACAGTGGAGCAGAGACAGGTATCCGTGCATCAACCATGTGTGTGCCACATTCAAACACACTATAGGTGCACACAGGGATGGTACGTCCATTAAGGTGAACTAGGCAGTTGCCTAGGGTGCCAAAATGGAGAGAGGGCGCTGGCCAGCCTGCTGCCCCCCCCGCTGCCGCCCCCACCACTGGCCACCGCCATCCATCCCCCCACTGCCCGTCGCCGTCCACCCGCCCCCCTGCACCCATCGCCACCCACCCCCGTGCCTGTCGCCGTCCGCTCCCCACGCCCATCGCCGTCCCCGTCATCCGCCGCCCCCTGCCACCCCACCCCCTGCCACCGCCCCACCCCTGCCACCGCCGCCACCGCCCACCGTCTGCCCCACCCCACCCCACCACCCGCCCCTCACCTAGGGCGCAAAAAAACCCTAGCGCCGGCCCTGGGTGCACAACAAAAATCATGCATGGAGTTCTCTTGCAGGTGAAGAAAAAGACATGAGCAACTGATTGGCCTGTACTCCAGATGGGATGGGATTTGAATTCACTCTAAATGGGGAGGAAATGGATTTTGCATATCCTAATTTCTGACTGGAGCTGCTTTCCGCAGTTTGATCAAAACTGATGGAGTATTGAAATTCACTACTACCTGCCAATGGTTTCTGATCCACTCAGTTGCAGCCCCAATCAAAAGCAATGGCACGGTAAGGGAACAGAGTGTTGAGTGAGCTACACTTTTGGCTTGATGTACCAAGACTCTTCTTACATTCTCACTGTTAGTTTTAGTCTCTTCTGTGGACATATCTCAGTGAATGTAAATGGCATTAAAGGACTGCAAGCCACACCTATAACTTTCAACATTTTACAGATGAAAACATAGATATCTCAGCAGGTGTCTCCAGGGTGCATACCAGGACAAAGTTAAGTTTGGAGGTTGCAAAGAGAGAGAGAGAGAGAGAGGCACCCTGTAGGTCAGGCTTTTCAAACTTCGGCCCTCCAGATGTTTTGGATCACAACTCCCCAGTCCTTTGCAATTGGAAAAACAAGCTTAGAATTCTGGGAGTTGTGGTCCATAACATCTGGAGGGCTGAAGTTTGGACATGCCTGCTGTAGGTCTTTTGGACTACAAGGGCATATTGGTACCATACATTAGCACTAGCTGGATGGCTTCAGGCTGCGGTGAAAAAACCCACCATGCTCTCTCAGAGATGTCACTGAAGAAGCTGTGTTGTGCATAATGGTGTGCTGAAGTTGGTAGGAGAGCGATCAGGAACCAAAGCCCTGATGTTTCTCAGAGCCCAGTCCATGAGAAGAACAAATACTGTTGATGTGATTTTTTTAAAGCAGTTTATCATTTTAACCACAAAATTCCACCTTAGCAACATCCCCGATGGAGTGGATGTTTCTGCTCTTACCTGAGTGTAGGTGTAGACACTTTTCCTTGGATCCACTGGCCCAATGCCATACTTGAAATTAGTCTTTGTTCTGGCCCATTGTTTAATTACGTCTGGCCAGGAAATGGCAGTCGCACTTTGTGATATAGTCTCTCCACAGGCAATATCTGGAACAGGAAGAGCATTGACATGTGGCTATGTACTCCCAATTACTTAGCATGGGTAATTGCTTCTGCCATCAGATGTTGCAATGCAGGGAACATTGGCAAGGCATTAGAGAACAGAGAAGTTATGGTGCCTGACCTGCATGCCTTAAGTGACTCTATGGCAGGGCTGCACAGTTGTCATTCTCATTAAGAAGAAATGAGAAGGAACCACTATCTTGGTTTTTTATGTTCTTAGACAGCAAAATGCCTTTGCCAGCTCTGTTAACAATCATGCCTAAGGCTCAGATCTAAGTAAATTCCTCTTTCTTCCTCTTATGCCTCTCTGACTCTAGGCACAGAAGTAATCCATAGCTCTACGCTTGAAACATCAGACATGCAAAAGAAGCTGTGTTAGCTCCATGCTGACCTTTACATAAGCAATCCAACCTGATTTGCCACAGATAGGTGGAAGGGAGCTCATGTCAGACTGAATGGTTTTTTCAGTCTTTAGGGGGTGCTGTTTTCTAGAGACAGAATAAACATTTGTATGTATCAATGCCCTGAATATGATTGTTATCAGATTATTATTACCAGGTCATGGGTGCTTTGGATGGCCTAAAGAAAATATTGTGTACTTTATTTTTAATCTTCATGTTATAAAGAGAAGGGAGGGGATACTACAAGTATAATTAGTGTCATATCAAATTTGGTCCTAAATGGAGATCAAACTATGCCATGTGTGAGATGTAACTCAATCTTGCAGTGTTTCTATTTAGTAAAATGGGAGGCAGATCTGATGTTGCCGAATTCCAGATGAGCAATGGAAGGAATCAGGAAGTACACGTGAAACTAGTTCTGTATCCCTGCTTCAGACCTTTCCTCCCTTCATACTGCCTCTAGTAAACATGACGTGCTTGCCATCATGAACAACCCACCCCTGATCAATGTCCACTTGCATCTCTTTGTGACTCTGTCAGGGGATGCTGTTGTGCTGGTGGTGAGGTTGGTGCTGGTAAAATTGCTCCGTTTTGGTTCAGTTCCAGAATGTGTGATAATTGGGATTGAACCCAAGCAAATGAGTGTATGTCCTTTTTCCTCTCAACAACCTTAAGACATGGAAAGAGTCTTTTCTGGTCACTACCATTTCTTTTTAATTGCTAATTTGCACCACTAATATATTGGCAATGATTAAAAAGAAATGCCAAACATCCTTTCACTTCCCTTCTACAAGCAAGTTAAAATGGAGTGTTCCATTTTTTCAAGATCCCGAGTAGAGATGGGCATGAAGAAACCTGAGAAATTAGAATCTCCCTTTAAAATGAAACAAATATATCAGTTTTCATAATGAAATAAGCTGTATTAGGGACAATCCCTGCATTTGGGTGGAAGGATCTCCCCAGTTGACATGAAAAGGTAAAGGTGAAGGTAAAGGTCCCCCACACACGTGTGTGTGCTACTCATGTGTGACTCTAGGGGCAGTGCTCATCTCCGTTTTCAAGCCAAAGAGCCAGTGTTGTGCAAGCCATGTGACCGGCATGGCTGAATGCATTTCTGCACACAGAACATTGTTTACCTTCCCACTTTTTACAGTGATACCTATTAATCTACTTGCATGTACATGCTTTCACACTGCTAGGTTGGCAGGAGCTGGGGTTAACAGTGGGAGCTTGCTCGATTGCATGGCACCTGGGATTTGAACCGCTGAGCTGCCAGCTTTGCAACCAACAGTTTCAGTTCTCTAGCCTGCTGAGCCACCACACTCCTATTCCTTCCAGATGACATGCCCCACCTCAAAACAACCCTAGTCCAATTCAGACGAACTCTAGATGTACCCTTACTTCTGTGGTTTATAATGTGCAAACTTTTTTTTCAGTTAACTTACCACCAAAAGATCTTTCCTCTATAGGACTGTTTCTAAACTGACATGTACTGGCCCATCTGCTAGCACTCTCAGTGGCTTCATCACTCCATATCTTAGCAAAAAGAAAGAAAGTGTTTATTTTTGCTCTAGCATTATAACCATCTGTGTAATTTATGTCCCCTTTCCCCATGAGAAACCATGAAAATATCAAAATGATTTTCATAAGATGATACATTTCAATTTTAAGAGAATAAAACGTTGCCATAATATTAATAAATATATACATTTTTTACGCAATCCACTAATAATTCTTACTAAAGTCTAACAACAGAATATTGCCCTATGTTCTCAAGGGAAAGTGAGCCAGTGAGCTAAAGCTGCAGTGGTCATGGTCATCTATTCTTGCCATTAGAACTTTGAAGGTCCAGTATTATAGCATCGTTTCATCGTTTCATTATGAAATGAAACAGTAGGACACATTTTGTTACTAAATGAAACAAAACACCATTTTTTCCCTCTAGGAATGAAACGATTCATCCTAGAGGAACCAAAATCACAGAGTAGCTTCTTTGGACTCTTCCATGTAAGCCCGCCAAATCTGGAGGGGTTTGGAGTTCAGACAGTTGAGTTATTAAACTCCAAAGGGGGTTCCACTAGGAGAAAATCATTTCTAATTGAGTTGGGAAACCGCTAATCACTCCCCTGCAGGGGTTGGGGGTTGTTGTGACAGCCTTCTCATAGGAATGCATTGAAAACCAATGTAATCCGTTCCCTGTTTTTGACTTTTCTGACCTTTTCTGACCTCTGGAACAGATTAATTGGTTTTCAATGCATTCCTATGGGAAACTATGTTTTGCAAGAAATTTTTTTTGTAAAATGAAAGGCCCCTGGAATGAATTAATTTTGTCTTACAAGCTACCACTGGACATAACTGAGTGGAAAAGGTGAACCAGGGAAAGAGAGTGTGCAGATCAACACAATGAACCATCAGCAGCATTGTGGAAGGCTTAATTTCAAGCAGCACAAACCTTCCCTCTGTTCTGCATCCTTTTAGTTAAATGTTTATATGTATAAGATGTGTGTTTTGCTACTGTGGGCATTTAAAGGTGTCACACACTCTATATTGCCTTGGAAATTGTCCCTGCAAAATGCCAGAATGAAACCTTTGAATAGTATATTGTAGCATTAGCAAATGGTATCTTACCATTTTCAACATATTGCTGGCAGGTGGATCCACATTTCTCCTGACTGCATTAAATGCATCAAGAATTTCCTTCTGTTTTTCTGGAGTCATTTTACTCACAACAACTGAGTTACCCTACAGTTAAATGAATACATTAAATGAACACATTCTCTAGCAGTTGTCTTTTTATAAGTTCTAAAATGTAATTATCATCCCACTCGTTTATTTGCTTATCCTATGTTTCCTCCTTTCTTAAAATGAGGGTGTGTGGCAGGCTGTGTTGATTCCAGAAGTAGCCACTACAGCTTGCAATGCACATCTACAAAGTGTTGGTAGCACAACAGAGGTCAGGAACTGGATAAGCTGAGGAATTGGAGCAGTGGTCAGGATTTATCTCAGTCAATTCATGTACAGTCAGTGCAGTACAGAATCCTTTGCATGAGTTTTCCTTTTGTGCCTAGGGTTCAAGCAGATGATGTAGAAATGGTTCTCTGAGGACATCGAACCTAACATCTCTTATCCAACAAGCTTACAAGGAAAACCTGACCCGGTGAATGTTTAACTTACATGTTTCCTCTTTTACTTCCAAGGTCACCTCCCATCTCCCTGGTGCATTGGTGACAGCATGAAAACTGGCAAGTAATACTGCTATGCTGTTTAGAAGATATAGTGGAAAAGTACCTCCAGAAATTTGAAATTATCAAATAACATGTTCCAGATTATTCCTATCATTTTTGTAGTAAATGATCTAAAAACCCTGTGCTGTCTCTATCTTTCTGCTTCCTGTGTCTTTAGTAACTCAAGCAATTTGTAGACGATTCATCAAGGCACACTTGACTCATATTCTGTTTATAATTCATGACTCTTAAGACTACCTGTCCTAGAGATGCTTGTTGCACAGCAGCCAGTAGCAGGAGAACAACTTGAAGAACCATTTCTGGGGAGATAGAAACAAACACAGATGCAATGTGAGGGCTCACTTAAGTTGCTTGTTGATATGTAAGGAAACAACAAGCCCATTTACTCACAACGTTGAGTTCTCAACTTAGTGGAACTTTGGAGACTGACAATATATGGGCATTTAGCTCACGATTTGGTCCATATGAGGGCAGGCTGGTTCGCTCCAAAATTCAATGATCAGGTATTTATTTATTTATTTATTTATTTATTTATTTATTTTTATACCACCCATCTTCCAGAAGGAACTCTGGGCGGTAACATCATTGCCAGAGTTAACCAACTTGTACCTAGAGAAGTCCTACTCACAAATGTCTGGCCTCTGTCAGAGGCTTCTACTTTATCTGTGTCTATAAGTTCATTAAGTTTTCTCTTGTTTCCAGCATGTGTAATCACTGGAGACAAACCAAAAGCAAGCTTTCCAGTTTCGCTTTGCCACTATCCTGAAGTGGCTTAGAAGAGTTTCTCAACTCCATGGAAGGTACAAGTAAATGCATTTTAAAGTGTATAGGGCAGTGTATATATGCTCCAGCACAATAATAATAATAATAATAATAATAATAATAATAATAATAATAATAATAATAATAATAATAATAATAATAATAATAATAATAAATAGACAGACAAAAACTTCCTCTTGGAAATGAGAGGGCAGTGCAAGCTGATTCAAAATACAGCAGCCACACTGCTGACTGGGGACAATTATAAGGCTAATATATCACTCCTGTTACAAAAAAACTGCACTGGCTACCAGGCCATTCCCAGGCCCAATTAAATTGCTGGTCATTACCTATAGAACCCTACACAGCTTGGGTTCAGGATACCTCAAAGAACGTATCTTCCCGTTTCTCAGTGTTTGTGATCATCCTCTTGATTTCATTTCCAGTGCAATTACAGCTTATGGCAACCCCAAGTTATGGAATGTTCTCCCTCAGGAGAATAGGCTGCTCCCCCTGTCCCTTTTATTCTTCTGCCAACAGCTGAAGACCCACCTTTTCAGGCCAGCTTTTAACAATCATGATTGAGTCCCTGAATGCCTTTTAAAAGTTAAGATAGTTTTTAATGAAAGAGATATTTCAGTTCTGACTGCCTCTTTATGAGGGGGGGGGGGGAATCATGAAGTGTCATTTTGGTTATAGTCTGTGATTTAAATTTAAGGCATGCAACTTATTAGAACAGTATGTTTACCAGATGGGGCCAACAGTCCCCAATAATATATAAGAAAATACATTTAAATATTTAAGAGATCTAAAGGTAAATACCCTCATGGTGGTTTTTTTTTAATTCTGTCATGAGCTTTGCATGCATCTGTTCATCTAAATATTTTTAAGCTAATTTCCATTTTCTAAACTAAAAGACATGGCCTAGCACACAAAAATCATCCCTCTTAGAATTGAGTTCACTGAAAAAAGTGAGTGTAAACTTAATTCTTAATCTACACTTGAAAGAAAGGAGGGGCGAAAGTATGATGATGTACTTTTTCTAATTCATTGAAAAGCATTGTACTCTTTCAAGATTAGAAAGAAATGCTACTAAGATGGCCACAATCAAAAGCACGGGTGGAAAAGCATTTCCAAGATCTTGGTCTATAATTGTCAACTATCATCCTCCAAATTATGCTTTAAACTTTGTACTAAACAATCTGAGCACTCTTTGGTTTTATTTTTCAGCTTTCTCTACTTAAAATTATTTTCTCGTTTTAATAGTACCTCTTTTTGAATACTCAGTGAAGTTCCCTCTCACCATAAGCAATTTAATAAGACATTATGCAACATTTATTTGCAAGTCCCAGCAATTCATTAGGACTTCTGTTCAACTAATTGCTTAGGCTGTAAAAGATAAACATCATGATTCATTACTGGTTATTTTTTTTTTTGAGGGTTAAATGAATTTATATGAAAATTTTAAACACCATCCTTACCTGCATGAGGATAATTGTTCCAGGAAGCATAATGTTTTTTAGTAAGTCTTTTTTGCATTACCTTTCAAAGTACGATCCTTGGATGTCTTTGGAAGAGAGATAGGAAATAGATCTAGACAGAACAAGAGAAGGGGTGTATATATAGCAAGAACATTTCCTGCTTTGAAAATGCATGCAATCAGAAACTATATTTCTCAGCCCTTGTATTTTCCTTTTCCAGGAAATAATGCAGGTGTAACTAGGGCAATTCATCTCTACTCCTGCAATGTCTGTTGTATTCTCCAACCCCACACTTTTACAGGTAACAGAATTCCAAGACACCGGGCTGCTATACAATTGACATTTCACCCACAGTTCCCAATTAGAGTGCTGATCCTGGGGGTTCTCATACTTGGGAGAAAGGGCTTCAGTTGCTGGGAAAGACACAGACCTTACAAAAATGCAGGCCATTCTAGCTGAGGAATTCCGCTAGGTGCAGTCCAAAAACTAAGTTTCCCAACTATGTTTTTGTGCTCTAAACCGTGTAAGAGTTTTGGGACTGGTTTTCCATCTCACCCTTGAACATTCTATTACTGTAAAGCAGCTCAACTGATACAACTCGATGAGCATTGTTATACTTGGAAACAGCCACAATTTGAATCAGGGTTGGCACATTTTAAATCAATTTTTAAAATGGTGATGGATATGGAAGCATAGCTTGTTTTGCCAGAGAATCTTGTTTTGACCACAAGTGAAGTATTTTCCCATTCCACCAGAGCAACACATAGTGTTAGAGATGGGCATGAAATGAAAATACTGCATAGTATTTCATTTTGTTTCATTGTTTCTTTATTAATAATTTTTAAAAGAATTTCCAAAACTAAACAAACCACAATGAAATGATTCATTATGCTATGAAATAGCTCCCCTGGGCCCTACAGGCACCAAATTTGTTAGGTAGCTTCATTGAACTATTCCCTTTAAGCTCTCCAAATTTGGAGATGTTTCGGGTTCAGGGGGCCAAGTTATTCAACCCCAAATAGGTCCCCCCCCACAAATCCATTTGTAATTAGAAAAGCCCTTTACCAATTCCAAATGGATTCCTGGGGGAACCCAAAATGGAGTTGAATAACTCAGCCCCCTGAACCCCAAAGCTCTCCAAATTTTGGTGGCTTGCAGGGAGGAGCTTGAGGAAGTTTTGCTGTAATGCCTATGCTGCTAGATGCTTGAGATCACTATTTTTGAGTACATAACTTTCCAATTACAAATGATTTTTCCCTGGGGGACCCATTTTGGAGTTGAATAACTCGGCCCCCTAAACCCCAAACCTCTCCAAATTTGAAAGGCTTAAAGAGAAGCGTCCTAGGAAGCCACCTGCCAAATTTGGTGCCTCTAGGATGAATCATTTCATTTTTAGAGCAGTTCATTTTGTTCTACTGTTTCATTTCATAACAAATCAATTTGTTATGTAATGAAACAAGGAAAAAGAATTTTGTTTTTCATTTGGTGCCCATCTCTACATACTGTATGTGAGCTCCTCTTTTGGTGTCAGTTGTATCTCTAGGGTTGATCACTCCTTCTCCACCTCCTCCTCTCTCTCTCTCTCTCTCTCTCTCTCTCTCTCTCCATCTCTCTCCTATTTGGGGAAAGTATCTGCACATACTGAATATTTGTTTACATTTGCTTTACATTCTGGATTCTGAAGATAGCAATCAATAGCAGTTTCCTAATGTAGTATATAATCTTAGTTTCAAGCTATGGTGGACATGCGCAGGTACTCATTGTTCTGTCTCCCTGAGAATTTCAGAGTGATGGTGACCGTCAAGAGAAAGTGCACTTTATAACATGGAACAAAAACAGTGTAGAATATGTGTATGTAGCACTGACACAGTTCAGTAAAAAGCACCCAATGTGCTCCACTGAACTATGGGGAACGCGGAGGCGTGGGAGTCAGCAACTTCACAAATCACTTGAGGAACAGGACACTTCAATGAATTTGACATTTGAACAAGGAGAAGTATCTACCAACTTTTTCAGTGGTAATGAATTGAAGTAAGCATCAAAGAACCCAGTCAGTTTTAATTACAATCGAAGATTGATCAATTATCTCAGGAACCTTTGAAACTGTCACTCCACAGAGAGAGACCAAGACAGTGTTTCTGTACCTGTAAGGATTTCTCTCATAGTACTGGTGCAGTGGTTAAATGCCTGTACTGCAGGTAAAGCTGTGTTGGCTGTGCTGAATGCAACAGACTTGAAGGGCATCAGGTGCATGGCCCACAAGCTACATCTGGTCATGCATGATGCCCTGGGGCTGGGGAGCCAGGTGAGGGAGGCCTGGTGGGAGGGGACAAGGGAGACCAGGACACTCCTGGAGAAGTGCAGGCAGCTGGTAGGCCACTTCTCATGCAGCGTGAAGTCTGCCTGGCAGCTGCGTGCGAAGCAAGAAGAGATGGAGATGGCAGAAGACGTAATTGTGCAAGACGTGTCCACCAGATAGAACTCTACCTTAGAGATGCTGGCACACTTGGTGAAGCAGAAGGATGTGCTCAAGGCCATGATGTCCATTTTTGAGGGAGGAGGGAGTTGGACATCAGTTCCACCTATTGGCTTGCCCTCAACCAAATGGTGAATATCCTCAACCCCTTCAGGACCACTAAGGTCCTCTGCGGTCTTGACGCCAGCCTCACACATGCCATCCCCCTCATCCATGCCCTTCACTGAGGCCTGAATGCTCTTAATGAGGATGATTCCGCACTCCTCCAGAGAAACAGGGCCTTGGTCATGAGGTTGCAGGCTGGCATCCAGAATTGGCTGATTCTGTTATGCAGTGGCAGGGTGTACCAGCAGGCATGCCTGTGTGATCCTTGCATCAAGGGCACTCTGGCTCCCAGCTGTGAATATCTTGAGGCAGTGCTCCCCAACCTTTTTGTCTCCACGGACCGGTATTTGTTTGATTATTTTCCCGTGGCCCGGGGGTGGGGGTGGGGAGGGGGAGATGGGGGTGTGGGGGGCAGGGGGGTGTGGGGCGGGGAATGGGGGAGGGAGGAGGGGAGGAGGAGGTGCGGGGGGGCTTGGCGTGTGTACCTTGGGGGCCACGGGAGCGGTGGCGGCGGCGGCAGGGGCGGCGCTTGCCGGCTGGGGGCGTCGGGCGTGCGCTCCCCCCGCGCGCACGGGCGGGGGGAGCCCGGGGCTCCTGTCGGCGGCCGGAGGCAAGCGGCGGCGCAGAGGTGCCCCAACCGAGGAATATATATATATGAAGGGTCAATATTCAACATGCTCCAAAATATCAACCTCTGAAGAAAATCCGAATGAAACAATTTCAATGCATTTCTTTTTCAAGGGATTGGGGTGGGGGGGGGAGAGAAATACCCATTTCAATCCAGTTTTGAAGAAAATGGCCTCTCCGTTTCTGACTGCAAGTTCCTTTCCCAGAAGCCTTAACTTTTGGGCCACCTGTGATTTAGGGTTGGTCCTAGCTGTTTTAGAAACAAATCACTTTCTCACAGGAAATGCAAGCTTTCCCTTTGGTAAACACCACCACTCTTCTCTGTGTGCCTGAAAAGTCTCTTCCACCCCCCCACTCCTTTTAAATGGTTTCATTAAAAAGGCGGTGGGGGGGAATGTCAAGGGTGGGAAGCAGCCTTCTGTTCACAGAAGTAAACATGAAGGGAGTTATTAATCACTTTGTCGTAGCAACTCTTCCATCCTAGTCAGCTGCAAATGCCACATTTATCTTTTTACCGAACACTAGAGAAAAGTGTCTAGTTTTACTCCAAATCCCTCCTAAAGCTGCAGAATTTAATGTCAGGTTATATTTAGTGAGATGCCATTGTTACCTGATGTTCTGTCAAGTGATCAGTGCTCTGCCAAACAATTACTGCTCAAGGGATAAAGGTTGCTGGAGGAACTCCTACTTTGGCGGATAGGATTTTGCCCTCTGCTCGGCAGCCGCCCGGGTTCGGCTGTGGCTCCGCGGCCGGCGACGGTGGCGCTTGCCGGCTGGGGGCGTCGGGCGTGCGCTCCCCCGCGCACGGGCGGGGGAGCCCGGGGCTCCTGGGCGGGCGGGCCCCGCCTCCTCCTCCAGTCGGCGGCCGGAGGCAAGCGGCGCGCAGAGGTGCCCCAACCGAGGCGGGCGGCGGCGGCCGTGGCGCGGCAGCCGCCCGGGTTCGGCTGTGGCTCCGCGGCCGGCGGCGGGGCGCCCGCGGCCGCGGCGGCGGGGCGCCCGCCTCGGTGGGGCACCTCTGCGCCGCCGCTTGCCTCCAGCTGCGGCCTTCGGGGCGGGCGGCGGGAGGGGGAGGGGAGGGAGGCCAGTGGGGGTGGCGTCTCCGGCCCGAGGGCGCCACGGGACCGCCGAGCCGGCCACGGCGGCGGCGGCGGGCGCCCCGCCACCCCGGGTGGCTGCCGTGGCCGCCGCGGCCGCCGACAGGAGGAGGAGGCAGGGCCCGCCCGCCCAGGAGCCCGGGCTCCCCCACCCCACCCATGCGCCGTGCCCGGCGGCGGCAACTCCTCCTCCGGCTGCCCGCGGGAGAGAAGAGGAGGAGGAGGAGGGCGGCGGAGGAAAAGGGGAGGAGCCTCCCCGGCCTCCCAGGCGGCCTGGTGCCAACCGGTCCATGGACCGGCACCGGTCCGCGGCCCGGGGGTTGGGGACCACTGTCTTGAGGGATGGAAGGCACAGCTGTCCCTTGCAAGGTCATGCAAGCACAAGGTGGGCATGCGCTGCCAGAGATGCAAGAATGCCAGGTCGAGGCAGGGGAGGGCTCATCCCAGGAGTCCTCCATATCTGGGTGTGCCAGCCTGAGGTCAAGTAGTAAGCCATCATACTTGGCTTCTGTCATTGCCATGGCAGTGTCCCGGTCTCAAGTGGAAAGGCTGGCAGAGGAGCAGGACTCTGCAGCGGTCATGGTCTGGGCATACAGGGCAGAGCTCCTCTGTTAATCAGCCAGTACGTCAGAGACCTGTCCCCATTTGTCCCAGTTGGCCATGGACCTGATCTCCATCCCTCCCACTAGTGTCCAGCTTGAGCGAGTGTTCTCACAACTTGGGGACATTTTGAGACCTTGCCGCTCACGCCTGGACCCAGGCACCATGGAAAGCAGCCTTACTCCATTGAGGTTCCCCTCCCCAAAACCGTAGTGTGCCTGCCTGCCATCATTCCAAGCCTGCCTGCCTCCCAGGTCTGTAATGGCCCAATTGTTCTATGGCCTGCCTTGGCCATACCAGGTGGGTCCATTCTCACTGTGTTTCAGGGTCTGTAATGGCCCAATTTCTCTGAGGCCTGCCTTGGCCATACTGGGGGTGGGGGTCAACTTTCACTGTATTTGAGGGTCTGTAATGGGCTAGTATTTCTAAGGCCTTCCATGGCCATACTGGGGGGTCCATTCTCACTCTGTTTCAGGGTCTGATCTGAATGTTTAGGATATGTGTCCCGGCCTGCTTGTCTGCCTGCCTGCCAGACTCTCTTTTGATATAAGGGTTGGATACGGCCCATGTTCCCTCTTCCTCTTCCATGTCTCCAAAGTCTATTCTGCTCCTCGGAGCTGAATTTTTTAGAGAAGCTATTTTGAGGTCACAAGGGAGCTGAAAGCTACAAGGGTGATAGGTAAATGTTTCTTGCCATGATGTGGCTTTCCTGACTCCAGTTGCATGGCGGATCATTGAGTGACACTTCTGGATTGTTAGTCGGCATCATTCATGGCTGGAACTATGACACGATCCAATTACAGGGCTCAAAAGAGTCCTATATAGACATGGGCACGGAACGGCGAAATTTCTGTTTCCGTTTCCATTTTTTCGGTTCCGTTACGTAACGTAACGGTAACGGTAATTAAGCCGGCCCTGCTTGAACCCGAACCGAAAAAAGAAAAATTTGGTCGGGTTTTTCATTTCCGTTTGTGGCATCGTGCGATGCGAAGCCCAGAAAAAAAGTTTTTAAAAGCTTTAAAAAACCCGATTCCCGGGCGAAAAAGCAGGCAAAAATATGCCTGCCTGAGGCTTTGTCACCTACCAGAGGGGTGGTTTCTGGGGGGGTCCCTGGCCTTTCCCCCTCCTCTCCTGTCCTGTCCTGGGCTGCTTGCACCATGCTGGGGGGGGGTCATCCTCTTCGTCTCCAATGCAATGCGGTGGGGGGGATCCAAAATGGCTACCACAATTTTTATTTTTAAATTGTGGTCCAAAAACACACTAAAGCACAACACAAACATGTTGAAATTTATTTATTCTAATGCCTGAATTTTAATAGTAGCAGCAGTGGGTTTTTTATTGCAATAAAACATTGCATTGATTTTATTTTATTTTATTTTATTTTATTTTATTTTTATTTTTTTAGACCTGCCCATTAATGGGCTGGGCATGGGATGGGACCATGCAATTTTTTTGATCCATTCCACCAATGGCATGGCCAGGTTTTGACTGACACTTCTGGATGTGCCAGAGGGTATAAAAACCCGAGGCACCTTCCAGAAATCACAGTCGGTGTGTGGATGTGGTTGAGGGAGGAGGCTGTGGCTGCTGGTGCGATCCAATCGAGACAAATATTGGAGGAGGGAGGCCTGGGTGGAGGCTTTAGGCTTTAAGTTAGGCAGGCAGGGAGGGAATTGAATTTAGAAAATTATTTTTTTGATTCCCTGCAGCTTTGTCTGCCAAAGGGAAGCAGTTATTCTTTTTTCTTTGTTCTCTTCTCTGGCTGTTTGTGGGGAGAGGATTTTTCTGATATTGGATAAAGGGGGAGGGTCGACTGGGAGTGGGAGGTGTGTGGATTTATTTTAAAATATAACATTTATTTCCTATTTTTTCCGACTTCAATTTGCTTGCACACACACACAATTTGGGTTGCAAGAACAGAAAACTCAGCAATAAGTTCTCTGCTGAGTTTTCTGATTATATTGGATTAAAAGGGACTTCTTCTGGATTTAGTTTCAAATAGTGCCATTTGTTTTCAACGTTTTCCTACCTGAGAGAAAAGAAGAGAGAGACTTTCAAATTTATTTAGCTGCTCTACACAGCTGATGTACAACTAAACTATATTTTATTTACACCAATATCTTTTTTGGAGGCATCTAAGTAGTAGTACCCCTACTCTCTTTTCAGGGTTACTTTTGGGGTGTGGCTGGCAAGCCACCCTTCCAGAACAGGAGCCCAGTTGCAGCTGGTACTGCTGCCAGCCCAGGCTATTACATTTACATCAGCCTAATCTGTGTGTGTGGGGGGGGGCATTCACCCTACCCCTAACAAATCAAGTTCTTTTACTGGGGGGCTGATTAATAAGGGAAGCATGGATGACTGCATGCAATACCCATCGCCACTATGCTTTGACATGGACACACACACCGTTTATCAGGAGGAAGACGAGTACTTGGAATCAGAAACAGGCTCTTTGCATCTGAATATGTCGGATTCTGAGGACCTCTTGGCAGGAACAGAGGAAAGGCAGGCTTCAGGCAGTGATGGAAGGAGCAGCCCTCCTTCCACCCAGGACCAGAGTACCACCAGTGACAGCAGGAGTCAATTGTCCCAGCAGGGCACAAGCCACACCACCACCAGCACAGCAGCAGCAGGCAGTACCAGAGGGGGCAGTACTTTCCATAAGCCTCGCGGGTCTCTCTGGGAGCATTTTGAGAACAGCCCAGCAGACTCGAGGCTTGCGGTGTGCAAGAAATGTGGGGTGGTCGTGCGCAGGGGGAATGACCCCAAACACCTCTCCTCAAGTGCCTTGCGTAGCCACCTCATG
The DNA here is from genome assembly GCA_029282475.1 of Phrynocephalus forsythii. NCBI lineage: Eukaryota > Metazoa > Chordata > Lepidosauria > Squamata > Agamidae > Phrynocephalus > Phrynocephalus forsythii. The sequence continues at coordinate 4,057,770 of JAPFRF010000001.1, read as the reverse complement.
TGAAGGCACCCTGGGACTCTGCCTGGGACAGAGTCAGGCCCTGGTTCCTCAGGGAGAAAGAGGGGGGAAGCAGGAATGGGGAAGGAGGACTCCAGAGACAGCTCCACTGAGAGTGGGAAGTGGCAGGCCACTCTGCAGGAAGTGGTGCCGCTGTGTGGGAGTTTTGTCAGCCAACGTAATAGGGCCAAGGCACAGGAGACCACCACTCACATGGTTGGTGAAATGGTGGCCATGAACGGGTTGCCCCTCTCCTTTGTGGAGTCATTGGGCTTCAGGCACCTGATGAAGCATGTGGCTCCATGGTATGAGCCTCCATCCCGGTGTACCTTCAGCAGGCAGGTGATTCCCTCCCTTTATGAGTCCGTCAGGGACATGGTCCGTGCCCTGCTGCAGGCGGCCAGAGGAAGGAAGATCCACTTCACTTCTGACCTCTGGACCGGTGGGCACCACAGATACCTCTCTCTGACGGCTCATTGGTGGCAACCCAAGGAGGTCCTGGAGCCCAGGACATCCCAAGAACAGCTGCAGGGGGAGCCACAAGGCAGCACCCCAAGAGGGTATAGGGCGGTGCTTCTCCAGGCACAAAGCATGGAGGACAACGCCACAGGGTTCAACATTTCAGAGGTCCTCAAGACAGCAATGCGAGAGTCGGGATTGGGGACTGAGGGGCAGGTCAATCTCGGATTCATGGTTACTGACACGGGCCGTAACATGATCAACGCGGTGGAAAGGGCAAAGTTCCAGGGCATCGTGTGTGCAGCACACAAATTGCACCTAGTGGTGGGCAATGCCATTGGGCTGGGAGCACCAAAGGACTCCTGATGTGAGGGGACCCTGGGGACCTAGGCCTTGCTGGACAAGTGCAGGAAAATAGTCGGGCACTTCTCACACAGTGTCAAGGCATCCAGGATGATGCGTGAGAAGCAGGTGGAGATGGGCTGACCAGAGCACGTCCTGATCCAGGACATGACCACCCGGTGGAACCCCACCTACGAAATGGTCAAGTGCCTGGTGGAGCAGAGGCAAGTGGTGGAATACGTCATCTCCCACACTCCCATCCTGCCTGAGGGAAGGGTGTTGGAAATTGGTGCTACCGAGTGGCTCGCTCTCTCCCAGATGGTGGGTATCCTGCAGCCTTTTGAGGAGACCACCCACATACTCAGCAACTACAACGCCAGCCTGGGCCACGTACTCCCCCGATACATGCCCTTCGCCAATGCCTAGAGGCCAGTATCCGGGAAGAAGCCGATCTTCTCCCAAAGAGCAGGGCCTTGGCAGACAGGCTGTCGACCAGCGTGGATACCCGCCTTAGCCCACTGAGGAGGGAAAAGGTGTACCAGATGGCATGCCTGTGCGACCCTCACATCAAGGGTTCCTTGGCGGGGAGCGATGTTGACCTGAACTCCTGGAAGACGGAGCTATGCCGTCAAGTCCGCAGGGCTGCCTCAAATCAGGCCCAGGCGTTCCCAAGGGTGCATGGAAGCCAGAGCGATCCAGAAGAGGAATCCTCGCAAGGATCCTCTTCCTCCTCTACTGCAGGAGTGTACACCCAGAGACCAGGTTCCTTACCAGCAGCCAACTACCTGGCCTCTGCCCTAGCCATGGCAGTCTCCTCCTCAGTGGAGGCAAGAGAGGAAGAAAAACCGGACCCCGCTTGGACCATGGTGAGGGAGTACATGGCCGAGCCCCTCCAACCCCTCACCTTGGACCCACTCCACTACTGGGCCAGAAAGGCAGACATCTGGCCCACTCTTTCGACTCTGGCGTTGGACCTCTTGTCCATCCCATCCACCAGTGTCCAGAGTGAGCATGTCTTCTCCCACATGGGAGATGTCCTGAGGTCCACAGTCGTTCTTCCACCGGTTCATTCCAATCAGGCCTCTAACATGCACTACCAGAGCAACACTTATGTCTGCCTCCCAGCTTTCCTTCCTCCCTGCAAGCCTGACTTCCTGCCAGCCTGCCTGCCAGCCAGCCAGCCTACTGCCTGCCTGGCCCTGTGCCTGCCTGCCTAACTGACTGACTTCCTGCCTGCCTGCCTTCCTGCCTGCCTTCCTGCATTCCCATTCAATTTGAAAGGTTAGATTAGATTACTGCCCAATTTTTCCAGCCCTTGCCTGGCTCCAAACCAGGGAGGACCACTCAATGTGTCATTTGAAGGGAGTCTGAATCTGTAGGCCCAATTTTTCTAGCCCTTGCCTGGCTCCAAACCAGGGAGGACCACTCAATGTGTCATTTGAAGCGAGTCTGAATCTGTAGGCCCAATTTTTCTAGCCCTTGCCTGGCTCCAAACCAGGGAGGACCACTCAATGTGTCATTTGAAGCGAGTCGGAATCTGTAGGCCCAATTTTTCTAGCCCTTGCCTGGCTCCAAACCAGGGAGGACCACTCAATGTGTAATTTTGAAGGGTGTAGGCCCAATTTGTCTAGTCCTTGCCTGACTCCAAACCAGGGAGGACCACTCAATGTGTAATTTCGAAGGGTGTAGGCCCAATTTGTCTAGCCCTTGCCTGGTCCGAACCAGGCAGGACCAATCAATGTTTATAATTTTGAACCAGATAACACTGTTGGGGTTGCAGCCGTGCAACTTCCCCTAACCCTCCCTAACCCCATCGAACCAATGCCTGTATGCCTCCCATCCTAACATTCCACACCAGCGCAACACAGTTATGCCTGGCTGTCTGCTCTGTCTGTATGATTGCCTCCCTGAATGCCTGAATGCTTCACCTGCCTGCCTGCCTTCCACCCTTGTCTGCCTGACTGCCTGTAATTCCGCTGCATGCATTGATCTAATAAGGGCTACATACTTAGCCCAGTTTTATAGGGCTTCCCTGGTCTTTATAGCAGCCCAGGAATATTTTTTTCTAGGGTCAGTGTAGGCCCAATATTTCCCCGTTGGCCATGGCTGGTCTGAGTGTAGTACACCCTAATACCTGCCTTCCTCGATTGGTTCCTCCCTTCCCTGGGGGTTTTGGAGCCACTCTGCTTACAAAGTGGTCGAGATGCACTTTACAACAACCTACCTCAAAGACTGATTAGCGGGGCCTAGCTCTCCTTACAGCCTTAAAGAAATAGCCCTGTTCTCCAGCATCCACGCTGTCTCCTGGGTTGACGAAACTCGGTCTCCTGGGGTGTAAACTCACTCCTGCCTCTAACAGGCCAAAAATCCCTAGGACAAGGAGGGGAGAATCCTTCCTTGCACTCCACCCTCCCTGCATGCATCCACTCTGTCTTCACTCTGGGCTGACGGAATGAATGGCCAAGGGAGGCAAACTTTATCAGGAACATCAGCAACCTGGAATTAACCAGGGATTCACAGAAATCTTTCTTTTCGGTCAGCGTTGCGTCTGGCTGCCACCAACAACGCAACCAACATTATTATTATTATAATGGCGCTCACAGGGAAGGCAACTCGGTCTCCTGGGTAGGCAAAACTGTGGCCTCCAAAGTAGGTGGCTGAAAATCCCTCCCTAAATTTCCCTGGCACTCTGGCTTCGTGGCTTTCCTGCGTGGACTGTGTCTCCTCCACTGGGTAGGCAGAACTCTGGCCTTGTGGCCTCCAAAGTAGGCAGCTGAAACAATCCCTCCCTTAAAGAAATAGCCCTGTTCCCCTGCATCCACTCTGTCTCCTGGGTTGATGAAACTCGGTCTCCTTGGGTGGAGAAACTCTGCCTCCCAAGGCAGAAACAATCCTCCCTTCTGGCACTTTGGCTTTGTGCCTTCCCTAGCCTGGGGGGGGGGGTATCCTGCAAGCCTGCCTTCCTACCTGCAAGCAAGACTTTCTGCTTTCCTGCCTGCCTGGCTGCCGGCCCGCCCCTCTGCCTACCTGCCTGCCTGTCAGGCTCCCGGGACTCCACGGCTTGGAGGAGGCCTTCCAGGTGCTTCTCCTTCAGCCTATCAGTGGCTCAGTGGTTCAAGTTAAGCCTCCGAACCGATATGCCTCCTGTCGGCCAGTCTCCTCGACTTGCTCAGGCAGCAACCTTGGCTGCCCCCGCCTCCAGTGCCTCTGGGCGGTAAGAGGTGGCAAATCACTTGAAGAGACCAACTTTAACAGGCACATCCACTATTTAGATTAGAATTGGGGGGCTCTGTCCTCCAACATGGGGGGGGCACTCCCACCAGTTACAGTCCAGGTTTGGAAATCCCTTGAACAAGGAGGGGAGATTCCTTCCTACTAGCACTCCGGCTTCCAAACGTGGCAGAAACAATCCCTCCCTAGAAAACTTTCCTTGCACTCCGGCTTTGTGGCTTCCCGGCATGGACTCTTTCTCCTGGGTTGGCGGAACCCGGTCTCCTGGGTAGGCTAAACTATGGCCTCCAGAGGCTGAAACAATCCCTTTCCTGGCACTCTGGCTTTGTGGCTTCCCTGCGCGGACTCTGCCTCCTGGGTGGAACTCGGTCTCCTGGGAAGGCTAAAGTCTGGCCTCCAAAAGGGGGCATCATGCCATTCACACAGGTTTGCACCCTATGGCATCTGCTGCAAAAGCTTTTTCCTGCCAGATAAGCAGCTGGCCCATGTACCCTATCCTCCAAAGAAGGTGGGGTAAGTCACTCTGGCCTCCAAAAGGCTGAAAGAAACCATCCCTTCCTGGGTTGGCGGAACTCTTGTCTCCTGGGTAGGCAAAACTGGCCTCCAAAGTAGGCAGCTGGAACAATCCCTCCCTCAAGTTCCCAGGTGCTCTGGCTTCGTGGCTTTCCTGCTTGGACTGTGTCTCCACTGGGTAGGCAAAACTCTGGCCTAGTGGTCTCCAAAGGCGGCTGAAACAATCCCTCCCTCAAGTTCCCTGCTGGCAGTCTGGCTTTGTGGCTTTCCTGCGTGCATGGGCTGTGTCTCCACTGGGTTGGTGGAACTTGGTGTCCTTTGTGGACAAAAATCTGGCCTGGCTTCGCTTGGGTGGTACAAAATGGTGGTACAAAATGGCGATACAGCTTGTCACCCCATGGCAGCCGTGCAGCAGCTTGCCCCTGCCGGATTTAGCAGCCTCAGGTAGTACCAGACATAAAAACCCTTGATTTTCGAAGGGCAAACTTCCCTCAGATGAGGAAACTAGTTAGAGAGAAATTGAAGGGGAGGGTTAGAAGAATGCATGGAGCCTCTTTAAAACAACAATAATAGAGGCCCAGCACAAGTGCATACCACAAAGAAAGAAGAGCTCATTTAAGTCCAAGAGGACACCGGCATGGTTAACGAGTGGAGTTAGAGAGGCTCTAAAGCACAAGGAGAGGTCCTTCTGTAAATGGAAATCCTCCCCAAACGAGGAAAATAAAAAGGAACACAAACTCTGGCAAAAGAAATGTAAAAAGATAAGGGAGGCAAAGAAAGACTTTGAGGAACGCATGGCTAGCAATATAAAGGGTAATAATAAAAGCTTCTTTAAATATGTTAGAAGTAGAAAACCTGCCAGAGAACCAATTGGGCCTCTGGATGGTGAGGGAGGAAAAGGGGAGGTTAAGGAGGACTTGGACATTGCAGAGAAATTGAACGAGTTCTTTGCGTCTGTCTTCACGACAGAGGACCTTGAGCGGATTCCGCTGCCTGAGCCGCCCCTCTTGACTAAAGAATTAAATCAAATACAGGTTAAAAGAGAGGAGGTTTTAGGACTAATTGATAAATTGAGGATTAACAAGTCACCGGGCCCAGATGGCATCCACCCAAGGGTTATTAAGGAACTGAGAAATGAAATTGTAGATCTCTTAACGGTTATATGCAACTTGTCTCTTAAAACGGCCACAGTGCCGGAGGACTGGAGGATAGCAGATGTCACACCAATTTTTAAAAAAGGAAGGAGGGGGGACCCAGGAAACTACAGGCTGGTTAGCCTTACATCTGTCCCAGGGAAGATGGTGGAAGGCCTCATCCAAGAGAAAATCTTAAAACACATAAAAGAACAAACCTTGCTGAGAGAAAATCAGCATGGCTTCTGTAAGGGTAAATCTTGTCTTACAAACCTTTTAGAATTTTTTGAAAAGGTCAACAGGCACGTGGATTTGGGTGAACCGGTGGATATAGTCTATCTGGATTTTCAAAAGGCTTTTGACACAGTCCCTCACCAAAGGCTGCTGCGAAAATTGCACAATCAGGGAATAAGAGGGCAGGTCCTCTTATGGATTGAGAACTGGTTGAGATCCCGGAAACAAAGAGTACGTGTCAATGGGAAATTTTCACAATAGAGAGAAGTGAAAAGCGGTGTGCCCCAGGGCTCGGTCCTGGGACCGGTGCTTTTCAATCTGTTCATAAATGACCTGGAGACAGGGATAAACAGTGAGGTGGCCAAGTTTGCAGATGACACAAATCTTTTCCGTGTGGTAAAAACCAGAGAAGATTGTGAAGAGCTCCAGAAGGATCTCTCCAAACTGGGGGAGTGGGCTGAGAAATGGCAAATGCGTTTTAATGTAACCAAATGTAAAGTAATGCATATTGGGGCAAAAAATCCAAACTTCATCTATCAACTCATGGGCTCTGAGTTATCCGTGACGGATCAGGAAAGAGATCTTGGTGTGTTGGTGGACAGCTCCATGAAGGTGTCTCCCCAATGTGTGGCAGCAGTGAAGAAGGCCAATTCCATGCTAGGGATTATCAAAAAGGGGACTGAAAATAAAACAGCCAACATTATAATGCCGTTATACAAAACAATAGTAAGGCCCCACCTGGAGTATTGTGTACAATTCTGGTCAACGCATCTCAAGAAAGACATAGTGGAAATGGAAAAGGTGCAGAAGAGAGCGACTAAAATGATTACTGGGCTGGGGCACCTCCCTTATGAAGAAAGGCTAAAACAATTGGGCCTCTTTAGTCTGGAAAAAAGGTGCTTGAGGGGGTATATGATTGAGACATACAAAATAATGCAGGGTATGAGTAAAGTGGATAGAGGGAAGCTCTTCTCCCTCTCTCAAAATACCAGAACTAGGGGACATACACTCAAATTGAGTGCTGGGAGAGTAAGAACTGACAAAAGAAAATATTTTTTTCACCCAGCGCGTTGTAAGTCTATGGAACTCCCTGCCACAGGATGTGGTGATGGCATCTGGCCTGGATGCCTTCAAAAGGGGATTGGACAGATTCCTAGAGGAAAAGTCCATCACGGGTTACAAACCATGATGGAGATGTGTAATCTCTAGGCTTTAAACCAGGGTACTTCAAGGGCCAGATGCAGGGGAGTGGTATCAGGAGACAGATATCTAGTCTCATGCACTCCCAAACTCATCTGGTGGGGCCGCTGTGAGATACAGGAAGCTGGACTAGATGGGCCTTTGGCCTGATCCAGCATGGCTCTTCTTATGTTCTTATGTTCTTATGTACCCTATCCTCTAGTACCCTATCTATCCTATAGTACCCTAGTATCCTCCAAATTTCTCTTTCTCTTTCTAGTACCCTATTTCTCTTTATCTTTCTGTTTGTATTTCTATTTCCATATCTATTTCTATTTCAAGTACCCTATCCTCTATGAGGAGGATAGGAAAGTAATTTCCTGGCACTCTGGCTTCCCTGCGTGGACTGTGTCTCCTGGGTAGGCAAAACTGTGGCCTCCAAAGGCGGCGGCTGAAAGAATCCCTCCCTAAAGTTTCCTGGCGCTCTGGCTTTGTGGCTTTCCTGCGTGGACTGTGTCTCCACTGGGTTGGTGGTGGAACTCGGTCTCCTGAGTAGGCAAAACTCTGGCCTGGCTTCGCTTGGGTGGTACAAACGGGTGGGCCAAAAGTACTGTTGGTTAGTGATACAGCTTGTCACCCCATGGCAGCCGTGCAGCAGCTTGCCCCTGCCGGATTTTGCAGCCTCAAGTAGTACCCTATCCTCTACTAGCCTATCTATCCTATAGTACCCTAGTATCCTCCAAATTTCTCTTTCTCTTTCTAGTACCCTATGTCTCTTTATCTTTCTGTTTGTATTTCTATTTCCATATCTATTTCTATTTCAAGTACCCTATCCTCTATGAGGAGGATAGGAAAATAATTTCCTGGCACTCTGGCTTCCCTGCGTGGACTGTGTCTCCTCTGGGATGGAGAAACCCGGTCTCCTGCGTGAGCCACCTTTGCATTGCTGTTCAGCAGGAAGACTCAGTGCACTGGTACTGTGTAGAACGAAATGTTGCTGGTTGACAGACCACGGCCCAGAGAACTTCCCTGCCCCTGGCGCTCTGGCTTCGTGGCTTTGCTGCGTGCGTGGACTGTGTCTCCACTGGGTTGGTGGAACTCAATCTCCTGGGTATGCAAAACTGTGGCCTCCAAAGTAGGCGGCTGAAAGAATCCCTCCCTAAACTTCCTTGACGCTCTGGCTTCGTGGCTTTGCTGCGTGCATGGACTGTGTCTCCATTGGGTTGGTGGAACTGGGTCTCCTGGGTAGGCAAAACTGTGGCCTCCAAAGTAGGCGGCTGAAACAATCCCTCCCTCAAGTTCCCTAGCGCTCTGGCTTCATGGCTTTCCTGCGTGGACTGCATCTCTCCACTGGATAGGCAAAACTCTGGCCTAGTGGCCTCCAAAGTAGGCGGCTGAAACAATCCCTCCCTCAAGTTCCCTGCTGGCACTCAGGCTTCATGGCTTTGCTGCGTGCGTGGACTGTGTCTCCTCCACTGGGTTGGTGGAACTAGGTCTCTTGGGTAGGCAAAACTCTGGCCTCCAAACTAGGTGGCTGAAACAATCCCTTTCCTTGCACTTTGGCTTTGTGGCTTCCCTGCGCAGACTCTGCCTCCTGGGCGGAACTCAGTCTCCTGGGTAGGCTAAACTCTGGCCTCCAAAAGGGGGCATCATGGCAGTCACACAGGTTGGCACCCCATGTCATCCACTGCAGCAGCGTTTTCCTGCCAGATAAGCAGCTGGCCCATGTACCCTATCCTCCAAAGAAGGTGGGGTAAGTCACTCTGGCCTCCAAAAGGCTGAAAGAAACCATCCCTTCCTGGGTTGGCGGAACTCTTGTCTCCTGGGTAGGCAAAACTCTGGCCTGGTCTCCAGGTTGTTCCTGAGCAGCAGCAGCAGCATAGGTTGCTGCTGGTTCACCCTTATAACCCACCTCCCAATCTTCCTCACTCTGGCCTCAAAGAGGCAGGAAATCCCAGGCACAAGGAGATACCAGGCTGTTCCCTACCCTGTCCTATAAATAAGGAGGGTTGGAAAGTCACTCCGGCCTCCAAAGGCAGCAGAAACAATCCCTTCCCTGGCACTCTGGCTTTGTGGCTTCCTTGCGTGGATTCTGCCTCCTGGGGGGAACTCGGTCTCCTGCGTTGGGGGAGAATGTGGCCACTGAGCCCTGTTTGGAATTTGGAAATCAAACACAGCTGCCCGCACAAAGAGTGGTGGACTGACCTCCAGGGGTTTTTGGAGGGCCTCCATTGGCTCCTGAATTTGATCCTTGTGGATTCTACCTGTCAGCTCCTTGGGATATTCCAGCTGGCGATGATTCCTCGAGAGGTTGAGGGGAACTGTATTCGGAATTGGGGGAGAAAGTGAGAGGAGGGGCACTCATCCGGATGAGTGGGGGGGGAGCATCACTAGTTGACCAGGGTGATATTTGCTTGGCTTTACAAGGACTGCCATTGGAGATGATTGGGGACATTGAGAGGAGAAGACCCTCATCCAGATTTGGGGGAGGAACGGAATACTGTGCCTCCTGCTGCCTCTGAGAGGTGGAGGGGAAATGGGATGAATAAAGGCTTCAAAACAAAACAAAACAAAACAAAAGTATAACAGGCAGCCAGACCAAGTACGATGGCCGGTTCAGTCAGCAGTTGAACAAGAGAAAAAGAGAATATTGTGTTCTGCCCACTTTGTTTGCATTATTGCATAGGATGCAGTCTTATGCTATGATATATTTATTAAATATATTATTCATCACAAGTTTAAAGTGTTTTTTGCCTGCTCTGGGTCATTGTGGGACACCCCCATGCTCTGGGAAGTCAAATCGCGCTAAATCGCGGTAGAAACGACAAACGACAAACGAAACGTCGAACCGAAAAATTTTCAAAAAATTTCACAACAAACGGAAACGAAACGAAACGGACCCGTTCCGACAAACGAAAAATCGAAACATCATTTTTTCTGGTCGTGCCCATCTCTAGTCCTGTATTATTATTTTTCATCAATACCTCCATGGGTCAGGAGTGTTTAATCTGTGCACCTGCTGCCTTCCTTGGATGTGGTAGCCAACCATTTCTCAGGCTCCCTCTATGGAATCAAACCCTTATTTCCCGTTATCATGGTGGGCACAGAAAGTAGCATCGAAATTCAAAGGACAGAGAAACATCTGGAAGTTGAGTCATGGATACTGGACTTCTTTTTCTTCAGAGACAGAAACGTTTTTGCCACATCAATGTGGTCGACCTTAATATGAAGTTCACTAGGGAAGACACCCAAGACAACAGGCTGGCTTTCCTGGATTTTGCAGTCATCATCAGACCCGACTGTGGCCTGGGAGTAGAAGTTTACAAGAAAAACACCGACAGAGATCAGTACTTACTGTTTGATTCTCACCATCCATTACAGCACAAATTAGGAGTCATCAGGACCCTAAGCCACAGAGCAGAGAGCATCACCACCTCCACAAAAGCCAAGAAGATGGAAGACAGACACCTGAAAACAGCATTTTGTGGATATCCAAAGTGGGCCTTCAAGAAAGCAGTGTGCCAACCCAGAAGAACAAGGGATCAGCCTGAGACCCAGACCTGATGGAAGAACCTGGTCATTCCCTACATGGCTAGAGTGTCTGAGAAGCTCAAAAGAATTTTTGGCAAACGCCACATCCCTGTTTATTTCAAACCCACAAATACACTAATAGAGATGGGCATGACCAGGAAAAATTACGTTTTGAGTTGTTGTGTGTCGGAGCCGGCCCGTTTTGGCTCATTTCCGTTTTTCGCGAAATTTTACAAAAAATTGTCATTTTGTTTGTCGGTTTTTCGTCTGTCGTTAGTATTGGTTTTGGGGGGGGCTCCTGGAGGCACCTCTCTGGGGTGGGTGCCTCCTCTGGCCTGCCATGAAGGGAAAGCGGGTTCCTGGAGGCACCTCTCTGGGGTGGGTGCCTTCTCTGGCCCGCTACAAAATGGGATGCATAGCCCATTGGATATGCATACCATTAAGTTGCAGTTGCAGCAGGCAGAGGCACCTCTCTTTTGGGTGCCTCTGTGAATCACTGCCTGCGGTGCACTTGGGCTGGGGAATGAAGTGAGAGAGGACCCCTACGGGCGCCCTGTGACTCACTAAGAAGGGAAGTGTACTTGCTGTAGTGCAATGCGAGTACACATCTGGCTTACTGGTTAGGGGTTAGCGCAAGGGCTAGGCTTAGGGTTACGGGTACGTTTAGGGTGAGTTACTGGGGTGCACCTCTGGGTGCCTCTCTGACCCACTAAGAAGGACAATGTACTGGCGTATGGGTTAGGGTTCAGGTTCGGGTTCGGGTTCGGGTTCGGGCTAGGGTTAGTGGCTTTTTATGCCCGACTGGCACATCCCAGAAGTCTCGGTCAAAACCTGGCCAAGTGGCCATGCAATTGGTGGAATGGCTCCAAAAATTTGCATGGTCCACTCCCATGGCCAGCCCATCATTGCACAGGTGTAAAAAAATAAAAATAAAATAAAATAAAATAAATGGAGAAGTTTTGTTGCAAGAAAAACCCACTGCTGCTACTGAAAAAATTCAGGCAGTTTTAAAATAGCTATTTTCGCATGTTTCTGTGGTGCTTTGGTGTGTTTTTGGACCACGCGATTTCAAAATAAATATTGCGGTTGCCCCATTTTGGATCCCCCGCCCGCACCGCATGGCGAGTTGGCGAGACGACGAGGATGTGCAGCCCAGGAGAGAGGGGGGGAGGCCGGGGACCCCCCCAGAAACCACCCTTTTGGTAGGTGCCCTCACTCAGGCAGGCATATTTTCACCTGCTTTTTTGGCCGGGAATCGGGTTTTTTTATTTTTAAAACTTTTTTTCTGTGCCGCGCCGCTTGGCGAGTTGGCGTGGCGACTCGACGAGGATGCGCACTTTGCGCAGCCCAGGAGAGGGGGGGAGGCTGGGGACCCCCCCAGAAACCACCCCTCTAGTAGGTGCCCTCACTCAGGCAGGCATATTTTCGCCTGCTTTTTTGGCTGGGAATCAGGGTTTTTTTAATTTTAAAAACTTTTTTCTGTGCCGCGCCACTTGGCGAGATGGCGTGGCGACTCAACGAGGATGCGCACTTTGTGCAGCCCAGGAGATGAGGGGGAGGCCTGGGAACCCCCCAGAAAATCAGGTGCCCTCAGGCAGGCATATTTTCGCCTTTTTTTGGCTGGGAATCGGGTTTTCGAGTGCCGCTTGGCAGTTCTGCCAGGAATGACAACGACAAATCAGACCCAATTTTTCTTTAGTCGGTTCGAGTTCGAGTTCTGGCAGAGTAATTGTCGTTCTTCGTTCCGTTACGTAATGGAAACAAGAAACGGAAACAGAAACGAGAATTTCGCCAAGTCGTGCCCATGTCTACACACTAAGGCAGAGACTCATCCACCCAGAGGACCCAATACCAAAACACAAAAGGAGCAATATAGTATATGTAGTCCAATGCAGTGAGAAATGTGCAGACCTCTACATTGCAGAAATTAAACAGCCATTAAACAGGAGGATGGCCCAACACAGGAGGGGCAACAGCTCTGGACCAGAATCAGCAGTACACCTCCACTTGAAAAACAAAGGGAACTAATTCAAAGATGAGGATGTACACATATTAGACAAAGAAGATAGGTGGTTTGAGAGAGCACTAAGGGAAGCCATTCATGTGAGCATTGAAAACACCTCCCTCAACAGAAGTGGTGGGCTCCGGCATAGTCCATCTGCTACTTATCAGGGTGTGCTTTCCAAAGTACCCAGACAAATCAAAAAGCCTTCACCACCAAGGCCATAGCTAACAACCCATACTTCATAGGTTTCAGCACCTTAGGCCATTATTCACCTTAAAGCTATGGATACTATTGTCTACCTAACAAGCCTATTTAGGCCATTGTTCATCTTAAGAACCTATCTCAGACCAGGGTGACAAGAGGTCAAAGCTGACTATAAGATGGAGGACTCGCACTAGCTGTATTCAAACTGGATGAGCAGCAAAATGTTTCTGTCTCTCAGTAAAAAGAAGTCCAGTAGCCATGACTCAACAATCAGATAAACTCCAAGGCCCTCCCTGGGACCAGGACTGGCTTGGCGGAGCGGATGACTGAGAATCTTCACAGAGACAGAAAAATGTGTGTGTGGAACCATCTCCCTCCTGAGCTGCGCCTGCTGGAGTCCCTGCCTGCCTTTAAGAGGGCTTTGAAGACCTCCCTCTTTAAAGAAGCGTACGGTGACCTTATTAGTTAGTTTTCCTTTTCCCATTTCCCTGATCTTTTGTTTGCCATCTTGTGCTCTCTGCTATTTTTGCTTTTAAGCCTCAGAGAGAAGGCGTTGGGAAGATGGTGCGGGATATAAGTATTTAAATAAATAAATAAATTTAAATAAATAAATATTCAAAGGACAGCAAAATGTTTTTCTCTCAGTAAAAAGAAGTCCAGTAGGACTTTATTTATGAGTGGGGATCCAGGGGAGGCATTTTGGGCAAGGTCTCTTTTAAAGGACAGCTTCCCCTCCATTTTGGGCAAGGTTTTTAAAACTACGTTCCTTCCCACCCACACACCAGTACCACTAATTTAAAATACTTTTAAATTACATTTTTTCCTGCAGTTGAATAACTTGGCCCCCTGTATCCCAAACCTCTCCAAATTGACGGTGCTTCAGGAGGAGAGCTTGAGAAAGCTCCACTGTAGTTTCCATGCTGCTAGCTGCCTGGGATCACTATTTTCAATCTCATAACATTACATTTTTTTTCAGGGGCACCCCCTTTGAAGTTGAATAACTCAGCCCCCTGAACCACAAATATCTCTCAAATTGTAGGGCCTAAAGTGGAGAGTCCCAGGAAGTTACTCACCAAATTTGGTACCTCTGGGACCCAGGGGACCCATTTTATAGAGTAACAAATTGGTTCATTATTGTTTCATTTCATATAAAAATAATAATTCATTTCTAACAAATTGAAACAAATCACGGGGAAATGAAAAGAAATGAAACAAAACACAATTTTTCCATTTTGTGCCCATCCCTACTCACCATAGTCTTTAAATGATGCTGGGTCTTTTAAGGAGAAATGTGGAGTAAAAAAATTTTTTTAAGTAAATAAATAGAACTGATGTTTTCAAATGAGTATGTAGTATACATCCTCTGGCCAGCGAGGCATTTGGTTTGTTGTATAATTTTCAATTACATAATTTGTCTTGGTTTTAGATTGTGTTGTATCAGTCTTTATGGGCTGTTGCTTGGTATGTCCAAAACAAATAGCTGATGACATACAGAGAGTACAGTAGGGCTCCCCCCCATCCATGGGGGATTGGTTCCAGGCCACCCCATGAGTGCAGAAATCTGAAGATAAGAGCAAACACACTTATCGGGGGGATGGTGGTGACAGGGGTGGTGGGGTGCCAGTATCAAAAGCTTTCACCCTTCACATCTCCCGAATGCTGGTCAGTGCGAAGGACTGATCTGCCCAGAAGGAGTGGTGAGGTGCCACCCAGACCACCTGAAGGTGCAGTAGTGCAGCAGACCAGGTGGAGTGAAGGTGTGCTTTCCTGCTGCCCGGTCCGCCGACCTGCCCAGCAGCGCAGATTTCACCCCCAGCACCTCGCCGACCTGCCCAGCGGGAGTGGGTTACTGATGGGGGTGAAAGCCACGGCTTTCACCCCAGCACTAACCCACTCCCGCTGGGCAGGTCGGCAGATTGGGTGCCAAGAGAGAGCACCTTCACTCCACCCAGTCCACCACTTTGGGTGGACAGGGCGGCATGAAGGCACTCTCCCCCGCTGCCCTGTCCACTGCCCTGTCCAGTGGGAGTGGTGGGGTTGCTGGGGGCAAAAGTGCTGCCCAGTCCACTGCTCAGGCAAAGTGTGCTCGCCCCAACATCCCAATCCACACAGATGGCGAATCAGGCAGCTGCAGTGTGGAGATTAATCCTTCTCCTTTTGCTTGCCTTCTGCCCACACTGTTAGATTACAACTGCAATAAATCATATATTTTTAAAAAAATCTCTAAGTTTAACGCTATAGCTATAGCACTAAATTGTTACAACTAGACATGGGCTATTCGAGTCTTGTTGATTCAAAGGTCTATTTTAGCTGGGACTAACCTGGAGTAGGAACTGGCAAACCACTCCAGTATTCCTGCCAAGAAAACTCCATCGACATGGGGTCATGAAGAGTCAGTAACGACTGTAACGACACAAACACACACACACACACACACACACACACACACACACACACACACACACACACACACACAGCTGGGTTTACCCAAGTATTAGTTTACACAGAATATAGATGCAACTTTTAAAATTCATAACTGAAGTCTAAAATTTCCACAGTGTGTGAGCACTTCAAGAAATGTAGATACTGTAATTAAACCTGTAGTGTCCCAAATGTTTTCAAGTGCACTGCTATCAGTTAATGCAGAAACAGTGGTTGATAAATAGCTGTCACTCTTTTTGGGAAAGATTTATCTTTTAACTTCAAGGGAAGGAAAGAAATATTGATCTTGTTTTAAAACAATAAAACATTTTCAGACAACACATTCTGTGATACAAATGCAATAGACAATACTTCTCTACATTTTAGAATGTTTCTTTCCATACTTCATTCCCATCCATTTTCTTAAAAACTGCTGTCTTTTGATTTTAGGAGATTGAGTTGCATTTTACTTAATTTTTGCCTTGCATTCACAGGTGGCTCGACATTGCTCAAAAAATGGTGTTTCACAGTTGAACAATGATATTATAGTTTTGCAGTGTGCTTTCTTGTCCACGTACTTGCATGGGTTGGCTGAAAGGAATCAAACCCAAAACCAGATTAGCTGTGCCAAAAGGTATCACTTTTCAAACACTAGTACTTTTTCTTACATTTGCCTTGTAGCATGTATTATTTTACTTGCAGCAGTCACATTGTTTCACCCAAAACATTTGTTGCAACTAGATGGTAGGGACTTGACCACATCATTTATGCCTTGGCAACTTCTCACACTTATTTCTTAAACATGCTTCATTTGTGATTGTACTTGAATATATCCAGACTCCAGAGGGGTAACTGGAGCCCTTTTAACAACAGTAAGATACCATAAGAGATATATTAATCTCTCTGTGACTTAAGTCAGCTTCCTTCCAGAATCTACACTCAATTCAAGGTGCTTCTGTTATTTTGCTATTTGTAGGTGCTTGCCTTATGGAACACAAATGACTTCCCTGACTAGAGATGGGCACGATCAGGAAAAATTACGTTTTGAGTTGGAACCAAGTGTAGCCCTCCAGCACCACTGCGTCATCTATACCCAATATTTTAAAGCCAGAAAGCCTGGCCTTCGAAAGTTCATTTTACACACTAGGAGGCATAAGGAGGGCATTCGACTACCGATATGTTTTAAAGGGCCTTGGGCGCCCTTGGAGTCATCCCTTTTTTTCTGTCTTGTTTCTCAAAAAAAAAAAAAAAAGAGGGAGATCTTTCTCCAAATTCCTCAGTTTTTGTTTTGTTTTTTAAAGCTGGAGGCCATTGGAGGGTCTATAGAGCAAATGTTGGGGGTTTTCTTTTGGTGGGGCCTGAACCTTTCAGGATCTCCCTCCCACTCTCCCCATTTGTCTCTGAGCACTGGTGATAATAAGCCAGGGGTGCCCAAACTTTTTGTAAGGAGGGCCAGATTTGGTGGGTGAGAATCTGTCAGGGGCCAGTTGCTCCCTGACCCTGCCACCCCACTGCAAGCCCCACCCACTGACCCATAAGCCCCACCCACTGACCCCTTGCAACCCCACCCGCAGGAAGGGAGGCGGGGACCAAGGGAGGGAGGAAAGAAGGAAGGTGGAAACCAAAAGAGGAATGAAGGAAAGTGGGGAACAAGGAAGGGAGGAAAGAAGGAAGGTGGGGAACAAGGGAGGGAGGGAGGAAGGAAGGAAGGTGGGGAACAAGGAAGGGAGGAAAGAAGGAAGGTGGGGAACAAGGGAGGGAGGGAGGAAGGAAGGAAGGTGGGGAACAAGGAAGGGAGGAAAGAAGGAAGGTGGGGAACAAGGGAGGGAAGGAGGGAGGAAGGAAGGTGGGGAACAAGGAAGGGAGGAAAGAAGGAAGGTGGGGAACAAGGGAGGGAGGGAGGAATGAAGGAAAGTGGGGAACAAGGAAGGGAGGAAATATTTTAGAAGAAAAGGTGGGGAACAAGGAGGGGAGGAGGGAGGAATGAAGGAAGGGCCTTGGGGCCCTTGAGTCATCCCTTTTTTCTGTCTTGAACAAGGAAGGGAGGAAAGAAGGAAGGTGGGGAACAAGTTTTTGGAGGGAGGGAGGGAGGAAGGCAAAGGTGGGGAACAAGGAAGGGAGGAAAGAAGGAAGGTGGGGAACACTGGGAGGGAGGGAGGAAGGAAGGAAGGTGGGGAACAAGGCTGGGGAGGAAAGAAGGAAGGTGGGGAACCCCACAGGAAGG
Source organism: Phrynocephalus forsythii (assembly GCA_029282475.1). Classification (NCBI taxonomy): domain Eukaryota; kingdom Metazoa; phylum Chordata; class Lepidosauria; order Squamata; family Agamidae; genus Phrynocephalus; species Phrynocephalus forsythii. Next base: position 4,040,297 of record JAPFRF010000001.1, on the reverse strand, counting down.
GAGGGAGGGAGGGAGGAAGGAAGGGGAGGTCTAAACAAAGAAGGAAGGAAGGTGGGGAACAAAGAAGGGAGGAAAGAAGGAAGGTGGGGAACAAGGGAGGGAGGGAGGAAGGAAGGAAGGTGGGGAACAAGGAAGGGAGGAAAGAAGGAAGGTGGGGACCAAAGGAAGCACAAGGGAGCCATGGCCACCGCAGGGGAATGTGTGGGTGAAGGAGGGGGAAGGAGGAGCGGGCCAGCCAGCCACGGGCCACTCAGAATGGCCTGACGGGCCGGATTTGGCCCCCAGGCCAGACTTTGGGCAGGCCTGTAAAAAGGCTTACAAGGTATCCTGGAAAGCTTTACTCTCTCATCATTAATTGTTTAAAAGGGCAGAAGTATATTGCTGCAAAGATCTTGCTGCAGAACTTACTGCAAAGTTTATCCTCACAGTGGTAAGGGCAGTCTCCACACGGTGGACCTTCTGTGTAGGGTGTTTGCAACTGGTCTCCAATGTTCCCCCTGAAATCACAGAACAACACAGTTACATCTATCACCAAAGCACAACTGAAATGGAAGTAAGATAATTTGCAGACTGACATTGATTATTTATGTAGCTTGATCATCTTCTTTCAGATTATTGTTCTAAGAATGGGACACTTCATCTACAGGAAACAATATTTATGAATATAATTTATTATATAATATTAATATAAGTTCACACATGCATCAGGTAAAGTGGTAGGACGATGGGCTAGATTCCACTTCATACTTCCAGTGAAGAATGTGGAGAACGAGCACACAGCAGTTAAATTTAGCAAAGCCATTAAATCAAAGTGTTGCAGGGTGGCATAGATAGTGATAGCTATCTATTTTCCTTTATTTAAACTTCATGCCGCTCCCCTATAACTGGCTTTTGTCTTCTTGTTTTTATTTTGTTGTTGTTTTTGATTAGCAGTTGGAAATGTTCATATTTCCTCAAAAATAGGACTGAAATAAAAAATAGAAGATATCCTACAAATTGACACTAAAGTCAAACTGCTAGCTGTATCTAGAAAAGACCCACTGCCTTAACTTAATAGATAGATCAACTTCTATGCAAATCCCACTGATTCAATGTGTGTTCTGTAGTTGGTATCAGTAATTGGACTTAGGTTTGAAGTCCATCAGTATACAAACAATAGCTCTCTATTGTGAAGCATGATATGAAGACCACATGATATGATGTTCAATTGGTCCCAATGGGCCTAATATAACATTAACTTACCGTACTTTTACATTAGTGGAATTTACAAAGGAGCTGCCTGACTAAATCCTCTTTGCTTCAGTAGTCCAACACTACATTGCACAGACTGACTCTGCTCTTGGAAGGCACAGGGGTGTGTGGTTGGGATCAAATTTCCAACTTGTGGCTCTGCAGTTAGACACCAACTCATTGAGGTATCTGGTTAGCTAATAATTATGTGCTGTCAAATTGATCTTGAGTTATGGTGATCCTTCTCGGGTATTGAACTTTCCTCTGGGGGGGGTACCTTGGGGCTGTGCCACTGGCCCAAGGCTACACAAGTTAGCTGTTCTCCTGTGACATACAGTGGAGAATGTCTGTGAAGATTCTCAGTCATCCAGGTGAGTTTATCTAGAAGTTGAGTCATGAAAGACAGCATAACAGGGACGAAAAGATTTAGAAGCGTTTTTTCTGAGTCCCCATGGATGTTTGTACCAGTTTAAAAGCCGCATCAGAACTGAGATAATTCTTTTACTACCTCCCGACCTGGTACTTGGAAAACTCGCGGGGTCGTGCTAAAGTGGGCGTGGCTGCACTTTTAAATAAAAGCCTGCTGGCTGTGGGGGACATGAACCACATTTTCTTGCAGCTTGAAGCGGTTTTAGCGGTCATGGGATAAAGCCTTTTAAATCTTTTCTTCCCCATCAGGCAATCTCGGTGTGACTCTGTTTACTCCATGGCTACAGGACATATATGACCGATGAAGCTGTTTGGATGAACAGCGAAATGTTTCTATCTCTCAAAAAAGAAGTCCAGTAGCCATGACTCAACTTCCAGACATATATGACTGTTATTCTGTAGAGCTGATAGGGCGTGTTGAGTTACTTAATCTTTAGAAAACATTTCACAATGAGCATTCACAGTTCGCCCATTTTGTATGCATGCAGGAAAGCCAACATGAAGGTTGAACCAGCTAAGTTAAAAAACAAATGCTCCCTGATGTGCCAGAACAGCAAATGTTTCCGTTTCCGCAAAGAGACCCTTTCCCTCCATTGCAACGAGCTCTCTATGTCAACAAGAGGACACTCTTGAACATTCGGAATTAAGAACATTCTGTTCCCAAGGTTACTTACGCAGGACAATACTGGCAGATATGAACAAAAGGATATGGAGTTCCTGTGCAGTAAGCAGAAGCACATCCAACCAAGTGTGACCTATACCAAATGAGCTGTGAATATATGAATAGAAACAGCTACTTAAATATTAATATTGAGTTCAAGTAGCTGCAGTTCATCCAGTTAGCGGCACTGTCTTTCAGGTTTGGAAAAATCTTAAATCTAGAACTGAACTCAATTTATTTTGAACAGAACTCCAACAGCAAATCAGAATCTGAACATTGTTGAAATATGGTTACAAATATGGATTTGGAGGAGGCATGTTGACAATGATCCTGTTGAACATTAACAGCAGCATATATCCAATGGTTTAAACTTCACTTAACAATTTGGACGCATTTATTTCTTTTTGTGTGCCTGGCCCCATGATTGTTGTGTAACAAAAATTATTTTTCCATTAATTTAAGAACATAAGAAGAGCCATGCTGGATCAGGCCAAAAGCCCATCTAGTCCAGCTTCCTGTATCTCACAGAGGCCCCACCAGATGCTTTTGGAAGCGCATGAAACTAGATATCTGTCTCCTGATACCACTCCCCTGCATCTGGCCCTTGAAGTACCCCAGTTTTAAGCCTGGAGATTATACACATCTCCATCATGGTTTGTAACCTGTGATGGACTTTTCCTCCAGGAATCTGTCCAATCCCCTTTGGAAGGCATCCAGACCAGATGCCATCACCACATCTTGTGGCAGGGAGTTCACATACTAAGAACACGCTGGGTGAAAAGAATTTAATTGTTTTTGAAATTTTAAATCATATCTGGGGCATTGTTTCTAACCTAATAGGACAGAATATTTAAAAAAAAAAAGAAAAGAAAAGAAAAGAAAAGAAAATTGGTTTCAAGAAATACAGTTTTTGGTTAAAGAAAGTAGCTCTGTGCATGAACAAGCAAGCCTATCCTATGAGTGTGAATCTTTATACAGCCAATCTTCTATAGGTTCCCCCATTTTCACTCAAAATAAGAGCACACTAAGTGCACTCATCCTTCTTCCCCCTTAATGTTGTTGTTCAGTCGTTCAGTCGTGTCCGACTCTTCGTGACCCCATGGACCAGAGCTCGCCAGGCCTTCCTATCCTCCACTGCCTCCCAGAGTTTTGTCAAATTCATTTTGGTTGCATCGATGACACCGTCCAACCATCTCATTCTCTGTCGTCCTCTTTTCCTTTTGCCTTCGATTTTTCCCAGCATCAGGGCCTTTTCCAGGGAGTCCTCTCTTCTCATGAGGTGGCCAAAGTACTGGAGCCTCAGCTTCAAAATCTGTCTTTCCAGTGAACATTCGGGGTTGATTTCTTTCAGAATGGATAGGTTTGATCTCCTTGCAGTCCAGGGGACTCTCAAGACTCTCCTCCAGCACCACAGCTCAAAAGCATCAATTCTGTGGTGATCAGCCTTCTTTATAGCCCAGCTCTCACTTCCATACATCACTACTGGAAAAAACATAGCTTTAACCATCCTGACCTTAGTTGGCAAAGTGATGTCTCTGCTCTTTAGGATGCTATCTAGGTTTGCCATTGCTTTCCTCCCAAGAAGCAGGCGTCTTTTTATTTCGTTGCTGCAGTCGCCATCTGCAGTGATCAAGGAGCCCAAGAAAATAAACTCTGTCATTGCCTCCATTTCTTCCCCTTCTATTTGCCAGGAGGTGATGGGACCAGTGGCCATGATCTTAGTTTTTTTGATGTTGAGCTTCAGCCCATTTTTTTCACTCTCCTCTTTCACCCTCATTAAGAGGTTTTTTAATTCTTCCTCACTCTCTGCTATTAGAGTAGTATCATCTGCGTATCTGAGGTTGTTGATATTTCTTCCGGCAATCTTAATTCCGGTTTGTGATTCATCCAGACCGGCCTTTCTCATGATGTACTCTGCATATAAGTTAAATAGGCAAGGTGACAGTATACAGCCTTGTCGTACTCCTTTCCCAATTCTAAACCAGTCAGTTGTTCCATATCCAGTTCTGACGGTTGCTGCTTGTCCCACATATAGATTTCTTAGGAGACAGACAAGGTGGTCAGGCACTCCCATTCCTTTAAGGACTTGCCATAGTTTGTTGTGGTCTACACAGTCGAAGGCTTTGGCATAGTCAATGAAGCAGAAGTAGATGTAGATGTTTTTCTGGAACTCTCTGGCTTTCTCCATAATCCAGCGCATGTTGGCGATTTGATCTCTAGTTCCTCTGCCCCTTCGAAATCCAGCTTGTAGTTCTGGAAGTTCTCTTTCCAAATACTGCTGAAGCCTGCCTTGTAGAATTTTGAGCATAACCTTGCTAGCATGTGAAATGAGTGCAATTGTGCGATAGTTGGAGCATTCTTTGGCATTTCCTTTCTTTGGGATTGGGATGTAGACCGATCTTTTCCAGTCCTCTGGCCACTGCTGGGTTTTCCAAATTTGCTGGCATATCTTATGCAGCACCTTTACAGCATCCTCTTTTAAGATTTTAAAGAGTTCAATTGGAATGCCGTCACCTCCACTGACCTTGTTGTTTGCAATGCTTTCTAAGGCCCACTTGACTTCACTTTCCAGGATGTCTGGCTCCAGGTCAGCAATTACGCTACCTTGGTTATCAGGGACATCCAGATCTTTCTGATATAATTGTTCTGTATATTGTTGCCATCTCTTCTTGATCTCTTCTGCTTCAGTTAGGTCCCTGCCATTTTTGTCCTTTATCATTTCCATCTTTGCATGAAATGCCCCTTTAATATATCCAATTTTCTTGAACAGATCTCTGGTTTTTCCTTTTCTGTTGTTTTCCTCTATTTCTTTGCACTGTTCATTCAAGAAGGCCGCCCTGTCTCTCCTTGCTATTCTTTGGAAGTCTGCATTCAATTTTCTGTATCTTTCCCTTTCTCCCTTGCATTTTGCGTCCCTTCTCTCCTCCGCTATTTGTAGGGCCTCGTTGGACAACCACTTTGCTTTCTTGCATTTTCTTTTCTTTGGAATATTTTTCATTGCAGCCTCCTGTACAATGTTACAAGCCTCCATCCATAGTTCTTCAGGTGTTCTGTCCACCAAATCTAGTTCCTTGAATCTATTCTTCACTTCCACTGTGTATTCATATGGGATTTGACTTAGGTTATACCTGACTGGCCCAGTGGTCTTCCCTACTTTCTTCAGTTTAAGTTTGAATTTTGAAATAAGAAGCTGATGATCTGAGCCACAGTCAGCACCAGGTCTTGTTTTTGCTGACTGTAATTAGCCTTACAATGATGAAAGCACAGTTCAGCCTGTTTTATTTTGTAGCCTCACTGATCAACTGGGACACAAAAGTAGAAATGTGCCCCATTTATAAACATAGATATACTTAAATGAAAGGCAATCCCCCTTAATATGCAGCCCAAATAATGGATGCTGACGTCAAGCCTCTTTATGTCTCTCCCAAGGTTTTACTTGTTTTCTTTCCAAAATATTGTTGCTTGTGATATCTCTGTTCATACCTGAGTGTAGCTATACACATCATGCTTGGGGACAATGGTCCCAACACCATACTGGAAGTTAGACTTTTTCTGCTGCCACACTTTGATCACATTTGGCCAGGTGATCGCAGTCTCTGAGTGTAGCACATTCTCACTACAGAGAACACCTGCAAGAAGAAGGAGAAATGAATTGTGTCCAAAGCTGCAAACCCTGAAGCATTTCTTTATTGGATTTTTATCCCACCCATCTGGCAGCGAGGCCACTCTGGGCAGTTTGTGTCTGTCAGATATTAGTTAGTGAATACATGTATTAGACAGGATGTTCTATATATATTTGATATGTATTTAATTGATTTAAAGATGGAGTCTGTAAAAAGTGCAAAGTCACAGTGACTTAATGTATAGTTTTTTTCTAATGGAGTACAGATGTTAAGAATTAGCATAATGAATTTTGGCTGATGCAAGAGGTTGCAATAGCTATGAGGTAATGTCATTTATGATTAGACAGACACATGTATAAAACTGTTCTGTAAATCATTGTTCATTGGGCCTTCCATGAGTAAAGCACCCACTTTGTTTCTCTGTCATATATTTTGTCATATGTACTGAATGTTGTTATGCTGTTATGCTGTTGAATTTTGTATAAAGGTACTAAAGTGACTTTTCCCTCTATGCTTTGTTGAACGTTGTATAAGTTCTGTGATGCTGTGATATATTTTTGTACAGTTGGTAATATAGCTGTTTGGTTTTAAGAAAACTCTGTCTCTGGCTAACTATTTATTCAATAAGTATTGCTTCTGCTGGCTGATAAAATAGCACATATTCTGACAGTGTCACTTTGTGCCACTGACCATTAAAATGACTCAAGAACCTCCAGCAAATTGGACACAAAAACCACAACCAAATTCTTTAAAAATAGTACCTTAATCTGTTTACATAACCGTTACATATTTGATTGAAGAATGTAAAAAAAAAGGTGTCATTTTAATTAAATTATCAAGACGCCTGTGAAGAACCCATGTCTTCTCTGTTATTTCAGTGATGTCACCAGGCAGGTCACAGGAAGCTGCTTACCTATAAGGTAAAAGTACCAACAGGAAGCTTCCAAGCCTGTTCCCAAACACGTTTTATTTTAATGAGATCAAATCACCAAAACCTTCCAGTTTGAACAGCAGGATCAAGTCGTGTCAAGCTGCTTTTCCATTTGATCATTAAAGGACCTTTTGTCGTCTCCTCTCCCTTTCTCTCCAGACAAGCCTTCCCTCAGTGATTGGCTGCCTGCCTCTGTTCTTAAATGGATTGTTGTACTTGAATTCTCTGAATGCGTTTTGGTGTTGCTTACCTTTTTAAATATGAGATTTGCTTGATTCTTTTTAGTATTTGTATGCACAGTGTTGTTGGCTTTTATATATGCTCTTTGAATGATATAAGCATTCTTGGGTCCCTTTTTAAGGAGAAAGGAAGGCTAAAAATAATTTAAATAAACAAAAGCCCCATATCCTGTCATTTGACTTACCATCCACAGTTCGCTCCTCTGGGGGACTGACTGATGGTATGCATTTTGCAGCCCTTTGTCTTGCACTCTTAGCAGCTTTCCTGCTCCATGTCTTAGTGAAGGGCAGAAAAAAGCAACATATTACATTGGGGCTACCTTGAGACTAGGACTCGTGGCAATGGTTTCAAACTACAGGAAAAGAGATTCAATTTAAACATTAGGAAGAATTTCGTGATGGTTAGAGCTGTTCGGCAGTGGACTATGCTGCCACAAAGGAGGGTGGTGGAGTCTCCTTCTTTGGAGCTTTTTAAACAGAGGCTGGATGGCCCCATCTGTTGGGAGTCCTGTGATGGGGGTTCCTGCATGGCAGGGCGGTTGGACCGGATGGCCCTCGAGGTCTCTTTTTCCAACTCTTCTATGATTCTATGATGCTACACATAATAGTGACAGCAATGAGTCACCCAGAGCCCCAGCTTCACAGTCCTCTTCCTACCTTTTTCTCCCATCCAGCCATAAAGAGGACAGCAGGACTTCCACTCCCGCCACCTTTTTAAACTTCTGATCTTCATTAACCACAGTTATCCAACAAATTATGCTTAATCTTTGCCATAAAATTAACTTCAAACCATAGATTATTAATAAACCACAGTTAAGGAATAACTTGGTGGGTTTGCATTACTTCAGACAAAGTAAGCTGTCTCTAAGGAATAGTCTTAGCTCACTTGTGAAGAATTGCTAAATTTCTCTTCCTTGTTGATTTTGGCACTCCTCAAAGAGGAATTTGGCCATCTTGCATGATTTTTTGCCTTCGGTCAGAAATGAGAAGCTAAGGTAATCTAGGTCTGTCCAACACACAAGGCAAGTATAGAGGTCTTGATTATTTTTCTTAGGTCGGACGCAGACAAGTAATCTACAAATGGCACAAATGTCTAGAAATCCACTTTGGAAGAAGGAAATGATTTTGAAATAAGTCCATCAGATCCCTGGAGGGGGGAAAATCAAGATTTGTTTGGCATGAAATTGATTCCATTATCAGGCTAAATTAAAATATCTGAGGAAGAAATTAAGATAGATATTTCAAGTCTCAAACAAGAATTAGCAACTGGTTTTCTCTGAAATAATTAACTGACTGGAATATCAGGGAGAAAAAAATGTATACTAAAAATTGGACAGCAAAAACTAGAATCAGCTCAAGAAGCACAGAGCCAACAATTGCAAGTAGTAAACAAACAAACAAAATGAATTCTTAGAGGTTTTGAATAGGGATCCTAACTTGAAATTTAGGAATCCCAGAATACATCGGAAATACAGACTTAGAAGAGAATTTTTCTATGTTAATATAAGTTCATATGAGGATTGAAGAAGAATCATTAGACTGCAACCAGATCTTTAGAACTAACTCCAAATTTGCAGTGAGGAACATAGCACCAAGAGACATTTAGTTAAGTTTATATGTAAGAAAACTAGAGAAGCTTATTTTATTGAAACAAAGAATGAACCCACTGGAAGTGAATGGGACAGAAATACAGATTCTTCAAGATCTCCCACCAGATACATTGTGGGAGGGAAATCTGATTTCCTTACACAAAATTGAAAAATAAAATATCACTGGAATATTCCTTTCTTTCTCCATGGTCATGGTAATCCAGAATCAGTACATGATTTAGAAGAATCAGGAAATATTTGATACAAAATCTGATATCTCAAAAGAATTACCAAATCTGAAAGGAAAAATAAAAGGGGGAAGCAACAATTAATTAATAATAAACAAAAAAGTAAAATGAACACAATCAAACTATTTAATTTAGAATCTTTTAATTATCATTTTAGTTGACATTAATGGTTTGAACCCACCTACAAGACTATATAAAACTTTTAATCAACTAATGAAGTTAAAAGCTGATATAATATTCATTCAAGAAACACATATAAAGAAAAAACATGAACATATTTTAAGCAGTTGAAAATTAGAAAGAGTATACTTTGGTTCAGCTGAAGAGAAGAAAAAAAGAGGTTGCAATATATATCAAAAACCAAAGTATTAATGTAGAAAAATACAAAGAACTTGTTGATGTTCTTGTTTTCTTGAGAGATTGAAATGTTTCTCTGCTCAGACTGACAAAGCTGTTTGGATGAGCAGCGAAATGTTTCAATCACTTAAGAAAAAGAAGTCCAGTTGCCATGACTCAACATCCAGAATATCTAGTGATATCAATGACCTGCATCTTACCATTTTCAACATATTGCTGGCAGTTGGCTGAACCTCTCTCCTGATGTCGTTGTGTGTGTCAAGAATTTCCTTCTCCTTTTCTGGATTCATTTTACCAAAGCCTCTGAAATAATCCTGGAAAAGTTTTAAACAAAATTATGCTAGAGACATTTCTTGAGGCAGGGGGCAGAAATCCCCCCCATTAAGTGTTCATATGAATATCCCACTGGGTCATTACAATAGATTCCCAATAGATTCCTCTTGATGTTGCTCACCATCACCACCTGCCCAACCCAACCTGATATCAGATTCATGGTATAGATCTCTTCCATTTGCTTCCTCTCTGTCGGGTATCGGAGACCCTTCATGCATTATCCTCCTAATTGAAGACTGAGTGGAAGCTGTCTGTTATAGCCCTTATATTTCCCACAACTGCTTCCAGATGGCTCTTTCTCAAAACCAAGCAGGGCCAAGTATCACATTAAAGCCGCACAAAATTCTCGTTCCATTTTTAACTTCTTTACTGGAGAGAGAAACATTTTCTGCTATATCTGAATAATAAGGGTTTGCCTCATCCATTGTGAAGCTCTACATCTATTCAGATGATGCCTGACAGACTGAAATGGAACATCATTCCAAGGAAATGTGCAGGTGAAGTGTAACTTTGGTGATGACGTTTGTAATCTTATTTTTATAGCACTTGTCTTTTCTGGAATCCAAAAGATTAACAAAAGAAACAGATATGGAACAAACTATATGTCAGTGAAAGGGGTTTTCTGGAAGCAAGGCTAATTCAAGACCAAGAGTGACTGAAGCAGATCTGTATTACCCACCTAACCACTCCACCTTCTGAGCTAGCAGTTGGCCCCAGCAACTCTGCTCACCCACATTCTAGGGAAGGGCAAGGTTAAGGCAAAGCAAGGCAGGGGTGGAGCCGTGGCAGCACTGCTACTATTAGCTTTTACCCTACACACATTTTTGTCTCTTAAAATGAAGAATTTAGGATGGATACCCTTCTGACATTAAGACATCTAGCTGAAAGCTATTTCCACAAAGTGTTGGACTTCAAACACTTGTCATTCCTGGCCATCCCATGCTTTACAATACATTTCAAAGCTCATACCTCTCCTACAGATTGCTGCAACACTGCAAACAAAGGCAGGAGGATAATTGAAAAATGCATTTCTGGAGGGTGAAAGAAGAACCGCGGTTAGAAACTTTTCTTGCTTAAATTGTCTGGAGACATTCAGTAATCAAAATAATTTTATGCAAGTACATGTGCGCGCACGCGTGCGCGCACACACACACACACACACACACACACACACACACACACACACACACACACACACACACACACACACACACACACACACACACACACCTCAGTCTTGCCCACAAGCATCTGCTATCTCCTGAGCATTTTCATTTTGCAACTTATTGCACAATTTTAGAGTACAGTGGACCCTCGTATAACAAATGGTTTGTATAACATAAAATCTGTACAACATAAAAATTGCAGAGACAGGGGAAATTTGCTTAACAGAATACTGGCTCTGCGCGAGAGGAGGAAGGACGCGTGAGAGGGTCCAGGGGGTTGGGGGCAGCTCCGACCCCCACCTCCAGACTGTTGCTTCTGGCGTTCCCCACCCGCCCACCACTTTAGGGACTAGTGTGATCGTTACTGGTCGCCTTTTATTGGGGCCGGATAAGAATTTTTGATCCACTCTCAGAATTGGCCGTGGAGAGCGGGGATTTTTCGCCTATCCCACAATGGTGCCTGGGTCTTAGGGATGTCCCTTGTGTTTGTTGGTCACATTGGTGGCAGAAGCGGATGCAGGGCAGCGGTGAGTATGAAATAAACATCTGTCCCTGAGTATCCACAACCACGGCACTGCGGATCAGGAGGTCACGGTGTCGGGCCGGATACGAGGGGGGCACCTCCCTGTGCTGGGCATTGCCCAGATTTGGCCATCGTATGCAGGGAGGGGTAATGACATTGACTGGCCTGGGGGGTGCTGTCGACTGACTGCACCACCTGGGGGTAGGTGTGCTTCTATGGGCTCTAATAACCAAATCCTATGAAAAGCTGGATTTTACTTCCATGTGTGCTTATGGGTTCAGTGAAGCAGCTAATCACTTCAGTCTTGAGGAAGATGACATTTGTATACTTCAAAGCTATTCACTTACTCAGTTGTATCCATATAACAAACTGCCACATCGTGGGTGAGTGGACAGTTGAGCCCCTCCCAACACAAGGTCTTTCGGAGCCGCCTTTGTCCATCCAGCCCAAAACTAAGACATGATACACATTTGTGGGATTTAAAATAGGGCCACAATTTTATTGATCCTAATCCATACTATTGAACCTAATCTATTTCCAAGGGGACCTACAAGTGCCAGTGGATCTGGTTTTGCAAGGTTATCAGGACAGGGCAGCCTTTGTAAATCATTTTAGGGCTGGGATCATAGCCACTTGCACTGACCACCACAGAAGGGTGGGCTACTTTGTATGACCCATTTCAATGTTGTTTATAGTGATTATCATCCTATTAAAAACACACTTACTAAAGTATTCATGAGGAAGAGCTTAAGGATTGTGTTCATGGGAAAATGAACATTTTTAAAACAATATATCCACATATTAATCCCACCTAGGGTTTATGTGTTATCTGCTATCAAATTGTATCTGGCTTCTAATAAGTCTAAAAGGCTTTTCAAGATAAGGGAGATATTTAAGGACTGATTTTACTGGTGTCACCCCCAAGTCACTTTGCGTGGCTGAGCAGGGATTCAAGAAAAGTGGCTCTGACACACCCTGTGCTGGGAGGGGCTGAATTGTCCACCCAATCATGATGTGGCAGTTTGAGAAAGGGGCTGGGCAGTCAAGGGTAACCGCTGACAGCTAGAATGACCCATGAAGGGGTCTGATTACAGGTCACCTGTCCAGCAGTCAGAGATCCCTCTTAAAGGCCCTCTTTGTTTCCTGGGCGCTTCCAGTGAGGGAGCTCTGCAGCTCAACTGTGCCAATGCTCGCCATCTTGGCCACGTGGCACGCTGTCCTGAGCTCCTCTCTGTCCCTTGTGGACACCCCCCTTTTTTTTTTTTTCTGCTGCCCACGGTCTCCTTAGGTGCGGTGAAGTAGACAGAATGTTGGACTAGGATTTAGAAGACCTTTCTTCAACCCTTGCTCAACCATGCAAAGCTACTTGGGGGCGACACCTCAAATATCTCCTTATCTTGAAAAGCCTATTAGGCTTATCAGAAGCCCGATACAATTTGGTAGCAGATAACACATAAACCCTAGGTGGGATTAGTACTATATGTGAATTTGTTGTTTTAAAAAATTGTTCATTTTTCCTCACGAATACTTTAGTGTGTTTTTAATAGGATGATAATCACTGTAAACAACATTGAAATATATTCCTAAGGAAAATGTTGACAAATAAGTCAGCAGTGACTTGACAGCACAAAACAAGAGCAACAAATGGATTTTATGAGTTGAAGGACAGAAAAATCAGCAGCTGATTTTGTCAAGTGATCAAAGCCAGCTTGAGAAGCAACACAGTAGGGAAGTATTTAGGGGGTTGGAAACCATTTTCTGCATCAACCTGTGTGGCTAACACAGTACACACGTGTGTGATCACAGCACATAATAATGAAATGAAAACAATGTCGGACAAAGCAGTCAATGAACACAGTAATAATAAGCGGGAGTTTCAAAACGAAAAAAAAAAAAAAAAAACAAGACAACCTGGTCTATGAAAGAGGGTGTGTAATTATTTCACAGCAAACAAATGCCATTAAAAAGGCAGTGGTTGAAAGGTGGATTTAGACAAATCTGTTTAGAAGAAGACTCACTATGTTGGTATCGCCACTGAAAATTATGTGCCCCCATTAACCATTTCCCTAATCTGTGACCTCTAGTGAGGCAAAAGAGGTAGCCTACAATGGAGTAATCGCCCAGCTGAACATTCAGATAAGAGTTTGTGTAAATGTGTGTTTCAGTTGGTGGGATCTTCCTAGGCATTGGAAGACATTGGCTTGGAATACAAGACATAGCTTTGGTTAGCAGAAGTATTGTCAGAATGGAAGGTTTTTCTACATTACCTTTCCCCATGTTGTCCTTTCTGTTTCCTCCTGAAAGGCTACAGTATTACCAATTAAATTGTGTGTGATGCGTACATATAAAGAGGAACACTTCCTGCTTTGTAAAATGAGTGGGAATGCTTCCCACGCCACAAATGAGAACCACTAAAACTTTCAAAATCCATGAGAATTCTGCTCTGATGCCTTGGATGCACTACATGCACATGGGTGGCCAATTTGCATCAAAAACTCAATTTTGGGTAGTAAGCAGCTAGTTCAGTCCGCTTCACATAACATTATTTTGGTTCACCCTTGAATCATTCTTCCTCTCTCCTCTTGCAACTGCAAGGTGCATGGGTAGTTTACAAATCTGCCCCAAATGCATTTACCTTTTCCTGTGCCAGCCTTTTAAAATACCCAGAGAGCAAAACAAGCATTAGTGTCTTCAGAAATTGGGGGAGAATGGGTTGTGCTGTGGTATATGAATACAATTGTGTGCAAAGTGGATACATTTAGCACAGAGCGCTGAACATGCACATGTATTTTCCTTATACAGTGGACTCTCATATAACAAACGGTTTGTATAACATAAAATCTGTACAACATCAAAAATTCCGGAGATAGGGGAAATTTGCTTAACAGAATCGCCTATGGGCCGAATCTGTACCACATAAAAATGGTCGTGATTAGGGATTACTCCGTTTTCAATGCATTCCTATGGGAAATTTGTATAAAGGAAAATTTGCTTAACAGAATTAATTGCTTTGTACAAGGTACCACTGTATAATGGCAGACACGCTTTGCTCCTTAGTGCCCCATTCAATGACTTTGGCACAATGACTCCTTAGCTAAGTTTATTTTGTTAAATTTTTAATTTTAAAAGCATCACAATCCTTTAGTGCCTGATAACACATTTGTAAAATTTAATCCTCCTCCCACAATATTTTTCCTTCTTTTTTATTATTCACATTTCAAAATTAGCATACGAAAAACAATGGACGAAGGACGCTCTCTCATCAGGTATCGGTGGAATGTCTGGGTAAAGGTTAACATTTGCAAAGTTAGATACTTTGGGGCCATCTAGTGGCCAGTTGGAAATAAAAATGGAACACCGGCTGGTTTAATAATGAATGACATAAGGAAGGCGATATGCTGAAATTCAAGAGAGAATTTTTAAAAAAATTAACATCGTTGTAATAACGCCGTTTCCCATGCAGGTAACATAAAGTTTGAAGCGGGTTAGGGCAGTGGGGACTTTCAGATGCGGAGAATAATCCAATGTACATGGGAACTCTGAACCCACGTCTTTAGTCATGTGACCAATTAAGGATAAAAGCCAGACTTTCTCGTTGACCGCATATTCCTGTCATGAGATGGTAGGATCCTTAGGGATTACCTTTGGCAAAGGGACAAGATGTGACTCCAGTTGCTCAGTGTTGAGGATTTTAGAGGCCTAGACTTTTATTACACTGTTTGCAGCCACTATTTACATCAGCCAGTAGAAAAGAAGTTCTGTGGTATTTAATAAGTAACCGTACAAATGTTCTGTTACAATTGCGCATTAAGTTGTTATTCTCTAAAGAGATCAACCAGTGTCTCCCATGAGCATTTACTAGGGGCTAGTTTGGAGAGGCAGGGCATGAGTGATGGCTGTCCTGCCAGCTTCCTTCTTCCCAGGAACCCTGATATTCCATTTCTGGCAGGGGCAGAAGCATCAAATGAATTTCATAAGGCAACCTCCTGAAACATGACCAAATGCTGGGACCTCAATGGCAAGGTATGGCTGGTGTTGGTGGGACCCACAAATCAAGCCAAAGCCCGAGATTGCCAGGCTTTCCAAGGGAATTTGGGAAGGCAAAAAGTATCCTGCCCAACAAGGTGTTCAGAGGGTTTACTTGGTATACAACAGGGCCCACTCCAACTTTGATTACGATTGAGACAGCTGCCTGGGTACTCACCCTCACCCATCCTGCCCGCTGCACCCATGATCATGCAGGTAAGTGTCAACTGGGAGTTCCAAGCCTGCCATGACTGGGAGAATTAAAATAGGGAAAGCAAGGGCAAGAGGGTAGAGTTCCTCCACCCATTTCCCTGGTAGTTCAGCACCCATTCCAAACTCTGACTGGGAAACTAGGGGTCCCATTGGTGGGGCGATTGGGGGGGTGAAAGAAGGTCCTGTGTCACAACTTTCACTTCACTCGGGACTGAGATGGATTTGGCAGTTGGGGCATCTAAGGCTTCTCCAGGAAAAGACTGCCACACTTCACACTTGGCTCAAGGGGGCACTATATCAGAAAAAAATTGCACCCTGGAGGAAATGCAGAAGGCAGAATAGAGCTGTTGATGTTAGTTTGTGTGTGTGTGTGTGTGTGTGTGTGTGTGTGTGTGTGTGTGTGTGTGTGTGTGTGTGTGTGAATTTGGACTGAGGGCTGTGGTATCCTAGGTCATCTCACCTGCATCTGAAAAAGCAGCTACCCTGGAATGAGTGGATCTCCTTTCCACATACCTGTACTGCTCAGTAACAAGCCTCTTTAGTTTCTTCAGTGAACTCTTACCACATCCTTCAGAACTCTTTGGACTCTTTCAAGCAGTGGTGCTGCTGAAGTTGTGGCATGCTGCGGTCGGTCAAAACACCAGTGGTATTTTTTAAAGCCAGGTACCTCCTGGGTTGCTCCCAATTGGCTCTGTCACAGATCACTGTCTCCATCTTTCCCCCTCAGGTGGCTGTCAGCTCATGTTCCTTCAGACTGGCCCCTCCTTCAAAACTACCCTCTCTTTGCATCTGAAAGGGACATGCTTCCCCCCTTACTTCAGGCTGCTTTCCCCTTTGGGTGGGGTAAGAATTGGTCCTGCCTCATGCTCCATCCAAGGAGAGAGAGAGAGAGAGAGAGAGAGAGAGAGAGATTATTGCTTCCCTGACTCACAATGGCCTGGGTGCTGCTTGGCTCTTTGTGCCAGTGCGCATACAGATATCGACTCAGATCCAGAAAAGGGCCCATCCTGCAACTCACCACTTGGCTTGCTTGGAAAACTTTGATGCTCTCCTCCACCACCATCCAATTCCATGTGTGTGTTTGTACGTCTCATGGAAGCACTCTGCCCTTCTGATCTCATTGAGGATCAGCCACATTCAGATGTGTAAGGCAAGAAAGGCTAATATTCATAATTTAATTAAAACCTTTAAAAAATCTTTATTCAAAGGAAAATGTGTCTGTATTTATTTAGATAAAGAACACATCTATTGCTGATCTTCTTTCCTAAACCACTGCATCATGTTCTTTAGGTTCCAGCGTGCACAGCATTTTTGTTTGCCATCATAGCAGGTTCCATTGCTTGAATAAAACAAGGGGCACAGCAGTGTAGAACATATGTTCTTGTTCTTCCTGCAAACAACAGTATCCGATTCTACACGATCTACATGAGGGGAAGGGGAAGATGAGAGATGAAGAAAACATTAGTTTTTACGTTTGCATAATCTAGAAACCACCTATCAATATCAAAACAGCCAGTCAACACTGTGGAAGTATAGGTGAAGAAATAGGATAGAAAAGACTAGTATAGAGATTTAAAACACACACAGAGAGAGGGGGGGGCGTTTATACACAACCCCTAAACTCCGCCGCAAATGGCTGCAAGCTCCGGACGATAAAAATGTTTACCCACCAGCTCCGGAGTTTGCAGACAATTAAGTGCGACCCCGCCCACTTAGCGTGACCAAACAGCAGTTTTCTTGTACCTGCTTTTTATGGTGAAAAATATTTGATCCGGAGACTGCCTGAGGTCTCCTCGCTTCTTTCTGTTGTTTTTCTTTTGCCTCCGCCCCTTAAAGAGGAACCAGGAAGTAAACGGAGATCGGAGCAACTTTCCCCAACACCGGGAGGTAAGCCTTTTATTCTTTTGTCTCTGTCTAAGGCTTTTTTTCTTCCCCCCCTCCCGCAGACAGAACAAAGAAGTGCCGAGCGGGTGGAGAGGGAAGAACAGCAACGAACCCTCAAGATCTCTGGTCTGAATTTAAGGGACCAGCGGATCTTAGGGGTCGTGTAAAAAGGCCCAGAGAGAGAGAGAGAGGTACCTTGTATAAAGGAATTAATTCATTCCAAATGAAATTATGTCAAGCAAATTTTCCTTTATACATACATACATACATACATACATACATACATACATACATACATACATACATACATACATACATACATACATACATACATACAAGGACAACCAAGACAAAGGTTGGGTTCAGATCCAATAATTGGATCTGAGCCCATACTGAAATTGACTGGGAGAGTTAATCTCACCCAGAAATCGCTGGTGTCCACACACATTCCTCTAATGTGCCCCCAAGCTGGAATCAGATAATAGTAATCATCCAATATGGAGGGGTTCAAGGAGGTGCGTTTTCAGCTGTCTTACCAGCAGCCCTTTTAACTGTTGGAGCACTGCTTTGCTATAGGGAAGTGTTGCCACTGTAACTCTAGCCCACTCAACCTGTCCTCCTAAGGCTGCTTTTATGATCCAGGAAAGACAAGGGCCAAGCATACTTCAGGTGACTCTTGGCTGTGTGAATCTTTGGGTTGCACCAAGTGAGACGTCTCCATAATCAAGGGAAAAGAGGACCAAAGGTATATCTACTGGACATGTATCCAATAAAGTGGATCCAAGGTGAAGCAGATGTGAGTCATTCTATCTGCCAAGGGTTGAGTCAGTCTCCAAGCTCCTTGCACGGTTTTTATCTGTGTCATTGTCAACAACGTTGGAGAGGAAAAAAGATACCTCCCCCGATATTTTCTCACAGCCTGCAAAGCCAAAGGCCAATAGCTCTTTAGCTTTTATCAAAACTCATTCCTCAGGCGAACCACAGAACCCTGAACACCAGTAGAATGTGGGGGGACGAGGGGGGACTGGGATATCTTCACAAGCTGATGCAACCTTCCCAGTCTTCCCTCCAACTCTGATGAGATTAGGAGAAAACATAGGACAAATACATACGAAGAGGGCAAAGTAGATGCAATGTCACAAGATGGCCCAGCTAATATAACTTCTACTCGGTCTATAACCTTCCCAGGACCCTGCATTTATGTTCACTGAGCATTGCCCATACACAAAAGCGAGGGATCCCTAGATTCAGAGCAATTCAAAATTTGCAAGAGTTTGTTTTTAAACATATATACGTGTAGTGGAAAAGTGGGAAGGGGGATTGGAACTGAGTGGCAGAAAAGGGAGGGAATCAATATAAAAATGATTACCCCATTATTTGGATTACTTCTGGTTCACACTAATAATGTCATTTTTAAATTCTCCAAAGAGAGAAAGGAGAGCCAGTGGAGTCTCCTTCTTTGGATGTTTTTAAGCAGAGGCTGGATGGCCATCTGTCGGAAATACTGTGATGGGGGTTCCTGCATGGCAGTGGGTTGGACAGGATGGCCCTTGAGGTCTCTTCCAACTCTATGATTCTATGATTCAATCAACAGAGGAATGAAAGGTTTTTATATAGCTAAGACTGGGCACGTGCATGGCTGACTCAACCAACCTAAAAAGAACTGGCAAAATTGATGATGAAGAAGTAAAACAGGTGAGGTGCAGGCATATTGTTGTGATGAAGGGAAGCTAGGAGTGGGGGATGCAGTGAAGTTAAAGTGCCACACCTTTATCTTAATAAAAGCCATCCCACACACACAACTTTCTAGGTAAGTCTGGTCTAAATAAATTGCCCCTGCCTTTCTGGGGCTTCAAGTAGGAACCTTTTTCAGTATCTTTGGAGTGAGTGTGCATCTTACCTGGTGCTGCTGGGAAGAGCAGGAGGAAAAGAGCCAAGAGAAGCAAAAAGCTCTTCATCTTGATCCAGGTGAAACCAGAGATCCTGAAGTGATGGAGAACGAAAGAGAAGAGGCACCAAGAACAACTCTGACATGGGCAGAACCATTACATCCCCATTTATGAAGTAGCGACGATCCTCAGAGGTGCCATGCCCTCATTATCCGTTTCGCCTGCCACATCACTGAGAAGTAGGTGGTGGACTTGGCATTCCAACCGCATTTCACGATTAAGCTCTGCACGGATTTAATTAGAGCCTTTCCTTTTGCTGCAATTAAAACATTCCAACATGCAAGCCTTCTTGTTAAGCAACCGGTGTTTCACAGAAGGTATGGCTAAACTGGTTTGGAGTGGATATCTGTGGCCGCCCAGATGCTTTGTGATTGCAAATGCCAATCCAAAATACCAGCCCAAGTCATCAGCTTTAGCCAGCATTGCTGACAGTGAGGGATCATCTGCCCGCTGAAGACAATGAGGTCCTGCTGGAATCTTCTTCCACCATTATACTCCCATTTATTTCCTCACTATATATTATACAAATCTCATGGTTTAGAAGGGATGTAATTGTTAAAATAGGCTAAATAGGAGTGTTCCCATCCTAGAATTTATCCCTGGGATTTGCACACAGGGTTTTACTGATGGGACATTTGTACTCTACTATGTTCTTCTCAAGTGCAGGTCAAAATAGAAACTGCCCTTATATCCAGACAAAGTATCTCAAGTCATATTACTGCTGGATAACTCAAGTGATTTAGGTATCTGGCTGTGGAACCAGAAGTTATGAGTTCAATTCCCCACCCTGCCTCCTTGACAGGGGCTCCAAGCATTGGAGTACTAAGATGATTTATTATTATTACTGCTACTTTTTTCCTGGTTTCCTGGGCCCTTTGGTCCTTCCTCAAACTTATCATTTTTATACTTTTTGTGTTGGGAATGGGGAGTCTATGGCATTTCTCTTCCCAATTCAAAGCTAGCTTTAAACCCCATCCACCAAAATGACCATAACACTAAGTGGGTGATATGGCATGATGGAGGAACAACATGGTCCCAGGGACCAGCAACCCCCCCTCGTTTGATTGTAGAACTGATGTCTCTGTTGTTTTCCATCACTCAGTGGTGCAAAGGGATGATGCAGCTTGTGATTGTGGTTCTTGTTAATTCAGGTACATTTCCCGTTCCTTCAGAACAAAGCAGAACAACATGGTGCTAGAAATGCCTCATCGGGAAGAGCATAGAGACTTCCTTTGCACATCTAATATAGGAGATTAAAAAGGTAAAGGTTCTCCCCACACATGCATGCTAGTCATGTCCAACTCTAGGGGCGGTGCTCATCTCCGTTGTCAAGCCAAACAGCCAGTGTTGTGCAAGTCCATGGCCATGTGGTCGGCATGGTTGAATGCATTTCTGCACACGGAACACTGTTTACCTTCCCGCTTGTTATGGCCGTACCTGTTTATCTACTTGCATTTATATGCTTTTGAACTGCTAGATCGGCAGGAGCTGGGGTTAACAGAGGGAGCTACCTCCACTGCGTGGCACCTGGGATTTCAACCGCCAAGTTGCCGACTTTGCAGCTGACATATAATTGTCAGTAATCTAATTACAAACAAAGGCATGTTGTTAAGGGGATAATGTTCCAAGACAATGGTGCCCAACCTTTGGGAACCCAGTTGTTCTTGAACTACAATTCCCAGAAGCCTTCTCCACCAGCTCTGCTGGTCAGGGTTTCTGGGAATTGCAGTCCAAGAATGCTTGGGATACCCTATGTTGGGTATTAAAGAGTATGAAAGACACATTTCCCTGAAAGTAGACTTTGGTCCTGACTCATTCTTCTGTTGCTTGCTGTCTATCTTGAACTGGAACTCAAATACTATAATTGGGTTATCCTGAAAAGAAGCTCTCACAATTATGTATCACTCCCCCACACACCTGAAACCAAAAAGTGGGTAACCAATTATCCAGCTGCTTCTGTACTGTTTTTAACTGACTCTACAAAAACCAAGAGCCAAAAAAACTGTGCATTTGTATTCCTTTGTGTTGTGATTAACTATTCTGTTTTTTAAAAAATGCATCTGTTTGATTCATGCATCTTGCGATCTTTTTAAATCTAGCTATGGAAATATCTGACCTCTAGTGACAAATATTGCATAACTATCTTCCTCCACCACAACAACCGGGGTGTAGGGCTGTTCTGAGCACACAAAGGAGGAGGTGCTGCCAACATCTAATGGTAAACAAATCTCATAATCATGTGCAGTCAAGTCAATTATGTCTTATGGTGACTAATTTCATGGTTTACCAGGTAGAGAATACTTAGAAGTGATTAGTCCCTTCTTCTGAGGTCCCCCTGGGACTGTGTGACTTGGCACAGTTGTTGAAAAACAGCCCTGACAATTGTTTTGTGTTTGGGGGAGAAGTGGTGAACTGATGAAAAAAGGAGCCAGCTTCTGGGATTTTCCCTTGTATGTTGTCACTTTGTGAATGGTAGTGAGCAGAAGAAGGTATGTCCAAACTTTGGCCCTCCAGATGTTTTGGACTGCAACCCCACAGTCCTTTGCCATTGGCAATCTACGCTTAGAAT
This sequence comes from Phrynocephalus forsythii, assembly GCA_029282475.1. Classification (NCBI taxonomy): domain Eukaryota; kingdom Metazoa; phylum Chordata; class Lepidosauria; order Squamata; family Agamidae; genus Phrynocephalus; species Phrynocephalus forsythii. The sequence goes on along the minus strand of JAPFRF010000001.1, from coordinate 4,018,327 downwards.
TCTGGGAGTTGTGGTCCAAAACATCTGGAGGGCCAAAGTCTGGATATGCCTGCAGTGTAGACTGAACATTTTGACTGCTGCAATTGGTGTTGTTAACTTTCAGGCTGCCCTTTGCTATGTAAAGCTTGGCATCCTTTTTCCGGCTGGCAAGGCAGGCACAATATTGTGCAACATCTCGGGCTATTTCCTGGCTTTTTGAATTGTGGGTACAGGAGAACTATATCCCACATTCATAAACCAGAGGTAGGTGTGTGGTTTTTTTAAAGAACTGAATTTATATGCACTTTTATAACATTTTTCTCTCTCTGCCCCCACAGCCTCTTTTTGACAGTTACTTCACATCCATTCTTGTCCCGGGAGGAAGTTTGTTGTGTGTTGATGTCGGTTGAGGTCACGTGGTCTTCTTGCGGTTCTGTCCCTGTTCCTGTGTACGCACAGGCGTGATGGATGATACCGGCATGACTGTTACCGCACATCCTCTTTCCGAGATGAGATGTGAAATTCCATGACTTTGTTCTCTGCCCCCCCGGCCTGACCTTCCGCTTTTCTATGTTTCGATTCTCTGAAGCCTTGCCTTCAATGCGTTATGGAGCTAAGTTTGAGGCATTTGTCTTTTAATCTCTCTGCACTGCGTTGCTGACTCCATAGGGAAGTTACTGGCGAATGGCACTTCGCACTCCTGCCACTAGAGGGAGAATAGCACATTGTGGGAGGAGACTGACCTCACGGACTCTCGTATCGGAACGAGAAGCGTGATGAGGAGATTCCCGAGGCCAATGAGGGGAGTCTCTCATCCCGCTTAAATTGCAGTTCAGGGGGCGTGGTCGGAACGAACTCCCCTCGTCCCGCAATGGAACAGCGATGAGATGAACGTGAAGTATCAGCCTTTAGTATTCACCAACACCTAAAGTTCAATGAAATTGCCAGCCAGAGGAAGAAGCACCCTCTTAACCTGGCCAAATAAGGGACCTAGGCAATGCATTGTATCCTGACTCAGTTTCCTACCAAGATCGACTTTCCTAAACAGAACTGAACAACAATCTCATTATGGGCATTATAGGACCTCAGCTCATTGTTTAGATCAAAACACCCAACTCAGAAGTCTATTATTTCTGGATCTCCTTTATATTTCAAAGGGGAACAGAGAAAGAATGATGAGTAGGACTGGTAGGGAAAGACCAGAGGAAAACCTTTGCTGCCAGAATGTCACAAACAATGATGTCATAGGGATGCTGGGTTGAACATTCTATTCCGTCTCCCTTTGAGGCTGGGCAGAAGCTGGCGGCAGTGCTTGAAGGGAAGAAATATTCTCATATCAGTACCAGCCCGCCGAGACCCCCTGCCCGCAAAGACACATAACTTCATGTTGTCTGGAATTCGCCTTTTATAGATTCCTTACAAAGAGTTAACGGGCAAAAAAGAAGCAGGGAAAGAAAAGGTAAAGGAATACAGCCAAATAGAAAAAAACCCTGCTGGTTTTAACTGGTTTGGACAGTATTCTTTGGGAATGACTAAATCCATACATACCTGGGACTAGTCCTGAATAGATATGGAAAAAAAACAGTACTGCACATTAGCCAAATAGTGGAAGGAAGGAAGAGCCCACAGAAATTGTATCAATTATGCTGGCAACTGGTTTCTGGTATGTAAGGACCCACAGAAGGCTACTGCTAATCACTTGTCCTCATTTTCCTATTTCTAATCATGGTACTGCTTTCATGCTGCACTTATTACATGAGGAAGTATGTCCTAAACTTCCCCCAAATCCCTGTTTCCTTTTCTTAACATCAACCACCAAGTCTAATGTATTCCATCTAGTATGTTGCCTTTCATTTCAGCCTGTACTTCTTTCAGCCATTTTGTTTAACATAATGAATTTGAAATTTGAAGTTACCAGGGCTTGTGATTTTTGTAGCTGGTTTACATACAGCAGCCTTCACAGCAATGTTTCTTTTAAAACTGTTCTCTGTAGAGGCAACTACTGTACCTGTTTTTGCATGCCGAGTTGCTGGTACATGTTAGTTCAAAACAAATACAACAGTGACTTACTGCATCTCCACATTCATTGCAATTTGTACTGTTTGGGCATTCAGCGGACAAGTGGCTCCACCAAGTGGCAAGAACCACATAAAGTCTTAAGTTTGCTTCAGTATAATGGTCAAACAGTGGTTGGATTGCTCAGTGTGGCTGAGTATTCAATTTCCCACCAGGTTTCCTACAGCCCACATCGCCTTGGCAAGCAGCACAATCCCGTAAACCACTTCAAATTCATACATTACCAAAAAGCCAAACCCAAACAACAAAACAGAACAAAACCTTTTTATAAAAATCATCCGTAGTTGGAATTGCTTGGATGGCATGTTGTTGCTATTGCTCATACCTTCTTGGTCTTCAGCCTGTTAAGTACTGAGGGAGAAAACAGAAGACTTGCAAGGCCTGATTCTATGCTGAAAACTCCATATAACTATTTCCATATGATAAATTCAGGGAGTGATCTATTCAGAAAAGAAGGCTTTCAGATATATACAATTATTTTAAAACAGAACATGCAAAAAAAAATCTTTCCCACAAGCAACTGAATATGTACAGAGTCATATTCACATGATATTCAGTTTAATGTCTGACCAGCTCTTCTGGGAACATAAGGCAAGAAATGTGACACATACACCACCTCCCTATTATCTATTCATTATTCTGGTTGGTATAGACTTGCTCAAAGAAATAGTGCAAACGTAGCATGCTACACAAGCAACAGATGTGTACACAAGATGCAACAGAGTCTCTTCCTTTGGCTAGCTGTTCCTCTGCTTGCTTGTTTGACCAGAATACTTTCCTATTGGCACTGCTGATGATGCAGGGGAACAAGTCAACAACGCAGCCACCCTTAGTCACTCAGAGTACTAGAGGAGGCCAGGGAAAGCTTGGGAGAGGGCTGACATCTCCACCACCACCTGGTACCTTATCAGCTGCCTCACTCTGGCTAACAACAGGGTGAACTTGATCACTTTTAAACTGTGCATCACTGATTATCATAATGTGCTGGGGCTAGTCAATAGCTGGGATAAATCCAGAAGTCTTTATTTAATCCAGAATTAAACATAGCACAATTTCTACACTGTGTTTATAGAGTGCCAGAATCAGAATTTATAATTTTACTTTGGAGAACAGTATACTCCCATACATTTGTAGGACATGAACTATTGGCTGAGATATGCTGCTCCTGTCAATAGAAAAACATAAAATTAAGCACACCCCTCTAAAAGGGGGGGGGGACAGCTGCCCACTCACATCCAACCTTATGACTAGTGAACAGGCCTTTATTTGGGTGATAGATGTCTGCAAAATTAATAACATGTGACTTAAGAATCACTGTCTCATTATATCTCCACAGCTTTTTTCCCTTAGTGGAATATCCAACCCAGCAGCACCTCAACTAACATGAGGTTCTTTTATATTTTCCTGCTTATCTTTTTTCTGTTTCGACATGCCTACCTGGACAAATCAGGTAAGAATATAAAAAAAGGCAGAGAACCGTTACCACAAGCATGGGAAAAGTATAGAGCATTGTTTTATTCCCTCAATCCTTGCTGAAGCCTTTTTAAGAAGCTGTAATGACTGGAAGGGCACCATTTTCTGTTTCAGAGCAAGGAACTGGCATCCAATGGTTTTGTTGGGAGAATTGGCCCTATAAGTGGTAGGAAATAGCAAAAATGGTTCCCAGGCCATAAAATGTCACCCACCTGATTTTATAATTGCTTGCCTCATGGAAAAGGCTGTTTTCTTCTTCCATATTCAACTAATTTACTGATAGTCCTATTGTATCCCCTCTTGGTCTTTTCTCTTAGAGATGTCTTGAAAGGATCATTTGGAACAATGCTATCACAATAATTAGTAGGTACTGAAATGAGCTTTGACATGACACTCAACTTCTTCCTAGTTTCCTCTATGTGCCATATTATATGTAGAGTTTCAGGGGGGGCTGTGTTTTTCCTGAATTCTGTTTTTATTTTCAAAATCTCAAAATTTAATAATATAGTTTAAGGATGGGCAACAAATGAAAAATGACATGCTGTTTTGTCATTTCGTTAGCTAATGAAATGAAATGAAATGAAACAAAATGACAACGCGGCGTGTTGTTACTTACAAAATGAATTTTTCCCCATTGAAATGAACCAATTTGGTTCTCTATACCTTGGTCCCCTGGGTTCCTAGAGATACCAAATTTGGAGTGATCTACCCTGGACTCTACCCTTTAAGCACCCCAAATTTGGAGAGGCTTGGGGAGTGGGGGGCCAAGTTATTCGACACCAAATGGGGTGCCCATAGGAATACATTGGATTTTTGGTTTGTTTGTTTTTTGTTGGCATCACAGCCAGGGCCGCAGGGGGAGGCCCCCAGCCAACCTAAAGGCTACAGGCTGGTTCTGCTGCAGGCAGAGAGCATGGAGCATTTCACCACAGGCCAGAGGGGAGGGAGTTGGACATCAGTTCCACCTATTGGATTGCCCTCAGCCAAATGGTGGACATCCTCAGGCCCTTTGAGGAGACTACCAAGGTCCTCTGTGGTCTTGAGGCCAGACTGGGGCATGCCCTTGACTGAGGTCTGAGTGCCCAGATGCGGGAGGATTCCTCACTCCTCCCAAGGAACAGGGCTTTGGCCAGGAGGTTGCAGGGCAGCGTGCAGACTCAACTGATGCTGCTCTGCAGTCAAAGGGTCTACCAGCTGGCATGCCTGTGTGATCCTTGCATCAAGGGCATTCTGACTCTCAACCTTGAAGACCTTGAGGAGGACAAGACTCAGCTGTCCCTTGAGGTACGCAAGGTTGTAGAAGCGCAGGGTGGGCATGCGCAGTGAGAGATGCAAGGACACTGGCTTGAGGCAGGGGAGGGCTCATCCTAGGAGCCCTCCGTATCATACTTGACCTCTATCATTGCCATGGCAGTGTCTTGGTCTTGGGTGGGCAGGCTGGCAGAGGAGCTGGACTCTGCAGCTGCAATGGTAAGGGAATACATGGCCGAGCCCCTTTAGCCCCCCATGGCAGACCCCCTCCGTTACTAGGCCAGTAAGTCGGAGGTCTGGCCCCTGCTCTCCATTCCTCCCACCAGCGTCCAGAGTGAGCGAGTGTTCTCATTACTTGAGGACATTTTGAGACCTGACCGCTCATGCCTGGACCAGAGCAACATAGAAGGGTTGGCCTTCATAAGGTTCAACCTGACTACGTTGGGGTACCCCTCCTCCAAACCATAGTGCTCTTGCCTGCCTGCCTGTCTCACTGTTTTTCCACGTCTATCATGGCCCAGTTTTTCTAAGGCCTTTCCTGGCCATACCTGGGTGTTCCACTCTTGCAGTGTTTAAGAGGGTCTCAAAGGGCCCATTTGCTATAAACCTGCCTCTGCCTTACCAGGGGGTTCCACTCTCACAGTGTTTAAGAGGGTCTCAAAGGGCCCATGTGCTCTAAGGCCTTCCCTGGCCATATCAGTGGGTTCCACTCTAGCAGAGTTACAGGGAATTAAACGTACCATTTGCTCTAAGGCCTTCCCTGGCCGTACCTGCAGCCTGGCTTACTAGTGTGGGGCTCATGGGAGAGTTTAATTTCCGTGCCTGCTGCCTGCCTACCTTGGATGTGGTGGGGTGGTAGCTTAGCTGTATTTATCAGGGACCCTTTACAGAACTGAACCCTTATTCCCCATTGCCAGGGTGCTGTAAAGCAAAGCACAGAAAAACATATGTGTGGTGGTGTGGTGTGCCTGCCTCCCTGTGCTGAGAGAGAAGACACACACAGCAAAACAGCTCAACGTCTGTTTGGGACTGGGACTGGGACTGGAAAGGTTTTTAGAAGGCATGTTGGGAAAGGTTTTATTATTTATATTCTTTTCTCCCTCCTACCGCCTTTGAAGTACAACATTCCTTCCCACCCACCCCACACACACATTGTGATTCCCACCAGCAGCCAGTACTAGTTCCCCAATTCTCAACTGGCACAATATGAATGCGCCCGGCCATCCCTCTTAATCATGGCCCCATTTAAAACAACAACAACAAAATAGAACTGGAGTCCTCCTATTCCATTATTCTCCTAGCTGAAGTCTTCATCTGGCAAACTCCTGCCTTCCTCCTCAGCTTGCGAGCCTGCCTGCATGTTATGGGATCTCATCTGAAAGATCCATGTATTGCTAAGACCTGCCTGGCTGCCTTGGTGTACTCCTTTAATTCTTGCCTGCCTGCCTGGAATGAAATTCAGCCCTTTGTGCCTTGGTGGGCTTCAAGGGGAGAGTCAGAGGATGCTCCAAGACCACACAACACAGCAATTTCCATGCTGACTGTGCTAGGTGTCTGGCTGGGATCAGTATATTTTCAGTACTTTTAAAATTGCAACAGTTTTTCTACTGGGGGCACCATGTTTGGCATCAAATAACTTGGCCCTCCATACCCCAAACTTCACCAATTTTGGGGTGCTTAAAAGGGGAGAGCTTGAGGGAGGTCCACAGCAATTTTCATTCTGCTAGCTGCCCGGGAACAGTATTTCCAAGAACAGAAAATTGGTGCTTCAAAATATTTTTTTCCAGGGGACACCACACCCCTGAGGTTAAATAACTCGGGCCCCGAACTCCAAATATCTCCACATTTGGAGGGCTTAAAGGGAAGAGTCCAAGGAAAATAAGCACCAAAACACAGAGGGACCGCGTAATAGAGAAACAAATCAGTTTGTTACCGTTTCGTTTCGTACAATTTTTTTTTAAATTCATCACTAACAAAACAAAACAAAGTGAGGGGTCCAACAAAATGAAATGAAACAAAATGCAATTTTTCCGTTTCATGCCCATCCCTAATATATTTTAATGGAAGTATTAGGCTAGCAATGTGCACAATTTTAAAGTTCATACCGAAATATCAGATAAATTTTTAATCAAATTTTCCCAATACACATATTTATGTACTTTTATCTGGTTACATTTTTCTGCAAACTAATTCCCTTATTTATAGTGTTTGTACATTATTTGCAAACTGAATGAGTGTTTTCTCATTCCTAGCCTCAAGCAATCCTTTTGATTTGAGCCCATATGAAATATTTGGAGTAATTTTCTGTCAGAAATATAAACAATCATTCATGGACCATTGTACTAAGCAAAAAAGCAGCATTTCTCAAAAACTGATTTCAACATTTCCCACCTGTCAATTGCAAAAACAGCAACAAAAAATCCAAACCCCTCCCCCCAAAACGGAAAACTTAGATCCTTATTAACATTTCAATGCCCTTACCTCAAGTATTAAGAAGGGCCTTTACTAGAGCCAGATTTGAACTGCTGGATTCCATGGTCAAATATGGGCATTTTCACCACCTCCCTTATCAGGAGAGAACCTGTATTTGTGGATCCCCTTCTGTTGAAAACATTTCTCATATTCTCTTTGACTGCCAATTATATGCATCTATCAGGCTTGAATATCTTATCCCCCTTTTTAGGAAGAACAGTCCATAGGGACCCAACTCACAGATTGTCTTATCTTCTCTCGGGCTCTAATGTGTACATTGCTCGCAAAGTTGCCAAGTTTGTAATTAAAGCTGCAGCTTTAAGAACGCAATATGTCGAACAAATTGGAGTATCCTGCAAAGGAGATCTACATATATGGCTTCTGTATATTCTAAATCTGTATTGTAGGGTACCCTATTGGATGGTGTTGCATGTACTTCAATGTATTCTATATTCTGTGTTGTTATTGGTTGATATGGTCATAGAACTAATCAATAAATTTATTTGTTGTTGTTATTAACCTCCCCCTACCTAATTAATCTGTATATCTTCCCCATCACCACCTTGGAAATGACCATTCAGTCCAGTTCTACTGAGAAAAACATCTACAGTAACTGTAGTTAACAAGAAATATTTTCAGATTGATATGCATAGGATTGCAGTCATAGACTGTAAATTATATTCACTTACATAAAGCATTCTACTGCAGTATATTTTTACCTGATGATGAAGCTATGTGATGTCACTTATTGCGCTCTACAATATATCCTTAATGATATCAGAATAATTTTGAGAGCTATGCACAGAGCAGGTTTTGAAGCTGGCATATATACAGTGTGCATTGTCTGATCATTTAAACCTTGGTGACATTTAGTTGAACATGTGAGTTACTTCCATAAAAAGTATTGTTTTCTAGATAATATGACATTGAAGCCCTTCCTCAGTGATTTACCTGCAAGGATTCATCATCCACGTATGCAAGTCATCTATCACCCTATAGTTGAGAAGTACTGAACAAATGTGGATATATGACCTAGTACTCTCTAAGTATGCAGCATCATGTAGTGATTCATCCCCAAATACTTCAAGGAACCAAGATTTGCCCCTACACAGAATGTGGGTAAGGGATTGAGGATCACAGACTGTGAAATCCTGCAAACTTGTTAAACTTGGGTCCTTCTTTTCCAAGGAGAAAAGTGGGGTTAAAATAATCCAAATAAAATAAACTACGGCCAGAATCCTATTGTGTGTTCATGTAAGGTCTGGACAACCTGCTGTAGCAAATTCTGGCTAACGGATCAATTGCCAGGGAGTACCTCAGTTGTATGCTTGACCACATGCCCAACAGCAAAAAATGAGATGCACCCTAGCACTCCCTCAGTTAGCCAAAATTAGTCAAGGAAAGTTACCTCAACCTGAAAACTGGTCAGATTCCAGCCCATATGGGCATGCCAGAAGAATTACTAGGAGACACTCATGGTAAGGGCTGGTTTCAACTTGTGGATTAATTTTCTCATACAGAGAGAAGAACTGAGTAGCAAGAATACAGACTTCCCCATTCCCACATGTTATACAGTGGTACCTCTACTTAAGAGTTTAATCCGTTCCAAATGCATGCTCGTAAGTCAAACAACTGATAAATAGAGAAGCAAAATCTAATAAATAAATAAATAAATAAATGTAAGTAGAGCAGTCCACATCTAAAATTTGTAAGGCAGCAGTGAAAATACCAATGGTTTCCCACTCTTAAACTGAATTGCTTGTAAGTACAGCCACTCATAAGTAGAGGTGCCACTGTAATGCCAATCTAGTGAACCTTGAACTCACTTGGTCTCCCTCTATCACACTCAAATGTGTTCAAAGACCAATAAAGATACAGTATACTGCATTAATAGCTGCCTGGATGTCCTAAGCACATCCGATCTCGCCTGACTTCAGAAGCTAAGCAGGGTCGGCCCTGGTTAGTACTTGGATGGAAGAACACCAGGGAATACCAGGTGCTGGAGGTGCCTGGAATAGGAACTGACAAGCCACTCCAGTATTCCTGCCAAGAAAACTCCATGGACATGGGGTCATAAAGAGTCAGTCCTGACTGTAATGACACAACACACACACATACTGCATTAGTAAGATTGCTTGTTTCTAATTTACTCATGGGCCATATGGCTGGTTTGCTTCTTGGCCTGCTAAGAGTTTCTCCTAAAGCCCTTCTCTCTTCCACTGCAGCATTTCTTGCAGCACACAACCAACTTAAGCGCCACCTCATGTCACCCTTTTCTATCAGTATACATTTCTCAGGCTTCTTGGAATATGTGGAGTATTTTCCACATATGAATGACCAAAAATATTCATACGGTTCACGAGTTCTCCCAATTCCTTTGAAGGCACAGGACGATGTAGGAGACTAAAAGGAGTTTGCCGGCACACACTCTGCCATCCCGTGGAAGTCTACGTTGGTCGGTGCAACAACGGAATGGGAAACTGCTGTGTTGATGACGCTGAAGATATTCGGAAACGCAAACAGTAAAACCCATGCTGGAAATGGGCAGTGAAGAACGGAAGACAAACAGTCCAAAGCAATGCTTATGATGCTGTACTTTTCAGTGGTCAGGGGAGAGGACAAATATAACGTTTCATGATGTCACAATAATAAATGCTAGTCATTATTATGAATCCATACTATGTATTTGTCCAATAGTTTCGTGGAGTTCTCAAATACTGACAAAAAACCATCCTGTCACAACCCAGAATAATTCTTATGAAATTCTGCCTGGATGCAAATTCCTACAACAATACAATTGAGATGCTTATAATCTTAAATATATGTGGTTTTTTTTAAAAAAATTACATTTTAAAAAAACATTTCTTCTTTCAGTTTCATATAGCAGGTGACAAGTATAAATATGTCAGATCCCTTCATCTAGAGATCCTGACCTTACTGCGTCACAGATGTAGGTCTTTTCACACAATTTATTATTACTGACCATTTTGTTTATCTTTCCTTTGAATAATCTGGTTGATGGGATGGAGTAGGCTAGGCTAAATACAGCTCCTGAACTGCATATGGCCCCCAAGTTGCTTTTTGTGACCTCCCATTTGTTCACAGAAATTCACTTTTTAAAGTTATTCCTCAAATTCAGGGCCCAACCACTGTAACAGAGACTTATGTCTTAAGGACTATTCATCCTGAGGTACAGGTTCTCTGGCACAGCACTACTGACATATTAGAGTAAGTTGGAATGTATAATTGCATAAACATAGAAAGTAGTGAATAGATTGTCCTGATAACTGTTGGGAGGCTAATTCTGCCAAATATGGGTAACCCCCCCCCAAAAAAACCACAACAACTTGCGAGGTTGATAATTTTCTCCTTCAAAAAGAAGGAAACTAGAAGACTAGTGAACCTTGATTTGATTCTAGCCAGTAGAGATGGCTTGGTAGGGAAGGTGACCATAAGGGGAACTTGGGGCCAGAGTGACCATGCTCTAGTTAGAATTCTGGATTCGTCCAGGCCGAAAGGAAGACTGAAGATGCTATTATATATTCTTTAGTTGGTAAAGGGGGGGGGGCAGGACGTTGCCTCCCACTCACATACCTGATAGCCCACACAAAGTTGGCGCAATGGGGCCAAAAGTGTTGTTTAGAGGTATGCAAGTTGTGGGGAGAAGCTGTAGTTTGTTACTGAAAGGGACCTCTGTGGCCTCCACAGCCCTTCGTGTGCTTCCTACCTGGATAACCTGTTACAGAGAAATGGAGAATGGAAGCAGCCTCCACATTTTTTTCTTGTGCACTGGAATCAAAATGTGCATTTGTCTGTTCTAGTGACTTCCATAAAGGATGCATAACTTGGCAGTTACATACATATACTATTCATTTACTTACTTATTTATTTTATTACTTCTCCCAATGAATGGTTATGCCCAAGTGCCTACCCAAATATAATTCAGGGGCAGCTTTTTTCTTACCCTTCCTGAACTGATTCTTGTTTGTTTGTTTGTTTGTTTTCTTATAAGAGGTAAAGAGGGGGTGAGGAAGGGACTAAGCCAGGAGAGAGGGAGCACAATATCAACGATTAATCTTAAACAGACTTAGGCATAATGCAGTTATGCAAATTTGACCCTTCCTGAATTGATTCTTGATCACACCAAGGTGCAATACATGGCTGCACACAGATTTATTTATTTATTTATTTATTTATTTATTTATTTATTTATTGGACCTGTATCCCACCCATCTTCCCGGGAGGGAACTCTGGGCGGCTTACAATAAAAACAAAATAACAAAATAACAAGACAGGACAGTAAAAACAAACAAATACAGAGGTGGCGTAAAACAAGCAGGGATGGCGGCGGGCAGAGAGGAAAAAGAAAAAAAATAAGTGGAAAGGTCGCCGAACGCCTCCCTAAACAGGTGGGTCTTTAGGGCCTTTTTAAAGGCGGGCAGGGACTCTGCTAGGCACAGCTCACTGGGGAGATGGTTCCAGAGGCTGGGGCCCACCACAGAGAAGGCGCAGTCACGCATACGCGATTTCCACGCCTCTCTGGTTGTGGCAACCCTCAGTGAGCGCACCTGCACCAATCTCGTGGGTCTGGCCCCAGTTGATCTCTGAGAGATACGCTCCGCCAGATACTCTGGTCCCAGGCCATGGAGGGCTTTGAAAATCAAAACCAGGACCTTGAACCTAATCAGGAAGACAACAGATGGCCAGTGCAAGCGGGCCAGGACTGGGGTGATGTGCTCGAATCTACGAGCACCCACCACCAGCCTGGCCGCCGCATTCTGCACCCGCTGTAACCTCCGGACCAGGGCCAAGGGCAACCCCACATAGAATAATCATGTGATGTCAAGTCAATTCCGACTTGACAGCCATCTTGTTCAGGGCTTTCTAAGTCATGAGTGCAGTATTCAGAAGTGGTTTGACCTTCCTTCCTTCTGGGGGCATCTGGGACTGTGCAGCTTGCCCATGACTGATTTCACAGGCTGGCTCTTCTCCTGGAAGGCACAATGGGGAAACGACCACCAAACCTTTGGCTCTGCAGTCAGATACCTAAACCACTGAGCACCACCAATTAGAGACCCTGCTGAGAAGGAGATGGCTTTGGATGGATGGATGGATGGATGGATGGATGGATGGATGGATGGATGGGAAGAGTAGCAAACAGTAGCAGGCACCAGTGTTTAATCGCATACACCAGCAAAACAGCAGCAAAGAAACCCCATCCAAATACAAGCAATTCACAGACAAAGATCTGCACACATTTAAAATAAAGGAAAAGAAATTACAAAATAAAACCTATTCCCCTAAGTTAACTAAACCGCAAAGACCTGGAAGATATCTAGGGAGAGGGTAAGGTTTGTACTTTGTTTCTACTTGTTTTAGTTTTGTCCACGGTCTGTGCCAGATTCAACGCGAGATACTTTAAAGTGATGACAGCCCGGCCTGAAAGGCCACAGAAGACCTCTTGGGGATGGGGTGGGGTGGGGGAGAGAGAGCAGCCCAAGCAGCCGTTGGCCCCTGCGGATCCGACCGAGTGGGCTTTGTTGTCCTCCCCTCCTTCCTTCCGCCTGACGCCACGCGTCGACTACTGTACAACAGATGGCACAAGCCGTGCGGCGTGGGAGTCGCGTGACGTCGGGACTGAATGGGACTAGGATGCGGGAGGGGCTCCGGGCGCGTTATCCCAAACGCCGCCCTGCGGGGGGTTGGGGGTTTGGGGTTGGGGGTTGGGGGTGGCGGGGGCCAAGCGGAGCTTCGGGTGCCTCTTTAGGAGGCGGCGCGAAGGCGAAGGAGGCGGTGCAGAGCGAACCGAGCCCGGGAATTACGAGCTGGGGATCCTCGCTCCGAATTGTCTTGGCGATTTTTCCCGGAGGGCGGCGAGGACCGCGCTTCCCTGGGAGAGGAAAAGGAGGATGCACGGGCACGGAGCCTTCGCCGGGCTCTCGCTCATGCTGCTGGCGGCCGAGCAAATCGCGCGTGAGTTTTGGCCGGGTCCGCGGAGAACCGCTCTCCAAACCACACAGACCCCCACCCCACCCCACCCCACCCCACCCCCCCCCGGATCGTAGGACGCTTCTGCCCTCCGGCTCCTCCGCATTTTGCTCCCATCTTACGTCCGGTCGCTAGCTACTATTGCTTAAACCTCTCGGTGGCTTCCAGCAATGATGGCGCGGTGCCTGGAGGTGGCAGACCAGAAATCGCCGGGGGACGGGTGGGTGTGTGGGTGTGTGTGTGTGGGGGGGCTTCAGCCGTTGCCTTGTTGAGTCTCTGTGCTTTTTCAGCGGGCAAGAAGAGAGCAGAAGGGAAGGGAAGGCGCGCCTCTTTTTTGAAATGTTTAACCCACTGCCTGCCGTGAGCAATCTCTGTCTCCCCCCACACCACACCTCGCTCGCCCGCCTGCCCGTTCTCTCCGCCCCCCCCCCCCCCGCATCTCTTCTTGCATTCCGAACCTGGGAACGCTGCGGCTCTCGGCGCGGCACAGCTGGCGCCGTTCAGTCCAGAGATCCTCCTTCGTCCCCGGTGGCGTATCATCGGGGATGCTCCGGGGCGTCACTCACTCAGGGCGCAATATTTTAGGGGGCGCAGCCTTCCCTACTGCCCGCCTCCGCCTGGGCCAGCTGTCTCCCGCTTACCTGCTTCCTCCCATCCCTTTCCCCCCCCCCGGTTCCACCGTGGTCCGGGAGCCCATCGCTGATGCCTGGTTCCACCGTGGCCCAGGGCCCTCGGTCCTGGTGCCTGTGGCAGCAAGTGGTGCCTGGTCTGCAACCAGTGGCTGAGCCAAGGCAGCTGCCGGTTCCACTGAGCTCAGGGAGCAGCTGACCAGTGTATGTGAGGAGGGGGGGGCGTTGGGAGTGGGGGTCAGGTGGTCCAAATCCCAGAGGCTAGCCTACGGAGCCATCTCAGGGTGCCCTGTGTGTGCGCGTTGGCGGCGACGGGGGGGGGGGGTCGAGCAAAAGGAATGAGAATTTGCTGCTGCTTCACACTTCTCCAGCCCACCCCTGGCACCCCCTTTCACCCACCTATCCAGCACAGGAGCTGATGGGGTGCTTTTGGCTCAACCCGCGCCCCCCCAGCCCTCTGTTGGCACCCTGCAGTGCACCACTTTCCCCCCCTGAAATGGTTTAGTCTATGACAAATATCCCCTACCACTGCAAGTGGATCTTTTTGAAAAATAAATATCGTCTTGCATTGGGGGTTGTGATGATGATGATGATGATGAGGCACCCCCAAGGTGGCAGTGGCTAGTGAGAAAGCCATTCTTTCAGCCCTAACCTAGTGGCACCGAAATACTGGACTTGCTTGTACCAGTGCTGTGTTGGGAAACATTAGGATGGCTCCAGTTCAGGGGTGGGGAACCTTCGGGTCTCCAGATGGTTTGGACTGCAACTCCCAAAATTCTGAGCCTATACTGTATTGCCAATGAAAAAGGTATGTGGTAGTTGTGTTCTAAAACCTCGGGGGGGGGCGCTAAAGGTTCTCCACCCCTGCTCTAGTTGCTGAGGAAATCAGCCCCTCTCTCTCACTCACTCACACACACACACACACACACACACACACACACACACACACACACACACACACACACACACACACACACACACAGGGCCGGTGCTAGGGTTTTTTGCTCCCTAGGCGAGGGGTGGGGCAGCGGGGGCAGGGGCAGGGGCGGGGGATGGGCAGGGTGGTGGCAGGGGTGGGGGGCAGCGGATAGCGGGGACGGTGACGGGCGCGGGCGGTGGCCAGCGGCGGGGGGGCGGCAGGCTGTCCAGCGCCCTCTCTCCATTTTGGCGCCCTAGGCAACTGCCTAGTTCACCTTAATGGAAATGCCGGCCCACACACACACACACACACACACACACACACACACACACACACACACACACCAGCACATGTTTGGTTGCTTGAGGGGTCCCAGGTAAGCAGGCAAACAGCCTATTTGTACTTAGCTGGATGGCTCCTTTTTTAACCATTGTTTCCCCTAATACCTGGTGCTGAGAGGGATACTACTCACTTGGGCCTAACAGAGTCAGTTGCCTTTTTATTGCCCTTTCAGATGCATTAGACTTCACTTTCCATTAGCCCTAACTAGCATGGCCAAAGATAAGAGACAAGGTGAGCTGTAGGCTGAAACATCTGTAGGTCCCATGTTTCCCTAATTGTTTTGACACATTGTTATGTCACCAATATGGGTTGGGAGTATTACATTTACACCTTCCCTTTGGCTTTGTTGCTGCTGATGCTTACCCTGTTTCTTAATAAGGCAGTGCCCCGTGAAATCTACAGTGTTTCTTGTGTAGTACTTGTTATACCGTATTTCCTACCTTTAAACAATTACCATTCAAGACTTAAATCTGAGAAGTTATTGTATGTTTTAGAGATGCTTGCAGATGCTTCGGATGTTATATCCTGCATAAGGTCAACAGGGCCCAGCAGGCACCAGTAGAATATCATTCCTCTCTAAACAGAAGACTGGAGGGGTGAGTCTTAACAACCCAAATAGTAAGAGCAAGAAGCAACAAGTATAGCTATGAAAACAACTAGGTTTGTGAACATACTGTAAGCAGCCATTTGAGACAAAAATATTCAGAGAGCAGAATACTTCGCCTGCAAATGCATTGATGGAATGGCTGGTTAGAGTTGTAGACATTCTTTTCATGAGATTCACTGCAAAATGTGTTGTAATTCCCACTGGCTGGTTCTGTTTCTGTCGTGCTGTGTTCTTTCTCATTCAGGCTTTTGTACCATCCTTCATTACTTTGCCACTGGCCAGCTTCTGTGGTGCTGGGCAACCTTAGCATTGCTGCTACCTGGCTACCTGGTGCAGGTTCTCAGCTTTCATTGGTTCCGGGCAGATGGTCACAAACTTTGCTGGACCCTGGTGGCAATGCACGTGCTGCACCTGGGCGTCTGGAAGAGGTAAAGCAAAAATAACTTGGGGGCCAACTAATGCTGAAGGAATTTGGGTCCGAACGGTGCTGAAAATAAAAGCAGAACTGCAAAGTTATGTGATCAGTAGGCAAGAGAAGGAGATGAATACACATTTTTAAAAGTGTGTGGTTAAATGGGAATCCATTCTGATTTGGGGAACACAAGTAGGAGGAAATACTGTAGTTTGCAGTAACTGATTCATATTTAGGATTCATCATTCCTCATAAATACTTCTTCTACAAGTACAGTACAGTACTTGTAGGGAACAGGCAGAGACCAATTCACATTCTTTCTACCAAGAACTCGTGTACTGAGTTTGGCATCTCTGGAAGCCAGTTTTGTCTCCTCTCTCCTGGTCCTACCAGGCTAACTTCGCCTCGCCACAAGATTTTTTAAGTGAGACATGGCCAGTAATTAATGCTGTCCCCTGTTTACGTTATTCATTCCTGTAAAGTGTCAGGAAACTGTTTTTAAAATGTAAACATTTCCACTGAAATTTAAAGAAACATGAAACAAACTGCATGGCTGAATTTCACCAGTAAGTTGCAGCTAGAGGAGCTCATGGAATCAATAGAGATTTGGTGAATCAACAGCTATGGACTCATTGTAGTTTTGACTTGCTTGCTGCTGGATAGATCAGCCGTTGTCTATGTGCATGAGATGACATGTCCTTCAAGATAATTAAGAAGAAAAAGTGGCCAGGTCTTTATACTCTAGATCAGGGGTCCTCAACGTTTTTAAATAGCGGGCCGGTCCACCACCCCTCAGACACCACTGGGGGCCGGACCACAGGGGAGGGAGGGGCAAGTGGGGCCACCACCACCCCACGATCAGCGCATCTCCGGGCCCCCCGCAAATGCCTCCTGCTCCAGGTTGTGCCACTGCTGGGATCCCTCTGCTGCGCCTCCTCCTCCTCCTCCTCATACAGTGGCAGCGGCTGGAGCAGCTCTTCTTCCTTCCTTCCTTCCTTCCTTCCTTCCTTCCTTCCTTGCATCGGGAAGGAGGTGGCAACCCAGGCAAGCTCAGGCCCCTCATCACCTTCTAGGCGGCCACTCAGGATGAGGAGCAGCAGCCGCAGCAAGGCTGGCACCACTGCACACAGATCCAGCTGTGCGCCCTGGCCATCATGCCCTTGCTGCGCCCGGGAGGGAAAGCTGCCTTCTCTCTTGGCCCAGCCCGGCCGGCCCTGACTTGATGCACCACAAGTGAGGGAGGGAATGAGCAAGGGCTGGGAACTGCCTCAGCAATAGAAGCAACTGTGGAGGCTGGCTTGCTTGCGAAGCAGGGGGGGAGGTGGGGGGTCTGCAATTGGTCCCGGGGGGCGGATTCAGGACCCTGAGAGGCCGCATCCGGCCCCCGGGCCTTAGGTTGAGGACCCCTGCTCTAGATCACAGAGGCTGCAAATCTTACAGTTTTTCAAAACACTGTTGGGGACAGAAGGTAAGCTCCTGAATATAAATGAAAACTTCTATAGCAAAATGGCCTGTAATGCGTAGCAAAAACAGGGAGGCTGGGGAATCAAGACATGTGCTGTTGGTATTGCTATTACCTTTTACCATATTTCAGCCATTGAGCTTCAAAGCCATCAATCCAGGAAGCATATACCTGTGGATCAGAGTGTACTGCAGTGTTCCCTCTTCTTCACCCTCCCTCTTACAGGTATTGGAATGTCCTCTGGTCCCCTTTCAAGGCAGGAGAAAGCTCGGGTGCAAGACAGCGTCAGATGGAGCAAGGGGACTTGGGAGTCCTGAGACTCCTAGAAGCTTTGCTGCAGACTCTGCCAAGCCTCCTTTTGCAGGCTTACGCTTGTTTGGTGATGGAAGCCAATGGCATCGTCTCAGGTGAGGGTTACGTGTCAGGATATAAACTCAAGGCAGTGCGACAGCAAGAAAAACTTTTTAATTAGTGTTCAAGGCCAAGCCTAGGAACATTTAATTAAGCACAATAAAACTTGTTTCTAATTAAGTGTAGCCATCATTCTAGATCATTACTCAACTGCTCAGTCCTATGTATGTTTATCCAGAAACTGAATTTTGTTCCGTTTGTGCAAACTTAAGACAGTGGCTTTTATAAATATAAAAATTCTCTGTGGTATGAAATAAAAATGTGCCACTTCAGTGACAACGTAAATACAGATTGATTGATTTGATCTGATGTCTATACCTCTCCATCTAGCTCAAGTGCTACTCAGGGCAGTGACCTCCCCCCCCCCAAAAAAAAATGCAAAATACATTCGGGGCAGCACGAGGCCTGGGGTAAGTACAAGAGGCCCCAGATAGGCCCCCCAGTCCCAACCCAATCCTGCATCTGCATATCGCAGATCTTCAATTATCGCAGGTCACATCGGGTTCCTAAATCTCACAATAGGCGATGGGTTACTGTATCCGATAGTGTAACACAAGCGCAGGCCAACGCTAGATCCATGAATTATTAACTTATACCCATGTTATAGATGTTCAAAATTGTTTTATTCAGGACATGTTCTGAGCCAGAGAGTAACATACTAGGAATGCATGAATGCAGACATGTACAAATGAGAGCCTCTACAATATGTTTCCAGTTTTGTTTTATAGAAGAGGGACATCTGATTGAATACTGTTTTCTTTTTTTTTTTTTTATCCCTCCCTAGGACTGAGTGCTGGCGTGGGCCTGCTCTCTTTTTCCTGGGCCTTAGTCTCCTACAGCCGTTCTATGTGCCTGATAAAACCATGCCATCTCTCTCTGCCTGGAACAGCCCTTCTCTGCCAGCTGCTATGGCGGACTGGAATGATAGGAACCAGGGTCATGACCTTGGTACTTTTTGCAAGGATTTATCATCTTTGGGTTTTTGTTGTGGCAGGTAAGATCAGTGTTCAAGGAAACATGGATAGACATTTTTTCCCAGTGGTACTGTTTGTCCGGCAGTATTACTGCTATTTCCATCGGGCATACAGGCATACCTCGATTGACGAATGCCTCTGTTAAGGTAATTTTCGGTTCACAAAAGGAAATCCATTGGAAATAATTCCTCCATTTACAATTTTTTTCTGCAGTACCTTGGTTTATGTTAGGCATTGTGAAAAAAGTACCCAGGATGCATTGCGCCTCATGCATTTCCAGTTTACAATTTTTTTCTGGAATATAAAACGTCCTGGAGAACAGATTAACTTTGTAAACTGAGGTACGCCTGTATGTCCAGAATCAATAATGTTTTAACTATAGCACTTGGGATTCCTCATTTTTGGGTTCCATTGCAATATAACTGCATGAGAGTGAAAGTACATTATTGTGTAACAGGGCAAATCCAAAATTCCAAAGAGGGGGGAAGCCAAATATATTTGAAACTGGGCTTTGAATCAGCACCACATTTGGCAAAGTGCTATTAGAGAGTCTGCTCTTGATCTGTGCCAGGTTTGGATGAACGGATTTTGGGTTGTGCTTTTTTAAAATTAAGACAGTTTAAAATGTGATCTCAAATTTAAAACATATTACATACATTGAAAATGGCAATATTGCTTATCTGGAAAGAGAATTGCTGATTTGAAAACTTCTTTAATTTGTTGGCTGCAGGGGGCTAAAATATTGATTCTAAAAATAAGGCTTTTCAAAAATAAAAAAACAACCACTTTGTTTTAACATTCAGCATGCGTGATACAAGCTGGCCAGAGGGGCTTTGTATAATGAAGCCACACAGTAGAGTGAGCTTAACCCCAGCTCCTGCCAACCTAGCAGTTTGAAAGCATGTAAATGCAAGTAGATAAGTAGGTACTGCCATAAAAAGCAGGAAGGTAAAGACAGTGTTTCCTTGCAGCCCTGCCGGCCACGTGGCCACGGACTTGCACAGCACTGGCTCTTTGGCTTGAATACAGAGATGAGTATCGCCCCTAAAGTTGGACACAACTAGCACACATGTGTGGGGAAAACCTTTACCTTTACCTTTTTATGCATTTGTAGGTGCCGGGGGCAGGGGAGAGATATTTAGAAAGTTGCAGTGAAATCAAAGCTCACAGAAACACTGAAAAGAGCTTTCAAATAGTTTTTTTAAAAGAAGGTTTGCTTGGGAAAAATATGGAATGAAAGTCTGCAGAAAGGGGGACAGTTTGCTATCAGAGAATTAACACACAATTTTGTAAGGCATATTCAAAACATTTCCCCTTACAGTAGAAAACAGAAAGCAGTTGTGTTTTGTTCTAGAATTTTCAGTAACCTTTCTGTCAGTAAACATTCTAAGACCAAAGAGTCTTTTCAAAGTGGAAACCAGCTTCAACTCTGGCAATTTGATCTTTTGACCCTTGGTCAACTGGTGAAACAAAGGAACGTTCTGATATTCTCCCCTGCCTAGTCCCTTGTTGTCAATGATAGTTAGCACAAGAAGGTATTCTGTAGACTAGAGATTCCTAATCCTAGGCCCTCGGAGTTTCTTGGCCGACAACTCCAAGAAATCCTGGGATTTCTGAACTTGCACTTAAAGAACACCTGGGAACCTACGTGGTGGACCATCTTGACTGCTGTCATTGGTGTTAATCAAGATTTGGCACCCTTTCCCCTGACAATGCAAGCACAATATTGTGCAGCAGTAATGGGCCATTTCTTGATGTTTTGAATCACAGGTAGAGAAGCACAATATCCACCATTCATAAACTGGTGTTTTTTTTTTTTTTTAAGAAATAAAGATGGCTTTGGATCATCACTTTGTTATACAAACCTTAAAAATTTTCAGAGGTGCAGCAGATTAAACAGCCATATGATCTCAGTACACTATTGGTCCAAATACCTTTGACCCTGGCTAGGGTTAAATTATATATAATGAAACCCTGCTGATTTAAATTGACAGCTGAGCACAGCCTGACATTTTTGCCATTAAAATAATTTGAGCCGGGACTATTTAAACCCACGGTTGTCTCCTTTAGGATTGTGTTTTAATTGTAAACAAACATAGCAAAATGGAGGACAAATCAACAGCAATGGTTGCCTTACCAGGAGATTCATCCTTTATGAAAGACATGTAGACAATCTAGGCATCTTCAGGAAAGCATAGTGAAAGCTTCTGTTGTTTCATGGGATAAATATGTTGATGAAAGAACATGTATTGGTTCTTTCCAGCAGTATTTTATGCATGAGACAGTTTTTTTTATAGAAAATATAGGAGCTCATGCCACGATGCTTAGCATTTGTCTGGTCTGTTGCTGTTTTTCTAAACCCTCCCCCTAACCCAGAAAGCCTTGTTACTTTTACTTTCTGCTCTCCCGAGGTATCCATTGGCTGGTGATGTCCTACTGGATGGTGGCTCAGCAGACGGATGTGTTCCAGAATCCCTGCCACTGGAAAATATTTAACCTTTTCACAGGAGCTGTGTACATCTTTTGCTATGTCAACTTTAAAGAAGGCTCCTCTTTTTGTCGAATGGCTGTGTTTTACATAGTAGGTTATTCTTTTTTATATAATTTTGCTGTTAGTACTTCTGTCGTCACTTATAATATAGTAGGCAAAAAGTAGGTGATGGTCGCGAGGACTGGAACTCACGAGGCCTGGGTTCAAATCTCCACTCAGCCATGGGCATGAACATCTCATTTACCTTGAAAGCTTCATTAGTGCCGCTTTAAGTTGAACACATGACGACGACGACAACAACAACAACAACAACAACAACAACAACAACAACAACAACAAAAGGGAAAAAGCAAACCAAAAGAGCATAGCTAAGGTACCCTTTTATGTTATGTTCCCAAAATACACACTGGCTGACACTAACTGGTGAGGAACTACTTGTGGGTAGGTGGAGGCATCTTCAAGTGGAAATGAAAGATTGTTTCATGTTCCAGAAATCTGAAGTAGAACTTACTTGACCAGTTCACAGAATGAACTGAGAGGCTTTAATATCAGGTTTTTATAGACTGCAGTCACTATTTAAAATTAATTAATTAATTAATTAATGTCTCAGTTATCTAGTAAATCATTGTTCTGGGCAGTGTACAACAAAGAAAGTAACCGTATTCATGAACTTGCGATTAGACTATCTGAGAAATAAATACACAAACTAAGTGTAACAACAACAGTTTCAGAACATATTAATGCAGTATTCCTCACATTCTTTCACTGTCCCAATTAATTGAGGAGAATCTCCCCAAAAGGTTCACTAAGCAGCTCTGTTCTTAGAAGTGTTTTAAAGGCGTGGAGGGAGGGCAACTGCCATAACTCCTGTGGGAGAGCATTTCAAAAAAGGGGGTGCCACTGCTGAGAACACTTGATCTCTAGTTGATGTTTTCCAGGTGTCAATACTGGCAGGCATGAGGTTTGTGAGGACCAGGTCAGACAGGCAGCTGAACTAGGCAGAAGATGTTCGGGCAAGTAACAAAGTCCTGAACCACTTGCCAAAAGGATATTGAGATCAGATGTTTAGTCCTGAAAAAGCTGCAGAAGGTTAGTACATTCAGAGGTCCTACCTTCCCAATAAAAAATAAAATCCAAATAGTACGGTATATAACTGCCTTAGACTATGAAGATTCTCAGTCATCCAGGTGAGGTTATCTGGAAGTTGAGTTATGGCAACTGGGCTTTTCTTGAGAAACTGAAATGTTTTGATGCTCATCCAAGCAGCTTCATCAGTCTGAGGAAAACTAGTTGCAAGTCCTCCATTTTATAGTTCACCTTCATTTCACATAACCATGGTATGAATAGGCTCATTAGGTGGACAGTGGCCTGAATAGGTTTGTTAGGTGGACAATGACCTGGGGTGCGTGTAAGTCCCACCTATTCAACTCTTCCAAAACCCCATTAAGCATGGGTTGTTAGCCTTGGCCTTCCTGGTGAAGGTACGAACTGCTTCTGATTTGCCTGGGAATTAATACACACATGAATGGCTTCCCTGATCTTTCTCTCAAACCACTTATCTTCTCTGTCTAGAGAAGTGTGTATTGAAAACCCCTCTCTCAACAGAAGTGGGGGGTGGTGAATTCAGGCGCAATCCATCTGCAAATCAGGATGAACTATATAACTCTAACTAACTGCCTTAGACTTAAACTGAGATTTCACTGCCCATTCTGAGAATGTATTGAAAGTCTCAAACACCACATAAGGCACAGACAGTCCCATTAGCATGGACCTATCAAACCACATTCTCCCCTGAATTTTAAATCCAAACAATGAGAACCCTAGGGGTTCAGTGGCTGTAGCATGAGGGTGGACAGTATGCCATGTTTTGCCAGGAGGACCCAGGGGCCCTTCCTGTTCACCAGTGTCACTGCTTAGTTCATTGCTCAAGTGGTATGGCATTGATGGATACTCCTCTTGGATACCAGAGGTGATAAATGAGGCAGAGCTTTCTCTGGCATGATGCCCAAGAGGGAAACTTGCAGATACTCCATGGGAGGATGTGAAAGAGGTCTGCAGCCCACTCTTCAAGGAGCTCTACCACCTGCAGCATCTCTCAGACAGGTTTCAGTTGACACGTGGGGTGAGGGGAAGGAGACCTCAGTTTCTGAACCCTGGGCATTGCAGGATATCTGTAAGAGTAATCTGTGCTTTTTAGTCTGTTAATACAGTGACAGCAGAAATGGGAGACATGCATCTTGCGTGAGAGATCTCTGGACTGTTTATTTATTTATTTATTTATTTTATTTAGCTTGTATGCCGCCCACTACCCTAAGGTCTCTTGTGTGTTATGGTGTGGAATTTGCAAACGGCTCTAAAAGTGTAAGATGTACAGTGAACCCTTATATAACAAACAGTTTGTATAACATAAAATTTGTACAACATAAAAAATTCCGGAGATAGAGGAAATTTGCTTAACAGAATCGCCTATGGGGTGAATCTGTACAACATAAAAATGGGATCACTCTGTTTTCAATGCATTCCTATGGGAAATTTGTATAAAGGAAAATTTGCTTAACATAATTTCATTTGGAACGAATTAATTCCTATATACAAGGTACCACTGTATCTTCCTTGCTCTGCTTTCAGGCAAGATTTGCATAGGAGAGCTTGGGGGCAAATTATTCTAAGATGTGCAGCGATCAACTCAAAGTCACCCAGTGAGGTGTCCTTTTACTCTTTAGACGCAGACTACCTGAAGACAGCTGCACAGTGAAAGGAAACAGCTCTGTGAATTAGGTTGTAGACTTGGTAACTGTGATGATAAAGAAGTGGGGGGGGGGACTTAAACTGAAATGCCAAATAGGGTTTGAGAAACTGTTTCTGCTGTTAACACGCATTGATTTCTATGGTGAAAGATTTAACGAACAGTGGAACACCAAGGTGAGATGGGGAAGCTTGAGGCTGCCTAATTCCTTTCTTCAGCATTTTTAGAAAAAAAGCTGGAGTCCTTTCCCCATTTGCCACCTTGCTTTTGTGCCTTTAAGTCACATGAAGTATTTCTGCTTCATCATAACATGGCCACTTTTTACTGCTCCTGTACATTTAAGGATAGGTCACTGCTGGATTCTCAGAAAAGGAGGGTGGCTGAAACCCTCTGAGCACTAACTAAAGAAAGTATTTTCCCTCCCTAATATCTCTTGCCCATTGGGTTACATTTTAAAGGTACTGCAGGGCACCTTAAGAACTTTGTGTAGTAGGCAGGACACTAGTGTCTCAAATAAGGAATGGATGACATGAACTGAAGTCGGTGCCTAAAGACATTTTCAACCACCCGCCGCTTCTCTCCCCAACGTGCCCAGTAGTGGTGGGGGAAGCCACGGGTTGTTTAAAGCAGTTTCCCATAGGAATGCATTGAAATCTGTTCATCCAGAATGGATTAATTGACTTTCAATGCATTCCTAACGGAGATCGCTCCCCGACTTACAAGATAACTGACTTACGAGCGTTGGCTCAGAATGGATTAATCTCGTAAATCGGGGTACCACTGTATAATCTATAGAAATCAGTCGTGTCATAAAACTGAATTGCCTGGGTCAGAAACAGTTTCTTTCTTTCTTTCTTTTTGTCCAGGCAATTTCACTCTTACAACTAAAAAGTTTGAATGTTCAACAGATTAAGAATGCATCGATTAGGGATGGGCAGTAAATGAAAAGCGAAATGCTGTTTTGTTGTTTGTTACGTAACATAACGAAATGAAATGAGGAAGCAGCATTTTGTTATAGATGAAACAAAACGGTCGTTTTTCCATTGAAATGAACCGTTTCGTTCCATCGTTTCCATGCTCCTGCCAAGCTGGCAAAGGGGTCCAGACATTGACAGCTCGGCAGAAGCCCTCTGAAAATTCTCAAAAGGGCAGCACAATCACCAGAACTGCCCTCCCAACCATTTTCTCAGGGCTTCTGCTGAGCTGTCAATGTCTGGACCTCTTTAAACCTGGCCCATTCTGCATCAGGGGTCCCCCTGGTGCTGACGGGGCCAGGTTTAAAGGGCTCCAGCCATTGACAGCTTAGCAAGAGCCCTTTAAAATGGCTCCCGGAATCCCGGGCACCAAATCTGGTGCCTCTAGGACCCAGGGGAGCAATTCCGTTTTGTTTCATTTTGTTTTGTACAAAATTAAAAAAAAATTGTAAGAAACAAAACAAAACGGGGGTGAGCACAAAATGAAACGAAACATTATTTTTCCGTTTCGTGCCCATCCCTAGCATCGATTCATAGAATCAGAATCATCATAGGGTTGGAAGGGATGTTGGTCTTTGAGTCCACCCCCTGCCCAAGGCAGGAGACCTCGTATCATCTTGGAATGATGGCTGTCCCATCTCTTCTTGAAAACCTTCAGTGATGAGGCACCCACAACAATGGGAGGCAAGCTGTTCCACTGTTTAAGGTTGTCTGCTACCCACTGGTATCAATTGAGAATGAATCAATCTTCCCTCCTCAGGTATTTCCAGGTCAGTCTTCTCTTCTTCAGGCTAAACTGAGTTCTTTGAGTTTAGCCTCCAGTCCCATTGGCTCTTTTTCTTTTTGGGGGTCTCTGTGTATAAGGTGACCAGAACTGGACACTTTACTCTAATAAGAAAGAAAAATAGTATCCAAATATTGGGTCACTGCTATCTGTGAACAAATACTTTGTCTTGTAGAGAAGGTTCTGGGGTGCCTGAACCCAGTGAAGGAGATGGGATTACCAGCCATTGTTAGGAGAAATTATAATCCATGTGTGACAACAGATAAATCTTCTTGCTGAGTTTAGAGCTAGTTTTCAGGGAGATCCAGAAACTGAGGACTTGGAGACACCAACTGCATCAAAAGTTACTGTGAACTTTTTCAGTGACATCTGCTATCTCTATTCTTCCACAGATTATGCTCTCAGAAAATGTTTTCCTGTTGTTAATGTCAATGGACTTCCTGCAGGGTAACTCACAGAGTAACCTCTGGATTCTAGGAGCTGTGACATCTGGATCCATTCTTGGTAGGTCAACAAAGTGTTCTCTTTATCCCATTTCCCAGGGTTGTGTATATTAACATTTTCGGAATACAGTAATCCCCCACCTATCGTGGGGGTTAGGGACCCGACCTGCGATAATGGAAAACCTGCGCTATGCAGCTACTGGGTTGAGTTGGGACTGGGGGGCCTATCTGGGGCCTCCTGCACTTACCTGAGGCCTGGCACTGTTCCGGACGGGCCTCCAATGGGCTTCCCAGGCCTGTCAGAGTCCCCAGAAGTGGTTTCCAGTGATCCGGAAGTAACTTCCGGATCACCAGAAACCATTTCTGGGGCCTCTGATGGGCCCGGGAACCCTGTCGAAGGCTGCAAAAGTGGTTTCCAGTGAGCCTGAAGTCACTTCCGGTGTTTCGGAAGTGACTTCTGGTTTGCTGGAAACCATTTCTGGGGCCTCCAACAGGCCTGGGGAAGCCCATCGGAGGCCCATTCAGGGCAGCACCAGGCCCGGGGGTAAGTGCAGGAGGCCTCAAGCCCAAGCAGCTTACCCCAGGGGGCCTTGCCTTTCATATACTGTGGTCCCATGATATACCAGGACCGCAGTATATGAACCACAAAATGGTGGGGGACAACTGTACTGTAATGTTATCTATAAAGTCCTATGTAGGACTGCCTGTCAGAGTGGATCGCCCAGCGATCCACCTCGGCTCGTCCAATCCGGTCGGCGCTGGCGCACTCGCTTCGGGTGGCCACCCCCAGAGAGGCCCGGGAAACTTCCACCAGGAACCGGGCCTTCTCGGTGGCCGGCCCGACTTTGTGGAATCGTCTACCTAGCGAAGTGCCCTCTGCAGAGTCCCCGACGGCCTTTCGTAGAGCTTTAAAAACCTTGCTCTTTCGAGAGGCCTTTGGTGACCTGGCTTAGTTTTTTTTTTTTCCTTCTGCCATCTACTTAAGTCTAACTCCAGTTCTTTTATGCCAAGGGTGCACATCTTTTTAAAAAATTGTTGTTGTCTGTGCTTGTTGTCTATTGTTATTTTGGCCAAATTGATCGGCCCGTTGTTAGCCACCCAGAGTTCCTATGGGAAGATGGGTGGGATAGAAATTCTATCATAAATAAATAAATAAATAAATAAATAGGTTCCTTTGTTTCCCTTCAGGTGTACTGATCAGTGGTTACCAAATAAATGGGCTCATTTCTCGTTGATCAGTGAACTTGGTTCAGCAATTAGTTACCCCTCTGAGCAGCCCTGCAAATAATTTCTGAAATACAATGGACCCTTGTATAACAAACAGTTTGTATAACATAAAAAATTCCGGAGATAGGAATAATCACCTATGGGGCGAACCTGTACAACATAAAAATGGGATTACTCTATTTTCAATGCATTCCTATGGAAAATTTATATAAAGGAAAATTTGCTTAACATAATTTCATTGGGAACGAATTAATTCCTTTATACAAGGTACCACTGTACTTCTAGCTAGAGATGGGCACGACCAGGAAAAATGACCGTTTCGAGTTGTCGTGTGTCGGAGCCAGCCCGTTTGGGCTCGTTTCCATTTGTCGTGAAATTTTTCAAAAATTTGTCATTTCGTTTGTCGTCTGTCATTAGTACTGGTTTAGGGGGAGTAGGGTAGCGGGCTCCTGGAGGCACCTCTCTGGGGTGGGTGGCTCCTCTGGCCCGCTACGAAGGGAAGGCATTTAGCAGGCTCCTGGAGGCACCTCTCTGCGGTGGATGCCTCCTCTGGCCCACTACAAAGGGAAAAGGAAGGGTACATGACCGTGTAGCCATTGCGTACCAAATGGCACTGGCAGAGGCACCCCACTTTTGGGTGCCTCTAGCTCACTAAGAAGGACAGCATACTGGCGTACAGAGTTTTTTGGAACTTTGGACTGGTGAGCGAGGTGAAAGAATGCCTCTCCTGGTCGCCCTCTGGCTCACTAAGAAGGGAAATGTACTTGCGTGTAGTGCAATGCGAGTACAGATCTGGCTTAGGGTTGAGGTTAGGGCAAGGGCTAGGCTTAGGGTTATTACGGGTAAGGTTAGGGTGAGTTAGTGGGCTGCACCTCTGGGTGCCTCTGACCCACTAAGAAGGACAGTGTACTGGCATATGGGTTAGGGGTTAGGGGTTAGGATTAGGGCTAGGGTTATAGTGGGCTTTTTATGCCCGACTGGCACATCCCAGAAGTCTCAGTCAAAACCTGGCCAAGTGGCCATGCGATTGGTGGAATGGCTCCAAAAATTTGCATGGTCCCATCCCATGGCCAGCCCATCATTGCACAGGTGTAAAAAAATAAAAATAAAAATAAAATAAAATAAAATCAATGGGATTGGAGACAGACGTTTATTGCAAGAAAAACCCACTGCTGCTACTGTAAAAATTCAGGCAGTTAAAATACCTAATTTTCGCATGTTTCTGTGTGGTGCTTTGGTGGGTTTTTGGACCACGATTTCAAAAAAAATATTGCGGTCACCATTTTGGATCCCCCCGCACCGCATGGCATGGCGAGACAACGAGGATGCCCCCCACCAGAGCAGCCCAGGACAGGAGAGGGGGAGGCCGGGGAGCCCCCCCCCGAAACCACCCCTCTGGTAGGTGCCCTCACTCAGGCAGGCATATTTTCGCCTGTTTTTTTTGGCCGGGAATCGGTTTTTTTTAAACTTTTTTTTCTGTGCCGCTTGGCATCACGCGATCGCCGCGCGCGATACCATGAACGACGACAAATCAGACCCAATTTTTCTTTTATTGGTTCGAGTTCGAGTTCTGATGGCTTAATTGTTGTTACTGTTTCCGTTGCGTAACAGAAACGAGGAACAGAAACGGAAACGAGAATTTTACCAAGTCGTGCCCATGTCTACTTCTAGCCTATAAAAAGCTAGTGGCCTAGCCTCTAAATACACACAAAACCTAAATAACTTAACATTATTTCATCTGAGACACGAGATACCAGTTAAACTGATTCTGACAGGAAAACCCAAAGGGTAGAGATATTTTGATTTGATTTGGCTTAATAATAATAATAATAATAATAATAATAATAATAATAATAATAATAATAATAATAATAATAATAATAATAATAATAATAATAATAATAAATGGTGGTGGTGGTGGTGGTGGTGGTGGTGGTGGTAATGATAAGGGTGATACTATCTTAGAACTGCACACCTGGAAGGGGCCCTAGGGTTCATCAAGTCCAGCCCCCTGTCAAAGAGGCACAGTGGAGAATCAGACTCTCAGCCCCAGGTTCAGCATCCATAAACCACTGAGCTTTCCAGCAGTTAGAAGAAAACCAAGTTAGGAAGCTATAAAGCCTTTTATTTTTACTTCACCTTTACAAATTGTTGGTTAAAGGTGAAACAAAATACAAGTTTTTGCCTCATATGGGAGAAATGCACTGGAACTGGCTGATGGAACTGCCTGGAATCGGCAGGAATTGCCCTCTTTCACCAATTTTATTTAATTTGAGTTAGGATCACTGACATGGAGGGCACAAATTGTTATTGCTTACAGGTGCATCAAGAACTTGTGAAATAAGAAATAGATGGTTTCTCCACAATAGACATATAGCCACGATGTGTTTCGCACAGTTCATCAATAAATGCCATATCAACAGCTGTCTTCTCATGACAGCTCTTAATTTATACAGAATGGCTGTTTCCAGAAAAGTAGAAACTATTGGCAGTTCTCTTGGTATATTTCCCTGTGAGAAGACTGAGCATAAGGGAAAAGGTAAATACAAGATAACAATTGAAAGACCACATTTATAGAAGCCTCTGCTATTCTTATTCCAAAACAAAGGGATACTGCTTTGGATTTAATGGAATTGGTATCATCACTTATGAGTTCAATTTTTGATGGTGATTTTTTTTGTATGGGTTTTTGTGTCTGTGGTGGTGGGGGGGGGTAGGAATGTGCCACATTCTGATATGCCACCTATTCTGGTTGCAAGTGGTGACAGACTTTGGCAATTACCAATGAAGCAGAAATTCAATAAATATTCTATGCTTCCTCGCCCCCCCCCCCCATTCCCCAGCTTTAGATTCTACCTTCTCCATAGCCGTGGGGAACACAAACTTTGTTCTCAAAAACTGGATTCACATGACCCTTGAGAAATTCATAACAATTTTACTTGAATATTCCCTGCGTTTAATTTAACCTCCAAACGGCTTACAACCAACTTACCATAAATGAAGTCTGAGTTCATATGGAAAACAAAAAGAGGAAGGGCTGCATGAACCAGCTTTCAGTTACGCATGGGGAAACTCCTCATCAAGGCCGTTCTTGAACACTTAGCTGGCTTGTCATGTCAGGTCCACCAAGTCTGTCTGTAACTTTTGTGTTGTTACCAAGTCAGATATATTGATACAACCTTGTGTCTTCTCCATTTCAGGCTTAGTGGCTATGGTCACTTATTACAGCTGGTTGCATCCCAAATCCACAGAAATTCGGCAACATTTCCTGAAGAGATCCCGTGGTCTATTAACTAAGAGCAAGAAAGGAGATGCAAATCTAACAGTGTGGAGTACTGGAATTGCAGGGCTGCAGGACACTGAAGTTCCAAGTGCAACGCCTGCTACACAACCTCTGGAAATGCCCAGTAACTCATCTTCAGTAGAGCTTGGCTGCTCTGCTGATGACAAGGACCTGTGTGAAAATCAACATCACTGGCTCCTCATGAAGCTGGCACTGAAAACTGGAAGTCTCTCTAAAATAAAGATTGCTTTTGGAAATAGTGATAACGGAGACTGTTACCTTGCACCAATGATAAAAAACAATCAGTCCATTGTCAAGTTTGGCCCCAGGAGAAAACTGATCTTTTCAACCAAATCCAGAGCAAAGGAACAGAGATCCCTTGCAGGAGAGAACAAAGTCACAGATAACTTGAGGGAGAATAAGGATCGTATTTATCTCACTTTACCAACCAGCAAACAGGGCCCTGTGGAAACCACTCCTGCAGAATTGACCCCTGCCACAAATCCAGTCCCATCAGCCAGCATGTCACCTGCGCATGATAACTGCTCTGGCAAACTGGGAGATACACCTGTTACAGTTGGCCGTGAGGCACCTTTAGAAGTGGAAGGAGTTCAACAAGACCCAGTCTACGGTTGTTCCATGGTGTACTTCACCATGGGGGAAGAAGGGGCTGCGTCTTCAGACACAGAGGGTGAAATGGCAGCAGTAAATACGAGGAAACTTACAGAACTGGCAAGAATAACCAGGGGCAGCTCCATGCAAAATGGCCGGTCGGGTAAAAAACATGTCTTGTTCACTTCAGCTGACCTAAGCCCAATCGTCCCCATAAGTACTGGTGGCTGTCTTCAAAAGTGCCCTGATTCCAATGTTCCAGCCTCACCTAAACTCTCGGGCCAGCAGGAAATGCTGAAGGTGCATTGTAACTCTCCACATGCCTACCTCTATAGGACCTGGGCTTCTGTACTTAAAGAAAAAAAGAGAACAATGGAAGAATGTTGCATCACATCCACCCCAAAGACTAACTCTGCAGGTGGCAATCTTAAACCCTGAGTGTCAAATGTAAGGACGAACTTGTTTATGGCCTTGACAAAGCTGAAGGAGCGATGCTGGGAGATGATTGGTAGTTGTGGTTTTTTTTCAGTACTTCTAGCATAAAACACCACATAAATGTTTAATACAGCATATTTATTAACTAAAATTTCTAAATCTTAAAGAAGGTATGATTGCGCTTGTGCATGCTTAAGAGTTCTAGAGCGTTCAATGTGATTTATTCCCCATTACGTGGAATCAGAGCTATAGAGCTAGATGTTATGTTATAGTCGATCTGAAGGTTATTTGGCCTTGCTTTTCTCCCTGACAGTCTTCCAGCAGCTAATGCATGTGGAGGGGGAGGAGGAAAAGCTGGCCACCCATCAACCTTTGTGAGAAGCTGGTTCAGTCAGGCTCCTCAGCTTTCATCCATTTCTGCTAGGCAGCACAAATTCTGTAGTAGCTCAACTCGTGGACCTCATTCTCTTCTAGATCCTCACAATATGGGTTCATTTTATGTACCACTGTAGTTACATTCAGTCTGGGTATCTCATGAACTTCCCAACACTGCTGGATAGCTCAAAGATATAGGAAAGGCATGTCCAAACTTCAGCCCTCCAGATTTTTTGGACCACAACTCCCACAGTCCTTTGCCACTGGCAATACAGGCTTGGAATTCTGGGAGTTGTGGTCCAAAACATCAGGAGAGCCAAAGTTTGGACATGCCTAGTTCAGTTTCTCATTGTGCCACCTTGACAGGGGCTGATGATCCATAGGGTCCCTTCAATCTCTGCAGTTCAGGGATGATGATCATGATCATGATGATTCTTATATTAAAGAACGTGTGCCTTAGTTTGTGATTTCCTTTTGTGTCAAGTCTTTTCAAGATTGTAGCTCTAAAAAGCAGAGACTGGCCTTCCTTGTTTTAATAAATACATGGCTGAAGAGCTAGGGATGAATGCCTTCACTAATAAATAAGATTTTGCAGCGTGTGTATGTGGCTGTGGGTGAAATCCAGCAAATCCTGCCGAGTTAAATTTTTCAAATCCAGAATTTTTATGAGAGTGACCAAGTAGGTTGTGGATCTTTGGGCTGTTCGGATGTTTTGGACTACATCTCCCATCATTCTCTTATCATTGGTCATTCGGCTTGGGGCTTCTGGACATTGAAGTTCCAATCGTCTGAAGGGCTGAAGATATTCCGGGACTCCCACCTTAGATTAGATGTATCTAGGAAAAAATTAAGAGTGAGTCGAGTCACTTGTATAGAAATTGGGGATTCACTAACAGCTGACCTCTTTGCAGAAAGTAGCTGTTGTGCTCTGTGCACTCCTTCCTGTTTAACAACAATAACAACAACAATGTGCCATCGAGCCAGTTCTGACTGACGGAGATCCTTTCTGGGGTTTTCCAGGTTTTCCGCACAGGCTGGCTCTACTCACAGGAGACACAGTAGGAGACTGAACTCCCAACCTCTGGCTGCATGGCCAAAATACCTAGACCACTGAACTACCCAGCCAGATCCTGTTTCTTAAACGTGATTTTGAAAACCTGCAACAGATATGCTGGAGATTCATGGCGTCAAGGTGACTGTGATTAGTGCAAAATTCTTGATAAATGTTGAACTTTGCTCAGATGGAGTATTCATATATTGAATGGCTGCAAATAATGTGACATAATGGGTTTTTCTGCTGACATAGTTTTCTGTCTCCCAGCCTGTAAAGGTCCCCCAGCCCTCCAGATCCCATTTTACAGAGGGAGCTAGAGGTTATTCCATCAACCATTTCCAGGTGGTCAACCGATTAGATTTTCTTCCTGTGCATGTCAAAAATCTCTAAAATGTTGGTGTGTGTACAGTATTTTGCATAGTTTTTTTTCAAATAAAATGAGTTTGTAAAATGCTTGTTTGCTAGACAATTCAGAGCCCGGGCAAAAATAGGAAGTAATATAACTTTGACTGAGGGTGCTGCTGCTTTTTATCTCTAAAATGCATAAGCTGCACCTCAAATAATTGAAACCTGAACTAAATGATGCATTAAACCCACATTTAAAAGCATTTAACTATACAGTGCAGTGGTAACTCGACTTATGAATTTAATCTGTTCCAAATGCATGCTCTTAAGTCGAACTACTCTTAAGTCGGGGTAGCTATCTAAAAATTGAAAAAAATAAGTTTAAAAAATGGGGGGGGGGAATTAAGTCAAGCAGACCATATCTAAAATTTGTAAGGTGGCAGTTAAAATGCCAACAGTTTTCTGCTCTTAAGTCGAAATGCCGTTAAGTCAAGCTGCTCTTAAGTCGGGACAAATATAAGGATACATGGGAACACCCTCTTGCTCTCGTTCTATTACAATACTCCTATATTCCCTCCATCCTTCCCTGTTTTTAATTGATACTGGTTCGGGTATGTACACTTTCCCAATTGTGTATTTTATTCTCTATTGTTCATTGTCTATTTTACTTACTTATTTATTTATTTATTTATGCCAATTAAGGTGTCTGACTGACTGACAAGTCGGGGTACCACTGTATCTTTAACTACAGGCACTGCTCGCAGTTGGCTCCGATCCTTCCTGGAGGGCCGCCCACAGTACATTCTGCATGGGGGGGAGTTGTCGGCTCCTTGGATTCTCCCTTGTGGGGTTCCACAGGGGTCGTCGCTGTCCCCTATGCTGTTTAACATCTACGTAAGGCCGCTGGCTGGGGTCATTAGGAGATTTGGAGTCTGCTGTCATCAGTATGCTGATGACACGCAGCTCTATCTCTCCTTTTCCACCTCTGCAGTGGAAGCTGTGAGAATCCTTGATGAGTGCCTGGACGCCGTGCTGACTTGGACCGGGGCGAACAGGCTTAAGCTCAACCCCGAGAAGACGGAGGTCATGTTCTTTGGGAGCTCACCATCTGGGTACGGTGGCCATCTTCCTTGTCTGGGGGTTCCCTCCAGCCGGTGGAGAGGGTGCGGAATCTGGGCGTGGTCTTGGACCCGGCGCTGACCATGGAGGCTCAGGTGGCGTCGGTGACCAGGGCCTCCTATTACCATCTTCGTCAGATTGCCCAGATCCGCCCGTACCTGGATGTTGACTCTCTGAGAACAGTGGTCCAAGCACTGGTGATCTCGAGGCTGGACTACTGTAACGCCCTCTACATGGGGTTGCCCTTGACTCTTCTCCGGCGACTGCAGCGGGTACAGAATGCAGCGGCCAGGCTGGTGGCTGGTGTGCGTCGTTATGACCACATCACCCCAGTCCTGGTCCGCCTGCACTGGTTGCCCATTGCAGCCCGGATTAGATTCAAGGTCTTGGTTTTAGTTTATAAAACCCTCCATTGCTTGGGACCGGACTACCTGACAGAGCGTATCGTCCAGTGATCCACCTCAGCCCGCCCTGTTCGGCAGGTGCGAGCGCACTCGCTGCGGGTTGCCTCTCCACGAGAGGCCCGGAAGACGGTCACCCGGAACCGGGCCTTCTCAGTGGCAGCCCCTTCCTTATGGAATTCCATCCCCAGCGAAGTGCGCTCTGCAGAGTCCCTGCAGGCCTTTCGGAAAGCCTTAAAAACCTTATTCCGAGAGGCCTTTGGCGAGTTTTAATTTACCTAATTTTTTTCTTCCGCCATCACTACTGATCTATTCACTTATGATTGTTGATTATTGGTGTTTCCCAATTTTAATTGTTAGGATTTATGCCTTCTTGGGGTGCTGGGAGGCACTAGGATTTTATATCCTTTATCTGTTTTATACTGTTTTACTGATATTGTTTCTCATTTAATTTCGTTGTATCTTATTGTTGTTTAGTTGGCGCTTGGTTCGCCCTCTGTTCGCCGCTTAGAGTTCTATTTTAGAAGATAAGCGGGATATAAATATAATAATTAATAAATAAATAAATAAATAAAAATACAGATACCATGTAGATGTGGCAGAATTTCTCTGACTCATTGCCCAGTAACATAAAGAATTGATTTTGTCCAGCCCCTCATTCTCCTGTGGCATCAGCCCCACCCGACTGCCCAAAAGGGAGTAACTGAGTCATTTCTGTACCTCTTAATTTCCCAATGGAGAAGATAATCTATAGCAGTGATTATGAACTTTTTAGAGACTGAGTGCCCAAATTGCAACTCAAAACCCACTCATTTTTCTCATAGTGCCAATACAGCAATTTAACCTGAATACAGGTGGCCGTGAGGGGGGTGATGTCGGGTGCCCACAGAAAGGGCCATGCCATAGGTTCGCCAACACTGATCTATAGAGTATGAGCTCCTGTCCGAGAGAGGACACTGCCTGGTGATTCATCCCAACCCCATGATTCTCCCATGTTATTATCATGGAGAGTATGGCTTTTCTGCCTTCTGGCTCTTCCCCAATGAATATGGCCAAGGGGAGGGAGGGTTCCTGTCAGGAGAAGATATTCTGGGAGATGTAGGTGAGAAGCTCCTGGAGATCTTTGGTAGGTTGTGCTCTGGCCACCACTGAGGTTCTGAATATGCATGGGACAAGAGGGTGAACCCCATCCTTTCTAGAGAGGAATATATTTTATACTGGAAGCTGGAGAGGTTTGAGCCATCTAGGCCAGTATTCTTGATGGGCTGACACAAGCCTTCCTTTGCCCTGGAATCAATCTTTCCAGCTCTGCAGTTCTAAAATGATTATGATGACATGAAGAGGTCTTATATTTCTTGTTGGTCTTTCATAATTTTTGTGTACTGGGATTGACCTGTATCACTATCAAAATCACAGATTAATGTCCTCAACATGATGTAGTGGACATGTAGGATAGATTTTGGTGCATGCTCTAACAAGAAGCACTCAGATGGAATCAAATTTAAGGAGACCCCCACCCCGGTGATCATATTTGGCTCTTTTGCCTTTGTGTGTGTTGTGATTTTCCTGCACATGGAAGATTGTCAGGTTAAAAACTCCTATTGTACCTCTAAACAGAATTACATATACTTTGCCATTCTATTCCTTTAGTAACCAGCAGAGAGCAGTAACTCAGAGATTTATGTAACCAGATGATTCACTTCATATGAACACTGCAGTATGGCTTCAGCCCTATATAAATAATTAAATGCGAAGAATCACAATTAAAGCTTGTTGGAGTTGAGGTAAAATCTTCAATATAGCTAACAAAATGCTAGCCTAAGTATCTAGTAAGAAATTACTTAATAATGTACCGTACTAAAACAATCTTGTGGTGGGGTGTGGTGGCTCAGCGGACTAGAGTACTGAAAACTGCTGGCAGCTCAGCAGTTCAAATCCCGGGTGCCACACAGAGGAGTGAGCTCCCACTGTTAACTCCAGCTCCTGCCAATGTAGCATTTAAAAAGCATGTAAAATGCAAGTAGATAAATAGGTACCACCGTAAAAAGTGAGAAGGTAAAAGTGTTTCCTTGCACAACGCTGGCTAGTGCACAACACTTGCCCAATACGGAGATGAGCACCGCCCCTAGAGTCGGACACGACTAGCACGCATGTGCAGGGGGAAACTTTACCTTTTATAACAATCTTGTAGATATAATATAGTTATAACAATATAACAGTAATACAGAACCAGCTTCAAATGAATTGTTAAACTATGTACCATCAAGTCAAACTCAACATATAGTGACCCTAGTATGGTTTTCAAGGTAAGTGAAGTATTTAAGGAGTGGCTTAGCTATTTCCCACATCCCCCGCGCCACCCCCAGTATCCCTGACAAAGTAGGGAACCGAACCCAGGTCTCCTGAGTCCTAGTCCATCGTTCTGACCACTACACTACACTGCATACTCAAAGAAATTGCTCTAATCTGCTTCTGGACTGAGCTCCAGATGCCGGTAATAGTGTTCAGAATTCCTAAATGTCATGGATCCCTGAAACCTTGTTGGAGCACCTTCCTCTATCGTATATTCACTCAAACTCTGAAGTGGTAGCTATGACAACCTGCCCGCTTTTTCCATTTGCCTCTCATGGAAATGCAGTAGCCTGGTTTTCTCCCACAAGATATTCAAAGAATAATGACTAGCCTTTTCTAGGCATTTCCAAGGAAGTAACCATGACAGTCTCTTCCAGCAAAAACAGCCAAGAGTCTTCTCGCACTTTTTAAGACCAGCATTTTTTATTTTGCATAAACTATTATGGAGAGTAACCACCTTCTTAAGATTCTTGGAGTAAAGCCTCAGAGAAAGCCTCAGGAGACAGTTGGGTAAATGTCAGTCTAAAGGACTGCACTTTGTGGGTCTACGATACAAAAAATAAAAATTACTAGCCTTAAAACATGTTACAGGACTCTGCTCCTTTTCCAGGAGCTTTGTTTAGAGCAGGGGTGAGCAAAAGGTCAATGATGGCGAACCTTTAAGAGACGGAGTGCAACGTGTCAATATGGCCAATTCACCTGAATACAGGTGGCTGTGAAGGGGTGGTGTTGGGTACCACACAGAAAGGGCTCCGAGTTCAAGGTTGCACAAGTCTGGAAATCCTGGAAACGTCAGGGGGAAATGTAGATAGTCATGGGGAAAATGGATTTTGACTAGAGATGGGCATTATCGATAATCTTGGAAATCATTAATCACCCGCTAACTATAATTACTGTATTTTTCATTCTATTAAATGGACTTTTCCCCTCTCATAAGAACATAAGAAGAGCCATGCTGGATCAGGCCAAAGGCCCATCTAGTCCAGCTTCCTGTATCTCACTGCGGCCCCACCAGATGCGTTTGGGAGCGCATGAGACTAGATATCTGTCTCCTTATACCACTCCCCTGCATCTGGCCCTTGAAGTACCCCGGTTTCTCCATCATGGTTTGTAACCTGTGATGGACTTTTCCTCCAGGAATCTGTCCAATCCCCTTTTGAAGGCATCCAGGCCAGATGCCATCACCACATCCTGTGGCAGGGAGTTCCAAAGACTTTCAATGCGCTGGGTGAAAAATATTTTCTTTTGTCAGTTCTTACTCTCCCTGCGTTCAATTTGAGTGTATGTCCCCTAGTTCTGGTATTTTGGGAGAGAGAGAAGAGCTTCCCTCTATCCACTTTACTCATACCCTGCATTATTTTGTATGTCTCATATCCCCCCTCAAGCGCCTTTTTTCCAGACTAAAAAGCCCCAAATGTTTTAGCCTTTCCTCATAAGGGAGGTGCCCCAGCCCAGTAATCATTTTAGTCGCTCTCTTCTGCACCTTTTCCAGTTCCACTATGTCTTTCTTGAGATGCGGTGACCAGAATTGTACACAATACTCCAGGTGTACACAATACTCTCAAATGTAATAGGAAGTAAGCATTTAGAAATGTGAGGGATAAATGCAAATAATAAATAAATAAATAAATAAAATAAGTATGAGGAAGCACTTGCTAAGCAGAAGGCTGAAAGAGAAGAATTAGACAAGTAAAAGAAAGTCATTCGTTGATAAAATGTCTGAGCTCAAGGCCAAGCAAGCCAAGCTTTTTCTGAAAGGGCTAGTGAACTCTTAGCTATAGAGGACCAATTGATGTCCCTGTGAAGTTCTCTTAATTAAGTATTATTTCTTGATAAATATTTATAATGGACAAAGATATTTATTTTATGATGTTTGAGTGGTATTTTACTTTTGTCCATGATGTTATTTAATGTTTGATTGATATTTGATTTGATTTTACTGATGTCCGTGATGTGACGGATGCTCTCCTTAGCATGTGCCATTTATAAATGCTGTTCCTTGTTTTATTTTCATTAAAATGTTTGTGAGTTCCTGCATTTTAGTTTCTTATTTATAATTTTTACCATCCACACATTTATTTCAGTCAGGGAAAATTTAAAACTTTGGCCTGGAA
This sequence comes from Phrynocephalus forsythii, assembly GCA_029282475.1. NCBI lineage: Eukaryota > Metazoa > Chordata > Lepidosauria > Squamata > Agamidae > Phrynocephalus > Phrynocephalus forsythii. The sequence continues at coordinate 3,978,577 of JAPFRF010000001.1, read as the reverse complement.
ATCCTAGAAAAGTCAGGGAATTTTTGTGAATAGAAATTTGTGGCAATCCTGGAGGGCCACCTCGGGTCATAGGTTCGCCAACACTGCTTTAGATGCTGCCCTAGCTGATCAGAGGCATTGACAACACCCTGTGGAAGGCAAATTTACCCATCTCTGTGTGTAAAGAGTTTTTGAAAACGTGGCCCCAAAATATTCTTCACTACAAATGCAGTATTTCCTAATATTACCAAAATATTCTGCACTGACCATTAGTAGTACTGTATTACCTAAGGCTTCCGAGAGTCCTCCAAGACGGTCTCATGCACAGGTTTGGGAACAATTGTCTCAGAACCACAACTGAGAAGGCTCTTTCTTTCAGTAGGGATTCCTCAAATCCTCATCTTCTACTAGTATTGCTTCCATAATCAGTAGCCAGATGATTTACGAGTCCTTCTTTGTTCCCGTAGCAAGCTTCCTAAGGTGAAAATGTTTGTATGTTTACCTGGAAACAGACCTGACTGAACACAACAGGCCATAGGTGAAAGTGGACACCTGTCCTTTTAGAAGGGCATTCCTGATATCTTCACCAGTTTGCCTTTGGCATCTTCCAAGAGAAGCCTGTTGGCTGTTCCATCACCAGTCAAGTGCCTTCGTCTTACCAGCAGGGCCTTTTTAGTAATGATGCTCGTGGGAAAAATTGAAAAATTACTTTATATATAGTTATCTAGGCACAGAGGCACTGTCCCATGAAACAAGGCCTTTAGCACTGGAAGGGAGAAATCGGAAGGGAGAAATTGTGAGTTTTATATGTCATCTAAAAACAGATTGCACTGGCTTTCCTTGACTTGTGAAACTGATTAAGACACTGTATTTTTCTATTGCCTTATATATGTGTGTAAATGTTACTATCGATAAGCTAGTACTTTAGTTAGGAAAACTGTATGTAGATTTTATTGAATGGGATATAAAGGTGTGATGGGAAGAAATGGAATGGAAATAACTTCGGAGAAACTATTCATAATATCAGGATGCAAGGCTGTGTATTCTTGGATATTCTCCTCTAAGCGAGTGTGGGCTTAGCTATAACTAATGATTTCCTTGGGGCAATAACCACTGAGTTGATTGTTTTGTCTGCAGCCTCGCATATCTGCTGGCCAGTTATGAAAACTTTTCTTCAGACTTTTTTGTTGCTGACATATTAAATTCAGACAATAAGAAAGAATGTCTGCTGTAAAAATATCTGTATTTAAGGATGTTGGGGGGGGGAATGTACTCCCATTCCACACAGTGGTTAGGCTGACACGTAATAGCCCAGGAATGCTAACTGTAACTCAGCCCAGCTGACTATTCGGCAAACCCATCCCTTTTCACTGAATTCCTTAGCCTTGGGGAAATTGAAACACACATGTACTCTGAAAGGGTTTTCTTTTCTTTTTTAAGGACTGTAGGAACTTATTTCACCACTACGGTGTAAAAAATGAATAAAATTTCTGTTTCTTTAAAAAAAAAATCATTATAAGCCAGTCAACTGGAATGGATCCAAAATCTGATTCTTTTCTGAAGTGAGGAGGACAAATTTATGGGTGGCAACTTCCTGCTGGTGATGCCTGTAAAAAATCTTGCAGGGTTAGCTGCTTACAAGTTGAGGGGTGGGAGATTTGGGGGATGGAGGGGTCCACTGTTTGGTTTGATGGTTCAAAGATACATATTTTTTAAAAACCAGGCAGAGAAAAAGCCCTTTGTTCGCTCTTAGGTATAGGAAGTATGCCTTTGCAAAAAGGACTTGTGTAAGTTCTAGAAGCTTACGTTTGGCTAGAGGTGCTCCTAAGGCAGGCATGTCCAAACTTCGGCCCTCCAGATGTTTTGGACCACAACTCCCACAGTCCTTTGTCACTGGCAATCTAAGCTTAGAATTCTGGGAGTTGTGGTCCAAAACATCAAGAGGGCCAAAGTTTGGACATGCCTGTCTAAGGCAAAGAATGGCCAGTTGGCCACCCCTGGGGTCAGGGGCAGGGAAGCTTTGGCCTTTCAGATGTTTGGATTCCAAGTCCCGCCATCCCAAGGCAGCGCACCTTATTACCCCAATCAATGATTAGAAGAACTGTTGACTAAAACGTCTGGCTGGCCAAACATATCCCCTTCATTTCACGAATTGGCTTGCAGTCAGCAGTCTTACCAGTGATTTGTGCCAATGCCAACTGAAGTCCAATACCAATGCGTGCACACAGGAAGGCCTATAGCAGGGGGGGGTGGCAAAGTGTAGCTCTCCAGACAATGCTGGGCTATAGTTTCTATTCACCCCACCCTCCTCAGCCGGCCAGCATAGGCAATGGTAACAAATGCTGAGGGTTAGAGTCCAACAATACTCTGAGGACTGCACTTAGCCCACCCGTAACCTAAAGAAAGTGAGCTGTGCTTAGGTGATGGTCATCATAACTTGCCTTCACCATACAGCAATAAAAAGAAAAGATGGCTGAACCAGATGCTGCATTCAGTGTCAACATTAGGAGCAGGAGGATTGTAGCACTCAGGCTGTTTGTCAGATAATAAACTCAAACCATAACCTGGTATACAGTGAGGTAATAAACATGAAAAGCAGTCAGTTCACAGCTTTGATCTATCCGACATAGCCTTCCCACAGAAGTCTTTTGTTGTACTGAAAATTTATAGGGATCTTATTAATGCATAGTAGTACTCTTCCCTGTGCTTCAGGAATGCAGTAGGATCCCCGTATCCACCGATTCATTAACCACTAATTCAGTTATCCACGGTTGGCAGAGGAAATAAATAAATAAATCAGCAGCAGCAATAAAGCAAGCTATTGTCACAAACAGCTGTAAACCAAGCTACTGTTGTAAAACAGCAGCCATAAAGCAAGGTAGTGTCATGAAACAGCAGGTTTTTTGGGGGGAGGGGTTGGTGTTCTCTCTTATCCACAGTTTTTGTTATCCATGGGAAGGCCTGGAACCGATGCCCAGCGGATACTGGGGCCCTACTGTATAGCCATGTTGGAACTGTACAAGCTCAAACAGCATAAAAGAGACAGCTCATGTCTTTACACAGAGTTCACATGGCAGCGAAAAGGCTTTGCCACAACTGTTCTCATCCTATAGCCCATTAACTCTGCCCAAGTGCCTATCATTTTTCCATCCAAGTGCTCATTTTCTCCTCAAAGGATGTATTTAGAGTTATTCTCAACTTTTTCATGACCATAAACACAATATGCAAGAAATATAGGCTAAATCAGAATTGAATAACTTGCATAACTTTTTATAACATTTAAGTATAACTTTTTATAACATTTAAGTATAACTTTTAGGGTGATGGATGAAGACTTCTTTCAAGTCTGTGCCCACCTTGAAATGAGCCAGGACCTCCCACAGGGCATATGGCTCCCGCTGAGAAAGGCTGAATCAGAGTTAGATTGTGGGCAAGAAAATAGGATTAAGAGAAAGTGGCAGATTTATAATCCTGGCAGAAGAGATTAGTAGACAACATATCACACTTGAAGGAAGACATGAGAACTGAAGGGAAATGAATTATGAAGTGAAACCCAGCATAGTTTATCCTTTTTTTACGGTGCATACTTGTGTAGGAGATGTTAAGGACCTGTATCATATCGCTAGTCCCGCATAGAGTAGAGCCACTGATTCAACTGGATTTATATAAGTGTTGTCTTAGCACCTGACAATTGATTCAATGGAGCTAGCAATAAGATACATACTGGCCTGTGTCTTCTGTGTTCTCTAATCGCTTGTGGACTAGCCACAAATGAACCAAACTCAACCGATGGGAGAGTATATTTATGCAATCCCCATCTACATGCTGAAGTGTCATTTGCTTAGTGGTAGGTCACACTAATTTTACTTAAAATTGCAAACTAGACTGAGACTATGTCTCTATGTAGCAGCTGATAACATTATCATTATAACCCAACGGTAAACTTATTTAATTTGAATAAGTAGCCCTGAATTCAAAGATAGCTATTTACAAGTAAGTGTGCACATGATTAGAACCTCCATAGGAATTAACCTGTGTGGGTTAGTGAAAATCTTTGTACAATCAGGGTGTGAACAATTATTATGGCCTGACTAAAAAATGTCTTTTCTTGGCTTAGCCATTTCCTTATAAGCAATGTGTTAAAACAGTATGTTTCAGTTTCCATTAGAGAATAAAGTAAAGCAATTATGACTACATTAAGCTAGCAGAGAAATTCTGAAAGTGGCATATGGCTTCTTCTGAGCCTACAGAGAGTTAGATTACCACGCTTATATTCAGTGGGTTAAAAGTGCTTAAACTGTGCAAAAGACTGCAGTTCAACTTGCTTTAAATATTTCTATGGCTGAAATCATGTCACTTATGATAATGAGTCACACTACAGCAGTATGGGCAAACTTATGGCACGGGTGCCAAAGTTGGCACACGGAGCCCTTTCTGTAGGCACGCAACATTGCCCCCCTCACAGCCACTGCACTACCCCCTACACTCTGAGCACACCACTGTGTGCTTTGTGCAGAGAGCTGGGCGAAGGGGAGGCAGCAGTTTGTGGGATCCTTTGTAGCCCCACGTTATTCTTCAGACACACCGCTCTTGGGATGCCCAGAGCAGCATGGCTGGAGAGTCAACTGGGGCTATGAACAAGGGCAGAGAGGTGGATGGGGTGCTACTCTTTGGGACAGCGAGGATTGGAGAGCAGGCTTTTGAATTTCCCATGGCCACAGCATCCTCACTGTAGCCGTGGGGAATTCAAAATGCTGCTCTTGAATTCGCACTTGCATGAAGGGTAGCACCCAAAGCATTTGTAACCAGGGGGTACCACTGTATTCAGGTTAAATTGCCGTATTGACACTTTGCGAAAAATAAGTGGGTTTTGAATGGCAGTTTGGGCACTGGATCTCTAAAAGGTTCACCATCAAATCCATGGGAATTTAGTGAGTCCACTCTCATGTAAATTCACTTGATCTCAATGGGCCTACTCTAGTAGTGAGTTACTATGCTACAGTAAATCACAACACGAGTAACCCTCTTTGAATCAGTTGACACACCCAGTCCCCATTAACTCAATGGGGCTACTTCGGTGCATCTTAACGGCCTTACTCTGCTAAGCAATAGGATTACAGCTAAGAAAACAACAAAAAGGTCAGCATAAAACCACCTCATTTAAAATTTGAATTGTTGCCCCTCAGGCAGTGAAGCCAATACTCCTGTAACTATAAAACTAGATCCATAACCAAAAGGTGGCCCAAAGTTACACACACTGCAGAAGGATCATTCTCCAACGTTATTAAACTTTATTTACTCAAACTAACAACAAATAACTAATGATTTGGAACTAATTACAGTGTTTCCAGGCATTGAACTTAATCTATCACAGAGGAGTGTTGTGAAAATAAAAGGGGGAGGGACAAAATGTAGTCTTACTTCATTGTAGGATGAGATAAAATGCAATACATAAAAAGTATTTATTAGTTTTAAGTGATGGTTTTGGCAAAAAAGTCCCCCAAGGGCTGATTAAATCATCAGAATAAGAACTACAACTGCTACATTTACTTCTGACCTTGAAGCCCTTTGTCATAGGCAGTCTCATTAAGAAAAAGAAGCTTTAATGAAAAGCTTTTTAAAAACCATTTTTCCTAAAATGTTTTCTTTGCAAGGTGTTTGGAAGTTGAGTCATGGCAACTGGACTTCTTTTTCTTGAGAGATAGAAACTTTCGCTGCACATCCAAACAGCTTCATCAGTCTGAATAAAGCTAGTGGCGAGTCCTCCATCTTATAGTCCACTTTGACCTCTTGTCACCCTGGTCTGAAATAGGCTCATAAGATGAACAATGAACTGAATAGGTTTGTTAGGTAAACAACAATCAATAGCCTTAAGGTGAGCAATGGTCTAGGTGCTGAAACCCATAACATATGGTTTGTTAGCTATGGCCTTGGTGGTGAAGGCTTTTTGATTTGTCTGGGTATTGCTGAAAGTACAGCCTGATAAGTGGCAGATAGACTGTGCCTGAGGCCACCACCTCTATTGAGAGAGTAGTTTTCAATGCTCACATGAATGACCTCCCTGACCCCTCTCTCAAATCACCTGTCTTCTCTAATATGTGTACAGTACATTTTCATATTTGAATGAGTGCCTTTTGTCCTTCAAGTGGAGGTGTACTGCTGATTCTGGTCCTGAGCTGTTGCCCCTCCTACATTGGGCCACCCTTCTGTTCAATGTCTGTTTAGTTTCTCCAGTGTAGAGATCTGCACACTCCTCAGTGCATTGGACCGCATACACACTATATAAACAGGGATGTGGAGTTTGCCAAAAATCCTTTTTAGCTTCTCCGACACTCCAGCCATGTAGGGAATGACCAGGTTCTTCCGTTGGGTCTGAGTCTCAGGCTGATCCCTTGTTCTTCTGGGATGGCCCACTGCTTTGTTGAAGGCCCACTTTGGATATCCACAGGCCTTAAGTGCTGTCTTCAGGTGCCTGTCTTCCTTCTTCTTGGCTTCTGTGGAGGTGGGGATGCTCTCTGCTCTGTGGTTTAGGATTCCTGATGACTCCTAATTTGTGTTGTAATGGATGGTGGGAGTCAAACATTAAGTATAGATCTGTGTGGGTGGGTTTCCTGGGTTTCAGACCAGGGTGACAAGAGGTCAAAGTGGACTATAAGATGGGGGACTCCTATTTAGCTTTCTTCAGACTGACGAAGCTGTTTGGATGAGCAGCGAAACATTTCAATCTCTCAAGAAAAAGAAGTCCAGTTGCCATGGCTCAACTTCCAGATAAAATCATGGGGATGACTGAGAATCTTCACAGACTGTTTGCAAGGTGATATGCAATCCATGTCGTTTCGGAAAGGCCTCCATTTGCTGGTATGGATGTGCAATGCAAGTCAAGAATCATAGGATGACACTGCGTGCCCGCACGGTGTTCGTGAACTGGGGAATTCCCCAAGATGGGAGGACATCTCAAACGCAAGGAAACGTGTCGTTTTCCACCAGTTGGAGCACACACCGTGTCCCTCTCCGCTGGTGCTGGCCGTCCCCACCAGTTGCCTGGGCGTAATGCCCTAAGAAGCACATCCGATCTCGCCTTGATTTCGGAAGCTAAGCAGGGTCGGCCCTGGTTGAATCCTTGGATGGGAGACCACCAGGGAATACCAGGTGCTGTAGGTGCCTGGAGTAGGAACTGGCAGGCCACTCCAGTACTCCTGCCAAGAAAACTCCATAGACGTGGGGTCAGGAAGAGTCGGTCACGACTGTAACGACGCAACACACACACACACACACAAGAGAATGCTTGAGCCAGGGAAGTGGCTGGGCCATCTCCGGGGCCAGAGCAGCTGCGCTTGCCCGTCGAGGGAGCCTGCTTTGCAGCCGGGAAGGAAGGAAGGAAGGAAGGAAGGGAGGGAGGGAGGCCCTGCCACGAAATCCGGCTGGGCTCCAGCGGGGCGGCGGGCGGAGGAGGGGGCGGGCTCCGTGAAAGCCCCGGGCGGGGAGACAGGCTTGGGCGCAAGACGGCGCGCCCTCCGGTCCGTCCCCCGCTGCTGCTGCTGCTGCTGCTGCTGCGCCGGTGGTGGCGGGCTCGGTTCCGCCTCGGCCTCGGCCCCGGGCGCCCGTCCAGGTCCAGGGCAGGCAGGGAGAGGGTTAAGGGAGCCGGGGGGGGGCGGCGGGCGGGGAAGAGCCGCGCCTGCGCAGGGCGAGGGGGGGGGGTGGGGTGGGGTGGGGTGGAGGGTGGCCGAGGAAGAAGTTGGCGGCGGGTGGCTGGGTGGGTCGGTCGGTGGGTGGGAGGGAGGGTCCGCTCTCTCTCGCCCGGCTCTCCTCCTCGCTCGCCGGGGGTCCCTGCCGGCCATGGCGTTCCGCCGTCGGGCCAAAAGCCACCCGCTCTTCAGCCAGGAGTTCCTCATCCACAACCACGCCGACATCGGCTTCTGCCTGGTCCTCTGCGTGCTCCTCTCGCTCATGTTCGAGGTGCCGCCGCCGCCGCCGCCGCCGCCGAAGCCCACCTTCTCCCCAGGGGGTGGGGCCGGGGAGGGGGAGGGGAGGGGAGGGCGGTGGGCTTGGCTGCCCCTCTTGGCTCGTGCGTGCGTGTGTGTGTGTGTGTGTGTGTGTGTGTGTGTGTGTGTGTGTGTGTGTGTGTGTGTGTGTGTGTGTGTGTGCGTGCGTGTGTGTGTCCCTGCTTGCAGCAGGCGCGCCCGGCTCTGCCTGGGCTGACCCTTTTCCCCCTCGCGCGCCCCTCTTCTTCCTCTTTCCACGCTCAGATCCGACCCCCCCCCGTCCCCCGAGGGGAAAAAAGGGATCTCTGCAAATGGCCTGCCTTCCTCCTCTCTCTCTTTCTTTCTCTCTCTTTCTCCCTGGGGTGGTGGTGGTGGTGCCTCCTCCTCCTCCTCCTCCTCCTCCATTGTGGGCCCCCTTAGGATCGCTGCGCTTTTCCACTTCGCCTCCCTGGACCTCCTTCCTTCCTTCCTTCCTTCCTTCCTTCCTTCCTTCCCCGCCCGGCCCCTGCCTCCTGCCCGCCTGCGTCAGGCGAGAGAGGTCAGCGCTCCTCCTCCTCCCTCCCTCCCCCCCCCTCCCCGCAGCTTGCGAGCTGCCAAGGCTTCAGGATCGCGGGACCCCAATCCTCCCCGCTGACCTGTGGGCCCCCCCCCCCCCCCAGGAGGAGGAAGAGCGCCTCTGCAGGAAGGGTCTGGGCAAGCCAGTAGGCAAGCAGGCAGGCACCCAGGCAGGTCGTGAGAAGCTGCTCTCACAACAAGCAGGCACATTTCCGCTCAAAGAAGAAGGGGTGCCAGTTGCTTCCTTTGACACAACCCCCCCCCCAGTGAGTTTGCAAAAGACCTTTGTCCACCCCTGTGTCCTCTCCCTTTGGCAGCTCCCTCCGGGCAGCCGAGTCCTACAGGTGACTTCTGGAATCAGAAGGTCCACCTTGGACTTTTTCTTGGTGGGCTGAGACTTAGTTCTGCTGCTAGGACAGAGAGAGTGGGGCAGCACCTCATCAGTTGGCAACAATTAGCCGCTAGAGGTTGCATAATCCTTCTGTCGGTATCAACCGCTATCCAGCCCTCATAAAACAGAGGAGCCCCACTGAAGTTATGGAAGCACCCCCACCCCCCACCCTCACTTGAGTTTGTCTCACTTATGGTAGACACTTTTTCTGGCACATGGAGTTTTATCATGGTGTGGGTGCATTGCAGGTGCATTGTCCTACTTACTCTGGATTTTGAGAGTGGTAGAGAAACTCAGAAGGTTTTTCAGGGGTTTGTTTATGAGATGATCAGAAATGAAGTAAAACTTTTGTTAGAAGACATTCAGTTCCCCACCACCACCACCAGTAGTGATGGGTCTCTAAAATCACGGATTCTGGGGCAGGTCCTGATTTTTTAATGTCCTTCCCGGGGGAAGTCCTCTCAAAGCAGCTCCTAGCATACAAAGCACTGTGAGTAGAATACAAACAAACCAGCATACACAATGAGCTGTAAAGTTTAACATAACACTAGAACCCAGTCATATAATCTGAGTTCAGAGAGCACCAAACAGTTATATGATAACATTGAAGTAAAGTAGTGCAATACTAGTACAGAACAATGTTGTAGAAGCCAAACAGAAATATAGTAAAACTTATGAAATATTAATCTTTATAACATGCTATTAAAATGGGGACCAGATGGGCTTGACTGGAAACTGAGTGTGAGTCCATCACTGAGAAGAGTGTATTCCTGTATTGCTTGTTATCTTTCAGATTATTTTATGTAGCAGGTAAGAATCAGAGTAGAATAATTTCAAAGTAAGGACAAATAGGTATAGGTGGTCCTTCACATAATTTACTCCCAGATTCTGAATATGATAGGTATTTCTTGAGACTTTAAAATGTTGGACAGCAAGAGAATTGATCCAAGTCATAGTAGGGAAAAGGGCTCTAATTCTTGGTGATCTTATGTTGGTTGGTATGCCTAGAGCCAAAAAGGTGAAGAGAGACAACACTGGGTCAGTCTTTGTTGCTTGGTGGTAGTTTTATGAGTACAGTATTTGTATCTTATAGGACCTGAGAATGGCTGCTTTTTTAGGCTTGATGAATAGCGTGGCACTTAGTGGAATTCCATGTGTTTTTTCAGTCTGGGAAAATGCTACTGCTGAGGAAATGTTGCTTGTATTTTGGGAATAATCTGAATGACTCCTTTTGCCTTCATCATAGGTTCTGCTCTGGCAATTATATTTTGGTCATCCTAGACATTTAGTTGCTTGGCTCACAAGATTAAACAATCTTGATTTCTAGTAATGTGGTTTAATGTAGCATGCAGCAGAGAACTTGGTCACAATGCCTATCTCAGGAAAGGGCATCCATAGGAAGGCTGTATTACAACAATATCTATCATTAGAGTGAGCAGATCAGATTGTAGTTTTTTAAGAAAGAAACTGGCCCTTAGTATGTTTCCCGTATTCCTCCCTGCCTTCTTTACACATACAAGGAAAGCTGCTGTGAGGGAATAATTTTGATCACAAAAGTGGTCTTGCGAGGAAATCGGACTTCCCTCTTTGGAGCAGTAGTTGGTGGTGGGAAAGTTCAGTGTGAGATATACGCCTCAATATATTTCAGTGAAGAAGAAAACACCCAAATGAAGTTACATGTAATTTGTGTTTTCATAGAATCATAGAGTTGGAAGAGACCTCAAGGGCCATCTAGTCCAACCCCCTGCCATGCAGGAACCCGTATGTGTGACTGTGAACGGGACCAAGTTTCCCTTTTCCCTTCATCCCTTTTCCCTTTCCTTTTTATTGGGCATTTCAGCATAGGCAGCCGTGTTAGTCTGTTTCAGAACATATAACAAGTGTACCAAAAGGACTTGTGGCACCTTTCAAACTAAGATTTATTCTAGTATGAGGCTTTTTGGATTCCAGTCCATTTCTTCGAACACATAGAATACAATATTGAAGCTGCAGGTCAGTGCAAATACCTGTGGGGATCAGACAGGAGTGAAATGAGATACCCAACATGGCGCTTGCATTATTAACACTGCTGATGGACCAGTGTTAAACATCCTGGTAAACATCCTGGCAATTGTTAACTTATACTAAACATATATAAACTAGTATATAACTTAGCTGATGTAATTAGTTAATGGCAAAAGTATAAGATAGTACAGTACATAAGAACATAAGAAAGAAGAGCCATGCTGGATCAGGCCAAAGGCCCATCTAGTCCAGCTTCCTGTATCTCACAGTGGTCCCACCAGATGCGTCCGGGAGCGCATGAGACTAGATATCTGTCTCCTGATACCACTCCCCTGCATCTGGCCCTTGAAGTACCCCGGTTTTAAGCCTGGAGATTACACATCTCCATCATGGTTTGTAACCTGTGATGGACTTCTCCTCCAGAAATCTGTCCAATCCCCTTTTGAAGGCATCCAGGCCAGATGCCATCCCCACATCCTGTGGCAGGGAGTTCCACAGACTTAACAACGCGCTGGGTGAAAAAATATTTTTTTTGTCTGTTCTTACTCTCCCAGCCCTCAATTTGAGTGTACATCCCCTAGTTCTGGTATTTTGTGAGAGGGAGAAGAGCTTCCCTCTATCCACTTTACTCATGCTCTGCATTATTTTGTACATCTGAATCATATCCCCCCTCAGGCACCTTTTTTCCAGACTAAAGAGGCCCAAATGTTTTAGCCTTTCCTCATAAGGGAGGTGCCCCAGCCCAGTAATCATTTGAGTCGCTCTCTTCTGCACCTTTTCCAGTTCGACTATATCTTTCTTGAGATGCGGTGACCAGAATTGTACACAATACTCCAGGTGGGGCCTTACTATTGTTTTGTATAATGGCATTATAATGTTGGCTGTTTTATTTTCAATCCCCTTTTTGATAATCCCTAGCATGGAATTGGCCTTCTTCACCGCTGCCACACACTGGGGAGACACCTTCATGGAGCTGTCCACCAACACACCAAGATCTCTTTCCTGATCTGTCACGGATAACTCAGAGCCCATGAGTTGATAGATGAAGTTTGGATTTTTTGCCCCAATATGCATTACTTTACATTTGGTTACATTAAAACGCATTTGCCATTTCTCAGCCCACTCCCCCAGTTTGGAGAGATCCTTCTGGAGCTCTTCACAATCTTCTCTGGTTTTTACCACACGGAAAAGTTTTGTGTCATCTGCAAACTTGGCCACCTCACTGCTTATCCCTGTCTCCAGGTCATTTATGAACAGATTGAAAAGCATATATACAGCTTGGTTATATACAGCTTGGTTAGGCTCTATCCTTATAAAACACTGAGGCAACAGGCTGTGCTGTCAAGAAGGAGTTTTAAGGTTCTGAGGCCCGAGTTTGTGAGAAAAAGAAAAGTTTTAGCTAGACACACAATTGTTCTTATTAGTTATGTGTGGTGTGCTGAGAAGCCCTTTATATGGTTCCTTGTTCATAGACTAGAATTTATAATGTATATTTCCATTCTCAAAGGTCTCCTTCAAATTTCTTTTTGCTTCATGAGTTGAGGTCAAGTGACCACAGAGAGGGTCCTAAGAGACTGAAGCATTACCAAATGCTGGCTGCCCAGTTTGCAGCAGGGCCGTATTTGCTCCTTTAGACAGCTGTTCTTGCTTTAGCCTGATACCTCGCCCTCCCTGCGATTCCTTCAGCCTCATCTCTATATGATGGACTGAAATCTGCCTCACGGTCTCCTCAGGCTTCATCTCCTCTCCCTTCCCACCTCCTTGCCCAGTGGACTCCTGTGAACTTTTTTTTTTTAAAAAAAAACTGCTACCCGGTTAGGAACGTGGTCTGTCTCATTCTTGTGCAGGCCTGCCTGTTTATGGCATTAGAGGCTGGAGAGCTTCTTTCTGAACTCTCATCTGTCTCCGAACGGCAGCCTTACGAGATCTGGGTAGCTTTGAATGGAAGCTTTTCTCTCTGTGTGTCTGTCTCCCTCCCCTGCCCTGCTGGGGTTCTTTCCAAGCTCCTTCTCCCTGTCCCACACTAGGCTTTTTACCTCAGCAGCCCTGGCACTTTGCACAGAAATGCCAGGAATGCTGAGCTCCTCCTTCATCCTTCTAGCTTTCTCTCCCCCCCCATCCTTCCTTTCTAGGCAAGGGCGGGTGGGCAGCGCTTGCAAAACAGCTTGGTCCTTCAGACTCTCTGGACAGGCTGGAGTCTGGTATGCGTACGTGTGAGAAACACACTGTATGTGTGTGCGTGTGCCTCCACATCTGTGGCTCCCTAGAGTGTGCGGTTGAGAAGTGGAGGGTTTAAGGGAGCACCTTCTTCCCTCACAGCCCAGTGCCACGTTGAAATGGAGGTGGGAAGGAGGGGGGGGGAGATAGGAACTTGGTGCGAACAAACTGGAGAAAAGGGAATTTCAACTGCTGCTTCCAGCACATTTCTCACCCTCCTAATTTCCATTCCCTTGAATTAACAAGTAGTTTCCAGTACACAGAAACATTAAGGTAGAAGGGAGGAGGGGAGGGGATGAAGGAAGGCAATTTAATTAGTCAGAAACCCCAGCTGACAGGCGTATAAATTCCAAAAACATATGCACATAAATTGTTCCAAGCTGGCAACACATGCACATAAACTGTTGCAAGTTTTGTAGTGTGTGTGTGTAGGATGGTACGTGTTTTCTTCAAGTATTAAAAGTTCCCGAAGCTTGGCTTATTCCAAGTTGTATGGAATGCCTGTGTATTTTGTGAGTTTAGTAGGAAAAAATGGAGTTACCTTGTTATACAATTGAAAACAAGAAAGACATTAGAGGTTAATTTTTGCTTAGAGTTGACTTTTACTTGCTTACATATTGGGTGAAATTTGGTCTTTTAAACTTTGGATTATCTTGGTTTGATTGGGCTGAACAGTCATATGAGAGTTGGCTCAAGGTAAATATTTTTGCCTCCCCTTCAAACAATGGCTTTGCTTAGTGTGCAAAAATAGTTATCTACTTGTCTGTGTAGCCTGAGAAATAGAGTTAGACTTGGGTTTGTTCTCTGCTGTTGTGAGATAATTAAACAAGTTCTAATATGTATATGTGGTGCCCTGTTTTTTAAGATTGTTCTAATACCAAAACTTGCATTTGGTAGAGTACTTTGATTTGAAATGTTGGGGGGAAATACTGTAGCTCATATGAAACTGCAGCTTTGAATGAAAATTGCTCCAAGTGGATGCATAGCTTAGAATGTGTTATAACATTTTTACTGGGTTGCCAGTTGCAACCTTTCCTGGACTGCAGGATGGCTAATTGATTCAGCCATTCTCAAGGGCCAAAGAGGCCGTGGCATATTTAAAGAGGGCCACATACCGGAGCAAATTCTTCACACACAACCTTATGAGGTTCATTGTGTGAGTTATACAACCCTGATTTGGCTTATACTGTATTTCTTTCACACTGTGCTTATGGTCATGGCCCACAGGTTAAGAATGGCTGGTTTTGGTATCTGCAGAGCTGGAGTTCGGGAGTTCAGTTCCCAGTTGTGTCTCTTTGACAGGGACTAGACTCGATCCATAGGATCTGTTCAAGATCTGCACTTTTAAGGTGATGATGGTATTTGGAACCTTTGTTCCCATGCTGTGGTTCATCCTGGTTAGATTACTCTGGTGGCTTTCTCTGGCTTGCCTTTGAATACAGTACCACCCCCGTATCCCCTGATTTGCCATCCACAGATTTAGTTATCTGCGGTTGATGATCAGCAGGTGGTGGGGTTTCAGGGGGGAAAGCTGCACCGCCATGCCTGGACAGTGCTTCTGCCCCCATCAGCTGCTGGGAAGGTCGGGGGACTGGATGGTGCGAGAGCGTGTCTTCACTTCATCCAGTCCGCTGTGCTGCTGGTGGACCAGGCGGCATGAAGGCACTCTCAGAAGGCTGAGGGGATATGATAGCTATGTTTAAATATTTGAAAGGATATTACATTGAAGAGGGGACTTGTTTGTTTTCCATGGCTTCAAAGACTAGGATGTGGGACAGTGGTCTCAAACTACAGGAAAAGAGATTTCATTTGAACATTAGGAAGAACTTCGTGACAGTTAGAACTGTCTGGCAGTGGAATATACTGCCATGGAGGGTGGTGGAGTCTCCTTCTTTGGAGGTTTTTAAGCAGAGGCTGGATGGACATCTGTTGGGCATCCTGTGATGGGGTTCCTGCATGGCAGGGGGTTGGACTAGATGGCCCTTGAGGTCTCTTCCAACTCTATGATTCAACCTGGATCACTGACCTACCCAGCAGTAGTGGGTTAGTGCCAGGGCAAAGGTTGTATGGCACTCCTTCAAACCCCCAGCAGCTCACCATTCCCATTTGGGCAGGTTGGAGGCCCTTCGTGCTGCCCAAAGTTTTTTTGGGGGGTGATGAAGGTGAAAGCTTTCGCCCCTGCTCCCCACCACTCCTGTTGTCACCGTAATCCCTGGATAAGATTGTTTGCTCTTATCTGTGAATTTTGATATCCTCAGGGTGGCCCGGAACTGATCCCCTGCAGATACGGGGATCCTACTATACTGTTCAGAAGCTTTGTTAGAATATTCTGCATCACTCTGAATCTGGGTTCATTCATTCATCAACACATTGCACCAGAAGGGGATGGGGTAAAAGCTGCAGGTCTTAGTGAACAGCAGGGACTGTGGCATTATTTCCTCCCCATGTTTTCTTGATCCTGCTGAGCTTAACTACAATAGCCACAGCAGTTGGGAGAGAATTTGATTTTCCCATCCTCCTTATATTGTACCAAGCACCCTCCATTTTTGTACCTTCCTTGAGGGTAATAACTGGCTATGAGAGCTGTCAAGTGAGATCCTGCATCTTTAGGATTACCACTGGGCAACACTCCCTCTAAGGGGCCCATACACCCACACCTCAACCCTCCATCTGCACAGGGCTTTCCCACCCACCCACTTGCATCGTCATAATCATTTTTGTTATGGTTCTGACCGAACCTATGGAAAGAAGGGAGTTTTATGTGTGCACACCTCACAAATGCACACGCATGCATGCTTGCACACAGAAGAGAAGCCCCGGGAGTGGGGTCAAAAATTAGAGCACAAATTGCCACAGGGCTGCATGTATCTCATCATTTTTGCCACCTGGGAAAACTATGTAACACTTGAAGGTAGAAAACATTAACAATGGAAATGGAAATAAACATTATTTAGGTTTAGGAAACAGGATGTCACAATCAGAAAGCAACAGGAGCAAATAAGATTATCAGAGCATGGTGTGGAAAATAAATAGAATGCAAAACCAGCAGTACTGTATATTTAGACCTGTGATGCTTCATAATATTGGTTCACTGGTATTATATCTATTTACTGTATTGCTAATTAAATTTATGAAACAGGGCCAAAATTTTATTGACTTTTTACATAGTGTAATACAGTTGCCTTAAATCTCAGTGGCAAATTGCCGCAAATTAAGAATGGAAGCATTTGCTGTCACTTACCAAGTCATGCGACTTGATATACAAGAAGTAATGCATATGCTAACTTCTTAACATGTGGCAGTTCACCAGTCAGATTTTTGCCAATTGTGTTGTGTCAGTGCGTATATTCAAGAGGAATTTGGCCAAAGGACATATAGTAGGGAAAATATCACCAAATTTTCAGCAGAACACTTTCTGCTCAACCAAATGTCATAAGTGTCTGTGCCTTGAAGCCTTCAGCTCCTGCTCCCTCGAGAGAGGGCTCATAAGACCGGCTGGAGTCCCCACAGAGAAACCTCTCCCTCCCTTGTTCCACCTGGGACTGTGCCTGGCCAGAGGTGGGTCTGTGTCTGAAGTCTTCAGCTCCTGCTCCCTCGAGAGAGGGCTCATAAGACTGGCTGGAGTCCCCACAGAGAAACCTCTCCCTCCCTTGTTCCACCTGGGACTGTGCCTGGCTAGAGGTGGGTCTGTGCCTTGAAGCCTTCAGCTCCTGCTCCCTCGAGAGAGGGCTCATAAGACCGGCTGGAGTCCCCACAGAGAAACCTCTCCCTCCCTTGTTCCACCTGGGACTGTGCCTGGCCAGAGGTGGGTCTGTGCCTTGAAGCCTTCAGCTCCTGCTCCCTCGAGAGAGGGCTCATAAGACCGGCTGGAGTCCCCACAGAGAAACCTCTCCCTCCCTTGTTCCACCTGGGACTGTGCCTGGCTAGAGGTGGGTCTGTGTCTGAAGTCTTCAGCTCCTGCTCCCTCGAGAGAGGGCTCATAAGACTGGCTGGAGTCCCCACAGAGAAACCTCTCCCTCCCTTGTTCCACCTGGGACTGTGCCTGGCCAGAGGTGGGTCTGTGCCTTGAAGCCTTCAGCTCCTGCTCCCTCGAGAGAGGGCTCATAAGACCGGCTGGAGTCCCCACAGAGAAACCTCTCCCTCCCTTGTTCCACCTGGGACTGTGCCTGGCTAGAGGTGGGTCTGTGCCTTGAAGCCTTCAGCTCCTGCTCCCTCGAGAGAGGGCTCATAAGACTGGCTGGAGTCCCCACAGAGAAACCTCTCCCTCCCTTGTTCCACCTGGGACTGTGCCTGGCTAGAGGTGGGTCCGTGTCTGAAGTCTTCAGCTCCTGCTCCCTCGATAGAGGGCTCATAAGACTGGCTGGAGTCCCCACAGAGAAACCTCTCTCTCCCTTGTTCCACCTGGGACTGTGCCTGGCCAGAGGTGGGTCTGTGCCTTGAAGCCTTCAGCTCCTGCTCCCTCGAGAGAGGGCTCATAAGACTGGCTGGAGTCCCCACAGAGAAACCTCTCCCTCCCTTGTTCCACCTGGGACTGTGCCTGGCCAGAGGTGGGTCTGTGCCTTGAAGCCTTCAGCTCCTGCTCCCTCGAGAGAGGGCTCATAAGACCGGCTGGAGTCCCCACAGAGAAACCTCTCCCTCCCTTGTTCCACCTGGGACTGTGCCTGGCCAGAGGTGGGTCTGTGCCTTGAAGCCTTCAGCTCCTGCTCCTCGAGAGAGGGCTCATAAGACCGGCTGGAGTCCCCACAGAGAAACCTCTCCCTCCCTTGTTCCACCTGGGACTGTGCCTGGCTAGAGGTGGGTCTGTGTCTGAAGTCTTCAGCTCCTGCTCCCTCGAGAGAGGGCTCATAAGACTGGCTGGAGTCCCCACAGAGAAACCTCTCCCTCCCTTGTTCCACCTGGGACTGTGCCTGGCTAGAGGTGGGTCTGTGTCTGAAGCCTTCAGCTCCTGCTCCCTCGAGAGAGGGCTCATAAGACTGGCTGGAGTCCCCACAGAGAAACCTCTCCCTCCCTTGTTCCACCTGGGACTGTGCCTGGCTAGAGGTGGGTCTGTGCCTTGAAGCCTTCAGCTCCTGCTCCCTCGAGAGAGGGCTCATAAGACCGGCTGGAGTCCCCACAGAGAAACCTCTCCCTCCCTTGTTCCACCTGGGACTGTGCCTGGCTAGAGGTGGGTCTGTGTCTGAAGTCTTCAGCTCCTGCTCCCTCGAGAGAGGGCTCATAAGACTGGCTGGAGTCCCCACAGAGAAACCTCTCCCTCCCTTGTTCCACCTGGGACTGTGCCTGGCTAGAGGTGGGTCTGTGCCTTGAAGCCTTCAGCTCCTGCTCCCTCGAGAGAGGGCTCATAAGACTGGCTGGAGTCCCCACAGAGAAACCTCTCCCTCCCTTGTTCCACCTGGGACTGTGCCTGGCTAGAGGTGGGTCTGTGCCTTGAAGCCTTCAGCTCCTGCTCCCTCGAGAGAGGGCTCATAAGACCGGCTGGAGTCCCCACAGAGAAACCTCTCCCTCCCTTGTTCCACCTGGGACTGTGCCTGGCAGAGACCTCCCCTCCCTTGAGGTGGGTCTGTGTCTGAAGTCTTCAGCTCCTGCTCCTGCTCCCTCGAGAGAGGGCTCATAAGACTGGCTGGAGTCCCCACAGAGAAACCTCTCCCTCCCTTGTTCCACCTGGGACTGTGCCTGGCTAGAGGTGGGTCTGTGCCTTGAAGCCTTCAGCTCCTGCTCCCTCGAGAGAGGGCTCATAAGACCGGCTGGAGTCCCCACAGAGAAACCTCTCCCTCCCTTGTTCCACCTGGGACTGTGCCTGGCTAGAGGTGGGTCTGTGCCTGAAGTCTTCAGCTCCTGCTCCCTCGAGAGAGGGCTCATAAGACTGGCTGGAGTCCCCACAGAGAAACCTCTCCCTCCCTTGTTCCACCTGGGACTGTGCCTGGCCAGAGGTGGGTCTGTGCCTTGAAGCCTTCAGCTCCTGCTCCCTCGAGAGAGGGCTCATAAGACTGGCTGGAGTCCCCACAGAGAAACCTCTCCCCCCCTTGTTCCACCTGGGACTGTGCCTGGCTAGAGGTGGGTCTGTGCCTTGAAGCCTTCAGCTCCTGCTCCCTCGAGAGAGGGCTCATAAGACCGGCTGGAGTCCCCACAGAGAAACCTCTCCCTCCCTTGTTCCACCTGGGACTGTGCCTGGCTAGAGGTGGGTCTGTGCCTGAAGTCTTCAGCTCCTGCTCCCTCGAGAGAGGGCTCATAAGACTGGCTGGAGTCCCCACAGAGAAACCTCTCCCTCCCTTGTTCCACCTGGGACTGTGCCTGGCTAGAGGTGGGTCTGTGCCTTGAAGCCTTCAGCTCCTGCTCCCTCGAGAGAGGGCTCATAAGACCGGCTGGAGTCCCCACAGAGAAACCTCTCCCTCCCTTGTTCCACCTGGGACTGTGCCTGGCTAGAGGTGGGTCTGTGCCTTGAAGTCTTCAGCTCCTGCTCCCTCGAGAGAGGGCTCATAAGACTGGCTGGAGTCCCCACAGAGAAACCTCTCCCTCCCTTGTTCCACCTGGGACTGTGCCTGGCTAGAGGTGGGTCTGTGCCTTGAAGCCTTCAGCTCCTGCTCCCTCGAGAGAGGGCTCATAAGACCGGCTGGAGTCCCCACAGAGAAACCTCTCCCTCCCTTGTTCCACCTGGGACTGTGCCTGGCTAGAGGTGGGTCTGTGCCTGAAGTCTTCAGCTCCTGCTCCCTCGAGAGAGGGCTCATAAGACTGGCTGGAGTCCCCACAGAGAAACCTCTCCCTCCCTTGTTCCACCTGGGACTGTGCCTGGCTAGAGGTGGGTCTGTGCCTTGAAGCCTTCAGCTCCTGCTCCCTCGAGAGAGGGCTCATAAGACCGGCTGGAGTCCCCACAGAGAAACCTCTCCCTCCCTTGTTCCACCTGGGACTGTGCCTGGCTAGAGGTGGGTCTGTGCCTTGAAGTCTTCAGCTCCTGCTCCCTCGAGAGAGGGCTCATAAGACTGGCTGGAGTCCCCACAGAGAAACCTCTCCCTCCCTTGTTCCACCTGGGACTGTGCCTGGCTAGAGGTGGGTCTGTGCCTTGAAGCCTTCAGCTCCTGCTCCCTCGAGAGAGGGCTCATAAGACCGGCTGGAGTCCCCACAGAGAAACCTCTCCCTCCCTTGTTCCACCTGGGACTGTGCCTGGCTAGAGGTGGGTCTGTGCCTTGAAGCCTTCAGCTCCTGCTCCCTCGAGAGAGGGCTCATAAGACCGGCTGGAGTCCCCACAGAGAAACCTCTCCCTCCCTTGTTCCACCTGGGACTGTGCCTGGCTAGAGGTGGGTCTGTGCCTTGAAGCCTTCAGCTCCTGCTCCCTCGAGAGAGGGCTCATAAGACTGGCTGGAGTCCCCACAGAGAAACCTCTCCCTCCCTTGTTCCACCTGGGACTGTGCCTGGCTAGAGGTGGGTCTGTGCCTTGAAGCCTTCAGCTCCTGCTCCCTCGAGAGAGGGCTCATAAGACCGGCTGGAGTCCCCACAGAGAAACCTCTCCCTCCCTTGTTCCACCTGGGACTGTGCCTGGCTAGAGGTGGGTCTGTGCCTGAAGTCTTCAGCTCCTGCTCCCTCGAGAGAGGGCTCATAAGACTGGCTGGAGTCCCCACAGAGAAACCTCTCCCTCCCTTGTTCCACCTGGGACTGTGCCTGGCTAGAGGTGGGTCTGTGCCTTGAAGCCTTCAGCTCCTGCTCCCTCGAGAGAGGGCTCATAAGACCGGCTGGAGTCCCCACAGAGAAACCTCTCCCTCCCTTGTTCCACCTGGGACTGTGCCTGGCTAGAGGTGGGTCTGTGTCTGAAGTCTTCAGCTCCTGCTCCCGAGAGAGAGGGCTCATAAGACTGGCTGGAGTCCCCACAGAGAAACCTCTCCCTCCCTTGTTCCACCTGGGACTGTGCCTGGCTAGAGGTGGGTCTGTGCCTTGAAGCCTTCAGCTCCTGCTCCCTCGAGAGAGGGCTCATAAGACCGGCTGGAGTCCCCACAGAGAAACCTCTCCCTCCCTTGTTCCACCTGGGACTGTGCCTGGCTAGAGGTGGGTCTGTGCCTTGAAGCCTTCAGCTCCTGCTCCCTCGAGAGAGGGCTCATAAGACCGGCTGGAGTCCCCACAGAGAAACCTCTCCCTCCCTTGTTCCACCTGGGACTGTGCCTGGCTAGAGGTGGGTCTGTGTCTGAAGTCTTCAGCTCCTGCTCCCTCGAGAGAGGGCTCATAAGACTGGCTGGAGTCCCCACAGAGAAACCTCTCCTCCCTTGTTCCACCTGGGACTGTGCCTGGCTAGAGGTGGGTCTGTGCCTTGAAGCCTTCAGCTCCTGCTCCCTCGAGAGAGGGCTCATAAGACCGGCTGGAGTCCCCACAGAGAAACCTCTCCCTCCCTTGTTCCACCTGGGACTGTGCCTGGCTAGAGGTGGGTCTGTGCCTGAAGTCTTCAGCTCCTGCTCCCTCGAGAGAGGGCTCATAAGACTGGCTGGAGTCCCCACAGAGAAACCTCTCCCTCCCTTGTTCCACCTGGGACTGTGCCTGGCTAGAGGTGGGTCTGTGCCTTGAAGCCTTCAGCTCCTGCTCCCTCGAGAGAGGGCTCATAAGACTGGCTGGAGTCCCCACAGAGAAACCTCTCCCTCCCTTGTTCCACCTGGGACTGTGCCTGGCTAGAGGTGGGTCTGTGTCTGAAGTCTTCAGCTCCTGCTCCCTCGAGAGAGGGCTCATAAGACTGGCTGGAGTCCCCACAGAGAAACCTCTCCCTCCCTTGTTCCACCTGGGACTGTGCCTGGCTAGAGGTGGGTCTGTGTCTGAAGCCTTCAGCTCCTGCTCCCTCGAGAGAGGGCTCATAAGACCGGCTGGAGTCCCCACAGAGAAACCTCTCCCTCCCTTGTTCCACCTGGGACTGTGCCTGGCTAGAGGTGGGTCTGTGCCTTGAAGCCTTCAGCTCCTGCTCCCTCAAGAGAGGGCTCATAAGACTGGCTGGAGTCCCCACAGAGAAACCTCTCCCTCCCTTGTTCCACCTGGGACTGTGCCTGGCTAGAGGTGGGTCTGTGCCTTGAAGCCTTCAGCTCCTGCTCCCTCGAGAGAGGGCTCATAAGACCGGCTGGAGTCCCCACAGAGAAACCTCAAGATGGCGGGCGGCAGCAGCTTCCACGATCTGCTGCGCTCCAGCGTTTTTACATTTTTCTTTTTAGCGCTGCCTCGTTTTTGTTTTGCTCCCTCCCCCCCTTCCCCCAGGTGTGCTACATGTCATCCTGGCAGACTGCCCACTACCCTTTAGTTTTAGTTTCCTCTTCGATTTTCTTTTGTCCTTTATCCACTATTGCTTTGATTTGTTGTCTGTTTTGTAATTTGTAATTTGTAATTTGTAATTGTTCTTGTTATATTGTTGTCTATTTTATTTATAGTGGTATTTTAGCGTTGTTGTGTTAATTTTTTTTCACCCTCCATCATGCAGGCAGGGACCGCCATACCTGTCGTGTTGGGCCGTGGTCAGTACGCTAGGGGCTGGGGGGTTAGTCGGTTAAGAAGAACCCGGGCCAGGCATCTCGCGCCTGTCCCCCGTTCTGACCCTCCAGCTCACTGTCACGTGCCTCGGAGCCACTCCGCCAGCGCCTCCGATCTTTCTTGCCTTCTGATGAACGCCAGGTCGGTCCATAATAAGATCCCCATCATTCATGATACCATCGTTGATGGGAGGGCCGACCTGGCGTGCATTACCGAGACCTGGGTGGGTGCAGAGGGGGGGCTTCGCTCGCCCAGCTGTGCCCGCCTGGGTTTCTGGGGCAGGGGGCAGGAAGGTCGGAGGGTCGTAAGGGGGGTGGGGTGGCCATCTTGTACAGGGATACTATTCAAATCAGCAGGGCCTCAACGTTGGTGATCCCAGGGTTGGAATGTGTTCATCTGTTGGTTGGGCAGCGGGACAGGTTTGGCATTGTGCTCGGTTACCGTGCTCCCTGCAACCCAGCACAATCCCTACCAGAGCTCACCGAGTTCATCGCCGCTGCCCTGTTGAGAACCCCCCGCCTTTTGGTGGTGGATGATCTCAATGTGCACGCTGGCGGTGACCTGTCTGGTGCTGCTCTGGAATTCATGCAGTCCATGGCCTCCATGAACCTGGCCCAGCATGTTTTATGCCCAACACACAGATCTGGACACACCCTGGATCTGGTATTTTCCTCCACGTCTGAGGACTCGTGTCTGAGGGTGTGGGACCTTGTTCCCACCCCCGTGTCATGGTCAGACCACCACCTGCTGTCCTTCTCTGTATCGATCGCGCCCCACCCCGCGGGGACCTCCAGCCTACTGTTTGGGCCCGCCCCCGTAGACTCCTTGACCCTGATCGGTTTCGGGAAGTCCTCGGGGAGCCTCCTGGCGGACTGGCTGACGATCTGGTAGACTCCATGGTGGATCAATGGTTTGATGAAACATCCCGGGCTGTCGACCAGATCGCCCCTAGGCGCCTCATCCGCTGTAGAGCTCGTTCCTCACCGTGGTTTACGGAAGAGCTTCGAGCGATGAAGCAAGAACGGAAGAGGCTGGAGCGCAGCTGGAGGAAGAACCGGACGGCTATTAAGAAGGCTGCAGTCATCGCACAGTCCAGGCGCTATGTTCACGCGATCAGGGTTGCTAGAAGATCTTATTGCACCCTGAGAATTAGTGAGGCCTCGAACCACCAAGCGGAATTGTTCCGTGTGGTTCGCGACCTCACTAATCCTGGACTGTCTAGGCCTCCTCCTACTGATTTCAGTAGTGAGAATTTTGCAGCCTTTTTCCGATCAAAAATAGAGGCCATCCGTGCCGGTTTCGAATCCTGTTGCCATAGCCCACCCTCGGCATCCCCTGCGCCTGTGCCCCCTCGGTCTCCTCATATGGTTGAGTTTGGGCCTGTCACCTCACTTGAGGCCTCCAGGGCTATTGCCCATTGCCAGCCCGCGTCCACCCCCTTCGACCCTTGCCCATCATGGCTTATGAAAGCAGTTGGTGGGAACATCTCTGAATGGGCATCGATCATCGCCACAGCCTCCTTTGGGGAAGGGATTTTTCCCTCTCGCCTGAAGGAGACTGTGGTAAAGCCCATTCTGAAGAAACCCAACCTAGCATCGGGCGACTTGACCAACTATCGCCCGATTGCTAATGTTCCCTTTATGGGCAAGGTGATCGAGAGGGTGGCTGCGATCCGGCTCCAATCTTATCTGGAAGGAGAGCACGCCCTGGATCCGTTCCAGTCTGGGTTCAGGCCTGGTCGAGGGACCGAGACAGTCTTGGTCGCTCTGCAAGATGACCTCCTCCGGAGGGCTGACAGGGGGTGCTCCTCCCTGTTGGTCCTTCTGGATTTGTCAGCGGCCTTTGATACCGTCGACCACGGTATCCTGCTGGATCGGCTCTCTGGGGTTGGGATCGGGGGCACTGTTTACAGTTGGTTCCGGTCCTTCCTCGGAGACCGTCCCCAGCAGGTTCAGCATGGGGGCGAGTTGTCGGCCCCTTGGATACTCCCTTGTGGCGTTCCACAGGGGTCGTCCCTCTCTCCCATGCTGTTCAACATTTACATCAGGCCGCTGGCTGAGGTCATTAGGGGACATGGAGTCTGCTGTCATCAGTACGCTGATGACACGCAGCTCTATGTCTCCTTTTCTACTGCTGCAGATGAGGCTGTCCGGAAACTCGATCAGTGCCTGGGTGCGGTCATGGAATGGACCAGGGCTAACAGGCTCAAACTCAACCCCGATAAGACCGAGGTTATGTTCTTTGGGGCTTCCTCATCCAGCTACGGTGGCCCGTATCCCATCTTGGAGGGTGTTTCCCTCAGGCCATTGGACTGTGTCCGGAATCTGGGCGTAGCCCTGGACCCGGCGCTCACCATGGAAGCCCAGGTGTCCGCCGTGTCCAGGGCTGCCTTTTTCCATCTTCGTCGAATCGCCCAGATTCGTCCGTACCTGGATGGGGACTCCCTCAGAACAGTGGTCCAGGCGCTGGTGATCTCGAGATTGGACTATTGCAACGTGCTCTACATGGGGTTGCCCTTGACTCTAATTCGGCGGCTGCAGTGGGTCCAGAATGCGGCGGCCAGGCTGGTGGCGGGTGTGCGCTGATTTGAGCACATCTCCCCAGTTCTGGCTCGCCTGCATTGGTTACCCGTTGCAGCCCGAATTAGATTCAAGGTCCTGGTTTTGGTTTACAAAACCCTCCATGGCCTAGGACCTGGCTACCTGACAGAGTGGATCGACCAGCGATCAACCTCGGCCCGTCCGACTAGGTTGTCGCGGGCCCACATGCTGCGCGTGGCCACGCCCAGGGAGGCTCGGAAAACCTCCACCCGTGCCCGAGCCTTCTCTGTGGCGGGCCTGACCCTTTGGAATCATCTTCCAGCAGAAGTGCGCCTAGCAAAGTCCCTGCCTGCCTTCCGGAAGGTGCTGAAAACCCTTCTCTTCCGGGAGGCGTTTGGGTGACCCAATCAATGTGGGTTTTTTTTTCTTTCTCTTCAGTCCCGTCATCTGCTGTTGTTGCTCCTGTTTGCTTTTATTAGTTTAGTTACTATTTACATTGCTGTTTTTGTAATTTTGCTGTGTTGCACAGTCGTTGTAAACCGCCCGGAGTTCCCTCAGGAAGACGGGCGGTATATAAGCTGTATAAATAAATAAATAAATAAATAAATAACATGACAGTTTATGGTGCATTCTCCTTGAACCATTTTCAAAGGATCTGTATTTCACAGATGGGTGTGTGCAGCCGTTAGTTTCTCTATGACATGTATTATAATTGAAACAATTGTGGCTTTAAATCTGAGAGTGAAAAATTGTGCATGAGCAATAATACTATTATGAAGAAGAACACATTTTAATTGAACATTAGTAGAGTATATTTTCATATTTAGCATCCCCGGTGAGAGTACAACACAGTGACGGAGATCCCCAGGAATCATCTTGCGGTCTTCATATGGCTTTTCTGTGCGTGCCTGACGTCTTTAAAACCAACTACTGCTAAGGAGTCCCTTTGTCTGAAGGGATACACAAACCCCCCTTTTGCATCTGAAGTGTAAATTTGAGACCCTTTACAGTGTGAGGCTGTTTTTTTGTCCCCAAAGTCTGATGGGCTGCAACCCATGCAAAAGCAACCCATGTCCTTTGCAGAGGGCAGCAGTAACAGTTCCCCGTTACAGCAGCACCACGGGATTTCCCTCCCTCAGGACTATGACCTTCATTCTTTGGAGGGATTTTCCCTCTCGTTCTTTCCTCTACAATTGTGGCAACAATTCTTTGAAAGTCAAGTTTCTGCTCTTGATTCTGCCTTTGCAAACTGGTTGGGAATATTAATTGTTCAACCGTTGGACAATAGGTTGGATGGAAAATGAAACCTTCTGCCCAGAATTGCGTAGTGATTGGTGTCTCTCTCTCTGTGTTTGCATCCCTTTTGTGTTGAATTGTTTATTTTATTTCTTTTATTCACAGTACAGGGTGGATCAATGTTTCCTTACTGATACTGTCACAAGTCATGCTGTTTCATATCTGAACTAGTAACACTGCTGCAGACAGACAGGCAGCCAACAAATGAACTCTTGCTTCCAGAACTTACCAGGGATTTCTCTCCCCACCCCACCCCTCAACACACACACACACACACACACACACACACACACACACACACACACACACACACACACACACACACACACACACACACACACACACACACACACACACACACCTGGCCATGAATTTCAAAGGATGCCGGTTGTTCTTGCACAGATATGTGAGGAGTCCAAATATAGAGAAAGATGCAACAAAATTCCTTCCATGTCCACTGAAAGTTCCTCGCTCTTGTAGCAGCTTTGGCTGCTATAGAGATGGGCATAGACAGAAAAATGATTATAAAAATTCATCAAAACCCCCACCAATTTGTTGATTCGCATTCATCAAAGACAGCAGCTCCCCCAAAACAATACTTTACTTATTTTTGGTCACTGTTAAATAGTTGAGTTGTTGCTTCATCTAAACAAATATTTTATTTTGCTTTATTTTACCTTATTGGGGTATGCCCCAGGTTACTCCCAAAGCCCATATCGCTTCCCTACGTTTCGCTGTTGCTGCCTGCTCCTCAGCTGCTACTACCACCTTGAAGGGCAGCCTCTATGCATGTCCTTGCACTTTTATTTATTTATTTATTTATTTATTTATTTATTTATTTATTGCACCAGCTTCTGGCTGCCTGGGAGCATCATGAATCACCAAAAATCACCATTGATCCAATTAGTGCCCACCTCTGATGTTTGTTTATTGGTTTAGGGCAGGCATGTCCAAAGTCAGGCCTGGGGGCCAAAAGTGGCCCGCTTTCAAATTTTGAGTGACCTGCAGACTTTTCTTACCACTGACTCAGCCTGTCATGCATCCCTACCCGCTGGCCTCTCCCCATACTGGATGGAAGAGCCAGCTTACAGTTTTACGGTTTGCCTGACCTCCCTGCCTCTGTTCGTCCCCCCAGCCATCTGCCCAGCCTACCCACCCCCAGCTCCATTGCTGCAGCATCCTCCCCGCCTCCTTGCAAGTCCTAGAGCAGTGATGGCGAACCTATGGCACGGGTGCCAAAGGTGGCACTCAGAGCCCTTTCTGTGGGCACCCAACATCGCCCCTTCATAGCCACCTGTATACAGGTTAAATTACTATAATGACACTTTGCAAAAATAATAGTGGGTTCTGAATTGCAATTGGGACACTCGGTCTCTAAAAGGTTCGCCATTGCTGTCCTAGAGGCTTGGGCAAAGTCCAGCACAGAGACCAAATGCAGCTGAATGGTCCCCCCCACACACACACATTTTCACCTCACCAAATCTGGCCCTTCTTGCAAAAAGTTTGGACATCCCTGGTTTAGGGTGATAAATACACTGTCTGTGAATATAACGTTGAGATTTTTATTTAAGGATTCCCCTTATGAGGCCAGTAACTGATTAGTGAAACACTACTTCATATGGAGGGAAAGGGAAGCTTTGTCCATCTCCAGAAAATGAACTATGAGACGGGCTGGTTTTTAAGCATTTGATAAATTCATTTTAAAATATTAAAAGTATTTAACAGTAACTATAAAATCAATCCCAACTAGTAATAAACTCATGTTTTGATAGCATGGTGCTCCTGGGTACCTTCAGTGGCAGAATTGATTAAATTTAAATCACATTAATTTAGTTCACAATTTAATTCAAAAATGGATTTAAACCATTTTTTGATTTAAATAATAATTTTAATCAGCATGAGTTTCAAAAAATCATTTATTATTAAAATAATTTATTATGTTACACAGAGAGGGCCAAATAATGAAGAATTTCATAAGTTATTGGAACAGATGATGATTTTTTAAGCTTGTAAATCACAGGTATTGTTTTCTCCTTCTGATATCCTTAAGCATCAAATTTCAGTTGAAATTTATATTACATCTAAACAGTCCCCTCCAAAATGAATAGAGGACATTTCTAAATAGGTTTGCATTTGATGGTATAAAGATAAAATCTCCATAAGAAATTATGCAAAATTGCTTACAGAAAGGTAACTTTTCCTCATTTGTTACCGCTACTTAATGAGTTTCCAGGAATTGAATTGTAACAGCCCAATATTAACATAAACAGCCTTTACATATACAGGACAGTAATTCTAGGAAGGAAGGGAGGGAGGGGGAGAAAAGTAAAAGAAAGAGGAGCGTCTGTATTTTTCATGCTTTAAAATGTCTCTCAAAAATTGGTGTCTGTGTTTTACACGGTGTCAGAGTAACTTAACTGAGTAAATATAACTACTGTGTTTATAAATATAATTATTCTTTTGGTTCTGAAGTGACATAATTGATGTTACTTTACTCTCGTTTTTTTATGTGAACTTTCTCTGGACTTCCTATGGATTCTTTATGTGTGCCTAGTGTCCTTGTGTGGAATTGTGAGTTGTGACAGGAATGCCCACTTCTTCTTTTCTGGGGTGACCTTGGCTATCTAAAGGAGAAGGGTGTTTTGTTGTTGTTGTTGTTGTTGTTGTTGTTGTTGTTGTTGTTGTTGTTGTTGTTGTTGTTTTGGCTGCCAGGGGATGAAAATTACTGTTTCCAGGGAGCCCCTGTTTGTTTGTCAATGGGTGTCACTTGCTCAGTCTGCATGCCTGTATGGGAGTGGAAGATGTCACGTGGCCAAGGCTGTGCATTAATCAATTCTTTCTCTGTATGGCTCACATACAGGTACCATCTTGGGTCCCTCATCAGGTTAGAGGGCAGCGGGCTAAATATTAGTCTCCAGGCGTTGGGACTGCAATCCATAGCTTTTTGCTTCTTCTGGCTGGAGCTGATGGAAATGGTCATCCAACAAATATGTGCTTTCTCTGACTCCTTGAATGTAGGGTGTTAGTGGAGTTAGCAGAGATGCCCTCTGAATATCAGATGATATTTGAACTTGCTTCTGAAGCCGCCAACATTTTTTGTGACTCTAGTGTTGGGTGCATATAGGAAACAGCGACAATAGCCCTGATGTAGTGGTAACCACTATAGTAGAATCACAAGCTTGCCATGTGTTACTGAAGTAGTGCATACTTTAGAAGGAATCCTGCACGCCCCAGAATAAGAATCTGTTATTATTCACTTGTCATATGGATTATGGAAAGTTCAAACTTTCTTATTTTGTTCGTGCAGATGGCAATGAACAGATGGGAGCCACCAAAGTTACTACTTTCATGAATTGTCTGTTGGATTTCTCTCTTGTCTTTCTCATATCTTTTAGGCTTTGCTTCATTTTTTTCATCTGTGGTTCTATACTTTACCCTCTGACAGCACTGAAATTAAAATTTACAAATTTGTGTAGTTTACCAGTAGAGCAAATAGAATCTAACATGCATGTAGGAAAGACAGCATGAAATATGTCCTCTACTCATAGTAAACTTCTTAAGCCTGTTTGTTTGATAAGCAGAGGTCCTCTGGAAGTTGAGTCATGGCTACTGGACTTCTTTTTTGAGAGAGAGAAACGCTTCGCTGTTCATCCAAACAGCTTCATCAGTCTGAATACAACTAGTGCAAATCCTACATCTTATAGGCAGCTTTGACCTCTTGTCACCCTGGCCTGAATTAGGCTCATAAGATGAACAGTGGCCTAAATAGGCTCGTTAGGGAGACAATAGTATCCTTAGCCTTAAGGTGAACAATGGCCTAAGGTGATGAAACCTATCAACCTAATTCAGGCCAGGGTGACAAGAGGTCAAAGCTGCCTATAAGATGGAGGATTTGCACTAGCTGTATTCAGACCGATGAAGCTGTTTGGATGAACAGCGAAACGTTTCTGTCTCTCAAAAAAGAAGTCCAGTAGCCATGACTCAACTTCCAGATAAACTCACCTGGATGACTGAGAATCTTCACAGAGATAAGCAGAGGTGATAATGTTTTATTGCACACCCCTCTGTAGCACTAATACTTGAAAATGTTACAAGAGCAGAAAACACCAGGTTGAATAAGTCTGATGCTTTTCAGTTGTTCTGTATCAACAGCTTGCAGGTATCTTTTCCAACTATGTGATAGATGCAAAAGCTGTGGAATTTTCTTGGTGTTGCATGTAGCTGCTGATGGGGTTCTGTTTCCCCAGATTTGTGCTTTGGAGGACTCTCTCCCTAAATCTGACCCCATACTGCTTATTCTGTTGACAGCCCAAATCCTATTGCCTAGTTACACTGGCAGCATACCAATTTTGTAATTTTTAGAAGTGAATTGCCTTAAGTTAAGAAATCACTGGAGACTTTTTCTCTTGCTTTCTGAATTGTGTGACTCAACACTCAACTTATAATGTCTAAACTTGGGGCCACAGTATTTGCCTCCAAATGATACACTGTTTGTATAGATGTGCAAGAGGATTTTGGCCCTTCTCCTGTGTAACACATGAAGGTTTTCGTTAATATAGAATGCATAAAAAGATATGTTGACCAATAAGAAAAGCCCAAAATGAAAATTTTATCTTGAAATATCCACAACAAATTTTATCTTGAAATATCCACAATACTCAACTCTGGCAAAATACTTAAGAGAAAACTCAATTATTTATAAATGGCTGATACCAGAAGGCATATTTTTTCAACTTGGCCCTAAAAGATATACAATCAATTCTGTGATGAAGGCAGAAGATTTCCTAAGAAGTAGAGGGGAAGATATACCCTCTGATAGCGAGGAAGGAAAACAGAGGAGAGGAAAGGGGAAATCGCAGCATGAGACAAGAGAACAAGAACAAAAGCGTGCCATCACAAGAGAACAGAAAAGGAGAGAGGAAGAGAAAATAAAAGATAATAAAAAGGATGAAAATCTTGAATAAACAATTGAAGCTAGTCTCAATCAATATTAATGGACTGAACTCAGGACAGAAGAGGAAAAGAATATTTTTACAATTAAGGAAATTAAAAGCAGATGTCATCTGTATACAGGAGACGCACATGAAGAAAAAAGATGAACACCTACTGAATTGTACTAAATTAGGAAAACTCTTTGCAGCCTCGGATCTGAAGGAAAAGAAGAGAGGTGTGGCCATATATGTCAAAAAGGAATGGAACCCAAAACTGATATATGCATCTGAAGATGCAAGAATCCTAATGTTAGAAATACACAGAGATGGGAAAAAGACTTTAATAACCAATATATATGCCCCTAATGAGAAACAGGAGAAATTCTATAAAAGTCTAGAACAAGAATTGCTTAAAACCTCGCAGCAGGAAAATTTAATTGTAGGGGACTTCAATGCCGTGTATGATAGGGGCTTGGATGTAAAAACACCACAAGAGAAACGGAAAAAGAACAGGCGAAATATATTGCCACGTGACTTCTTGCAATTGGCAGAGGAATTAAGCCTTGTGGATGTATGGAGAGTAAGGAACCCTTCTGCTCAAGATTACACCTTCTACTCAGATAGACACAAATCATGGTCAAGAATAGATATGTGTTGGCTTACATCAGATATTATGAGAGAAGTAAAAGAAATTGAAATTCTACCTAATACATTTGCTGACCACAACCCCATACTTATATGTCTGGGAAATAGAAGAAATAACTGGCAATGGAAGCTAAACACATCTCTCCTGAAAAATGAAACATTTTTGAAACAAATCAAAGAGGAAATGAAGCTTTACTTTAAGGAAAATATATCTCCAGAAATCCCTATGGCTACTGTATGGGATGCTGGCAAAGCTGTTCTAAGAGGCCAAATAATTAAATTTGCGACACACCAGAAAAGAGAAAGAGAACGGGAAAAAGAAGCAGCAGTAAGGTCTATAGAAGAATGTGAAAAAGGTTTAAAACAAGACCCAAAAAAGGAAGACCTAAAGGCAAGGCTGAAAATGAAACAACATTATCTGAATACGCTATGGGCAGAAGAAATAGCAAAAAACATAAAATTTGCAAGAGCAAATTTCTTTGAAACAACAAACAAACCAGGAAGATGGCTGGCATACAGACTTAGAAAAGAAAAAGAGAAAACACATATACAAAGCTTAAAGGATAAAGATGGAAAAGATAAATTTGACCATGAAGAACTGAAGAAGATAGTGAAGGATTTTTATCAAAAACTTTACTCACAAAAAGAAGTGCCCAAAGAAACGCAGGAAGAATATTTAGGAAAATATAGCAGGATAAAATTAACAGAAGAACAAAGGAAAGCATTAGAGGAGCCAATAACTTGTAATGAGATTGTGGAAGCGATTAGAAGTCAAAAAAATGGGAAGGCGCCAGGTCCAGATGGACTGCCCGCTGAACTTTACAAACAAATGACAGAGATCATACTATTACCATACAAAAAATTACTTGAAGATATCACTGAAAGAAAAGAAATACCCAAAACATGGATGCAAGCAACAATATCACTAATACACAAAGAGAATACTGACCCTAAGGAGATAAAAAATTATAGACCTATCTCTTTGTTAAATGTAGATTATAAAATTTATGCATCAATTCTGGCCACACGATTAAAAAAACTTCTGGTGAAAGTGATACATCAAGATCAGATGGGTTTTTTTGCCAAAGCGACAGATGAGGAATAACATGAGGATAATCCTCAACACCTTAGAATACTACGAGGCGCATCCAGAAAAGAAAATGGCATTGATATTCCTTGATGCAGAGAAAGCATTTGACAACATCAATTGGAATTTTATGCTAAGCCACTTAAAATACATAGGAGTAGGCCAAAGATTTAGGAACAACATTGAAGCTATATACACAAAACAAGAAGCTAAGGTGAAAATTAATATGGATATGACAGAGAAGATAGAGATAGAGAAGGGAACACGTCAGGGCTGTCCACTCTCTCCACTGTTATTTATCTTGACATTAGAAGTATTAAATCAACAAGTAAGAGATCAGAAGGCGATAAAAGGGTTAAGAATAAAGGAAGAAGAATATAAGTTGCAGGCATATGCTGATGATGAAGTTTTCATACTAGAAGACCCTATTGATTCAGTGGAATGCCTGTTGAAAACTATAAAGAACTATGGAGAAATGGCTGGTCTGAAGATAAATCAAGAAAAGACTAAAATCTTAACAAAGAATATGACAGCAAAAGAAATTAGAGAATTAGTGGAGGAAACACATTTTAAAGAGGAAAATACTATTACATATCTGGGAATAAAGATAACTAAAAAAGCAAGTACGATATGGCAAGACAACTATCTAAAACTTTTAAAGGATATACAAATAGATCTGGAAAAATGGAGCAAATTGCATTTATCATTACTGGGACGAATAGCCACAATCAAAATGATGATACTTCCAAAATTACTATTTTTATTTCAGATGATTCCATTACTATTAAAAAAAACATTTTTCAAGGAGATAGAAAAAGTAATAATGAAATTCATATGGCAAGGGAAAAAACCAAGGATCAGGAAAAAAGCTCTACAAGATGATACTTCTAGAGCAGGCTGCGGCCTACCAGACTGGGAATTGTATTACAAAGCTTGTATACTGGTGTGGATAAAAGAGTGGATTACATTAGAAAATCAAAGAATTTTGAAATTAGAAGGCCATGATCTAAGGTTGGGGTGGCACACGTTTGTTTGGTATAAGAAGGCTAAGGAACAGAAATACTTTGGAAATCACATGGTGAGAAAAGCACTCTGTTGGATGTGGGAAAATATTCAGAGACAAGTTTATAGGAAAATACCCGGATGGGTGTCACCAATAGAAGCATTTACACAACCAACACTGATGAGTGAAAACAAATTAGTGAGATACTGTGAGATACTGAAAAATGAAGAGGAACTAAAATCAGAGGAAGAATTTCAAAACCCAAAAGTGACGTTAGATTGGTGGGCAAAATCACAATTGACCTCGAGGTTTATTAAAGATAAGAAAGAGGGTTTTTATATAGAGAGAACTGAACTGGATAAACTGCTCTTGGGAACAGAGGGAAAGTTGATTCAGAAAATTTATAAATACATGTTAGATTTGAAAATGCAGGACGAAATTGTGAAAGACTGTATGATAACATGGGCACAAAACCTAGGACATAATATTGAATTAGCACAGTGGAGCCAGTTATGGGAGTGTAATGTAAAATTTACTAAGGCAATAAATTTAAAAGAAAACATATATAAGATGTTTTATAGATGGTATATGACACCACAAAAAATAGCAAAAATATATGGAAATACCTCAGATAAATGCTGGAAATGTAACAACAAAGAAGGGTCTTTTTATCATATGTGGTGGACTTGTGATGTAGCAAAGAGATATTGGAAAATGGTACATGAGATCTTACAAAAAATGCTGTGTTATACAGTTCCATTTAAACCAGAAATATTTCTATTGAATATTATGACAGAAATTAAGAATGTTAAGATAAAGCATTTGTTATTGTATATTGTCACAATAGCAAGAATTTCATATGCCAAATATTGGAAAGTTGCAGAAACACCAACCAGACAAGAACTTTTGGAAAAATTCTTTGAAGCAGCTGAAATGGATATAACATCAGAACTGATAAAGGACAAAGAATTACAGAAGGCAAGAGACTGCTGGAAACCACTATATACCTTTTACGAAAAAGAACTAAATAGCTTAAAAAAAGAGACTCCAACACTATTAAATTAAAATATAGTCTGTGTACTAATATATAGAAAAATATTGTAAATATACCACTTGAACTTTCCCTGTTTTATCCTTAGATTTCCCACCCCACCCATACCCTATCCTATGTAGGGATCCCGATGATATGAAACAGGCCAATTTTTTAAAGGCACAAATGTGTGTGCAAGCCTTCAGTGTTTCCATTCCTTCTTAAGACAGGCTCTGCTCTGGGCCTCAACTAAGAAACTACCTGGCATTTATTTTCATCTGGCCAAGAACTTTACAACTAAGAACTAACTCCTTGCGATTCCATCTTTTGCCGTGCTTGAATTTTTGGTATAGCTCTGAGGAAGAGGGTGTTGCCCTCGAAATATTAGCAACTTTTTGTTATTTTATTAATAGCCTAAAAGGTATCACCTGGTCCAGTTTTGTTTTAAGTAAAAAAAGAAACCAGTAGGCCAAATTGATGCTGTTATTTAGTGGTTAAAGTTTCATCTCTCAGCAGTTGAGTCCTGCCTGCTGAACAAGTGTTTGGTTTCTTCAGCTCATGTAGAAAGCAGGAAGAGTCATGTTAACAAATAAACAAAGTCCAAAATACAAATTCCATAGCAATGTGATGTATTTCCAGTAAATTGCTATGTTATAGGCTATCACTGGTGGTGTGGTCATTTGTATACTGATCAAATCCTACTGGTGACATCAAACTCCTCGTGTTTTCTACTCTTGCCTCAGGCACTTTTCCCCATTGTGTGAGTCTTGTCTTGTGTTTTGTTTCACATCAAATCTAGTTCCAGTCTGGCATGCTGTTAGTTGTGAAATGCGTTAGAATACACTACAACAAAACACCTTGATTCTGTAAACAAACATTGTTTAAAAGTCATTCCTCTGTTCCGAAGGCTAAATGTTCACCATGCTCCACTACTTCCTTTCCAGCTTCCACCTCTGGCACTAGATTAACAACTAGAGATGGGCACAAATTTAAAAAATGGTGTTTCATTTTTTTGTTTTTTGTTGAGAGGTCTGCCTAGGTTCGTGTCCGTTTTTCACGAATTTTTGGAAAAAATTCATTTTTGTTTTTCATTTTTTCGTTTTTTGTTTCTACCTGCTTTTTGCATGATTTTTAAAGCATTTCCGTGCGTGGACATCCCCAAACGCCCCAGACCAGAGGGAAAACACTAAAAAAAATGATGCTGGCAGAGACACAGTATAGACTAGGTACGCAGGGAGGCTGCAAAGGCAGTGGCGGGCGTTGCCCAGGGTGCAAGGCAGCTGCAGAGTGACTGCACTGCGGGGCAGGGGAGGGTACTCACTGAGAGGTACGCATGCACGCACACAGGGAGGCTGCAGGACTGAAGCTAGAGTCGCAGAGACAGCAATCCCACCCTAACTCCCACCGTAGACTGCAAGGAGGACGGGGGCTGCCAGAGCTTTTTATGCCCTCTGTGGCTGCCAGACCTGCCCAGTCTGCAACCTTGGCATGCTATTGGTTGAACATTATCCCATCACAAGGCTTGCCTCCATTTTGTGGCTGGCAACATCCATTTTGTCATCCTTAAAGGGAAAAGAAAAATACATCGCGATGGGAGAAGACAAAAACAAACATTTTAAGGACCCCAACCCCCTGGTAGGTAATAATTTCAAATAATTATTGCATTATCGCTGCATCTTTACGGATGTCCAGGGCGTTTTAATACCCAAGAAATCAATATTAGGCATCTGGGAGCCATTTTGGGTCGATGTCCCCTAACTCCCCTTAAAGGAAAAAAATACAGCGATCTGAGAAAAGACATAAATGCACGTTTTAAGGACCCCAACCCCCCCCGGTAGGTATTATCAGACAGTACAAATAATTATCGCTGTGTTTTTATGGATGTCCAGGGCATTTTGTAACATTTAAAACAGCTCATTTCATTGCGCGTTGTCATTAACAAAAACGAAACGTAACGAAACCAATTTTCGTTGTTCTCTTCGTTTCGTTCTGTTTTCATTACAATTTTCGTTAGTCGTTTTGTTATGTAACGGAACGAATAACGAATAATGGAAATGAAAAAAGTTTGTTTCGTGTCCATCTCTATTAACAACCATACTGCCTTCTGTTTTAGCATGTTTGAACTAGATTCCCAGCCAGCCATGTGTAGTTGACATAATGGATATACATTGCAGAACTGGAAAGTAATACGTGCCTTCATCTCCCCCTTCAGATGCCTCCTGGCTACAGAGTTTTGTATTTACCTTGGCTCTGCTTGACTAATTTCTCTCCTTTATGTCCTATTCCCTTTTCAGACACTTCTGCTGCCACCTGCCTCCCTTCTGAGTTTTATCCTTAGGGATCCATTAATCTCCGGGAATTGCCCTCTGATCCAACTGGTTTCTCAGCTGGGAAGAAAGCAAAAGCTCTTTGTAGCCTGACAGGTCTCTTTTTGCCTTTAACAGCTGCACAGCAGGCAGAAATTCCACGGGCTAGTCCTTTTCCGTCATCGTTCCTTAAGGCCAGATAATCTTTATCTGCAGAATTTCTGCCACTTACCGGTGCAGCCAGCCGTCTTACTTTGGCAAACAAGATTATTTGTTTTGTGTGTGGGTTTCTCCCTCGTATTTCTTCAAGGACCATTTAAATTTGTCCTGGGGGAACAGCAATGACCAATACTCTTACCAATAGTTTATGAAGGAAGGAAAAATTTCATCCTAGGATCATACTAAGTGGCAAGTAGATCAAGGATCTAGATTGGATGGAAATCTGTATATCTTAATGTTTTAGCACAGAGAAGAGATACAGGGCTTCCAAATTATCTTGAACATATAGAGCATGCAAACCAATCCAGCTCCTTCAGTTTCCATACTGTAAAAAGAGTAACATGTTTTACAACCTCACGTATTGTGCTTATTTAATAATTTTGGCTCTGTGGACACCAATTCCACCCCTCCCCTTTAAAAAAAAAGCTTTAATTATTTTCTGCTAGGTTGGGAACATCACTGATGCTTGAATCGGTGCAGGGCCATTGTATGAAAGTTTTAAAGGAATGTTCTTATGAAACCTTCATTTGGGAAGACCCTAGCCTCTTAAAATTGAAAGACTTCAATCTTATTTTTATACTCTGTCCAATGTAAAATGAAAATAAATGC
The DNA here is from genome assembly GCA_029282475.1 of Phrynocephalus forsythii. Lineage (NCBI taxonomy): Eukaryota > Metazoa > Chordata > Lepidosauria > Squamata > Agamidae > Phrynocephalus > Phrynocephalus forsythii. The sequence continues at coordinate 3,940,300 of JAPFRF010000001.1, read as the reverse complement.
TCAGGCATGACCAGGCACTTTCTCCAGTTCCTGCTCCACATTCTATGGCAAGTTGCATGGAATGAAAGCATTACTCTTGAATTTCATAGAGTGCTCCCTAGAGTTAGGGTTAGGGTTAAGGTTAGAAAGTGGAGGCTGTCCTGCATGAGGATTGTGGAGTCTTGGAAGTTTCATTGCTGTGATAATCTGATTTGATTTATTGTAAGAACAGGATGCATGTGCTTTATAGATAGGAGCTGCCGTTTCCCTCCATGGTATCTCCAGTAAAAAAGATCTTGAGTCACAGGACTAGAGAAATTATTTTTTCTTGGAGAGATGCTGTCAGCCACGGTAGACTGTGATAGATTAGTTGAAGCAACAGCAGCTACACGGATTCATATATTTATTGGTTGTTACTTGGAAAAAGGGATAAATGCATTGGGACAATGGAGACCAGCCTCGGTTATTGAATAACACTGTAAACAGCATTATATGAAACATGATACAGTAATACCTTGGTTTACAAGCATAATTTGTTCTAGAAACATGCTTGTAAGCCAAAATACTCATATACCAAAGCAAAGGTAAAGGTCCACCTAATGTGGGAATTTATTTTATCTACAGGTTACCGCGAAGACTGCCTTCTTGTTTATCTTACCTCAGTATAATGTTAGTGTGCCTCTTGCAGGTAAGAAAATGTATACATGTCTTCACAGCACACAAGCCTGACAGCAGTTACTAACCCACATTTCCTTATTTGTACAGACCTCTCAAACAGAGCTGAGTCAATAAATGAAGCATGGACCTAAACTTTAGATGGCCTATAGTCCAAGATTATATTACCACCTAATATTGTATACTCTTATAAAGTGGTACCTTGACTTATGTGATTAATTCATTCTAAAGGCATCTTCTGAAGTTGAACAATTCCTAAGTTGAACAGAAGTTTCCCATAAGAATGCATTGAAAACCAATAAATCGTTCCAGAGGGAATGGACTAATAGGTTTTCAATGCATTCCTATGGGAAGGCTGTATAAAAATCCCTCAGTCAAGGGACAGCTGAAGGCTCCCCCCACCCTCGCAGCTGACAGACAGCTGATTTTGACAGCTTAGAGCTGTCATAATCAGGTGCCTGTCTTGGCTGCGTGGAAGATGCCGGTGATTGAGGGGGTAACCACCTCCTCTTCGCCCGAGTCCCTGTGCAGAGACTCGGGTGAAGGAGAGGAGACCCTGCTCTGCCCAACAAAGTGTTGGGCAGAGCATGGACTGATGGATCTTCTCCCAGCCCGGGCGCCTTGCAAGGGGAGCACTTACCTCTGGGTAAGCACTTACCTTCACTTACCTCTAGGCTGGCCAAAGATCCCTGGGACGGTGGGGGCAGCCCCCCCAACCACACACACATGCACATGCACACTCTCTTCCCCCTTCTGACTGCAGTGTGTGTGTGTGGGGGGCTGCCCTCTGCAGCAGAAGGCTCTTTGGGTTACCCCACCTTCTGCTGTGGCGGGCGCACAAAAGGGGAAAGGCAGTGGAGCTTTCATACCCACTGCAAGCCCCGCCGCCTTTCCCCTTTTGTGTGCCCGCCACAACAGAAGGTGTGTGTGTGTTGCGTCGTTACAGTCGTGACCGACTCTTTGTGACCCCATGTCCATGGAGTTTTCTTGGCAGGAATCCTGGAGTGGTTTGCCAGTTCCTACTCCAGGCGCCTACAGCACCTGGTATTCCCTAGTGGTCTCCCATCCAAGTACTAGCCAGGGCCGACACTGCTTAGCTTCCTTTCGTAACTCAAGTTTTTTCAGAAATCCATTTCCAATGATTTCTGCTTGTAAGTCGAATTACTTCTGATGTCGAAGCACTCGTCAGTCGAGGTGCCACTGTAGTCTAGAAATGCTCCAGTATAAGATATTAAAATTAATATCAAAATTCTCATTTTTGTGCAGTCATTGCACATTAATGCATGATAGGCCCAGAGGGCAATTACAAAGAATGGAATGAACCTCAGAAGAACTTTAGGAGCATTACATGAATGCACACGTGAGAGTATCCTTACACATCCTAAGAGTCCTGTCTGCCTCAAAGATTTCTATCCGTGCAGGGCACTGTCAAATACAGCAGTCATGTCAATAATAGTCAGCTTTTGCCTTGGCCATACCTTTTTGCTTTTCAGGCTGTGGCTTACGTGACTGAAGAGTCTTGCATGCAGAAAGCTCATTTCACTGAGGAAGTGAAGATGTCAGGGAGGAGAATTTTAGCCTAAACTCCTTTCTCCCACTGATATCTTTGCATTTACATTTTATATTGATGTGGAAGAGTCTACCCAGCCGCTTGAAGTGATGCAGGCAAAGCATAGATTAACACCTTGGTGAGAACTAGATTTCTAGATCTCTGTTGTGAAGGAATGAGCATTAACATGATTTTTAACGGAAGCAACTATTTGTTGTTCTTGTCCTGATTAACCCATAGTGCATCATCACCCTCTTTAAGATGTTCACTCTGCCTTGCTCCCAGCTTCTTTGGTATGTACACAAAACCACGACCATAGAAGGAGAAAAATAGGACATGAGAGTCAGGACAAGGTGATGATGCCTCCTGTTGCAGTGCCCTCACCCCTCTTTTGGAAAACAACTGACACCCAGGCCAGAGAAACTGTGCATGAAGAGAGAGAGAGAGAAAGAGAAGGGGAGCCTCCCAGAGGTTGAAAACAAAGGACAGATTGGGGGAGGGGAGGCAGAAAACATAATGAGAAAGGGGGAGGAGGAGGAGGAGATAAAGGAGGGGGGAATATAAAAGAGGAGAAGGATAACAGAAAGAGTTAGTCGTTATTCAGAGATGAAGGCCGGGACTTAGGATGCATCCAAGGAGAAGGCTGGAAATAGGTTTGGGAAATAAATCCACACACCACCCACAAAGAGTCAGGCTCAACAGTCTGTGGTGGAGACTCATGGACACTGCAGCGGACCAGAAAATATAGAGAGTGGTGCTGGAGGGGCCATGGTTAAAGGAAGAGACTACTCTGGAGAGAGAGGGGGGGAGGGAGAGAGAGATGGAATGTGGACAGAAACCGTTGCGTTAGAAAGAGTTAGTTCTAGCTTGTTGAACTCCTTTCTCACTCCCCTTGCCATCCCATAATGATTGTGATGCCCAGGATGAAAAAGACATGGCAAACATTAATCTGTTCAAACAAGAAAACAAGTCTTTCTATGAAAGGGGTTTAGGGGTAGTGGTGAAAGGAGAAAACTCACCTAGGGAGCTTGCCAGCATGGAGTTTTCTAAATTGAGAGAGGCATAAAATGCTCTCAGTCTGACTTATTGAACCACATGAGCTTGAACTGTGCACTGACACAAAATGTTAGCCTAATAACCCTGAATACAGAGGTTGCCTCTCTGCTTATCAGTAGAGAGACAGAGCCTGATTAAGCCAATGGGATATAAATTGCATTGGTTGAGTTGCCTTCAGTCGCTGCATTTCTGAGATGAGATTGATGCTAGTGGGAAGTTCCCTTGAAATGCAGGGGTGGAAGGCAATTGTTGGCCTGTGGGAAGGGACGTTGCACTCTTCCAGGGCTGCTGTTCCCACCTCCCTGATGCCGTGACATATTAACAGCATTCACCGAGTGGCTGTAATCCTGTGGGCATATCTATGCTGTTTAAGGCTAACAACGACATCACAGTTTTGCAGAAATGAAACGCTTCCAACTTTTCTTTCAGTGCACCTGGGGCTCCCATGTAGTGCCTTTTATTTCTATGAAGTCATGAGAGCTTTGGGATAGGATGGGCAAGTCTTTATTGACTGAAAATCACCAACCCCGGCACCCATTGATAAACATGAATTGTTGAGATCTGCTGTGAACTCACCCAACAGAATTTTAGACTCACTTTCAGTATGCTGCTTACACAGGAGCTTCTTCAAAACCAAATTTTGGGTGGTTTTCTTGGCAGATAATATAATATGCACTGAAGAAGTAAGATAAGCAGCATGCTTCAAAGTCCCTCTCAGTTTTATTTCTGAAGGCCAAATATTCACAGCTCGTGTTTTTTGGGAATGGGGCACAAGCATTTAAATCACACTAAGATTTGTGAAATTCATAGATGCAATTAATTAATTAATTAATAAGATGTGGTAAACGGAAGGCATATGTGCAGTATGTCACTGCTTGTTTTGACAAGAAAAAGACTATGATACACTAGCGCGTGTTACATTCATGACTGTCATGAGTTGTGTATGTTTTGTAGATATGTGCATGCATACCCAAGATCAGAAAGTCACATATGAAGCAGCCCTGAACTAGATCCTGCTGCTCATTGTTTTGGGTCATTCACAAGTCATTGTTTTACTATGCAATTGTGATCTTGAGCCACCACACTAGTCACTTACCCAGGGGTATAAAATAGGTGAGCTCAGTACCTTTGATCTTGACAGTGGGCGTTGGCCCACGAGACTACTTCAGCCTCTCTGATTGACAACACCAGCCTAGGCATGTGCTTATAAATCAAACTGTGAAGCTGAGAGCAGATTCTTATCAGAGAATAAAAGATGGTGCAATCAGGCCCTCAGGAAATTATTATCGGTATTGCTGATTGGGTGGGAACAAGATGTAAAACTGCATGTTGTTCAGCGAGGCCTTACATGCTCCACGTTCTGACTCAATACAGTTTTTAATATGTGTTATGATCTGTTTCCCACCTCTTGCCAACGTTATGAATGCACTGCTGCTTCCACCTTTTCCTTTGGCAAGTGACTTGGAAAAGCACGGCTCCTCAACATCATCTCAGTTTAAATGTTGATCTTAGTCTTTTCTCTTGGTCCTGTTTCCTTTTCTTTAGATGGTGAAACTGTTCTCTATCACTACGGGCTGAAGGATTTGGTCACAATCATTTTCTACATCTTTATAGCAATAATTCTGCATGCCGTGGTCCAGGAATATGCCTTGGATGTAAGTTGTGCCATTTCATTTATGCTGCTAAATGTCTTAAGCATTCCTCTCGTCTTGTAGAAAATTCAGGATTGCCACAGTGTCTTTGCCAAGCCAAGAAAGTGCTGGTAAATCCATTCTGGGATTAGAGTTGTTGACTTCAGGGTTTTGTTTCACATTGCACGTTTGTCAAGAGGCTGTCCAGGAGGATCAGAGTTTGTTCAAGGCTGCCCAGCATCCTCACCCCTCTTCTGACCTATGGTCATTATATGCTATAGAACTGCTTCTGACTTATGCTGACCTCACAGGGATTTTAAAGGTGTGGTTTATCATTGCAATCCGGCCATGCATTTCCATGTCTGAGCAAGGATTTGAACTCAAGTCTCCTGAATTTTAGTCCAACATTCTATGCACTTGTCAAGACGGTAAATCAACACAAATTTAAAGTGTCTTTATAAGACAGGGGGTAGAATGTTTCCTTTCCTCCTATGCTTCTTGATGTCATACTTTCTTCTAGAAAATCAACCGAAGGCTTCATCTCTCCAAGATCAAGCACAGCAAGTTCAATGAATCTGGACAGCTGGTAGCATTTCATCTCGCCTCCTTGGTCTGGTGTTTATATGTAGTAATAACGGTAAGCTGTCTTAAATTTCTTGTAGAATGCTGGAGTATAAACCTTGGTAACAAATATGAAATATCAACTGGCTGATGGTTAAACGGAGAAAAGAGCAAGAAGGATACATAGAGGTTTTTGCTTGTATTGTGTTTAAAAACCTAGTTATGTAAATCTTTTCAGCTTGAAAAATTAATTTGAAAATGAATGATAATTGCTGTTTCAGAAGCACACATAGTAAAGTAAAATGGTGATCTGGTGCCTGAAGGGGTTCTGTTTGATCCAGATATTAATGGCTGAGACCCAGTGTACCTCTGGCCTAATATCTTGGTCTTTTTCCAACATCAGTAATTTTTATGTACAGTAGGACCCCCGTATCCGCTGGGGATTGGTTCCAAGCCTTCCCGTGGATAATGAAAACCATGGATAAGAGAGAACACCAAAATGTCCCCAAAACTGCTATTTTGTGATAGTAACTTGCTTTACAGCTGCTGTTTTGCAACAGTAGCTTGCTTTACAGCTGTTGTTTGTGATGGTAGCTTGCTTTACAGCTGCTGTTTTATAACAATAGCTTGCTTTACAGCTGCTCTTTGTGGCTGCTGAATTTTTTTTTTTCCTCTGCCAACCGTGGATAACTGAATCAGTGGATAATGAATCACTGGATACGGGGGCCCTGCTGCACTCCTAAAAGTCCTGGTTTGTATCCCTGGGATACATGCACCCCAGGTTGGGAATTGTTGATTTAAATTATTACAAAATTTAGATAACTTTCAACATGCTTTGAATGCCAGAATAACTTAGGAGAGTCTTGAATGAGAATTTGCCAGGCCCTTGGAGTCTCATTCAAAGCCAAATTATCTTTCATAGGCTTCTGTGTGGACATAGTAATAAAGAACAGAGCATATAATTCCAAAGCAATGTCTTATTTGTGATGCAGTGGCAGAATTGTATAAAACCAGGAAGCTAAAAAGTTCAAAAACATGTTCAGAACTGGGAAGGTAGATATGTTTTACAAAGCTGAAAGTGGGCTGAAGTCTGTAAGGAGTGCTAAAAGTAACAAAAAAGCATTCTTTGGACATGTGCATCACAAAAGACAGAGAAAAGAAACAGTGGCTCAGTTTCTTAGTGGGGATGGAAAAACAGTGACAAATGACAAAGAAAAGGCAGAAGTGCTCAATTCTAACTGTAGCTAAATATTTCCCTAAAAGACAGTCTATGATCCTCCTTGCAGGTGTGATGTGCAAGTGCTGGAAACAGGGTTGCAACATGAGATTGAAAAACAAATAGTCAACACATATGTTGAAGAAGTCCAAATCTCCAGGGCCCACCGAACAGTATCCAAGAGTACTGCAGGAACTAGCTGAAGAACTCTCAGTGTTGGGGGAAGGTTATTGTTCTTCCTCTCTTCAAAAAGAGCAAAAAGGAGGAACCAGGGAGCTACAGACCAGTCACCCTGACATCAATCTCAGGAGGGAAAATTAATGCATATTAGAAAGCAGTCCCTCCAGAATCACTGTGAAAGCAAGACAGTAATAACTGGATGCCAACATGGATTTGTCAAGAACAAATCATGTCACACTGAACTTATTTTCTTCATGTGGAACTTCCCTGATAAAATGTAGGAATATTGTGGACGTAATACATGTTGACTTCAGCAAACCTTTTGACAAAATGGCCCATGACAAGTTAAGATTTATTTATTTATTTTTGTACTTATTAACCGCCAAATTTTCCCTCAGGAACTCATTGTGGTGTACAACAGATTACAGAGAGCAACTTGGCCTAGTATACACAACCCCCATGAAGTTTAAAAACAGAAACAACAACAAAACAAAACAAAACTGAACAAAAACAACCAAGATATAGAGATTAATGAAAGTATACAGGGTTATCGTTTTAAATTCAAAATTAGTTTATGTCTGTTAAACTAAACTGTTTCTGTCTTCCAGGGTATTAGCTATTCCATCTGATTTTGTGTCCTATGCAAATCTGATAAGCCTTCCCTGCACCCTCTCATTCAAGTTATTAATTTTTAAAAAGGTTGAAAAGCACTGGGCCCAGTGCTGAGCCCTGTGATACCCAACTTGTAACTTCCTCTCAGTTTGAGAAATTATTCTGTAACAAACTGAGTACCTATCAGCTTTTCGTTGTACCCATTTGACCAGTCAAGCTAGATTTTATTTTCATGTCCTTCCGTTGCTCACAGATTGTATTGGAGATACCTGGTGTACATGAGAGGCAAGGTTTTTCAAAAATTCCTGTTTGTTTAACCTCACTCTCTTTTTTTCATCCTTGCCTCTCGTGCAGTGAATCTCATTTTTGAGTGCTGTCCACTACAGGGTGATTAAAAATAACCCTGAACTATTAAAAAAAGCAGTTTGATGGTATTAAATCAACAGTTTGAAGTGTTTAAAGTTTTTTAAAAAGTACTTGAACTTTTAAAAATTATCTTAAAGAATGCTTATTGCCTGTACCCTGCCTTAAGATCTATTGATATAGCAAAAGTCAGAAAAACTGCAATAAATAAGACAAATCTGACCCACCCACTCCTAAATCTTCAGCTGATGAGCACAGGTCTAGGCTCTGTGTGTATTCAAACCTTGTTGCCTTGGAGCTGAGCTTCCTCTGTTAACTGTCCAGCCATCCATTGGTGTTGCTTTTTCTCATCACAGAGCCTTCTTGGATGGTCCAGTGCATTCATCTGATCCTGGACTTTATGGCAGCGTTTCTCTCTGATATCTACTTTACACGAGATTGCATTTCCTAGCACTACTGCAGATTCTTTTGGGACTCAACTATCAATGCTGCCTTCAGTTTCTTCACCTGTGTAGATGATCTCTTCAACCCATTTCTTTGCTCTTTCTGATTCCAGAATTTACTAGATCATTTCTTTTCTTTGTGGCTGGGGAGTTCAGTCTCTAGCTGTCAGATGGTTTCTCTTTGGTTTCCACACCTGAATAAGAACATAAGAACAGCCTTGCTGGGACAGGCCACAGCCCATCCAGTCCAGCATTCTGTCTCATACAGTGGTTCACCATTTGCTTCAGGGTATTCCCAAGCAGACACCTTCACCTGCTATGATTCCCTGCAAATGGCATTGAGAGATAGCCTGCCTCTCTCTCCAACCCAGAGGTTGTCCTTAGGCATCCATAATGATAGCCATTGATAACCTTGTTCTTCATGAGCATGTCCAATCCTTTCTTAAAGCTGTCAAGGCTGACAGCTGTCACCACTTCTTCTGGCAGGGAGTTCCATAGACCAGTGATCCTCTGGGTGAAAAAGTACTTTTTCTTATTTGTTTGAAATCTAGCACCCAACAGTTTCATGGAGTGCCCCCTAGTACTAGTGTTCTGCGATAGGGAAAACAGTTTTTCCTTATCTACTTTCTCCACACCGTGTATGATTTTATACACTTCAATGAGGTCACCTCTTAGGCACTGTTACTCAAGAGCATTGACATTGTCCTTCTCTAGATAACATTTGCTGACTCTGCCAACATGAAGCGCACTTATTTTAGCCAGGATCTTTGGCTGTATGTATTCCAAGGGTAAAAGCCACCTTAGGTCCTTTGGAGGAGAAAGGTGGGATAGAACTCTTTTTAATAATAGTAATACCTGTTACAGAGAACTCTGTCAAGAATACAGTTTTCCCTTGGGCCTGTCCCATAGCCTTGCCCCCTCTCTGGTATACGTTAGCTGAGTTGTCACCATCAACAAAGGGTGCTACCAGAAGGATTTCAGCTACGACAGGGTTCTTCAAAGCAGCATCTGCCGAGGCTACTGCATCACCATCTTCTTCAACTGTTTGTAAAACCATTGTAATCTTTGGACAACACTGAAAGGATGATTTCCCACAATTCCTTTTTTATGAGGAGGCCAGTAGCGTACTTCAGACATGTGTGCTAACCAATTTCTCAGCTGCAGAACTATTCAAGTGGGAGGGGGAGGTAGATTGCCTGTAGCTGTTGTCTGAGTTATCCTCGCTGTGTAACTGTACAGCTTGCTCCTTTGACCCACTGCAAGGGAGTTGCACCTTTCAGTGATAACATTTTTTGGAGGAAGCTAGCAGAAACTCATTCTACTGCTTGCGATACATGGTTCACAGTGGATGATGGTCACAAGCGTCATTTCCCTAGCTAGAATCTTTCTTGGCCCCAATTTTTCTAAATTGGAAAGCAAATGTATATAAAATTCCCTCAAAGAATTTCCAACTGAAGCAAAACAGGTTGAGGAGCCGTGTAGCCATCACAAAAGACAAATACAGAAGGGGAGCAGGTGGTACCTTTAGGCTACTATAAAAATGACAAAACATTGCTAATATTTCGGGAGCAAAACCCCCTTCCTCAGAGCAGTACCAATAGGTTATAACATGGCAAAAGATGGATTTGCCAGGAGTTATTTCTTAGATGTAAGGTCCTTTGCAAGATGGAAAAAAGCCAGGCAGATTTCCTAGTTGAGGCACAGAGCTTGGATGTTCTTAGGCTGCATCCAAATTGAAGGGAGGGAGGTGTTTTAATTGTCCCAGTCCTTCCAAAGACATGTCACGGCTCTCACATTTTGCCCCCAAAATATTAGCAATGCTTGGTTATTTTTAAAGTAGCCTAAAGGTATCACCTGTTCCACTTTTGTATTGGTCTTTTGTGATGGCTACACGGCTCCTCAACTTGTTTAGCTTCAATTGGAAATACTGAGATACCAGGAATGAGCTGCCCCCACTACATCCCAAGAAAGAGGCAAATGGACCATCAACGGAGACAAGACTGCAACACTGGGTAATCTCTTTCCTTTTATTTGATCCAATTGGCTACACTCAGTGGACTTTAGCAAATTTTATCCCAACCCTCAAATGAAATACATGGGCCTTCTGCACCAACCCCCCCTCCCCCGTTGCTGACAAAGCAGGAGCTTTTGGCCTCGACCAGTCTCATTGAGGAGGGGTGTGAATGTGTGTACGTGAGAGCCATGGGGCAGGCAAAACGCTTCTGAATACTGAGCTGCAAAGGGACTTTCAAGGGAGACAGAGGTCTTGCTTCCATCTTCAACTCTTTCTGTCTGTGGTGTAAATACAGTGGGTACTCTTAAAACAAATTTAATTCGTTCTACAAGGTCAATTTGTTTTAAGTAAATTTTGTCTAATGAAACACATTTCCCATAGGAATGCATTGAAAATGGATTAATCGGTTCCAGAGGCTGTGGGTTGCTTCATTTTATGAAAATTTTGTCTTACAAAACACAGTTTCCCATAGGAATGCATTCTGTTCTAGGATTAATCCATTCCAGAGGCTGGAATAAAGACAAAAATGACCAGGTTTTTTTTTCCTGGGTATATGCGGAACAGTTCTTCATCTTGTGACGATGTCCCTCAGTTCCCTGTTCTCAATACTTGAATATGTCTTAATTGGACTGGACTGTATATTGTCCCTCATTACTGTAAGCTGCCTTGGGTCCTTTTCCAAGGAGAAAGGCAGGGTAAAAATACTCTAAATAAATAAATAAATAAATAAATAAATAAATAAATAAATAAATAAATAAATAAATAAAGCATCTCTCACACCCTTCCTCACAAATCCTGCTGCCCAGATTTCTTAAGCAGAGCCCATTGCAACCTAACTTAATGACCAACGTTGTTCCTCTACCTGAGGATTGTGGAGCTTTGATGCTACCAAAATAAAATGTACTTCTGTGAGTCTTTAAACTCTGAAGAGCTTTTGTCTCAACCACCTGGTCAGTTCTGTGTGGTTGTTCTTCACCTTGCTTTCAAAATCTGAGCTTCCTGGTGCGCAAAAAGGGGTTTGTGTGCTTGTGTGAACATCATTCAGAACGTTCCAGCGCCTCACAAACAACAGGGCCTCTAGCCCATGCCAGACAAGTGCAGCCTTGCTCTCCTCAGTACCCTTTTGTCCGCTGTTGTGACAGCAGGCCAAGGACTGTCCCAGAGCTTCCGCTCACTTACCTTTTGTCGGTTAGATGATTCCTCTGCTCCGTTTCTTCCCTTTCCCTTCCTTCCTTCTTCTCTTTTTTCTGCAAAACAAAAAGCAAACAGAGGGAGGCTTTAGTCTCTTTCGACTCCTGCAGAGAAGGACAATCCGATGTTAGCTCTGTTGAGTTTGTCCATGTCCCCTGCTGAGAAGGATAAGGTACATTTCTGTAAAAGGGGAGGGCAGCAACTGAGCCGTGTGGCTCCTCCTTACTTATGCTTTCAGAGAGTGAAGTCCTCAGGGCCTCAGAACCGGTTTCCCCAAGGGACACAAGACTCCTCGTGGGGCCCCAGTCGGAAGTCTGCTAAGAAGCATACTTGTGTTGATTGCGACAGTTCCATCTTCATGTTGCCAATCTGGCAAGCTATTAATGATAGCAGTTAATGAATAGGAGAAGAACTGTCCCCTTGGTTAGCAGCTTGCTTGCTTCTTGGGGAGGTAGCCTAACCACCGATGGTTTTCTATGGAAACAGCATCTGAAGCCAACAAAGGCAAGTCCCTGTAATCATTTTCGATTTCTGCTGAGAGGAAGGAAGGCATACCATCAGTATTACTACATTTCATTCCCTTGGGATATGCTTTATATGGTGTGCTTAATGTTCCAAAAAGTCTTGGCAAGACCTTATTGTGAGATCAGATTTAATTTAAAATGATGGTAATAGGAAAAGAGTAAAAGTTGAATTAACAGTTTCTTTTTTAAAATATACACACATACACACATCTGTGACCTACTTCTTTAGTTACTGTTCTGCAGAAAACTTACAGACCTTTTGATATGCATGTGCAAAAGGAAAATACATTTCATGTTAAGATTTTTTTTAAAAAGCACCTCCATTTTTACATATTGTCAAAACAATGGCTTCTAAATATGAATTTGTCACCTTTTGGGGTATCAGTCTATTCTCTTGGCATGGGCCACAATGAGTTGGGTAGCGGGTCATTCATTCACCCCAATGAAGCTGTTGACTTAATATACCCATCTTTTTTCTCCTTTCCTTGTCCAGGAAGGATACTTATCAAATCCCAAGAGTCTGTGGGAAAACTATCCTCACACTCATCTCCCGTAAGTAGCCACAGAGTACTATAGAGTGCATCCATTCCCTTCCTTCTTAATTGAAGTAAAACAAGTATAAAGCTGTGCATCCATTGAGAATTACAAAAGCAAGTGTGGGGCGGGTGATACCTTCTAGGCTGCTATTAAAACAACGCTGAGCTTTCGAGAGCATGCTCCCTTTATCAAAGCAAGTACCCAATTTCAAAACTGACATCAGAGCTGCTGCAGTACAGTGGTGATAAGGATTCCTTGAATGAATGTTTCAGTGGTCTCTTCAAATCTCTAAAAGGTTCTCACAGCCCCCTCCTGTGAGCTTTGGTGAGATTGCAGGCAAAATTCTTATCCTGGCAAGGGAAATGAAGGCTGCATCTCATCCTTTGCAGCTGCCAAAACGGGCCTTTTCAGACAAGTCACACAAGCTGAATTTCATATGGAAGTCATTGCATTTCTTTTTAGAACTGTGTCTATTTTGCTTGCAATTTAACCCACATAGACTGTGGTATGCAACTTTGCTTCATAACTACCACCAGTTTCTCTGGTTTTGAATCTTGCTTTTGTTTTGTTTTCTGGGCTGTTGCTATTACGGGCTCAAGAGATATAAGCCTTTTTCAGGCATTATCCACCCACTTATGGTCACCATGAATAGAGGAAGGTGCTCTGGCCATCTCTGTTTCTGATATTTTCAGTTGTTCACAAGTGGACATTCTCACCCATGGAAAGCAAATATCTGTCAAAGAGTTCTCCATGTGAAATAAGAGCTTGGAAATCTAAAAGTTGAGTCGTGGCAACTGGACTTCTTTTCTTGAAATGTTTCGCTGACAAAATGCTTGGATGAGTAGTGAAACCGTTCAGCCTCACAAGAAAAGAACTCCAGTTGCCACGACTCAACTTCTAGATCACCTTACCTGGAGGACGGAGAATCTTCCCAGACAAGAGCTTGAAAAATCCAGATCCTGATTTCCTTGGCCAGCTTCCACTGGGATGGAAGGATCTCCTGTTTATAGCCATCCTGTTCCATATACAGAAGGGCAACCACAATGAAAGCAGAGAGGCTAGAGTGCTTCTCTGTATCCATGGTGAGTGTACACAAAGATGTAGCTCTTAAATAAGGCCATTGAGGGCTGTCTCAACCAGCTAAGGCAGTGTGGTTCCCAAACTTGAGTCCCCAGACCTTCTTGGACTGCAACTCCCAGAAGCCTTTGCCACTAGATGCGCTCGCAAGGGCATCTGGGCATTACAGTCGAAGAACATCTAGAGGCCCAAGGTGGGAACTACTGAGCTAAGTGAACTTGTGTTCTTGTCACTATATTTTAAAGCAAAAGAACTTTGTCTGAGCCTCAATATTAGTTCCAAGATACTTTAGACTACATATGGGCACGGACTAGAAAAACAGTGGTTCATGGCTACCCGCAAACGATGAACTGTCACAAACACACCCCAAACTAACCAGTTCATAGTTTGTTTCTTGGGTTCATACCAGAAGGAACCTCCCACTTCCCTCCCTCTTTCCTGGTTGGCTTCTTATCTTACCTCACCATTTCAAAGTGATGCATATACTTTTATGGTCATTAATCACTGTGTTGTACAGTATGCAAAGCAGTCCCTTGGTTTCTTTATCACTTATTTGAAGAAACATCCCACTGTACCTTGCACTGGACTATGGTGGAGGTAGCTTGTGTTTCACTGCGCTTCAGTATGCAATCTTTTTTTAGCTGAGCTGTACTGGAGTTTGATGGCCCTCGGGCTTTGCCTCAATGAACATCTTTCAACAAGACATCTCCTGTGCACTACGTAAAGGAGTGTACACTCCTGTGCACTCCTTTACACTGTGGTGTAAAATAAGCCTTAGGGTGGCAGAATGAAACTGAGTTACCACTGCTTGTTTACAGCATCAAAGCAAAGAGGATATTCAATGCACTTGAAAAGTAGGCCACATTAATAGAGATGATAACTGGACAGACATGTCCAAAGGCCTTCCTGTCTCATCCTTTTTGCATCACATGCTCTCTTTGGCTAGCATGTGGCTTCTAAATAAATATCCTTTGGGTGCTGCATGCAGTTTCCCCTCAGGCTGTTAGTTTTCAGGGTGCCCCCGAGGGAGCTGTCCCACAAAGAACTAAACAGTGGTGGTGGTTGCCATCATCCGGATGTGTGCATCGCTTTTGCCCTACAGCTCCAAATGTTATCTCTCTGGTTGTCTCACAAAAGTCTCCCTGGATTGCGGAGTTAGGAAGATGTCCCTGTGGCAGAGCAGGGAATCCACATCTCTTTCTGGGGTGGAAGTTAGATACATGATTTGGTCATCTGCTTCCTGGCTTACCAGACCAGAATGCAGGGGTAATGTTTAAGGAGTAGACATGGCTCACTACTGCCCCATCATCCCAGGGCACTCGACAGCAACTAAGAAAAGAAAAGTGGTCTATTATAATGGAACTACTTGGGAGTAGGAATAAAAATCAGTGTATGTTGTAGGCTAACTCAGTGGTTCTCAACCTGTGGGTCTCCAGATGTTCCTGGACTGCAACTCCCAGAAATTCCTTCCAGCACAGCGAGTGGTGGAGGCTTCTGGGAGTTGCAGTCCAGGAACATCTGGGGAGCCACAGGTTGAGAACCACTGGGCTAACTCATCTCTTGACCCCTTGAATGAGTGAATGTTTGGTCTCTCAAAAAGCCTTGGCCTTGGGGGTTTCCAAAGGATAACCTCACAGCCATTGGGGGGGGGGGAGGGTTTTTTTGCTTGATATTGATGTGAAAGAGACCTGCTATTGCTTCTTCTTTAAACACTAGGTTCCAGGTAAAATTTTTCTACCTTTGCCAGCTGTCCTATTGGTTGCATGCACTACCTGAACTGTATTTCCAGAAGGTGCGGAAGGTAAGTGTCAGGAAGAGCAACTTCTTGCATTGTTTGTTTGTTTGTTTGTTTGTTTAGAATATTTTACCCCACCTTTCTCCTTGGAAAAGGCAGCTTGCAATAATGAGGGACAGTATGCAGCCCAAAACATTTAAGACATTTTCATATTAAGAACAGGGAATTAGAAGAGGCAACTTACAACATTAAAAGTTAACATTAAAGCTACAAAGAGCACATGAAAAGAAGAAAATTCCATTATGAGGGATGGAAACTAACATGGAAAACACTGGTGTTCTTATGAAATTAGTCAATGCAATCATGCATGGTAGGTAATCCATCTAAATGTCACATAATAGGTAGTCCATCATTCAGGGAAAGCTTGCTTGCAGAGGAAGTTCTTTGCCTGCTTCCAGAAAGACAGCAGAGATGGGGCAGTCCTGGCCTCCAGTGGGAAGGAGTTCCAAAGTCCATGAAAGAGCAACAGAGAAGGCCCTTTCATGGGTTCTTCTGAGACACACCTGTGAAGGTGGCAGGATTAAAGGAAAGGCCTCTCCTGATGACCTAAGCACCCAAGCCAGTTCATACTGCGAGATTCGATCTTTGAGCAAGCCCCATGGCACAGTGGTTAAATGCCTGTACTGAAGGTAAAACTGTGCTCAGGACCTGGGGTTCAATCCCAGCTAGCAGGCTCATGGTTGATTCAGCCTTCCATCCTTCTGAGGTTGGTAAAATGAGTACCCAGCTTGCTGGAGGGGGGCAATGTGTAGCCTGCATAACTGTAATTTAAACTGTAAACCGCCCAGAGACTACTTGAAGTGGTATGGGGTGGTATATAAGCAAAACACTTTTCTTTGATCTAGACACCTTGATGACTGGATAGCCCATAGTTACAAGGCCAATGTATTTTTATAATGTGCATATTTTATAATTTTACAGTTTTTGTCATATGCCTCTTTGAACATGAATTGAATCATTATTATTATTTATTTATTTATTTATTGCATTTATATACCACCCATCTTCCAGAACGAAACTCTGGGTGGTTTACAATTAAAAACAAACAACAAGAAAACAAAACAAGAACATCAATAAAAATGGGGAGGTACAATATCCTCCACAAAAATATACTGTATATAATATATCATTATATACTGAAACTAAAATGATATCTCAGAGTTGTGGACCAGCGAGATATAACCTTGGTCATCCAAATGTAAATGTGTTTTCTAACAATAATTATTTGTACAGAATATCCCCCAAGTGAAGTACTATTATAAATAAAAGGGTTCAAAATAGATGGGAATAATAAGGATTTTTATCTCCCATGTGTTGTCTCTTCCCCCATTGTATTTTTTCCATTAGTGAACTATTCAGTTCCCCATTTTGTTTTGTCCCATTTTTGTCAGAATAATTATGAGTCGTTAGGGGGGCAATATGTCAAGTATAAATATTTTAAATCAATAAATAAGCAGTTAAAGATTCTTAATCTGTGATTCCTCATCCAAGTTTGGTCCTGAAGAAAGAGAAACTCCCCCAGATCCATGTGTGTGTGTGTGTTGTGTCATTACAGTTGTGACCGACTCTTCGTGACTCCACGTCCATGGAGTTTTCTTGGCAGGAGTACTGGAGTGGTTTGCCAGTTCCTACTCCAGTCGCCTACAGCCCCTGGTATTCCTTGGTGGTCGCCCATCCAAGTACTAACCAGGGCCGACCCTGCTTAGCTTCCAAAATCAAGCGAGATCGGATGTGCTCATATTCAGTACTAAAATCTAAGCCGCTGGGCTGTCAGTGAGCTAGTGGGGAAAAGAAAGAAGGACGTTTTCGTGGGCAAAGTGTGATAGCAGAGAAAGGATACTGCAGAATACAGTGGTACCTCGGATAAGGACGGTAATTCGTTCTCTGAGGTTACTCGTTATCCGAATCTCATCGTTACCCGAAACGCGGTTTCCCATAGGAATGAATGGGAAACCTATTAATTCATTCAGGAGCCTAGGAAAAAGGCACAGACACCTGTTTTTTGCTCAAAACTCTTTATAAAGTGCACTTTAAAGGTACAGATGCAATGCCACCAGGGATAACTCTTTTTGCTGATGCATGCTGGAAATTTGTTATCTGAGGCAGTCCATAGGGAAAATTCGTTATCCGAGGCAGCCCATAGGAAAATCCATTATCCGAGGCACCCTGTAGAGAAAATTCATTATCTGAAGCAGACCTATACCTAGAATTGCGATTCGTTATCCAAGGCAGCCCATAGGGAAAATTCGTTATCAGAGGGAGTCCTATACCCGGAAATTTGCAGTCGTTATCCGAAAAATTCGTTATTGGGGCAGTTGTTATCCGAGGTTCCACTGTATTGGCTTCCCTTGCCTTTCCATCCACATGGAAGCCAGAGGAAGGCTTGGAGTCTGAAATATCTGCTCTCCTTGCGTCCACCAACTCACTTTCATGGAGTTGCCTGTTGTCCTTGACTACCCGGTGAACTGCTAAATAGAGACTGAATTTTTTTAAAAGTGACATTTTTTAAAAAAAATATCTACTTTAAATGAGTAAATATTTTGAATAAATGATGGTCTAACTTGAAAACCAAGAACATTTTCTCCATTGTGGAATGGATGGTGAGAAGCACTTTGGTTAGCATGTGAGATGTTACCCATTTCATTGGCTTAGTTTCCCTGAGCCTTGGAAAGTCTGAGTAGTTCATGGAAGCAAAGCCTTGCTGATATGTACCTGCTTATTAGTGTGCTGGTACCTGCATTGTTTTGATGTGAGGTTTCCCGGGAGACCTCCTTGATCCGTACTCCCAAATTTACTTGGGAAGAGCTCCCATTCCAGTGGCATATATGCATTCCTGAGATAAATATTCACTTCTTTTCCAGGAAGAGATTCCTCGTCAGCTTCAGTATATCAGCCTCTACTTAGTACATATAGCAGGAGCGTACCTCTTAAAGTAAGTGCTACGGAGCTCACATTCTTTAACATGATGGCTATATAGTATTAACTCGGTTATTCCTGCCCAGAACCCCCGCCCTGGAAGTATTTGTTAGGAAGTGCAGTTCTTCTTGAAACCAGGGGTCTCTTCCTGTTTTAATGGGATGGTGAGGAAAGGCAGAAATGACTCCCAAATCCTCCAGAGTTAACTATACTCAGTGAACAGAATGTCATCCTCAGTCTTCGGTATGGCTGCCCTTGTGGAATAGGAACGTATTAAGTCTGATGATACTGTTTTACAGGAAGGAATAATAGAGTGTCAGCTATAGAATTTTAGGAGGACCCATTCTATACAACCACCTCTTATGATATCAAATAACCTAGTGTCAAATAGTGGAGTCCTTTAAATGTTTAGGTACTATTATATCTCCAGATTTAAAATGGTCATCTAATATTGAAAATATTATTAAGAAAGCACAACAAAGAATGTTTTTTTCTGCGTCAATTTAGGAAGTTCAGACTGCCAAAAGAACTGTTGATTCAATTCTATAGAGGTGTTATTGAATCTATCATCTGTTCCTCTATAACTGTCTTGTTTAGTTGTGCAACTAAGCAGGACAGATATAGACTTCAAAGTATAATTGGAACTGCAGAAAAAAATTATTGTTACTAATTTGCCGTCTATTGTGGAATTGTATACCACATGAGCTAAAAAGAAGGCGATGAAAATATATACAGATTCCACACATCCTGGACATAATCTGTTTCAATTGTTACCCTCAGGGTGACGTTTTAGGGCATTGCATACTAGGACAACTAGATATATAGTTTCTTTCCAAATGCTATCAAACTGTTGAATAATTAATTTTTACTTCTCTTCTTCCTTTTTAAATAATAGGTTATATTGTATTGTTGAACTGTGTTTGTATTGTGGAATATATGATTCTCATATTTCCTTTTATATATGGAGAGCATATTTTACCAAAACAAATTCTGGGTGTGTCCAACCACACTTGGCCAATAAAAGCATTCTGATTCTGATTCTGATTCTGAGAAGTATCTCGGAATAATTTTAGCTTCTGAACTAGTCAGCTGGAGTTTAACTGTCCTTGGTTGTTCAATGAGTGTTATGCTCTCCTCTAACTGCCCACTCTTAATACTGATGGCTTATGAGTGTTTGTTGTTGTTGTTGTTGTTGTTGTTGTTGTTGTTTTGAGTGGACATTGTTTCTTCCTACTGCTACTGCCAGGTTGTTGGCCTCATGGAAGAAGATGTACCTACTTTAGTCATAGTCAGAGCTGAATTGGTTTCATGATTGCAATGCACAAGCACAGGAAATGCAGAGGATTTGGAATTTGAGTGGTGGTGAGGTTGGCGAGTTCCATTTAAACTTGTTGTGTAGCGGGAATAAGAGATTTGAAAGGCAGTCATGCTTGTTTATACACTGAGCACCTTTATAAAACTTTTTAATAGTGGGGTACATATTTGTGTTTTTGGACTACAACTCTCAGAGTTCCCCATACTGCCTGGACTGAGAGTCCTGGAGGTTGTAGACCCAAAACAAAAATAAGCCTACCTGTGATGTACATCCTGTCGTTTTGATTACAAAGGGAACTGTCATGGTACAGTTGGAATTGATGATTTAAAAAACCTTAAGAAAATAAAAATCAAAGTACAGAAACAGACAGCTAAAACCACCTGTTACTTCACTGAGGAAATCAAAAGAATCTCTTGAGCCAAGGGTTTCAACAGCTGGCAAAGATCTTCTGAATTTCAACTACTGTATGTTGAAGGATCGAATTACACAGGAGACTCTTAATGTAGCCACTCTTATTTATATGGAAAAGCAGCCACATTCCACTCTGAATCAGGGTCCCCTGCTTTTACCAACAATAGTGGTATTCCTTGCTGTGTCTCTTTCTCTCTCTGTGTGTGTGTGTGTGTTTCTTTGTGGGGGTGATTGGTTTGCGTGGAATGTGTGTTTCTTTTGATTAGTAAACAGCACTTTTAGGGTCAAAAGCAGCCATGACACGTGGTCTTGGGAGGCACCTGGTGTATCAGCTCCATCCAGATGAGCCCAGTAGCCTACAAACCTTGCACTTGTTCTTCTAAATAAAAGTGGCCTTGTTAAGAGGATGAAATAGGGTAACCCACAGTTTGGCTTTAAGTTGCTGGGGTTGAAGACTGTGCAAGCTTTGTTTGCATGAAATCTCAGAAGGGTGAGAGGTTTGTGGTCAAACAGGAGTTCCCATCACCAGGGTGTAAAATTTCCTGTGTGGTCTTTTGCTTCTTCAGTAGCTAGCCCAGTCATGCACCAGCAAACTTCCATTTGCACAACTTATACAGGCTTTGCACTTTGCATTATTTAGATTTGGAAATGTAAGAATGATTGGCTTTACTGTGCCCATGATTAAGGCAGTGTTTTTCAACCTTTTTGGGGCCAAGGCACACTTGTTTCATGAAAAAAATCACGAGGCACACCACCATTAGAAAATGTTAAAAAATGCATAGGAATGCATTGAAACTGGATTTAATCTGTTCCAATGCGGCGTTAGGTTTTTTGGGGCGACGGGGGGGGCGGCGGACCCTGTGCAGGTGCCAGGTAAGGGTGCCCCTCCCCGGCTCACCCCCCCTCCGTGTCTGCCGCCCCTCCTCTCCCCTCCCTCCTTCCCTCTTTCCCCGGGCGGCCGCAGGTGGTCGGGCGGAGGTGGCCGCGGGGGTGGGGGGAGGGAGTGGGGTGCGCTGCTTGGCCTGGGGCGGGACCATGGCCGGAATCCCCCCTGCTCGCCTCCTGCCAGAGCTCTGGAGGCAGCCAGCCAGCAGGAGGGCGCAGCAGCAGCCGGCTTTGTTCCGAGGGGCTCGGGGCGGAGGGAATGGCCGGACCCCGCCAGCCAGCTGCCCCGGCACTGCTCTTACCCGGGCGACATCCTGTGGAGGGGAGTTCCACAGGTGGAGCGGGAGCTTCGCCCTCTGAATGCGTGAAGAGCCTCCGCCTCGTTCCCAGCCAGGCCTCCGGTTCTGCGGCTCGGGGGGAGGGGGCGGGGGCGAGGAGACCCGGGGCGCTAGGACCACGCGGCGCCCAGAGTCATCCTTCGCCTTCGGCTGAGCCGCGGCGGCGGGAGCAGCATCGCTCACCGCCTGGGCCGCCCCGGCAGCAGCAGCAGCAAAAGCAGCAGCAGCAGCCTTGCCCGACCGAGGGCCAGGGCGCCTGAGCAACGCCGCCCTGCCGGGAGGAACGCAAGCATCTGCGGCGGCGGCCTGCCGCCCCTCCCCTCCCCTCCCCTCCCCTCTTTTCCCGACCTCCCCGCGTCCTCTTCCCGGGCGGCTGCAGGTGGTGGGTGGAGGTGGCCGTGGGGGGGAGGGGGTGTGGTGCGCCGCTTGGCCTGGGGCGGTGGGCTTGGGCGGGACCGCGCTGGGAATTCCCCCCCCCCCTCGCCTCTTGATGGAGTCCCGGAGGCGGCCGGCAGGCAGGAGGGTGCACCGGCGGGAGGAAAAGGCGGCCTGCCGCCGCTCCCCTCCCCCCCTCTTTCTCAGACATGGGGAGGAACTACACAACCGGTGCCTTGCTGGTGTGGGAAGAATTTTTCCGCGGCACACCAGCCAAGGTCCCACGGCACAAAAGTGTGCCGCGGAACAGCGGTTGAAAAACGCTGGATTAAGGTATAGCTTGACAATATTTAATGCAAATATTGGGGAGGGAGCTGTGGTGGGGTACCTAGAAAGTTCAAAAGATACAAATCTCTTTCTCTTTTTTTTTAAATCTTATTTACACTTTATTCTTCTGTTTCTCTAGCCTCACACGCCTGGGACTGATCTTGCTGCTGCTGCAATATGTCGCCGAATTTCTCTTTCACATGGCTCGCCTTTTCTATTTCACGGATGAAAACAATGAAAAGCTGTAAGTACTTCCTTGTCCTGGTTTAGCATGGCTTGCGAGGACCACCAGCAAAGGTGGAAATCTAATGGTGGATCTTTTGTCCGTTCTGTTGTGCTTTCATTGAAAATGATACATGTATAAGACCTGCCATGATGATCAAGTAAAACACAGCGGTTGATCTGAGTCAAAACTTCCAGAATCCCTGTTTATTAGACATTCAGTTGGGGGAGTTTCTGGAAGCTGAAATCCAGAAAATGTGGAAGACTCAGTTGAGAACAGAATCTACCACCAAACAGCCATAGGCACCCTCTGCTAAATTGTGTGTTACATTAAGCAATGAATATGCATAGAAGAAATGTACAGGGCTGTTTGGAATAGGTATTTTGGTGGAAGGTGTCGGACCAACGTCTATCCTTAAAGGTCCCACGGTGACACTTAGGCCTTCCTTTTCCAAGAATTTCCTCCTACTAATGCTCAAAAGCTGGGAAAATCTAGCAAGTGTTCTCAGCGGGATACATGGCTGAGGACTTAAAACTCTGTTGATTTTAAATAAATAAACCATTAGAGTTTGTGACTTCTTTGTCCCATTGAGCATGCTATGTGGCTGGTGACAGCTTGAAGCATTATTGGTGGATCTCTGTAGTCAGCAGTCAAGGCTATTATTTGGGCTCCCTGGTCTTTCAATGCAGAATATGATCTGTATCTCTCAGAGTTTGTTTTGAGGCAGTCCAGAACACTGTTGTGTGCTGGCAGTCTTTTAAGTTACTGCTGACCAGGTAGTCCTGATGAATTTCGACTCAGCTGCTTTGTAACATGAGTCCTCTGTTTAATTCTTACAAGGTTTAATGCATGGGCAGTGGTATTTGTCATCACCCGGCTTTTCACCCTCACCCTTTCAGTGCTGGTGGTTGGCTTTGGGCTAGCTCGGGTAGAGAACCAAGCATTTGACCCTGAAAAAGGAAACTTCAACACTTTGCTTTTCAGGTAAGACACCTTTGGTCTCTGCTTCTAGGTGGTTGTGAAGAAATCTGCTAGATCTCTGTGCTTTAGTGGTTTAGGGCAGGTGCTGGACTGATGCTTCTTGTGTTTTACCCATGGTTAGGATGGGATGCATACTGCAGGGCGGCATGCTTTCTTTCCTGTGCGAATTCCAACTATCTATCATCTGCTGGTTTTAAACACTCTTCTGTTAGATTGGCAACTGTACTGATCACAGTATTGTAAGCCAGGGTTGGACCAGCAAAGTTTTGCTCAAAGGGAATCTACTTGAAAGCGCCAACTGTGTTCTTTGCTGTGATCCAGTTTACCCTTGGTTTAAGTTGGATACCCAGTGTGGTATAAGGGATAGAACATTGAACTAGGACTTAGGAAAACCTGGATTCCCAGCTGTGCTATGGAATCTGACTGGGTGTGTGGAATGGGTAACACTATGCCTTCAAAACCTCACGTTGGAAGCCCTTTTAGGAGAAGAGGATGGAAACAATAGGTTAAAATAACATACTTTTGGACATTTTTTTGCATTAGTGAGGTTGAGGGTGAAGAAAAGTGAGTTCACATAGTTGTTATAATGCAACAAGATACAAACAAGTTTTAACAAATTGTCCATTCATTTAGCTCCTGATTAACAGCAACTGTTATTTTAGGGGCCTTGGAGATTTTAAACTGTCAAGTCATCCAGGTCTGCTCCACAAATATGCACACCCTGATGCTGACACGCATATGGAGCTGTGTGGCCCTTTTTGCAAAAGCCATTCTCTTTGATTCAGAAGTGGCATAAGCTCCTTTCAGGGCAATTTTGTCTTCCAGGCTGCATTCTGAAAGAGGCTTCTTCACCTACTGAAAGGAGCAGAAAAGCTTCAAGGCCAAAAGGGGAGTTTCTTTGTACAAACAAGCTATCTGGAAGAAGAGTCCTTTGATGGGCTGCAGACTTTATCAATATCTGGTTATAGAATCATAGAATCCTCAAGAGCCATCCAGTCCAACCCCCTGCCATGCAGGAACCCCCATCACATGACTCTGGACAGATGGCCATCCAGCCTCTGCTTAGAAACCTCCAAAGGAGGAGACTCCACCCACCCTCCGTGGCATCATGTTCCACTGCTGAACAGCTCTAACTGTCATGAAATTCTTCCTAATGTTTAAATTGAATCTCTTTTCCCAGCCCACCAATGCCCAGCCACTTTAGCTAGGGAAGATTTGATGCTTTGGCTTTGACTTCACTCTTGCTATTTCTTTTTCTTACGGAAAGGCGGCTTGTTGGCAGGGAAGTTCAACTGATGTCACTGGTTTGATGGCTCTCAGGATCGTGGAAGTTGCTGGATGAGGGGTGCCTTATTCCCAGCCTGTTTCTCTTGTTTTCTCCTAGAATGTGTGTGCTGCTTCTGCTGTGCCTCTCGCAAGCCTGGATGATGTGGCGCTTCATCCACTTCCAGCTGCGGCGCTGGCGGGAGTACTGGAATGAGCAGAGTGCGAGGAAAAGATCTTTCACAGCGGCCCATGGCAAGCAGCCGGTGAAGACCATAAAAAGGGAGTCTGGTGAGCATCGTGCTTTGAAATGCTTGATTTCTGTCAGTTGATGAAAAACCATTGGACCAGCTAAAAAGTCTAACGGAGCATCGGATTAGTCTGTTGAAGAAATATTTCTGACAGCAAATAGTCATTAAAAACAGCACTTGCAGATCCTATTTAAAAGTGAGCAGGACATGCCTCTTCTGAGATGTGCACCTGCTGTCATATGCCAGAGATGGGTGGTATGAAAGTCTAAATAATAATAATAATAATAATAATAATAATAATAATAATAATAATAATAATAATAATAATAATAATAAATAATGAAGCATGTCACAGTTGTAGCGTATAAAAGCAAAGTACAGTGGAACCTTGACTTATGTGCCACTTGACTTGCGTCATATTTGACTTGCGTCCACTAGGGGCCAGTTTGACTTGCATTGCGGGGCTCCGACTTACGTCTGGGAGCCCCGGCGCAAGGCCCCGGCATCGGGCAGCAGCGAAGAAGGGCCGGGAGCTCGGGGCTGGCCTCACCAGGGGCTGGCCTCCCTGAAGCCGCCACCACCACCACCGCTGGAGGAGAGAGTTTGGGTTAGGGTTAGGGTTAGGGTTAGGGTTAGGGTTAGGGTGGAACAGCATCGGTGGGAAGGATGCCCCGGAAGTCAGCCCAAACCCCTGCGGTTCCCAAAGGCATTCGGCGGGTCTTTCCAAGTTGGCCCCCTGCCTGGACGTTGCTCGCCAGCCATCCAGCCCCCTCCTTGGGTGAGTGACGGGGCCGGAGCTCAGCTCATGCTCGCCGTGCGGAGTTGCCCCTCCGGGTCTCCCACCAAGCAAGCGCCACAGGCCCCCCTCAGCAGCAGCTCCTCCCCCTTGTCTTCTTTATTATAAGGGTTTGGGCCAAGCCTCTGCTGCTTGCACCTGGGTCAGGGGCCTTTTTACAAAAGCGCCCGTGTTTCCATTCAGCGGAGGAGAAGCGGTTATTCCCAATGCAGCACAGCAACAGGAGGAGGAGGAGGAGGAGGAGGAGGAGGAAGGGAGCTGGCGGCAGCAGCGGCTGCTGCTTAGAGGCATGACAAGCACTGTTTCTCAGTGTTTGCAAGGTAACAGCAGCCGCCGCCGCCGCCGCCCTCGCGGGCAGCTCCTTCAGCCCAGCTTGGGGAGGGGAAGGGAGGGGGCGGCTGGCTTGCGAGCAAGCAAAATGTGGCGTGTGGGGGAAGGAGAGAGACCCCCAAATCCCTCCGTATGACTTGGGCTCTGCTCTCAGCTTCGGGGCGCTCTCCCTTCCCACGGAGAGCCAAAGCCTCTTCCTTGGCGCGCTTGCCGCTGCCGCCCCTCCAGCAATAGTGCAAACGGCTTTTGTATCCACCCCCGCCTGTGTGGCTGAGGGAACGCCCGCCCTGAGGGGTGCTGCCTGTCTGCGTGCTTTTGCAATGGGGGGATTTCACACCAGAGATGCTGCTGGCGGGGCTGGGGCTGGGAGTATTAGCATGAGGCATGGAGGAAAGGTGAGGCAGGGCTGCTGCGGTCTGAGAGAGAGAGAGAGAGAGAGAGAGACGCAGCGTTGGTGGAGGGAAGGGACGCTGGTGGGCGAGGATGCTGCTGTGGTCCTGCTGGGGCGCTTCAACTCCCACCCGTCCAGCACCTTCCTCAAGACTTGAGGAATTAAGGGGTGGTGTGGAGAGTGCTTTTCAAAGACAATGCAGTGATGCCTTGGGAGGGGACCATGCCTGCCTTCCCATGAAAATGTTCCCAAAGCACCTTTCACGACATCCATAAACTGACAGCTAAATGGGGTTGTTTTCAGGCCTGGGAAACATTCATCCCTTTAGATGTTGTTGGACCACCCTATGCCTCTTCCCTTATTGACAGATGTTCTGGTTACAGATGAGTTAGGGCCTTTTCACACGACCCCTAAGATCCGCTGGCCACTTAAATTCGGACCAGGGATCTTGGGGGTTCGTTGCTCTTTCTGCGTCCCCACCCCTCCGCACTTCCTTGCTCCTGTCTGCGTGAGGGGAGGGAGGAAAAAAGAGAGGAAAAAATGCAGGCTCACCTCCGAAGCTGCCCGGAGCCCCGTCCTTGTCCTGATTCCTTCTCTTATGTTTGGTTTTTTTTTGCCTCCCGCCCCTTCTCTTAAAGGGGCGGGAGGCAAAAAAACAACAACAAACAGAAGCGAGGAGAGCCCCGCACTCACCAGATTAAATCCGGACCTGGAGATTTTCACCCTCCTAGAGCAGGTACAAGAAAAGAGCGCTGGGACGCGCTTAGGTGGGCGTGGTTGCACTTAATTTCCTGCAAACTCCGGAGCTGGTGGGGAAACAATTGTAAGCTCCGGAGCTGGCAGCCATTTGCTGCGGAGTTTAGGGGTCGTGTACAAAGGCTCTTAGAGTCCAACTGTATCTAGAGGGCCTGGTACTCTCCAGCCCTCTTTTATGCCATGCTGTTACTGTAGTCCAGTTGCTGTTCCACAGTGGCATGAGGAGTCCATTACTTTTGTGTTCTTTTGGGCTTCCTGGAGGCACCTGGCTTATCACTGGAAAAAAAACATTCTGGACCGGAATGGATTTCCCCCCATCTTGTTTTACAGAAGTCTGGATACATTTCTGGGCACAATTCAAAGTGCTGGTTTTAATCTAGAAATCCTTAAATGGCTTCAGTCTGAGCTATTTCAAGGATTCTGTCTCCTATTACAGCGTTTTTCAACCGCTGTTCCGCGGCACACTTTTGTGCCGTGGGACCTTGGCTGGTGTGCCACAGAAAAATTCTTCCCACACCAGCAAGGCAGCGGTTGTGTAGTTCCTCCCCATGTCTGAGACGCGGTCCTGGGGAGGAGAGCGGACTACCTTTCCTGGCGTGCTTTGCTTTGCGCGCCAAGGAAAGGCTGGCCGTGGGCGGGGAAGGAGAAAAAAAAAGGAGGAGGAGGAGGAGGAGGAGGAGTCTGACTGGAGAGCGAGAGAGAGACGGGAGACCCGCGAGGCCAAGCCAGGTAGAAGCGGGCATGCGCACCCCTCGGCGGCCCTTAATGGTCATTTTTTGGTTGGGGGGGAACAAAGTCGGCTGCCGGTGCACCCTCCAGCCACCTCCACCCAGCACCTGCGGCCGCGGCCGCCCGGGAAGAGGACCCGGGGAAAGAGGGGAGGGGAGGGGAGCAGCGGCAGGCCGCCTTTTCCTCCCGCCGGTGCACCCTCCTGCCTGCCGGCCGCCTCCGGGGCTCCAGCAAGAGGCGAGGGGGGGGAATTCCCAGCGCGGTCCCGCCCAAGCCCACCGCCCCAGGCCAAGCGGCGCACCGCACCCCCTCCCCCCCCACGGCCACCTCCACCCACCACCTGCAGCCACCCGGGAAGAGGACGCGGGGAGGTCGGGAAAAGAGGGGAGGGGAGGGGAGGGGCGGCAGGCCGCCGCCGCAGATGCGGCGTTCCTCCCGGCAGGGCGGCGTTGCTCAGGCGCCCTGGCTCTCGGTCGGGCGAGGCTGCTGCTGCTGCTGCTTTTGCTGCTGCTGCTGCCGGGGCGGCCCAGGCGGCAAGCGATGCTGCTCCCGCCGCCGCGGCTCAGCCGAAGGCGAAGGATGACTCTGGGCGCCGCGTGGTCCTAGCGCCCCGGGTCTCCTCGCCCCCGCCCCCGCCCCCGTCCCCCGAGCCGCAGAACCGGAGGCCTGGCTGGGAACGAGGCGGAGGCTCTTCACCCATTCAGAGGGCAAAGCTCCCGCTCCACCTGTGGAACTCCCCTCCACAGGATGTCGCCCGGGTAAGAGCAGTGCCGGGGCAGCTGGCTGGCGGGGTCCGGCCATCCCCTCCGCCCCGAGCCCCTCGGAACAAAGCCGGCTGCTGCTGCGCCCTCCTGCTGGCTGGCTGCCTCCAGAGCTCTGGCAGGAGGCGAGCAGGGGGGATTCCGGCCATGGTCCCGCCCCAGGCCAAGCAGCGCACCCCACTCCCTCCCCCCACCCCCGCGGCCACCTCCGCCCGACCACCTGCGGCCGCCCGGGGAAAGAGGGAAGGAGGGAGGGGAGAGGAGGGGCGGCAGACACGGAGGGGGGTGAGCCGGGGAGGGGCACCCTTACCTGGCACCTGCACAGGGTCCGCCGCCCGCCCACCCCCACCCCCCCGTCACCCCAAAAAACCTAACGCCGCATTGGAACAGATTAAATCCAGTTTCAATGCACTCCTATGCATTTTTTAACATTTTCTAATGGTGGTGTGCCTCGTGATTTTTTTCATGAAACAAGTGTGCCTTGGCCCAAAAAAGGTTAAAAAACACTGTCCTATTAAAAGCCTGCCTGGTGCTAGGTTTACACCGGGAGAAGTCTTTCTCCCAGGCCCACCACCCTCAGAGGCGTGTTTGGTGGGGGACACAGGAGAGGGCCTCCTCTATTACTGCTCCCAGAATTTGGAACTCCCTCCCACTGGAGGACAGGCTGACCCCATCTTTACTGTCCATCCACAGGCAGGCACAAGACCTCTCTCTTCTGTCCAGGTTCCCTGAATGATAGGCTGCCCAAATGGGAGTTCTAAATGGATTGTTGTGCCTTACTGCTTTTTTTCCTCCTCCTCCTCTTCCTCCCGACCAGGCCGAGCTCCGCCCGAGCAAGCGCCCGGCTCTGCCCCGGGCTAGGCCCTTCTCCTCGCCACCTTCTTCCACCTCTCCCTGGTGGGCATAAAATGTGTTAATCTAATAAAAATTGTTAATTTAAAATTTGTTGATTTAATAAAAGTTAATTTATTTCATCTACAATGCTGTCTTATTTCTTTTATAGTACAGCATGGATTATTGCTGTCTCATTAGACAGTCAAATTTGTGTTAAATTGCTGTTTTCGGGGGTCTTTTTCATAGTCTGGAATGGATTAATCCACTTTTCCATTACTTTCTATGGGAAAAGTTCATTTGACTTAAGTCATGTTTGACTTAAGTCTAGACCTCCGGAATGGATTAATGACGTAAGTCAAGGTTCCACTGTATGCTTTTTCTTCACAAAATACCTGCAGACTCCTTGTCTCATCTTGTGTTATCCACCCTTTCTCTCCGGAGAAGGGGTGATTGTGATTGTTTTTCAATCCAATCATCTAAGGGCGTTTATACACGACCCCTAAGCTCCGCCACAAATGGCTGCAAGCTCCGGACTTTGCAGACAATTAAGTGCGACCCCGCCCACTTTAGCAAGACCAAACAGCAGTTTTCTTGTACCTGGTCTTTGATGGTGACAAATATTTGATCCGGTGTAAGGATAGTGAGTGCGGGGCTCTCCTGGCTTCCGTTTGTTCTTTTTTTGCGCCCCGCCCCTTTAAGAGATCTGAATGCTGCCGGGAACAAAACGGAGGTAAACCGGCATTCTTTTCTTTCTTTTTTCTCCCTCCCTCAGGCAGCCAGCAACCAGGAAGTGCCGAGGGGGGTGGGGACAGAGGAAGACAGAGGAAGAGCGACAAACCCCTAAGATCTCTGGTCCGAATTTAAGTGGCCAGCGGATCTTAGGGGTCGTGTAAAAACGCCCTAAGATTGTTTTAGCTAGAAGTCTATCTTGATTTAAACTAGTCCAGGATACTGAACGTTTTTTCCCTGGTCTTTGCGATAAGCTTTGCTAACAAAATGAAATGCTTCGGTGGGGCCACATGGCAAGAGCCAGGGGGACCCTTTTGGGTTTAATTAGTGGCATACAGATGCCTGTCAGTTTTCTTGCACCTTTCCTCACCATCACTAAGTGGTGGGTAGTTTAATCGGAGAGCCCAGTGATTGGTTCAGTGTCACATGATGTGGCTGACGATGAACGTTTTTGATCCTGCAAGCTGACTTAGTAGAGGCTGGTCTAGGAACCATATGGGTCTTTGGAGGAGGAGCAGAACATAACTGAGAGAGTGAAACCTACCACTCACCTCTATGTTTAGACTTCTTTGTTCCAAAAGACAGTGTAGGATAAAATTTCTGTAAACCTCACAATTAGTCTTTGTGGAGTAGTTCTGCCAATATTGGTAAAGATCCACATTTTTGGCTTGGGGAATTATGAAAGAACAGATGCATTCTTTGTCATTCAAGGCAAAGGATTTAAATCTTACTGACACACACCCTTTATTCTGAAATTTTAGCACTCCCTACACATATAATTCTAGACCTTATTTTGTGAACAATAAATAAATAAACAAATGACCAAAGTGCCACTTTGAACAAGTTTTTAAAACAAAATTATATTTGTTTAATTTTGAAACAAAATTATATTTGCTCTCCTACCTTCCCCAGGCTACCATGAAAATGGAGTAGTAAAAGCAGAAAACGGTACCTCACCACGGACCAAGAAACTCAAGTCTCCATAGAGCCAAAGGACAGCCTGCCAGGGATTTTGAGGAGGAGATGGTGAATGCAAGACTGAGGATTCGGGGAATAAGAAGCAAATTTCTTCCTTCTGGCCTTACAAAGCTCCACCTCAAATAGCTTGAACACACTGTACGAAAATACCACGTTCTCTCTCACAAGTCTGCAATAACCAAAAAGCCCCTCTTCCTTCCCACTGGGGCTTAGGAACACCAAACCATTCCCCCCAGATAGTGTGTTATCTTCCTATGCATTTTTTCCTGTTCTTCGCCATGTTCTTGCTTGTTTTCTTGCATCCAGAAATGTTTTGCTAGTGAGCTTTCCTCACAAATCTGTCGCCATTTATAGTCCCCCCCCCCTCCAATCTCATTGCAGCTAGAGATGCATTGGTTTGGGGAGAGGGCAGCTGTAGGACATGATGAATGTTACTGCCATGGGAATAGGAGTGGTGGGGTGGGGGTGGGGGCTTTATGCCAGCGTTTTGATTGCTTGACTCTTGCACAAGTGGGGTTTCCAGGAAATGTTGTTTTGAGTCACGATCAAGGAACAAACCTCTAAAGGTGCCATTTCTGTCTGGACTTCCTAATTCTGTAATACCCCCTAAGCCTAGTGAAAGGTTTAGTGATGTTGTGGGCCTTCACAACATGATGGGAAATGCACCCTACAAAGTCCAATCTAAGAGGTCAAACACTGGCCACTGGGTGCATCCTTCTGGAGAGTTAGGCAGGCACAGACACCTTCTTTGCTGTGGCTGCTTCCACCCAGAAAGTATTAGGTGTTTGACCAAGGATTATCTTCTAGAAGATCAGCACAGAGACCTGCTGGCTTGACAGTGTAGCATGTGTGTGTGCGTGACGTGCTTTCCCTCTCCACTGACGTAGTTGTCTCTCACAACCTATAGTGCCTTCGAGAAGGGAGCAGCTGTGTCACTCCAACGGCACATGCTACTGTGGTCGTCTGTGATTTCTTCGCTTAATTGGGGGGGAGGTGTGGGGGAGAGAGTTGCCTTATGTTTTAATTTTTTTATAGAACAGGTTTTGTTGGTGAAATCCTGACATGACTATCATATCTCTGTCCATTCCACTTAAGAGAGCCATCCGAGATGGCAACACTCTTCTTTTTGCAATTAGCCCTGTGCATATTTACACTAAAATAAGTCCTGCTCTGTTCATTTGGACTTACTCCCTAGTAACTGTCATTAGGATTGAAACCTCTGCTTTTGCTATTTTTTTGCCTCCCCTTTTAATGTTTTATCCAGGGACTTTCCATTCTACCTTTCCCTTGTGGCTGCTGAGAATGTCACTTCTTCCCCCTCTTCCCAATAGATCACCTCCTCAGGGGACACTGGGCAATCCAATTTGTCTCCTTATTTCCTCTATGTAATAATTATGAATGTGGGGAGAAGGAAACTGTCTTGTGGGGGATCGTTTCCCACTCAGTTCTTCACCGATTCCCCAAACTGGTGGATAATATTAAGTGTAAAATCTACCTCGAAAGCCAGCCTTTTATAACTTCTACATTTCCTCTTGTTTCTGAAATGGAACTAGAAGTTACAGAGCATCGAGATAAGGGTAATTGTTGTATGTTGTTTTCAGGAAGTGGTATCTCTTCTTTGTACTGTTGAGGCACCTCATGCAGCAGGGCTAGCTTTGAGTACTACAATATGCTTTAAGCCCCAGTGCCATTGGTTCACATTAAGAATATTTTCTCTGTGAAGGTCCTCTGGGTTTTAATTCATCACTTAATCAAAAGGGAACTTGAGGCTTCTGTTCTCCTTTGCCGTTAAGTGGTGATACCAATTCTTTCTAGTTGATACATGGTGCAAATATCTGTTGTCATTGGGATGCAAGGAAAGGGAACAGTAAGGAATGATAAGAGTGTTAAACAACCATTCATACTGTGAGTATCCTTTCATTCTGCTGGAAAGTCACAATTGAAGCAAAGAACTCCGGACGGCAGATGCTTGGATTAACATTTTTTAAATTGTCCTGTCCCCCCCCCCCAAAAAAAGATAGAATCTTTAATGTTTTGCAGATTCCAGTATTATCTTGTATTTTGTGCATGCTTTTTCTTTTTTACTTAAAGCATGCTTGTGCAATTCCATAAAGTCAAATGCAGTACATCATATGTCTCCTACCGAGGACGCTATGGGTCATACAGCTTATGGTTGTAGAACAGAAGAGTTGCCCCAGCTGTGATAGTAAGCTTTGTTCAGCTTAGGGAAACAGGTAAAGTCGCCCTAAAGCTTTTAGGAATGTTGCATACCATGAGGTGAACATGACTCCCTTAGCACCTTCTGGAATATGAGCTGTTGTACAACCATCCCTGCCCTTATTCTTTTAGTATCGCTTCTAATGCTGGTTGGTACCTCTTGAGCGCGTATATACAGCTGGTAATTCCCTCACCCAGATCTTATAATATCCAGACTACAGATATTCTGAAGTGAAGCAAGCTCTTCTTCATGCCTGTCACTTCTTTGCTCTTGTCAAACCCTAAAGATACCTCATCTGATTTTTATATAGGAGTGAAGGACACCGCTGGGTAGACAATGGTGCTATGTAGGTCAGGTTGGGTTAAGCCAGCATGACAGAACTGCGAGACAACTCTGCCTGTTGGGCCTAATGGAAACCAGACCTGCCTTCTTCCTTCTGCCTTCCTCTCTCCTACAAATGATTGGTTGCTGTTCCAAAGAGAGAGATCCTTGTTCTCAGGTAGGACCTCTCCTCACTCCGTTTAGCTTTTGAGCTGCTGTGACTCAACTCCCTTTACCAAATGGTCTTCCCTTATTTTACATCAGCTTGTCTTCCAAGGCCGCTCAGAGGACAACTTGTTGAAAACTGCCTTCACTCAGCCGAGTTGGCTCAAATGCTTTCTTCCTGCACAAGTTAAGCCGCCATGTAGCCTATTACAGTTTTGCAAAAGTGCCTTACAATGCCATGTAGCCTTTAGTTTCTTAACTTTCATATTCCTTCTATACTGTATATGCATTAGTGTATTTCACATATGTACACTAGATTAATAGTTCATAAAAGGGACAGCTTTTGCTGAAAGCATTGCCTCAATTTCTATGCCTTTTTGCCTCTAGATAGGAGTTGCTTGGTAAGTATAAGCCTCCTTTTCATGGTAACAATTCTAGGAAAAAAAACTTCTGTGTTATAGTATAACACATGCCACAGTGACTTGCTTGGTTCCATGGGAATGCCAGATTCCTACTCGCTTTACAGGTCATTGATTTGGTGTCTGAATTTGTAAGGAATCTCACTCCTGTTCTGTTCTTGAGGACTCTTTATGATAAGTGAAGATAGAACTAGAAGCTACATACAGTCCTTGATTCTTCATGTGAGCGTTTCTCTGTGTTTTCCCTAATCCTGCAATTCGAAGCAGATAGCATAGTGCCTTGCCCCTTTTCCTTCATGTTTCATGTCAGCTGAAAACTGCTTCCATACTCTCTGAATTCATCCTTAAAAGGGAAAAGATAGAAACTACAGACAGCTCAGAAGACAGCATAACGGGAGAAAACAGTATCTTCTTTGCCCCATTGCTTCAAATGAGCTCAGCAAATGCAGTATGCATGCATAAGAGCCTCCCTGAAGCACTGCAGAGCTATATCTAACATGTTTCCATGTTCTACAGGAGGAAGGAGGAAAAATGAGCATTGCTGAAACAATTAACTCTTGATTTCTGGTTCAGTGGTATACTCTCCCATTGCCCAACGCACTGGCTCCCTTACCTAGATTTGTGGTCCCTTTTTAGTGATCTCATCCTTGGAGGAGGAAATAGCGGAAATAGTTTGTCTTTAATGTGATCAGATTTCAGTGATTTTGTGAAAGGTATTGTTTTGTTTGTTTGGCACTCAGTCATGTGCCTCCTGTTCTTGTTTCTCCTCTTCTGGAGAGACGAAGAAGCCTCATAGCACTTTCTTTCTGCCTGTCGTGCCCGAAGCTCATTGGATAATATGTAGCATGATTCTGAGATCTAACCACAAAATTTCCAAAGTTCAGCAAAGAGAGCTTTGCACAGCAGGGCATTAACCCCTGTATTCTTAAAAATAGCTTAGTTCTTTTGTTTGGTAGAAAGTTACCATCTAGTAAAGAAGGAAGGAAAATGGAAGTCTTTTTCATTCTCTGGCCCACACAGCACCTACCTGTTGAGTATCTGCTTTTGGAAGGTAATATTGGTGCTGTGTAAAACGACTTGTACAAGTTGCAGATATAATTAATACTCACTTCTGTTTCCATTACTAATGCTCAAAGTCAGTTACTTCCACATCTGATATTTGTGTCTTCCAAAAGGACAGTCGTTCCTATCCTGAATGCCTAGCTAAAATTAGGAAGTTTTCCCGTGAGAGATTCATTTTATTGGATATCAGTCAGAAGCCATTGTTTTCACTCTTCGGTACATGAGTGTGTGAGGCAGAGTACAGTTTAAGAGGATGTTAGAAGTGTACATGGTTGCCTCCTTTCTCCATTCATATTTCTAACTACGGACCAAATTTAAGCCAGGAGCATGAAACAAAAGCTGCGCTCGTCCATGTTTAAGTTTTATATTGACTTTTTTCAGGATTTTCTTCTCAGTTGTACTTCCCCTCTGACATTGAAAAGTACACGTTGTATATGGACTTTGCTGTTGTTGATACAGTTTTTATAAAAGAAATTTGTGACACACTATTTTCTAAAATAAAAAAGGCATAGAATTTATTTTGAGTATTTGTTTTGAATATTTTACCCCACCATTCTCCTTGGGAAAGGGCCCAAGGCCTATTTTAAACACTTCTGTGTGAATTTGGTATGGGCAAAAATCCATCTCCTCATAAAGTGCAATTTTCGTTCAGGTATGTATACATATGTTGCTATGTTGTCCATACCGTTTTCCTTGTTGAGATAGAGCAGCAACCTTAGAAAAGAATGGAAGTGGCTGTGAAGGATAATGCCAGCATCCCCGCAAGAGCCTCGTGGCGCAGTGGTAAAACTGTGCTCACGCCCTGGGGTTCAATCCCAGGTAGAAGGCTCAGGGTTGACTCAGCCTTCCATCCTTCCGAGGTTGGTAAAATAAGTACCCAGCTTGCACGGGGGGTGCAGCCTGCATACTGTAATTAAAAACTGTAAACTGCCCAGAGACTACTTGAACTGCTATGGGGTGGTATATAAGCAGATCACTTTGCTTTGCTTTTACCCCATAGGCATTCAATAAACAGGTTAATGCTAACCTATGAACAGAACAGACTACTCATCTCTTCCCTTCCATCCTAGCTCTTATTTATTTATTTATTTATTTAAATACTTATATACCGCCCATCTTCCAGAGGAACTCCGGGCGGTTTACAACAAAGAAATAAAAGCAATAAACAACTAATGAATACATCACAGCAGAACTATAAAAACGGGTAGATGGCAGGATGGTGGGACAAAAACAAAAAAGAAAAAAAAAAAAACAGTCACCAAACGCCTCACAACGAAGCCAGGTCTTTAAGGCCTTTTTGAAGGCTGGCAGGGACTGTGCAAGGCGCAGCTCACTCGGAAGATGGTTCCATAGCACAGGACCAGCCACAGAGAAGGCTCGGTTGTGGGTCACCGTTTTCCGAGCCTCCCTGGGCGTGGCCACCCAAAGTGAGTGTGCCCGCAACATTCTTGTACATGGCAAGAGATCTGAGCAAAAATGTGATTTCTAAACATGCAGTTAGATACCTTGAAAAATAAGGTTTAACTCACTACATGGAACAGCCAATACAAGAGACCCATGTACATCATTCGGGGATTGGGGTAAAATAATTTTTTGTAAGAGGAAGATCATTTACTATTACTATAGCAGTATTTTCTGGATTTTAAAACTCCCAAATCCTAATCTGTCTATCAGTGTTTTCAGTGTTGGCCATTCCACACAAATAAATGTTCTGAATATCTCCAATGCCATAATTCCTGCTTTCACTTTTTTCTTGATTTACTAAGGAAATAGGACTGTAACTGCTTAGATTAAACAAATCCTTATTGGACTTAGGACCTAATATAATCAATGAATCCTTCCAAGACTCTTGAATTTCTTTTCCTTCCATAATCATATTAAATAGCAATCTCACTTTGGTATCAGCACTTTAAAAAATTATATTATTCTGCTCCCAATCCATCCATGCCTGGTGCCTTTCCTATCCTTATTCTATTGATAATATTTTCTATTTCCTTATATTTCACTAACTGCTACTTTAAATCTCTATCACTCTCTTTGAAATTTGTCTTTTTTCTTATGTATATTTTAATCTTCTCAAATGATGATTTGCTACTTCTGTAAATTTATTTTAAAAATTGTAAAATTTCAAATTTTTATTTAATGAAATTTTTCATTTTACCATTTTCTTCTTGAACCATTCCAGTTACATTCATTATTTTTCTGTTTGTTTGTGTGGCTCTAACCAGCATTTATAATTTTTATTCATCTTTTCATCGTAATATTTAAAATTGTAACATTATTCTTTTTTATTATTCTTTATTATTCTTAATGTATCTTTCTCTTTATCCATTGCTCCCAAGTTTATTTCTAGTATTCTCTTTCCAGCCCAGCCAGTGTCATGGTATATGTATGCCAGTTGCACAGCAAGCTGCAACCCACAGTATACAGAACAGATCTGTGCTTAACCTATGCACAGTGCTTGTATTTAAACCTGTGTTTCTGTTTGTTAGGACATTTAAGAAAAGAATTAGGCCCAGTGGCCTGGCCTGTAGTTAAAAGGCTTTGAAAGGGGAAGATTTTACTGTATTGCTTTTCTCATATAAATCAATCACAACATCCATTAATAGTGGGAGAAAAGTTGCTTTCTCTGAAGTTGTTGTGCATAATGAGTCTATGTGTGCTTCCAGGGCTGGACAAAATGTGTTGCTGCCTGAGGCACGCAGACGCTCTCCTCTGCTCAAAGTGGATACCAACCGAATCGAAAGCTAATCAGCCCTCATCAGGGCAAAGGTCCTACTGCCACCTCTCCACCAGCTTTCCAAAGACAATCATAATGTACTGCCTTTCATGCTACACTAATACAACAAGCAGCGTCTTGCAATACAAGCCCAGGAGCATGATGCATGATCACAAGTGAGCCGATGGTAGCTTTCTCTTTGGCCCCCACCCCACCCCTCTCTCAGCTGGATTGTGTGTGATTATCTGGACCGTTCCATCTCAGGCAGCCTCCAAAGCAGGAGGAGAGAGGAATGGAGGTCTCCCTTGCATCAGCTAGGAATGCTTTCAAAGAGGAGTGCAGGTTTGAGTTTTATTTTTCTTTATATTTATATATAATTTGTTTTCAAAATTCTTTCTTATTTTTCAAACCATTTCTAGTCATGGAACAGCTAGTCAAGTGTGTATATGGCTACAAATTGCACTCTATTATTATCACATTAAAAACACAGTAAAATCCAGTTGTTAGTCCCAAGCAGAACAGATTCTGCAGCTAGGTGCCTAAACCATGGTGTGGACATGGACTCCTAGCCTATTTCTTTTGTGAGTTTTGGTGTTTTGTGTGGACAACGTGGTCTATGGGACCCCAGAACCAATCATCTGAGTTTCCATTATTTCTTATGGAGAAATTTGCTTTGATACACGAGTGCTTTGGTTTACAAGCATGTTTCTGGAACAAATTAAGCTCATAAAGCAAGGTATTACTGTACTCAGTATCAGCTCTTTGAAATATCTGTCCCATTCTGACCAATACTGAGACCAGTTTTAAGACATTGTCTACCAGGCAACATTAAAAATGGCTGGCTGAACCTCGGAGGCAGGAAACTAATCAAGTGCTCAGAAATCACATTTTAATACTCATTTGATTTAGAAAGAATAGCATGGCTTCTGTTGCTTGTAGCTTTCCTATGATCAGCCTTGGAAAGCTTTGAGAAAGCTTGGATATCTTATTTGGTTGTCTCCATGGGAACACAAGTTGATAAGCTGGAAGAGAAAAGCAAGAGAACGAATAAACTGTAGAAACTTTTATTGTTAGGAGAAATTCCATCAAGTCAGAAGTGACTTATAGTGACCATAATAAGGCTTTCAAGGTAAGTGAGATATTTAAGGAGTGATTTTACCAATCCCACACACTCCAATGAGTTTCCATGGCTGAGCAGGGACTTGAACCTAGGCCCCCTGAGGCCTAATTCATCACTCTGTCCACCTCACATTCCAAATATGCCAGACCTCAATATTATGATGAAAAGTGAAAAATATACTGTCCACCTCACGTTCCAAATATGCTATTGGCATATGTATGAGCAGACTGCATTCTTTGTGTGAACAGCTTTCTGTGAATTGATGTTAGATTCGTAACATAAGAGCTTCTTAGCTAGTGCAATAGTGCCTGCTGTAACTTTTATTGAGTTTGTCATTCAGAGTGTTTCTCATCATTTCAGATTATCTTCATGATAGGTGGCAGAACTGACTAGTTTAATTGAAGTAGATTCTCTGCCCCATTTTCCAAACAAGAACATGTCCTTGTGATCTGATGTTGGACAGCGTAGCTCCACACAGAATCAGAATAAGTTGGGTAAGGCCTCAAGGGTCATTTTGTCCAACTCCCATCAGGGCCAGAAAGACATCACTAAAAGGCCCCATCTATCCTCTGTTCTACCCTTGGTACTCAACGTTACTGAACTATTTGCCCAGCATATTTTACTAGAGTAGTGAAGTAGCCTGTGAATGAGGCAGAAAAACATACGCAGAGAAGTATTTTCATTCCCAAAATGAAGCGCTTTCTCGCTGTCAGAAAAGGGCCTAAAATTTGCTGCTGAGGAACCATTCAAGACTATTCCTCAGTTTTAACAAAAAAAAAAATTAGCAAGTTTCCTTCCTATGTGGAAATGACAAAGCACAACTGTGTTTGTCTTTCTAAGAAGTCTTAAGAGCTGACTGGAAGCTCTCCACATCTTTACAACTTTGCATCTTTTGGTAGGATTATCAAATAGATGACAGCTAGTCTGTTGTTGCATACATACTGAACAGATGTACTGAAAACTCAACTTCCTCTTCAAAGTTAACATAAAGAGGACTGCAATCAAGACCAGTCTTCCACTGCCAGAGCAGCAGTTTCTATCTTCCCTCTGTTCAGATTGGGTTGGCTTTGGTGTGGTATTTTGCAAGGTCAAATGAGACCCAGCCAGGAACCAGAGTTCTGATCTGCTTCAAGACTCTTTCTGTTCAGCCACTCGACTCAAGTTCCAGCTCTGTTTTAGACACTGCCTGACACACCAGAGATGATACTGGGCTCTTCCCAATCTCCTGGGCAGGATATGTAGAAGGGGTAAATGAACTGTGCAATACTTGTTGCACCAAAATAAACACATTGCATGAGAATATGGGTCTATAAAATAGTTAGATTTCTGCAAATAATTGATTTCACTTTCCTCACTGGAATTAGAATGTGATCTCCTACCTTTTGGAATACAGGGTCATCAACAGGCACTTTAAAATGGTCACAGAGGGCAAAGAACTCAGTTTTGTTGATTAGTCCAGAGCCATCTTTGTCTTGCTCAAGAAAAGCTGCCTGCATGTTGCTATCTGGTAAATAGTTGTGTCGCTGCATATGCTCCTGTATTTGTTCGCTTAATACG
The DNA here is from genome assembly GCA_029282475.1 of Phrynocephalus forsythii. Lineage (NCBI taxonomy): Eukaryota > Metazoa > Chordata > Lepidosauria > Squamata > Agamidae > Phrynocephalus > Phrynocephalus forsythii. The sequence continues at coordinate 3,899,727 of JAPFRF010000001.1, read as the reverse complement.
CCCAGCTCCTGTGTATCGGGCTCAGTTGCAGCTATCCTATATGGGGGCGAAAGGGGGGGGGGTGTCAGTTTTTCTTACTGGAGCTAAGGAGATGCAACGAATGGAGCTAGTTTAGATGGTACAGTACAGTATAACCCAATTTGGACAATGCCAAGCAGGGAATGACAAGATTCCAATGAAATTGGTAATGCAAAACTAAAATTTATCTTTCTGTGCTTGTGAGAGGAGGGGAAGCTGTGCAGGGATGCTCTCGTGGAGATTTTAGCCATGTGGTTCTAGTACCATCTCTATTTCATAAGGACCTGAAGTACAGAAACGTGAAAAGGCTGAAATCTTCCTCAGAAAAGGACTTCACAATACAGTCTCTAAGCTGGTGTTAACCACTTTAAGGTAGAGAGAGTTTGTATTTTGGAAGAGTTAATTCCATATTCTATGAACCAAGAAGGCGGCTAGAAGTATTTTGCAAGCCCCCTCCTTCTGCACTTAAAGTGCAGCCAGCAAACAGACTTCATGGAAAGGCTTACTGATAGAGTATTATTTAATTCTCTTGTTCTCAAACTCAGGTCCCCAGAAGTCTTCACCACTAACGAAAGGCTTCTGGGAGCTGTAGTCCAAGAACCTATGGGGATCCAAGTTTGAGAACCACCACGGATTTTGTTGATTATAAAGTGCTTTTTAGTCAAATGGATCTAAATTCACATACTGCCAAAGTCTCAAGATAAGTACGTGATATTTGAGTTACAGACTGTGTTGTGCTGTCATCTCTGGGATGGCATCTCAAGTACCATTGAAAAGACTGATTGTCTCCCTTTAAGGTAAAGACATCCCTCCAGTCTTAGAGGTGCACCCTTGGACTCCCCTTGTTCCTGCAAAAAGATGGGTGATCCTTCTCTGTCTCTTCACAGAGAGGAAAAAGCAGGATTGGGGTTATGGGATGTCCAGATCAGGAGGTACTTTGGAACTACACAATGCAAAGTTTTCTCTGTTCCTTATCATGCCTGGAGTGGTGAAAAGCTATGTGAGCTCTGGGTTGGTGTCACTAGGAACAGTATCCTCTTCAGCATTTATATTGATGGAAATCCAACTTCAAAAAAACTGCTCTGGTGATCTGGTTATGTGTCCGGTCCATGTACCTCACTAAGTTGCTGTAACTCCACATATGTGTAAATACTGAACAGGATACATATTTACTTGAATTAATTTATACCCCATCTTTCTACTAAGAACAAAACAAAAACAAAACAATTTGAGGGAAACTGGAATGTTATTCCTTTGTCATTTCCATTTTGCCAGCAGGAGACTTAGAAAGCTTACAAAAAATTGTATGTAAGCTGCCCTAGCTGTGGAGTCATCCAACCTAAAAGGCAGGATGTCTCATCCTACTTACAATGTACTAAAACAAATCTGCTCATTAAAGTGTTCTAAAAAAGGCAATCTTTAATATTTTTGTATTGCATTCTGCATCACATTAATGCAATAAAACACCCCAGGTAGTGCAGTTTGCACTAAGGGGGTGGTATAGAAATATAAATAAACAAATCCTGCAAGTCACAGTCCAATTAAATTTCACTCCAGCTAATTACTCAATTGAATAATTAGTAATTTGCCAATTCAACTGATAAAAAATCCTGCCCTGAATTCTTCTTGGACAAAGGTTAGCAGAGGGTTGAGTATGTGTTATAAGTAGGCTTTCTGAGTTCTATCCTATAAACCCAATCAACCTTTCTGTTTTTCATTTTCTGAAAAACAGACCTCCTCATTAAAAGCTTCTGTAATACAAACAGTAAAGTACACTGATTCAGTGGAAAAACTGGGATTAACCTGCTTCTTTCTCTCCCTGATATCTTGCCCCCTGAAGGGATCAGATGACAACACCTCGGAGGAAATCAATGCCTGTTGGGATCTCTGCTGTGGTTCTCTGCATATAAGCTTGTTGACTTTGTGTGTGACCCAGAATCCAAGTGGGAACACTTTAATTATTGTTGCCAGAGCCATTCAGCTTGTACACAATGAGGAACTACATGAAGAATTGCAGTGGGAACATTAATGGATGTCCATCTTTTTCTTTCCCGTGACATTGTTTCTTCCACCCTGCTATAAGTTTGGCCATCCCATCTCATATCCTCCTTTATTAAGTCTGATCATGGCAGTTATAATAGTCAATATGAGTCCCTGTATTGTGGGAAAGGTGAGGTATAAAATAAAATAATAAAATAAGCAAAAATACATAAGAACTAAACCAATTAAGAGCCGTGCTAAAGCAGATGAAATAACAGTTTAGGATGGTCTCCACTCTATCCATTCAGATTGTTTCTCTGGAAATCCTATAAGCAAGTTATGAACATAATAACTATCGCCTTGATTGGTTTCACAGTGGCCAGTAAAAGAGGTATGTTGGAGGTTTCCATTACATGGCCTGAGGATTTTCATTGTAGTCTAGGAAAGTTAATCTGTCTAATGTCCAGGGTAACATCAGAATTACCACAAGAAATATCATGTTAAGGAAACATTGAATGAAGCTTTCCAAACAACAGTTAATGATTCTCACAGAAGACTTCAAACATATTTGCTCTAGAAACTCACTTCTTTATGGCCTCTGTTGCTGCCAGGCGAGGTGCAAAGTGATCCCTCATAGATTGCAGGACTGCTGCTGGGAACTTGTCCAGATTACTTTCCATGTAGTTTAGCACATGTTCATCAGCATCTACAATAATGAATCTGTGCCCAAACACTGGATGAAAGAAAGTCAGTCCATTAACATCAAAAACATGGTCCATGACAAATACAAAATGTAGACACTAAGCATTTTCACTAAAGAAAAGGCTTCCAGTCAAAGGAATTGCACTCCAGCTGGCAGCCCCAATTAGAGCTGAATCAATTGCTAAATCTACACTTATGTCAAATCCATTGGTTCAGTTTGGCCACAGGTTTCATCTAATTATTTAGTTGGACAATTTATCCTTTTTTTTACAGGGTCACCAGAATAGAAACCAAAATTAACTACCATATCTACCATGATCGGAGAGAAAATTGTATGGTTAGACTCAGTTCCTCACTTCTAGACTGTGCTCCTGGGGTTGGAGAGCCTGAGCGTGGCTCCCAGATCCACACAGGCATACTGATTTTTACTCCTTAAAAGTCTGCAAATGTATTTGGTTCAGAAAGTTCCATTGTGCCTTCTAGGAGCTGTAGGAGCAATTGTGCCATATTTCGATGTGGCCCCAATCTCCTAGAGAGGCCCAGATCTCACCAAGTTTTTCATTTTACAATACTGCCTTTAGGAAAGAAACAGGAGGAGGCTTCTTCAACACAAACCACTGTTTTGAAATAAAAATATTTGGGAAGTGGGCATACAGGCACATATGTGGTCCCCAGAAACTTGGAGATCACTTCCCCACTCCCACGGAAAGCCAAAAGATTAAGAAACAGTTTGCACTAAGTTTGCAGTTTGGAGCTTCAAGGCCCAGTGGTTAAATGCCTGTACTGAAGCTAAAACTGCTCACAACTTGGGGTTTAATCCCAGGTAGCAAGCTCATGGTTAACTCAGCCTTCCATCCTTCCGAGGTTGATAAAATGAGTACTCAGATTGCTGGGGCGGGGGGGATGTGTAGCCTGCATACTGTAATTAAACTGTAAACCACCCAGAGACTACTTGAAGTGGTATGGGGTGGCATATAAGCAGAACACTAAGGGGTGGTATAGAAATATAAATAAATAAATAAATAAATAAATAAATAAATAAATAAATAAATAAATAAATAAATAAATAAATAAATAAATAAATAAGCAAGCAAGCAAGCAAGCAAAAAGGACTGGCAATGTTTCCCACTTCCACTTCTTAGTGCCTAGTTATGTTTCCAATGAAGATAGCCAAAGTATTTCATTGAGGTCAAAGGCTCTAAAGAGCTCAAAACTCCCCAAAATGGGTATTGCAGCACTGTAGTTAAATGTTAAGATGTCTCAGTTTTGAGTTACATGGATTTGGCTACCTCACAGCTACTCATAAACTCAAGCAGAACTAGATAAAATTTCTCTGAAATTATTTATTCTTCCTTTAGAATTTATGGCCAAAATTCTGTTACTTGGCTTAGTAAATTGCACTATAGTAGGCCCATTAAAACAGCACTCTGGTGAGTCAGCTCCTCAGGATTCAAGTGACTGTACTCCAATTGTGACTTAGTACACATAAGTACTCTAAAGAATAGGCTCATTTGAATTAGTTGAAGTGACAGGAGTTGACTCATCAAATCTCCATTGATTCATTGAGACTAGTCTACTAGTACTAGCTTACTATCTAAAGTTGCAAACACAAATATAGAATTGATAAAAATTTCTGACCATGCTCCAATGTCTGTTGAAATAGAAAATAAGAAGAATTATAAGGAAGCTAGAAGGTGGAGAATTAACTCTAGAATTTTCCAATCCCCAGATTCAGTACAAAGAATACAAAGGGAATGGCTAGAAACCTGGAATATTAATGAAGAAGGTGGTGGTCAAATAGGCGTTATTTGGGACACTTTGAAGGCTGTGGCCAGAGGTTATATAATAAAAGAAAATGCTATAATAAAAAGTCAAGAACAGCAAAATAAAATAAAAAAATAGAGGCTACAATAGCAGACCTTGAATCACAATTTTTCTTAACTAAAGACAAAAAAATCCTAATTCAGATTGAGGCCAAGAAAAGGGAATTAGAAGATATAGATTTACAACAAACCCAAAGAAACCTACTATACTTGAAAAGAAACTATTTTGAATACAGTAATAAAAACTCGAAGATGCTAGCAAAATTAGCACAGAAAAGAAAAGAAAAAAGCACGATAGGAAGAATAAAGGACCTAAGAGGCAATATCTGTACTCAAATGAAAGAAAAATTAAAAGCTACCCAAGAATTTTATCAAAATTTATATACAGCCAATACAAGCAGCAAGGAAGTTATGGAACAATATATTGACAAATATCTAAAATCAAGATTAGCGGAGGAAGATAGGCTTGTAATGGAAAAATCTATTAAAGACGAGGAGATAGAGGATGTTATAAACAAGCTAAAGAATGTTAAAACTCCAGGAGACGATGGATTGGGACCAGAATTCTATAAGATATTTAAATCAATGTTAATACCTAAGTTAAAGAAGCTATATAATGAGATACTGGAAGGAGAACAAGTGCCCACCTCCTGGAAAAACTCGTTAACTATCTTAATTCTCAAGCTTAACAAGGACCCAACAGATGTTGTATCCTATAGACCAATATCACTTATAAATCAAGATGCAAAGATTTTTACAGCAATTTTAGCTAAAAGAATGTATACATTTATAGATAAATATATCAAAGAAGATCAAACGGGATTTATTAAGGGTAGACAAATGTCAAACATTATAAGAAGAATGTTGAATGTTCTTTATGAGATGGGAAGAACACAAGATAAAGCATGCATTTTGTCCTTAGATCTATTTAAAGCTTTTGATTGTGTTCAATGGTCTGCGTTAAAACTTATATTACAGAAATGGGGATTTGGAGAAAAAAATTTAAATGCAATAAATCAACTCTATTCTCATAGCACCTCGTCGATTATTGTTAACGATGGGATGACAGAACAGATCATCTTAGGCCGTGGAACGAGACAGGGATGTCCTTTATCACCAGTTCTGTTTTGCATAGTTATGGAGTTAATAGCTAATGCAATACGGGAAGACCAACTAATTAAAGGTATGGGTAAGGAGGGTAAGATAAAAATTAGTTTATTTGTGGATGACGCTTTATTAACAATAAAAAATCCGCTAGAAAACATACCAAGAATAAAAGCACATTTAAAAGAATTTGGCGAAACAACTGGACTATGTATAAACTGGCAAAAATCAGAAATTATGCTCTTTAATCATGATAATCGAGACATGGAGGAGATTTCCAACTATGGATTGAAAGTTTGCAAACATATGAAATATTTAGGAATACTTTTAGATAAAGATATTTACAAGACTAAAGAACGAAACTTTATAAAAACAAAGGAAGAGATCAGAAATAAATTACAAAAATACTCTAAACTAAACTTATCATGGTTTGGTAGAATAGCAATGGTAAAAATGAAAATACTTCCAAAATTAATTTTCTTTTCAGAATGCTACCTATTCAATACACAGAAGCCGAAATTAAAGCCTATCAAGATTTTATAAATAGATTTTGTAATGGCGGCAAAAAAGCAAGAATAAGTAAAAGCTTATGGTATAGATCCCAAAAAGATGGAGGTATAGGTATTCCTAATCTTAGAACCTATCATACAGCTAATCAGCTTAGTTCTATGGGAGAAGTTTTATTTAAACCTGAAAAACTAATATGGTGGGAACTTGAATCAGTTGAGTTAAATGGCGATATAAACAAATTTTTGTTCACCCTCCCCTCAAAAAACAATTAAAAATCCGCTGTTGAGTTCCCTATTACTCACTTGGAAAAAGTATGGAAGGAAACTGACATCAGAAGGCTCCCCTTTAGGTTTGGTGATAGATCAGATAAACTTTCCCACGAATATGAAGAAATATGGAGAACTATTTAAAATAAGGAAAGTGGCAAGATTAAAAGATTGGATCAAAAAGATGAGAACAAAGCAGGAAATTAAACGCATACTGCAAGTCCAGGAATTATCCTGGTTGAATTATGTCCAATTGGAAAGTTGGACAAAAGAATGGATAAGGAGAAATACACAACTCAGGGGATACACAAAATTTGAGCAATTCCTGTTAACATATGAATCAGAGAAAGGAAATATAGGGAAAGGAGCAGTAGGCAAAATATACAAAATAATTCAAGATTCACTTGAGAATAGGGAGCTGGATACAATAAGAGATATGGAAACAAGACATAGACAAAGAAATAAATAATGACGAATGAAAAAGAATTTGGAATTTGAGGATTTTACGCTCATTGTCAGTTAGCATAAAAGAAAATTATTTTAAACTAGTTTTAAGATGGTATATGACACCAGTAAGACTGAGCAGAATGAATCCAAGATATTCCAAGTTTTGTTGGAAATGTGAAAAAAAGTTAGGTACCTATTTTCATCTGTGGTGGGAATATGAAATAGTTCAAAAGTTTTGGCAAGAGATTTTTAATGAGACAAGAGAAATATTACAAACCGATATTAAATGTGTACCTGAAATTGCACTGCTATCATTACCACCCATTAATGAATATGATGTGAAAACAAAAGAATTAATTGCAAACCTTATGACAGCAGCAAGATTGATTATAGCTAAAAATTGGAAACTAAAATCAGATTTTACAATTGCTGTCTGGTATAAGGAAGTGTGGGATATAGCTTTAAATGAAAAACTATCTTGTAATATAAAAGTTTTGCGTGGGGAAATGAAAAAAGATATTTTATGACATTTGGGGGAAATTTATAGAATATGTATTACTAAAGGGGAAAGGAATACAACCGACTTATAATCCAACACAGTTCTGGAGAAAAGGACCCTAAGAAGTTGACGGAAAAAGAAAGGAGAAGATGAAGAAGGAAGAGAAGATTTATGAATACTGAATGGTCCCGGGGGGTGGGGGGGCACTTTGTAGTCTTTATTATTGTTTATTATTGTTTATTCTATGTTTTTATGTCTTTTATTTTATAAATAAATAAATTAGAAAAAATTAAAAAAAATGTGACTTAGTACACATAAGTACTCTAAAGAATAGGCTCATTTGAATTAGTTGAAGTGACAGGAGTTGACTCATCAAATCTCCATTGATTCATTGAGACTAGTCTACTGCAATTTACTACACCAAGGAACAATATTTTGTCCACTGATGAGATATTAATCAACGCAAAACTGAAGATAGTTTTCTAGACTATTCTAAAAAGGAAACCAACAACACCAGTCTTTCCTATACAATAGCTTCTAATTAAAATAGAGAAGAATAATCTGCATTTAACTTATTTGTAACCCACCTATTTGGTTTCTACTTTCTACATACCTTCAACCATAGCACCTATTGTGAGGTCAGCTGGTTCATAATATACAGGGTTGTCTGTAGAAGATCCTGGCTTGGGAACTTTGGTCCTGCCTAGGTATTTGCCTCCAATAATTCCTGAATTACGCACAGGTGGTTCATAAATACTGATCATATCAGTGGCAAGACAATAGGAAAGAACAAAACGCCGCTTGCTGTCTTCAGGATTTGGTGTCTCCTGCAAAGATGAAAGGACCAAAACATGCTTGTAATTTTTGGTGATTGGAACACAAAACTGGGAACAAAGCAGAACCAAATCTTGTTAGAAAGCACAGCCTGCAGTACAGAAATGAAGCAGGAAAACCAGTGATAGAATTGTGTTGAGCCAGCATTCTGCTAATTGGGTTTTTTAAAGGAGAAAGGCAGGGTCAAATATTTTAAAATAAAAAAATTGTAAAAGCATGTCTCAAGCAGCTGGACAAACAGCTGTACGTGTGGACATTACCAGATGGTCAATACAGAAATCAAATAGAATATATAAGTGGAAGCAGGAGACAGAGAAACTATGCTCTCTGCCAAAATAAGGTCAGGAATAGATTGTGGTGCAGATCATTGATGGTTAATATCCAACTTTACAGTAAAACTGAAAAAGAACACTAAAATAATCTCAGTGCCAAAATTTAATTTAAACAATATTCCTGATGGGTTAAAGTCCACATAAAGAACAGATTGGTATTACTAAACTCAATGGATGCCTCATGAACCAGATGAAGACCGGCTCCTTCCACAGAATTCCGCCCGAATCATCCGCTCATCTCAAGCTGGTAACTTGAGGGTCCCTATGCCGAAAGAGGCCTGTAAATTGTCCACAAGGAACTGGGCGTTTTCAGTAGCAGGGCCTCAGCTGTGAAACCAATGCCCACCTGAGATTCAACTGGCTCCCATGCTATCTGTCTTTTTTAAAAAAACATCTCAAGACATGGCTTTATAGATCTGCTTTCCCTGATCATTAATTATTCTTTTAATGTAGATTTAGTCATGTGTCTTCTTCTTTTTATTTTATTTGTGTGTTGCTTTACATTCTATCAATATTTGCTCACAGCTTCCCCAGCCCTTCTTATCAGTTGAGCATGGAACAAATTAAAACACTATGTCTTAGCATATTCAGAGTGACCAACATTTGTTGGTCCTCCATCTCCTCCAGCAGATTCCCTTCTGCATGCATAGTCTGGAGCCAACTGCCAGACTGGTCAGAGGAGGGTTTGCTGAAGAAGTGGGGGGATGCTCATGTGATTGTCTTCTGCTCCAATGTTTGAAGGGTGCTGGGAGATGAAATTTTGAATTGCTGCTGGAGACAAGAATCAGACAAAGGGTATTCCATTTGCAAACTATTCCTTTCCTACAGAAAGCACATCATAGCCCAGAATATCTCACCAATATAGCTGCATATCGCAACACTTTATGGTCATTCTCTAGCATCTTAATGATATTTTTTCTTGGTGGTTGTGGAATCAGGCTGAAGCAGTTCTGGAGAGAATCCTCAAGGAACCCATAACCATTGTATGGAGGGATTTCCTAGAGATAAAAAAACCAAGAACATTCATGGGCCAAAGTTCTGTTAGGCAGTTAAACATAAACCATAATTTATGACAGTGAATTGATATAAATCAAGAAATCTTCATAGGCATTATCTGTTGCATGCCAAGTTGTGCAAATCATTATGCAACAGATGTTGTTTACAGAGAATCCTTAACTTACAGAAATTTTCCTCTAAAATGCTATCTTTTATAAAACTATACAAAGGATTTCAGGATGATGTTGTGTGACAGCAGTTTGACTAGTTCAGGTATTTGTGAAATACAATTTTTTAAAATGGGTAATAGCCACTTTAAAACATCTTAGTGCCTCCTGCTGCTGAATCATCACCAGTTACAGGAAATCAAAACATAATAAGATCTAATAAAACAAAAAAGCATGGAGGCATGGAACAGTCAAATAAATTACGTGTGTTATGTCCTTATAGTCATGACCGACTCTTCGTGACTCCATGTCCATGGAGTTTTCTTGGCAGGAATACTGGAGTGGTTTGGCAGTTCCTACTCCAGGCACCTCCAGCGCCTGGTATTCCCTGGTGGTCTCCCATTCAAGTACGAAAGAGGGCCGACCCTGCTTAGCTTCCAGAATCAGGCGAGATCGGATGTGCTTCTTAGGGCATCGTAGGAAGCTCAAATAAATTATATTGCCTGTCAAATCCATTTCCAGATTTCACATAAGCCCGCAGATCCCAAGCATGACACCTGTCTCGAGACCATCCTTTATAAAACTGATAGCTTGAACAACCTATTCAACTGGAGCTCAAGACAGGAGACTTCCTGTAGTTTGAAACCATTCCTCCGAGTTCTAATCTCTGAAGCCATGGAAGACAAACCAGTCCCCTCTTTGATATGACATCCTTTCAAACATTTAAATATGGCTATCATGTTTAAATATTTGTTTTGAATATAATCAGCTGAGTTCAGTGAAACTTTATTGCCAGAAAGCAAGCTGATGATTAGAACACCCCCCCTTGCCATCTGCAAAGCTATTTTTTTATTGTTTAGTTTGGTTATTTGTGTTAAATTGTTTTTAAACTGTCTAATTGTTTCTATTTAATAGTTGTTATTAGTATTTTTTATGTTGTAAACTGCCCGGAGTTCCTTCGGGAAGACGGGCAGTATATAAGCCCAATAAATAAATAAATAAATAAATAAATAAATAAATAAATAAATAAATAAATAAACAAACAAACACTTTCTATGAGTTACAAAATAATTGTTTTCACATCTCGTCCTTTATTTCCCCCACTCATTACCCGCTTGATTTCCTCTGGTGGTGGCTTCTTGATATCAACTGGCTGGAAGTCCGTGATGCCAAACTTGTCTTGATAGAATTGGCGAGTGAACTCGTCACAATCATATATGAAAAACTTGCGCCCAAGAAGAGTTGTGAATTTGCCTACAGCAAAATCTTTAGCTGCGAACCATTCCAGGACTTCCTGGTCAGAAATCTCCAGCACACAAGAGGGAAAGGTCCCTTGTGGAAGGAAGACAAGTGCTTAGATCTGTGTTACTTCCAGAAGTTGAAAAAAATACAATTTCCAGAAGCATGGCAAAAGAACAACATGGCTTCTTTTCCTTTGACAAATTAAGGCAAACCATTTGATCACAACATGCTGAGACTCTGAAAGTAATCATCACAGAATCATAGAACATTTAATAAATGTCCAAAGAAGATCTAGCACTTCTGAGGGTAGGCTGAGATACAGCGGCAGGAATCCTATTGCCAATTTACACTTTCATGACGGAAGTTGTCTAATTCTCAACAGCAAATTGCAAGTTATTAATAAAATGGTGGTTACATTTCTGGACAGGTTTCTTGATACAAATGTAACTTGGCAATAAGATTTTGATCAATGTGTTTCCTATAATGTGATTAGAATCTAATATTATAATGATGGTGTTGATACATGTTTTAAACCCATCTTGTGCTAAAATACTTATCTACAGCCATCTACCTGATCATCATGATTTTCTACTGCTTGCCATACTTTTGTTACTGACTGTTAAATTCTGGACTGGTATCTCCATATTCGCATGTTACTCAGGTAACTACATTACTTTTGTGCTCATTAGCACCAGCTTTTGCACTTCCATGCTCACACTGAATAACTATAAAAGTAGCACACACCTAAACAACAGGAGTTACCTTTGTTCTCCACAAATTTTTTGGGCAAACGCTGGCGTCTTATTAACACTGGGAAAGGGTCTCTGCCATCATTTCGTTCATGGACTTCTCGTACCTCCACTGTATCATCTGCTAGATAATAGTGAATGATGAAACAACGGTTCTCACCAAACATTTCCTCAGTGTTGTCCCACATGGCATAGAAACGAAGCACCTGTAATATATAGGATGTGCCATAACTCAATATATAGTATAGCATATGCTTTGCTCATATAAAGTGCCAAATTCAATCCTTAGCATTGCCATTTAAAAGAATGTATGGTACCAAAATAAGTCCTGTAGTTGAAAATATGTTACGAGCGCATAGTAGGCTAATACAGCCTGGAGTCTGCCCTGTGCAAGGAGGGTTAACCACGATGGCCCTTGTCCCATGGACAGGCCTCACGATGACAGTACAACAACTAGGCATACAAGCAAAAAGTGTACTGCTTATATACTGGCCCATACCACTTCAAGTAGTCTCTGGGCGGTTTTATAGTTTTTAAATACAGTGTGCAGGCTACACATTGCCCCCCCCGCCCCCAGCAAGCTGGATACTCATTTTACTGACCTCAGAAGGATAGAAGGCTGAATTAACCATGATCTTGCTACCTGGCACTGAACCCCAGGTCGTGAGCACAGTTTTACCTGCAGGACAGGCATTTAACCACTGCGCCATGGGACTCTATGGGGGATATAATTTCATTTATCCACCACTGTAGAAAGGGGTCATTTCGAGATCTGGGACGATTGCTACCGAGACCACAGTTATGAATACACAGAGAATGAACATTTAATTCCTTCTGGTCTCCTGCAGCTGTCATGGACCCATGCTGCCAAGGGACATCATGACCTTGGCTTCACAATGGAAACTAATCAATAGAGCTGGTCTTCAGCAGCCACCCTTCTGCCCCTTTTTGTTCACCCTACATTCCTATTTACGTGTGTAAGGAGAACTTGAAATCATTGGCAAAATCTTGTCCTTAGACATTGTTGTGACATATTAAATTATGCAAAAATAATTCTGTGCAGCAACTATGGGCTTGTCCTATTCCTCTTTTCACTCTTCACACTTGATTGCCAAAGTCCAGAGTTTTCTTCTTGTCTAAAATGGTCCATTGATTACACCCTTGAAAGCTCTGCCTACTGAGACAAAATCAGGAAACGAAGCCACGCTAAGATGCAAAGGTGCCATCGACTCGAAGCCAATGTATTTCAATAGTTAGAGTTAAGGAGGGACAGAACTGAGTAGCCCTACTGAATCACTGAGATTTACATCAATGTTCACTTACCAGTTCTCATGGATGCAATGAGTCATCTCTAACAGTCCTCACTATTGGCTGTGCTAGTTAGGATGGAAGGGAATTGCAGCCTACTAGCAAGTAGAGTGCCACACTCTGCCCAACACCAGTTGATAGATTGAATGTGTGAGATAATAGTAAAATCTCAACACATTACATACATTTTGCATAATTTGAACTAGAGGGCTCAGGTTTAAAATCCCTTTAACTATTCGTTATTCTGGTTTTAACTGAGCCAGACCCTTCATCTATCTAGTCCAGCAGTGTCAACACTAACTGTCCAGAATCTTGGGCAGGGTTTTTTGCACCTTCACCCTGGAAGTTAACCTTTGACCTTTTGCAGGCAAAGCATGTGTCCTGCCACTGGTTTATAGCCCCTCCTTTTGCCCATATAAACCTGGTGAAGGACCAGCTTCAGAGACCAGCAGAAACTGCTGGACAGCAGAATATAACATTCCTCATCATTTGCCTGGGCTCACTAGGGCTGATGGGAGCTGCATTCCATCAATGCCTGAAGGCCTGCATTCTGCCCACCCCCCACCCCTGAAAAGACATTTGGCAGATTGCAGGGACAAGGCCACCTCTGTAATAGGGGCTGCTCTGGTAAGGAAAATGTGCCGGAGTCCCCCTCTGTCTTCAAATGGACACCTGAGATGTTTTTTATTTAGGTCTGAGTTTAGTGTTACACATTCCACCCTATTAAAGGTACAGTATAATATCATCTTATTTTTGTGAAGATTCTCAGTCATCCAGGTGGGGTTATCTGGAAGTTGAGTTATGACAACTGGACTTCTTTTCTTGTGAGATGGAAACATTTTGCTACTCATCCAAGCAAGTGAAGCTGCCTGGATGAATTGTGAAACATTTCAATCTCTCAAGAAAAGAAGTCCAGTTGCCATGACTCAACTTCCAGATCGGGTTTTTCCTGCTTTCTATGATTTGTGTGTTTCTTGCTTGTCATTTTATTGACTTTACTGGCTTAATAATCATTAGATGTTTTGATCATATGGTATATGCAGAATAGCAGGTTACACATAATAGGAAACGGGAAACATAAGATGAGCCCTACCTTTTTATCAAAGGCCAAAAACTGCTTCAGCTGATCAAAATCTGAGGGTGTAACATACATGCGCAGAGGCATTTTACGCAACTCTGTATAAGGATCAAAAATCATTTTCTCTGGAGGATTCAGTTCAATTCCTTGGCTCTGCAGAAAAGTCTATTAAAAAGCATGCCATTATTTTTATTTATTTGTTTATTTAGTCATCTGTGTACATGGTGCTCTATATGCAAAATAGGTATGACAGGTACCCATCCCAAGAGGCTTGTCATCTAAAGCAGAAACATGGAATCTATAGGGGAAGAGGAAAATTGATGTTTCATGAGGCAGAGGAAGAATCTGTGTTTACTTAATTACCCATAGGTTCACTTAAAGTCAAATTAGATAAAACAACAACTTCACACTTAGCATCAGTCAAAATATGTGTGGCTGATGGAATTACATACTCTGCCGTTTATGCATCCTCATGAAAGCATATGGTCCCTAGAAAAACCTAGGATCACTGTAACTCACAATCAACATGGTGGTACATAATAATTATTTATTTCAGAGAGCATAAGACACTTGGAGAGCTAAAAGTGGCAAAATGGGATGACTAAAGATTCAGGGAAGGGATTGTCAGGCTGTGCAACAAACAAAGGAGGGTAGGGCCTTAGAGAGGTTTTGAACGTCAGGACAAGAAACCTGTACAAGATTTGGGACCAGTCAGGATTAAGAAGTGGAGTCACATCATTAGAAAATGTCAGAGATAATGGGGAATTGATGGGGAATCAGCATTTCCCATTGACAGCTGGAAAGTTCCCCAAAGCATAGTAAACAAAATTAGGAAGTTAAATGAAAATAACACCAATGATAATATATAGTTAATAGGAAAAGAGAAAAAGGAGGAAAACTGCTGACATACAAATAAAGTTAAGAAACATGCATGTTGTAGTATCAGAAAATGCCATGTAAATAATTATGGCTAAAAATGTGAGAGGATGTAGGTTAAATCACAGAGTATCACACAGAAGTTTAAAGTAGCTACAATAAGAGGGGAAGAGGGCATGGATAAACATTTTCACTGAGGCAAAAAGGAGGAGAGGCATACAAATGACACT
Source organism: Phrynocephalus forsythii (assembly GCA_029282475.1). Classification (NCBI taxonomy): domain Eukaryota; kingdom Metazoa; phylum Chordata; class Lepidosauria; order Squamata; family Agamidae; genus Phrynocephalus; species Phrynocephalus forsythii. Next base: position 3,884,566 of record JAPFRF010000001.1, on the reverse strand, counting down.
TAAAGACACCCTAGGCCAGGGATGGCGAAACTTTTAGAGACCGGGTGCCCAAACTGCGATTCAGAACCCACTAATTTTTCGCAAAGTGCCCATATAGCAATTTAACCTGAATACATGTGGCTGTGAAGAGGCAATGTCGGGTGCCAATAGAAAGGGCTCTGAGTATCACCTTTGGCACCCATACCATAGGTTCGCCAACACTGCCCAATGCTTTTCATAGTACCCCACCAAGAAGTTCTGCCATAATGTCCATACCACTAAAGAAAGACCCCAGTCAAATCACATATATGTATTTATATATTTATAGTGTGGGTGAATAAGTACTGTATATACATTTTAAAGCCTGTATAAGGCTGTGTTTGCAAATACATATATCATGCAGGTATCCTCAATCAAGAGCTGTGCTTGTTAAAGCCTTCTTCTATATTCTGTATTCATTTATGTTATTAGTAGTAGTATTGTTATTGGATTTCCATACGGCCCATCTGGCAGTAATAGGGCCACTCTGGGCAAAATACATAGTAGGATCTCCATATCCACTGGGGATGGGTTCCAAGCACACACACACTCCATAGATACTGAAAACCATCAATAATAGTGAATGCCAGAGAGAGAGAGAGAGAGAGAGAGAGAGAGAGAGAGAGAGCAGGATAAAAAGAAAAAAAAACAGAAGAAAATATTTTCATATACATTAGCAGAACTGGCCACTAGAGGATGCCAGAGAACTATCCTATGTGTACATTATTAACAAGTATTTATAGCATCGTTTCTGATTATGGTAATACTGTACATATGAAAATATTTTAAAGATTTTTTTAAAATATCTTTGATATTTTCAGAATGTGAATACCTGAATTAGTGGATACTGATCTTGTGGATAAGAGGAGCCTACTGTATTGTTTAATTCAGGAATGTCTGTCTCATATATGGAATGGGCCTCAGACTTCCTTACATCTCTCATCCCTTTTAACAATCGTAAAATAAAATTATAGCCATAATTATGAAAATACATCTCAAAATATTAACCAATGTATTATCTAGGTCTCAGCCTGATGTAACTCAATTTTTTTCTAATTAACTTCATATTCCACATTTCAAATCTATGTTTATTTCCAGGTACTAGGAATAAGCTTTGTCCATGTTGCTCTTCCTGCATCTAAAATCAAATCTATCAGGTAACACTTCAAAAGGTGTCCAGAGAACTCCTATAATATATGAATATTTTTTGTAATATGAAAAATGGATAAATATTCCAATTAAGTTGGCTTTCTAACAATCTTTTTAAAATATCATTTTTTCTGCAAATGTATGACCAAAAGTATAGTACCTCTGTGAATGCATCACAATCAACTATTCTGAAAGTCTTGCCATAGATAGTAATGTTTATTCCTCGGTTCAGATCTTTCCAATGATAATGGTCCCCACGATCATTCTTGGGCAGGCGTTGCCTTTTGATGAGCTTTCCCTGAGGAATGCCAGAATTTTCCACAATTGGCTCCATGACAGACATGCTATCATCTTCCAAATAGTAATAAAGGCCAACTTGACGTATGCGAAAATGCTCTTCTGTAGATATGGGGACATCTTCTTGAAAATAACCATCAAATTTCAATACCTGCAAAAACAATGACAAACAAAAGAAATCCATCAGACGGAACATTAGGAGCTCAAATCAAAACAAAACTCAAAACATTGAGAATGTGGAAGAAAATTGGGGGGGTCAATGAAAATATATGTAAACTGATGCATCATAGAACAAAAACATACACATGTAACAGCTGAACTGGAATCCACGCCCCCCAAAAATCCTAGGCTGGGGTCACAGTGACACAGTTAAATAAAAGAGTCAACCCAGTATGTGACAGGTTTGAAAAATACAATTTCTCTCTAGTGATACTCGGAAAAATGAGCTAAAATCAGAGTGTGTAAGTTGGAATTCTTTTGTGTACACATACACCAGTTGCATTTGGAATATTGTATAATACCAAACCTACATCTTAAATACTGTATATGTTTGCATTTACAGTACCTATGTTACAGTGCTTAGAAAAAGTGTAAGACATTAAGACCCAAAGTACTCAAGGAACATTATATCTATAGAGTAAAAGAGGATTGTTCATTTGCTTTCCAGTTTTGAAAGATTAGATAAAAGAGTACTATGGGCAGCTATTCATATTTATATAAATACAGTGGGGAAATAATAGGTGGTGGTAGTCTTATATCCAGAATATAATTTTTTTGCAAACTATAAAATTCCCTTCAGGGTTGGATTTTTGAAATATTGCAATGCTTTGAAGTCAAGATGTTGGTTTTCCACTAGAGGGGATAAGGAATGTTTGATAGAAGAATGGGAAAGGACATACTCCTTCACATGGAGAAGAAAATACAATATTGTATAGAAGAAGGGTTGCAGTTCAGATTTACCGTTTGATTTAGGGAAGGAAGTAAACCTTTCCTATGTGTATCTGCAGCTATGTCTAGTGGACGGATGTCTTGATTCATGCATGATCATTCTCAATGTTCGAGAATTTTCTATGCTGTCAATCACAGTATGTCTAGCTCTGGATACTGGATTGTCCCTTTGTTATGAATGTTATGAGGAGTATGGGGAGGTGACAGATATCTGCAGCCGTTTGTTTTAGAGTGGCAAACTATGGTTAGCAGCATTGGCTTTGTCCTGGCAGAGCCACACCATGACTCTGTGCAATGGGGAAATGGAGAGAAGAGGTAGAGGAATTTTTTTGATCAATGAGCTATGAATACATTATCTAGAGAGTTCTTTCTACAACCTACTCTCAAACAGTAGCTTCAACACTTTCTGCTCTTAGAGGTTGCAAACATGTCTACACTCAGTCTACCCCATCTGTTGCTGGTTTAGGTGAAGAAGCTTTTGTCTGCTCCCCACTTCTTGTCTTGAGGTGCCTTCCTGCTCATGTCCTATTCTTTGGTGCCATGTGCCAGAATTGTTCCATGTGAGGTGAAGATCTTGTGTTGTTTAGCAAAAGTTACAGCCTCCTCTTGAAAACTCTGAGCCAGGATCCTTTTGTCTTCTGCGACCCTGCTAAGCAGTTACATCTTGTTCCAGAGGAACTTCTGGTAAATTCCCATAGCATCCTGATAATTAGCTATGTGTATACTGAAAACTAGTGGAGATCTGAGTAATCACTCTCTTTGAAACTGATGTCTCTTGTTTGGAAGGGCACTTTACTTTTTTTAATATGGCTTGTCAGTGCTGAGAAGGATGTCTTTGCTGGATAGCATGAAGTTACCCCTTTAATGGCCATTCTAAGCACAGAAGCATTATATTCAGGTTCTTGGGTAACCTCAGGCTCTGATTGCATGGATTGTTCCCCAGAATATGAAATATGTCCCATATGCCTGAATTTCTTGGATACTGAACCCAATGCCAGAGTCATAGCTTGAATACAGTACTGTGTGTGCTCTGTTGATTTCAGCCTCAATCAGGATTGAGAATGACTGTGATGGAGTCAATTTTGCATCATTGACTTGCCAGTGGAGATGGAAGAAGACAGATATATGGAATGCTCTCTGACATTGACATCACATCATACCAAAACTGATGGAGCGCAGTAAACTGGAACCAGTACCTTATGGAACAGAGTAGACCAAAGCAAGCTGCCCACCTGCTCCTTGTTCTTAAACCTGATAGCTCAGTATCATGATCTCCACTTCTAATATGTTAGAAGTAGAAAACCTGCCAGAGAACCAGTTGGCCCTCTGGATGGTGAGGGAGGAAAAGGGGAGGTTAAGGAAGACTTGGAAATTGCAGAGAAATTGAATGAGTTCTTTGCGTCTGTCTTCATGACAGAGGACCTTGAGCGGATTCCGCTGCCTGAGCCGCCCCTCTTGACTAAAGAATTAAATCAAATACAGGTTAAAAGAGAGGAGGTTTTAGGACTAATTGATAAATTGAGGATTAACAAGTCACCTGGCCCAGATGGCATCCACCCAAGGGTTATTAGGAAACTGAGAAATGAAATTGCAGATCTCTTAATGGTTATATGCAACTTGTCTCTTAAAACGGCCACAGTGCCAGAGGACTGGAGGATAGCAGATGTCACACCAATTTTTAAAAAGGAAGGAGGGGGACCCAGGAAACTACAGGCCGGTTAGCCTTACATCTGTCCCAGGGAAGATGGTGGAAAGCCTCATCCAAGAGAAAATCTTAAAACACATAAAAGAACAAACCTTGCTGAGAGAAAATCAGCATGGCTTCTGTAAGGGTAAATCTTGTCTGACAAACCTCTTAGAATTTTTTGAAAAGGTCAACAGGCACGTGGATTTGGGTGAACCGGTTGATATAGTCTATCTGGATTTTCAAAAGGCTTTTGACACAGTCCCTCACCAAAGGCTGCTGAGAAAATTGCACAATCAGGGGATAAGAGGGCAGGTCCTCTTATGGATTGAGAACTGGTTGAGATCCCGGAAACAAAGAGTAGGTGTCAATAGGAAATTTTCACAATGGAGAGAAGTAAAAAGAGGTGTGCCCCAGGGCTCTGTCCTGGGACCGGTGCTTTTCAATCTGTTCATAAATGACCTGGAGACAGGTATGAACAGTGAGGTGGCCAAGATTACAGATGACACAAAACTTTTCCGTGTGGTGAAAACCAGAGAAGATTGTGAAGAGCTCCAGAAGGATCTCTCCAAACTGGGGGAATGGGCTGAGAAATGGCAAATGCATTTTAATGTAACCAAATGTAAAGTAATGCATATTGGGGCAAAAAATCCAAACTTCATCTATCAACTCATGGGCTCTGAGTTATCCGTGACGGATCACGAAAGAGATCTTGGTGTGTTGGTGGACAGCTCCATGAAGGTGTCTCCCCAATGTGTGGCAGCGGTGAAGAAGGCCAATTCCATGCTGGGGATTATCAAAAAGGGGATTGAAAATAAAACAGCCAACATTATAATACCATTATACAAAACAATAGTAAGGCCCCACCTGGAGTACTGTGTACAATTCTGGTCACCGCATCTCAAGAAAGACATAGTGGAACTGGAAAAGGTGCAGAAGAGAGCGACTAAAATGATTACTGGGCTGGGGCACCTCCCTTATGAAGAAAGGCTAAAACATTTGGGCCTCTTTAGTCTGGAAAAAAGGTGATTGAGGGGGGATATGATTGAGACATACAAAATAATGCAGAGTATGAGTAAAGTGGATAGAGGGAAGCTCTTCTCCCTCTCCCAAAATACCAGAACTAGGGGACAGACACTCAAATTGAGGGCTGGGAGAGTAAGAACAGACAAAAGAAAATATTTTTTCACCCAGCACGTTGTAAGTCTATGGAACTCCCTGCCACACAATGTGGTGATGGCATCTGACCTGGATGCCTTCAAAAGGGGATTGGACAGATTCCTGGAGGAAAAGTCCATCACAGGTTACAAACCATGATGGAGATGTGTAACCTCCAGGGTTTAAACCAGGGTACTTCAAGGGCCAGATGCAGGAAAGTGGTATCAGGAGACAGATATCTAGTCTCATGCGCTCCCAAACACATCTGGTGGGGCCACTGTGAGATACAGGAAGCTGGACTAGATGGGCCTTTGGCCTGATCCAGCATGGCTCTTCTTATGTTCTTATGTTCTTATGTACACACTGACCTTATATTCAAATAAATAAATAAATAAAACTGGAACTAATCCCCCAACAAAGGAGCAACCACGTGACTCAAGTTCAAAGGGGATTGATATCGACAAGAAGAAACTGACAAAAGAAGAGAGATGTTTGGTGAAGTTCTCTGGACAGTTGCTGAAGGGAACTGAATACTAACAATTGGACATAGGGTCATGTACAATGGGGGAGGCCCTATCCGAGCTGTCTTTTTTTCCTGAGATCTAGAATGTTCTGATGAGATTTCTTGCAAAGGCAGAAACATATGTATGAATTCACAGAGACCATGATGAAGTTCAATGGTGAGGAAAAGTAAGGTCCTGCACTTAGGCAGGAGAAACCAAATGTACAGGTACAGGAGGTGGTACCTGGCTCAACAGTAGTACCTGTGAGAGGGGTTTTAGGTGTCCTGGTGGACCACCACCTAAGGATGAGGCAGCAGTATGCTGCAGATGTCAAAAAAGCAAACACGGTCCTAGGCTGCATCAAGAGGGGATAGCATCAAGATCACAGGAAGTGATAGTACTACTCTATACTGCCCTAGTGAGGCCACATTTGGAATACTTTGTCCCGTTCTGGTCACCACAATACAAACAAGACACAGAGGCCCTAGAAAAAGTGCTGAGAAGAGCAACTAAGATGGAGGCTAAATCATATGAAGAATGACTAAAAGAACTAGACATGTTTAGCCTGATGAAGAGAAGACTGAGGGGAGACATGATAGCAGTCTTCCAATACCTGAAGGGTTGCCACAGGGAAGAGAGCATTGATTCATTCTCAATTGCACCTGAAGGTGTGACAAGAACCAGTGGGTAGAGACAGACAACCTGGAAATAAGAAGACATTTCCTGACAATGAGAGCCATTAAACAGTGGAACAACTTGCCTCCCAATGTTGTGGGTGCCCCATCACTGGAGATTGGACAGCCATCTGTCTGGGATGGTATGAGTTCTCCTGCCTTAGGAAGGGGGTTGGACTAGAAGACCTCAAGATCCCTTGCAACCCTACAGTGATTCTGTGGATTCTAAGTAGACAGATTATTTTCTTCCTCTAAAATGAAGACACTAGAAATTGAAGCCAATTAGTGTAAATAACTGGTAATAGCTAAATGTCAGCGCAAAGGAAATATTGTATTTGCAAGGCAGAGGGAGGGAAAGGAAAGGAAAGGAAAGGAAAGAATTCCAAACACCATAGAAAACTTAGCAGACTAATCCTATCAACTGTAAATTCTGCTGAATTTCCTAGGATGCATCAGATTCTTCCCAAGTAAAATTAAACAGAACCACACTCAAAGGTCTTACAGATAAACAGTCAAACTATAGCACACAGTCAAATGTTGCCACTAGTGATCCCATGGACATCTACACTTTAAGTAAACATGCACTGAAGCAGACAATAAAGGTACAACTCCATATCATATATTCCAACTGCAGCACCTGGATTCCAAATTAGCATTGGTGTCATTAGATGGTCCATAGAAAGAGAGGAACAGACAGTCCTCTTCTTGTGGTGCTATTGAGCACTACAGGTCCATGCTGCAGGCTAGGAGTACCCTCAGAGAGCAATCTGGAATGCTGAGTTGCTGCTAGACATGAAGCTTAACAAGCAAACCTTTGGTCTGCTCCTGTTACACAATGAGAGACACACACACTCTGTGGCGACAGCTCTTACTGTCAACCAGCTTCACTTCCCCTCCTCTCCATTCTCAATTGGTTTTGGTTTCTTTTTTGTTTTTGTTTTTGAAATTGGATCTTCCTTTTTGCTACAGACAGAGGTTAGATGCCAGCTAACCAGATAACTTCCTGGGGCCAGGAAGAAATCTTACCAGCTTAAATGACTGGGCAGTGTAACGTAGGTGGGTTTGGGGGGGGGTTGTTTTTTTGTTTTTGGTCTTCTGTAACAACACTGCTGGTATTGTTTCAACTACTCTTACTAATTCGGTTATATACCTGTACTCCTGATGCATTAGTTTTTTCAATCATAGGTGTATCTCAGGTAGCCTTTTCACCAAAGGGATCCTGAGAGGAATGTTTCATGGACCCAGCCCAGCTTAGAAGGTGGCATATCTTCTAGGCTGAAGGAGAGGCCCATCTTGATCAGTTTATGGCTTGTTGGCTTTAAGGTTCCTGCCATCCCTGATGATGCTTCAGCACATGGTGAAAGGGGCATGTACAGACCTGAATCACATAGTGTAGGTTAAGATCTAAGATCTTGTCATATGCCACAGCAAATGCTGTAAGCTTCAAACAACAAAAGACATGGCAACCTTTAACCCACTCCCATCTCACTTTCTGCCCAGTTCCACAATCACCATCTCAGCTCCCCCTTTCAGTTACGTTGACATTTCATGAGTCTTCTCCATGGGTGCAGAAATATAACATTCTGGAGACTAATGGGGTACAGAGAAGGAATTGATCTTCTTCAACTCATTAACAGCATATATATACACAGGGCCGGCGCTAGTTTTTTTTGCGCCCTAGGCAAGGGGGGGGCGGTGGAGGTGTGTGGCAGGGGGGCAGGGGGCAGTGGCAGCGGGTGGGGCGGCGGATGGCAGGGGGCGGCGATGGGCGCAGGGGGTGGAAGGCGGACGGGGACGGGCAGCAATGGGTGGATGGCGACAGGTGGCTGGTGGGCGGTGGGGGGACAGACAGTGGCGGCCAGCGGCAGGGGGGCGGCAGGCAGTCCAGTGCCCTCTCTCCATTTTGGTGCCATAGGCAACTGCCTAGTTCGCCTTAATGGAAGCGCCGGCCCTGCATATACAGTAGTACACTGTGTAGGGTGTGGACTGGGTTCTTGGTCCCAATCTCACTCATACTCTTTCTAGCAAAGGGTGGTAATATATTTCTAAAAGGCTCAGACCCTTTGAAAATAAAACAGCGAAGTACATAACAGCTTGAAGTATTCTAGAACAGGGTGGTGGCAATGATAGTGTAGAGAAAGAAAGTAAACATTCCACATTCCAATTTCCCATTGATATTCTGTGTATAGAACTGGAAGAGAAAAGTAGAAATATCCTTCTCTTCCTTGTATCCCTCAAGATACAGCAGGATTTTATTATTTTCATATTGATTGTTTTAAACTATTAGTTATTTTGTTGGCTTTAATATGTTGTTTTATATTTTTATATATTCTATGCCAGTGCCATCCAGTCAATATAGGCACAGAGTTAAATTTTTTTTCATGAAACAAGTGTGCCTTTGCCCAAAAAAGGTTGAAAAACACTGTTCTATGCCATCCAGAGACCACGTGGTTGTGCGGCAGCTAAAAAAAAGAAAGAAAGAAAGAAAGAAAGAAAGAAAGAAAGAAAGAAAGAAAGAAAGAAAGAAAGAAAGAAAGAAAGAAAGAAAGAAAGAAAGAAAGGAATGAGATGGGTTTCCTGTAATCTAGCAATATACTACTAAGGTTCAGGGCTGAGCGGATAGGATGTCACTCATTTACCCCACCAAAAAGGCAATGAAGTGGAGGAGGGAGAATTTCCCAAATTGTTGTGAGTTTTTCGAGCTGTTTGGCCGTGTTCTGGAAGGTTTTCTTCCTAGCGTTTCGCCAGACTCTGCAGCTGACATCTTCAGAGGGCAAGGAGCTCTCCGAGCTAGGAGTTATCTCTGTGCTCTGGGGTATAGAGTGAGTGAGACTGTGGTTTTTTAAAAAAAATTGTGGGAAAGAGGAAACTTTTCCTATGCAGGAGAATAGGTGTTGTTGAAAAACAAGCTCTGGATACAGCACCCTTTGCACCTACAGTCTGGTTCTGATATGTGGATGACACATTCGTAATTTGGAGCCACGGTGAAGATAAATTGGAAGAATTTCTAAACTACCTCAACAATATACACCCAAATATACAATTCACCATGGAAAAAGAAATAGAGGGAAAATTCCTATTCTTGGATGTCATGGTCATACACAAACCGGACCTCCAAATAGGACACAAGGTCTACAGAAAACCCACTCACACAGATCAGTACCTACATAAAAATCCCACCCACCACCCACAACAAAAAGAGATAATCAAATCACTTGTAGACCACACAAACCAAAACTGTGAAGCTGAATTTCCCGAAACTGAACTCAGTCACCTGAATTGGGCCCTACAGGCAAATGGCTATTCCAAGAACAAAATCAAAAGAGCCAAAAATCAAAAACTGAAAAAACAACACCAAACTGATGAAGAAAAACAGCCTCCAACAAACAAAGTATTTCTACCATACATAAAAGGAGCCACGGACTGCATGGACAAAGTGTTAACAAAACACAACCAACAAAAAGTATTTAGACCTACCACAAAATACAGCAGATGCTACGGTCAGCAAAGGACAAAAGGAACCCACTCGCCACTGCAGGAGTAGACCGGATACCTTGTAATTGTGGCCAGGTATATATTGGACCACAAAGCACAGCATCCAGACTAAAATCAAAGAATATGAAAGACACTAAAATCAGACTAAAATCAACAAAGCCTGGTTTCCAGTACTGAAAACCACAGTCTGCAAAAGGCAAAAGCTCAATGATTTGATCCCAGCGAGAAGCAACAGTGATCAGTTCACACAATAGAACAGCTTGCGACACCCATCAACCACAGACAAGGATCACTGCCACCCCTAATTGCAGTGAAACTTCTTAATCACTTCATCACAGTACAATGACTAACACCTATTGTCTTGCATAGGACAAGTTTCCTCTTTCCCACAACTTGTCTCACTCACTCTATACCCCAGAGCACAGAGAGAACTCCTAGTTCCCTGAGCTCCTTGCCCTCTGATGATGCCAGCCACAGAGTCTGGCAAAACGTCAGGAAGAAAAACTTCCAGAACACAGTCAAATTCCCCAAAAAACTCACAACAACTATCAGATCCCGGCTGTGAAAGCCTTCAAGAATACTTCTCAAATGTTTATCCTCTTGCTATCTTCATTTGTAGGCCCAGCTTGTTCATTTAATATTGAATTTGGTAGTCCCATGAACCAAGGCCACCCTCAGGCAATATAAGAGGCTCTGCCTCCTTGGAGGCCTCACTCCTTTTGCATAAAAATCTTTGCTGATATTAAAAAAACAAATGCAAAGAAAGAAAGAAACAGAAATGCAACAGACAATACTTTTATAGATCAGTCAAACATCATCATACAAAGAAGACTCTCCAGGTCAATGCAGACAACAGTCTTTGCACACGGGGTCAAGTTAAATTCTAAAGGTATTAAAACAGTGAAACTGCCATAATTACTTCAGTAGCTCAGACATCACCATTTCCATTTATGAAATTAGATGGTCTTGAAAAATACCTTTTTGTCAAAAGCCACATGTGCAGGTATGAAGGCTGAAGGTGGGGCTTGTCTGGGTTCACCATACGTTAATGTGGGTCTTTTGTTGGAGAGCTCATCCAGTTCTGCTTGAGATAGCTGATTTACATTAAGCCGAGTCCCACCAATCCCAACAGTTGGAAGTCGCTTAAAGGCAAAACCGTTTCTGTAACCCAGAGTCTGAGAGCGATGAAAAGCAGTTTTCTGAGGGGAGAAAATAAAGAGATGCTGTCGGGTATACAGCAACATGTGCTGCTAATACAGTGGTACCTTGTATAAAGGAATTAATTTGTTCCAAATGAAATTCTGTTAAGCAAATTTTCCTTTATACAATTTCCCATAGGAATGCATTTAAAGCAGAGTAATCCCTAATCGCGACCATTTTTATGTTGTATGGATTCACACTATAGGCAATTCTGTAAAGCAAATTTCCCCTGTCTCTGGAATTTTTAATGTTGAACAGATTTTATGTTATACAAACCGTTTGTTATATGAGGGTTTAACAGATTAATTATGCAGGGTACACATGTTATAGTTACAAGTGCCAGCAAATGTCCTTGTTTTCGATTATGATGTTTCTGGAAGCAAAAAGGTGGCATTAGGCCACACAGTCCACCATGTATTTCCCTGTGAGTATGTCTCAAAGACATAAGCAAGTCTTACTTCTGTGTAGACACAAAGAGGAACAAAAACAATACAGAGTTATGTTGGGTATTGCCCATATTCATATAACTCAATGTGTGATGCTGATTTTAAACTGCAGTAGGAAGGAGTCTGTGAATCTTTATACTAATATCTGTAGTCCATAATAGCCTGGATGGGAGTTAATATACTTCGGATAAACAAGAGTTGATGATGAAATGTGGCTTGTGCAAATTGGAGAGTAAGCAAAAGGCTTTTTTTAGATGGCTCATATTCCTCGGAAAGAGGTAGGTAGGTGAGAAGCTTGGAAGCATTCGTGGATCTGGTGTTTTTCACTCATACACTGGTGGCATTACCCAGGGTAACGGTTTTCACTGAGCAGCAGTACCTCTACCATCAGGACTCTAAATGAGATGCAACACTTCCATAACACAACATAACAGAATTGTTATTATTTTCTTTCATTGGATGATAGCAATAAACTATATTGCCAATATGGCCACTGCTATTTTTTTTTATCTTTCATTTTACAGCAAGAGCAATTTTGCAGCAGCAATAATGGCACCGCCCATCTCTAGTTCCTCGTCTGCAGCAGGTAGGCCTGGCCGCTTTATTTAGGTAAAAGGAAGTTCCGTGCCTGGCATTTGGTATCAAGCAGCATACACAAGACATGCAAACATTACTGTCCCATTTTAATCAACCACGAGGTCTTCCATTGGGAGGTTTCACCCCCTTTCGTGTGACATTGAGAGCCTTTCTTGCAAAAAAAAAAAAAAGGCTCTGAATGCACAGAAAAAGAGCGTGAAGAAGGGAGCCCGAGGAAGGTGGTGGTGGTGGTGGTGGTGGGGATGGAATGGAACGGGAGAGGTTAATGGAGAGGAAAGGGGCAGGAGGAAAAAAGGGGGTTTCCTTTTGCCCCCCCCCCCCCGCCCGACCCCCTCCCTCACCGTGGGGTCCCGGAAGGACGAGCCCGGCAGGAGGGGCAGCCCTTGCACCGGCTGGTGGCTCATGGTGGCCGAGGAGGCGCTCGGCACGCGAGGGCTGGTTCCTCACCGGGCGGTAGGCCGCGGCGCCCGTTGCCTTGGCAACGGTCAACACAAGCGGCGAACGGCCGGCCCTTCCCTTTCCCTCCCCGCCCGCCCTCCTCGTCTACGTCACCCGACCGACAGGGCCACGGTCCAATCGGAGACCGGCTCCCCGGCTCCCGGGCTCCCGGGCGACTCGTGACTCGAGGAGGGAGTCGCGCCGCGAAGAAACTGGGACTCGCGCCGTTTCCCCCTTGCGCTCCAGCCCGGACTTCCCTCGCTCGACGCGGAGGGAGTGTATTATTCCGGACGGGATCGCTGGGGGGGTGGGGGGTGGGGGGTGGGGGGGTGACCTTTGTTCCTGCTAGGCAAGGCAGGAGCACAAATTTAGGAGAGAGTGACTCCCAAGTGGAATAAGGACTCGGTTTGCATATATGGTTGTGCGGCGTTAGGAGCTTGGGACGCCTATTTTTTTTTTAATTCTATTTAAAATATTTTTACCCCACCTGTCCCCAAAGCTGATCGATCTTGGCTTATTGGATGCATACGACAAGTAGTGAAAAACCACTTTGAAGACGAGTTCGACGAGCTATTCCAGATGCTGGACTTTAATTATGATGGCAAGGGGGAGGAGGAGGATTTGAGAAGCCTGATGTTCTGTGATTTTTCACGATCCAAAAAGGGAGGATACAAACTACAGGGAAGTCATGGATGTTGACCAGTTGAGAGTTGTGGTGGAGAGCCATCCTCGTTGGGCTTGCATCATTAAAAAAAACAATATTAGAGCTAACAATAGCGAGTATTCGAATACCAAAAATGGATCAAACAAAGACCATAAAAAAAGCATAAGCAACACCAAAACACATTCAAAGCAGTAAGGTACAACAATATATTCAAATACCCCACTCAGACACCCAGTCAGTCGCTGGGGGAAAACTTGCCGGAAGAGAAAGGTCTTGGCTTGCTTATGGAAAAACAGCAAAGATGGCCCCAGCCTGGTCTCTTTTGAGAGGGAGTTCCAAAGTCTGGGAGCAGCAACAGAGAAGGCCCTGTTAAAGTCATCAGGAGAGGCCTTTCTCTCCATCCTGCCTCCCTCACAGGTATGTCTCATGGGAACACATGAAAGGCCCTTCCCGGTTGCTATGCTTAGACTTTGAAACTCCCTCCCACTAGAGGCGAGGACTGTGCCATCTCTGGTGTCTTTCCAGAAACAAAGCCCTTTCTCTTCAGGCAAGTTTTCCCTGAATGATGAGACTACCTATTAAATGTCTTTTATATGAATCCATCATTCACAGACTCTTGTGTTTATAACCACTTATAACCTTGTATCATTGCATTGACACTATGTTTTCAATGTTAGCTTCCATCCCTCATAACTTTTACATGGAATTTTAACTCTTAACTGCTCGCATTATCTTGTAAGCTTTAATGTTGTCCCTCAGTTCCCTGTTCTCAAACTTGAATACCTGTATGCCTTAATTGGACTGGACTGTATATTGTCCCTCATTAATGTAAGCCGCCTTGGGTCCTTTTCCAAGGAGAAAGGCAGGGTAAAAATGCTCTAAATACTGTAAATACTCTACATATACATTCTAAATGAGTCAAAACCCACAATTTCCAAAGTCCCTACTTGTACAGAGAGGCACCCTACACTTGGCACTAGTGATGAGTCATTATGGAAATATAAAAAAATATATAGAATTATTGAATTGGGCACTAAACTTTAACCCCCTTAAAAGCCAGCCAGGGAGCCCAGTCCCCCAAGGACTGTGTTCATGGGTTTTCCGCCTACCTGATTCTTAGCCTCCAACTACCACTGCCCCACACATCTTCTCTCTCTCTCTCTTCTCCCTCCTTCCTCCCACTCCATCTACACATTTTAAACATGTCTCTGCTCTACCTAATGGCCCCTATATCTACCAACTGGGGCAAGGGAGTTATGGCACGGAAGAACTGGTATCATGGCAGCACTACAGGACAAGCTACATCTTCTGGAAAGAATCCATTCTCCCCAAAGCTTCTGGCAGGTCCACCAGAGCCCCAGACCCAGATGTTATCACCGCCTGGGGAAACATTCCATTATCACCTTCCTGCACTCACAAAAGACTGGCAAACTCCTTTGAATAATCCCATGGGTTTTCCTGCCTCACATTGACTCTGACAATAATCCTTCCTACCCCCTTCCCCCCGTCTTCCTCTCTCTCTCTCTCTCTCTCTCTCTCTCTCTCTCTCTCTCTCTCTCTCTCACCCCAATTCTGTCACCTAGCCCTTCTGCCTCTTTTGCCCATGTCCAACCTCACTATCTAACCCTTCCATTGCCTTGCTCATCCCCAAACCCCAAAACTTGCAGCTAGAAGACAGGGCTTAGGCTGGGCAAAACTCTAAGTGGGAGATTGCTTGCCCCCTACCCCAACCAGCCAGGGAATGATTCTCGGCCATCAATTCCAAGTGTTCAACAGTCCAGCCACATTGCCCCCACAGAACCAACACCCCCAATCCTGCCAATCTCTCCCTTTTCCTTTCCTTCTGCCTCATTCCTTCTTGGCCTTTCCTATCTCATTAAAACTAAATACTTGGGACATTTCTCTGCTTCCCGGACCTAAGCCACCTTTTGGGCAGCAAGAGGGGTTGCCAGCTCAGCTGAAGGAAAAGATCATCCAGACTCCATTTTCCCAACGCGGGGAAGGCACGTATACCCAACAGATATGCAAGATGTTATCACCGTCTGAAGCATACTATTGTTTCATTCCTACATCCAACTAAAGACACCATCTGGCAGCAAATGACTTTTCCGGATTAGCTTTGCCACCTCCATTGTGACTGTTCCTCTCTGCCTACCTGTTGATTGTCCCCTGACTACCTAAACAGATTGAATCACCGCTTGGAGGAATCTTCCATTACCATCTTTTCTGGACTCATGAGAAACTGGCAAATCCCCTTTTGAATAATCCTATCGGTTTTCCTGTTCCATATTGACTCTGCTCCTCGACCCCCTATTGACTTCCTAATCCCTACAGTGTACCAGGCTCAGCAAACAAAGCCTTGTTTCCCCTTCCCATTGTGTCCTCCAAGATGGCCTAATCAGGGAACACCTGGGCTCATCAGCATTTGCATGAACCCCTACTCCAGTTTACCAAGGACCGCCCAGAGCCGCCCCTGGCCACCCCTGGACTATCCCAATTGGACAATTTGAACTTCCTTCAGCCAATCTCTGAATAGGCGCCATTCTGTGATGGGAGGGGGGAAGAATCAATAAAAGTTTGGGATTTCCATGTGCTCAGCGCTGAACACCTTCGCTCTGTCTCTGGCTGGTGTTCGCCTGCTGTTTCTTTATTAGGCCTAATAAAGACAGTATTTGCCTCAGGATCTCTCTCTCGTTGGACTTTTATTGGCATCTGGGGGTCCAGCGGAACTCAGCAGGACTAGCCTGACTGAAAGGTAATTTTAGCTTATTTTAAACGCAACATATTGGCGTCCCTGGGTGGGCAAAGGAAGGAGCTTATCTCCCTGAACTATCCAGGGGCTGCCCCAAATTCTTTTAGCCCCGTTTTTGGGAGCTGCCCTTCCTAGCAGCTGAAAGGCAAAACTGAGAGTTGTTCAGCCACCTTCTCTTGGCGCCACCAGCCATTTGCTGGAGAGAAGGCAGTTGAACTTCACCTGGCAGATCCTTTTCCAGCTCCGAACGAGGGGTGAGAGACATCCTTTGTTAGGGTTTTTCCTTTTCAGCAGAACACACATCGCAGCATCGAGAAGGTCGAGGCTTGGAGCCTGGACTGGAAACAGAAGATTGGTAAGAGTGTGGGACGCCCCTGACCCCCTTTAGGTGTGCCCCCAAGAGCTGGGTTGGACTCAGATTGGGGGGTAGAGGTTGCTGTAGGAGCAGGACTATCACACTGATAAGGCTTTCGTTCGTGCCACAAGCAGGAGCTGGGTTGGACTTAGGCTTGTTTGGGGAGAGCTCTGCTGGGCAGGCTCCTCACGAACGAAAGGGGGGGTGCGATCTCGAGAGAGAAGGGGGTTGACGAACCTCCGACAGACGAGATGGACCCAAAAACGTCCAGACGCTGCCGAGCAACTTCTCCCGGATCGATTGGGTTAACTGGTCAAGAAGGCCAGACCAGCGTAATCCGTGAATTGGCTTTTTCCAAAAGCTTGTAGTTAATTGGCTTGTTAAGTCTTGTTGTGGGTTTTTTGAAGTTAGCTGCGAGGATGGGTAATGAACTTTCCACTGTTGGGTGTGCTAAGACTCCCCTTTTGTGTGTGTGGGTTTTTTTTTTTTTTTTTTTTTTTTTTTTGAGGTAAAGAGTTTGGTCTCCGTTTAGCTGTGAGAATGGGGAATGAACTTTCCACTGCTGGGAGTGCTAATACTCCCCTTAAGAGCGCCCTGGACCACTTCTCTGCTGTGGTGGATCCAGAGACTGAAAAAAAAAGGGGAAAAATTAAAAAAAAAAAAGGTAAAACGGACTAAGCTAGCAAAACTCTGCAGAGAAACACTGGCTTTTATTCCACCTTGGCCAGGACCCTTCCCGAAGGCCATGGGAGGGGATTTTTTTTTTTACAATCTGGGCAGAGAGGCAGGCATTTGCCGGCAAGGTGGCCTCAAAACCCCAGTTTGTCAAGGGTTGGGAAAACTTGCATCCTTAGCACCACCAAATGCAAGCCCAACCACCTAACAGATCCTGTTTGGAGGGGGGAAGACTTTCTCCATCTGACCCTCTCCTGTGCCAGCCACATGGCTGATTCATCACCAGCCGATCCCATCCCCATCATCTCTAGAAGGGGGTGCTAGTAGAGCACCAGCCTTCTCCATCCTCCTATCTCAGTCCCAAGGGAATTCAAATGCTAGCCCCCTTGGGGAGACTCACCTCTGTCTTTAGAACTGACCAGACGGTCAGAATGCCAAAAAGCCCCTCTTTTCAGGAAACCCAGGCACCTTCACGTGAGAAACCCCCCCCCCACAAGACAATATTCCTCTGCCAGGTCCCTGGGGCTACTTATGTACATAAACTAACCTCCTTGCCCCTTGGGTCCATATTACTGAATCCAGGGGAGGCCTCCTTACAAGGAGGCTCTAGCAAAAGTATGTGGACCTGGTTATTCTGAAAATATCCAAACCCCCCTGCCCAAGCACATGTGGAGCTTGATTGATTTTCCTCTCCTACAGAGGAAAAATCATTCAGCTCCAATCCAAAAAGGGGAGGTGAGGCTTCTTCACCTCCCCCTCTCTCTTTCTCTTTCTCTCTCTCTCACCCTCCCTTGCTCTCTGCCTACCTACCTATCTATCTATCTATAGTGGACCCTTGTGTGACAAACAGCTAGTGTAACATAAAAATTTGTACAACATAAAAGTTCTGGTGATAGGGGAAATTGGCTCAACGTGGTAGCCTATGGGAACATCCGTGCAACACAGAAATAGGATTGCTCTGTTTTCGATGCACTCCTATGGAAATTTGTGTAGAAGAGAATTTGCTTAACATAGTTTCATTTGGGGCAAATTAGGTTCCTTTGTGCAAGGTACCATTCTATCTATCTATCTATCTATCTATCTATCTATCTATCTATCTATCTATCTATCTATCTATCTATCTATCTATCTATCTATCTGTCTGCCTATATTTGATGAAAGTAAGTGAGGCACAATGCCTGCCTAACTGAATTTTTCCTAGGGTAGCTTGTTGAGATGCTCAGGAGCTGCCTTTACTGTTTTTGTCTTTTTGAAGAAAAAAAAAGAGGAGGGGGGCACGTTACCTGCCTCCCCTTTGAGGGGGGCATTGAATGAATGTCTTTCGAATCTGGGTCACGTGGTCTTCCAATTATTGCATGTGCTAATGTATGCCTGTGATCTCTGCTCTCTCCCTTACTTTGGCTGTTATACTCCCTCGTTTTGTTGTGTGTGTGTGTGGAAAGCGCATGGGAGCGTGCAGGGCCATGTGGATGCGCCCTCCTCCTCCTCCCTTCTTCCCCTCTCTTTTTTTTCTCTCCCCAGGGGCAGAGAGTGAGGGTGCCTCTGAGCTTCTGCAGAGTGCACTCTCTGTCTGAGCAGCAAGAACTGTGTATGTATATGTATGTGTGTGTGCCCATGCGAGATGCCCCCTCACTCCCTCTGTGTGCTGGATGGTTTTGAGCTGCACATGGGTGGTAGGGGTGCCCCCCCTTTCCAGCCTGCAGTAATTCCAGGCTGGAGTCCTAAGCATCCCCCTTGTTGTGTCCTGGTTGCCAGGTGTGTGTATTTACTGTTTAGTGTTTTAATGTCTTCCCCTCCCACCACCAGCTTGAGGGAAAAAGCCTATTGCACAAAGAGGCAAGTCCCCCCCCCCCCACGGGAGGGCTGGCTCTAGGGAGGACCACCCTTTAGCTCCTCAATTTTAAAAGATGGCTGGATTAATCCTAGCCTGGCATGGCCCTGAAAAAAGTGGCCCTAATGTTTATTTGCCCTCTCCATTCTAAGAAGAGAAGGCATGTGTTTTCCCCTGTCTACCCCCTTTTTTTGATGATTAAGGGTTTCACACCGGGGTGGGGACATTCTAACCCCGATGTGAAGAAGGGGGGGAGGCGACCCCCTCCACCGACACATGTGCCAAGCACACTGTCGTATCTGGAAAAGGGGGGAACCTGGAACGTGCCTGGCAGAACCTATCCCCTATTCCCTCAGGACAGCCGGAACCCTCTTATTCCCCTGCCTCCTGGATAAAAACCACCCCTCTGTACTCTTCTCTAGGCTCCCTACAGTCTGGCGGGAAGTGGGAGAATGGCTGGTGGGTGATCAATGGGCTTGGGCAGTTCCTCTCAGCAATACTGTCCTATTAAGTCAAACGGTTCCATGAGGGGCTCACATTCCTCAGGGAAAACTTTGTCTAATTGGCTAAGACATCTATACTTCCACCCTGAGCTGCAATTGGTTTGCGAAGGCATAGTTGCTCCTTGCCTCATCTGCCTACAGAACAACCCATGGGGGATTAAACCTATACCCCAGGGGGTTCTTGTGCAGGCCTGTTACCCAGGGGAGGCATGGCAAGTTGCATCTGAGCCACCCCCACCGCCTGCCTAGAACTGCCCCCACTCAGACCCCCACATGGTCACCCCCTTTTGCTGTCCTAGCCCGAAAGCCTGACCCAGGGAACCAGCCCCTGCCGTCCTATTCCAGGGAGTCGGGAGGGGGTTTATCTCTCTCTCTCTCTCTCTCTCTCTCCCCTCTCTCTGCAGGTGTTACGACTGTCCCTCTTCAAGGAGACCTCCCAGTCTGGTGGTGATGGAGGGGCCACCGCCCAGCTGCTTGAACATGAGGGTGGAAGACAAATCCTGGATCCATTTCCCCCGGGTCAACACAGCCCCCACACCGGAGGAAGGGGGGCATGCCAACAGCCAGAGCCCCTCCATCTTAAGACCGTCCGGCAGAGAGGAAGGAGTAAACCTCATCCCATTGGACCTTCCCTAGACCCTTCTTGGACTCTCTCTGGACCTTTCCCTGGACTCTGTTCAAGCTTCACCCAGATTTACATCGACTGGACCTGCCCCCCATCTTTTCCCGCTTTGCTTGGACTTATTTTGGGACTCCCCACCTTCACCACTAGCCCTGGACTCTCAATTCACCAATGCTGCCAGCCACCTGCCCGCCCAGTCTGCTAAGAACTCCAGAGACTGCTCACAACGCTTGCTAAACCCTGGGCCCTTGGTGAGTGTTGGGTCTCTATCTCTATCTCTACCTCTCTACCTCACGCACTCTCCTGCTCTCTCTAAAGCCCTCCTCTTACGCACTCCTAGGGAGCTACTGCTGAATAGTAAGCCTTTCACTCCAGGAAATGTAGAGCCTCCAGCTGCAGGACTGGTCTATCAGGAATTTGAATCAGGTTCAAAAACTTAACATTGTTTCATCCCTGAAATGGCTGATTGAGTCCCATAACACTCCTGAACTGGGTGCCCATTTGCTTAAAGTGTTTTTGTTCCCTCAGTTATATAAGTCAGAATGGAACCAAAGGAAGCAGTCCCCAATTGGACGGTTTATCCATGGAATTCCCTGCCTCTGTAGAAATGGCAATGGGATTGTTATTTGATTTTCACTTATTGGCAACGTTTCCAAGGCAAAGCATACAATATGCAGACTGAGGTCTTATACCTCAACTTATTTCAACCTAAAAGGAAATGGAGGGCCTTCTTGGGAATGGCTGCCACGTTGAATCTCTGACCTTGCACAATTGGTTACACCTCTATTTTGTGGGACTAAAACAGAGGGTGAAAGGGTTGAGTCAAGTAAAGAGATGCAGAGGGCATTCCATAACCCTTAAAGATCAAGCTTATCGAAGCTCTGGCTTGAGGTATACCTGACCCATATTAAAGGGAGCTGGTGAAGACCAGCAGCCTATCTTGCCAGCCAACTGGACCAGAATGTCAGGGGCTAGACAGCGTGCCCTAGGTAGCAACGTCAGCTGCAGACCCAAGTCGAGAAGCAAGTAAGCTGACTTTGGGGGCATCACTAACTCTTTATGCCTCACATGCTGTTAACACAGTATTGGAGCAAAAGAGAGGCCACTGGGAGTCCAACGCTAAGTACATAATGTCTTAACCCTGCCACCCTGCTCCCCATGGGGAATATTAACTCAAACAAGTGTGCTTCTGGCATGCAATGTATTGCAACAATGAGATTCAGTGTGGAAAAAAGAACCAGCCAAATCGAAGGAGGAACTCCCCTAAATTGGCTGTTCCCCCTATTAAAATTCAGAAAATTGGGCGCATTTTGTGGCAGAAACCATCCAGAGATTGCACAATATTTAGACATATAAAATGGTCCCTGCATGCACCCTGGCAGCCAGAATCCAGGGGAAGATGTCACTCAGATGTTAAAGTCTCACTTCCCATTGGCTTGCTCCCCCATGCCTTGCCCCAGATATGAATACTTCTTAGGGATAAACTGGCCATGTGTAGCTCCTAATGGACAACCATGTCCTATGGAAAATTTCCCTCCAATCCCGCTGAACGCGGAAAGGCACCCCCTCCCCCAGACCCTTCTAATTAAACAGGTGGCTGGACCCTAGGATATATGGAGCAGATCCACCTGGGAGGTGATCCTGTCGGACACCTCCAACCCGAAAAGGGGGGAATGTGAAGACACTGTGAAAAAAATAAAATTTTAAAACTTTTGGACCGGTTCCGAAAGTCAACAATACGGCCCAATTGGTCCCCATACTGAGAAAAGCAAGCTGCTTTTCACCCCGTTTAAAAATACCCAGCCGTTCCCGAGATATGGGCAGAAAGCGAGCCCCCCCCTTCCTTCCGACTACAATGTTTTTCAGTGGGAATCAGCTTCTCCCCCCCTCCCTTCCTGCTACAATGTTTCTCTATGGAGCCAGCCTTTTCTATAAGAGGAGGTTTTGAGCCTATCTTTCAGAATCCTTTAACCTTTTTCTGTCTTTTACTATTAACCTGTTCCTGCCTCCATTAACCCTTTCCTTTTCTGTCCATTCTTTCCTGGACTTTCCATGATATATTTACCTTTTCCTGTCCATTCGCTCTTTGCCTACCCGCTTCCAGACCCTGAGCCTTCCCCCTGTTCTTGCCGCTTTTCCTTTTCACCCAAAACCTTGCCCCCCCGTGTTAACCCTTTCCTCTTCCTCTCTCCCGCTCAGGACTGCAGCCCTTCCCGCTCACCAAAAGAACCCCACCAAAGGACTGCAGCCACCAAAAGGACTGCAGCCAGGGCAGCCTGGGCAAAATAAGTCTTAGACCAATTTCTATATTCTCTACTCAGGCTGAAGGGGGGAGTGACTACCCATCTCACCCTTTGGGCCAAGAAACACCCTTAAAACATTGGTCCTCTTGCCTACCTCTGGCACCAACCAAAAATACAAAAGGCTTTTTCCTTCCTTCCACCTCTCTATTCTCTTCTCCTGTTTAACCTCCCCTCATCCCACTACCCTGAGGTACCCTCTCCCCTGACCCCCATCTCTCATCAACTGGGGCTGAAGGAAGGCAAGGCACCAAGAAGAAAATGGCAACTTCACAGGCTGGCAAGGGGTGTCCAGAAACTTCCATCCTCATCAGGGCCTCCACACGTACCCGGCAACTACTCTCCAGAGAATCAACATTTCTGTCTACCACTCCAGATTGTCATCAAAGCCTGAGGACACTCTCCATTGTTTCATTTACACCTGGGAAGGACTTGTATGCTCATGTTTACAGTTTCTGTAACCACCAAAACACTCATATGCAATTCCATAAGAGTTTACATCCTTGAGCTTTTACGCCTTTGTATCATTCCAGCATGCCTGAATATAATCCTATTATGACTTGTATCCCCATGTATCCAAACCATTGTGTCTCCCAAATGTTTGTGTGTAGACCCATTGACCCTTCCTGCCCCCCCACTGGTGTTGATAATTGCTTTCTGCCACCTCCTATTGACTCACTGATCTTTTCAGTTTACCAACACCCCAAAACAATGCCACACTTCCCTGTCCCCATTGTGACATTCTGTCTAACATTTGCATAAGCCCTGGCTGCTGCCAGGGACCACCCAGGACTGCCCCAACCAACTCCTAACCCCTCTTGATTGGGCCATTTGAACTTCCCTTGACCAATCCCTCATTTTGGCGCCACTTGGGAAAGGCGGGGAAAGACAGTCAATAAAAGTTGGAACTCTTTGTGTGTTCTGGGTCGACATCTTAGCCCGGTTGGAAGGCAGATGTCCACCTGCTGCTTTTATTGGTACCAAATAAAATCAGTATTCCTCTGATTTCTCGCGTTGGATCTTTATTGGCTTCTTGTGGGATTCAGCGGACTTCAGTGGGGCTAGCCCATCTGAAAAAAATTTTTTAAACCCTATTTTGGGACTTAACACTAGGATCAGGGATGGGTGATGTGCAAGCCTCCATACGCTGACCTACAATTCCTGTTATCCCTCACCATTGACTCTCTTGGCTAAAACTGAGTAATAGTTTAGACCAAGAAGATTTGGAGGGCCATATTTCCCAGTCTTCCTTTAGTCTTCAAAGCTTGGAGCAAGCACCTGCTATTTCTTTCATTCAGTACTTCCTCCATTTCCAAAGGGGGGGGGTCATGATTTTCTGCTGTTTTTCAGAGCGTGGGGTTGAAAAAGGTAAATCACTCCAGCTAATGGAAATAAGTTCAATTATTAAAAAAAAAAGAAAAAGGATAAAATAAGGACAAGATCTGGAGGAGGAGTAACAGCAGTGGGACTGGGATGGAGTCCTAAGCATACTTACTTCAAAGAATGTTTAAATGAAAGTAAACTGGCAGTCTATCCAATGGTGCAGCGCTGCATGATTTAACAGATTTCATATCAGACAAATAATTTTAGTTATTTGATTTTTATTTATTACAACCCCCCTCACCCCCCCACGTTGTTAATACAGTTCACATTTAAAAATTCTTTCAGTACATACTTTGGAAGTTAGAAAGGGAGTACTTGTCCTTGAAATACCAGAATTAACACTCCCTCTTGATTCAAGAAATGAACTATAAAACCCCACTATACACTTTGCGTAACAAACACTATTTCTTAAAAATCAATCCTTGAGTATCCAAGACAGAGAGATTCTCTAGCCTATTTCCATGTTATTGAGCCCTGGGAGAAAATGAGTACTGTATAGTCAAACCACCCGGGATACTGTTGAAATTAACAAACATATGCAAGTTTGCAGATGAGTAAGAAATTGTGGTTCTGACCCCCTTGTTCTTGGGACAGCTGTTTGGAATCATGGAAGTGTAGGTATGAAGGAATGATTTTCTCTTTTGCTGTCAGTCACCCACCCTAATCAGTAGTTCTCAACCTGTGGGTCCCCAGAGGTTCCTGGACTGCAACTGCCAGAAATCCTGGCCAGCTCAGCTAGTGATGAAGACTTCTGGGAGTTGCAGTCCAGGAACATCTGGGGACCCACAGGTTGAGAACCACTGCCCTAGATGTTAGAAACAATGCATATCCTGGCAAGGTCTTCTTGTAGATATGCAGTCCCTGTGTCCAGTGACGCCCATCATACACCTTCCAAAACATTACCATTTTTAACACAAGTTATTTAGGTAAGGAGTTAAAAGTGTGAGGCATCCATTCAGTGAATGAAATGTTAGAGGAATGAGGGATGTGACTTGTTATGGAACAGAAAATTAAGCAGGATCAATACGTGTTATCTTGGAAAAACAACTTTGGTCAATTTGCTATTTAAAAAAAAAAAAAGAAATAAAAATAAAGAACATTTCTGACTAAAATATTTAAATTATTCCTATTTAAAAATCTAAATTATTAAAGCTATTAAACAATTTTGGTTTATTGTTCCTCAAGAGGGCAATGCAAAATCAGAATTTACAAACAGCCCATTAGCTTAGAGCAGTGCTCCCCAACCTTTTTGTCCCCACGGACCGGAAAATATTTGATGATTTTTCCGTGGCCCGGGGGTGGGGAGGGGGGGAGATAGGGGGTGCGGGGGGTTGGGCGGGGGGGCAGGGGAGGGTGTGTGGGGGTGCGGGGGAGGGAGGAGGGGGTGCGGGGGGGCTTGGCGTGTGTGCCTTGCGGGGGGGCACGGGAGCGGCGGCGGTGGCGCTCGCCGGCTGGGGGCGTTGGGCGTGCCACTCCCCCCCGCGCGCACGGGCGGGGTGGGGGGCAGCCCGGGGCTCCTGGGCAGGTAGGCCCCCGCCTCCTCCTCCTGTCGGCCAGGGCGAAGCGTGGCGGCGGGGGCGAAGGCGAAGGCGGCGGAGGCACCCGGGGCAGCAGCCGCATGACTGCGCTCTCTGTCCCTCGGGCGGCCAAGAAGGAGTAGTAGTAGTAGGAGGAGGCGGTGCCCAGCCGGCTGGCCACAGGCTGCTGGGGGACTCGGGCTGCCCTCTCCGGCCGCGGGCTCGCAGGTCGTCGGGGCTGGGCGCCGCTGGAGGACGCGAGAGAGGGAAGGCGAAGGAGAAGAAGGCGGCGGGCAGGAGGCAGCGGGCGGAGAAGAGTCTGGCTGAGGGGGGGAGGAGGAGGAGGAGGTGGGTCGAGGGAGGGGTGGGTGGGGGGAGGCGTGAGCGGGGGAGAGAGCGAGGGAGCCACAGGGGACCGTTAGCTGGCCAGGCACATCCTCCTCCTCCACCTCCTCCGCCTGGACGCGGCCGAGCCTTCGCCCACCGCTGTGCAGTGCCACCCCCCACACACCCCGAATTTTACGCGCGCCCGCCCGCTTACTTCTGCCTCCCCCTCAGGAGAAAGGGCGGCCGGCGCTAAGGAGGAGGAAGAGGAGGAGGAGGAGGATGCCCTGGCGCGCACCACCAGCACCACCAGCGTCAGTCGCCGCCGCCGCCCCCTCCGTTTTCCCTCCGTCTGCCGCCTGTCAAGCGCCGCCGGGCCGGGCGAGGCGAGAAGGCAGAGCCGGCGAAACCTCCGCCCCCCCGCGCGCGCCCCCTTCCTTCAGCGGGGCTGAAGAGGAGGAGGAGGAGGCGCCCCCGGGGGTGGAACGGGGGTCTGGAGGGGAGGGGGCGTGCACGCGTGTGTGTGTGTGTGGAAGATGCTCTGCCTGCCTGGCTGCTTTCGGCTGCTCCGCCGCCCCCTCCCCTCTTATGAGGCGCCCTCTCCCTTTGCCCCCCTCCCTCTCCCCCTCCCCTCCCGGCCCGCGGCTCCTTTCCTTCCCCCCCCAACACCCACTTCACCATGTATCGTCCCAGGTCTCTCGCGAGAGGGAAGGAGGCGCCGGAGGACCCGAAGCCCAGCCAAGAAGGGGGAAGGGGGAGGGGGGCTCTCCTTTCTCCGAACCCCGTTTGGCCCGCTCGCCCCTCCTCGCCTCCTCCCAACCCAACCCCCCACCGTCCTGCTCTAAGAACCGGGCGCGCAAAGGCCACCAGGGAGCATGACGACGGGGACGAAGAGGAGGCCAGGGCGAAGCGCAGCGGCGGCGGCGGGGGTGAAGGCGAAGGCGGTGGAGGTGCCCGGGGCAGCAGCCGCATGATCGCGCTCTCTGTCCCTCGGGCGGTGGGCGGCTCCTCCTGCGCTCCTCCAGCCTTCTTCTTCCATTGGCTGCCCGTGGGAGAGAAGAAGAGGAGGAGGAGGGCGGAGGAGGAGGAGGAGGACGTGCCGCCGCCGCCGTGGCTGCTGCTGCTGCTGCTGGTGGTGGAGGGCGAGGAGGAGGAGGGCGGAGGAGGAGGAGGAGGATGCGCCGCCGCCGCCGGCGGGCAGAGGAGGGAGGCAAAGGCGGCAGCGGCGGCTCCTCCTGTGCTCCTCCAGCCTTCCTCCTCCACCGGCCGCCCTTGGGAGAGAAGAGGAGGAGGAGGAGGGTGGCGGAGGAAAAGGGGAGGAGCCTCCCCGGCCTCCCCAGGCGGCCCGGTGCCGACTGGTCCACGGACCGGCACCGGTCCGCGGCCCGGGGGTTGGGGACCACCGGCTTAGAGTAATATTAGACATATTATCTCTTCTATTTTACAGATATCCAAAATAAAAGTATTAAATTTGGTGGGAGGTCAGTCTATATTTTTTATGACTGCATGAAACAGAATCTGGTTGTGCTAATTTCTGGCTCTAAAATAATTTTTAGAACTTAATGGAAGCTAATATCAATATATTAGCCTGAACACCGGTTGGATCAGAAGTATAGAACTAAATCCTTTTTCAGGTGCCTAAAACCTACCTCAGGAATCGGGGCAGCCAAAAATCTGGAGGTGAATAAGGTGGTGAATCGTAGTGTCAGAATTCTGAATGGTAGCATTTCAGGCTGCAAATATGAGAGTGGTGACCACTGTTTCGAAACCGGAGGATGGCAGATGTCACACCAATTTTTAAAAAAGGAAGGAGGGGGGACCCAGGAAACTACAGGCCAGTTAGCCTTACATCTGTCCCAGGGAAGATGGTGGAAAGCCTCATCCAAGAGAAAATCTTAAAACACATAAAAGAACAAACCTTGCTGAGAGAAAATCAGCATGGCTTCTGTAAGGGTAAATCTTGTCTGACAAATCTTTTAGAATTTTTGAAAAGGTCAAAAGGCATGTGGATTTGGGTGAACTGGTGGATATAGTCTACCTGGATTTTCAAAAGGCTTTTGACACAGTCCCTCACCAAAGGCTGATGAGAAAATTGCACAGTCAGGGGATAAGAGGACAGGTCCTCTTATGGATTGAGAACTGGTTGAGATCCCGGAAACAAAGAGTAGGTGTCAATGGGAAATTTTCACAATGGAGAGAAGTGAAAAGCGGTGTGCCCCAGGGCTCTGTCCTGGGACCGGGACTTTTCAATCTGTTCATAAATGACCTGGAGACAGGTATGAACAGTGAGGTGGCCAAGATTACAGATGACACAAAACTTTTCCGTGTGGTGAAAACCAGAGAAGATTGTGAAGAGCTCCAGAAGGATCTCTCCAAACTGGGGGAATGGGCTGAGAAATGGCAAATGCATTTTAATGTAACCAAATGTAAAGTAATGCATATTGGGGCAAAAAATCCAAACTTCATCTATCAACTCATGGGCTCTGAGTTATCCGTGACAGATCAGGAAAGAGATCTTGGTGTGTTGGTGGACAGCTCCATGAAGGTGTCTCCCCAGTGTGTTGCAGCGGTGAAGAAGGCCAATTCCATGCTAGGGATTATCAAAAAGGGGATTGAAAATAAAACAGCCAACATTATAATGCCATTATACAAAACAATAGTAAGGCCCCACCTGGAGTATTGTGTACAATTCTGGTCACCGCATCTCAAGAAAGACATAGTAGAACTTGAAAAGGTGCAGAAGAGAGCGACTAAAATGATTACTGGGCTGGGGCACCTCCCTTATGAAGAAAGGCTAAAACATTTGGGCCTCTTTAGTCTGGAAAAAAGGCGCTTGAGGGGGGATATGATTGAGACATACAAAATAATGCAGGGTATGAGTAAAGTGGATAGAGGGAAGCTCTTCTCTCTCTCCCAAAATGCCCGAACTAGGGGACATACACTCAAATTGAAGGCTGGGAGAGTAAGAACAGACAAAAGAAAATATTTTTTTCACACAGCGCATTGTAAGTCTTTGGAACTCCCTGCCACAGGATGTGGTGATGGCATCTGGCCTGGATGCCTTCAAAAGGGGATTGGACAGATTCCTGGAGGAAAAGTCCATCACAGGTTGCAAACCATGATGGAGAAACCAGGGTACTTCAAGGGTCAGATGCAGGGGAGTGGTATCAGGAGACAGATATCTAGTCTCATGCGCTCCCAAACGCATCTGGTGGGGCCGCTGTGAGATACAGGAAGCTGGACCAGATGGGCCTTTGGCCTGATCCAGCATAGCTCTTCTTATGTTCTTATGTATGTTCTTATGTATTTATTTATGCAAAAAGATATTTACAGATAGTAATTTACTACATCACAGACTAAGGTTTAGCACAACCCCACTTGACTATGTAGTAGTTTAATACATCTAGAGAGATTTCTACACAAAGGACCATTCAGAACAAGATACTCCAGTTCAAATCAGAATTGGCAGTGCCCAGAAGGTAAACCTGCTGTCCTACCTGGCTTTCAGGTATCATTCAGTACAATACAGTATTACTGAATTGTTACTAGATGGGCACAGATGAACTACAAACTGCATAAAAACAGTTCAGTTCATGCTACCCATTTTGTCAAAATGAAACAAGCGCCATACTTTTTTCTGCTCTGTGCTGAAGACGCTGGTAACAGCAGAGAAGGAAGAGAGGAAAAAGAGACAGGATCAGATACAGAGGTGGAGGGGGAAGGGGGACAGCAGGTGGCAGAGAGAGATAAGTTCCCCTCCCTCCCACCCCACCCACCCACACACGCTTGAACCAGTTCATTTTTCCGTTGTGGTGACTTGTGGTTTGTTGCTAAGACAGAACTGTCTCAATTCATAGTTTTTTAGGCTCATGCCAATCTCTAATTGTTACAGACACCAGCCACTGATAACCTATAAAGCTATAAGCAGTATAATTTGCTAGACAGGAGCATTGCTTTTGGTTATAAGTTTTGAATATGACTTGATATGAATTATTCTTTCTTTCTCTTTCTCCCCCCCTCTCTCTTTCACAAACACACACACATACATATCTGAAATATTCTTTCTTTCTCTCTCTCTCTCCCTCCCTCCTCCCCCCTCTCTCACACACACGTATCATAAGAGTATCATTCATACCAAGCCATATGCAAAATGTGGGCATGCATACCCTGACACAATAAAAGCAAGTTTCAACACAAAGTACAATTTTCATAACAGACCTCATGCTACTACCTGTATGACCAGTGCGGAAGACTTGTCCAGGAAAATGAAAAGCAGACTTTATCACAAGAATTATCTTTCAAGTTAAAGGAAGAAATTAAAAAAAAACTAATTCACAACCAAAAAAGAAAACCTGGTCCCATGAAAACTGATCTTTGAATCCAGCATCTTCTCTTTAAGGCCAAATACTTGGGTTATATGTCTTTGAAGATTCTCAGTCAAGAAGTCCAGTTGCCGTGACTCAACTTCAAGATACTTGGGTTGTAGTTATATTTGTTCAATGTTGAGGCTAGCATGTGTTCAAACTGCTTTAACAAAACAATGGTCCCCTATCTCATTACCAATCCCTGATGAGGCCTTTTTTCTATTGTTTAAATTTTCATGACTGGGCCTAGTGCTGAATTTCTGCACACTCCTGTAGATTGGAAGCTGAACCCTCTGAAGAGGCCTAAAATATTCTGAAAAACTTGGGGTGGATGGACTTATTTTAAAATTGAAATGAAAGAAAAATCTCTGTCAAAAAACATCTTAGCTTGCTTGTTCCAAGACAGGTGGTTGACCCATGGCGTTCTCCAGATGTTGCTAGGTGGCAACTCCCAACAGCCTTAGCCTATATGCTGAAGAAGCACGGTTTACTGGTCTTGAAAAACTCTGGAGAACTAAAAGTGGACCACCCTGACCTAAGGTGCCACACAACTGCATTTTAATCCAAATACAGTATTTAACTTAAGCCAAATTGTTTCATGTTGCTGGAACTATGCATTCAATCCTACAACACACTGTATAAGTGTGCAGATAGAGGTATATTCCTGAAAGGAAGATTCCGTAACTTTCACCATTTCACACTACAGTATTTTTTTTAATTGAGAAACCACCGTCACCTCTCCACTACCTTTTAATTAAAAAAAAAAAGATATGTGACATAAAATTAAAAATAACAATTAAAATTATTTTAAATAACTGCAATTAGTTTCTCATGTCACAAAAGGTTGATAAAATTGAATTTATCAGTACCTTAAATAGCAGGAAGAAAAGAAAGCTAGTATGAGCCTTTTCACACGACCCCTAAGATCCGCTGGCCACTTAAATTCGGACCGGAGATCTTAGGGGTTTGTCGCTGTTCCTGCGTTCCCACCCCCTCCGCACTCCTAGCTGCTGGCTGCGTGAGGGGAGGGAGAAAAAAAGGAAGAAAAGAATGCCGCTCACCTCTGTTCTGCCGTCCCGGCACTGCATTCAGATCTCTTAAAGGGGCGGGGGGCAAAAAAAGAACAAACAGAAGCAAGGAGAGCCCGGCAGTCACTACTGTTATATCCGCATCAGGAATTTTCACCTCCGGAGAGCAGGTACCTGAAAAGTGCGCTGGGACGCGCTTAGGTGGGCGTGGTCGCACTTAATTATCTGTAAACTCCGGAGCTGGTGGGGAAATAATTTTAAGCTCCGGAGCTGGGAGCCATTTGCCGCGGAGTTTAGGGGTCGTGTGAAAAGGCCCTATGATGGATGATGCAGCATTTCTTGGAACTTCTGCCCATCCCTCCAGCACCATGCTCTGTTTGGTAACCAGTTTTTTAAAAAGATGCTCACATTTTTAAAGGTCTGTTTGTTAGTCATTACACTAATATTGCAGAAAGGGAGTAGCTGAATCGTTCCATGTAGAATCAAGTGGGGAGAAACAGTGAACACTGGTGTCTTCTATATTTGTTTGTTTGTTTGTTTCACTTTTATTTTGCCTTTCCGTTAGAGCAGTGTTGTCAAACCTATGGTACACATGCCAAAGGTGGCACTCGGAGCCCTTTCTGTGGGCCCCCGACATCGCCCCTTTACAGCCACCTGTATTCAGGTTAAATTGCTGTACTGGCACTTTGAGAAAAATTACTGGGTTTTGAATCATATTTTGGGCACTTGGTCTCTAAAAGGTTCGCCACCACTGCTCTAGAGAGTTCAGTGCAACATATATAGCTCTCCTCTCCCCACCTCACTTTGACAACCCCCATGAGGCAGCACAGGCTTGCCCAAGGTCATCCAGTGAATTGCAGCACACTCTACTGACTCTCCACAATCAATTAGGCAATTTATTAAAGTGCTTTCTACTAGTCTATGATAACAGGACCTCACTATCCCAACCGACGCATATTTAGCATCCAGAGTAAATTGACCTTTTTCAAAAACTCAGATAAATTATTTTGGAGCTGTTCAAACCACATCACTTAGTTTATCTGATCTGCTGCAGTGCTTAGCCCATGGCAAGCTCTTCCCTACAGACAGGTGGCAAGGAGAAATTCTGATTCTATGATTCTATGACAGGGGTGGGTTGGTGAGTACATGGGAAGCATGAAGAAATTCCAAAAAAGCACAATACTGTGAGCTTTTCCTACCCTTTTTTAAAAAATCCACTTAATTTTCAGTTTTCCAGCCACAAAAAATTAAATTAAAATAAATGTATCAAGTTTCCATGGTTAGCTTTCCTTTCAAAATTATAAATTGATTTATCTATTTAAAAAGTTTTGGGGGGCAATAAAAAGAGGCAGGGAGGCATGAAGGTTTCTCAAAAAACAAAAAGGGCGTACAATGCTAAAATGTTTGGGAATTCTCTTTTCCTGTTTTTTTGTAATTCTAAATAAAGGAAGAAGCTCCTACAGAGCAGAATGGCTTGAGGAAATGTAGGATTAAGGGAGCAGAAAGCACGACAGTGGCACATAAATGGATGAGGGAGTAAGGAGGCAACTTCAAATTGCACTCCACTTTCTTCGTTGTCTTCCTAAAGAGATGGCGGTCATTAAACTTTCTGATCACTGGGATGATCAGTAAATGGGGAGCTAAAGGAAGACCATGAGATAATGAAGTAGGAAGGTTCAGGAAGATTCCTGCTAGTGCTGATCTACGCGGTAGAGTCTGTGGTCATGAGCCCCAAGTAAAATGGAAGTTTGGAGGTTTAACTATTCTTCTTCCATCCCCTAACCCTAACCCTAACCCTAAGCATCATCTGTTCCATGGCAAATACAGTACCTTTTGTGTGTGCTAGCTACTACACTCTCTTCTCCTTTCACTTTTCAAAAAGCAGTCAGAAGCAACTGTACGTCCTGAATTGCATCAGTGGTGGACGAGATGTAGTGGCGGTGGCATGACCTCAAACGTTACCTGCCCTTAGACAAAAAGGGCTACACAGAAGAAGAAAATGCAGTTAGAATATGCTAATACTCAAGAGAAAAAGACTGCTTTCTCCTGCAAGACAGTCCTGGATTCCCAAATGCCCTAAACCAATAAGTGTTCTTCAACTGCAACTCCCAGAAGCTTCGCCACTATCTGTGCTGAGCAAGGTTTTGGCAAACTGCAGTCCAAGAACACTGTGGTTATCCAAGGTTGGGAGCCACTGGCCTAAACCAAAACAAATACCAGAGACCAACTCTTAGCCTATTTCACCATCATGCAACTACTGAAATGTAAATAAAGTTTGCTTCTGAAACAAACAACTTGAGTCTCAAGCCTACTGGATGTGTATCAATGGTTTAAGCGACTAAAATGGAATAGACCTAATAAGGTCTATTTTTCCTGAATCTGAGAATTCTGTCAACTTTCACCAAATTCCTAAATATTTATCTTAGTCCTCTCTCAGGTCACAGTTATCTGCATTGTACATTTCAGACAGAGGTAGGGTCATGAATGATTAAACACATCTTCAAACAAAAGAACCTGAAACCAAATCCCAATACTGTACATGAAAAAATTCTTATCACTCTTTTCCTAACATGCTCAGTTTCTAAGTGAAGTGATCTCCCAACCCTCTCCTCCCATCATTCTGGTATTCAACTTAACCTTGTTCTACATTTTGAAGTGGATAAATCACACAAAGGTTCCCCCTCCAGTGATAGTCAAGCCTTTGTAGATGAGCGGATCCCATGGTACTTTCTCTCCTCCTTTATTTAAATCGCTCCTCAGTCCTTTCTTCTCCTTCACAGACATACAAGATTAAACCCCTAATGTAGAGCAAGACCATTTAGAAAAAGAATGCCTTAAAAACATCTTCAGAGCTCATCCAGATGGAGCATGTTTTCCAATTCCCCCGCCCCCAGCACTAGGAGATGAAGTGAGTACAAATTTTATTAAAGTTTATCTCTACACTTCCTCCTAAAACCACACTTTAAGAAATCAGAATATTTTTAATGGTTCGGATATTTTAAAAAGCTTCAAGAATTTTTTCAGAAATTATTGTCTGTGCTGATTTTTTTTAAATTAAATATATCAGCATGGAAAGTTTCCAGTCACAGCCCTTTACAGCAGAGATCTCCTGCTAACCCACTTGAGAAATTCAGTGACTTTCAAAAATAACTCCTTCAAAATATGTTGACGGAACTCGCAAAACTAGTAGTGCTGAATTCTTTGTTTTTGCTTTTGTTTTGGTTAGATGGTTAATCCAGAAGATTAGCATTAACTGACAGTTTGAGTCCTCCACTGAAGAGGCTCATTTAAAAAAAAATAGGTTTAAAACAAATATGTTTTGTCACTCACTGTCATTGTTAGTACCAGTTTACATACTGCCTTTCCAATTGGCAGGTGAAATACTGATATTGTCATTGCACAACTGGATCCAGATAGGGGAACAAATGCCGCTGCATCTGGATGAGCCCTGTTAGAGATCCTAAATGCCCTTTGCCCAGCAACAGGGGCACCTAGTGAAAATTGTTTAGAATATTAAGGCAGCTTTAAAAAAAAAGTAGTTCCAGCCCGCAACCAGTTACTTGGTTATAATTTATAAAGACAAACCACATTGTTAATTTACTTATATATACATAGTATTCAGACATAGTTCTCTTCTGCTGGTTTTCTTCAAGAAGACCAGGACGGAAGGTATTGCCCAATGCAGTCTCTCAGGATTCCTTTACAACCAGCTCCATCTTGATCTTGCGCTGCAAGAGGTGCGCCGTGAAAGCACTGCAAGCCACTAAGCCAAAAAAGGAGGCACAGGACAGGAGGATCGAAAGGGGTCCATGCCGCCTGAGGAAAATATCTTGCCTGTTCTTGTAATCCAAGAAGATGGCCTCCAACTGTGAGAGGGTGCAGATGGCCAGGAATGTGTGGAAAATTTGGTGAGCATGGCCCACAATATCACAGGAGCCTGGGAAATATCTCTCAGGAACGGGGCAGGAGAAGAAGTAAGCACTGACCAAGAAGAAGAGTATCTGGAAGGTATGGTACCACGCGGCGGCCTCCTTACAGCCTTCAAGATGGCACATGATCACACGGTGTGCCACGGGGCTGATATCCAAGATGAAGGCCAGCCCTGCTGGGATCACTTGGCACACTTTCCTCATGATGGGGTAAGGACGCCGGTAACGGTACTTGGCATAGCAGCAGCCAGCACAGGAAAGCCATCCACAGAAAGCAGCCGCTGGCAGGAAGAAAACCCAGAACTTGTCATACCAGGCTTGGTCAGAACTGTAATAGAAATGGGCCAGGGCACTTCCATATTGGTAGACACTGACACCAACATAATCCACAAAGTAGAAAGTGTAGTGCGACATCTCGGACTTGGACTGGAGGAGGTGAGCCAAGAGGCTGCAAGTTAGATATGTTACAGAGGACAGGACAAATATGAGGAGAGGCAAAGAGTGGACCTCCCAAGACAATGCCTCTGATTCAGCAAAAGCATGAAACCTCAGTAACACGGCCAGGGCTGCCAATAGGTGAGTCCAGACATTAACAACTTCATTATGTTTCTGGAACAGGCTGAAGAAATAGTAGCGCCAATCCTGGCCCGTGGGGCGATACCCCGCTTGGATATATGGTTCCCGGAACAGTTGTGGCACATCAGATTCTTTGACTGTGCAAGGCATCTTGGGGAACCCTTCTTCTACGAGCTTTGGGAGGCGGCGGAGTTGTTGTCCACTGATAGACAGAGTGCTGATCCGTTCTAAGATGGCCGTCATTGTGCTAATCATAGAGTGAGGTCACACGGGTTGTCCCTGAGAAAACAAAAGTCACAGAAACCATGAAGGAGGGAAACTGGCAATTAGCAGAGGCTCATTATTTCATAATCTGTCTAGGCTGCCATGCAAAAAGGAAGTGAAACATATCTGGGGAATAAGGAGAGAAGACAAAACAGCAAGGATACTGGAATCCAAGTCATGTGTTTCAGGCGTTTTTGTATAGAAAGAATGATCTGGCTGACACGAGTACCACAAAAATGAAGGGCAAATAACCTCACAACATACTTGCAAATGCATTCAGGGGCTTTAGCAGTACTGAAGACATATCTCTTTCAGATGTCAACAAAGATATTTATCATCCTTCATTAAGGAGAGTGTGGTATTCTTGCACACCATAAGAAGGGGAATTAAAGGCTAAACAGGACCTAGAATGCCATTTTCTCCATAGCCAACTACATGCATGGACACCTACCTATAACCCTAGCAGAAAACTTTCAAAGAAAAAAAACAGCCCTCCTCTGCTATAGGACTTTGGGAGTTCTGGCTGCTAATTCTACCTCAAAGCTGAAGTGGAATTCCCAAAAGAGGAATCTGCTGTTTCTTTTACAGAAGTACCTCAAATTCTCGCATTGAAAAATACACAACTCTGAAAGATCATTTGCCCCATTCAGAGGTATCTCTCCACAGAGGCTTGATTCATCGGGGATGAGCAGGAGCATGTCAGCCAGCAGCTATTCTGAGGTTACACCAAGGGATGTGGTACAAATGCCTCCACAAAGGCCATCTTCCGTGCAGAAGAACACTGTACACGAATGAATGCTGAGGTAAGGCTAATTGCCATCTACTACGACAGCCCACCTCCCCCTGTATTTGTTCAATATGTGATGGGGCCTTTCGAACAGGAGCTGTTGTGTCCATTAGGCCTGAAGGGAAGAAGATCTCTCCTGTCAGGTAATCTGGAGTGCCTCGTATTGCTAACTTTCGTTTTGGTTTACAATCCCCAGCTTCCAGATGCTAGTTTTTATACTGCTTTCAAACTCTGAAAAATCCTTCCTGAAACCTTCACTGTTGAGATTGCAACGCCTTTCTTCGATTCAGTCAACATACAGTAGTTCACTTCTCTCTAAATGGAAAAAAGCAGCCCTGCCCGGCTTCACCCACATGTTGAAGGTCTGGAACACAGCCTGAATAGCTCACGTTACTCTCACTTCTTCTGAGCAGGACAAGGAACCTTAGATTCTCAGGGAGGATTTCCCTTTTTGTGATGCTAAAAATCTGGCATGTATTGTCTGCAACAAAATGTTTACCTCAAGGTTCGCCTTGAGGTAAATATTTTCATTTTTTACTCTCCTTCTTTTCCAGCTTTTTAATAGGCTCTCTAAAGAGTGCCAATATTACTTAAAAAATATATTGGCATCAACACTATAAGAAACTGCTTACAAAATGTGCAGATCCCTTCTTTTAAGCAAATTTCATGACACTTTTTAGTGTGCCAATTTTTAGGAATCACGTGGGGATTTATTTATTTATTTATTTATTTATTGATAGCAACAAGGCTACTCTGGGTGGTGTACAAATAATTCAACAAACAGGAATATTGTACAATGTAAAAATATGGCTAATAAACAAAATAAATGTGACTAATGATGAACAAACCAGAAAACAATTAACACTACAGAGGAAAAGATCCAAGGTCAGCACTAGCCGTTTCACTTCCACAAAGCTTCTATTCTCTCTCTTTCTGTGTGGGCGCTGCATTTCACTGAAGAGCTGAATTCATGATACAGAGCATCTATTTCAGCCTTAGTCCTTGTCTCTAGCACTGGGAGGGCTGAGCTATCTGGGCAGCTCCCAAATAACAATATTTGTATGCAACTTGTTTGGTGGTTCAGATCAAATCGAAGGAAAGGAGTAACTGCTGCATATAATATACGATTTTAATCCATTCCGAATGCAGGCTCTCAAGTCAACAACTCTTAAGCAGATCTTTAAAAATGATCTAAAAATTGAAAAATAAAAATAAAAAATAAACATTTGTAAGTAGAGCAGACCGCATCTAAAATGTGTAAGGCAGCAGCTAAAATGCCAAAGGTTTTCCGCTCTTAAGTCAAATTGCTCTTAAGTATAGCTGCTCTTAAGTGGAGGTACCACTGTAGTTGTGTACCTGTAGGCACAGAGGAGTCTGGAAATTAACTGCAACCTTCTGTTTTTCTGTTTTCCCATTTTACTATAATTATATATGTATATTTCTATCAAGCCACAAGTTCTAGAGCTTTAGCAAACTGTATTTTCCTTCCTAGAACTTCAAACATGTTGCTTAGATGTTTGGACACGTCTTTGTGAACACAGCACTTTTTTAAAAAGTATGTATCAAGAAGATGTGTAAACAAAGCATACAAATTCACCGCAATGATGTTATCTCTGACTGCAACTCATGGATTGGGACAAACATGCAGGGTGCTGCAGTTTGGCAAGCATTTTAAAAGGATGCTGAAAACAAATATGTCCTACAGATATGCTGTGACTATTTAGTAATTCTGACTTTTTCAGTGTTCTTAGAAGCACTAAGCTATTATTTTTTCCTCCCTGATAAGCAAAGTGTCCAAGCTACAATTCTCAGGGTGGCACCCAAGAAACAGATCAGAAATTATTGGAGAGTAACCAACATTTTTTTTTTTTGCCCAGTGGATTTGTACAAAAAAGCATGCCCTTTAAGCTATAACTAGTGGCACTGAAAAAAAATACAATATTTTGAAGCCTGTACAATTCCATAGTAAAAGAACTGTGACAACCATGATTATACTGGAATAACAAGATAAATAATACCATGTACAAGTCATGTTTTGAAAAAGCTGACCTTTAGAGAAATTTGATGAGTGGAAAGAGGATCTAATATAAAAATTAGAATACACATTGCCTGGGGAGTAAGGAGCGTTTTTCTTCTTCTACAAAACAAATTAGTACGTTTTATTTTAAAAACAGAGATAGATTTTTGAAAGCCTGATAGGAAGGGATGGCCAACTGAGTGGCTGATGGGCCATTCTAGTGATATAAGGGCCATTTTGGCCATGCTACCAAGAGACAAATAAAACTGTTTTGCAGGCCACATTTTACCAGATGGTCACTAAGTAGCCTTCTCACAGCTGATTGTATTATATGCTATCAGGCTGCCCCTGACTCAATATTAAAAATATTAGGTATAATCAAGACAAGTTTGAATTACGGGAAGCCTTCTCAGGATTTTCTAGATATGGAGCACTCGGAAGTGGTTTACTACTACAGTACTTTTGCCTGAGGGCAATTGGCATTGCTTAATGGGGATGGGATTCTGGGGGTGGAGTGGGAGGGGGGTCACTAACTCTCAGAATTTTCCAAGAATTCATCAGGTAGAATTCTGGAAAGCACCCAGAAACACAAGTTTACAGACCAGCTATACAGTATTTACCCTCACCCATACTATCTTCAACCTGTTTCTCCTTTTAAGAACAAGGAAACCACCCCAGTGCCACTATGGTCGTTCTTGGAGGCATTGTTCTTTGGGAGAGACCTAATAGGCTGGAAGATTTGATCCTTCAGGAATACAGTCAGAGGATTTTCAAGGGAATTTGTTTTTGCTCATTAATTATAAATGCCTCTAGACACATTATTATCTTTCAACTCTTTTTGACATGTGAATCATCTTTCACAAGGCATTACAACAGCAGAGTGTTTCAGTCATTCCACACATTATTTATTATTTATTTATTTATTTATTGCATTTGTATCCCGCCCATCTTCCTGGAGAAACTCTGGGCGGCTATACCATCCAAGCAAAACTGTCCATTGTGAAAAGCAACCAGGCTCCAGTTACCAAAAGGAAAAGCTCTGACCCGGGGCAATGGTTTCAAACAACAGGAAAAGAGATTCCATTTGAACATTAGGAAGAACTTCATGACAGTTAGAGCTGTTTGGCAGTGGACTAATATGCTGCCCCAAAGGGTGGTGGGGTCTCCTTCTGTGAAGGTTTTTAAGCAGAGGCTGGATGGCCATCTGTCGAAAA
The DNA here is from genome assembly GCA_029282475.1 of Phrynocephalus forsythii. Lineage (NCBI taxonomy): Eukaryota > Metazoa > Chordata > Lepidosauria > Squamata > Agamidae > Phrynocephalus > Phrynocephalus forsythii. The sequence goes on along the minus strand of JAPFRF010000001.1, from coordinate 3,844,854 downwards.
TATTGTGATGGGGTTCCTGCATGGCAGGGGGTTGGATTAGATGGCCCTTGAGGTCTCTTCCAACTCTATGATTCTATGATTCTATGCAGCTGGACCATTCTTCTCTGTGATGAAGATGAGATCAACATGCGATTTTTCAATTGTTTTAACTTAGGTTTTCCTCCTTTCATTACCCTGCCTTCTGGCAGCACCCCTCCTGATTCGAGTGCCCAGCATTTGTCCGGTAGATAAGCATGTGCATCTTCACATCCTTATTACTTACTTACTTACTTATTTATTTATTTATTTATTTATTTATTTATTTATTTATTTATTTATTTATTTAATCCTGTCTTTCTCCCCAAAAGGATCCAAGGAGGCTGCTGGGGCAGTGTCATGCTGAAAGCCAGTCCAAGCGGAATTCAGTACACAGCAGAAGCAGGCTCTTAACTATATGAATAATCATGTGCAATAAAGTCAATTCTCATTTATGGAGACCCTTTTCAGGGGTTTCCAACTATATGTGTGTGTTGTTTTGTTACAGTCATGACCGACCCTTCGTAACCACATGTCCATGGAGTTTTCTTGGCAGGAATACTGGAGTGGTTTGCCAGTTCCTACTCCAGGCGCCTACAGCACCTGGTATTCCCTGGTGGTCTCCCATCCAAGTACTAACCAGGGCCGACCCTGCTTAGCTTCCGAAATCGGGCGAGATCGGATGTGCTTTTAGGGCATCTAGGCTTTTCCAACGATATAGTTGTAGATTAACACTGTAGGAATGCTGCATGGGATGGTTTAATTCTATGGTCTTATGGTCTTAGGGAACTGAATAGAATTGGTTATGGATTAAATTTAAATTTAATAAACAATTCTATAAAATAATATTTTAATTTCCATAAAAGCTGACCTAATCAATGCCTAGAATACTTATCATCTTTATATACTTTTCAAAACAATTGCAAAATAAATAACTAAATAAAAAGCATGGATTTTAGAGCTTGAATATCAGCACACACACAAAAAAACAAGAACTGCTAAAATTCAAATAGAGAATCCCTTTGTGTTAGGTCCTTTGTAAAAGTTCCAGAAAGCCATAACACCAGCTCTACTGTCAGGTTGAATGAGGGGGAGAGCAGCAGCAGGTCCCACTGAAACTACACTCCCACCGCCATTTCTATCTTCCTGAGTCAGGACTCAGTACTTGTCTCCCTGCCTTCTTCTCTGTTTCCCTTCTCCCAGCAATTGACAGTACCATCAAGATTAGTATCCAAACATATCACAGCATTGTTAGGAAGCATCTTTGATTCTTGACAGCATAGGAGATCACTGGAAACAGCCCTCATCATATGTTTAACTCTGTTAAACCTACAGTTCTGCTCTCTTTTTTTTTCTGGCTTAGATTTTAATTCTCCCCTCCCTTTTTAACAACAGATGACAACTATACTGCAGGAATACCAGTTCCATCAACAAAATTACATCTAAAATGGCCATACACTATCTTGTTTGATGAATCCGATTCCTCGTGCTGTCCGTTTTGCGACATTACCGTGGCTTGTGATCCAGGGTGGAGCTCACTAAATATGAGTTCATTTCCCTTTATAACTTTTACATATGGTGCAATCTGAAGAGGAAATTTCTGGAGTTCTGCCCCAACTGTTCTATCTCACAAACAAGTTACAGAATTCAGCACAACACATCTGAATACATGAAGAACACCCCACAGTCCCAAGTAATTAGACCACCTTCTACAATACATATTTAGAACTAGGAAAGTGATATTTAAGTCAAATATAATGGCTAGAAAACTACCGTATTTTTTCATGTATAAGACTATATTTTGGTCTAGAACTGTTATATCAAAAAAAATTGAGGGTTGTCTTATGCACGGAAGTAAGCTGAGAAGAGAACTGTTAAGGTGGAAATGTTGGGGTGTCTTATACATGGGAAATGTTGTGATTAGTTGACAGGATTCAGCTCAGGTGGTGATAAGGCCCAGTCTGTTATGCTCTGCTTCTTAGCCTAATAGAATACATCCCATTTGTATCTGAATAACAGCTTGATTTCAAGACTTCTCTTGCAGGAAAAAAAGCCCAGTAAATGAATGCAATTTCTCAGCAAGCTTAAGCATGGCATCTCCAGCCTTAGTAGATAAATACCAGTATTGCTTTTAATCATTTTGTCATGCTGACAAGAGCTTTTACAGCTCAGGTTTGTCTGTCTTTTCAAAACAGGGTTCATACTGAAATGAGGATCCCAGTCCTTAAGACAGACTGTGAATAAAGAAACAAGTATTATTTTGTTTTAAATTACCCAAATGACAGAAACGTACCTATGTAGCTGGTTTTCCTCCCCAGAAGAAATATCTATTTGACCATCCAAACTTCTTTTTTTAAAAAAATATTTTTCAAAGGTACATGAGGAAGGCTAAAACATATTAAAACAATAAATGAAGTGACTTTCATTAAAAATAAAATAAAACCAGAGGACCCATGGATGGTGGAAAAGTTGATAAACAAAACAGGCTTGTGTAGCAGCAATATTAAAGTCCATTTTCATCCGTGTCAGAGAATCAAACAGCCTTCTTTCCTCTGTTGCCTTAAGACAGTAGTGAGAGAAAAGCTCTTGAGGAACTATTTTTGCAATCAGTGCCATCCACCATGCCTCTGAAACCTGCCAGCCTTTTGAGCAAGCTTGCAAAAAAATAAAAATCACAGCAGGCGGTTGAACTCAGGAGACCCGGGAGTCCTCCAGGAACTCTTGGCACAGGGCATCTGCCTGTGAACGCCAGCATTTCGAACGGTGATCGGGTTCAGCCAGTAAGCACCTTCTGCCAGGGTTTTTGCTCCAGGAAACACACCTGTTCCGTTTCCCCCTGCTCTTGCCCGGGGGGGCCACCTAATGCCCGTCCTTTACAGACCCAGTGAAACCACTGGATTTTACATGTGTTATCACCTGATGCTGATGAAGAATTAGGGGGAAAGAGCGACAGAACGACAGAAACCCAGCACACGTGCTTCTCCGTCTCATCCCAGCACCTGCAGAAATCACCTTTCCACATTTTGTGTTTATTAGCCAAGAAAACTCCCATGCTCCCGATGCAAAATAAATAAATAAATAAATAAATAAATAAATAAATAAATAAATAAATAAATAAAATTTAAAAAAACACTGCCACGACGAAGATTAATTTTGAAAGGGATGTACTGGACTGATAGGGCACGCTAAACCTAGTTTGTTAACCATCGTGGGTGCAGCAGCCTGGAGAACAAGTAACTGAACTCTTGCTCTGGGTCGTGAGCGTCTGCAAGTACACAGCACACTATTGGGGGTGGGGTGGGGGCACGAAGATCGAAGATCGATTCCAGGTTCTCGTTCCTACTCTCCGCCGGATCTCACGGGATCAGCGCTCAAAAGAAAGGAAATAATGATGTAATCACCTCTCTCCGTTGAAGGCGGACGTCATCTTTAGCAACGGCGACCGAAACTGCTAAAAGAGCTGCGCGCTCCCTCTCCACCATCAACACCACCCCGGCAGCAGCAGCAGCAGCAGCACCCCACCGCACACACACACACACACACACACACACACACACACAAAGATGCATAACGTCACCGTCGCACTCCTCGCCTCCCCCCCCAAGCAAGAAGACTGCGCGCTTGCTTGCATGCATGCCCACGCCCCCAGGATCGCCGGTTATTATTTATTTATTCATTTGTTGCATTTCTATACCGCACCTTCTTCCAAACTGGAACTCAGGGCGGTTTACAGCTTTAAAAGACATAAAAATATACAGTAAAACCATATAATACAAATAGATTGGGGGTGGGGGGTAGGGGAAACCAGGCAAGAAACATCAGGAGATGGATGGGTGGATACAGATTTAAAAAAAAAAAACCCGTGGGTCGCTCCTCCGGTTTAGGAAAGCGGTCCCCCCTCCCTCGGCGGAGAGTGAGTTCGGGCGACGGGGGGGGGTGTCCCGGGACGGCCATCGACGCGTGCCCGCGATCGGCTGCGCGCCTCCCACGGCCGGGCTCCGAGGACGGGAGGAGGGGAGCCCCTGCGCGCCCGGTCCAGCCCGTCCGTGGCCGCTGCGTGGTGGCCGCCTCCCCACGAGCGAGGGAAGGCTTTTGCAAAAAGTTACCTGGGATCGAAGGGGGGCGGGCGGGCGCCCCTCGCGGGGCTTCTCCTTCCCGGCGGGTCTCCTCTCATTTCTGCTCCTCCGATCCCGCCAGCGGGCGATGTCAAGCGAGGGCGACGACGACGACGACGACGACGCCGGGCGACACGGTCCCGGCCCAACCCGCGCACCACCACCACCACCACCACCACCCCCCACCACCACACACACACACACACACACACACACACACACACACACACACACACGGCGAGCGCCTCCTCCTCCTCCGCTGCTTCCCCCCCGGCCGGCCTTCTGCGCCGCCGCTGCCTCGGCTGGGCTGGGCTGGGCTGGGCAGGGATGGATGGAGGCGGCGGCGGGGACCCCCTCGGCAGCTCACAGGGTGGCGGTGCGGGTGCTGGGTGGCTCCTCCTGTAGTCGTGTATAGTGCATAGTGCAGTGATGGCGAACCTTTTAGAGACCAAAAAGTGCCCAAACTGCAATTCAAAGCCCACTAATTTTTTTTTTTTTTTTGCAAAGTGTCAATACAGTAATTTAACCTGAATCCAGGGGTAATGTCCAGTGCCCACAGAAAGGGCTCCGAGTGCCACCTTGGGCACCCCTGGTGCCATAGGTTCGCCATCACTGGCATAGTGTCTTGGTTATTTTAAGAGAGAGGCATACATCAGCTGAAGATAGGTGGTAATGCCTAGTGGGGGTTAATTGGGGGTGGAGTTATAGGTATTTATGGAACCTGTGTGTTGTGTTATGTATGTCCTTTGTGGAATAAAGAAGTCTACCGGAGCTTGCTGTTGTGTCTGGACTCACTACATAATACCTCCCCTCCTGCTGCTCCTGATTGGGGTCCCCGTGTCTCTGGAGGAGGAGGGAGGAGGGGTGCTCGGAGCAGAGCGCCTCCAAACCCGGCCGCCCTCCTCTCCCCCCCACCCCACCCCCCCACCCCAGCCAGCGCCGCTGCTCCACCGTCGGTCCTCGCGATGCTCCCCCCCGCCTCCCTTCCCAGGACCGGCAACCACGCCATAAGCGCACGCGGATCCTGTCTGGGAGGAGACGACGCGTTCACACGGCGGCGGCCGCACGTGCACGGAGGGGACCAGGCGTCACAATCGCCGGGAGGAGGCGATGGGCAAAAACCAACTCCCACCGGAGGCGCTGGCCCGGGATGATGGGAGAGAGGGTGGGGGGTGGGGTGGGCGTCTGAGTTAATAGACGCTGACAATTCGGCCGCGCAGTTTATTTGATCAAAGCGATCCACTTCCAGCGGCTGCTGCGGGGAAGTGGTCACGTGCACGACCACCGAACACGTGTAGCGTCCTCGACCCCCTGAGACTATTACCGGATACTCGGTTCTCCCACGTACACAAATACTAAAAGAGATGGCGGAGATCGCTCAGGGAAAACACCCAGGAAGTCCTGTGGTCCCTACAGAGACAGTACAGGAGTAGGAGAACACAACACAGATACAGGAGGAGAAGGAGATACCTTTATTAGACCACTAACAAACATCTAGCAGTGAGCTTTCATGGGTAGATCACTTATTGGAGCCATGCACCAATATTTTGTGGACAGAGCTGAAACATTACAAATGGGAGCCCCCAAAATTCATGGCAGATGGTTGTGGGAAGTCTGCCTCTTCAATACGAACTGTGCTTTGTGTCTGCATGGTGCACAAAAGTTGACACCTATGCCCTCCAGTGCACTCACTGGGATACTACAAAACAGGAACAGGCAAAAGAGGAGCCTTGTTGTCTGCCAGAGCTACAGGGGGACAGTCACATGGAGAAGATAGCATTCATCTCTCTGCATCTTATTTACTTGTTTTTAGTGCCCCCTGTATTTTTCCAGAAGCCAGGCTTAACTTGCCCCATCTTACCTTTTCAAATGGCAGAAGCAATTTTGACTTACAATAATCAACAATCAGTAGCTTTGAAGATCATCAGCAAAGGGGAAGAATAATAGCTTTTTCAAACCTTTGACCTTCTCAGAGTCATTATTCTTGCTTCATATTTGCAGATTTTTATCTTGTTGGGGTCAACTTATGCTTTAATAAATGTCACCGCAACTATGAAAATCAGCTGGAATAAAAGAAAGCTAAAGTCAAGACTGAGTAAGAATTATGCAGCTTCAGAGTTCACAATGAAGAAATTGAAATTGTTAAAGATTTTGCATATCTTGGTTCAATCATCAATCCCCAAAGGAGAACGCAATCCAAAAACAAATCAGAAAAAGACTGAAATTCAGAAAGAGAGCAATGAAGGAATTAGCAAAAAAAAAAAAAAAAATAAGTGTAACAACATGTCACAGATGAGAGGAAGACCAAGATCATCCACTCTTATCATATTTCCAGTCACCAAATATGGGGCTTGATAGCTGGACAGTTAAAAAAGATGACAAGAAAAAATAGATTTCTCCAAAATGTGGGGCAGATACCCTGATCTGCCAGAAAATTGAACAAGTGGATCCCACATGGCCATGGACTTGCACAACACTGGCTCTTTGGCTTGAATACAGAGATGAGCATCACGCCTCATCTGGATCAGTAAGCATCCACCTGAGTTGGACATGATTAGCACTCATGGGGGGGGGCTTTTTAATCTCTGGAGGCAAAAAATGTTGAAATGGGCTATCCTACTTCGGGCACATCATGAGAAGACAGGGTATTCTGGAAAACACAATAATGCTGGGGAAAATTGAAGGCAGCAGGTCATGAGGAGGACCAAATACAAGATGAACAGACTCCCTAAAGGAAGCTTGAGTTTGCAGCAGATGTGCCAGCCTACTGAGAACAGGGCAGTCTGGAGATGGCTTGTCCGTAGGGTATCCATAGTTTGGGAGTGATTTGAAGGGACTTACTGATGGTAACATGAAAAGAAGCAGGCTCTCATTAAAAGAAAATCACTTGAAACTACGAGGCTGTATAAATGGTGCCATTTCCCACTTGCATTCTTAAAACCCAGGTAGAGAAACAGGTGTAAACACTGCGGGACCTCATTGTGTGGGAGTGAAAACAAGCTTAGAAACAAACTTCAATACAGTACTAGAGATGGATACGAACTGCCCGTTCAGTGGTTCGTGATAGTTCATTTACTGGCCAAACAGGTATTTAGTGCTTCAAAGTCCCAACCCCCTCCAGTGGGTGCCAACTTAGGGGCAGTGGCCCAGATTCCCTGCCCTGTCTTCTTTGGGGACTCCCTCCAAGTGGGCACCTGCTGGAGAGGGCGGGGCTTTGGCCAATAAATGAACCAGCGAGAAGTACCCAACTGGTGATTCATGCCCATCTCTATTCAGTAGTCTGTCACCTATTGCACAAAGCCAGGTTTGCCATGGAATTTATATGCTCAACGGGGGAAGCCATCACCAATCCTGGCTGTCTGACGGTGTGGGTATGACACATGCATTTTCAAATGCCCTTATGTTACACTCCCTTTCACACTTTAACTGTACTGGTAAAAAAATCCAACTAACTCTACAGTCTTACAAGGTACTACAGTGGTCCCCCAACCTTTCACGGTTCATATACTGTGGTCCTGCTATATCGTGGGACCACAGTATATGAAAAAAGGCCCCCTGGGTTAAGGGGGGAAAGGCCTGTTTCAGGCCTCCCATACTTACCTCCAACCAGCCACTCTCCTGAATGGGCCTGCGAGGGACTTCTGGAGGCCTCAAAAGGGCTCCCTGCAAACCAGAAGTGACTTCCGGATCGCTGAAAATAATTTCTGAGGCCTCCGGTAAGTACAAGAGCCCGCGGCTAGGCACCCCAGGGCCGACCTGACCTGCATCCACATACTGCGGATTTTTGTGGGTCGGGTTGGGTCCCTAACTCCCACAATAGGCGGGGGGGGGGTCACTGTATAAGGAATCCTTAAACACAAAACATGAGACAAAGGTGGAAACTGCTACCACACTTTTTAATTGCATAGCATTTAATTTGCTTATTTTGGAAGGTGGTAGACCTCAGTGAATCAAGGCCGCCAGCTTCTCCTCCTTCTCAGAGCAGCTGGAGTGCAAGGCTGGATGCTGCCAGTTTGATGAGAAAGAGATCTGCGGTCTTCACATCAACACCAAAAGGTCTTGGGACACCTTAAAGACAAACACGTTTCATTCGGCAAGAGCTTTCCTGGATTGCAGCACACGGGCAGTCCCCAAGAGTTTATCCCCAATAAAACATGTTGGCCTTGAAGGTGCCACAAGGCGCCATTGTCTTTGCTGCAGCACGGAGATGGCTACCACCATAGAACATCCTTGCATATTTTAGTCCATCCAACTGCATTCAGCGGGACTTACTCAGAGTTAAGTGTGCCCGGGCTTTCAGATTTAGTTGCAAACATAACCCTGGGGGGTGGGGGACCCATGCTGAACAGAGCAAGCTTTTCTTCTTTCTCAGTCCTAATTATACCTCTTGCAGCTATTCCAGTGGAAAGTACCCTGGGTTTAGAGGTGTGTGTTCACTGCTTAATGGCTACAGCTTTTACATAAGCTCTAGGTAGGAATGTGCCCTTGAAGGTCAAATACCATAAAATTCTAGTTTTCATCAGTCACCTTCATGCAGACATTTTTATAGGGCATAGCATGAGTATGGTAATTGCCCTTGACCTCACATACAAAGGGGAGGGCTCACTCATGGAGGGGGCCGCATCAATGTTGTCGTTGCTGGGTTGTTGCTAGCATTTTTATTTGAGAATCGCACTAACTGTTGGGGATGTAGTGGAGGGAGAATCACAAAGCAGACTCTGTGGATGCCATTAGGATTGCTTTCATAGAATAATTATAGAGTTGGAAGAGACCTCAAGGGCCATCCAGTCCAACCCCCTGCCATGCAGGAACCCCCATCAAAGCCAATGACAACATGAGCAAAATGGACACAGACACAAGCAAAGCTCATAACTAGCAACCATACTCTTAGATGAACCATAGTCCCGCATGATCAGATTTGACTCCTGCTCCCTTACCCTATGAACCTAAGGCTGGACCACAAATCAGGGAAGCATACCGAGATGATCCGCAAATTTCTCAGCCTTCCTAACTAAAACATATTCTGCATTTGCTAGATATTGCAGCATGAACACGCTAGTTCTGCTTGGGGTGGTGGCCATCCAACTTCCTGCAGGCATGAAGAAATTACAAATGGATGACAAATGTTTGAGCAGGATGAGTAAAGAAAGGACACTGAGAGGGCATAGGCTTGGTGAAGAGCGGCACTGATGAAAGCAAGAACCAGGGGGGGACTTAATAGAGATCATACACCTGAGGCAAGGAGAGAATGCATTGTCTTCTCCAAAAACCAACCAGGCTGTCAGCAGCAGAGACCAGCAGTTGAGTAGGGCAGGATTCTTTCCCTTTCGGCTGCTTCCTTCCTAAGACAAAACTGGGGGAGGTGAAAAAAAAGAGGGTAGCCATCCTGGCCACCCAGTGTTCAGGGGGGTAAGGATAAGGAAAAAGTGAGCCGGCTTTTGGTGGGAGTAATGTAGCGGCTTCGGGTTGGGGGAGCAGGCCGGGCAAATGCATGCAGAAGAATGAGAGTGGTGGGTGCTGCACAAGGTTTCCACCTGCTGTTGCTCAATACCTGCCACCACTCTTCCCTTCCTCCACCCCCATTGTTGTCCTGGTTGATGAGGAGTGGCATGTGTGTGTCTTCTTCCTCCTCCTCCTCCTCCTCCTCCTCCTCCTATGCAAAGGAGAATAGGAACTCAACTGGCTGGTCTTGTCTCTTGGCGACTCCCTTCCACTCCCACCCTGGAGAAATACCAGTGAGGAGGGCAGAAAACGGACTGAGCTCAGGTGGTCGTCCTGTGGGAGTGAGAGCACTCCCCTTGAAATACAATAGTTCCATTCTCCTACTCCAGAATTCCATAGCTGGCATGGCTGGCAGCAGCAGCTACAGATCCACCAACCACTGCGTCGGCCTCTGTAGTGCTGTCCAGAATCCTGCTAAATCTCTGTTGTCCTTCCAGAAACAGGCAAAGACCTTTCTCTTCAGGCAAGGTTTCCCTGAATGGTGGACTACCATGTGTATTTCATATGAATCTATAGGTTCACACAGACTTTGTGTTCATAACTACTTATAACCTTGTTATGTTGTCTATTAATGCAGTGTAAGATGTCCCTCAATTCTTTGTTCTCAAATACTTGAACATGTCTTAATTTTACTGGATTGTATATTATTCCGCATTACTGTAATCTGCCTTGGGTCCTTTTCCAAGGAGAAAGGTGGGGTAAAATACTCTAAATAAATAAATAAATAAATAAATAAATAAATAAATAAATAAATAAATAAATTGTGTAAGGGAAATGGGTAGCAATTTATGGCTCATTTGGGAGTAATGGACATGTTCTATAAAACAGAATTCTGGCCATTATGTACAACAGATAACTTTACAGGCGAAGAAAGACAAATCTTTAACATTGCCTCAGCTTGACTCCTAACTCCACCCACCCCACCCCCCAGTCTGTGCTGGTGCCCTCCCGAAGGGCCTGTATACTCAGACCTGGCCTTGACAGACCCAAGAACAACTAGATTTCACAGGGAAAGCATCCCTTTAAATCTTGCTTCTCCCACCCCCATGCCTTTCACAGTCTCACTTGTGCCTTGAGAAGGGAGTCTCTTTTCCCAGAAGGAAACATTTCTGCATCCCACCATAGAGAGACTGTTACAAACGGTAGGCAAGAACTTCTGGTTTTGCTTATTTGTATGTTTTAAGTACGGTAGTTAAGAGTTAAGGCATGTTTTTATTTCATTTTGAATTCCAGACTATTTCTGCCTTGAAAATGGGAATTCCTTTTCCTAAAAGCAAAACTGGAACTGGGATTTTTAAAAAAATAAAAATATATACGATATTGAGCTCATTTCCCACACTGCTGGCATTCCTTCTTTCTTTGTTCTTGTGCTCAAACAATCACGGACTGTAGCAAATAATCTTCTGCCCAGAGACACTATTTGTAGTTAGACAGATAACCTGATCAATAGACACAGTTATTACTAACCCATTCCATAATATTAGTTGAAGTTGCAAAGCCCTGTTTTCTCATCAAGAACAATTACCAAAGATAAATAGGTGAATATCAGTTAATGAAATATCATGATACAAGGAATTCATCTCTAAGGGACCACTCAGGCAAAACTGCAAATCCACCGCTCTATGCCTCAATAAGCTTCATCGGCAGGAGGAATGGACAAAGCAAAAACTGATGAAGTCGTATGAAGTTTCATTAGAAAGCTGTTGTTCTTTCACATGATTAATGCCACTTAAAGAGGTGCTGAGATAGTACTGGATTTCTGTCGATTATTAATGATTTCTTAGATGTTTTGGGGAAACCCATTATAATGGTTGAGAAAATTATTATTTCCCTTTTAGTTGTCTTTAGGTGTCTTGTTTTTCTCAATTCAATGACCAGTCTGTGTCACTTTTCTGAGGAGGAGAAGTCCCTGTGTTGTTAGATAGCTGAAGTTTTAACACAGTTGGTGTATGTTCCTCAAATTATGTAACTTGCTTGAATCCATCTATTAAGTGGGAAAGCATCTATGTGTGTACTATGTGTGCACTTTTTACCAACATAGGCTTATCGCCCAGATTCGCCCGTACCTTGACTAGGACCTCCTATGGACAGTTGTGCGAGCCCTGGTGATCTCGAGGATAGATTACTGTAACACCCTCTACATGGGGCTTCCCTTGACCCTTATTCAGTGACTGCAGTGGGCACACAATGCTGCAGCCAGGATGGTGGTTGGTGCGGGCAGGTATGACCACATCACCCCTATCCTACCTTGCTTGCATTGGTTGCCCGTTGCCTCCCGGGTAAGGTTCAAGGTATTGGTTTTGGTTTACAAAACCCTCCATGGCTTGGGACCTGACTATCTGGCAGAGTCTATCTCCTAGAGGTCAGCTTCGTCCCATTTCACCAGAGCATTGCTAGCACTCGCTCCGGGTGGCCACTCCATCTACCTGTAGTCGGGCTTTCTCAGTGGCTGGCCCAGCGCTTTGGAATAAACTAGCCAAGATACAGCTAGCAGAGTCTTTGCCAGCTTTTAGGAAAGCCTTAAAAACATATTGTTTTAAAGGCCATTTTTGTGATCACTAATTGTAATTGTATTGTCAGTATATGTTTGTCTGCCCAGCTGTTTCCCGCCCTCTTTCCATGCCGGAACCATCTAAGTTGTTTTGCTTTTATTGTGTTGGCTTTTCTTTATTGGTTTTGTATTTTGTATCTCATATTTATTTGTTTGTTGTACACCACCCAGAGTTCCCTTTGGGAAAGTCAGCGTGGTCAACAGTGCAAGAATGAATAAATAAATAAATAAATAAATAAATATGTACACTTTCTCATGGATGTTGTTTGAATACATGCATTTCATCAACACCCTGCAATGTTTGCATTTTTCAAGGCAAAACATGCCCAGCCTCTTTTTCTAGGCAGTGCATTTTATGGAAATATGCCTGTTACACTCATACAATTGTAAAGGAGGGGACAGAGGCACAGAGGCCCCTGTTGATGGGCCATCCTGTATCTCTCAAGGGTGGGTAGAGTTCCACCCCAGCACCTCTCCAAGAGATATGGGGGGGGACCATGATGGTGTGTGATTTCCCCCAAGAAACCCAAAGATCAGGGAAATCACAGAGTTAAACAAGAGAGAGGTGGGGTGAGAGAAAAGAGGGGGATCAGTGAGGAAGAAGATCCAGGAAAAGTTTCAGGTGGGATGGAAAGTATAAAAAAAGATAGGAAAGAATGTCGGGGGGGGGGTTAGAAGAATCAAGGACAGGAAGACAACAGATCATGCCCTTGGAGGGAAAAGTGAAAAAAGAGGAGGAAATCTGGAAAGATACACTACAGGATCCTGGGAAGGAGGTGTACTATTGAAGACATTGAACTTCCAGAAGACCCAGAGCCCCTGGGGGAATGGGAGTATACAGTGGTACCCCGACTTAAGAGCAGCTCTACTTAATTTAACTTAAGAATGGAAAACTGTTGGCATTTTAACTGTCACCTTATAATTTTTAGATATGGTCTGCTCGACTTACAAATATTTTTTTCCATTTTTTTCATTTTTAACTTATTTTTTTCAATTTTTTAGATAGGTACCCTGACTTAAGAGTAGTTCAGCTTAAGAGCATACATTCGGAATAGATTAAATTCGTAAGTTGAGGTACATAAAAATTCCAGAGATAGGGGAAATTTGCTTAACATAATCACCTATGGGGAGAATCCATACAACATAAAAATGGGATCACTCCGTTTTCAATGCATTCCTATGGGAATTTGTATAAAGGAAAATTTGCTTAACATAATTTCATTTGGAGCAAATTAATTCCTTTATACAAGGTACCACTGTATTTGCAAAGACAGCCCATGCTCTCAGTCCCAAAAGAGGAAGCAGAGAAATGCTCTCCCGGGCCCCCTCACTGGGCGGAGAGAGAAAGAAGGCAGAGGTGTCATTTGGACCAAGAACAGCAGCCCCCAGGACAGTCCTCTCCATTAGACCACCACTGGGGAATGGAGGAGCACAGACTGGTCCTTCAGTACTCAGGAGAAAGCTGGGTGTGGAGCACATGAAGTCAACAGCAAGAGAGTCATCTTCTAAACCAGTGGTTCTCAACCTGTGGGTCCCCAGATGTTCCTGGACTGCAACTCCCAGAAGCCTCCACCACTCACTGTGCTGGAAGGGGTTTCTGGGAGTTGCAGTCCAGGAACCTCTGGGAACCCACAGGTTGAGAGCCCCTGTTCTAAACCATTCCTGTTGGAACACTCAACAACCACAAAAAATACACCGACCAACATTAAATGGAGATGACAAAAATATACGTAGTGTTCCTGACTATTTGGTTCTGATCTACCAAACAGAAAAAAGAGAACTTTTGTGGGTCTTGTTTTGAATTTGTTTAGAACCTCATTTCAAATTTAATAAAATCTGCTTTTTTCACCCATTTCTTTGTCATCATTTATGGAACCAAGGGTGGAGGAGGGGGACACAATCAACCTGATTGGGGTTGGAGGGGTTCACGGCTGTTAAAAGGGCTCTGAGCCCAAGAATGCGAGCTTGGACAGGCTGAGTTAGGAAAGGGCAACTGAGGTGGAACATTCTCCACACCCTCCCTTGACCTTCCTTCAAATGCACATGTGTCTGGGTGTGGGTGCATGCACGCATATTCACACCCAGTGATTAAATAAAAGTTTGATACAACTTCAGTGGCCTGTAGAAAAAAGAAAAGACAGGAACGTGCCTATGCATAATAAAACAACAGTCACTTATAGCTATCAAAACACTGGATATTAAAAACACTGGATATCCAGTACTGGATGTTAAAAATAGCAGTACTGTTAGTGTAACCATGTGGGTTTTGGTAGAATTGGTATGGATGAACAAGAAATAGCTATATCTCACCCTTGTTTTTCAATGTATGCAAGTGATTCAGGGAAGAGGAATGTTCTGGGTAACAGGCTATTTATATGTTGTCTTTCTCTCACTGGCCACCCAGTCTTCCTATTACAATGGCCATCTCCCCCCCCCCCGCATGTACCTTGTTTGCCTGTCCATACACTGTTCTTTTCTACTTTTCTTTTTACCCTTTCTTTCATGATGTGGATAAATGAGAGGATATATGCCTCTTCATCTGAACAGAAAGAGGTTGTTTGGTAGCAAACCCAATGTTTGGTTTACCAGCTTGAGCACTGAGTGGCAGCTGGGTCAGTTTTAGGGGGCACCTGTTATTATGGTCACACAGTTTGGGGCCACTCTATCAAGGCAGTGTTTGACCACTGCAGCAATGTTAATATTATGGTTGTCTGGTATTTTAGTCTCGAAGGCTTTCACGGCCGGGATCTGATAGCTGTTGTGAGTTTTTCAGGCTGTTTGGCCATGTTCTGGAAGTTTTCCACAAAACGTCCCAAACACAGCCAAACAGCCTGAAAAACTCACAACAGCTATTGTCTGGTATTGTTATTTTCTTTTTAATAAAGGTCAGTTCTTGACAAGGACCTTTGTTTCCTGCTGCCCAGTCCAAGGCCTTTAGGGCTTGGCAGATGCTGGATCATTTCACAGATACAGTCAGCATCACTCGTTAGGATATTATTCAAGTGACACTCTTCTTCCTGGTAGTTTTCCCACCATGTCTCCCAGGAGAAGAACCAGAGGGAGGTAGAGTGTTTGAGGTTGTGGGTGGGTGGGTTATGAGCCTGGCTTTCTGTGCAAGCTGCACATTTCCAAATCACCACCAGAAGGAGGGATTGGCAAACCATTTTTGTGCACGTGATAATCTAGAAAATTCTGAGAAAGGTGGCCATCAGTTGAAACTGATTTAACCATATGTAACAATCATGCTGTCAAAGAGCACTGGAAGACTTTCTAGGCAAAATTTGTTTTCTTAAATTAAAATTTGGGGGAATATACTGGTGGAGGATTGCCCTCCTGAAAGAAAGAAAGAAAGAAAGAAAGAAAGAAAGAAAGAAAGAAAGAAAGAAAGAAAGAAAGAAAGAAAGAAAGAAAGAAAGAAAGAAAGAAAGAAAGAAAGAAAGAAAGAAAGAAAATGCCCCCAGTGACTGCATGTGTATGTTCCACAGGCTAAGGTCACCTACCCTGAGTCACACCATCTAGAGATGATCATGGTATTTCTTACAAATGTTAAACAATCAATGGGTTGCCAGTCTGTTTGCATACCAATGCACACCTAGCCACACCAAGATTATCTGGAGTTTTATCAAGTAATCTAACTCGCACAAAAATATAATGTTAACACAAAACTGATTGAAAGACAGGATCCTCCTGTGTCCCTCCACCTGTGATTAGATTGGGGTTGGGAGACCTTTGTGGTACCCTGCCCAACCAGCCTGGGCAAGACAGGAAGTGATGTCAGTTACTGAGGGCAACAGAGGCAATCCTACCAGGCCACTATCCCCTGGGTTTTCCAGATCAGGGGTATGAGGCATTTGGCAGTTCTTGCTCCTGCATCTTTCTTTGCTCCACTTGTCCCCAAGCTGACAATCACACTAGCAAAATGTTTCTCAGTTATTCCTCATGAATTTTGACCCCTTTTGGGGTTCAGATGACACATGCTCATTTGCATTGCTCACCTTCAGCATCAAATGCAGTCTGCTGGGGGGGGGGGGGCTACTACTATATTTGTTCTGTTTTTCATTGTGCAAGATAACAAATATTCCACTGAGTGTGTGTACTACTATACTGATTCATTTCCTTTACATCTGGATTACAGTCCCACCTTCTCCACCTGCTGTTGCTCACCTCCTTTTTTTTTTAAGTTTCAAACAGGGGTGTTAGCATGTTGGTTTGCATCTGTCAAATAAGGCTTGGTGTACTTGAGGATTGTAAAGGGAAAGAAAGAAGGGGTGATGGGGAAGCTGAACCCTATCTGAGAAGTAGAGGGAACAGGTATAATAGTAGGACAGTCTCCCGGACAGACCTGTCAAGTGTTACGTTTTGGGCGGGACATTCATGGATCTATCACACTTTCCCGCCATCTTCCCAAAAATTATTTTTCCCTGAAACATCCCACATTTCTGGCGGTGGGCAGCTGAGCTCTGGATGCTGCCGGCCTCCGGGTGGCCTGCCAGAGAGCAGTTCTCCCTGCGCAACCCCTAACCCACACCCCACCAATGGTCCGGATTGGTATAGATATCCCCTAGAAAGCTGAGACACCTAGATCACAGTGAGCATTCTGAAGTCACTGCAAGGGATTCTGGGAACCCTGTATGCAAATGAGGCTCCACTCCCTAGCCAAAGGGCCCGGCTGCCAACGCCCTGCCTCCCTGGAGCTCCCAGTCCTGGGCAGCCGTGGGGAACACTTGACAGCTATGCTCCCAGAGTCATCCAAGGATGACCGGAAGGAAGAATGTGGAGCTTCATTCTCCCTACTTCATTGTAGTCCCCCCCCCCAACTTTTGCCAATCAGGGCTCCCCCTGATCTTGGGAGCAGCATGGGTAGAGCATGGGGATTAGCAATGGGTGTGAGAGGGGTGGAACAGGAGCTGCTAGGGCAGCAAGAGGCAACACTGCCATTACCTGGGGGGGGTGGGGGCAATGAAAAGCTTTTGCATTGCTCCTGGCTGATTTGGCAGCACCCCAGGGAGCTGTGGGGCGCTATGAGGGGCAAAGGGATCTATGCTGAACATACTTGGAAGCTCTCGCCTACTGTCTTTTGTTCGCAACTGCAATGCACTCTGGGTTCTCCTCCATAGGAGAGAAGAAATTGGAAAAATGAGCGAGATCAGTATGTGGCCCGTAAGGGCATTTTGCAAACACAGTGATGTACTTACACATGTTTAAAAAGAGAGAGGGGGACAGAGAAAATTCCCAAAATGAAAAAGGCTATATCTGGCCTGAGGGGTGTAGAAGAATGAATTGACCTTAAAACGGCCGAACGGTTAAAAACGTATGAACCAGTACCACAGGAGATGTGCCACGTGACCACAACATGCCACTACACAGGAACAGAAGACGCTAGATGGGCAAATCTGTACAACATAAAATGGTCGCGATTAGAGTTTACTCTGTTTTCAATGCATTCCTATGGGAAATTTGTATAAAGGAAAATTTGCTTAGCATACTTTTGTTTGGAACAAATTAATTCCTTTATACAAGGTACCACTGTAATTTTATAGTACAGTATACTAAAACTGACAAATGCTCAGTTAGTCACGCAGTGAACAATCAGCCTGGAGGGGGAAAAGGAAGATGGATGGTTTCTTTGTTACAATGCTATATATGCCAAACAAAGAGGGAATAATAGCAGGTTCCATCGAAACTCCTCCTTTCCTGTTTCTCTAAAAAAGAAACTGTTTCAAATATACTCAGCTTTATACCACCCAAATGGATATTCTCAAATCAACAACTAGGTGCTATTTTTAGATCTAATTCTCATTCCCCCCCCCCCCCCCAAATTATTGCTACTAATTTGCCATCTATTGTGGAATTGTATACCACACGAGCTAAAAAGAGGGCGATGAAAATATATACAGATTCCACGCATCCTGGACATAATCTGTTTCAATTGTTACCCTCAGGGCGACGTTTTAGGGCATTGCATACTAGGACAACTAGATATAGAGATAGTTTCTTTCCAAGTGCTATCAAACTGTTGAATAATTAATTTTTACATTTCTTCTTCCTTTTTAAATAATAGGTTATATTGTAGTATTGTACTGTGTTTTTATTGTTGACTATATGATTCTTATATTTCCTTTTATATAGAGAGAGCATTTTTACCAAAACAAATTCTGGGTGTGTCTAACCACACTTGGCCAATAAAAAGTATTCTATTCTATTCTATTCTATTCTATTCTATTCCCATGCTCCAGGCCATTGGTTCCCTGACCTTCTCATGCTGATTCCTGGACCAGCACATGAATATGCCAAGGTTAACCAGTACATTGTCCATTCCCTTTTGCTACAAGTGTTTTTCAAGGTCGCAGTCGTGACCTTTGGGTCTGGCTATGAGCAAAAGATGGTTTCTTGTGGGGATAGCACAGTTCACCCCCTTTTGACCCATTCTAAGTGGACAAAAAGTACAATAAAATAGATGAGCAGTTTTTGATTGATGTTCCAAGCAAGCAAGGGAGTTGATTGTTTTTTAAGCAACATATTTTTCTGGTGCCCTTTGAGAACAAGCACTTCTCTTGGTATTTTCTTTTTTTAAAGAAAAAAAAACATTCTTAAAATGTAATCGAGCCCAGGTTAAGAATCTTACCTTTTGGTTGTATTTCTCATACCTCTGATGGCAGAGAAATGGAAATGGAGTTAACTTTTTTTGGTACATTTTGGTCTTTTTGCCCTTGAAGTGCCAAAGGGCAACCCACACCTATCCTTGCTCACTCCTGAGTATCTGTTTCCTAACGAGAACGAGGAAAAGCAGGTGGTGCAACACTGCCAGTAGCACTGGCTTCTTCTGACGCAAAGCGAATCTGTGTCATCTTCACATTTAGACAGATATACTGACCAGTGGGATGGACTTCCAGGAGGGTTTAACTATTGCATAACAGGCAAAACCAAGAGAAAAATAAAAGAATAAAGAGGCCAAAAACGCTGTGGCACCTTACAAACTAACTCTATAATTTATTATGAGATTTTTATGGGCAAGTTCACATCCTCAAACCTAAGAGTGGGACACACTCTAAGGTGACACAATGTTTTTTCCTTCTTTATACAGTATTTTCCCCCACCTGCTTTTATCTGATATGCTAGCGCAGACTCCTCTTCTAAAACCAACGATTCAATAAGTTTATTTTTCAAGGAGTCTCCTTCTTCACTCATGGCACAGTACGGAACCCTGTCAGAAAGGGAACGTCTCTTCAAAAGAGTCTACCCTTCAAGGGCCATTTATGTGCCACTGAGGACACAGAGAGCCACATACTACTAGAGCAACAGAATCAAGACTGTGGCTTCCTGCATCTGTTCCTGGAAAGCTTTGTTATTGCCTGAAAAGATAAAAAAAACATAAACATACCCTGGCAGGAGTGTGGGTGAATAATTAACAGTGTCCGTTAAAAAAACCCCAGCTTATGTAATACTGTATACATATATTAGCTTTCAGGAGTGAAGCAATTAAACTACGGCTTTTTTGTGACAGTTATCATAATTAATGTATTATACCTTCCATCACTAGATGACAGAATTTCCTAATACTGTAATCTGAGAGGAAGCTGCAGTTGGGCCTGGCACACTTATTTCTTCATATACGTCTCAAGCACAGAATGCTGCATGCTGGCACGATGGTTCCTTTTGTGGCATCTCCAAACTTTTTGAAAAATAAAGAGAGCAGGACAGAATGAGTGAGAAGATCCGAATGCCTGTAAGAGAGGCATTAAGAGGGGAGAGGGGAGACTGAACAAGTGCCCGGGCTGGAAGGGAAAAGCCCTCCAAGAAAGAAGCAGAGTAGGGGGAGCAGAGGGAATTATGAAAAACACCTGCATGAATAAGGGGAGAGCAAGAGTAAGGGAACTGCCTAGATGCCCTAAGCACATCCGATCTCGCCTGATTCCGGAAGCTAAGCAGGGCTGGGCCTGGTTAGAACTTGGATGGGAGACCACCAGGGAATACCAGGTGCTGTAGGTGCCTGGAGGAGGAACTGCAAACCTCTCCAGTATTCCTGCCAAGAAAACTCCATGGACATGGGGTCATGAAGGGTCAGTCATGACTGTAATGATGCAACACACACACACACACACACACACACACACACACACACACACAAGTAAGGGAGAGTGTGAGGTCAGTCAAGAAGAGAAACAGCCTTTCTATCTGGGAAGTCAGTGGATAGATGAGAGAGGAGGAAGGATACCTGAGGTAGTAAATGTGTGGGTGCGTAAGGGGTGAGAAAAAGCCCCACAATGGTGGGTTTCTCCATTTATAAATAAATAAACAAACAAACAAAATAACACCTACTGTCTTTCTCAGATTTATGTACAAGACCCATCCCATAATGCCCTCTCCTCCCCACTCCCCTTCTTTGGTATTTGCAACATGGACTTACCAAATTAAACCTGTCGGGAAGAGTGCTTTAAGTGTTCCTTAAAGGTCTGCTGAGCTGCAATATAGATGCACAGGATTTTGTACTATTTCCTCCCCCTTGCAACTCCACACCCAGTTACTGACTAATTCTGTTACTATGGATAAGCTAGTACTATGCACCTAATACACTTCCACTCCTTGAAGTATCATTGCAACACTATTTCCTGGTTACCTGGTTGTTTACAAAGGTGGCTGGCTCATTCTTTTCTTACTGTGTGAAAAGGTAACAGTCATTTTCATTAGTTTCCAAGAATGTCTGTTTTCAAATGTTTTATTCTGGATAAAATGGATTTTACCTTCACATTTTGACCTGGGTTTTTAAAAAACACATGCATACATATGTTCACTAAGCACCTTGTTGGAAATCTATGACCAGAGGCCACAAAACAATTGCACTTACATTAGAAGCAATGTCTACTTTACCCCCACATTTTTTATTATATAACACATGCAGACAAACACAACCGAGATATCAGAGAGAAGATTTCTTGCCATTTTGACATCATTGTAGGCAAAAAGCAGGTGGCCATTCAGGCATGTTAGCAGATCAGCTTCGTGCTATACGCACCTATTATAATGAGAATAAACATATACTGGTATACCAGAGACCTGTGTTTGAATCTCTGCACAGCCACGGATACTCATTGCAGTGTTAAGTGTTTGTCATAATGAGCATGTGTCATCCTATTGCAAAGATGTACCTGCTGAGACCAATAGCAGCATTTTCAATAATAATAACAACAACAATAGATAAATAGATAAATAGATAAACAATAGGTACATTATGACCAGATGCTAGAAAACTGAAAGAAATGAAAGAAAAGAAGCTGAATAACAATACCAAAGGCTATTTGATCAAGAAATACCATCTGGACAAAAGGAAAATCAAAGAAGCTCTAGAAATTGTCAAACAGCAAATAATAGCAGTCTCAAAGAAGATTCAAAGATATAAAGATAAAATAAAACAATTCCAACAAAATACCGGCAGGCTTTTTCAGTGTAACCAGAAGAGGTTCTACCAGTCAATTAATACCAAGACTGCAGACCAGACAACAGATAGCAGAGTACAGCCGTCATCAAAGGAAATGCTATGCTTCTTGCAGGCTATTTGGGATAATCCCAAGAATTAGAATAAGCAAGCAGGTTGGTTAGAGACAGTCAAATTGACCACAGATGCTGCTAGCTTAAATGGAATGAATATTACATCTCAAATGTTAAAAGCAAGAACTAAGAAAAGTAAGAATTGGACTGCCCCTGGAGAAGATGGATTGCATGTATTTTGGCTGAAATATCTAACCACTATGCACTCAAGACTCGCTGAACAATTTGACCAAACAATCCAGCAAGGTGAACTAGAGCAGCGTTTTTCAACCGCTGTTCCGCGGCACACTTGTGTGCCGTGAGATCTTATCTGGTGTGCCGTGAAGGAGCAGCCGGAGGAGGAGGAGGAGGAGGAGGAGGAGGACCAGAGCCTCCTGTCGGGGCATGCGCTCTGGGCATGCAGGAAGTGGCGATTGCTAGGAAGGAGCGCGAAGGTGGGAGGGGAGAGAGAGAGAGAGGGAGAGAGAGCGTGAGGGGGGGCAGGCCAAGTCCCGAAGGCAGTCGCCCAGCGAGCCTGAAAGGGGAGGAGGAGGAGGAGAAGAAGAAGAAGGCGTCACCACTCGCCAGCGGACCTGCCGGCCCTCCTGGCACATCCCATGGGTTGCCCTCCAGCAAAAGAAGCCAGGGGTCCGGGGACGCGACCCCCAGCCCCTGGGCCGTGCGGAGGCGAGGGGAAGAGGGCAGGTGCGCGATCCGGCCGGTCCCGGGGGCGGCGGTTCTCGGCGGATCCTTGGCCGCCGCCGCTCGCAGGCGGGGAGGCGACTCCCTCGACGACCTCCCCGCCCTGCACGCGCTCCCGCCGGCCAGTCGCCCGCGTTGTTGAGGAGGAGGAGGCGCTGGAGGCGAGCGCCATCGTGGTGGCGCGCCGCCAGCAGCAGGAGTGAGCCCGGCGCCAGGCGCGCCGCCACCAGCCGCGCCACGCTTTGCCCGAAGCCCCACGACGCCCCCGTCACCAGGCACACCACCCAGCCCAGGCCCGGCCCTGACGGCTCCCCCGACGACGACGACGACGCCATCGCCGATGCCGCCGCCGACACCGGTACTTCTGCGGGCGCGCGGCCCTGGCCTGTTGATCCGCAGGTGGGCGCTCGGTGTGTGTGTGGGTGTGTTGGGCTTCCTGGTGCCGTGGGTGGCCAGTGCCCCCCCTCCGCCGCAGGACCCCCAGGTGCAGGGGGTGGGGGTGGTCTCGAGCCATGGCTCGATCTACTCCTCCCCCCCCGCTTGTTAATTTTTTTAACATTTTAATGGTGCTGTGCCTTGTGATTTTTTTCGTGAAGCAAGTGTGCCTTTGCCCAAAAAAGGTTGGGAAACACTGAACTAGAGCAATGGTTAACAACAGGAATAACATACTTAATTATGAAAGATCCGAGCAAAGGGCCTATACCAGGGGTCCTCAAACTTTTTAAACAAGGGGCCGGTTCACGGTCCCTCAGACACTCTTGGGGGCCTGTCTATATAGTATGACACCCGTATCCTCTGATTTGCCACCCACGGATTCAGTTATCAACGGATAGTGAGCAGTGGTGCAAGAGCCTGCGCCCAGCAGCAGGCCTGCAAAATTGAGGGCAGAGGCTGCACAGCTCCGTAGTGCCCACTCACCTGCCTGAGAAGGAGAAGATGGGTGGAGAGGGAGGGAGAGGATGGCGGCGGCAGGCAGGCTGGTGGAAATGTCTGTAGCCAGCAGGCAGCAGAGCCCCACGGGCTTTGTGCATGGCTTCCTCTTCCTCCTCCTCCTCGTTGTCTCTCTCTCCTCCCCCACCCATCAGCTCCAGCCTGTCCCACACCCCCATCTCTCCATTGCCATTATTGCCAGGCAGTTCTCACCAGGATGCCCCCCCTCCTCCTCCTCCTCTGGGATACTCCTCCTTTGAGCATCTGTAATCCAAGGCCAGTGAGGTTTCTTGGCGGCAGCAGAGGAGGAAGCTGTGCAGCCTTGGAGCTCCTGCCCGCCCGCCCGCCTGCAGTGGCAGCAGAGGAGGAGGCCGCTCGGCCCCTGAGGATATGCCTGCCTGCATGATTTGCGGCAGCGGCAGCAGTGGAGGATGCCCACCACTCCGGAGCGCCCACCTGCAAGCACCACAAGTAGGAAGAGGCAGCCCAGGTGTTGCAAAGGTGTTTGCAGTGGGCCCATGTCCGGCCTCCACCACTGAGCGGGGGAGATTATGCACTTGCCGGCGGGCCAGGTTCAGGGCCCTGGCAGGCCTTATCTGGCCTCTGGACCATAGTTTGAGGATCCCTGGCCTATACCAAGCAACTATCATCCAATTACGTGCTTGCCAAGAATGTACAAACTCCTTATAGGAAAAATTGCCAATACCATCCAGGGTCACTTGATATGAAACAATTTATACCCTTTTGAACAAAAGGGCAATTGTAAGAATAGCTGTGGAACCAAAGATCAGCTGCTTATTGACAAGATGGTAAAACTGTAAGAGACCCAGAACCAAGTTGCATGTTGCATGGATTGACTATAAGAAAGCATCCGACTTTGGATACTAAAAAGTTTGGAATTAGTAGGAATTATTGGAAGTATCCAAGAATTTATCAAGGCAACAGTGAAAAAGTGGAATACCAAACTAACCATCAATGGTGAACAAATTGGTTGTGTCAACATCAGGAGAGGAATATTTCAAGGTGATTCATTATCACCCCGGCTGTTTGTAATTGCTCCAATTCCACTCACAAAAATATTGAACAAGATAAATATGGGCTATCAAATATCAAAAGCATCAACCTGAATAAACCATTTGCTATATATGGATGATTTGATGCTGTATGGGAAATCACAACAAGAAATAGAGTCAATACTAAACACAGTGTGAATTTTCAGCAATGACATTGCAATGGAATTCGGATTAGATAAGTGTGCATCATCAGAGGAAAGGAAAGATAGTAAAGACTGAATCAACTGATATGCCTAATAATGATATAAAAACACTGGACGAAGAAGAATCATATATCTTGGAGTACTACAAGCAGATAACATCAAGCATAAAGAAGTAAAGAATAAAGTTATAATAATAATACATTATTATTAATGTATTAATCAGGGCTGTGGAGTCGGAGTCGGAGTCGGAGTTGAGGAGTTGGAGTCGGAGGAAATTTTGGGTACCTGGATTCGGATTCGGAGTCGGAGTCAGCAAACAATGCACCGACTCCGACTCCGACTCCTACTAAATTTAGATTGGAATTTTAAAAAAAGCAAGTTTAAATGTCCCAATTCACAAAAAGTTATAATTAATAACTATTATTAATAACTTTTCTACTGTAAGAATAAAGACCAATGCATCCTTAAGATGAAGCCATGGCAATTAAAAAGTGGCTGCAATTATATAGTGCAGACACATCCAAATGGATCAGTCATTTAATAGGCTAAGGTTTCTGTCTGCTAGATTTGCTTGTGGTGATGTTTGGCTGTTCCTTAGCATGTTTTTTTTTTGGGGGGGGGGGACTTACAAAATAAAGGACAAATGCCAGGGGCAAAACAAAAGGAAAGGGCAAAACAGAAAATGAAGTAATATTGGTCAATTTAACATTTCTCTCAATATAACATTTCTCTCACATTAGAAACCAGCAACAGCTAATAAGTGAACACACAGAGAAAGAGAGGAGAGAGAGAGAGAGAGAAATGCAAGCCTGACAGAGGGGGGAGGAGGAAGAGGGAGAGAGGTGAGAGGGACACACACACACATAGAAAGAGAAAATGAAAGTGAAAAGCAAACAGCAGAGCAAGGGAGCCATTTTAATGATATGCAGTGCACAGGGCTTACATTCACATATTAATATAGAGAAGTCGGAGTTGGGGAGTCGGAGTCGGAGTCGGAAGTACAAAAAAACTTAGGAGTCGGAGTCGGAACATTTATCTACCGACTCCACAGCCCTGGTATTAATAATGTATTAAGTAATTAATGTATTAAGTAATAATACATTAGAAGATTTAGATACTAAAATCAAAATTAAATGGGAAGAATACCATCCAAGCTATAAACACATGGGTTATTTCAGTCTTGCGATACACAGCACGTGTTATAAAGTGGACCCAGGCAGAATTAGAAGCATTAGATTGAAAGACAAGAAAAGTGATGACAATCCATTCACTACATCCACAAAATGATGTCCGTAGGCTCTACTTGCCAAGGAAAGGCAAAGGCCTCTTGCAAGTTCATCAAACTGTTGAAGAAGAAAATGCTGTGCTTAAGTCATAAGGCATAAAAAAGGAATATCCAGAAACTAAGCAAGATTTTAAAAAGATTTTACAAGTCAACAAATGCAAAACTGAATAGAGAACTGGCATAGTAAAGCACTGCATGGTCAGTTTATAAGAGACACCAATGATAAGATCAACCAAGAACAATCATGGCTTTGGTTAAGAAAAGCAACATTGAAGAAAGATGAAGCTTTAAGAACAAATGCCATAAAGGCAAAAATTGATAAATAATCAAAAGATAGTAAATGTCAATTATACAAAGAAAAGGATGAAACTGTAGATCACATTATCAGCTGTTGCCCCCAAATCACTCAGACTAATTATTTAGCCTGTCTAATAAAGTAGCAGCAATGCTCCACTGGAAGATACGTAAAAATTTCAACCTACCATCAAGCAAGAACTGGTGGGAGCATCAACCAGAAAAGGTTACCATAAACGAAGTCATCAAGGTGCTCTGGGATTTCAGAATCCAATGTGACAGACACCTTATCCACAATACTCCAGACATCACGATAGTATACAAGCAAGAAAACGAAGTTCAAATAGTCAATGTGGCAATACCAGGAGACACAAGAGTCAGTGGCAAAGAGTTAGAAAAGATAACCAAATACAGGGACTTAGAAATAGAAATTGAAAAACTATGGAATAAGAAAGCAAGAACAATACCAACAATAATAGGTGCCTTGGGTACAATCCCCAAAGACCAGGATCAACATCTGAAAACCGTCGGCATTGACAAAATCAACATCGGGCAACTACAGATGGCGACATTATTAGGAACAGCATACGTTCTACGAAGATATCTCCAGTCATCCTAGGCTCTTGGAAAGAGCTCGATCATTCGAGAAGGCCAAGTCCAGCTTAACACCTGGCAGCTGTGTTCACCAGATAATAATAATAATAATAATAATAATAATAATAATAATAATAATAATAATAATAATAATAATAATAATTTATTTATTTATTTATTTATTTATTTATTTATTTATTTATTTATTTATTTATTTGAAATATTTCTATCCCAGCTTTCTCCTCAAAAGGGCCTGGGGCAGCTATTTAAGACCTCTTCCTTCTGTGCCACTGTCCCAAAGTCATCTCCAAGACCAAATGGATCCTATGGGAACCTAGCATCCGAGTGGTGGATGGTGGTGAAGAGATTTGGAAACTTTTTATTACCAAAACACAATACAGTGGTACCTCAACTTAAGAGCAGCTCGACTTAAAGAGTAATTTGACTTAAGAGTGGAAAACTGTTGGCGTTTTAACTGCCGTCTTACAAATTTTAGATATGGTCTGCTTCACTTAAAAATATTTTTTCATCTTTTTTCATTTTTTAACTCCTGGTTCCTTCTCAAGGGGCTCTTAAAGGGGCGGGAGGCAAAAAAACAACAGACAAGCGAGGAGAGCCCGGCACTCTTATCCGCATCAAATATTTTTCACTTCCAGAGAGAAGGTACAAGAAAAGTGCGCTGGGTCGCGCTAAAGTGGGCGGGGTCGCACTTAATTGTCTCCAAACTCCGGAGCTGGTGGGGAAACATTTTAAATCTCCGGAGCTTGCAGCCATTTGCGGCGGAGCTTAGGGGTCGTGTATAAACGCCCAGAGACCTGGAGAGATCAGCTGTCTCATCAACCCCTTCTTTGGGTACCGGTAGTTTTGTTTTGCTTTTTGCACACAGATGGGCTGTTTGCATGATAAAATCACTGGAGAAACAATTAAAGTGGAAAAGGGCGTCTTTAGTTATAGCCACCTTTTCTAGTTTTACAGTCGGAAGGGACTTTCTTGCTGCCTACAGGAAACAATGGGGGAAAGTGGTGGGCCAAGTTACTACTTGGACTACAATTCCCAAAATGCCGCAGCCCGCATGCCCCCTGGGAGTTGTAGTCCAAGGTGTCATTTCCCCCCCTCCAAATATTGAACTTAATAATAGTCAGGAAGCAGGGGGCCCCAAACGCAAACAAAACAAACGTGGCTTTTAATTCCAAATGCAAATCTTCCTATTAACAAACTGGATGGAAAACGGAACTTCCAGTCCAACCGGGGGGGGGAGGGGGAACTAAGAAAAACGGGCTTCAGAAACTACATATCCCGCAATGCCCCGCTCGAAAAGAACCGGACGAAAGCGACAGCCGCTCCTTCCTCTTCGTCCATTGGCTGCTCTTTTGGAACGTTCGCGCCGTTTAATAGCGGCGGCGGGGGAGGAGGAGGGGCGGAGTCATCTTGAGCTTGAGCGCTGTTATTGGTCGGTGCATCTCTCGCCAGACCAATGGGGAAGAGACAGTGGGCGGGAAGGAGCGGGAGCAACGTTTGGCGGGAAACCGAAAGGAAGGGCTTCTTTTTTCGCGCCAAAACGGAGGGCGCCCCAGGAAGCGCGGCGCGGTCCCTGCGGGAAAATGGCGGCTCCCGCGGCACCGACCCTGGACGATGCGGAGTTGCGAGAGGCTCAGCGAGACTACTTGGATTTCTTGGACGATGAGGTGGGTGGGAGCCCGAGGGGGGGGCGCCTTCCTCCTCCTCCTCCTCCTCCTCCTCCTCCAGCGCAGGGAGGCCCCAGGAAGAGGCGCCAGGAAGGGTTCCCATGGGGTGCGCGCGCGTGTGTGTGTCGGTGGGGGGGGGCAGGTCACCCCGTCCTGGGGGTGGGGGTGGGGGGGCCGAGAGAGTGGGCACCAGCAAGAAGCGGGCCGCCGAGTGGGCCAGGAGGGGCCGCCCGATGCCGTCCGCGTCCAGCCAGCGCGGCCCCCCCCCCCGGAGCGCCGGCGCCCCCTCTCCTTCGACTCTGGGGCGCCTTGAAGGGAGAGGAGGCCCCCTCCGTAGCCACCCCGGCCAGGGGCGGGCGGGCAGGCAGGCAGGCAGGCAGGCAGGCTCCTGATAAGGGCAGGGCGTGCGAGCAGCTCCATGGCGAGGCATTAAAAACCGTTGCAAGGCAATAAAAGCTGCCCGCGGGTCTTCTCCTTCCCGTGTTGGCTCTCCTGAGCCCGAAAGGGTTGGCGCAGGATCCAGGAGGACGGCCCTTTTTAGGGTTCGTGGTTGTTGTTGTTGTTGTTCAGTCGTTCATTCGTGTCCGACTCTTCGTGACCCCATCAAGGACCTCTTTTCCTTTTGCCTTCGATTTTTCCCAGCATCAGGGACTTTTCCAAGGAGTCCTCTCTCCTCATGAGGTGGCCAAAGTACTGGAGCCTCAGCCTCAAAATCTGTCCTTCCAGTGAACATTCGGGGTTTATTTCTTTCAGGATGGATAGGTTGGATCTCCTTGCAGTCCAGGGGACGCTCAAGACTCTCCTCCAGCACCACAGCTCAAAAGCAACAATTCTGCGGCGATCAGCCTTCTTTATAGCCCAGCTCTCACTTCCATACATCACTACTGGAAAAACCATAGCTTTAACCATCCTGACCTTAGTTGGCAAAGTGATGTCTCTGCTCTTTAGGATGCTATCTAGGTTTGCCATTGCTTTCCTCCCAAGAAGCAGGCGTCTTTTTATTTCGTTGCTGCAGTCGCCATCTGCAGTGATCAAGGAGCCCAAGAAAATAAACGCTGTCATTGCCTCCATTTCTTCCCCTTCTATTTGCCAGGAGGTGATGGGACCAGTGGCCATGATCTTAGTTTTTTTGATGTTGAGCTTCAGCCCATTTTTTTCACTCTCCTCTTTCACCCTCATTAACAGCTTCTTTAATTTAAGAGGATTCATTAGGTGCCATCAATTCGGAATAGCGACCCTGTGAGGACTTTCAAGGCGAAGGAGAGGTTTAAGAGTAGATTTTAGCGATTCCACCCGCACACACTCACGTACTGAACTTCCAGGGCTCAGCAGGGATTTGAACCCTGGCCCCATGTTCTCCTAGAGATCACTCTGTCTGCTACAGCACACTGGAAATAGCTCTGCTCATTCACCCTAACTTTGTGCTTGTTCTTGACCTCTGTAAAAGCAGCGAGTAATGGGCAGGTAACTCCTGTGGCTAAGGGCCACAGACTCCAAGGAGAAGATGCTTTCTTACTTTTTTGCAGCTTGTGCTTTGAAATATTAAATTCTTGGCAATTAAATGCTTCTCCTTCGGGTGTGTTTTGTTAGTATTCTTCTTCAGCACAAATTGGCATGGACAGGACAATGCATTCAATATTCCTGGGAGCCAGTGTGCCACTATCTGCAGACCTGCTTCATTTTATTCCTTCATGGTGTTGGCCCTTCTCATTTGAGAGTTATGGTCGAAGCAACTGGGAAACAACAGAACCCTCTCCTATGTTATTGGAGAGAGAGAGAGAGAGAGAGAGAGAGAGAAAGGTATACAGATAGAGTAGAATGTTCTTTATCCTGATGGCATCCTTAAAAAAAAAAAAATGGTTGGACAACGCAATGATCAGCACATTTTTATCTTGTTTCACGGAGTTCTTGCATTTACACAGTGAATTAAATTAACTCTCTGGAAGGAATATGGATGTGCTTGATGCTGTAAAGTTTTCCAGTTCATGGGTCAGTTTTTTAATTGATTTATGAGATGATGGACTCAAAGTCAGTCTTTCAGGCAAAAATCAAAGAAAAACAAAACAAAAGACACAAACATGGCACCTCAAAGACTAACTTTCATATTTTAATGTAACATTTTGTGGACATGTCTACTTCTTCAAGACATATAGCAGCAGAATGAGGTGTGAAATATAATATGAGATGGGATATACATTTCATACCAGATATTCATTGGCTATAGTATATAGAGTCAGTCTGGCTCTTTTGGAAACTGGTACCGGTAGACAGTGGCCTTTTCCTAAATGGGACATGGGTTCTAATTTCTGTTGCCCATTGGCAGAGTTCTGTTGCCAGAAGCCTGGCAGTGGTTAAGAGTTACCTGGCTGCAGAGTCATTTGATTCCCCCTCTGCCTCTTGCGAAGTGGAGCCATTGTGTGTGTGGCCTTGGGCAAGAGGTACAGTCCCAGGTTCCCCCTGGAAGAAGGGAATGGTAAAATAACTTCTGAGTAATCTTTACCTGGAAAACCCCAAAGAGGGTTACCATGAGCCAGAATTCACTTGGTGGGACATTGTCATCATATTACAAAAAGCTGCCAGCGACAGGGAAAGTTTTAAAATGCAGATGTTATAATAGTTGGCAGTTGAATGCCCTCCCAACAGAGACCCGCCTGGTGCCGACACTTTTGGCTTTTTGGCGCCAGGCCAAGACCTTCCTGTTCAGCCAGCATTTTAAATAAATAGTGTTTTTAGCTGGGCTCATGAGTGGCAGGATTTTATTATTTGTATTGCATATTGATTGTTTAAATTGTTTTGTGTTTTATTATTTTAATAATTAAGTTGTTATGTTGGGTTTTTTTAGTTTTAATATACTGTTGTATGCTGCTCAGAAACCACTTGGTAGTAGGGAGGCTATTTTTTTTTGTAAATAAATAAGTAAATAATAGTGCTGGATACAGTATGGTACTGTAGCATTGTTTTCAATCTCAGTTAGGATGAATAATGCACTTCACCAACAAACTACATCACACTCACTAACAGGGATAAATGGTAGGGCTAAGAACAAATCTGAGAGGTGGTTTGATAAAGAATGCCTTCTCTTAAAAAAAGAACTACATGCCATGTACCAGCTTTACCGCAAGAATCAAATGGTTGTGTTGCCAGATGGATACTATGAGCTAAAGAAGCGATACAAACTGACAATAGCTGGGGGAAAAAACGGCAGCTCCAAAAAGTTAGGTGGGACCTATTGACTAATGCCGCCTTATCTAACAATAGCAAACAATTCTGGACGCTGGTCACCAGTGTCACAGCAACTAACACCGATCTGCCGCAACACTGGATACCAGCTCATGTATGGAAGGAGCACTTCTTTCGGATATTCTATGATCCATCAGCCCCCCTAAAAACACTTACAGATTTTATTCCAACCAATTTACCAGTTTGGCCCCCAGTATCCGCACAGGAAATTAAAGAGTTGATCGGCAAGTTAAAGCTGAAGAAGGCTCCAGGTTCTGATGGACTCCCCCCCCCCCCCCGAAAAAAAAAAAAAACTTTTCAGATCTTTTACAGACTGGTGGTCTGTGCCACTGTCAATCCTGTTTACCTTGATCGATCAAACCGGGAGGTTACCCTCTGCATGGACTAAAGCAGTGGTAGTTCCTATTTTTAAAAAAGGGAAGCCAAACCTTGCAGCCAACTACCGTCCTGTCAGTTTGCTCTCTATAATAGGAAAGCTCTGTGCAAGCCACTTAGCTGACAAATTGACAAGCTGGATGGATACAGAGAAAATATTAGGGATAGAACAGAATGGGTTTCGTGCCAACAGAAATACCCTGGACCATTGTTTAACCATGGCACACTTGGCTGAAAAATACAGAAACGCAGGGGGGAGTGGACTGTTTACTGCCTTTTTTGACCTGAAAGGGGCCTTTGATTCTATTTCCAGGGGATTATTATGGGCTAAATCAGATAAGACCACCATAGATAGACGATTATTTTTTCTTATGCAAAAATTATATTCGGACACTAGTTGTAGTATATGATATGGCTCCCTAGGCGAATTAACAGAGGAAATCCCAAGTAATAGGGGAGTTAGGCAAGGCTGTGTGTTGGCGCCACACCTTTTTAATCTTTATATAAATGACTTGGATGCACACCTAAGAAAGGTTGAGGGCCACTTCCCCAAACTTGGTACTCAACATGTTCCTCTATTATTGTTTGCAGATGACGCTGTAGTACTATCTTTAACGCGTCTGGGATTAAGGCGATTACTGCTAGCTTTTGCTGACTACTGTAAAAACAATAGCCTAAATATTAATATAGATAAATCTAAAATCATGGTGTTTACCAAGGCCTGGAAGAAACATCGCTGGCCAATTCAGAATAATCTCTTGGAACAAGTTAAGGAATTTAAATACCTAGGACTACACTTTAAGTTCAACTGCAAGTGGACCGCCCACCGTATCTACACACATAGTTAGGCTCGCAGCAGTATGGCAGCCATTGCTCGATTTTTCTATATTAACGGCGGATTCCACATCCCTTCTGCTGTGCGGGTCTTTACAGCAAAAACTAGGCCCCAGTTGCTCTATGGCATACCTATTTGGATAAGCGCATTCAATTCCAACGTTGAGAACATACAGTCTTCCTTCTTGCGCCGAATATTAGGGGTCCCTAATTGTGTGGGATGGGCAGCTCTATACCTGGAGACAGACCTAGATTGCTTAGAGACTAGGGCATGGAATCAAACCCTGAAATTCTGGCTGAGAATCCATTTTCAGGCCGAGCAGTTGGGTTATATGTGCTCCCCAACCTTTTTATCCCTGCGGACCGGTAAATTTTTGATAATTTTTCCGTGGCCCGGGGGTGGGGGTGGGGGTGGGGAAGGGGGGGAGATAAAGGAATGCGAATGGGGGGTCGGGTGGGGAGAGAGAGAGAGACGCACACACGCACGACCGCACCACCCCACCCCCTCCCTCTCACCTTTGCAAACCGGCCAGTTGGGACTCTTCCTTTCCGGGGAGGCCTGGCTTTGCTCAGGGACCGCCGCCGCTGATGGGGCCGGATCCTTCCCGAGGAGGAGGAGGAGGAGGAGCAGGCGCTGCCTTCGGGCGCCGGTGGAGACACCGGGGAAGCGTGGGGCAGCGGCGGCGGCAGCGAAGAGCCCGGGGGAGGAGGCGGGTGGGGGGCCGAGGGGGGCTGCCGCGCGCCCCTCCCCCCCTCCTCCTCGTGTGGGGCTGCCCCGCAGCGGCGAGGACCCGGTGGGCGGCTTTCTTTCTTTCTTTCTTTTTTCTTTCTCCCTCCCTCCCTCCTTCCTTTCTTCCTTCCTTCCTTTCTTTCTTTTTCTTTCTCTCTCTCTCTCCCTTCCTCCTTCCCCTTTCTTTCTTTCTTTCTTTCTTTCTTTCTTTCTTTCTTTCTTTCTTTCTTTCTTTCTTTCTTTCTTTCTTTCTTTCTTTCTTACTCCCTTTCTTTCCCTTTTCTTTCCCCATCCCTTCTTTCTTTCTTTCTCCTCCCTCCCTCCTTTCTTTCTTTCTTTCTTTCTTTCTTTCTTTCTTTCTTTCTTACTCCCTTCTTTCTTTCCCTTTTCTTTCCCCATCCTTTCTTTCTTTCTCCTCCCTCCCTCCTTTCTTTCTTTCTTTCTTTCTTTCTTTCTTTCTTTCTTTCTTTCTTTCTTTCTTTCTTTCTTTCTTTCTTTCTTTCTTGCGGGGTGGGGCGATTGCATGGGGGTCGCGGCGGCGGTGGGATGGGGGCGATTGGGGGGGATTGCGGCAGCAGCGGTGGCGGGGGGGTCGCGGCGGCGGCTCCCGGGATGGCCCCGAGAGGCCGGTGACGGGGGCCAAGGCCGGCGGCGGCAGCAAGGCGGCGGCGGCGGCTCCCGGGGACGGGGCGGTGGGGGATTGCAGCGGGGCGACACGGGGGTCGCGGCGGCGGGGCGGGGACGATTGCGGGGGGGTGGGGGCGATTGCGGGGGGGCGGGGAAAACATCCGGGCCGGCCCGCGACACCCCCCCGCCCGCCACCAACACAGGCGCAGCGGCGACGGGGAAAACATCCGGGCCGGCCCGCAACGCCCCCCCCGCCCCCAACACAGGCGCGGTCTGGCGGCGACGGCAGTGGTGGGGCTCCGCCCTGGAGTGCGGCCGCAGGGAGGGGCCAAAGGGCGCGCGCCCCGGGGGAGGGGGGGAGGGGCACCCACCTGCTCTTCCGACTGAGGGGGCCCCCTCCTCCCCGCCGCCCCCCTGCGCGCCCGGCTCCCAGGGCAGGGGGGTTGGGGCCAGGAGGAGGCGAGGAGGGGCAAGCGGGCCAAACGGGGTTCCTGGTGGTGGTGGTGGAGGGCGAGGAGGAGGAGGAGGAGGAGGATGTGCCGCCGCCGCCGTGGCTGCTGCTGCTGCTGGTGGTGGTGGAGGAGGAGGAGGAGGAGGATGCGCCACTGCCGCCGGCAGGCAGAGGAGGGAGGCAAATGCGGCAGCGGCGGCTCCTCCTGCGCTCCTCCAACCTTCCTCCTCCACCGGCCGCCTGCGGGAGAGAAGAGGAGGAGGAGGAGGGCGGCGGAGGAAAAGGGGAGGAGCCTCCCCAGGCGGCCCGGTGCCGACCGGTCCACGGACTGGCACCGGTCCGCGGCCCGGGGGTTGGGGACCACCGATACCATATGCTATCTGATTCCTATACGAGCAAGTGGTCACAGATAATCCAACATAAAGTTAGATCTATTGGAATGCCTCTCGAGTCCATTCTAATGTTAAATCAACATCAGGCCTATCGAACCCTTAGGCAGCGAATTGATGACATCGAGAGACAAGAACTGACTGCCACAGCAAATAGAACCTGCTCACCCCAGGCGCACGGTATTCTACCAGGGTATCGGAAACAAGCAAATTATTTATCCTCGTTAGGAACTCCACAAGCCTGCAGAGCATTTTGTTTGGCAAGACTCAATGTGCTCCCTTCAGCTATGCTTCAGGGTAGATATAATGGAACCCCACGTCAAGAACGTTTATGTCCCTGTGGAGCTGGGGTATCCGAATTTTTAACTCATATTCTTTTATACTGTACCTTTTACAAAGAAATTAGAAGAGACCTGATTTATCCTTTAATTTTTAAATTTCAATGTTGTCCAGATAAGATCTTGGTAGAGTACTGCCTTTCAGACAAGAACTCATATATAACTACCCAGGTGGCTAAATTCCTCTTGGCAGCAATTCATAGAAGGGCTACGATAGTGGCAGATAAATGACACTGTAATCTACTGTTGGCAATGTTATGATATAGTTTTATTCTGTGTATTGTTCTGTTTAAACTGTTTTCGGGTCACATGACCATAATAAACTTATGATGATGTTTTCAATCTGCAGTCTGGGAGTCCAAATCAAATGGAAATGGAAAGGGTTCCAGATCCTAAAGATTAAAATCATTAAAATTAATGACAAAACTAGCACGCTCCTAGGGCTGTGCTTGTTAGCAGTTGTGTTGTGTTGGCATTTTGATCTGTAGAACAACAATCCAAATATATTAAGTGGGCCAACAAGGGATCCCTGCAGTTTTTCAATTAGGTATTCCGTACTGGACAATTAGAGAACAAACTTTACTGAAAAAGAGGCAGGTTTGTTAATTTGACATTCCTTGGGGTCTTCGAGCAATTCTCTTTGTTTCTCCTTTCATAATTCCTCTCATCTGTATTTATTTGATTACGCACATAATCATCATTGTGTGTTAATACTGCCTTCCCTTGCAGGAGGATCGGGGGATTTACCAGAGTAAAGTCCGTGAGATGATTAGTGACAACCAATACCGTTTGATTGTGAACATCAATGATCTCAGGCAAAAAAATGAGAAAAGAGCCAGCCGGTAAGTCTTTTGAACCAAGTTAGTATGCAGGTGCTAATATTATTCTGCTTCTGTATTGCATGCCCGGACCCTTATTACCAGATGTGATATGTTCAAACAAAATACAGTGGTACCTCGGATAACGACTGCCCTGGATAATGAATTTTTTCGGAAAACGACTGCAAATTTCTGGGTATAGGACTGCCTCTGATAACGAATTTTCCCTATGGGCTGCCTCAGATAACAAATCGCAATTCTAGGTATAGGTCTGCCTCAGATAACGAATTTTCCCTATGGGCTGCCTCGGATAACGAATCGCAATTCTAGGTATAGGTCTGCCTTGGATAATGAATTTTCTCTACGGGCTGCCTCGGATAACGGATTTTCCTATGGGCTGCCTCGGATAACGAATTTCCAGCATGCATCAGTAAAAAAGAGTTATCCCGGGTGGCATTGTATCTGTTCCTTTAAAGTGCACTTTATAAAGAGTTTTAAGCAAAAAAACAGGTGTCTGTGCCTTTTCCTAGGCTCCAGAACGGATTAATAGGTTTCCCATTCATTCCTATGGGAAACCGCGTTTTGGATAACAACGAGATTCAGATAACGAGTAACCTTGGAGAACGAATTACCGTCGTTATCCGAGGTACCAGTGTACTTGTCCTGTTCAATCTAATGATTTTCTAGGCAATTTAAATATTTTAAACAGTCCATCTAAAAGTCACATAACAGGTAGTCAGTCACTCAGGGAAAACTTGCCTGATGAGAGAGGTCTTTGGCTGCTTGTAGAAGGGCAGCAAAGACAGGGCACATCTGTCCTCCTATGGAAGGGAGCTCCAAAGCCTAGGAGTGGCCACAGAAGGTGGGACCAGGAGAATGACCTCTCCTGGTGGCTTTAGCGGCAAAGCTGCCTCATACTAGGATATGCAATCCTCCAGGTCTATCAACTGAAGAGTTTGTTGCATAGACTAAAGGCTCTGATAAATTAGCAGTGGGTGGAATAAACTCTTTTTTTCTTGGAGGAGGAGAGGTCTAAAATCAGGTAGAAGAAGGGGATAAATTATGGCATTGGAACATTTCTGACCACAAGGTTTGTTCCTCCTGAGCACAGAGAGAACTCCTAGTTCCCCGAGCTCCTTGCCCTCTGAAGATGCCGGCCACAGACACTGGTGAAACACCAGGAAGAAAAACTTCCAGAACACGGTCAAGCAGCCCGAAAAACTCACAACAGCTCCTTGTTCCTCTTTGTTCTAGTCTGCTCAACAGCGCCTTTGAGGAGATGGTGGCCTTCCAGCGTGCCCTGAAGGACTTTGTGGCTTCCATTGATGCCACGTATTCCAAGCAGTACGAAGAGTTTTACATCGGACTTGAGGGCAGCTTCGGATCCAAACACGTGACACCCCGGACGTTGACATCCCAGTTCCTCAGCTGCATTGTCTGCGTGGAGGGCATTGTCACAAAATGTAAGTGGAAAGGGAGCCGAAGGCCAAGTGAAAACTGAAATGGCACTATTGGCACTGGAGATATGGGAGCACGATAGTTTCTGAGACAAACAGCAGTCTTCCCTTCAATGGGTTTATACCCTCCATGGTCGTTTTTCATTGTTATTTAACAAACAGATGCATTTATTTATTTATTTATTTTTTATACCGCCCGTCTTCCCAGGGGAACTCCAGGCGGTTTACAAAGGAGACTAAGACAAACAATATAAAACCAATAAAACAATAGAGAGACACACGCACAGAAAAAAACACGACAAACTAGTCGGAAGAAACATCAACAAGACGGCAGCTCTGAGGGAGAGAGTAAAAAAAATTAAAATTAAAGTTCACCAAGTGCCTCTCTAAAAAGCAAGGTTTTGAGTGCTTTTTAAAAGGCGGGCAGGGACTGTGCAAGGCACAACTCACTCGGAAGATGGTTCCAGAGTGAGGGGCCGGCCACTGAGAAGGCACAGTTACAAGTTGCCGATTTCT
The DNA here is from genome assembly GCA_029282475.1 of Phrynocephalus forsythii. Classification (NCBI taxonomy): domain Eukaryota; kingdom Metazoa; phylum Chordata; class Lepidosauria; order Squamata; family Agamidae; genus Phrynocephalus; species Phrynocephalus forsythii. Next base: position 3,806,665 of record JAPFRF010000001.1, on the reverse strand, counting down.
GCACCTCCCTGGGCGTGGCCACTCGGAGTGAGAGCGCCTGCGACACTCTAGTGGGCCGGGCCTCAGTTGATCTTTGGAAGATACGCTCCGACAGGTACTCAGGTCCCAAGCCGTGGAGGGTTTTGTAAGCCAAAACCAGGACCTTGAACCTTATCCAGAACACAAGGGGAAACCAGTGCAGTCGAGCCAGAACTGGGCTGATCATATCGACGTGCACCTACCACCACTCTGGCTGCTGCATTCTGTACCCGCTGAGATCTCCAGACAAGGGTCAAGGTCAACCCCACGTAGAGAGCTTTGCAGTAATCAATCCTTAGATGCATCCCTCTAAGGTAGAACATGAGCAAACAAAGATTCTTCCTGACCTAAAAGCAGACCATTTATTCCACCCAACATGTGTTTTGCTTCTTGCACTTTCTTAATATCTGAGACCAAGATTAGACTAACAAGGGAGGGAAGTGACGCAGGCAGGGTTACGCATTGCACATTCAGTGCCAGAATGCTATTGTGTGATGTAAAGGGTAATTATTTTGATAGGGAGCAAAGAACATCTCTGCTTGTCTGATTACAATTTAAATCTGTAGGGTCCAATCTTTTGTATGTGTGCTGAGGTATAAATTTAATTAAGCTTAATGGGATTTGGCACTGAGAGAAAATGAACAGAACTGACACATTAATGTGACCACAGAAAGGTTGTACTCTGAAACTGGATTTTGCCGTTCACTTGTTTCCCATCCCCACCCAGGTTCTTTGGTACGCCCTAAAATAGTCCGTAGTGTGCACTATTGCCCTGCTACCAAGAAAACCATTGAACGCCGGTATACAGATATGACTTCCTTGGAAGCTTTTCCGTCGACTGCTGTCTATCCCACCAAGGTGAGTGGAGGGTGTGCGGTTTATGTATTCTAGGCAATAGGAAGGGAATTCTTCAGAGCATCTTGTTAAGCAGTTGTTCTCTTTTCTCACCACTTTCATAGCTCTGTAAGAGAGTGCTTTGTTTCTGTATTCCTTTTCAGCTGATAGAAACTAGGGCTGCTCTCCTAATTGCTGGTCCCAACAAGAATTGTCCTGTGGAATCAGTGGGGTTTACATAAGTGTTGTCTTCCATTTAGCAATTGATTCAATAATTGGACACATTTATTGATGTGTGTATTTATTTATTAGAAGTAGGCCAATATACTGTGATATCTAGGCTATTGATTAAAAATCTATTGATCTGGAAAAGTATAATACAGATAGCTTATTAAGTAACTGGGTAATATATCTACTTTGTAGATGTATGTAATTGGAATTCCTATGAAGTTCTCATTTACTTCCTCATCCTGACATGAAGGGGACTTTGGGGTCTGAAAGGCTACGCTGGTAGTGCATAAAGCTGAAATATGGTGCCTAGGCTGAAGAGTGGCAGATGAGTGTAGAATTCTGCCAGACATCTAGTCAATAGTAATTTTCTTAAAACAATAACTTTTAATCTTCATCATGAAACAAATGTACAGCATATAAGCTAGTTTCTTGAAGAATGTCATAATTCAGTGCTGTTTATTAATTTTGTTCTGGATTTCTTTAAAAATTAGGCTATATTTTATTAGCTACTTTGACCGCAATTGTAGCAGAAAGGGAGAATAAATTCCCCCAAAATTACAATTTGTTATCAAAATTGAGATCATGTGTCTGAGGTTTCAGACACTGTCGTTGCTCTGAATTGGTAGAATAGTACAAATAATACCTGAGAAGTGAACCACCAAGTTCTGCTGAATGTGTTGAGAAGATCTGATGCAGAGTTCTCCCAAGATAATTACCGCATTTTCCCATCTATAACATGCTGCCATGTATTAGACGAACCTCAGTTTTCCAACCCAAAATTAGTTTTGCAATTGCATGATTCTCTCCTTGGCTTACCTCTGTGTTTAAGACAACCCTCAGTTTTGAGTCTAACAATTCTAGACAAAAATATAGTCTTATACACAGAAAATACTGTATTGTAGGGCAGTACTACTTTGGTTAAATTTTATGTTGATGGGTATGATAATGTAGAAAACTTTCTTAGAAAATGAGGCAAAACTTTTAGCATGGTTTGTTCTGAGATTTCTTAGGTCTGTATGTGCAATGAAGACTTTTCCTCCCTCTTAACGGGTGAGAAGAATTGAGTTCCTGCTTCCTTAAATCTTTTTGTGAGTTGGTAGTAGTTCTGGTAAGCATTTTAAACAGCAGCCCCTGTTAGATGGGCTTCGTCATGTACAGAAGAGAGCCCGTACTGTTCCGGAAGGGGAGGATGTGGAGAGGCAGAAGCTGGGTGTGATTTGTTTGCAAACAGCCGGGCTGAAGAGCTATGCAAAGCAATCTGTTCTTAGCAGGAGGGGTTCAGGGACCCAACATTTTTCTTCCCAAGACTGCTTACAGCTGCCGATTCCTTCCGTGGCAGGACCCATGCCGTGTGATGAGTAGATATGGGTGAAGCACCTGCTGCACCAGATGCTCTTCGCAGTCTCCAGTGGATCAGCCTACCATGTCCTCTTTGTCATTTCTTTAACCAGACCTGTCCAGATTAGCTAAAGCCATGGATGGAGATGCTTTGCACAGAGGGGTAGCAAGGGACTGTGTTTGTGGGTGTGTTGGTGAAATAGTATCTGAGTCTGTCTGTGAGAAGATGGGAGGGGATGTATGCTCCCTGTTATTGCCATTGAGGAACTGCTGACCCCTCACAAACTTCAAGTGATGCACATGGCAAGAGGTGGTGCCAGCAGAACATGACTGCAAAGAATGTAAGCCAGTGTTGTGCAATATGTTTCTGGCTTGTTGGAAATGTTGCATTGTGCCTAAGTCAGGCATGTCCAGACTTCAGCCCTCCAGATGTGTTGGACCACAAATCCCATTGGTAATCTAAGCTTAGAATTCTGGGAGTTGTGGTCCAAAACATCGGGAGGGCCGAAGTTTGGACACGCCTGGCCTAAGTAAAGGCAGGTCTAAACATCTGCTTATCTATGAGAATGATAAGCTCCTCAGATATCATTTGCCACCTCTTTGAAACTTTATCTGTAGCCCTAAAAGCCCTGCTGTTTTCTTTTTAAAGTTAGATGCCAAGATTCTTTGTCATATTTGATGCACATTTGTAAATTCCTTGTTCCCTTACTTTAGTGCCTGTCTAGTGCTGACTGTAAACATTGCAGCTCAAATGAAGAAGTATGTGCAAGTCACATCCCTTTTTTTAAAATGGTTATGTGGCTTGTCTAGGATGAAGAGAACAACCCCCTTGAGACAGAATTTGGCCTGTCTACCTACAAGGACCATCAGACAATCACCATCCAGGAGATGCCAGAGAAAGCTCCTGCTGGACAGCTCCCTCGCTCCGTGGACATCATTTTGGATGACGACCTGGTGGACGCGGTGAAGCCAGGGGACCGAGTGCAGGTCATTGGAACGTTCCGCTGCCTGCCAGGGAAAAAGGGAGGCTACACTTCAGGGACATTCAGGTAGGCTTTGAGATCCTGGAAGTGTTTTGTTGGCCCATCAAGTTTTAAGGCAGTAACTTTTGTGGATTAGTCCCTTACGGTCCTGGAATCTGTAGGTTGTCTTCTTCAAGTGCCTTGCCCTCATAACCTGACCTGGTTTTTATCTAAAGCTATTCTAGGTGTCCTAAGCACGTCCAGTCTCGCCTGATTTTAGAAGCTAAGCAGGGTCGGCCCTGGCTAGTACTTGGATGGGAGACCACCAGGGAAGACCAGGGGCTGTAGGCACCTGGAGTAGGAACTGGCAAACCACTCCAGTATTCCTGCCCAGAAAAACTCCATGGACATGGGGTCACGAAGAGTCGGTCACGACTGTAACGACACAACACACACACACACACACACACACACACACACACACACACACACACACACACACACACACACACACACACACACACACACACACACACACACACATATTCTAATCCATAGGTCCAGGGCAGCATCTGCCTGGTTCAAGTAGAATTCTTGTGCTGTATATGTTACCTTCTCACTGGTTGCAAAGAATGAAAACAACCCTGAAGATTTATTTTCCTCCTTTTGATCCTGACTGCTTTTACTCTAAAGGTTCACGAAAAGTATCATGAAGAGGGTGAAAGGGGGTGAGAGGGTGCCGGGTGTGATTCTCCAGCAAGAGAGTTCCTAAGTCGAGTGAAGCATACCAGAAAGGTCCTGTCCCAGGTGATCGCCCACCTCCCTCCCTCCAGTTGGCAGGGAGGCTCACGACAGATTCAGGCTCATGGAGAAGTTCCACTGTTTGGAGAATGGAGAAAATGATTTTGTTCACTTGATGGGAATTGTTGACACCTAGAATAATGGAGCTGGAAGGGATACAGTGGTTTAATGGCACTAGCAAATCACTTGTTTTCAAAGTGATTTTAGCTGCTGCTTCTCTCTAGACATGACTATTCAGAATGAGTGTCTGCATTTTCTTTTTCTTTTCTTTTTTAATTTCCCCCTTAACTATTAATGTTTTAATTTGTGCAGTTCTTTGTTTTGTTTTATAATTGTCACAGTGTTGTGTTTGATAGTGAGAAAAACAGAAATGTTCTGCTTTGGGTCAGCTGAATCATTAAAATAAAAAAAGAGATAGAAATTGAAGAAGAAAGTTTGAGATGCAATATTAACAAGAAATGGCTTTTTGAGGTTTTCACATTAATAACAATAAAAATAAAAGAGCTTTAGAGGTCCAGATGGGGAAAAATGGAATCTGAACAAGGATACAGTGTTACCTCGACTTAAGAATTTAATCTGTTCCAAATGTATGCTCTTAAGTCGAACTACTCTTAAGTCAGGGTACCTATCTAAACATTGAAAAAATAAGTTAAAAAAATAAAAAAATTAAAAAAATATTGGTAAGTTGAGCAGACCATATCTAAAATTTGTAAGGCGGCAGATAAAATGCCAACAGTTTTCTGCTCTTAAGTCGAATTGCTCTTAAGTTGGTGTACCACTGTACTTTTTCCCTTTATTGATTAAACATGTATTCGGATAAAACTGATGGCAGAAGGAGAGAAAGCCTCTTGAGATTGGCGATTATTATCTATAAAGGCTTTTTTAAAAGCTTCTCTGAATCTGCTGTATTTTAGCTGATCCGGCTTCTTAAAAACGTAAATGTTCTTCTCTTAGAGAGCAAAGAGATGGGGAGTCTAGCTTAAATATCTTTCTAGGTTTTTTTCCTGTCTTTCTCCAGATTCCCATGGAAATGAATGAGAGAAAAGCCTCTGTTCAGGTTTGGGAGGGGTTTGGGGACTCGTCGTCTCTCCCTGCGAAGGAGCAGAAGGTCTAGCAGAATGGTGACCAAAAGGGAGTGACCGTGGTTGCCTTGTCTCCTCCCTCAGGACCATTCTGATTGCTTGCCAAGTGAAGCAAATGAACAAGGAGGTGCGGACTGAATTTTCATCCAGTGATATTAACAAGATCAAGAAATTCAGCAGAAACCACCCAAAGGTAATGGCTTGTGGGGATGCTGGTGACACCTGAGCCGTTTTCGGCCCAGTCGAGGCAGTGGAGCTGTAAACGGGTACACGGCTGTGTCTCGCTTGTACACAAAGAGCTCCACCGCTCAAAGAGGATGAACCCCTGTTCAGGACGGAGGAGTCTTTCACGCACAGGTGTCGACATTCTCACACATGCTCCCTAGGGATTGGCCAGGGGACGAGGGTGGGCCAGCCCTGCCTGGGTGGGACCCTCCGCATGTCCTTTCAGTGCACAAGCGGGGAACGGTGTGGATCCGAAGACTTAAATGCACAGAATGAAATTGGAACTACAGTGGTACCTTGTATAAAGGAATTGATTCGTTCCAAATGAAATTCTGTTAAGCAAAAATTCCTTTATACAAATTTCCCATAGGAATGCATTGAAAACAGTAATCCCTAATCGCGACCATTTTTATGGTGTACGGATTCACCCCATTGGCGATTCTGTTAAGCAAATTTCCCCTATCCGGAATGTTTTATGTTGTATAGATTCTATGTTATACAAACTGTTTGTTATACGAGGGTCTACTGTATGTGCATTGAAAAACTGCACTGTGTGAAGTGGGCCTTGGATAGCTTACTTGAAAAACTCCTGGTGGTGTTAAAGAGAAGGGCCATTCAATGAACAGAAAAAACATGGACAGTGTTACTGGATTGTATCTTCTGCTTCTGTTTGGGGCTGTAACTATAAACATAGGAATTGGCCACTCGCTCACGATGTAAGCCCTACTGCAGTTCAAAAATGGAGCCAGTGTGCAATTATTAAAACTGCACCAGGGCTTCTGTGGCCAGCTGGCCAGGGGCGAGGGCGGCGGGGGGGGCTTATCGGCTAGTGGCAGGCTCCAGGCAGCAACTGAGAGCCCTCACCTACCTGGCATGCGGCAAAAAAGAGAACCACAGCGTTGCCACTTTCTGGAAAGTCATGGAAATTGGTCGGGGAAAGTCATGGAAATTGTGATCAAGATAGATCCAAGCAGTGGATTATTTTTGACCTGCTGCTGCAAGGGCACGATCTGTTCTTGTGGCAAGTGGAACAGAGACGTAGAAGAATACAAGTAAAAGCTAATGATGCCCTTGTTCTCAGCTGCACCCTTGGCAACCAGCCTAATGTGTGTGTTGAGCTTTATCCCTGCATGATTTCTAAGGTCTGCCTGCAGCCTTTGCAAAGCAAGGCTAGTCTGAAGGTTTAGCAATATACAAACTTGAAACAGCTAGCTGTTTTAATCCCTACTTGCTAATATTGCTTTTAAGTTGGATATAAAGCAGGCATGTCCAAAGTCTGGCTCAGGGGCCAAATCTGGCCCGATTTAAAATTCTGAGTGGCCCTCAGCCTCTTCTCCCTGCTGGCTCAGCCTCATCCCCACCATCCGGCCCTTCCCTGTGCTGGCTAGAGACTTCAGCTTGCAGTTTTAATGTTTTGCCTGCCCTCCCTGCCTCTGTCCATCCCCTCAGCCACCTGCCCTGCCTACCCATCCCTGGCTCCATTGGTGCAGCATCTTCCCCAGCTCCTTGCGAGGGAGGGAAGCATATGCAAGCAGTGGTGCGTCTTGGGTGTGTGCGTGGACCAATTCCTGGGCCGTGCAACAGCTGCTGGGCTCTTGGGCACTTTGAACCCGGAACATTTGTGGCTGTTGCAGATGTGCATGGGCCACACCCTTTCTTTTCCCTTCCGGCTGAATGTTTGGCCCCCACATATTTCCACCTCACCAAATCTGGCCCTCCTTGCAAAAAGTTTGGACACCCCTGATATAAAGAGAATCATGAATTTGGGCCAAACATTGTGCATGGCATGGAAGTTTTGCCTCCTGCTCAACACAACACAGAGTCGGGGAAACAGAAACGTTGGTTGGGGCAAGTTGGGAAAATGAAAAATGAAATTTTAGCGGCAACCCTGCCAGGGCTGTCCTCCTTCAAGAACTGTATTGCTTCCTGGCTGTTACTGGGGGTGCGGGGGTGGGGTGCTTCCCAGCTCCCTTGGCACTGGCCAGCTGCTGACCATGTTCTTCTCCATGGGATGGCTCCAGTGGCCCCGTTTTCACCGCAGGACTTGTGGGGGAGGACTCTCAGTTGTTGGCCGCTGCATGCCCTGTTTTATGGCCACCAGCACTGGCTGTCTCTATACCATTGATGGTGAACCGATGGCACGGGTGCCAAAGGTGGCAGCTGGAGCCCTTTCTGTGGGCACCCGACATGGCCCCTTCATGACCACCTGTACTCAGGTTAAATTGCTGTACTGGCACTTTGAGAAAAATTACCGGGTTTTGAATTGCAGTTTGGGCACTCAGTCTCTAAAAGGTTTGCCATCACTGCTCTATACTATTTTAGATTTATGTTATTATCTAACGTAAACCTTTATTTCTGTTAGGGAACTGCCTCAAAAATGTTGTTCTACAGCACTCTAGGGAAAAGAAATCTTCTGTACCGTTCTCTTTTAATGAGAATTAGCAGTGCCCTTTACCTGTTCAGTGCACGCTCAAATCATGATAGGGTGGCATTTGAATTTGAATTTTAGCGAGACGGGATGTGGCACAACATAACACTTCCAACAAACAAACAAACAAATATTATAAACCTTTGCCTCATCTGCACACACGTGTCAGAGGCTTCTGAAATGCTTTCTGTTGCTACTTAAAACTCTGACTAACTAACTGTGGACACTCGGGCTCCTGCTTGTGCCACTTGTTTCCTTCCTAGGATGTCTTTGATCAGCTCTCAAGGTCTCTGGCCCCCAGTATCCATGGCCATGAATACATCAAGAAGGCCATTCTGTGCATGCTTTTGGGGGGAGTGGAGAAGGTCCTGGAGAACAGAAGTCGCATCCGAGGGGACATCAATATTCTGCTGATTGGTATGTTTGGGTCGGGTGGGGCAATTGCCCGTTTTTCCACGAGATGGTTGCATTCTGTCCCAAGGGCGTGCCAAGTGGCAGGCGGATTCTCTTGTTTGGCAGCTCTGGCTCCAGTAATCAGCTCCCTCTTCTGTTTCAGGTGACCCTTCGGTTGCAAAATCTCAATTGTTACGTTACGTATTGTGTACAGCTCCTCGGGCCATTCCCACCACTGGCAGGGGTTCTTCTGGAGTTGGTCTCACTGCCGCTGTCACGACAGATCAAGAAACGGGTAAGGGAGCAGGACGGTTTGCAAGTAGGAGGGTCACTTGTGTTGCAAGAGCAAATGGGTCACCAGCTCTTTAAAACCCAGAGCATGTGTGTTCATGGGTTGTGGTTGGAAACCTCGTATGGCCGTGAGCCCAGAGCTCCTGGGACATAGTGAGGAGGAGAGTTGTCCTGGGCGGCAGCTGAATTGCTGTTTAGGGTAAAATGGGTTAGATGTCTGGGTGTGTTGGTGGCCTTTTGGTTGAGTATTGATCACCTTTGCCTTAATCTGGATGGGTGTTTAAAGTTTTTGGCTGAACTCACGGTTGTATATTGGTAATCTCCCCACTCCTCACTCCCCCTACCTTGGGCCTGCCATTGGCCATTGGTTCTGAGCAGAGCTGCCTCCTCATTCATGCCAGAAACAGGAACGGAAGGACCAACGAGATGCCTGAATGGTTCATAGTCTTTGCATCCTTTGAGGAGGCTCCTTCCGTGCCCTCCTGAAGAGAGCTAAGACATGGGTAAAGTCACGGGGCTTCTTCTTGTCGATTTCTAACAAATAAACATTCCTTTATGCCAAGGAGCTGCACAGAATCTACATTTTTATCGCTGGGAACCATTTCTGCCTCCTTCTCACAGGCTCCCCTCCTGTACCCCTTTCCCTGCTCTCCTCCAGCAGTCTTTGGTTAATATAGGGCTGGATAGTACCTCCCACGTCCTGACATGGAGAGCAGTACTCAGGTTGCTGTGGACGGGGATTTCCATGGGCGTAAGGGGATGTGACTGTTTTTTTTTTTCTCCTGAGTCAGAGAAATACTATTTTAGATGCCCCCAACTTTTCTGTAGCAGGCACAGTGATGAACCAGAGGTGGGGGGGGCACATCCCTCCCAGGACTCATACCTGTTGTCTCCTCCTGTTTTCTTCTCTCTGACTCCAGGAGAGTGTTGCCTGGAAGCGGGTGCCATGGTCTTGGCTGACCGCGGTGTGGTCTGCATTGACGAGTTTGACAAGATGTCCGATATTGACCGCACGGCTATTCACGAGGTCATGGAGCAAGGCCGCGTCACCATTGCCAAAGCTGGCATTCAGGCCCAGCTCAATGCTCGCTGCAGTGTTCTGGCAGCTGCCAATCCAGTGTACGGAAGGGTGAGTACTCTGCCTGCGGGCTTCCGTCTCAAAGAGAGGGCTGCTGGGATGCTCCTGTTAAGAAAAAAAAAAAGAAAGGTAAATCGATATAAATTAAGGTATGCCAATGTGTCCTTTCTCTCAAAGAGCCTTTTAAAATCCCATTTTATTAATGTATTCAGCCTATTAATATTTTGCATAGGTTCTGTAAGTGTTCCATAGACAGAACTCAATTTTTAAATAACAATAGCCTTGTCAGCCTTGCCAGGATGGTCAGCATTCTCTCCCCCCCCCACCCCAAACACCCCCCCCCCCACACACACACACTTTAGTTTGGACAGTAGAGAATCATAAGACAAAGTGCATAGAGTGTGTGGTCTGTCCTCTCTGCTATCAGTACTAAGAATATTTATTTATTTACTATCTTTCCATAAAAGATAATTCTCAAAGGATAACAAATGCAGCCACATTCAGCTAAAAATTAAATGAACTCATTGAAATTAAATAAAATTAACTCCCCTGAGAGACCATTAAAACCAAGCCTTAATTAAAAATTACATCTCAAAACCAAGCTTTAATTAAAAACAATTGAAATCAAAGTATATTGTGAAAAAGTACTACAGGGCAGGAGTACGAATAAGAATAGCCGTGTGTGTGTGTGTGTGTGTGTGTGTGTGTGTGTGTGTGTGTGTGTGTGTGTGTGTGTGTGTGTGTGTGTGTGTGTGTGGGTGTGTGTGTTGTTCTAGTTCCCATGCAAGGGATAGCCATGCCCTCCATGGGTGTGTGGAAGCCCTGATGGGAGGTGGAAGCGTTCTCTGGTGCGTGCAATGGCCAGCTACAGAGGACGGGTGTAGTAGTAGACGATGGTCTTCCTGCCCTGCAAGAGAACTTGAGCCCAAACCTTTAGAAAAAATGCTTCCCACTTCAGGATTTCTTCCCATTTTAGAAGAGGGGGGAGGAGGGGGTTGTCCTCAGAGCCCCAGATGGACACTAATCCTTTTTCTTTCCAGTATGACCAGTACAAAACGCCCATGGAGAACATTGGCCTTCAGGATTCTTTGCTGTCTCGATTTGATTTGCTGTTCATCGTCTTGGATCAAATGGATCCAGAGCAAGACAGAGAGATCTCAGACCATGTCTTGAGAATGCACCGCTACCGGGGAGCTGGTGAACAGGACGGGGACGGTGAGTGACTCCTACCCCCCCCCCCCCACACACATACCCTTTCTTGTGTAGAGGACTTATTGTTTCACGAGGGAGCGCCAGCCACTCCCCCCCACACACACACACCTTGTGCCAGAATACACTGCCGCCTCCTAGCACCTGCCAGTCGAGGCACAGTCTCCATTCCTTTCTCAGCAAATAGGGGTAGAAAACCTGCATTGCTACTCGAGATTTAAAAAAAAAAAAGACCTGGCATTTTCAGGTGAAGATTTCTTTGCCTGCTCTGTGTGTGTGTGTCCCTAGTGTCATTTGCTCCACCCGGTGCATGAAGATGTCTCTTTAACTCTCTTGGGCAACTCTTGCGCCTTCTCTCTCCCCAGCCATGCCCTTGGGCAGCACAGTGGAGCTGCTGGCTACAGACGACCCAGCCTTTGCTGTGGAGGAGGATCAGGAGTTGCAGGTGTATGAGAAACACGACGATCTCCTGCACGGGCCCAAGAGGCGGAAGTAAGGGAGTCCCTCCTCTCTTTTTCTCTCTGGGCAGTAGCTACATAATTAGTCTCCAATATTTTAGGTGGCTGACAACCAAGTTTTAAAACTGTTCTTTAAAAAAAGTAGTAGAAATCTAAGTATAGCAATACCTCGACTTAGGACAGGCATGTCCAAACTTCGGCCCTCCTGATGTTTTGGACCACAACTCCCAGAATTCTAAGCTTAGCCTGCCAATGGCAAAGGACTGTGGGAGTTGTGGTCCAAAACATCTGGAGGGCTGAAGTTTGGACATGCCTGACTTGGGACATGAATCTGTTCTGAATGCACATTTGGAAGTCAAATTATTCGTAAGCCAAACAGTGGTTTCCCATAGGAATGCATTGAAAATCAATTAGTCCATTCCGGAGGGAAGGGATTAATAGGTTTTCAATGCATTCCTATGGGAAGACTGTCCCAACCCTCCTCAATCAAGGGCAGCCAAAGGCTTCTCTCTGCAGCCCCGCCAGACAGCTGACTTTGAGAGGTCTCCCCCGGAGGTAAGCACCTCACTTGGAAGGCGCCTGGGCTGGCCCAAGTTGCATCGGTCCCTGGGAATGATGCAACTTCGGACAGCCCAGGCAGTTTGGAAGGGAGGTGCGATGGCCACCACCTCCTCCTCCTCCTCCTTGGTTGCTTTAGAGATTGAAGCAACCAAGAAGGAGGAGGAGGAGGTGGTGATGGTGACGGGCAGTGAATGATGCTCTCCTTTCCTCACGACAGCGGACTTTGACAGGTCTGACCTGTCAAAGCCAGCTGTCCTACAGAGCGGAGAGCAGTGTTCGTAAGTCAAATTATTTGGTTGTCGAAGCGACTGTAAGTCAAGGTGCCACTGGACATGAAATCTCTTGTCATCCTTATTGTCACATTTTGCCCATTCACAAGGTAAGAAAATTGCACGCACAGACACACACCGGGCCAGCTTTTGGTTTGCAGTGGTGTTGCTCCACATGCCTCCTCCTGTGAAGGCACTGTCCCTCCCCGGTTTGTCCGCAGTGATGGTTGCACAGCACCTGTTTGGTATAGCTGTATATCTACTTGGCTCCCCTGAAATTCTCCTTCTCCTACAGGAGGAGTTCAGGCATATTTGTGTCTCATTTGAGTTTAGATGAGGCAGCTCTGAACAACGATGTTGTTGTGATTCCCAACCTGATTCCCAAGATGTTTCAGCCAGTAGAGAGTTCTCCTTCCTAGATGTCCTTTCCTGTTCATCTAATCTTAAAGGATCAGCTGTAGCAGGCTGTTTTTCATCTCATACTACGGGGACAGAATTATTCTGGCTTTTAGCATGTTATGAGCTTTTACACTTTCTTTGTCTTGAGCCTTTTGTTTTAGGACTTCTTCCGTCACTGCACTCTTGATCCGAGAAACCCTGTGTGTTTTTGTTACTGGAGAGGCATCTGTTGGCGAGGGGACATCAAGTTTAAGTTGATACAGTAGTTTGTTCATTTTAATCACACAGAGAGAAGATCGTCAGCGTGGCATTCATGAGGAAATACATTCATTTTGCCAAGATGCTCAAGCCAGTCTTAACTGAAGAGGCAGCTGCCTTCATAGCACAGGAATATTCTTCCCTGCGCAGTCAAGATGTGATCAGCTCTGACGTTGCGAGGGTAAGTCGTGAGCTGGGTTGTTGAGCTAGTAGCGAGGGGGGGGGGGAGAAGCAAAGGGAAATGACCCTTGGATCTGGGGTTTTTTCCCCTTTTTTCTTTTAATGCTGTGCACTGCCTCTGAGAAAATAATATGCTGTGTTAGCCAACATGCTAGCTGGAGAGCTCAGGGGTTTAGGTCCCTGGCTGCAGAGTCACAGCCCAGAAGTTTGATTCCCCCACTGTGCCTCCCGGGAGGAGAGTCAGCCTGTGTGGCCTTGGGCCAGCTGCACAGTCCCAAGAATTCTCCCCAGGAGAAAAGAATGGGTAAACCAGTTCCGAGTACTGTCTACCTGGACTGCCGTGAAAAGGGTTGTCATGTCAGAACAGACTTGATGGCATGCAATTATTAACCCTAACCCTAACGCTACACCAGCCCTTCTGTTCTGCAACCAGATCTACCTCCTGGGATGCTGAGGTTAACAATGCATCTTTTGCACTTGTTGGAAGAAGGAGAGGCATGCAGATGACAAATAAATGTGACATCCCATTGAGAATTGTCTGACCACAAGAGCAGCTTTGTTTCTGGTGCTCTGTAAATGTGCTGCTCCAAAGGCTATAGCAGTCCTCCCTTGAAATACTAGTTCCCCTCTTAGGAAGCTGCCCACTTAAATGGTGAGAGGAGGTTCGGCACTTTCCATGCAGCTTGAGGTGAGATAAACAGTCTTTGGGCTAACACAGTTATGAAAATTTGGGGCAGGTGGGGAGGGGGTGGAATCTGCAGTTAATGAACAGAAGACAACCATACTTAATGTACCTTTGTGCTGGCCTTAAATTCACACTGCAGACAATGTGCCAGCCTCTGGAAGGGAGACAGAGCGTGAAGGGATCTCTAGAATCAGTTGGTAGCAACTTGTGCCTTTCTGTCTGTGACCTTCTTAAGGCTGATCAGGTTATCTTGTGACACTTGTCGTCGTCTGTTATGACAGGGAAAGTATTGTCAGAGGTGTAGAGTTGCCAATTGTTTGTCAGCAATTGCTGCCACAGCTGGAGCCAACAGGCTAGCTAAGGCTGATGGCCTCTGCTCTTGGTTATAAAACAAATGCCTTGTAGGACTCTCCACTTGCTGCACTGCTATGTTTCTTTAGCCAATGGGCGCCCAAAACTGGAACCACTGTAAGTATCCAGATCTCCTCTTTTAATTATTCAGCAGCTGAAGAGCCGTGTCTTTTCTCCTCCTCCAGACCTCCCCTATCACTGCCCGTACCTTGGAGACGTTAATCCGACTCTCAACGGCACATGCTAAAGCCAGGATGAGTAAAACTGTCGACAGACAAGATGCTGAAGCTGCTTTAGAGCTGGTCCAGTTTGCCTACTTCAAAAAAGTATGGAGACAAGTACTATATGGTTCTCTTCGTTCAGAACAAAAAATTGAGTGTGCATGCGGGCGCATGCATGCACGTACACACACGCACACACAAAGCCCAGAAAATGGATAGCAGCTGGCTTGCGTCTTTGAATGATGTCAATGTTAGCCAATATTCAGAAAGTTCATCGAAATTTCAAGGCCAACCTTTAGCAGCCCCCACTATCTTTACTGCTGGAGATGATAACAGATAGTTGTGGGTACCTAGCGGCAGAGCCAGGATTTAGGGCTTCAACTCCCCGCTGTGCCTGGTAAGACAAAAGGCAGCTCATGTCGTTTTGGGTAAAGCTGTGTAGGACCAGAGCAGTCCCAGAAGAAGGAAGTGGCACTTTGTCCCCAAGTTCTTCCTGCCTAGAAAACCCTGGAAAGGGTCACGATAAGTCAAAAGGGACTTGACCACATCTCTTGTTTTGGACAAAACCACATTTTGCATTTGATTGACCCCTTCCTCCAAATTGGATAGTTCTCGTCTATATGTTTTTAATTCTCACAACCTTAAATAATTTGATATGGTTGACAAAGTTGAGACTTGCCAGATATTAAAAAAGAAAATATCCCTAATGGCAGATATTTCATAAAAAAATAAAAACAAACACAGATCTTTGTAGATCCTCTTGTTTGCATCTGTTGATTTTCAGAATTACCACTTAATACTCTGATTTTTGTTGTTCAACCAGTTGATAAGAGGGCCTCTCCTTTTATCTCATGGCTGTTAAGTTTGCTTGACAGTATATTTGAGAAGGTTCTTTTGCAAAGGCCATAAACTTATATTGATTAAAATACCTTGTTTTAAAGACCATCAATAACAGCCTAGTGAGACAGGACTTTGAAGGTGACATTTTGATTCTTTTCCAGGATGTCCTGTCCCTCTCTGTGCTTGATAGTTCTGTTTTTACTGCTTTTCACCACTTTTCAAAATACAGTAGGACCCCAGTATCCGCTGGGGATCGGTTCCAGGCCTTCTTGTGGATAACGAAAACCATGCATAAGAGAGACCGCTCTCCCCAAACAGCTGTTTTGTGACAGTAGCTTGCTTTATGGCTGCTGAATTGTTTGATTTTTTCCTCTGCCAACTGTCAATAACTGAATCAGTGGTTAATGAATCAGTGGATACGTGGGTCCTACTGTAGACATCAAACTGTCTAGTTGAAGTACCCTGGACTCCTCTGGATCTTGGTTTGAAAAGTAAGTTCCTTTCCTGTGTTCTGCAAGAGAAGGCATGATTACCCGTGTGCTTTGTAGTTTTGATAGAAGAACAGCCATCTCCCATTTGAGTCCTATAAGAGCTCTTCTGTAAATGACACTCCAGGTCATTGCCAGCAGTTTAAAGCCTGGAGCCAGATGAGGCTGTTGTCTTCATACATGTTGAAATGGCTGCTTGCTTCTTCTCTGGCAGATGCCCCTTGCTTTTTTTGAGATAGTTCAGATTCTACCTCTCCTCAGGCATATTTAGAGGGTATAAGTCTGTTCTGAAATGAGAACTATTTCATAGATTCTGGTGGCCATTCAACTAGGTGGTTTGTGTTTATTGGGTGAGGTCCTCCATCCAGTGGTGCGTCAAGTGTAAGGAGATCTCTCAGTGCAAAAATCTCTGTCTTGCTTCATTTCAGTGTGTATGAAAGGAATGTGTACACGCATTTTTCATCAATTGCGTTATGCTTTCGCCAAGACGTTCATGCTGTTTTGAGACTCCCATGAACGTCCGTGCCGTTTCTGTGCCAGCTGTGTTTTTTGAGGCTTAAGTTATTTCTTCACGTTCTGGGAAAAGGGCTGATGAATACAATTATGGATTGTTGCCTTCCTTTATATCCAAGGTTCTGGAAAAAGAGAAGAAGCGGAAGAAGCAGGCTGAAGATACAGACGAGGACACGGATGGGGAAGTTCCCCAAGAAAATGAAAGAAGACAGAAAAAGAGGTAGGTGGAGGGGAAAGGGTGCAAGGAGAACCTTTGTTGTTCTCCATAAGAAGAAATGGCAAACCACACACTTACCACCTTTCCCATTGTTGCCTCTTTGTTATATCTCTTCATGAGAGTGGGTTTCTCACCGTCTGGAACCTATATTTCATTTGGGAACCTGCTCACACAGACCAGGCTCCTGATGTGTCTTGTAGACTTGACCTTGGTCAGAGTGGTCGCATTGGAATGTATTGTGTTGAATGTTCTTGGGACAGTGGAGCCATTTGGGAGAGACTTGGAGGCTCCCCCTCTACTTCCTGTGTTTTCAGTCTCTTGTCGAAGAGAGGAACGGAAGAGAGACTTGGAACAGCCAGCTGTTTTCTACAAAGTTACTTCACTGTATTTTTGTTCAAACTTTTTTAGCACAGAATGAAACATGCATCCATTCTATGCTTTTGCTTTTTCTGTTTACCTTGTGTACTGTGGATTTTTTTCTCTCTCTCCTTCTGTAGGAGGAGGGCACAGCCCAGCAGTGATCAGGAGCCTGTGGAAGGGGAAGCGTACGATCCTTATGACTTTAGTGACACTGAAGAAGAAATGCCAGAAGGTGAGTAGGGTTGCCCTTCCTTCGAGGGTCTGAGCAAATAAATGCAGGCAAACTCACGCAGCTGAGTCTGCCCCCACCCATTTTGTAAGGGACCCAATTGCAGCTTCCCATTTGGCAGCACAGTCCTTGAAAGTCTGCTGGAAATGTTATGCTTTTAGAACTGAATGCTAGCAGACATCTCAAGAGGACAGAACAGGCAGCCCCAGAGGATTGAAAACTTGGCCTTCTGAGAAATATTCACACACACACACACACACACACACACACACACACACACACACACACACAGAGAGAGAGAGAGAGAGAGAGAGAGAGAGAGAGAGAGAGGAGAGGTACCTTGCATAAAGGAATTAATTTGTTCCAAATGAAATTCTGTTAAGCAAATTTTTCTTTGCACAAATTTCCCATACGAATGCATTGAAAATGGATTAATTCCTAATCACAACTGTCTTTCTGTTGTATGGATTCGCTCCATAGGCAATTCTGTTAAGTGATAATACTTTGTCAGGCGAATGTCCCTTAGGATGAAAACTTTGTAAGAAGAATGCAATTTCTGGGAATAGGAAAAGATGTTTTTCCCCCCTCCCGGTTTCCATTCGACTTACGAGGTACCATTGATCTTCACCCAGCCCGTGGGGCTTGGAAGGGAAGCGGCAGTGGCAGAGGCCTTGCAGGCTGGGCGAAGATCCATGTTAAAATGTGCTGCCACAAACTGGGAAGAGTAGAGTGCGGGTGGAGAGGGGGAAATTGCGTCGGCCAAGCCCCCCTTTTATTACTTCCCAGTGTTTTTACTTCCTGGTTTCTGCACCCACCCGGTTCACTCGCCCACCCGCTCGCCCACCTGCCTGCTCATTCACCCAGTTGTCCATCCGCCCATTTGCCTGCTCGCCCGCCCGCTTGCTCACCCACCCACCTTCCTGTTTGCCCACCCGCTTGCTCACCCACCCTCCCGCTTGCCCACCCACTCGCCTACTTACAGCCCGGTAAGCAGCTGAAGAGGGAGGGAGGGAGGGAGGAGGAGAAAGGCAAGCCGCCTAAGTTAAATGGTCGCAGGGTTCCCATAGGAATGCATTGAAAACCTATTCGTCCGGAACAGATGAATAGGTAAGGCTCGTAAGGCTTTTTTCCCTAAGACGAGTGGAACCCTAGAACCAATTAAAAACATCTTAAGAGGTATTACTGTATATACGGTACATATAATTATTATATATAATTCCCCAGATTTACCAGTTAACAGTGTATTCATATGCCGACTCAGTATCTGTTACATTAGAATTGTTGATAGAGTTTATTGAACCATTATGTGACTGAAGTAAGACACTCCAGGAGGTATCGGAATGCTGTGATAGCAACTGTATTCATAAAGGGCCAATGGAAACTTAAAAGTGAATTCCTATGCATGTCCACTACATGAAGTCAATCCCACTGAATTTGATGGCACTGACTCAGACGCTGGAGGCTATAAGTCTTAACTGGAGGTTAAAATTACTGCTTTCATTTGTTAATTATTTGGGAGGGGATGTCCTGGGTACCATACAGTTGGTGTGGACTTATCTTCCTGAAGTATAACTTGCTACTTATGCTATAATTGGTATTGTAGTATCTGTAGTTGATGCATGTTGGTTGTTAACTGTGCAGAAAATGTGTGTTGTGCCATTGGGTGGTACACAAGTTAAATAATAATTCTGTATTTTTTGGAAGGAGAGTTCAAGCTAATAGTAATGCCTATTGTGCATTTGAGTGTTAAACCAGAGCCTTCTTACAACACCACACTGGCCGACTGTTTTAATAGATACGTACAAATAGTATTGCAAGTTGTACTCTAAATCTGTCTCTTTCTTCGACACTTTGTAGTCCAGGCACACACTCCCAAGCCTTCCGAACCTTCAGGCACTGGCGAGACGGCATCCAAATTGCCCGAATCCAGGTCGGTACATGGAAAGAGCTGTTATAGGACAATGTTTATTTTGACGTCAGCTTTGGTTTCTTGAAGCAATATGGACAATTCCAGTTGCATCCGCCTACACCGGGGGTCTGCAACCCGCGGCTCCGGAGCCGCATGCGGCTCTTTGGAACCTTTGCCGCGGCTCCGGGAGGTTCCCTCGTGGAAGGGGGTCCCGCGGCATTTAAACTAGGACCGCGGGGGAAACTCCAGCTCGCCGCTGCCGTCCTCCTCGTCTTCATCTTCTTCTTCTTCCTCCTCCTCCTCCTCCTCCTCCTCCTCCTCCTCCTCCTCCTCCTCC